>OY728159.1:412229424-413551466 GCA_963277665.1 Viscum album | reverse complement strand
ATAAGTCCCCCCAATTTCATAATAAAATCATTCATTCATGTGACCCAAGATAATAACATTTTCATATTATCATGATCCATAAAAAGTGATGTGTTTTATAAACATCCTATCATAACCCAGGAAATAAAATGGTTGTCATAAACATGTAGTGATATCTTAAACTATAGAAGAAGCCAAGATTCATATATAAGTTATGGGCACAGTGGAAGATTGTGATGGTTCATCCCCAGCATTGTTTTTTGTCACATTCAATGATCAATTCAAGATCTAAATGATAATAAATGTTGTGTTCAATGGAATTGAATCAATGAATAATGAAATCATCAATCATGCCTCATCCAAAGATATTGGATCATCACATAATATTTTCAATTAATTTAATTAAAGATGAATTACATTGATGGAATTATTTCTTCATTATTAGCTCATGTAACAGGTCTGTGATGCACCATCGTTTCATTTTAGGAATTAAGTACATATTCCCTCTAGAGATGATCCAAATGTGTTCCATGAATCTCTAGACTTCATTAAAATAATATCTGGGTGATATCATGATAGATCCTTGTGATTTCATTGTTCACCATTGATCAGTATTAGAGTTACTTCCAAAGCATTCTCATTGATTTCGTGGAGGAAAATTGCTCTGTGTTCTTTGGATGGATCTTGGAGAAGATATATCTCAAGGGCTTGAGAGAATTCTCTAAAATTGTCATGAACAACCCAAAAAATGAACTGTCTTCTTGAGATAATTAGATAATCATGTTTATATATTTCTATGGTTAGTATAAAATAATTTCACCAGTGCCCTTATATAGTTATTTAATACTAGAAAATACCCATGTCAAATAATAATAATATTATTATTATTTATCGACATGAACTTAAATTGTGAATTAAAATTAAATATTAATTAATCAAACAATATTCAAAATTAATTATTTTCTCACCGGACCTAAAATACTAGTGAATCTTTCCTCCATAATATTTATCAAACCCTGAATAATGTATATTTATTTGTTAAAAAAATATCACTTCATTATTCTAAAATAAATAAATAAATATTATATATACTAAATAGAATATAAATATTTATATGAGATCAATACTACAATGTGGTTTTTCATTCCATATTACATAACATTCAGTTCTCTTAAAGGCTATCAGTATATTGTATATTGAATTCTTCATTAACACAGTTCATTTTGGGTTCCATACATTGAATAAAACTAGAATACATAGCATGAGAAACACTAAGCATAGTCATAAAACCACATAATAAAGGAAAATTTCTTGTAAAATTTCAATCTATAACTCCATAGATTTAACTTTGGACATTTATGATCATTACCAAAACACTAGGACTATAACATAGAATTCTCCTTTGGGTTCCTACTAATATTTTCTCATCATATTTTCTAATTTATAACTAAACCTTTTCTCTAACACCATGTTTAATGACCCACACTATTCATACATAGATATTATAGATAAATAGACAACTATTCATATTACAACAAAACCATGATAGAATTATATTGGTTTAGTGTCTTTGGACAGTTGCAAACAAAAAAAAACTAGTCAACAAAATTTATACATTGTTTCTTACTTATTCCTTCATTACTAAAAACATTTTTGACATATCAAAAATAATACATTTCATTATATCATGGGGAAATTAATCATAAGAAAAGGTGAGATAATATTCTCAATAATGGTAAAAAAGTGAGATATGAACCATGTAATACACATAATCTTATAATAACATGAACCTAACATTTTAAAAACCATAAAAAATATCAAATATCACAATATTGTGTCACAAAATAAATCATAAATATTCATAAGACCTGAATAAAAAAAGAATAACATTGTAATAAAAAAATGGAATTTTGGAAAACACATAATCCTAAAAAATCAATTAATTAATAGTAAAGGATCTATTCCAAGACTATCATAGTGGAATTGGTTCACTCCCCAAACTAGTGTGGTAGTCTGGGTTCACTCCCAATATTATCATGGAAGACAAAGTCCATTACAGAACTGGTTTCACTTCCTGTACCAGTCGATTATTAAATGAGTTCAATCCTAACTATAATCATGTATATCTCATGATATATAATGTCATGGCCCGTCCCAGTGGGGCTGCACTGTGACTCCCCATGCTCGCCTCCAATAAGACTGGGGCTGGTGAATAGCACCGAGTAGGCAGATCACTAATATGGGAGGCATTGCCAAAGTACCTGTACACACGCACACATCTCCAAGCCCATAAATGCTGAAATGTAAAATACTAAGGGACAAGAATGGATGCATACAACTAAACCCAAAGCAATAGAGTACGATGAAAGGTACAATACTGTAAATGTAAACTAGGCCAAAATACAAACCCACCAAAAACAAGAGGCTGAAAACTGAAAATTCCAACCTGTAAACACAAAAGGTACGAGGACTGCCACTCATAGCCATAGGAACGCCTTGTCCTATAGGGAACTCAGAAAGCTTAGTCATGTCCTGGTCTGCCCTGGACTCTGTCAAATGTCTGCTCGTCTGTACAAGACACCAGATGTGCGGGCAAAGCCCTTGGAGGGGTGAGTATAACAATACTCAGTAGAGGACCCCAAAAACCACAAAGCAGTAAACAAAGTAAAGGTACAGTCATCTATGTACAATATATGTCTATAGAACATATATAAAAAACTAGATATACTCAACAACCATACCCATGTCCTATATACAAGTCACAAAACTACATACCCATGTTAGGGATTCAGTTCGATGTTTCCGTGATACACATGCTCCAGGAGAACAAAAGCCATGCGTCTTATAGCTCTGATGACTTACATCCGAGAAGTGATGTTTATAGAGAACCGTCATGAGAGATATATGCACTCATTATGGGAGACACACTCCGGAGTGGGAAGGTTACATTAGATTGAAGGCACTCATTACGGGAGACACACTCCTGAGTGGGAAAGGTCATGATACACAGATGAGGATCACTGCCAGGGCCATGGCGGATACCATGACTTATCCGGATTCACCAGTTAGGTGATACACCGGCTAGGTAGAGGATCAACTCCCGGTAAATTTGGACATGTCGATGCCTGACTCTACCTAGGGTCAGGAATGGATAGAGGATCTCGATCCGGGTCTCTCGGATGGATGCCTGACTCTATCACAGAATGTCATGCAGAAGGGATCATACTACCGAGTGGAAAATGATTCCTAACCTTCAAGGGAACAAGAATAAGGGGCACTAACCCAAAAAAAGACATACAAGGTATGGTGAACGAAAGGACCAAGGCATTTTCCAAAAAATTACATAGTGTGTAGAAAATATACACGCTATGTTGTCTGACCCCAGGTACTTCTCGTGTACAACGGCCCGCGTCTTAGGATGATCATGTAGGAAAACATAGTACATGGCATGTAGTACGGTATACATGTCGTGTCTGGGTAGCTGGGTTTAGCTCCGTTCACTCTGGCCATGTGCCCGTACAAGGTCATCAACCTGTGTACATCAACCTGTGTCCACGTATCGGTGAGATACACACCGAGCTCCGCATAGCTGCTTCTGCCGCACTGTACATGCCATGTCGCCTGAAGCTGTGTAGCTCATCCCGTGTCCGTGTACTACCCAATGTACACGCCGAGAACCGTGTATCTGCTTCTACCATGCTCTACACGCCGAGCATCGGGGAAAGACCAACATGCAGAGTAATAGGGGTCGCATGCTTTGTTTTTCCTCTCTGACCCAGAAACCCTATTCTCCGCTGCCAGTACTACACGGTGTGTTCTTCGGAAGTACACACTGTGTATTATGGAACTTTCAAGAAACGGTGCTCCTCACCGACGCATCTCCTGTGCTGCTCCGATCATCGCTCCAGCCATCTAATCGCCACAAAACCTTCAGGTTATTGTCGCCCAACACCAAGAAGCCTCTTCCAGTGTTTTCAGGCCCCCGATCGGCTCTAAAAACATTATTTTATTCTCCCGCGTGAAGAACGCTCGAAGAACGCCCTTTACTGATCTGGTCTAATTCGTCATCCGCCATCATTGTAGCACTTCCAAAAGGTCATTGCAGTGTCGAACCTTCAATTTGGGATCATTGCATCATGGAATGGATACACAACGATCCGTTGTTCATCGCCCCGTGAAGAGCGTGAAAAACGCGCGAGAAACGAATGGGGGGAAATCCAATAATCAAATCGAGGAACGAACCTACGCCTTCGTTCGTCATGGCGTTGATCCGCTCCCATTAACAGGTTTAAATGGAGCAGAGATGAACATGAATAAAAAGCAAGGATTAATTCCCCAAAATCATCCCAATGAAAACCCTCTCGCAAGAACGTATGAATCCACATATCAACTTGTTCATGGTTGATCCACGTTCGTCATTTAATCTAAAAAACGGGTAAATAAATTGAAATAAAAAACTCGTACCTTTCAGAAGGATCAATCGTTGATGAAGGTGTCACAATAGCGTTGTCGTCGAGATCCTTCAACGTCAGCACATCGATCTTCGGTCTCGATCCATCGCCGTTCGTCGCCGAGAATTCTCTCTAACGCCTCAGGGATTCGGAAGAGATTCCTCTCAAACTTTGCCAATGATCAAAAATTTCTTAACCCATTAAAAAGGAAAACATGTTGTCATTTAATTACGCAGCAGCATTAATGACGTCGACTCTCCATTTTTAAGTTATAGTTAAGGGCCATTAATTAGGAAACATTTTCACCGTTTCCACGTTACAGTGGATGTTTCCTTAAATGAAATAATATAAACTTGTTGATTTAATTTATTTTATTTTACTTGAAACACCTGAAAATAAACATTCTCCTTCAACCAGAACCAGTCGAGGTTAAGCTCGTCCTTAGGTAAAGTCTTCATCCCGTACGCAACGGTGCCCTCATATTTTTAATCCGGGCAACCGTTTGGAATCATCTACAACCGCGCACAAGCGCCGACTCACTTAACATTAAAAAAAGTTCAAACCACCATTCCGGGCTCACTGGACCATTGAATGATGTGCCTTTTTCACACCCGGTCTCAAAATATTTCCATAATATTTAAAATAATAAATGGGAAAATCTGAGACATTACATTATCCTCATTAGGGGCTTTACGTCCCCAAAAAGCCAAAACAAGAGATACTCAAAAAGCTGAGGGTACCAGGCATAGATCTGAGCCTCCCGCTCCCATGTACTCTCCTGAAGATTCATGTGATGCCACCGGACGCGCACCCAGGGAATCGATCGCCCATAAAAGATCCTCTCCTGCCGATCCTCGATCTCCACCGGGTACTCAGCAATGGTCACTCCATCCTCTATGTCATGCTCCCCCAGTCGATGACGTGCGATGGGTCGTGCACATACCTCCTCAGCTATAACACAGGGAAGAAATCATGTACCCGATGCAACTGTGGTTGTAGAGCTATGCAGTATGCCACCTCGCCAACATTGCACATAATCTGGAAAGGTCTGATGAACCTCAGATATAGCTTTCCACCTTGACAAAATATCTGAAACCCTTGTCGAGGTGAGACCTGAAGAACGTGGTCTCCCTCTTTGAACTCTAGTGGTCTATGTCGCCTGTCAGCATAAGACTTCTGCCGGCTCAGTGCAGTCTTCATCCGCTCTCGGATGATCTGCACCTTCTCTGTGGTGGCTCGCACTAACTCTGGACCCATTTGTACTGACTCTCTATGGTCGATCTAGCAAAGTGGTGACTGGAAGGGTCTCCCATACAAGTCCTCGAATGGTTCCATACCGATGGTGGAGTAGTAGCTATTGTTGTACGCAATATCCACCAGTGGTAGGTGGTCCTCCCAACCGTGACCAATGTCTAAGATACAAGCTTGAAAAATATCTTACAGAACCTGAATGGTCATCTCCGACTGACCATCCTTATGGGGATGAAATGCTGTACTCAAGCGTAGCTTAGTCCCAAAAGCCTCCTACAATACCTTCCACAACCATGATGTTAAGCGGGCGTCTCGGTCTGAGTCTATAGTCGAGGGGATTCCATGAAGCCGAACTATCTCCTGCACGCAGAGGAGTCTCATGATAACCCTGGAACACTGCTCCCTAATAGCTAAAAAGTGGGCCGACTTGGTGAGTCGGTCAACGATCACCCAGATGGAATCATGCCTCTTGGTCATCCATGGTAAGCACATCACGAAGTCCATCGATATTCTATCACACTTCCACTCTGGAACTTCCATGGGGTGAGTGAATCCCACTGTAACTTGGTGATCAACCTTCACCTGCTGGCATGTGAGGCATCGAGAAACAGAATCTTCTACTGCCCTCTTCATACCATACCACCAGAACTATCATCGAAGATCCTGGTACATATTTTCCACTCCAGGATGTACCGCCAAGGGGGATGTATGAATATCCCTCAGGACCTCTTCCTGGAATGCCACTGGCACGATAGTGCGTCCTTTGAAAAGTAGTACATGCTCCCCACCTTGCGAATATCCATCAGGTGCATGTCCCATGGATAACTGAGCACATAAATATACACAGTCGACATCCCCAAGCTGTGCCTCCCTGACTCGCTATAAGAGTGGAGAGGTGACAAACATCAACTATAGGTAAGTTTTATCCTCTCCATTAAATAAGGATAACTATAATGAGGCTAACTGCTGTGTCACCTCACTCAACAACTGTGAGCTCGACCTTCTACTAAGAGCATCTTCCACCTTGTTCCCATTTCCAGAGTATAGATGATCTCAAAATCATAGTCCTGGAGGTAATCAAGCCAATGCCTCTGCCTCATATTCAGATCCTTCTGTGAGAAGATGTACTTGAGGCTCTTGTGGTCAGCGTAGACAATAAACCGCTCGCCTAAAAGGTAGTGTCACCACATCTTAAATACGAAGACTACTGCTGCCAACTCGAGATCAAGGGTCACATAGTTATGCTCATTTGGCCTAAGCTGGAATGAACCATAAGAAATTACTACATGCCGCTACATCAGAACATAGCCGAGCCCGGTCCCTGATGCGTCGCAGAAAACTACGTACTCGACACCCTCCCCTGGAAATCTCAAAACTGGGGCGCTCGTCAAAAACTGTCTCAACTTTTCGAAGGCCTACTGGCACTTTTTTGTCCACACGAAGGATTTCCCCTTCTTGGTCGAGGTTGTCATCAGTTTTGATATCTGGGATAAGTCAGGAATGAATCTCTGGTAATACCCTGCCAACCCATGGATGCTTCGCACCTCCGTCACGCTCTGAGGTGTCTCCCATGCTAACACAACCTCCACCTTGGCTGGGTCTATAGCCACTCCATCAGCTGAGATGACATGTCCCAGAATGTGGACCTCCTAGATCCAGAACTAGAACTTTGAGATATTCCCATAAAGATGGTGCTCCCGATGTATGTCCAGAACCATCCACAGGTGTCTCGCGTGCTTCTCCTCTAACACTGAGTACACAAGGATGTCGTCGATGAAGACCACTAGGAACCGGTCCATGTACGGCTGGAAGATCTGGTTCATCAGTCCCATGAACACTACAGAGGTATTCGTCTTTCCAAACAGCATCACCATGTACTCATAGTGACCGTAGCGACTTCTAAATGTCATCTCCAATATATCCTCATCTCGCACTCGTAGCTTGTGATAGCCTGATCGAAGGTCAACCTTCGAGAACCATTGTGCCCCTCTTAGCTGATCGAAGAGGTCATCAATCCTCATCAGTGGATACTTGTTCTTCACCATTACCTGGTTCAGGCACTGGTAATCCACGCACAACCTCTAACTCCCGTCTTCCTTCCTAAAAAAAAGACTGGGGCTACCCAGGGTGAGACGCTGGGTCTTACGAAACCCTTGCTCTGTAGTTACTGCAACTGCACCCTCATCTCGCGAAGCTCTGTGGGAGCCATTCGATAAGCTGATGAGGAAATTGTTGTCGTCCCGGGGTGTAAGTCGATGCAGAAGTCAATTTCCCGGTGGGGAGGTAATCCTGGAACATCTTTGGGAAAGACGTCCTCATACTCCACCACCACTGCTACGAACTGAGAACTCATAACATCTTCTGCTCCGAGGGTAAGTCTAGAGAACTCATGATTGATCGGATGCACCCTCCTATGCATGAGCCCATTTTGTGCTTCCTGTAATTCCTTTTCTCTGACAAAGGAAAACCTCGTTCAATCATGACGGGCACACCACACTCTTCACCTAAAACAGTCAATCTGGGCATGAAACGAAGATAACCAATCCATGCTGAGAATGATGTCATAAGGCCTCGACGCTACCACTAATAGGTTCCAAACGAAACTATTTCCTCTAAGGGTATGATCACCCTGTCTGAAAAGATGCGTGATCGTCGATTCTCCTCTCGTAGGTTTCTCCAAGCATGAGGATCAAGTCAACGGTTCTACCAGAATCTTGAGGTTTTGTACAAGACTTGTGGCTATAAGGGAATGACTGGAACCTGTGTCTATGAGTACGAAAGATAAGGTAAAAAAGACACAGATCATACCTCGAATCATCCTTGGAGCCCCTGGGTCGTATGCCTCGACCGCATACAGCTGTCCTCGCCTCTATCCCCCTGCTCCTTGTGCTTGGTGCGGACCTCATGGGGGTGGTAGTGGAAGTAAATCGAAGAGGCTACCAGCACCTAAAGCTCTCCATGATCCGCTGCCTAGCGGGTCTGTCTACTATATTCTCTTCCTCAGAATTGGTGGTCCATCCACCGCTTCCCGGTCAGCAGCTCGACGGGTTGGGCAATCCCTAGCGAGATGTCTCATACCGTCGCATGCATACCATCCCTTCTCCCTAGGCTAACTGGATCCAGCTTGAGAGCCCTGGACCTTCGATCCCCTATCCTGTGTCCTCCTCCATCGTCTCTCACATCCTGATCCCTGGGTCTGTTGCCGGCTCCCTACCACTGACGTCTCCGCACTTGTCTGCCTGCTGCTGACTGCCGGTGGCTGTCTCTGCTCCGCCATGAAGCTCTCGACCACCAAATCCCGCTCGAGCACTCCAGCATGAGTTGATATGCATAGAGGCATGACACTAGCTCGGATATCTATTCGTAAACCTCGCTCCAAGGTCAGAGATTTGAAGTACTGATCTTTGACCATATCCATAGAGTACCTGGCGAGGTTGGTGAACCTCGATGAATAGTCAACCACTGTCATACTGCCCTGCTAGAGCTAAAGAAGCTCCTGGATGTGCACAGCTCTCAGCGTAACCGGAGAGAACTCCTCCCAGAAGAGTCGCTCAAACTCCATCCATAAAAGAGTCTCCTCGTAATGAGTCTATGTGGTCAGAATCCACCATCATCCGACTGAACCCTGAAGATGGATCACTCCTAGGATCACCATCTGGTCTGTCGGTGTCCTCACTAGGCGAAAATCTCTAGTCACTGCCTCAATCCAGTCTTCAGCCGCCTGAGGGTCGGGCTCACATCGGAACCTGAGGGGTCTCTATCTCTGGAACTCATGGAGTGTGCTAAGCCTGTGCTCCTCATCAACCGGTACTGCAGGTACCACTGGCTGCTCCACTGGTGGTGGCATAACAAGGGAACCACCTAGTGGCAACGCCTGGGGAACTGGTCCATGTATCGAAGCCTCAACACTGAGGGGGTCATCCTCGTGATTGGGCTGCTAAATCCTAGCGAGTATGCATCGCGTAGGCATCCTATAAGGAAACAAGACGTACCGTGGTCAAAGAGTATATCTGGATAGATGACATGAAGGACATGGAAACCAAAATCCATTCTTATATGATGCATGTACCATTTTATTTCACAGAAACCAGTGTTCTCATGTACTAAGATGAAAAGCAGGTTATCAGAGTCCTGGTGTATGGATACGTCGGCCGCCGCACCAACACTGAGGTCTATGGCCTGAAAACCGAACACGAAACACTCAACACGGTTTCCCCAAACTAAACTCACTGACTCTTGGTCCTAAGGTAAAACCGACCACCTTTGATACCACTCTGTCATGACCCGTCCTAGTGGGGCCCGCGCCGTGACTCCCCAAGCCTTCCTCCAATAGGACAGGGGATGGAGACTAGCACCGAGTCGGCATATAACTAATATGGGTGGTATTGCCTATGTATATGTACGCACACACACATCTCCAAGCCCAAAAATGATGAATTTTAAAACACTAAGGGGAATGAATGCAAGCATGAAACTAAACCCCAACCAACAGAGTAAGATGAATTGTGGAGTACTGTAAAAGTAAAATAGACCAAAATACAAACCCACCAAAACAAGGGGATAAAAACAACAATGTCCAACCTGTAAACACAAAAGGTATTGGGACTACAACTCGTAAATGTAGGAACACCTCGGCATGTAGGGAACTCAGATAGCTCAGTCCTATCCTGGTCCTCCCTAGACTCTTTCAAAAGGCAGCGCGTCTATCCAAGACACCAGATTTTTGTGCAAAGCCCGTGCATGGATGAGTATAAAAATCCTCAGTAGGGACCTCAAAACCACAATGTAGTAAAAAAAGTAAAGGTACATTCATCTATTCATAGTATAAGTCTACAGAACATATAGAACAAACCAGATATACTCAACACCCAGAACCATGGCCTAGAGACAAGTCACAAAACCGCATACCCCCATTAGGGATTCTGTTTGATGTTTCGGTTATACACTCGCTCTGGCAGAACACGCTCTAAGAGTCTTGTAGCTCTGATGACATCCGTCTGAGAAGTGTTTTTCGTTGTGAATCATCATGAGAGGTAGCTATATTCATTACGGGAGACACACTCATGAGTGGGAATGTTACAGTAGATAGAAGGCACTCATTGCGGGAGACACTCTCCTGAGTGGGAAATATCACGATACATAGATGAGGATCACTGCCAGGGACATGGTGGATTCCACGACTCCTCTGGATTAACCAGTTAGGTGATACACTAGCTAGGTATAGGAACAACGCTTGGTATGTTTGGTCACGTCGATGCCTGACTCTACTTAGGGTTAGGAATGGATAGAGGATCTCGATCCGGGCATCTCGGATGGATGCCTGACTCTATCACAGAATGTTCTGCTGAAGGGATCAGACTCCTTAGTGGGAAATGATGCTTGACCTTCAAGGGAACAAGAAGAAGGGGCACTATCTCAAACAAAAGTCATCCAAGGTATGGTGAACGAAACAAACAAACCGTTATCCAAAAAGTACACGTTGTGTAGAAAATATACACGCCGTGTTGTCTAACCCCAGGTACTGACCGTGTGCAATGGCCCGTGCCTTAGGCTGGTCATGTAGGAAAAAATAGTACATGGCGGGTAGTAAGATATAAACGCTGTGTCTGGGTAGCCAGGGCTGGCTCCGTGCACTCTGGCCATGTGCCTGTACCCGGTCATCAACCCGTGTACATCAACCTGTGTCCGCGTATCTGTGAGATAAATGATGAGCTCCACGTAGCCGCTTCTTCCGCGCTGTATAGGCCGTGCCGCCTGAAGCCATGTAGCTCATCCCATGTCCGTGTACTACCCGGAGTACACGCCGAGCTCCGCGTAGCTGCTTCTGTCGTGCATTACAAGCCGAGCTTCAGGGAAATTCCAACATGCCGTGTGACCAGGATCACATGCCGTGTTTTTCCTTTCTGACCCCGAAACCCTAGCCACCACCGCCAGTACAACAAGGAATGTTCTTCATATGTACACACGGTGTATTCTATAAATTTCCAGAAATTGCGTTCCTCACCAGCGCGTCTCCTGTGCTACTCCGATCGTCGATCCAGCTGTCTGATCGCCACGAAACCTATAGATTATTGTTGGACCGACACCACAAAGCCACTTCTAGTGATTTTGGGCCCCCGATCGGCTCCAAAAACATGATTTGATTATCCCCCACAAAGAACGCTTAAAGAACACCCTTTACCTATTCAGTCCGATTCATCGTCTGCCATCGTCGCCGCACCTCCACAAGGCCGTTGCGGTGTCGAACCGTCGATTAGGGATCGTTGCGTTGCGGAACAGATGCACAATGATCCGTTGTTTGTCGCCCCCAAAAGAACATGAAGAATGCGCGAGAAAAGAATGGGGGGAAATCCAATAATCAAATCGAGGAATAAACCTTCGTCGTCGTTCGTCACAACGTTGATCCGCTCCCGTTGATAGGTTTAAATGGAGGAGAGATCAACATGAATAAATATAATGGATTAATTCCCCAAAATCATCCCGACGAAAGCCCTCCTACAAGAATGTATGAATCTGCAGATCAACTTGTTCGTGGTTGATCCGCGTTTATCATTTAAACTCAAAAATGAGGAATGATATTGAAATAACAAACCCCTTCATTTCGAAAGGATCGATCGTTGATGAAGGTGTCACACTGTCGTTGTCATCGAGATCATTCAACATCAGCGCAATGATCCCCGATCCCGATCTGTCATCGTTCGTTGACGAGAATTATCTCTAACGCCTCGCGGATTCGGTAGAGATTCCTCTCAAACCGTTCCAACGATCAACAATTTCTTAACCCATTAAGAATGGAAACATGTATCCATTTAATTATGCGACAGCTTAATGACTTCAACATTCCATTTTGAAATTATTATGATGTGATATTAATTTAGGAAACAATTGCACCATTTCCACACTGCAGCAGATGTTTCCTTAAATGAAATAAAATAAACTTGTTAATTTATTTTATTTTATTTTACTTCAAATGTCTGAAAATAATCATTCTCCCTCGACCCACACCTGTCAAGGTTAAGCTCATTCTTAGGTAAAGTCGTCGTCCCGGACGCAACGATGCCCTCAAGTTTTTAATCTGGGCATCCGTTTGGAAATTGCCACAACCGCGCACAAGCGCCAACTCACATAACATTAAAAATATTTCAAACCACCATTCTGGGCTCACTAGACCTCGGAATGATGTGCGGTTTCTGCACCCGGTCTCAAAATAATTGCATAATATTTAAAATAATAAATGGAAAAATCCGAGAAGTTACATATAATATCATTACCCAATGAATTGGATGGAAATATAGTTCCAACCCAAAACATAATGAAAACCATATGGATGTGTGAAAAAATAACATGAATCATTCATCATATCATAAAGCATGAATTTTTTTTCCTAAATACAAATCCACTATAAAAATTAAGCTACCATAAAAATAATAATGATAATTTACTTGAATAATATCCCCAATAAATCATAATTAACCTCAAATAACGTTATCTTAAATAGAAAATAATTTTAACATACCACTTGAAATAATTCTTGAGAAAAGTATACTTTCAATTTTCAAAAAAAATTAAATTACACATTATTATAAAAAAAATTCTATGAAATTAACCTTCTAAGCTTGTAAAGGACAATTAATGTAATTAAAACTTCATAATAGCATGAAAATATGTTCATTCCATATTACATGAAAAATATTCCTTCAATATTTTTATCTGAGAAGTCAAAAATATTGTCATTTAGAAAATGAAAAAAATCCTTTCAAATAATTTTTTAAAAATTAAAACATCAGTAAAAATGAATTTTAAAAAAGAGTTAATAGTGTTTTTTAATTTTTTTAGAAATCATAGACATAGATGATAAATATAGTTTTTAGGTAAACTTAAAAAAATTATTTTTTAAATGGATGTCCCTTATAAATATCATATCATTTAAGTGATAATAAATAAAATGGATCAAATATGTGCATCCACATTAAAGAAGCCAGAATATTTTGGAAATACAATATAATATATTAAAAAATCATTTCACAAATCATCTTAGTATGATATAATCAAGGAAAAACTTGTTTAACCTAATTAATGGAATTTGGGTTAAGAATTCCCTTTCCACTTTGTAATCAGTGGAATTATATTCCCCATAAATGTAATAATTATAAAATAAAAAATATAAAACCATGGAGATAATTATATTCATGATCAAATGGATGTATATAAACCAAATACATTAAATAAGTGATGAATGAGGAATATATTTCATTAAATAAAAAACGTCAGATGAGAAACCCTTACTTTACACTTCCATTTGGGAAAAATTTCATTAACCTCTTCTATAATTGTTTAAATAATGTAATGAACTTATTTATAAAACATATTAATATTTATTATATAATTTAATATCCTTATATAACATATTATTACCCATTTATAAATTACCTAAAAATATTTTCTTTTCTTTTTCAGGTAATAATTACTTTGTTTTCTGAATATTATTTGACTTTTTATTTGTTCTTCCTCTTACTCAGATAAGGAAATAATAATAAAAATAACATTAAACATGATATAAATATCATTTATATTCAGTATATACATATTTATAATAGTCCATAATATTTACATATATGAAATGGATCACACCGTTCATAGTGATGGTAGGCCATACGTACGCATGGACACTGTTTCCATTTTCATATCGTATAGAAAGAGAGAAAAATAAATGATATATATATATACATATATATTTGTGTGTATATATTATATTTATAGTATCAATTTTATGTCATATATGAAAAATTTCTTTATTAAACCCATCCTTAATTCATTTCATGTATAGTGTGAACTAAACACATCGCTTTGAGGAGGCAATAGTCCACACTTCCACAAACGATGTTCTCATATTTCCACAAAATGGAAAGCATGAAGTTATTTGTTATATTATAATTATAGAATCATAAAGTAATTATAAATATCAAATATATCATATAATACTATTAATAAATAATTATTTATAACCTTTAAAGGTGGTAATTGAATAATGAACGATGTTGGTTCGCAATGCGCTAGTTTGTCTTACACACAAACGATGATTGCGTATCCTATTTGATGGAAGTGTGAATAGTTTTAGGGAGAACACATGACTGTAAAACATATATGTAAATTTAATATATTTATGTTATTATATAATAAATATATAAGAATAAGTTATGTGGTGGAGAAAGAAATAAAACTAAAGTGCTCATTGAAGAATCTTACATATTTGTCGGTGGACATTGTTTAGATCACTTATTAAAGGATATTGGATTATTCTTTTAGTGACACCACTAGAACATGGATATGGGTAGAGTTATTAGAAGTGATTTTGGTATATATTTTAGGATCTCCATGTCTTTTGAGACGATATGGTGTGGTGAGGGTTGGTATTTATACATTAGGAGAAGGGATTACGTGATTAAATAATGATTATTTGATGTTTAAAGCCAACCACATTGAGGTGGAATTAATTTACATTATTTTTTATGAAAATTAATTTTTTAAAGGATTTTTAGGGTCATAAATACTTAAAATACCCATTAAATGTTTTAGTTTTTAGGTATTTTATGCCTTTACCTTTTAACTTTAACCCTTTTTATTATTTTACCTGTACTATGGTAAAATTTTATTTTCCCTTTATGTTTTTTATGTATAAAAATTTAAATTACCCCAAAAAAATTTTACATTATAATTATAAATAATGTAACCATTTTACCAAAATCAATTCACAGAATTGGAAAAATTATATTTAAAATGAATCCTGTGAATAGAATGAGAAACTACGTTTTTAAAGTGAAAAGGTCTGAAGTTTGAAATGTTTATATATCCAAATTCAAATTAAAAATGATTAAAATGACACAAATTAGTTTTATTTATGTATCATATAATTAATTATAATTTTTAATAATTTAAAATTTAATTTAACTGTATAAAAAATGAGACGAAAATATAATTAAAAAATTGAGTATTTTTCACTACTCATTAAAAAAATAAATTTCTACGAAAAATATCATAATTTCACCCTAAAATAATTTTTATATTATAATTTAACAAAATAGTTTTACTATTTGAAATAAAATGTATTAAAGTGTCCAAATGTTGTATTAAAATAGCTCCTCTATCAAAAAAGAGAAAAATTATCTTTTAAAAAAATATAGATTATATTCTTAAAATTGGAGTTATTCTTATCTAAAGGATATGAAAAATATAAGATGAATTAAAAAAAATTCTATTGAATATATCACACATTAATTTCATTAATAATTTCCACTAATAGTTATTTGTTTAATTTATTATAATAAAATGATATTGTGTGCATAATTGGGTTTTTATAAAAAAAACTTTCTTTATGTTCAATTGTTTTTTTTTCATTTATAATTAATTGGAAACCAATGAGTTAATTTTATAAATATGGGTAAAATAAATTTTCATAAATTTTCAATCTCAATAATTCGCACCATTCTAATATCTAGGTGATATCAATAACAATTAAATATTTTGATGTCTGTGTAAGCTTTGTGTTCTAGAAAAGTAGCATTTCAAAGAGATTATATTAAATTTTAAAAAATGTATATAGTGTATAATAATTGTGTGTAACAAGTTTGATTCCAATGTAATAATTTTTGAAAAGAAATTTTTTTACTAATGATTCACCCCCTGCAGAAATACCCTAATTGATTTGGGATCTACAATAATTTTTGAGATGTCTCATGCATAACAAGCTTATGTTTTACATCATTTCCACAATTCAAACATTACACATCACAAATAAATTATTATTCCTATACACTAAAGGTTTATTAAATTGGGAGAATAAATATATAAATTCCATATAAAAAACCATTTCATCAACATACCCCAAAATATCCACATATAAAACCTCCTTCTAAACAAAATCCTACATATAATATCCTTGAAAACAATGAAACATAAGTAAGGATGAGTTAAAATTATTATTAAGGAAAAATTTCAACGATATAAAAGGTTTAGATTATAAAAATGATAGGAAACATGAACATGGGATAAATATATAATTAACAAGAACATGTAATCATAATATTTGTCCATAAGGCATGGTAAAAGGACATATATCCTCAAAAGATCATAAATATACGATCCCATTAGATTGTGGATATACAAGATAATAATAATTTTCTAGGGATTCTAATAGAGGTTTGTGAAATAACATATAAATGTGGCATAATAAAATGAATATAAAATAATAAGATATGTAAATGTTATATATAAATACAGGTATAACAAAGTGGATCAAGAATCACTTATTATTTCTCATAACATAGTGGATCATGAGTTGCTACATTTTTTCCAGGGTGCCTCAACCATTATAACTCATTTCTAAAAATTTTCTCAATAGCTATAAATATTTATCCAATTTATTGGAGGGAAATATAGGACCCACTCATCACATAATGATAAACCACACATATTTATTCTATAAAATATAAACAACACATCTTCACAATGAAAATCATTTTAAATTGAATGGGTTATATAACATTTTCATACAATATCACATAAGATTATATCAATAAATAAATTGATTGATTCAAAAAAATTATCCACAAAAATACATTTATCAGAAGAGAATATAGATATTGATTATGAAAACTACTCATAGGGGAAATAATATTTTTAAATAGATATTAAAATGAAACAGAACACTTAAATAGGGTTTTCATAAAACATTTTTTACATTTTCATGAAAATATGAAGTTACAAGTCAAATTCAAAATAATTTTTATGAAGTTGGAAAGTATATTTTTTAAAATAAATATTTTTAAAGAATATAAAATAATGTAACCATGAAGAGAAATAATGGTCAATTTAGAAAATGGAGAGTGGAAATAAAAAAACGCACAAAAGGGAAACAGAAATCCTTCTAAAGTTTCTTAGGTAGTTTTAAATGAAATAACCCAAATTGATGAAAAGGTTATTAAAATTTATTATGAAAAGAGTTATTGATAAATATAGAGAGTACATAAACTAATACATATTGTTCTTTGAAAATAATAATTGAAAAAATTGGTGTAAATAAAGATTATTCACTTGAAATAAAACAAGCTAAGAAAGAAAATGAAAATTATTTAAAAATATGTAAAATTTTGATAAATATTGAATTTCATTAGAGAAGAACATTGTGAAATAAAAATGTAATTTCAGTAGAAAATAAAATTTTAATAATATAATATAATCCTAGGATAATATAATCCAATCATAGAATAATATATTAGAAATGTGTATGGGTCAATGAAAAGATATTGAGTGAAAAAAAACCATTACATTTTTTTAAATATCTTTTAAAAAGTAATAATTTATAAAATAATGGGAATATAAATTAAATTGGATAACCACAAAAATTTTGAATCGAAATATTTTTAAATAATAATTTTTAAAATAACACTATAGATTATGGTGGAAAATTAATTATGTAGAAACCCATTAAAATATATTATTACTCAATAAATGAATGTTGAGTTGATAAAAACCATTACCAATTTAGTTACTTTTTAATCAAAATTCATTAAAATACATGAATTGAAAGTGATCATTAAATAATAAAAATATAATGATAATAATTTTATAATATGTAAAATAGGTAATATATGAACCACGAAAATTATAATAAGTGTACAACATGAAATATTTCTCAAGTAAGAAAAAATAATATGGAATACAGTTACCTTGGATTTCCATTTGGTTAAATGACTCTAGCCACCTAAATAATCAATTTAGGTTAATTATTAATCTATATTATAACCATATTTATAGTTATTTTTACTTGATAAACATAATATATAATTTCATATTACCTTTTTATTAAAAAGTATTTTGAAAATTAATATTTGGGTGTTAATTTTCTTATCTGATTTGCGCTAGCTTCGGTATGGGGGTTTAGATCCCTAATCCTTGATCATGTGTTAATCACCTCTAAAATAGTCATTGAGTTTAGAAAGGTTATTTTGATATATTTTTGAAGTCTAATGGATATTTTATAAAAGTATAGAGACATTTTATCTATATTTGTTAAAATCTCCCCTATTTAATGAATGTTTATTCAATAAAAGATGTTATTTTAATAATGAATATAATTATATATACTTTGATTAAAAAAATTATATAAATTTATTAAATTTATCTATATTATATAATATTACCATTATTTATTTTTTATAAATCATTATGGATATAATCCTTACAAAATTGTTCATATAGGTGGTTTAGCTTACCCAAATGATAACGCATTATACAAAATTAATGAATAAGAAACTTCAGTTATATTATAATTATATATTTTTCATATAATAATAAGAATGTTGATATAACAGTCAACAACCCATGTTTTTATGAATTATTTTTTTAAATTAAATTAAATTTATATGTCAGCTACAATTACACACAACACCATGTCGATATTGCATTACAATAAATCTGGGATTATCTTGCACTACACGTAACACTCAGTTGGCTTACATGACACACGATACTGTGTTTCATCAAATCCAAGATATATTATTCATGTTATTTAAACACTACCATTATAACGTACCCGTTAAAATTAGTGTTATTATTGTTAATAACTAATTTTTAAATATAAAGTATTTTTTTATATATTTAAAACATATTGATAATAAAATATCTAATTTTCAGTAATGTTTATAAGTGTTTCAAAAATACTATTTTTGGAAAAAAGTGTTTTTTATTTATTTTTGTGAACAATAATAAAATTTAGTTTTGAATATTTTAGAAAATGTATTTGATAAAATCAACTTCATTTTTAAATTCATTATGACATAATGATATTTGGATAATTTATTGGGATATTTTGGAAAGATTTATTTATTTTTGATAAATAGTGAAAAGTACTGAATTTTAATAGAAAAAAACATATTTGTATAATTAATTTATGGTTTCAAATAATATTTTGAAATTGTTTTAATGAAAAATTATAAAAATTTTGTATCAATTTAGCCAATTTTGTTAATCGGAATAAATTTCATATTGATTTTAGATATAAAACCATTTCAATCATTTGATCATTTTCTATTTAAAACCCCGCATTCTTATCACATATACATGATTTATTTTAAATTAATTTTTTCCACTTATATGTATAGTATTTAAAAAAATGGAATCTATAATTTTAATAAGAATAATTTATAAATTAAAATAGGGTTATATTAATTTTTTAACCAAAATTAATTATGAATGAAGAAAAAACAAATTATAGTGGTTAAGGTAGAATATGGTTTTACTGGGGGTTAAACTAAAAAGATAAGGCTAACAACAACATATAAATCGGAATAAATACTATTTTATAGGCATATTTCTCACATTTAACCTTATAGGTTTTATAATTGACTAATTTTGACCCTTATAGTTAATTTAAAATGTCGGATCACTTATTTCTTTTAAAAAATACCATTTGAGTCATCTCCCCCACTTATAAAAGGTCACTGCATCTCCCCTCTTATTCACACATTTAAACATATTTGGTTCAGAAAATCCCTAAACAAATAACTTCTCAAATTATATCTACTCATCCTATGATCCTTAGTATATACATAAATCCATCCAATTATGTCTTTAGTGCGAACCTATGGAGGATACCCAAAAAAGAGGCAACATTCAACAACAACTATTTTGGTTTTATTTATTATTCAAAAAAATTTCATTATATTTATACCATTATTAAATAATAGCTTCAGTATGATCCATATGATAATATGTTTTTATGATAAGGTAATGACCAAAAATCATATGCTATCCTATCAAACGGGTTACAAAATCACCATTCATGTGTACGAAGGACTACCCCTTATGAACCAATGCCATTTTTTCATTACCTCCAATAAAAAAATGTCATAATTATAGATTTAACATTTATATATGATATATATGACTTTTATTATGTCATTTTTATTCTTTAATTTTGATATCACACACACGTTTATGCATTCCTTTTTCTGGTAATAAGACAATGCCGTTCATGTGTTTGTAAGATTATCACCTTATGAAGCGATGTGATTCATTCATGATTTACCTGAAATATGTTAAAAATGGGATTAATAAACATGTGTGATATATATGACATAAAAATTATTTTTTAATTATAATATATCATATATTTTTATTTCTTTCATTTCAAAAAGAAAATGGAAAAAGTGTTCATGTGTACACATGACATATTGTCTCCTAGAACGATGTATTTTATTTCATATTTATAATCCTTAGAGACTGTTATAAATACATATATAATTAATATATATGATATTTTTGTCATTTTTTTCATTCTATAAATGATTAAATCATTATTAAATTAATATAACAAAAAATATAACAAATCAAAACCTTTAAAAAAAACAAATTGATTATTGGACGAAACATATCTATACCATGGAATTGTTAAATTTTTTTAATAAAAGGTCAAAGTAAGATAATATATTTTTTATTATAGATTAATATGATTCTTCAATATATGTATAATAATTATATATTTATAATACAATATTTTTGAATAATTATGAAGGAAGTGAAGACTTAATGTAAAGGATTTCTGTCTCACTCTTTACTTTAGTGAGACACATTCCATGTTAACCACCTATTAATTTTGTACATTGTGTATAATTCCTTCGAATTAATTTAATAATTATTATAATGAGAATTATTGGGATTTATAAATCCCTTTTACGATCTCTATTTCATGGGGTTCATGGTTCAAAAGTTAACAAATATGTAAGGGATTTTTGTCTCAACTTTCCTTCTTTGAGTTGTATGTTATGTTATACACAAATATTCATTCACAAGGTGTATATACATCGAATTTGACCTTTAATATCATTTATTTATTCATTATCATTTTTGATTCATTATTCTTTCTAATGAATTTTCCATTCCATTATGTTTTTGAAATCACACACACATTTTATTAGGGAAAATTCTCTTTCTCTAAGAAACATTTGTTTAATGAAAATTATCTTTCTCAAAGAATGTTTTTTACATTACCTATGAAATAAAATTTATTACCTCATGTTTTCCTAACTAAACCTAACAATATTTTCCTTTAAAAAAATAAATTTTAACCTTATCTAAATTCATATCCTTATAATTACTTACATCTTGATTTCTTTGGAATTTAGAATCATATTTCTCTATCATTTAGAATATGATTTCTCTAGCATTGAGGCACATATTCTCTTAAAAATCAGACACTGGATAAATCAAAAATCAGAATTCGATTATCTCAGATGATAGAATCTGATTCACATAGAAATTAGACTCTAATTCTCTCATAAATTAGACTCTGATTCTATCGTAAATTAGACTCCCATTTCAATATAAATAGTAATATGATTACCAATATTTTTAGAATCCAAATATCACTATCTTTATAATATGAATAAATAATTTTATTATAGTTACCATATTTCCTTAATGTTATGCTCCATTTTACAGGATCCTAAACGTGATATTATTTATTATATATGATAATGTTTCTCATGGTTTGTTATTCAAAATTATGTCATCAAACATGTCAAAAATTAACTATTTTATGATTTCCATTTGTACAGGTCCCTCCAAAATGTCAGGAAAAAACACAACTATTGGTAGAGGAAGTATACTATTAGAATTCATGCCTATATATATTAATCTATTTTATCAATCGTCTTACAAAATTCATGTGGAAATCCTAGATGTGCTGATACTGTATGAGAACTCTGCTCGATCTACCTTTTGCAAATGAAGTGAACTACTTGATCAAGTCGATGACATCTTGTTCAACCAGGCTAGTGAAAATCTTATTGTTGTTATTATCAATCAAGGTATTGTGGATATTGGAAGAATCATATTCCGACAACTATAGAGATCTATGGATTTCCAGGATAGTAGGACATATACTGAACTTCGTATCGAGGGCTTACACTAGATTGGGTAAGACATACTTTCTTGAAAGTATAAATTAAGGGAACATTATTCATGGTTGTTGGACACCGTTCTCTTTGGGATAAAATATTTCTTATACTTTTTTACCTTTTTTGTTACATGTTTTATTTCCACTAAATTTTGTTAAAGTTAGAATGTGTAACTTTCTTACACATTCATATACATGTAAAAACTATGATTTAGATTCTATATGCTTTTATGTAGAATATTTCTTTTAGTAATATGGTCTTATGTTTCTTTATCGG
Organism: Viscum album; assembly: GCA_963277665.1. Taxonomy (NCBI): domain Eukaryota; kingdom Viridiplantae; phylum Streptophyta; class Magnoliopsida; order Santalales; family Viscaceae; genus Viscum; species Viscum album. The sequence goes on along the minus strand of OY728159.1, from coordinate 413,528,554 downwards.
AACCACTTTATGTGATCCTAATAAAGATAGTTTGTTTATAAAACACTAAATAGGGCTTGTGAATTCAACTTGTTTATCTTTGTTAAACAAATATTTTCTTAAGGATAAAAACAAAAATTTTTAAACTTACTACTCACCCACACTATTATAATTGAACAATATACATATTACTGTCGATCCTAAAATTGGTATCATAGGTGGTCTCTAAAATAAATATTCTTTTATAAATGTTTTTCTTGCTCAAATTTTCATTCTTAAAATTAATTGTTAAAGTTTTTCTTAAAGGAATTATTATAAATTATTTTTTTATCTACTTTATCTATCAATAATTTTTTGTGAAAAGATAATTTTTATTTTCTTACAGAATAACAGGAAAAAACATTGGATCAATAGATAACTTAAATCATAATAGACCCGCAATTTTTTTTATTGAAATGACTATGAATACTAGAGAGATAGGATGTAGACATTTATTATCAATAGCAGTGTGGATACCTTTGTGGTGTTTACTAGAGACTACAAGATACCAAAAAAGGAAATCATACTAGTCAGCAATCATGAAACAAAAGAGTATCACCTAAACATTATGGTATCTAATATATTATTATAATCTATGACTAGGAAAATCTATATCAAGATTTCATAACGTGAGTCATCTAATAGCATCTCAATGAAATTATAAGTTACACATTTTGGATGATCCATGGTTATTGAAACAAGAAGAGCTATGCTAAGAGTTTAATACCATGTTTTATGTTTCCTTATGGAGAACCTATATGAAATTTTCAACAATGGTTTATAATTATTATCAATAGGCTATACTCTATGGGTGATAAAGTCCATGATGATGAGATTTTTATGAATAATATAATATATATTATTCCCAATGAGGGGGAATCCAAAAGAACAATCATTTATGAGAATAGGAAAGTCTCAAACATCACTCATGATTAGTTATTAGAGATTCTTCTACAGCATGAAACTTGAATAATGAAATATATAGAGTTCAATAAGAAAAATAATGGTAATGGAAGTGTTTCTTTTTCTACTACATCAAAAATATAAGAAATCCAAGACTCCAAAAAGAGTTACTAGATCAAAAACAATGAAATATAATATTATACCAGACTCAAGAGGTAGTGATCACATAGAGAATGTACTACCCAATCTTTCATGAAAAATGGAAATGGTTGTTGGATAGAAATATTTCAAATACAGATAAAACATGAAAGATAGAATGAATTAGAAATAATCCAAAGTAACTTGTACTAGAAGCTAATGATTCATGACGTTCCTATGGTGGTGATTATCCTATGGAATCATTGGATAGTGAATCTTCTGGACATAAGAATATTCGTCTAATCTCCATAATTCCTACTGAGAATTAATGTCCCATGGACAACGTAAACATTTTTGAATATTTAAAAAATATATCTGAAAATTCTAATATCACTGATGAAAAGTATAATGAATATTCAGATGAATAATTTTCCTAATATAAAGATAACACTTTAACTTATTTTTAGGAATAATATTGGTTTACCAAGTTATTTGAAGATCAAAATAGTATGATAAATAAGACACTTAATAAGGAAAATTAAAGAATCTCTATTCTAAAAAAATAAGTATCACATATTTCAAAGGATCATGATCAAAAAACCCTTGATTCTGAAAATATTACAAAAACCCTTGAGGATGTTAATTCTAAAAGGATAACAATTATAAGTATTTTGAAAATGGTATTCCAAACAAAAATGTTTTTGAGAATAACTCAAATCCTATTACAAATGACTATAAGGATAAGAATTTAGTCATTAGACTAAAATTTGAATATTTTAATTAAAAAATTTTTTATAAAATTTTACTTCTCTTAAGGGAAAATATGATAAATTGTATTCACATATTCTTCCTCTTAGAAATTGTTATGGATTTGATTATTCTCTCCCAAGTCCAGTTTTTAGTCACAACTAATTTGTTCCCAAAAGTGATCCTTTTTTCAGTATGTGTAAAAGTGATGGGCATTGGGAGAAAATTTTTTTATTAAACCCAATCTAATCTTTAGGTTTTCATAAAGATTACTTATGTAAATAAATATGTATGCCTAAAATTTATCATTCAACCAATTCTAGATCCAAATAAGTTTATATTCCAAAATTCTAATTTTTTTATTTTATGGAAAATAAATTTAAGTACAAACAGAAATACTTGGGACATGGATAGTGGATGTTCCCAACACATGATTGGTAACAAAAAATTTGAAAATATTATGAGGGTGAAAGGTGGAAAAGTCACCTTCAGAGACAATGATTAAGGAGAAATTATTGGTATAGGAAATATTGTTCTTCTTGGAAAAGACTTAATTTCAAATTTTTTATTTTTTAACGGTCTTAATCGCAAACTTATAAGAATAAGTTAATTAAGTGTTGAAAGTTACCTTTTGAATTTTTAGAATGATAAATTCCTATTACATAATTCTAATGATGAGTTCATTTTCTCTGCCCACAGGAATGATAATATTTATACACATAACATAAAAAACCATAGTAGTTAAGACCTACCATTCCATAGTGAAATAGAAGTTCAATTGTGGTAATGACATCGAATACTAGAGAACTGTATCCTTAGGAACTTATGTATACTCAAATGGAAAAGGATTGTTAAGGATCTACCAGATCTTAGATTTGATTCTTCAAATGTCAGTGATCCTTTCCATTATGGAAATCAACATATGTTGAGGATAACATTAATTAATGAAGTCTCAACTTCATGTTCCACTAGTAAAAAAACAATTTTTACGTTGTACATTTACATTTAGGTTTTTGATAATCGACGTGAAAATATCTGATAATTTATTTTTCATGTCCGTTATTATATAACAGACGTAAAAATACATTTTTGCTGAGTTTTCATGTTGGTTATATAATAACAGACAAGAAAAATCCATTTTATCTAATTTTTATTGTTAATTATTATATTACCGACCGGAAAAATCAATGTACATCAATTTTCCAGGTCGGTTATTTAATAACCGAAGTGAAAAATCCATTTCCATGAAAATATATTAAAATTTTTGCTTATTTTTCATGTCAGTTATTATAAAACCAACGTGAAAAATCGATTTTCACGACCTTTTCATGTTGGTTATTTAATAACTCAATTTAAAAGGTAATTTTAACGTCGGTTATTTAATAACCGACGTGAAACAAGTTTATAAAATTATAGTTCATTTCTAAGGGTATAATGAGACAGGTCTCAGAGCTCAAAAAGAGTTATGGATTAAATGTTATGGCCTTCAGAAGTTGGCCTTCTCTAAGACAATGTTTAGAGAAGATCTAATTATGAAGGCCATAACTTTTAATCCGTAACTCTGTTTGAGCTCCGTGACATGTTAAATTAAATCTTGGGAAATGAAATACATTTTTGTAATCTTTTTTCAGATTAGTTATTAAATAACCAACGTGAAAAAAACCATTCAACATTGGTTATTAAATAACCGATGTGAAAAAGTCATGAAAATCGATTTTTTCACATCATTTTTATAACAACTGACATGGAAAAGTGATGAAATTTGACTTTTCACGTCGGTTTTATAATAACCGACATGAATAATAAGTGAAAATTTTAATATCTTTTCATTTAATTTATCATAAAACTGACGTGAATGATAATTTTTATATCCCACGAACGCAAAATTTCAATTTTCATACACGGCGACATCGAAATTCAGAATTTCCACCTAAAATATTGAATATCATTTTTTCTCTTAGAATATCAATTATATGTTTTCATAATACACATAAAATAATTTAATAATCATTTATTTCGACCATTTTTTCCCCCAAATCGACTCTTTTGATCTTCAATATGATTCAATTATTTGTTCTTTCTGTGATCTCGTCTAGGTATGTTTAATCATATATCCATGATTTAGGGTTTTTATGATTTGTTTTTTTAATTCATATACCATTTTACAATCATTTCATTCATTTGTCATCATTCCACCAAATCAACTTGTTTGATCTTCCACTTGAGTCAACGATTTCTTATTTCCGAGACCTTGTCATGGTATTTGAAATTATTTTGCCATGATTTATATTTTCTATGAGTAATTTTACTAATTGATATACCATTTAACGATAATTAATTTACTATAATGATGGATGATTCATTAAATCATGGTAAAACTATGAATCCCCCTACAGATTGAAAAATTCTTTCTAAGATGATGCTACGGTTGGCTCATTCAATTATTCAACAAAAAAAATATCAATCTTCGGAAGGTCATATCCTTTGATCCGTAACTCCGTTTCAGCTTTATGACCTGTCAAATGAAATATCATGAAATTTTCTACAAGATGGTATATAGTTCTTATGTCAGTTATTTTATAACCGATGTTAAAAATAACTTTTAACATCTTTTTATTAAAGAAATGACGTAAAAAATGGGGTTTTAACATCGGTTTTTTTTAAACTGAAAAAAATGGCTTTTTAATGCCATTTCCAGAACATATTTCACATCGGGTTTTTAAAAACCAATGTCAAAAACCATAAAACCCAATTTTTTACATCGTTATTCAGTAACCGATGTAATAAATAAAAATTTTAACGTTTCTTTCAATAACAACCCCAAAAAAACGACGTTAAAAAACAAAAAAAAAACCAACGTTAAAAATGTTTTTGTAGTAGTGTACATTACATATAGTGTGTATTTTTATTTTTAGTGCATCACAAACAAGAAGTATTGGGGGAAAATACAATGTATTTTTTTTAGGTGATGATTAGCCAAGATTTACATGGGTTTAGTTTATTGAAATTAAATCTAATACCTTTTATTATTTTAAATATTTTCCAGCCAAAGTTAAAAATGACAAAAAAAAAACTTCTGTTGATAAGTATTTGTAGCGATCATGGGGGATAATTTGAAAAAACATATTCTGAATCCTTTGGTAGTAATAAAGGCATTACTCGTAACTTCTTATCTCCAAGAACTCCTAATAAAAATGGCGTTCTTGGTAGAAGAAACTATTTTATTTAAAAAATAACATGAACCATGCTGAGTGAAAAATCTATTTCAAAAAAATGGGATAAATCTTTTTGTACTACATTCTATACTATAAATCAATTTTTAATAAAAACATTTCATAATAAAACACCATATGAGTTATGGACTAGATGAAACATACAGTTTCTTACATCAATGTATTTAGATGAAAAGTATTAATCTTGAATAAAAATGATTAATTACATAAATTCACACCTAAATCTAGTGAAGGAATTTTCATAGGCTATTCCACTACTTATAAGTGTTATATAGTTTGTAACAAAAATTATTTTACTATTGAAGAAATAATACTTAATAAATTTGATGAAACTGATCTTTTGGTTTTTAAATCACCCCAACCTACATCCTCTTATGTGTTTTCAAAAACTAATTATCAATATTTGATTGAAGATTATTCTAATCAAAAAAATACTCAAGCAAAGTTTCCTGGTCTAATTACCCAAGAAGACTTTTTAACATAATTTGATGAATAGGTTTTACAAATTCATTATCAGTTTCTTCTTAAGAATCATCCCAATGATAGTATCATTGGTGATATAAATGAACATGTAAAGACTAGATGTTCTGTAAGGAATGAAGTAGATCAACTAGCATTTCTTTCCCAATTAGAACCTATATGTAATTATGATGCTTTTGGCGATTATGGTTGGATTAAAGCTAAGTAATATGAACTAAATTAATTTGAAGGGAACAAAGTCTGGAATTTGGTTAAAAGTCCTTAAGAAACTTCTGTAATTGGAGTAATGTGGGTATTCAGAAATAAATGTGGTTAAAATGGAATAATTATATGAAAATAAAGACTAATTAGTTTTTAAAGGCATAATCAAAAAGATGGAATAGAATATGAAGAAATATATGATCCAATAGTTAGACTTTAATCTATTTGAATTCTCTATCCATTGCAACATTTTTCAAATGGAACTGAAGTTTATGTTGAAATACCTCCTATTTTTTAGGACACATAACATCATGAAGATATTTAAAAACATTCCAAATATTTATACAGGCTTAAATAAGCCGTTAGATCCTCTTATGTCAGAAATACAAGATTTTTGTTAAAAAAATTGTTGTGGGAACAACTGATCTAGAAAACTTTATAAAGAATTAAAACAAAAATATTTTATTTTTTCAAATATATGCTAATGACATTATATTCCAATCAACTAAGAAATACTTATCTTATTCATTTTCGTATGTTATGAAATTCAATTTTGAAATGAGTATGATGGGTGAGTTATCATTTTTTCATGGATTTCAAATTTCTTAACAACTAAAAGGAACATTTATATCACAAAAAAAATTATATTAAAAATCTTCTAACGAAGTATGTAAATGAAAAAAATAAAAGTATAAGTACTACAATCATTATCTCAAATGATTATAATCTTTATAAAGTTGGAAGACTAGTAGATCAAATATCTTTGGGAGGTATGATTGGAAGTCTACTATACTTATCAACTATTCATCTAGATTTTATGTTTTTAGTATGCACATGTAAAAGATATTAATCTAATTATAAATAATACTAATTTAATGAAGTGAAAATATTTTAATTATATTTAAAAGGAACCATGGATTTAGGACTTTTCTATACTTTTAAAAATGATATTGTTTTAAAAAGAATTTTTGATGCAGAATTTGGCAGTTTTAGAATGGATTTGAAATTTTCTTCAAGAACACATCATTTCTCATGATATTAATTACTTTATTGGTCCTGTAAGAAACAAATCATAGTATCATGTTCCCCTGCAAAATCTGAACATTTAGCAGTTGGAAGTTGTTGTGCTCTAGTGTTGTGGATGCAACACAGACTCACAGATTATGACATCAGTTCTACTAAAACACATATATTGTAATTTTTAATAATATAACCATTTACATAAGAAAAAATAATTCCAATAACACTCACTCAAAGCACGTAGATATTAGGAATCACTTTCTTTTGGATCACACACTTAAAGAAGATATGATACTTCAATTTATTAGAACAGAAGATCAACTTGCTGACATTTTTACAAAACCCTTACACTCTGATTGATTTGAATACATTAAACAAAATTTAGGGATGATAACCATATGGTAATCATCCAAATTATATTTTTTTATGAACTATCTCCTAACATTAAGATACAATTTTTTTATAGAAGGAGTTCATATTTTTATTCTTTGATTTTTTCGTTTGTAATCTATTTTTTCAAAAAAAAAATTCAAAAGAAAAAAAGTATCCATTCCCCAATAAAACGTTTCAGAACCTATTTTATGAGACGAACCTTATCATATTTGAAAAATATTTCTTTGTAATTCCGAATGTATGATTTTATACCTACATTATCAGAATTGAATTTTTTTTATTGGTGTTTCAATCTTATTTTAAGAAAACCTTTTCAGATTCACATTACTTAAATCTGATTTTTGTCCTTAAGGATTCAAAAGATCAGAACCTTTTAATCCTTCTCAGGAATTGATATCAACAATCATATCAGATCAAGTAAATTTAAACCATTAGATTGCACAGGGAAGATAAACAGTCACTATGAATCCTATATAATAGGATGCCCTGTTTGCACCCACATTGGTTTTATCAGTGTTTTTGCACAGATCATCCTCTACTCTCACTACTAGAAATTCCTTCTATCCCAACACCTCTATCCTGGTGGTTTATAAATAATATTGGGATTGGTTTCCTATACAAATAAATTTTTTAAAACTGTTGCTATAAATAATTTAGAGTGTATTTTTTCAATGGCTTGAAAAACTATTGGTATAGGTCCCGGTAGACAAACTTTTACCGAAAATTTTATATATAATAATTGGGATAGGTTATATTTTTCCAATGATTTCAAAAAACAATTAGGATAGTGGAATATGAACCCCCATATGCGAATAGTTTATTGAAAACAATTGGATTGGTTTGATAATATGTGACAACAGTTATAAAATACTTTTGCAATAAAATTCCACAAAAGCAACCCCCAATTCCGATCCATGTCCCCCAACATTGCGCCCTAAAAGAGAGCCCGGTTTGTTCCTGCATGCGAACCTCTTCTTCCTAGAAACCTACTGTTTGTTCTTCCACATAAAATCTCAATGTTGTAACATAGTTTTATGTTCTACCACTATTTATTCCATTTTTCATTCATATTTCTTTGAAGACAAGGTTGTTTTTTGTTTTTTATTTTTATTATCCCAAAATGGAAACTCCCCTATTCTTTGTTAACCCTTGTGACCAACCTAAGATCCATCCATGATTCAAGTAAGTGTTTTTTCTTCCACCGCAAATAGATGAAAACACATTGTATTGTATTTCCGCAAACATAATACATGATTCCTCTTGTAGAATATCTATTCAAATGATGATTCTTCCAGTTCAGAAAATTGTATTTATCGAATTTTATGCCCTTGCATAGATTTCCTTTGAGCATCATTTCACTGTATAGAGTTACTTTTAGGTGTTCAATAGAGTCCCTTTTTATTTGAAGCACTGTTCATGTCTGATAGTGACATTTTAGTGATGTCCTATTATATTGATCCAACATGGTAGTGAGTTCATAAATGGTAGAGCGACCTACAATGGATCTCCATTTCATAATTGGTTTTATGAGGCAATGGAAGGGGGTTGTGCATTGGGAGGGTGGGAGATATGAAGTGGGAGGGGGTTGGCTATGGGGGTGTAGTGGGAGGGGGATTATTTATGGGGAGGGGGTTGTGCAGTGGGAGGGGGGATGTGGGTGGCGGGGGGTGTAGTGGGAATGGAAGGTGTGTGTAGTGGGAGGGGGGTTGGCTATAGGGGGATGCACAGTGGGGGATATGTTGGGGGGGGGGGGGGGTTGTAGGGGTAGTTGAGTAGGGGAGGGGGCTACAAGGGGTGAAGGGGCTGTGTAGTGTGGGGTGGGGAGAAGTTTGGTGGAGTTTTGGTGATGGGGTTGTAGGGTCGGAGTGTGATGTATGTGGATGTACTGTGGGAGGGGTTGTGTAGTGAGAGGGGGTTTGATGGGTGACAGGGGGCTTTTTAGTGGGAGGGTGGGGGCTGTGGGGGGGGGGGGGGGGGGTTGTGCAATGGGAGTGGGGCTATAGGGGGGTGTACAGTGGGAGTGGGGGGTATAGGGGGTGGCAGTGTAGGGTGGGGGTAGAAGGGGGACGTGGTGAGGTGGACTATATAGGGGCTATGTAGTGGGAGGGGTTCTGTTATTGGGGGAGGATGTAGGGGGTGTACATTGGAAGTTGGGGGTGGGTATGTAGTTGGAGGTGGTTGGTTGTGGGGGGTGTGCAGTGGGGGGGCAGTGTGATTGGGGGGTTGTACAGTGGGAGGGGTGTTGCGGGGTGGCTGTGCAAGGTGGGTGATGTAGGGGTGAGGGGGATTGGCCAGTGTGAGTGGTGGGGGATACAAGCGGGAGCTGGGGGAGGGGGGCTCAGGGGGGGTTGTGCAGTGGGAGGGGGGATCACACAACACTAGTCATGGCCTTCTATGCGAAACACCTTCTATATACCCATCATCAACCCCGTGGCCTATGTCGCTTAATCTACGATGGACTCCACCCACAATGAGTGTTCAACACCACATCAATAAATTGTATCCTATGTGAAAATTAACGGGATGACTATATTGGCTAACCAAAGTGAGTGGCATTAAAAAAAATATAGGCTACACCTTTATAAAGCCTCTATCACCACCTGTTAACTATTTCATCCAGAACAAATTCTCAAAACTATCTACTTTATCCTAAAAAACCACATCACCTCACTTCTAGTTATTAACATCAACCATTGACACATGTGCCTTTCCCAAAAAATACCCATGGAAAGATGAGTACACTGCTGCCTCAGCCGAATGGGAAATAATAAAACCACCTTTTAATATCAAAATAAACAACCTTTTTTCTTTCTTATAGAACTATTCAGGGTGTGAGATGTATATTCATTCCATGGGTCCTTAGGACCCCTACCACTTTATAAACATTTTATTCCCTGGCACATTATATCACACTATGAATGGATATAGACCAACATGAATCTCCCAAACCTCATCCTTGTACATTGAAAACCCTAAACTCTTTTAAATACATGAAAAATACATGTGCCTCACCATATCCCAAACATATAATATCTCATCCTTATGCTATTTTGGTAGTACACAGACCAATAATCTCATCCATCTCAAGTGCCTGATGTTCATTGTCCCAAAATTTGATATGAAATTATATGTAGACGTATCATTCCCACATTCCTATAATACCCCAACTACTCAATATAATTAATCGATCCCTTCTGTGGGAACTCCCTCTATATAAATTACATACCTCATCACTTCCCGACTATGGTATCAATATCCTAGTGGTTCCACAACAACCATCATCCCATAACACCCATATTAGAAGGATCATACACAATCATTTCATACATCCCATCATATTCTCATTCCATAATTACACTATACAGGATTCCCATAAAATATCATATCAAACTCAATGCTCATACAAGTCCTGCATCACTCTTGGTTCCCGATTATTAACCACAAATTGTTAATTCACTTATCACACATACATCCCATGCACCAGGATCCATAAAAAAACTAAAAACTATAGTCACATGATCAAAATGTAACACTAACTATCACCGGATCTATGAAATGTGAGTGGCCTCTCAATCATGATACCCATCCCCTAGAACACCCCCACCCCCTGGACACCCCCATCCATATGGACATCCCCCCAACCCCATGGATAGCTGCCACCCCCTAGAAAACCCACCCCCTTTGACACACTCAAACCCATGGACAGCCCGCCCACCCCCTGGACATCCCGTACCCCCCTGGACTGCCCCCTAGCCCTTTTGACAGCCCACCCACCCCCTCGAAACCCTCTACCCCTAGACATCCCTTCCACCCCCGTCGATAGCCCGCCCACCTTCTGGACACCATGTACCCCCTGTAAAGACACCCCCACACCATCCAGATGGACTCCCCGCCCACCCCCTAGACACCCCTACCCCTGGATAGCCCCGCCACACCAGTGGATAGCCCGCTGACCCCTAGACAGCCAGTACCCCACCTGGACAGCCCTGCCACCCCAGTGGATATCTCTCCCACCCTCTTGGACACCCCTACTCTCTAGATCTCCCCCACCCCTTGGACTACTCGTCCACCCCTAGACACCCCCTACTTAAGGTTTTCAAATGAGGGGATGGTACAAGAGCTAGCCGATTTAGTTGGCATACCCGATTAGACCATGCCCCTCCCAGTTACATACTATCTATCCCACATTCTCATCCTCGTGTGCCTTTAGAGAAAAACTGGATATTTCAGCCTCCCATGTTTTCACAACCATTTACATCTGAGTCTCCACACACATATATACCATATCCGATGATGATTCCCACTCCCCATCCAATATTCTTCTAGTCATCTGCGCCGTCTTCTTTAACTTATACTTCGTTCTCTCCGAGGTTTTATATTTCATCTTCTTCGACTTCTGCTCCACCAGAGTCTGTCCCTGCGGAGCATACATTAGGACCCACTCCACCTGTACAGGGTGTTCCTTCTATTTCTGTAGATCCAGTGGCGCCCATTGATCATAATTCCACAGGTATATTTATATAACACTAACAAATTTTTATACCGTTATTTATTTTCATTATAACATGTATTGATAAAATATTTGTTTTTCTTTTATAACAGATACATATACTGATAAGAGGCGGGGGTGGGGGCATATATGCATTCTTGCAGTGTGGAACCACCGCACACGGTTGATGGTGGACTATAATGAATATTGATAGATAGAAAAAATAGGGAAACAGTGTCAGAGTTTTTTGGCGATGCTTTCCAAATACTTCGACATCATTCCTGTCAACTCACTTTCATGGAGACTATTGTCAAATGAAATTAAAGATAATTATTATGTAGAAAAATGGGTAAAAAATATGTTTTATTTAATGTAATATATTGTTTATTGTTATTATAAGAATTATTATTTTGATGTTAACTTTTCATAAATTTCCCAGATGGTGGGGGTGCACAACCAGCACATCTAAAGGACTTATGTGAGTATTAGAGAGCCTATATGAACGAGTTGTATATTGGTTAGCGTGCTGGAGTTGGAACAAAGTTAGAGGCGGTCACCGTCATTGATAACTATCTGATAGAAGAGTATTGACCGATGATTACTTTTTGGGTGTCTTCTCAGTTTAAGGTATTAATAACATTTGACGTATTTAAATGAAAACTTTCAAGTTTGGCGTTAACAATATCTTTTTTTATTATTTAATTTTATTTAATAATCATCCAAAATAAATAAAAAAACATTGATGCTAAAAAATGCCTCCACATATTGGGACATACTATGATTCCATATCATGAGAGAAAGCAGGTTTGGCAGTTGTTTATTGTTTTTTTACGACTTGTGCAATCTAGTATTTCCTCCATAATTTATTTAATTGGTAAAGTAGTTATATAATTTTAGTTAAGGAATTAATTATTGGTTACTTATTTATAATTACTGTTTTCTACATTCAATGTCATTGTAGAGGGTATAATTGAATATTGAAAGATGGGTACCTAGAGAAAAATTGTTTCGCTTGAGTCAAAGGAAGAAAGATAGAAGTGCGATTAATGAACCAACTCACCAGAAGATTGTATGTTATTCTATGTTGACATCAAATTATAATATTTATTTTGTAACATAATAATCAATTTATATTTTTTAACAGGTTTCTTTAAGGTCCCTTGATGGCTTGAAACCTGGTAATTTTTGGCCAAATGATCATATACAATAGGTGTTAGGAGATGAGAACCTTGTCATAGTACACTGCCGACCAGGGAAGAGCATAGTTATGACGAGATATTGGCCCTCCTCAGTTATGAGTTGTTGTGCCATCGAGTTCCATCAGGTTATGGTATAGGTATAATAAGCTGAAAAATGAGCCACAAAGACGACATAATAGTCTACCAGGGTAAACACTGCATTTATGAAAATGATGGATGTTTTACGTCCAACACTTACATCAGAGGATATCACAACTTGCGATGAATAAATTTCATCGATGCGTTGTATATATGGATATCCAAGTGGGAGTTACAGTGGTGGTCGATAAAATGGCGAGGAGGAGGTAGAGGCGGTGGAGGAGGGTGAGGAGGAGGGAAGGAAGGAGGGTGAGGAAGAGTACGAGGGCGCAAAGAGGTTGAGGAGGGAGAGGAGTAGGACGAGGAGAAGTAAGAGGTAGGGTGGGGAATTGAGGGGGAAAATGGTGATGATGGGGATAATGATGAGGATGAGGGTGAGGATGATGATGACCACAATGATAGTGGTAGCGATGAGGGATAGATTACTCTGTTACATTTTTAACTAATATTACTGACATTTGATGTTTGATGATGTCTGATGATTTTTTGTTCTTGTATATATGTGTGATTAGGTAGGTCACATTATATTTATTTCATTATATATAAATAATAAAACTTTTGTTGATGATTTTCTGTGACTGATTCACCACTCCTCTTGAGACCCCACCCCCTGGACACCCCACCCCCCTTGGACAACCCACAATGCCTTGACAGCCCCCACCCCTGGACACCACCCGACCCCCTGGACACCATCGACCCCCATGGACCGCTCCCCCACCCCCTAGATCACCCCAACCCCTTGGACACCCCACCCTCTGAACAATCCCTACACCCATGGACAGCCCCCAACCCCCATGGACAGTCCCCCAACCCCCCTGGAAAACCCCCACCCCTAGACATCTCCACCCCCTGGACACTCCCTACCCCCATTGGACAACACCCCCTTCCCCATTGGACATCACTACCTACCCCCATGAATAGCCCCCACCCCTGTAGATGCCCCCACCCATGTGGACTCCCCCACCCCCGTTGACACCCCCACCACATGGAAACCACCTGGAAAACCCCCTCACCCCCTGTACACCTCCCCACCCCCTAGACACCACACCACCCCCTTTAAAATCCAACAAATACCTTGATAGCCCACCAGACACCCCACCCCCATGGACACCCCTCAACCCCACCACTATACACCCCCAACCCTTGGACAACCCATACCCCATTGGACAACCCCAACCCCCTGGGCACCACCCCACACCACATGAAACCCCCTTTCCCTTGGACAGCTTCCAACCCCCTATATACCCTCCCGTCCCACCAGACACCCCCAACCCACATGGACAACACCACCGACCTCCTGGATAGCCCCCACCCCCTGGACACCACCCCACCCCCTGGACACCCCCACCCCATGGACACCCCCACATTCTAGACACCACCACTAGAATCCATATTTCAATGTAATATGTTGATGTTAACAAGAAAATTAGATATTCTATTATCAATTGTATATCTAGAAGGTATATGTATGGATTTTTTATTTTTGTATATTAAATGATAAAATAATTTATATATTAATTTTTAATTTTTTAATGTGTCTATGCCTATTTTTTAGATTCGTAAATATATTGATTTTGATTTTTTATATAAATGGTAAAAAAATATGTTATTATATTTAATATTAACTACAATCATCACTTCCATGTTTGCAGTTATAATGAAATGAAAGATGGAATCATTGGAAAATTCTATATATGAATTATGGTAATCAATATCCTGAATGATATCTTCCTAAGTGTGTAAATATAGTTACTAAATTATGTTATCATAGCATGTGTATGAAACATTAATCGTTTCTAAAAAAGGTAATTCATAATATTACCCCCACCCCCAGGACACCCCTACACACTTAGACACCCCCCCCCCCGAACCCCCCAGAATGGCCCCCACCCCCAGGACAACCCCAAATCCCCTGGACACCCTACCCTGTGGACAACACCCCCTACCCATTGGACAGCCCCCAAACCCTTGATATCCCCAACCCCCTGTACACCGCCCCACCCCCTAGACACCCCCTACCACTTGGACAGCCCCAAACCCCCTATACAACCTCCACCCTTGGACACCACCCCACAACCTAGACACCCCTACCCCTTAGATCCCAAAGCCCCTTGATTTCCCCCACCCCCTGGACACCACCCCACCCCTGGAAACCCCTACCCACTGAACAACAACCCCCTGCACCCCCTAGACAGCCCCCACCCCCCGAACATCCCAAAAGGAAAGCCCCCCCCATAAACAGCCAACACCCCCTCCCTAATAGTATATTACTATCATCTAAACAATATATTTCCCAGTGTTTCTATTTTTTGGTTTTATATCCTTAATTATTTCATTCATGTTAATTTTCATCAAATAGAAGCGCTTTTGGATGAAAAATGAGGTGACCAAACTGGTAGCATGGGGGAATTAGAGTGATAGATGTAGTGCCTCAACTACCCAGTCTCAAATGTTGAATCATTTTAGTTTTATCAATTGTAATATATAACTTCCACAAATTGATATTCTATACGTGTCCCCAAAAATTGGTATCAATTCTTGGTTATAGTTTATTGGCTGGAGAAATTACCAAAACTCATAATTTGAGATTGGTTGGAAAACTAATGGGTTCCACATGTCAGGATGTTTTTTATGTTTCTCAGAGGATGTTAAAAAAATTAGTAGTGTTATTAAGGATTTTAGGTTTGAAAATTTATATTTAATGTTTTTTTTCAAGAGGCATGTTCCATTAATAATTATGTGACATAGATATTAATTGATAAATACTGATGAATTCAAGGAAGATAGTCCTAATCACATACCCTTTTCAGATTCGGTAGCTTATGGATGTTTATTGATGATAGTGTTACCAAACATAGGTTTCAACTTAATTTTTCATAGTATTTTTAGGAATTAAAGGATTTTGGTTCTATTATGATAGAGAGTTAGTATGTTCTGTAGAATTTTTATTCATTTTAAAGTGTTTCCATCTATATAATGGATAAATGTGACAATATATGACTATAAAATATCTGAAATGATCTGTCTAGAATCAACTGTGCATTATCCCAAAGGAATAGGATTTTGGAGATAAAATTGTGGGAAAAACTATGGTCAAATATAGGATAATAATTAATGATAAATCATTCTTCTGTTACCCGGCATTGGGTTTTAGTAATGTGGAAGGTGATGGTTTGGAATGTAACTACAAGGACTAGATTACTATTCAAAAATAATTATCTTCTGGTGAATATGGAATTTAATTTTCACAATTTATTAAATGTTTGAGTTTGTTGTATGAAATATTTGATTATGTGTGCAGGTGTATTGTCTTGTGACTGCAAGTGTATTGCATTGTGTCTGCAGGCGTATTTGAATTGCTGCAAGTGTATTGGAGTCTAGTCTATGAAATATTGGTGGCTTTTGCATATTGTATTCTGCATGAAAGTTATTTTAGATTATTTGTGGTGTATTTCATTAGGTGCATTGGCTTCCCGAAAGGTGTATTGGGTTCTGCATACTGTTTGGGTGTTGGGTTCTGTGAAATTTCAGTCAAGGATATACCAACGGTTTATAACCATATGAATACCACTAAAATAAATTTTAATACTATACCTATAGTTATAAATTATTGGTATAAGGGAGAATGAAATGTGAAATTTATACCAATGGTTACAAAATCATCAGCATATCAACAGAATTTTTAATTTTACCAACGGTTTCTTAAAAAAATGAAAAAAAACTATACCAATGGGGTTTGAACTGTTGGTAAACCACAAAATGCTTTTTAAACCAATGTTTTAAATCCACTGGTATATATTTTCTCCAATGGTTCTAGGTAACCATTGGGAAGCTATAATTTTTTGGATCATATACAAATGGATATTTAGAAATTGTTGTTATATATCTATCCTTATGTCGGACTGACCAATGGTTTGACAAACCATTGGTATATTGTATACCAACGATTTTCCATTCTATACCAATGGTTTTCATCCCTTGTTATAGTTTAACTTTCCAGTAGAATCTTCATTTTTTTGTTATATTTTCACTTTTCCCCTTAAACATCAAATTTAGATTGAGAATTCTTTATAGACTCTGATGTCATCAAATAAGGAACTTAAAGATTGGGTAATCTTTAGGGAAATGTTATTGGACCCAAAATTATTTTCCATGTATGTCCCATTGATTTTAAAAGTCATAAAGATGAATTTATTAGAAATCCTATCTGTTGAAAAGGAAACATATTAGGATCTACTGTATACTGATTTAGTTATATGATTTTATGATATTTTTCAATTTTATGAAGTAGGTGGAGAAGAAATGTTTTTGCTTTGAGAGCTATAAGAAAACGTACTATTTTTCATACAAGAAGGCTATAAGTATTTTTGGATAAACCCATTGGATACAATGTTTTTGTATTCTTAAGAATGGAGATAATGAACCTATAGTGATAAGTGATATCTTTAAGATGGATTTTATGGTGAAAGTAAAAAATATAAATCACAATATGTGCATTATTTTAACTATCAGAAATATTAATAATGGAAACATCAAATAATAACTCATGATGTGTCTTGTGATCTTGTCTAAGATCATTGTCTTATTCCTATACTCCTTCAAAATACCATTAATGTCAAAGGCTAAAAAATTCATGATCATTTTTTTAATTGATGATACCTTGAGAAGGATGAATATAGGATTCAGTGACATGTCTGGAGAATTATTTGATCTTACTGATAAGGATGAAAAATTTTCTAGTAAGCAAAGATAAGTTGGAGAAAGCTCCAAGGTAACTCCCGAGAAAAGAAAATCAAACGAGTCGGAACCACAAGAACAAGCACCATTCATAGAACAAGTATCTACTCCACCTATGACCAAGAATAAAAAGCCATTTTTGGTGAGGTTGTAGCCAAACAGAGATAGATGAAATAGAATAGAAAAAATGGGGATGTGATTTTTGGGATAGATCAAGATAAGGCCAAGGCCATAAAAATTTGAACTGTTGAAGATCTTGAGATAAAATCTAATGATAATATGATTAAGAATAAAATTTCAGAAGCTAATGTTATTCAGAATATGAATATAGATACTGAGAAAGATTCTGAATGTGTTCATGTAATAGAATCATTCTTGAAAGAACCCTTGTTTCCTCCAGAGGTAGTGGAAATTGAGACTCTGGTGCCAGATAAGGGAAAAAAGATTAGTTTAGTTCTTAAAAGAATAGTTTAAGAACATGAAGTTCAAAAAGAAGAATAATAGGAAGAGGAAAGTTAATATGTGATGAAAATAGTAGAAGAATATAAAGATAAAGATCCCCCTTCTAACAAGTTGTCACTAAGAACATCTCTAGTTTCATCCACATTCATTATTTAAGAGGAAAAATCAATTTAGAAAAATGATGTTTCCGAGGATTAGGTTAATAAAGTCCCTTAAGATGTTTGAACTAGTAATGCTAATATTTTTAAAATTTTTGATGACAAATATGATAATGAAGTTGATGAGAAGGTTGATAAAGAAGTTGATGTTGATGATGATAGAATAGTCTAAATTTTATATGGAGAACATGTGACATCAAATGTTGAGAAGAAAATATCAAAGAAAGTGAAAGGAAAAGAATTTTTTTTGACACACATAAGAATGATATTATTTAAATTGTAAAGAAGGATGTAGTTAGTACATCTATAAAGAAACAGTAAGTTCAAAATTTAGTTTCCTCGCCATAAAAAGAAGCTATATTCGAGTATTTCTCTTTATTATGACATGATTTTTGGGTTCAGTCCTTGATGAATCTTATGAACTCCTTTAATTTGTTTCCCATCACTAATTCAAGATGTCATCTCCTTCAAGAAATATTTTATCAGGTAAAAATTCCAAAAAATCTTCTAAGGGAAAATTTCATCAAACATAAAGTCGAGTTCAAGACTATTCAGATCAGTTATGGTTCTCATAAAAGATCATTCATATAAATAAAAATGTGGTCAAAGTCATTTATAGATGATCTTAAAATTTTTTAGGATTTCATTGACATTTTCAGGGATGCTTTTGAGAAATAGATGACATGATCAATAATCTCTCATTATGTTTTTCAGATAAACTAGAAGTAGATAAAGATAACCACATTCAATAAGAAAAAGATCTGAATGGGAAACTAAATTCGGATGCTCATAATTTAAACATGGAAATGGAAATCAGGGAAGATGTGAATGAAAATCATAAAGACCATGAAAAATTGTTCTTGTCTCATGGTGAAATAGTTCATTCCCTGGAAGAATAAATAAAATATCTCAAATGGAAAATTAGGACAAGGAAGAGTTTCTCAATAATTTTGAAGATGATCAAAAATAAATGAAGAAGTTTAAGGCCACATTGAAAAAGTTGATGCCGATGGAGAAAAAGAAGGCTGAATAATTTTCTATTGATATTGAATATTTTGTTGTATTTTCCTTAGTGACAAATTTGATATTCTAAATAACGTTTTTTGTCCTTACATTGTTTAATATTTTATCACTACTAGAAATTTATCCAATACACATGGTTTAAAACCATGACTATAAGTCAAAAAACCATGGCTATAGATTATAGCCACAGGTTTATGAACTATGGATGGTATTGGCATACCTATATGGAAATACCTATAGCCATGGTTCTAAACCATGGATGAATACCTAAATCCACAGTTTAAAATTATGGTAGCACCTTAAGGAACAGAGGGTTATATCCATAGTTTTAAACCGTGGCTATACAGCTATAACCGATGTTCAAATAGTGGATATAGGTTTTCTCTTTTCATAAAAAATACCCCATGCAGCACCCCTTCCTCCATGAAAGGCCCCCCTCCACTATCATAGACAACCCCCTCCTGGACAGACTGTGGACACCCCCCTGACCCCAAGACACTGGACACCCCCCAAAAACACACTGGACACCCCCCAGACTGAGGACACCCCCCAGACCCAGGACTCCCTATCTGGATAGACCCTGGACACCCCCCAGACAAACCCTAGACAGACCCCAGACGGACCCCCCCAAGACAGACCCTGGTTGGACCCCCCCAGACCCTAGACACCCCTCGGACAGACCCTGGACACCCCCCAGATAGACCCCCCCCAGGACTGACCCAGACGTCCACTCCCTAGGACACCCCCATAACCTGGATAGACCCCACTAGAATCTCCAGACCTCCACTCTCCTAGACATCCCTCCTCCTTGACAGACCCTGGACACCCCCCAAACTGACCCAACGCCCCCCCCCCCCCAGGATAGACCCTGGTCTTACCCCCCAGACCCCCCAGACTCTAGATGACCTCCCCAGGATAGACCCAGACCTCCACTCACATGGACAGACCCCCCATGCACAGACCATAGACACCCCCTCACCCTACCCCTCCCCTTCCCCATGCACCCCTTTCCTCACCCCCTTCCAGTCCCCCTACCATCCCCCACCCCCGGCCAGCCCTCTATGGTTAAACTATAGAACTTGGTCCCTAATAAAACTTTCAAAATCATGGAAAATATACCCTACAACCATAGTTAATAACCATGAAAATTGATACCTAACCAGCCATACATAATCTACAAATGCTTCCATAATAGTTTCACCTTATAGTAGTACTCACATCCTCTAGCTATGAGAAAAAAAAACATCACCTTCCAAATAAAACTGAACTAAAAAATAATACAATATATATTATAATAACTCAAAATCTCTCCAATATAAACAATATAAAAGTTCAATATCAATATAATCATAAAAATGAATTATTTGAAAAAATAAAATGCATAAACCAAGAATAAAATTAATATCTTATATGAACCTTAATCAACATCACCAGAACCATCCTGACCCTCATCATCTCTTATAGAAACACCAACATCATCATCACCACCTCTCAGACCACTGCCACCACCACAACCACCACCATCATGATCATTGAAATATTCATTACTTTATGCACCTAAATAAGAGGAAGGATTTAAGAATCATGATAAACATAATGCATACAATTGAGAAGAAATATAATTAAGGAAAAAATAAAATGTTTTTATGGTGATTCATATGATATCATTATGTTACTAATAAAATACTCTGATAAACATAATGAATACAAATGAGAACACATAATTAATGAATGCATTGAAATATTCTTATGTATGATGATTCGCGAACATAAAATTGAGGACAAATAAGAAGGATGTTTAAAATATGGAGAAATAATATATGTTTTATGGTCTAAATAAAAAAATAAGAATGAGAGAGTAATCATGTATGGGGATGGTTAAATTGTTAAATCATATTTATTTATTGATGCCCCACACCCCTTGAACCCACCTTAAACCTCCCTTAAACCCCACCTACACCCACCCCACTACCATGCAGACCCTCCTACCCCCTCCCTGCTGCCCTATGGACCCCCTTTCCACCCTCCCCCGGACCTGCCGACCCCCTGCCCCCTCCCCCCTGCACCCTCCCCACAGTACCCCCTTGCACCACACCTACACCCTCCCACACCCCCCTAACCACCACTTGGACCCCTATTCCAACCTCCACATTTCATTCCACTTCAACTACTTTTTGAAATATGCATATAACGGATCATTCATGATGTTTTTTAGAAAGACCTATTTTTCCATAGATCAGGATGATAAATTATTACCAGAAATATAATATTGAATTTTGAATGAGTAGTTATTTATATTATGATTAATAAATATTGATTTTTTTGGATAATACAGAATACATTCCAAGGATGTGTATCCATTTCGTGGGGATTTTATAATTACCTATATCATTATGAGTCAGAAAATTAAAATGAAATAGAATTTTTAGTCTCCAAGTTGTGAGAGTTTCAAGAAGTGGTATTTAGAAAAACAATATGATGATTGGGATGTCTCTTGAGGCGTTTTTATGCCTATTTAGGTGTTTACGTGGTTCATGGGGTAATCATGTAGCCGTTAGAGGGTTTTTATTCCATTCAAAAAAAATTTAAGACCCATCAATTACCATGTCTAGGTACAGTGGGTACCAAGTCAAATAAAAGAAAAAATAATTAATTATGAGGTTTATAGTGGGGTATCCTTTAGTGGGGAACGAGGTATGGCTTACTGGATAGCCATGTTTTAGATTTATGATTGTATTCTCTATGTATTTTACACTCCCTTAATGTATTGATATAGGCCATGTCTTGAATGAGATAGTGGCGGTACATGATATGATAAGAGAACTGAAAATTAAAATAGATTGGTGATATGAGATGAGATATGGGACCTCTCCCTTTGCGGGTGGGTGATATAATGAAAACCGAAGAAATACCACACCCTGAGAGTGTTGTTTGTGGTATAAGATAAGATATAAAACCTCATCCATTGTGAGATGGTTTCCATTTGGGAGGGTTTATGTGAAGTCACTCTGAGTAAGTGGGATGTGTTATTAGATAAGTTATGAGACCTCACCTTGAGTGGGAGTATTGAAGTAAAAAATAAAACATGACATAATAACATGTTATGGGACCCCCTTGAGCGAGTGGGTTCTGGCCTGAACAATTTGTGGAAACTATGTGACCCTGGAGATACGGTTTGTTTAAAAAATGTGGCTATAAACAGGGGAACATAAATGTCCACATGGTTTGTCTACAACCATGTCGGCTTAGGTGCACAGCCATGTGGCATGTTCCATATGGGAGGAATATCCATTTTACATGGTTTTCACACAGTTTGTGAACATTGTGCAAAAACCATGTGCATAAACCGTGTGCATTGGGGTTTTGGGAAATAATAACATTTTCCCCTATTTAATTCTAAAAAATATTTTATCACTTTCCATTACATAGAGTGGATATTCAATGGGTTCGTAATCCCATAGAGCTTCCTCCCCACTACCCATATCCCCATGTAATAAATTATTCAATTATATTTTGGAAATAGTGAAAGATTAAGGTGGAGGTATTATACATGGGCTCTATACATTCAAAATATATGGATTCATGGTGTGACTATGATAAAAAACACATATGGTTGATGTTGGAAAACAATGTGGGTGATCAAAAAGAGAATCCTTTAAAATGATGATGTAGATATATTACTGATCATAGTTGGTAATAGGCATTTACAAAAATAATAATTTGTTATAAGGATGAAACAACTGGTGTAATATTTTATCCAACTCAATAAGTTGTTTTAAACAACCACATTGAATTTACAAATCCAAACCTCGAGTTTCTTGTTGGAATAATGAATAAAAATTGAAGTAGATCCTAATCAAAAGTTAATGAAGTTTAAAATATATATTTGAAGGTTTCAATGCTATTAAACCATCATTGAAGATCAAAAAGTGATATAAGACCTCATTTCATGTGATATGGGACTACCAACAATATTAATATAGTATAAAGTTGTTTTGTGATGAGGAAATAAGAACCTTGTGAGTGGTGGAAACATGCAGTATTCAAGAACTAGTGGTTTTGGAATAGGTTAGTAGCAAAGGTATTCTATGGTAGTATATGTATCATACTGAGTGATGAAATAGTGTATGGCTTCACTAAAGTCTAATGTGGGACTCGGAAATATAGTGTCAATAAAGATAGGAAGACCAACCCATGGAGGATATAGACCTTGCTCATAGTGGATAGAAAATAGATGGTATTTTTTCAACATGTCATAGTAAAACATATGGATGTAATGTTTCATTAAAATTATTTTTAAAATAGTGGAATCATGATCATTTTTTAGTCAATAGTCGAAGGAACAACAACAAAAATAAGATTCCAAAATCTCTTTGTAGAGAATTATTTGGATAATTAATGTGAATTAAAGGAATATTCTTAACCATACTAAAACCACACTAAATCCTTGTACATGAAATTCCATCCGAATCATGCTATTCACTTAGTGGTGACTTTGTCATTATGGGAAATTCCATCTTAAAAGGCTGACGACACATAAAGGGTATATTGGTCCAAAAACCATTTTAATAAAGAGGTTAACCCCTTATAAAGATATAAAAAGGATCAACTATGATGTGTGGTTTATTATTAACAACAACCTCATGTATAAGGAAAACATCAATGCAATAATGTCAAGCAAGGTATACCACTGTGTGTTTTTGTAGACAGTGCACCTATATGGGAGGGGTTTTATTACAAAACCATGACTTATTTATCAAATAAAACAATTATCGTAACTAACACATAATCAAGAATTGAAATTTAATATAAACATGCCGAATTAGTAAGGAAACTAAATGCAATTTGAAATATTCTTGAATTAATGAGGCTAGTAGAGGGACCCTACCTCAACCTCAAGGCACATTTTCTTTTCACAATGAAAACTCAAATATTCCTTTTTTCTACTTACTTGCATATGAAACTTCACATATAAATAATGACACATATACCCTATGTACATATTTTCATGGCCAAATATGCACAATGTATTCCTTATATATATGTTTATACATGAATATATCCCTTTACACTTACACATGTATGCATTTTTCATATCTATATATAAGCACACCTTTCCCCAATATATATATTCATACTACCATGAGTGAATATATATAAATGTGGAACATAAATATGTATATTCCTACCAATTATTACACATGTAAGCCTTCATCTACATCGACCTGAATCCACCTCAACGAAATCAAAAACACAATACAAAAATACAAGGAACCCAAAAATCAACATAGCCCTAATTAAAATTGGGTCAAAGAATAAAAACAGAATAAACCATACCTAATTCTAGAACTCACTGTCTTCGATTGTGGTGGATAAAACCGTCCATATAATAAGAAACCACCTATAAAAAAATAGTGGGAAAATAAATGAGATATAACAACTTATTATATATATGTGATCAGTGTGTCAACTGTACATGATAAATGATACATGAATCCATAACAAACAATGAAAGAATAATGTTCAAATTGATATGTACATCCCAATACTAAATAAAATGATCATTAATAAAGATCCTTATTTTTCAAACATTACCTTCAATTGCATATTCAAAAATCAAAAATCGGAAAAATATAAGAATAAAGTAAGCTTCCATCAGCACATAAAAGTGGGTGATATGGATTAGGCATTGTTCTTAACCTAGAAAATACATTCCTTGAATGTATAAAATAACTAAAACTCTTTATTCCTATATCCTTCTTAATTTAATATAGTGAAACCTCATTTTTATCATGTAATTATTCAAGAATTCACATTTATTCATTGTTTATATAGGTTTATCAATTTTACAATGTAGAGAATTTTCCTTCTTTTATTCTTACTCATTCCGCTAGGAATTTTCAAACCAGTTTCTTAATATGATTAGACAATCTTTTACTGCATGATCTTCCTTCTTCTTGATTGTATATTCCTTCTTTGTTGAAACTATTTCCGAACATGCGATTATTGGTTCATTCCATTTGTCTTTCAGCAATTATTATTTTTTTGTAATCTTTGTCATAAATTCTTAACAATTTGGACTACTTGGTTTCCATTCTACACACACTTTCAGCAGCCATTAAAGTACCCTTTTTTGGATCCCTTTAAAACTCCACACTTGAATTTTCAAGCACTATCCCACTACAATATCAAATGTTGATAATTAAACAAACACATTGATTTGAATGAAATCATAGAAATAAATAAGCTCTAAATAGCCTATATTCCAATATAGACTCCTCATAATTAACTGAACACACAGACTATACCAACCACTATAGGTAAAAAATTAAAATTGTTCTGGTCTTGGAACCAAATATGGTTCATCCAAAATCCATCTCATGACACTGAACTCATCAATTTACTATCTATGTTCAAAACTTTCACAACCTTGATAATGATCATCATCCGTTGATATGGAATTCACTCAAAAAAGATTAGTATGAATATCCTTACTATAGTATTATTGATACCATCATCAATCCTACATACACATGTCTAGTGCCTCAGATCAAATTATGATCACTATAGAAGATCCTAGCACAAAAATCTGAACAAAAAATTTTCATTTAAAAACTATCATCACTCTAACACACATTATATCGAACAAAAACAATAATTTAAAATATATTAGATAGAGAAATCCAAATTATAGAAAAAATAACTTTAGGAATACCTAAAAAATTATGGTACTAAAATCACCTTCGCCTAGGATGGCTTATCCCAGAAGAATTATATAGACCAACATATTGAAACATACATGAAACATATTTTACGCATCCCAATACTAGGGGAATGCATGAAAATTATTGATACATGAGAAATGGACCAGAGGTCGTTTATTTTTAAAATATTGATATGAGATATTATGCATTAAATTTACTATGTAACCATCATACTAAGGCTCACCAACCAATATTCATTTCTACCCAGTTTCCATCCTTGTCCATGCACCCTCCTATGCAATGGATGTATCTATATAGATAGCTCATCCTTTCTTTAATATATCCTAAAAGGTGTCTAGATAAAAGTAAGCTACTCATACCCATAATTATTATATAAGACCATTTAAAAAATATAATTCCTTTATGAATAAATTTCATTTGAAGGATGCATTAAATGAATAAACCTTTCAAATTTAATGGCATAGTCCATTACTAATTCTCACAATGATGCATATCCATGAATCCCCAAAACATTATCTTATTATATAAATCTACCATATCCTCTCATAGATGAGGGAATGAAACTCGATCCATAAAACCTCTTCATTCCTTCTATTATGATCAAATGTATTTATCCATTCTGACTCATCTCTTTTAAATTTAGATATTTCAATTTTCACCCATATATTGTGTAGAGTTACGATCCTTTCAAATTGGAAGTAATCATTCTTCAACATATTCTAAACATCCTACGATCCCATGTTACTATGGAAAATTATATACTACTTCTCTTTGAACTCATGCATAACTTAGAAAACCATTGCTTTTTCCTTTTATAAGGCATTGATCAATGGATCAAAGTAGTTGCAACATAATATTAGGGAAACAACCACCGGAGCATATTTCCCATGAGAACACAATTCCATCCTAATTAGAAGATTTTTTTGATTAATTTTGACTCAAAATAATCTCATAATAACAACATTACTAATTAGAAACCTATCACGTGACAGTCCTAAGAATGAGTTATTACCAATAAATCATAAAACTATCTTTAATCCTTACTTCAGAACAAAATATCTTTTTAAAAACATCAAACCCTAAGGTTTATCATAATTATATAAGTGATACTATCCTACACACCAATTTTAACAACCATACCCCACACATTCACCCCTAAAAATTAGAAACCATCCAACCCTTTAATAAATCTAAAAATTATATTCCTAATAAAAATACACAATCAAATCACATAGAAATCACAAAATTTCCCTATATTGAGATTTTTACATCAAAAATTTAAGAAAAAACCCAAAAACATCCTCCAATATGAGGGATTACCACCAACCCAAACCCCCAAAGACAAATCCAAACCATACCTAATAAAAAGCCATCATACTCCAAAAGCCACCCTAACACTCGAACTCACCTGATTTGAATAACAAAAATGTATCTGGTTTTTCATCAATCATTTGATATTTTAAACAACATAAAATCCCATAAAAATATAAATTCCAACCATTGGCGAAAATACAAAAGTGAAATTTGAGGTGTTAAAGAACTAAATACCTGGTTCTTGTTGAGAACATCATTATATGTTTTAATAAGTTCACTTCCAAGCTAGAAACCACTTTTGGAGTTGATGAACAAAAAAATAGGACAAGTTGGTTAGTGGTATGTATTTCTGACCATCGATTTGGGTTTAAAAATATAATTCGTAATTCAAAAAACCTTCACATTGGTATTTTTTTAGTTCCTACCATGACAACGTTTCAACTACCCTTTCAAATCTGATCGGTATGGCACTAAAGAATCAATGGTTTTCAATGTAGTTAACAAATAAATAGATGTAGCTCCCCTTAGTTTTCATCAAGAAATCACCACATGCTAACTCAATGAAAGGAATAAGAAACCACATACAAAAATTTTGAAATCCTTCAAATTTGAACCACAAGACATGCTAACAATCTTATCAATGCAAAAAAGTAGTATTTATGAAAATAAATAGAGAACACCAGACGAGGAAAAATAAACCCCTGCATCCCCAATTACATGGAACCCCCAAAACAATGGGGCTTTCATTTAATAAACCATGAAACCATAGGTTCTCCGGGAAAAAATAAAATCAAGTGATAAATTAAATAAGCATGACATGTAAAAGTAAAATCGAATGAAAATTAACAAACTGCTTCCAGCAAGTACCATCACCCGACAAGAAATGAATCAATAAGGAAAAGCTAGAGGAATATAGAAATTACGAACAAGCCATTGAGTGTACTACCACAGAAATCCAAAAAAATGCTGACCAAAGAAGATATAATTTATTTAAACAAATAAAAACTATATTCAACTTCCAATGACTAAATAAATCGAAACTATGATCATAAATTCCCAACTGTACAGGAAGTAAAAACAGAATCCACTATGTCTTACTCCCCCAACTCTCCATAGTCATCTAGACTATGTGATTATAATTCAATAATGGAAATAAAAAAACATAAAATTAGAAATCCATCCACAAGTGGATGATGCTTTGATCGAAAAAATGTAAGAGGTTTATGGTGGGAGGGAATTAGTAGGAAAGTGGTTCAGAAAGTACACGTATATTGCAAGATAAAGGGCCAATGAATTCATTCTTCTGAAGGGCCACTGTGAACAGTGTGAGAGAGGTCGTGAGAGAGGTTTATGGTTCGGAGAGGTGGGTCACGGTGATAGAGGTTGATGGTAGTGTGAGAGAGCGCATTGATTGGGAGCATCGAGAGGAGGAAACCATGGGGAGAGATGTAGACAGTTCTGAGAGGAGGGTCACATATTGTGGGAGGAGGAGAAGTGGTCAACTCATTTAAAAAAATGATTATGGTTAGCCACGTTTAGCCATGGATGTTTAATTTATGAGTGGATATAAGAACCCTATATCCACTAACCTATAAAACAGTGTCTAGTGTTCCATGGATATAGCATATATTTCTAGTATTGTATGTTTCTTAAACCTTTGTACCATTTTTTTTCCCCTATATTCCTGTTTGAAAATCACAAAGGAGTAGAAAATAATGATAAAAAATAATGCTAAGATAAATGAGGAGAATGTATAAGCATGGGGGAGATTACATAAATAATAAATTCTTAATAAATAGGGATTTATTTCTCTAAGAATGAAAAGAATATTATTTTTAGGTATTTCATAACCATTGGGAGAGTTAGTCGTGTTAATCATAAACAATAAACAAAAAGGGAGCTTAGTATTTATTTTAAAGTACAAAAAAATAAAACATTAGTATTTTATATTCTATTGTAAAAATTTGTTTTTGAATTCGAAAAATGGGAAGAGTTTGGATTCAATATGTTTCCTTATGACTTTTCCATTCCTTTATGTTTTGGAAATCACAAAGACATTTTGTTATGGAAGATTTTATATCTCTATGAATTTTTTTATTAAAGAAAATTTTCTTTCTCTGTGTATGTATTTTTACTTTACCTATGATATTAAATTTCTTGCCTAATGTTTTACTAAATAAACCTAACCATATTTTCCTTAAAATAAAAAATCACATCATTATCTAAATATAGAACCTTAGAGTTCCTTATATTATTATTTATTTGGAATTTAGAATCCGATTTTTCTATAATTGAGAACATGATTTCTCTGGAATTAAGATTCCAATTCTCTCAGAAATCGTACTCAATTATCTTAGAAATCATACTCCAATTCACACAGTAACCAGACTCTGATTATCTCAAAAATCAGAATCCTATTATTTCAGAAATCAAAATCCGATTCTCTCAGAATTCGATATTAGATTTCTAAATAAACTAGAATCTGATTGTCAATATCTATAGAATATGAATTTAATTATCAGAAAAATAATATTAAACTATTTTCTTACAGTTACCAAATTTCGTTAATGTAATGTCCAATTTTATAAGGTGCTAAATGTGATGATATTTCTTAGGTATGGTAATATTTCTTATAGTTTTTTATTAAAAATGTTGTCGTCAAACCTGATACAAATTAACCATTGTATGATTTCCACATGTATAAGTCCATACAATGTTTCAAGAAAAAATATGATAATTCGAGGAGGAATTAAACCATTGTTATTCAGACATATAAATACCCACCCATTTCAATGATCATGTTTTAATGTTCATGTGGAAGTTTTGGACATACTAATACTCTATGAGATCTCTGCTCGATATACCTTGCATGAATTCTGTGAACAGCTTTTTCATGATATGAAAATCTTATTCAACCTACCTGGTGTGAATCTGATTTTATTTGTTATAAATCATTGTATTTCGAGGATAGGAAGATAGAGGCGCGGATCATAATAGAGATTGAGGGCTTATGGGGATAGCAAAAAAGATACCAATCTTTTTATCAAGGGATTACCCTGGTCTGGGAAAGATATCCTTTCTTGAATGTATAAATCAAGGGACCAGTATTCATGTTTTTTGGATACACTTCACTTTTGGTTAAAATAATTATTATACTTGAATACTTGTTATTAAATGTTTTATTTAAGTTCTATTTTGATAAATATTGAAAGTGTAACTTTCTTACACATTCTTATACTTGTACAACACCTAATTTATAATCTATACACATTAAGGTTTAATATTTCTTTATGTAATCTTGTCTTAAGTTTCTTTATCGTTTCCACATTATTTAATCCTTTGCAAGTTAGTTTCTTTATTAAAAACTAAAGAGGTCTTTGGAATTAAACTTATTAAACATTATTAAACATAGATTTTTTTGGATAATAATGAATGTTTTTAGACATAAAATTCAACCCATCTTGTAATTGAACAATATATATTTTTATTTCAATCATAAATTCATTATATTTTATGTTTTTATTTATGTTATTCCTTCACAGGGCTTATAAATCCATGCTATTAAAGTTGTAACAATTTAGTGTTATAGTCTCATCATTTATCAGGATTATTTACTATTATGTTTTTTATAATAATATTTTATGATCTATCTCTACAGGATTGTCATGAATTATATTGAACTTTCGTTAATTAGTATATATTCAATAAATTTTACAATTTTTACACATTATTTTATATAAATTAATTGAGAAAATGTTTCTAAGAAAATCATAAATTATTTCTCTCATTGGTTGGAATTTTATATTCTTTTGAAACCATATTTTTTTAAAATATTTTAAAAATGTATTATTAACACCTTAGGAGTTACAAACTAAATTTATACCAATGTTTTAATTTATTTTCAAATTTTTTTAAATGAATCTTCGCCTCAGTTTCTAAATAGTGCACATTTTTAATTTCGAAAAAAATGAAAAAGGAACCATTATTTTAACGTGTACAGATGATTGGAATCCTCCAATGTCATGATCAATAATTTCTCTAAAACTGAATTTATTATATCCAAGTATTTTTTCATTGAAAAAAATTCTAAAAACATATTAATTTTAAAAATATTTTTTCAAAGAGGAAATGATATTTTTTCAATAAATGGTTTAAATTATATTTAAAATTTATTTTCTATCTATAATAAAATCCAACGGTGTTAACTATTCCTTATTGGGGATCTTATACAAGGATAACATTCATATTTTTTGTCTAAATGGTTTATGTTTTTATGGAAGGATGTTTATGAAACCCGTTTCTCTTCCATGATGTATACCATGCTAAAATTCTTATAAAACCAGTTTCTTTTCACAAGATATTATATGACTAAATGATTATGTAACCTGTCTCTTTTCCATAGGATAAAATATTATGAAATTTTTATGATACCCATTTAATTTAAATGGTCATGTTCTAATTAATTCTTCATATCTTGTATAACATATACCTATTATTTCATATTATTATGGGTTGGACCAATATCTCACTCCAATGTATTTGGTAAAAATTTATATTTCATGAGATATACAAGCATGGAATGGGAAGCTATCCACATTAAAAAAAACAATGATAAAATGGGAAGTGAATCCAGTTCATTAATAAATGGATGGAATGGGTAATGAACATCGTTCAGTAAATGAATTTTTCCACTATGATGTTCTTAGTAGTGAGCCTTAACTAATATGGAAATGATTTTATATGATTATGTGTGTGCCATAAATTCCATGCCTTATTCTCTCATGGATCATGTTCCTTGATTCGATTATGAACCATGTATTATTAAATACCAATATTTATTTCATGAATCATTATTATGGTCTTTTATATAGAGGGTATGGTTTTCAAATGGTATGCTCATGTTGTCATACCCTTATGTTCTTGTTATTCTTATGTATCTCCCTTGTTTACACATTCTAATCATCTGACCTCCACTTTTATTATGTTTCCTTTCCCTAGGTTATGAAGATTTGTCTTATGTATGTTACTTATAATATGGGCTGTAGTTATCAAGAACATATTGGGATATGATATAGCTCACTTATAGAAAACTGTTTATGTTTCCATGTTTTTAAAGTCACTAAACTATTATGGTTCTTAGGCGTGAATTTATGCAATGTAATAAATTTTCCTAAAAATGATGTAATATTTATTTATGATGACCCGGGGTTATTATAGAACATAAATAAAGTCTTGAATGGAATTAATCAATAGTGAAGATGAAAAATTAAATGAAAATAATGAATAATAATTCCTTATTTACTTTAAATAATTCACTCCTTCTCACAATGTCTTCCGACATTATGAAGAAAATAAATCTCCCTCATGGTACCAAAGGACTCCAAACATGGGGGAGGATGTTAATAGTGAAAATTTGGAAAGGTATTAACGATGAATTCCATGGATATCATTGGTTTGGATAGGATGGAAGTGATATCATTTTATACATGAAAAGTTGGGATATTTCCTTGGAAACATTTTTAGGTGAAAGAAAAAAGATATAATCACATTGGAATTTAGTGGGGTACATAATGAAATCTGGGTGATACATGAATGATTGAATCCAAAACCTAAAAAATTACTTCTATAATATATAAATATAAACATAATTTCACAAAATTTTAGTATTGATAATTTTACTATTATTACCCCTATTTATCTTACTTAATTAATAACAATGATAAATAATTTTTAATAAAAAATAAATAATGAAATTCCTTAAAAATTTTAATTATAATATTCCAAATTTGGGATCCATTTTTATTAGATTTAATTTCTAAAAGTGACCCAAATTAATTTTAATGTAAAAATGTATAATATACAAAACATTTTTTTAAAAAAATATTTGTAAGCATAAAATGAATTTATTACTATTCATTAAATTTTTAAATATTAGATGAATGTTAATTTATTCGATTTTATATATTATAAATTTATTTCATTAAAATTAATCATTTTTAGTGGTAGATTTGATTTATTATGAAGAAAATAAATTATACCCATAAAAACAATTCTTCGAGATAGAAATTTTTTTAAAAATAAATTATTATATTCATAATTATTTAATATTGATTATTTACCAAATAAAAATTAAATAAATTTTATTAAAAAAATTATATTAAAATAAAATTTCTCAATTAATTAAATTTATTCTTTAAAAATAAATATTATTTAAATTCTGAATCTAAAAAAATACAAGTAATAATGAAACTATTTTGTAAAAAATATAATTTTTTGCATTAAAAATATCATGTTTATATCATTCTATCATATACATTCAAATCAACTCAATACCTCTTCATAATACCAAAGGATAAGATAAACAATGGTGGAGATCACAAGTGGCGATTCAGCTATCATGGATGTTGTATTGATTTCCATTTGTTTGAACCTCTCCTATAAATGATTTTTCTCAAGTCATACTTGTTGATGTTCAACATGAGATTGGTCTCAGAAAAAACCTATTATTCTACCATCATTCCAGTCTTGTAAAAATTTCCATAATATGGATTTTTCCAGTTTATCTTCTCCTTTACACAAAGTATTTAATAATGTTGTTACATCTATTTGTACATGTTTATTTAGTTTATATGTTCCCATGATCATGTTCTAATAAATTAATTATCTAATTAAATATTCATATGTGTACATATGTTATCAATGATCATATATGGACAACAATCATATAATATACATGGATATACACTCCCAATGACAATATAATCCCAAATTCCATATTACATTATTATATGTAACGTCACATATGTCATCATAATAACTTATATCATACAATAATTTCTATTTTATGTATATTTATTTTCTTTATAATTTGTTTTATTCATTAAATATTTATAATTAGAGGAGTAGTTATTAATGAAAACTATGTGAATGATGATATCATGATTTTAGTATTTTTATTTACTTGTGGTTTTATACCTCTTATTAATTTTCTTTTTATATTTCATTTAGTCATATTATAATGTATTTCAATATATATTGTTAAACCATAATGTAATAAGTCAATGTTCATTTTGGGTTTCATGTTTCATGTAAAAAAATACAACATTTCAATAAATATAAATTTAGAATTGTATGTTTTGGGTGATATATTCTACACCCTATAAAATAGTTTCACTGTCAAAATTTCATAACATATATGAAAATAAGTGAGAGTAATTTTGTGTCATTACATATTCATGTTCTGATGTATCCACCTAAAATATATTGTTTATCCATAATGTTTTAACTTTGTGTGTTTTTTTATTTCACAACACATTATCTCATCAACCCAAGAACATCAATGGATGTTTCTCATAAGAGATATCATGTTCCAATTATACATCTTTTGAGTATAATACATGTGATAGATATGGTATCTACTTTCTCAAAAGTTATTCATAGAACACATAATGCACCTATGAGAAGTATTCTGGGTGTTATAAAGGATAAACTACAATCCCTACATTATTAAGAATATCTAAGGAACTAATGTATCTAGGTATCAAATTTGAATACATCCTAAATCCCATAACCATTTTCCAAAGATATATTAAAAGAAATAATTTTCCCACAAATTCAAACTCCAGATCTTGTCGATTATTATCTTTATAGACTTCTATAGACATTAAAATAAGTTTAATTATTATTGAATGTTTTATAATTTTTTGATTTATTGAACAATTTGTAGTCCAAATATATTACACTCTAAAGCTTCATCCATTCATGTAAGATTTCTACAAAACATCCTCTATAGAGATTCACATGGTTCCATTTGGATAATATTGTGGAATCTCTTATTATATAAGAACTTAATAAGAGAAATATATATATTCCAACTTCATATGAAATCCATTTATCATGATCTCAATATATCTTCGAGAGTTTTAGTTGTACATTATATAAAACTAAAATTTTTGGATGATAATTTGTACTAAATGTCATCTCTATATTAAATTATCATTGAAGACTCATCTTGAATTTTTATGTAAAACTTGGTTCTCAGTTAAGTTAAATGGATTGTGGTCCTATATGATGTCTTACCACTTCTATTATATATAACATGTCATGTTGATTGAGTGAGAAATACCTTCAAATCGAACTAAAGTGTACCGACATTGTATGTTGATCCACCACTACCATGATGGAATTGTTCCCATTTGAAGTATTAGAAATATTTATAAAGAAATCTATAATGGTGTTCTCTCATTTCCATATTGGTATAGGTATTTTATTCATACCCATAGACTTATAACATATAGAATTTAAATTTATTGTATAAAAATCATCAACATATATACTATGAGACCATATAGATGGGTGAGAATGAGATCTTTAAAAATGGAGACTCATTATAAAATTAGATCTATCACTGGATGGATCCATATTCTAATTCATGGATGTGTTTAACCTTGAGTGTAAGACTCATGTCAATGGTCATGGTAAGTTATCATTGGAGAAAAAAGTAAAATTTTATCTATTAAGGAATCAGAGTTCAGTCATGCTTT
The DNA here is from genome assembly GCA_963277665.1 of Viscum album. Classification (NCBI taxonomy): domain Eukaryota; kingdom Viridiplantae; phylum Streptophyta; class Magnoliopsida; order Santalales; family Viscaceae; genus Viscum; species Viscum album. Next base: position 413,492,633 of record OY728159.1, on the reverse strand, counting down.
AGGAGGCAAGGGGGTCTTCTTTACTGATATAAAAAGGGGTCACACATCTCCCTCAAAACAATACCTTATTAAATTAGAGAATTTTAATATGTTATAGGTTGGTGAATTATCAATTATCAGTAATCTAGACTTCCTTCGATTTATTTTTGATCTTTGTAAGTTTTCTCTTGTTGGAAGAGTCAAATTTTCTATAGGTGAAAAACATAGGAGTAATGATGAAATCAATAAAAACATGGAATATTTTGGTGTGATACCAACTATAAACTCATTCATATCAGAAGATGTTACATTTACATAATTATCACTATAAAAGATTACCTTAGCACAATATAGAAGGCTGGTAACATACTTCTCAAGAAATTTGTTTTCAAACATTATGAATGGGACATGGGCTTCAACCATTTAAACCAATAATTGTCCATGACACATATACAGAAATGATTTCATGGATTGAATTGCGTATTTTAGCATCCTAAAATATTAAGTGACATAGATTTATGTTTTAGTGCTCCCTAAAAATTGACCAGCTCACTCTTGATGGGGTATTTTTATTCTATACACTCATAATTATTGAATATAACATGGAATCCAAATTAAAACAATTTATTAACCTTGTATCTAATGATATAAATTTTTATGTGATGGTGGAATGTTTTCATATTCCCCATTTTGGTGAACTTTTCAAGATAGTGAGCCATTGTATATCTAACTAAAGACTAATTGAACTGTATGTCAAGCTTCCTCATTGTGACATGACTAATACATGAAGATAGGTTGGAATGAAAAAATAAATATATAAACTCACATTGAGAAGGGAGAGGATTTTGGTAAGGACATAACTAATAGTATAAGGGAGTTACCAACCCTAGTTTCAATTTCAGGTGACAATGAAATGGTTGAGAGTTACCTCGACTGGCTTAGTCAAACTAGTTAGGACTACGGCCTAAAAAAACAAAACTCTTTAAAGTGCCCTATAAACATTGTAATGGAATCTCCATCACCCCCAACATCAACCAAATTTATATTACAGGGAATTTAATCTTGATCTGAGGGAGGGAATACATTTAATTGGATTATATATGAAAATAATGTCCCATCAGAGAAACAACAGAATTATGAAGAAGAATAGTAAGATTTTGATCACTAATAGAGTTTTGAATAGTGTGGTATATAGATTCCACCATACACTAGAATTTATATATATTTACCCACCCCATGACTCAAAATCATACTATGATAAAACTAAATTCCCCAATGGGTAATACATTTTTCATGTAAGTGAGGATGTGTCTACATCCAAAATGATCAAGGTTACCGACCATTATGAGAACTTCAAATTCCCTTCGGGGAATGTTAAATCATCTTCTTCCCTATAATATTAAGTACCTCATTCTACTTTAAGGAATATTTGTAGTGTATTAGTGGGGGAATAATAATAGTAAGGGTCACTCCCTATCACTCCTCATGTCAACCTGCCCCCCTTTAGCTACCTCCAACATTGAGGAAACCTCAGTGGCTATTGGAAATAATATGAGAAATACAAAAGACTATAAAGATAATTTTAGATCTAATTTAATGAAGCCCATACATACCAGGAGACTAACTAGGATGAGTAAGGTCTCCAAAAATCCACCAACGAATATGAATAATGTGGGAATAAAAATAATGAAAACTCTAAACCAAAGACAAGTTTAAATTGAACATTTATTTCTATAATATCAAGGGTGTTTTTAAATATGAAATAGTAAACTACATAAATTTTTATTTCGATAATCATAAAACAAATATCATAGAAATTTTTGGACCAAAGTGACCCTTCTCTCTTCGTATTTATATACCAGATAAAATGGGATATTACCAGGTTAAGATCAATAACAACATTGTCCTTATTGAAACCCTTTAGGTCTATGATCACTCCTACCTATGAAGTATATCATACAATAGTATTGGGGAGTGAATTATTACTTTTTATATGGAATATCGTAGGATTCCCATGTTTTTTATTCTATGTATGTAGAGAACAATAAAAAATATATAAGGATACACTTGTTTGAAATTGGTGAGGTTATTTATAGAATCAATCACCACTGAATTACCCTTGGGGAATTAAACAATTTCATGTGATATAGTAAGAAAATAGGTATTTTACAATCATACACATCCTAAAGGGAGTTGAAGACCAGATTTTAAGGTAATTACCAGGTGAAAATCAATTTAGTTGGTTCCAAATACACCTTTAATATGAAATAACTCATAAAATAGTGACTAGAATAATTGAAAGAGCCTTGTCTAATGAATTTTATTTAGACGAATGTGACTCTATCTATAGTATCAGTATTCCCAGGTTGAATGATAATCATCACCCCATTCATGTTATCCTTGTGACTAAGGTATTAAATCCAGCTATTCTATTTTAGGTTGGGAAAATTATTGGGTTTCCCATCATATTTATTGTAATTTAAATCTAGTGTTTTTTAATTTTAGGTAATTTGGGAATGATTCTTTTTCTTGTATCATGAAATTAAAAATGTGCCATCTTAAGATAAAATGATGGTGTATGGATACATTTAAAAATACTGATAGTGATATTTCTAATCTTGAGGACACTCTCTAGAAATTTCAGTATGAATACACTAACATTAATATCATTAATAGTCTACCTCATTAGATTGATGTCACCTATGTCCTTAAATATCTCCATAATTTTAAGGTAAATGCATAGAAGGATACATTTAGAATTAAACAGCTTAATTGTGGTGACAAAATACTAAATTTTAATACCGTCTACAAAGAGTCAAGAATGTTTTTTGACCTATCTCCTTACTAAAGTCGGTGATCATATCATTATTTATAATGAGAACTATAATAAATGTATTTTACCCTATTAATCTAATATCTTCAATATGAATGCAATCAATAATTAATTGGATGATGGAATAATTCCGAATCATATAATTAATTAGGATAAATATTTTCTCACATGTATCCCCGAACAATTTGAGATTAACTAGTTTCTAATCAATATGAATCCAATTTTTTCTCCATCTTAAAATGGCCTTACCAATTTCTTCTTTTAAAAAATCTGGCATGTGGTAGAAATTGATGTCTGTAGGTTGGTAACATTATTCTTCTCTAATAGAGTGGTTTCCTAATGAATCAATTCTCAACTTCTCACCCTAATTCCCAATATTACAATTTCTTATGAAATTCCTCTCTTCAGACCTATTTCCATTTTCAACATGATATTAAAAAACATCATCGTTCATTTTAATAATAGACTTTCCCCTATCTTCAAAAAAATAATATCTTTGAACCTACTCGGTTTTTTTAAGGGAATGAATGTTCAATATTTAATTTTAACATATTCACATTGTTTCAACCTTATTATAGATTCAAAGAGAGGTTGAATCATTTCTCTTAATCTAAACAGTAGGAAGGCCTTTGAGACCATGGGTTTGATCATTATTTTCATAGTTTTATATAGTTTTGGGTTCAATGACACCGTCATCACTTAGGTGAAATATATAATCACTTAATCCCACATCATTATGCTTATCAAATGATCTCCAAATGGATATTTAAATTCTCCAGGGGTCAGGTAAGGTGCCCACTCTCCACTAACTTATTTTCAAGTGGTGATATTATCTCAGTAGGCTCCTTACTCACATGCTGGATAATGGGAATATCATATTCAAAAAAGATTCTTGGGGCCAAGATACTTTTTCTTATATTATCTTTAAAGATGATATCATTATATTACTTCAAGGAACTAAATCAATGATTAATAATATTATTGAATATCTCTCACATTATTAAAGAGTTTTAGGTAAACTATGAGCTTAGAAAATCTCTTTGTCCACTTTGTGAAGTGGACCCCCCCTACAAGGAATGTTAGTGTTATGGACGAGATGGGTATTATAGAAAGGAACTTTATCTCTAACTACCTTGATTTTGTATATTTTTAGGGGAGGCCAAAGGTTAGTTACGATTTCGGCATTGCTGACTATGTAAAAAATAAACATTCATCTTGGAAAGGAATGACTCTTTCTATGACTAGTCGAATTTCATTACCAAATCATCCATTATCTCTAAACATGTGTTCTCTATTATGATCGATAAATCACCATTTGAACTGATAAAAACCCACAATGTTTGCATAATAAATTTTTTATGGAGTGGTAGTTTATTAAAAAAATGATCATTATTTGAATGATTTTTTTGTTAGCCTATTTCTAATGGTGGTATAGGCATAAAGAACATCTAAAAAATGAATGATTCTTTTTAGTCTAGGTTCACTTGGAATATCATTAGAAAAAGATCACTGGATCCAACATTTATTAGGGATATATTCCTTATGAAACAAAATAAGGGAAACAACCATAACATGGATTCATCTATTTGTTTGTACATTAATTCTTCTTTTTCTAGCATCATGGACAACTCAGGGTAGATTTATTGAAAATATTATTCCCTTTTATTATAGTTACAAATATGGCTCATATCTCCACTAATAACTATAATATATCCCCTAGAATCATCCCTAAACCATTATTCGTCAATCAAATACATCATTACTACACCCCAATATGCTATTAAGGAGGAATTATATAATTTCATCAACAACTATTGTTTTTCTCCCATGTATTATATTCTTTCCTAGAAACCTGCATTGTATATTATTATAAAAAGTCACCATAGCTATCAATTTAGTATTATGGAAATGAATCTTAATTACAGTTGGATATGAGGATTCAAAAAAACCTGACTCATGCCTTCACATATTACTCTAATTTATAGAATGGACCATCACATAACCCCAAGTAATTTATTCTAATAATCATTTGGGGTTTCATTCTATTATATGATCTATATTTGTAGCTAGAATAGAGTGAATTTAAACCACTCATTCCTTAGTTATTCTATGTCTTATGACTTATAGAAGGCTATGTTCAATCTCTTTTAAAATCCCTCTATTGGACAAGGACTCTCTCATGTGGATGCTTCAGTATTATAAATCTGTCTAATTACCTCCCCAAATTCACAACATGTTTCATCAAACAATGAATAATAAACGTCAAAATGTTTTTTATAGATTTAACACCTTTATTGATAATCGTATCCCCTTAAATGTGAAATCATCCCATGTGATGATCATTGTCATAGACATAAAGGTAAACACTCTCCAAAGTGTCCAATGTGAAAATTTTACTCATGAATTAATTATCCTGAGTATATTTTATATTGAGAGGCAATTCAATACTCTTGTCGGTACTCTTATAGTATTTTAGCATCCTTGTTTTCATAATTTAATTAAAATCAATATGTATGGAACCTCCAATGTTAACCACGGTCCCTCGATATGTGGTGATGTTTCTCCAGATTATAATGGGAAACTGCTTGGAACATTTCTTGGATCTTATGGTATTAGATATTCTCTAAAATATGACATTCTTGGCATCATCAATGTGGTCTATTATTCTATGATCAAAGGATGGGAAAATCTATTGCTGGAAAGTGACTCCACACCAATTTTGCATTCTATTAGAAATGACACAATACACCACACTTTGAGTCTCACCATGTGATGTTTAGAGTTCTTTATATTTGTCTCTAAATTTAACTATAGTATTACTCATGTCTACCAAGAGTCCAACTAAGTGTCTAATGGAATAGCCGACAAGGGAATAAATGATGACCTAATTTGGTTGGGAGACCTCCCTTAATACTTATTCAATATTTATGATGTATTTTTTTGTAAAATATCATCTTTTTAACTCTTATAACCCCCTTTTTAAATGAATAATCCATGGAGACTTTGGACAAAGAACAAATGTATATATACTATATACAATCACAATAATTACCCAGACCCCAATAACTCAGAGCTAGTGACTTACATTAATACATTGACATTGAAACAAGACTCGAATACAAAAGGACCAATCCGTTTAGTATTTTTGGAATCTAGATTATAAACATGAACATTACATTACATATTAACAGGAAATTTTGTTAACAAAATCCATTGGAAACACTCATAAACTCCATGATTAACCTTTCAATACATACATAATATACATCATTGCATCCTTGGGAAAAATAAAACATAATAAATGGGTGATCTCATATACTCAGTAAGGGTAAGAAATAACTATGAAGATAACATAAATAAACAAAAAAGGCATACTAAACAACTAAAAATACATTCCATTAAGACATAATCATGTGAATTATATGGATAGATTAAAATATGAATAAATAATTAAAAAAATAGTCACATGAGAATGAAAATTATCCATTGATAATCTATTAGTAGAATAATCACTTGGATTATCAAGTACTAATATAGTAATTATGGAATAAATAATCTCTGATATCATAAACAAACCTTCATGTCTTCAGCCAAGACACCATATATAAATGGGTAAAAATCTAGTCTAGTTTTTCCCATGAGACCTATTAATGAATCAAGAGGCTATATAAGGAAACATCAATATCTTATGAAGTCTGATTCATTCCAAATATTAATGGGGTAAAACCTAAAGACATAAACAACCTAAATAAATTAAATACAAATAACATTCCCCAATCTGTAAACATAACCAAAAACAATTTTTTATAATAGAGTGAGTGGTATCAAGATAGTACATCAATAGTCAAACTAATCGTTTAAAATTTAAAAAATTTGGTAAATGATATAATTAAATAATAATTCCAATAAATAATAATATTCAAAAAATGGGGATGAAAAAGAAGAAAATAAACTAACAAATCATCAACGAATTCTTTAGATAAATACCATTTTTATATTAGAATGAAGAGTTATTTTGGAAAATCATTTGTATTTGTCATAAAATAAGATTATAGAATGTATATCATAGAAAAAAGGGAGGGATAATGAAAATATATTTTAGGGCTAAATTACTTCCATCTGAAGTAAAAACATGTTAAATAGAATTCACGAATATTTAGAAATGAGTTGCATAAGTTCAGATTAAAGGAACATTCTAAAGACATGTTCAAACAAATTATGGAATAATTTTTTTATAAAACCAGAAATAAAAAATATAGCTTTTATGATAAAATCAGTGATTTTAGAAAAATAACTCTGGATTAAAACATATTTTCGATTGAACATGAAAATGGATAAGAAAGAGGAATGATTCTCTTTAATCGGGCTTTCTTATCAGGGATAATTGAGAAATTATCCTTATAAAACATGGAATCTCCTTAAAATAAATAATGATTTTTCTGGGTAAATATTTAAATAAAATTCAAAAATTATTTTTTATGAGTAAATTAGAAAAATTTATAATTAAATTTTTGTAAATATAGAGAAAGCATAACTGGAATGAAAAATAGAGGTTTGGGAAGAAACCCTTACCTTATGGAAGAAAGCATTCAACACTTGTAATTAATAACATGGATAATGAAATTAGATTAATTAATAAATTATTTAGAACCTATTTATAATTTATTTTATTTACCATAATTTTATTAAGTTCATTTATTTTATCTATGATGAGATATAAGATTCAATTTTATTGTTTAGGGGTGATCGTTTCCATGGTTACCATGATTGGTTTACATGTATACATGTATAAAAGATAACATGAAAAGGGAATAGTTATATTGAATTGAAATTATATGTTATTAAGGAAATTAAATAATATTAAATGGTTATATAAATCATATGGTTATTTTTTTCTAGGATTAATAATTAGATAAGATGTTATTGATAATCATCTAGATTATTTTGGTGGGTTTTCAATCATCAGAAACTTGTTTTATTTTATTAATTTGTATTATGTACATATACTGGTTAAAAAAACACTAATAATATGTAATACATATATTGTAATATATTTTAACAAAAAATGGTTTTATGAACATCCTTGAAGGTAGAATTGAAAAATGAAAACACATCGTCCACAAGGGGAGTAAATCGGTACCTCATGAATTATGTTTTCATCTTTTTGAAAAAAAATGAGAGGGGAAGAGAAATGATGAGGATTTGTTCAACTAAAAAAATAAAATTCTAGTATATAAAAGGTCAAGGAGAAAAAATGTAACTTGGATAAAGGAATTTGGGGAGATAATAATATAATAAAATAAAAATGAATGAAATTAAGAAGAAAAGAAAAGAGGACATTACCTCTTGAATTACTCTCCGTGAAAACATCCTTAGGCGAATGGATTTTTTTATTTTGTTGAGATCAGAACCTCTTAGATGCGGGAATAATATTTGGAAATGGATTGGGTAAAGAATTGATTATTTTATGGCTTAATAGGTGTGAATAGAATAAGTGGTGAGAGGTGGTACTGATAGTGGGGGGTGGGTGTTTTTTTGAATATTTAATTCATTTGTTTATTATTTTGGATGAAGATTTTGAATAGTTTGAGAATTATCACTAAATATAATAAAATAAATAAACAGAGTTCAATATTATAGAATTATATCATCCATACATCATCCATGACTCCATAATTCATGTATTTGTTAAATACATTAAATTACAGTATTTCACTATTAACAAAAAAATGACCTATTTTTAAAAAATCCCAAAAATTAAACCTAACAATTTTTTTGAAGTTTAGATTTAAAAAAATTAATAGAATTAGTTAAAAATAATTTTCTATATATTTTAAATTATCTTTTTAAATAAAATCATAATTTTTTCTAAAAATGATGATTTCAAAATTATAAATGAATTTATAAAACATTGAAAAATTAATTATGGTCTTATAAATTTATATTAGAATAATAAGAAAACAAAATATTATTTTGTGAGTCTCTTTAATGAAAATATATATTTTTTAAAATTAATATAATATTTATAAAATTATAAATAAACATTTATGTTTCACCAAAGTACCAATACATAATTTAAAATTTTTAAATATTTTATTTAATGATTCTATGATTTAAATATTATATATTTTTATTTATAAGATCCCCATTTTTATTGATACTTTCATATGTTAAGTTACTATACTAAGGGTTGGTTTACTATTCTTATGGGTCAAATTACAATTCCAAAATCCAAGTTACTGTCCCATTTTTATATGTTCCATAACATATAGAAAAAACCCCTTATTTCATTATTTATTCATTTATAAAGTTTTTATTTCATTCTTTAAGTGATTTTATTTCAATTTTTACTACATGAAATAACTATATGGAGGGAAATTTATATGATATAAATCTAGGTCATTAAATTACACCCTCCTACAATAATTTTATCCTCCAAATTTCTAGAATTCCACCTCATAAAAAGATTTGGGTAGTTTTTTATCATAAGCTCCTCTAGTTCCCAAGATGCCTCTTAAATGTTATGATTTTTCTAAAACAACGTTACTAGTTGAGTCCTCCAATTACTCAACACCTATTATCTAGTTTATAGAATCTGGATGTGCTCTCGATAGTATGATAAATCAGGTTTCGATAATAATTCTCCAGAAGCGAGAACATGCATTGGGTCTGACATGTATTTCCTAAAAAAGTGATTTGGAACACATTGGGTACTTTAGAAAGGCTAGGCAGCATCGAATATTTATAATCCATAGCTTTATCTCTCTCTAGGATTCCAAAAGATCTAATGAACCTGGGGATCTGTATCTCTTTCTTCCCATATTTTATAACACCCTTCCAAAGATACACTTTCAAGAAAACACGATCTCCCATTAGAAATTATTAATCATTACTTCAATTACCAAAATAGAAGTTTTGTCTAATTTGATAAGTATTGATATGGGTTTGAATTGTCTTTACCATTTCTATTTTTCCCTCCACACATTCTAGGCCCACAACCTTCCATTCACCGACTTCATACCAATAATTTATTGTACGAAATATATTTCCATAGAATGCTTTATATAGTTCCATTTGAATAATTTAATGGTAACTATTATGGTATGAAAACTCTACTAAAGGTAAATAATGGTCGCACACACCATGGAAGGGAAGTGATTATGACCTGAACTCATCTTTTAAGGATTTAATGGTTCTTTCAGACTACATATTAGTTTCAAGGTGATAAGAAGTACTCAAATGAATCTAAGTATCCAAATATTTTGTAAATAATTTTCAATAATTTCGATGTAAATCATGGTTTATGATCATATATAATTTAATTTGGTACTCCATGAAGTATTATAGCTTCATTATTATAGAGTAGAGAAAGACACTCCACTGGTAAATCCTCTATTATAATAAGAAAATATGTAGATTTAGGTAATTAATCACCAATTACCCATATTGTATCATTATTTATTAGAGATTTTGGTAATTCAATGAAATATTCTATGTCGATGTCTTCCCATTTCCATGTAGGAATATATAGAGGTTGATGAGTCATCTAGGATGTTGTATTTTTTCCTCCACCTATTGACAGACTAAACATCTTGATACATAATTATAAATTTCCCACATCATATTATCCCACCAGAAATGTTCCATCAATTGTCTATACACTAAGTGCATCCAGGGTGTATACAGAAATATGAGCTATAGGAATCATCCAATAAATCCATTATAGATGGGGTATAGAGGAAACACAATTCCTCCTCACAATTTTCCGAATTCCATCTATATACATGAAGTCTACCAAATTCACATCATTCACATCATTAATATTATTTTCAATATTATCATAATTAGATTACAAAAATTTAATAATTTAAAATAAATTTTATAGGGAAACCAATTTAAAAAGTAATGATGTTTCATCTTCCTTGATAATTACTTGATCCATACTCTTCTATATCCATATACAAATGATCCTTCTCAATCCCCATTTTTTCTAGAACCCCATGATCTTTCCTACTCATTGCATCTACTACCTTATTCCCCTTCCCTTGGTGGGTGTATATTACGACATCATGATCCATGAGTAGCTCAAGCCATTGAATTTTACTCATGTTGAGTTCATTCTGTGATAATATATATTTCATGTTCTTGTAAAATTTATATATCTCACATTTTTCACTAAAGAGATAATGTCTCTATATCTTCAGATATAATATTAAACCTGATAACTCAACATCACGACTTGGATTGTTTTGTTCGTGAACATTTAACATCATTGATTCATATACAATAAATATAACTTAATTCATAAGTTCACATCCAATTACTTTATTTGATGCATCACTATAAATCACAAATTCACTAATTCATGATTGTAGAGTCAATGCTGGATCATTCACTAATATTCTATTCAATTATTCAGAACATTATGCACATTCTATTTCTATAAGTACTTAAACCATTTACGAGTAATATTGGTTAATGGGGTAGATAATTGAGAAAAATTAATAATGACAAGAAGATAGTAACCTAGTAAACTAATGAAACTATATACCTTAGTTATATTCATTATTGTTGGCCATTCCTAGGATAGATTTTTCTTTATAGGATCAACTGAGATTACCTCATTAGAGACAATATGTCCAAGAAAATAATCTATTTTAAGCTAGAATTAACACCTTCTACACTTCCCATATAACTATTTTTTTATTATAGTCTAAAAAAAACACAAAATTGGTTCACATATTCCTCATAGAATTTAGAATATATCAAGATATCATCAATAAATAAAACAAAAAAACCATCAATATATTCCCTAAACACTTTTTTCATTATATTAATAAAAATAAATTTTTAATTAGTCACTCCAAATGACATTACTATAAAGTCGTAATGTACATAGATTGTTTGATTTCTTTTCTTTAGAATATCCTTCTTCCTCATACGCAAATGATGATATCAAGATCGAAGGTAAATTTTTGAAAAATATTGATATCTAGAAACTTGATTAAATAAATCATTAATACGGGGTCTGGGATTCATGTTCTTTATTGTAATAACATTGATTTTTATATATTCAATTTATAGCCTCACAGATCTATATTTCTTATCAATAATGTAAACATGGGATTCCTATGGAGGAACTCCAGGTTAAATAAATACCTTGTTACTCAACTAATCTAGTTGTTTCTTCTGCTCCACTAAATACAAATTGAATATTATATATGGAATATTTGGTATTGGCCTTGATTCTAGGATTAAATTAATAAATAACTTAACTTCCCCTCTATAGGATATACCGTTAAATCCTAGAGAAATACATCATCATATTATTATATGATAGATGTATATTAAGTTTTTTTAAATTTCATTCCTCGTCTGCAGATGATGTTTCTCTTCCTTCCTAGAAATTTCATTTAGAAGAGCTACTGGTGGTGGATCTAGATATTACTCAGATGATGACTTTTCTACTCAAAAGGTAAGTTATTCTACTTTTTCCTCACCAAACATAATTTATTTCTTTTTGAAATAGATTTTATCATCATATTATGAAACCCAGTCCATACCGAGTATCATATTGAATTCAATCATGGTTATTATGACTATATCAACAACACAATAATTTTCATGTGTCATAAAGGGGACTAACTGACACATATTTGTTTTAAAGATACTTCCCTTTATAGTTTTTTATAAAAAATCATTTATTAAATAAAATGGTAAATTTATAATTTTCATAGAAAACTAGGAAGATATAAAAGAATGTAATTATTTAAAATCCAATAATGTATTTTCAATGTTTGAGGACAAGATTAAATTACCTTCTACAACATCATTAGGAACTTGAACCTCATCAATTTTGATAATGTATGCTTGGCCTTTCTCCCTTGTCCATTTCTAGGGATGTTTTCCTTATTAAGAAAATAATTTTCATAATGTACTATCTATTTATAATTATAACATTGAACATTGGTAGCTTCTTTCTTTCTCATTCAATCATGGTCGTGGTGTCCTTTTTCTCTACACTTGTAACAAACTCCCATTCCCTTTAGGAAATTATATGTGTGTTTCTTCCCACAGCTATCGCATGATGGAAATTAAATTCTTCCCTTATTCCAATTTTTCTTTATTTAATTTTATAAAGTGTTCATAATACAAATTCATGTCATTATATCAATTAATGTCATAGGATTTATATAATTATTTTTCTCTCTTGATAGAACATGAGACTATCTCGTCATTTGATAAGAGATTTTGGGAGACTATTTCTATTCAGAGGAATGGTTTTAACCCATCAAAGAATCAATCAATCTACTTCTTTTCATTTCTTTTGTAATATTCAGCATGTCTTGCTATCCTTTTAACGCTGCCTTCATACTTAGAAAAAGTTTCAACTTCTTTTTTCCTCCTATTCAATAGTTTTATCTCTATATTGGTTCATTGTTCAAGAGGGTAATATTTTTCCAAGATAGGTTCCTTAAAATCCTTATATCCCTTGTTTTATATATCTTTATCATTCATCATGATTTGATTAAATGAACACCATTTATTTGTATCTCTTTTTAGATGATAAATTAGCATGAAAACATTTTCGATTTCATTACGTAACAAAGTGAGAAATATCTTCTCCATTGAACTTATCCACTAATCATCTACAAATGCCTTTTTAGTCCCATTGAATGATGGAGGATGTTGTCTCATGAAGAGATATAACAATGTTCCTCCATATTTTGGATCTAGATTCTCTATATGGGTATGGTTATTGTTCATAACCCGAGTCAGTTGTCATAGTATATTTATAATTTTTTCAGCACTAGTTGTATCTCTACTTTCAACATCTTTATCTTTCATAGTAGGGAAATATCTACATGGATTATGTATATTGATATAGTATTCATTCCATCCACATGGTGTCATTTATAGACAATTAAATAATCTAAATTATGTTATGAATCATAAAGCATAATTTTGAACAATAATAAATTAACATAATATAGAAATTTATACACTGATAATCTGATAATCGTAAACATGGTTTCTTTTGGTGCATATTCACTTTTAAATCCATTAGAAGTTTTTTTTTAAAAAATTGAATTATCCTAAGAATACCCCCCGAGATTTTCATAGTTGGTTTGTTTTTATGGCCCTTTATCATGTACCAGGTTATGCTGAGACAGGCCCGACACACCTTGTTGGAGTTGTTACCCCTAGGTACATATGTTCCCAAACCACAACCACTTGTAGTATTAGGACATGGATGTATTTCAATGAAGACCCCAATAATCTCTACATTACTAAAATTATATAATGTTCTTCTTTGATTATCCTCAACGTATATATTGGTATTATGTTTCCTAATCTATGTTTTATAACTCTGGTTTCTAAGGTTTCCACTAAACTTCCTCTGATACCAACTATACAAACCTCGACCTTAATAGGCTGGAGCTAGTGACATAAATTAATACTATGGAATATATGAAATACTATATTCCCAGAGGGATGATCAATTTATTATTTTTGGAATCCATATTACAAACATTAACTTTACATTATAAATTGAAAAGAAAACAAAAAAATATACTCCATTAGAAACACACATAAACTATATGATTAACTGTATAAGTCATTCATAATTAATATCTTTTCATTCAAGGAAAAAATAAAACATAATTAAGTGGTGACCTTAGATGATAATTAAGGTTGTTAAATATAGTGGAAGATATCATAAATAAAAATACAAAAATTCATAATGAATAGATAAAAAACATGCCCTTAAAACATAATCTAGATCATAACATGGAAAGAATAAAAATATGAATAAATAATCCCATTAAATAATCATATGAGAAAGAATATTAACCATGTATATTATTATATTTGAATAATCGCTTGGATTATCAAATAATTATTTCATAATGAGGGAATGCGTATTGTCATACATCATAAACATATTGTCATGGCTTTGGTCGGGACACCACAAAAAAATGGGTAAAAAGATAGTCTAGTTTCTCTCATGTGACCTACTGATGCATACAACTGATATAATGGGCACCACCCATCACATACTAAGTCAAATTCATCCATCATATAAATGGGGTGAAAATAATCAACATATATATATATAATGAATATAACTTTTCCCAATCAATAAATGTAATAACTAACCATTCTGAGTAATATGATTAATGGTTTTAAGATAGCACATCCATAATAAAGATAATCATAATCCATTTATTAAAATGTGGTAAAAGATATCATAAAATATCAATACAAATAAATCATATTATTCCTCAAAGAGTGTTGAAATAGATAAAAATACCCTAATAAAATAATCCTATAATTCTAGAGAGAAATGCCCATTTTAGTTTAGAAAGAAGGGTTCTTTTAGAAAATATTTTCTATTTATTATAAAATCAAATTGTGACATTTATATCCCTAAAAATAAATAATAGGGATTATGAATTTAAATTTTAGGAATAAATTATTTCAAACTAAATTAAAATCATGTAAACATATCATTTAAGAAGCTTTTGAAATGAGCCGCAAAAGTTCAATTTAAGGGAAAATATTAAAGAGTCTTTAAAATAGAATAAGGAGTAATAAAGTGTATAAAACCCGAAATTAAAAAATATATATTTTTCCATCATAATATGAGTTACTATAGAAATTTTTTTTTAAAAAAAACCTTTTACTGAGTTCACTTGAAATTGGATAAGAAACTGAGAAGTTCCCTATAATTGAGTTTGCATATTGGGAAGAATTGAGAAAGGATCACTATAAAACATGTAAATCCCCAAAAAATAAATGATGATTGTGCTAGGTAATAATATATATAACATTTAAATATAATTTAGGTGGATTAAATAAAAATAATTAATAATTACAGTAGTTTAAAGAGAGAGGAAGTGTAACTCAAATGAAAAATGGAGGTTTGGGAAGAAACTTTTACAGTATGTCTGAAAGTGTTATTAACTTCTAAATAATGTCATGGTTAATAAAATTATATAAATTATTTATTTATTTCATAAACTATTTTACATTTATTTTATTTACTATAACATTTTTATGTTCATTTATGATCTTTTTTTTGATTTATAAAATTCAATTTCATCATATGGGGGAGTTCGTTTCATGAGTTTTCATGATTGATTCACTATTATACATTTGTGAAATATTATGTGAATTGGGAATAGTTTTCCAGAATTGAAATTATATTTTACTAATTAAAATATAGAATATTAAATGTATATATGAATCATATAGTTATTTGAGGTGAGGATGAATCAGTAGATAAGATACTAGTGATAATCACTTATATTATTCTGGTGGTTTTTTCATCATTACAAACATATTTTGTTTCATAAATTAATATTATATATATACTGGATCAAAAAACTTAATAAGTTTAAATACATATATCATAATATGGTTTAACCATAAAAAAGGGTATTATGACTATCTTTTAGGGTGGAATTGAAAAATGAATACACATCGTCCATAAAGGCAGGAAATCGACACCTCAGAGACGATGTTTTCATTTTTTGAACAAAAGGAGAGGGTAAGAGAAACGATGATGGGTTGTTTCACTAACCCAATAAAATCACTTTATATAAAAGTTATTGTAGTTATCATGTAACATGTATAAGTGGATTTGAAGAGGGAAGAATAAAATAAAAGAAAAAGGAATGAAATTAAATGAAAAGGAAAGAGGATTTTTTCCTCTAGATTTATACTCCCTGAGAATATCTTTTTGGGAAAAGGCTTGGGTAAATTTTTGAGAACATAACCTCCTACACACGGGGTAGTTTCTTTGGAATTTTATTTAATTGAAATTTTACTTGATTGTATTCTTATGTGGTGTGGGGAGAAGGGGTGGTGGGATGTGGTATTTAAAGTGGATGAGAGGGGTATTTTTGGAATATTTTATTTATCTATTTATTATTTTAGATAATGACTATGAATATTTTGATAATTATCACTAAATATAATAAAATAATGATGGGTAATTTTATATTATGGTCTTATATCATCCATACATTATATATGACTCCATAATTCTTGTATTTGTTAAATACCATAAATCACTATATTTGACAGTTTACCAAAAAATCAACTATTTTTCAATAATCTCAAAAAAAATCACACTAATCATTTATCAATGTGTAAAATTAAAAAATGAACCCCATTTTATTAAAATAATTTTCTAAATATGATAAATTTAATTTTAAAATATAATCATCATTTTTCAAAAAAAAATTGATTTTATAATTATACGTAATTTTATAACACATTGAAAGAATAATGAAGGTCTCATAAAATTATCTTATAATCATTAGAAAGAAATTAGTTTATCTACCTATTTTTGAAAAAAATATTTTTTTTAGTATTATATTAAATATAAAATTGTAAATAAACATTTGTGATTCATGAAAATACCAATACATAATTCTTCAATTTGAAAACATTTATTTTTTTTTACATGATATAAATACAACATATTATTATTTATAACATTCCAAAATTTTATTCATACTTTTATAGGTGTGGTTACTATTCTATATTCTAGTTTACTATTTATATGGTTCACATTACTATTCCAAGGGCCATGTTACAATTCAATTGGTATAGGTTCCTTGACTTCTAGAAATACCACTTATTTCATTCATTCTTCAATTATAAAGATTGTATTGTATTCTAGAAGTGATTTTATGTGATTAAAACTATATGAAAAAACTATAAGATGGGAAATTTCATTGATATAATTATTAGTATTTACAATATCTCTCCTCATGTTATCTTAGAAAAAGTGTTGTTTAATATCTGTATACATGTTTAGGCTTCTTGGGTGAATAGAGAAGGATGATCTATATTGATCATCAAAAATATCCTTCAATGATTCTGGTGTAGATTGGACATATATCCTCGTGCTAAATCTTATAAATGCACCAGTATTATGGTTGAAATATGAAATATTTTCTACCTTCCTTATTATATTCATATCATCTATCTTGTCCTCCTTGATCATCAAATATATGGGTGGTTGAGTATTAATTATGGAGAGGTGATATTTCAACCCGAAATTTATGATTCTTAGGTCCATAATTTACAAATCCTATTTTGTTATATCACTGTAAATCCTCATCATGGATAAGGTTTAATGATCCTTCCTTCTTAGATAATGAACCACATTTCTGAAAATTACTAGGTTTTAATGTATTGAGTAGTCATAGTCCTTTATTAGATCTAACTTTATCTCTTGACTCATGCCTAACTCTTTCTATGTGAATAAGTATATTATTCTTTTGTGACCAGTATATATGTCACACATTTAAAAATATAGATAATGTGGAAAAATATGTAGTAAAAATAAAACTTCTACTAGATCTGGATCATTAGACAAATAATTTTTCTCATGAGACTTTAATTGATGTGGGGGATAAGCTATCACCTTATCATTTTTCATAAGGGAACAATAAAATCCATTTTTGATTTATCATTTTACATCAAAAACCTTTCTCCATTATATGTTGTTATAATAATATGTACTTATACCAACCTATATTTATTCTCCTTGAAGTTATCATCACATTCATTTATATAGAGATAGCTTACTCCCTTCCGAGTTTAAATGGTTAGTAGGTTTGTAAGTCATATGAAATTTCTTACAAAACAATGGTAATATCCATATAATTCAAGAAAACTAAAGATATATTTTACCATGTTCATTATGGGACCTTCATAAATCTCCTTTTTCATTGAAATATAAAACATACATAACGGATATTGTGATTACATAACCCAAGAATTAATCTTTTTGTATAAAAAATTCACACCTAACAAACATGGAAAATAACGTCTATTTTTGTATGGTATTTATAAAAATCCATATATTCCCATAATTTTATTCATTTCCCTTATATTATATAATGATATAATTATTAAATACCATCAAAAATTATTTTATGTAATATCCAAAATCTCAATTCATAAAATATGTGAAGATTGTATCACCCCTGTTTTCAAGTAACTAACCTTTTCATAATGATTAAAAAGTACGTAGAGTTTTTGGGTTAAGTATGAGAGAGTTTTGAATAATTTTGGAATGGTTTTTGGGGTTTTATAAAGGGTAACTATTGGTACATAGTTTGTGGAAACCATGAATCTCTTAGAAGAATCCATGCAAGGTGAAAAAGGGGCTTCTCGGAAGTCCCATGGATAGCCGCAGAGTTCTTCCAAACTGTGCGGACACCCAAGAGAAACTGTGTAAAGTGGGATATAAGGATTTTTCATAGTTGTAGCATGGTTTGTCTAAAAGTCTTAGTAAACCATGTGATGTTATCATTAAGGTATAGTCTATCACATGGATAGTGCATAATTTTGACAAACAGTTTGACAGACTATGCATGCTATAAAAACTAGATCCTAAAGAAGTGGATCTTGGTTGGGATACGCTCTAAAGCCCTCTATTTATAATTTGTGGTCAAAAAATAGGTTTATTCTTCCTAAAGTCCCTTTAATATTTCCCCATCAAACCAGAAGAAATACAGATGATTTTTTTGGCTCGTTAAAGCCCAATTACATTTATAAACCTCCTTTTGCGGTATCTTCTGATAGTTTTTATTATATTTAATTTCTTCCCTGTGTCAAATTCATAGATCTAGTTAATTGTGGATATATTTAAGGGTTTTTATGATAATAATGGTTATTTATGAACTTTTTAATGATATAGAAGTAGATATGAGGTGGGATTTTTAAGATTTAACCCTGTTTTGTGGACGTTATTGTGTTGTTCATTGTCTTCATCATATTTCCCGAGGTAGGTAGCTTCACTCTCATATCCGCATAATATAAATAGAATTATTAGTTTCAAATCTATTATTTTTATTAAAATTTACTATGATGTTGTTGTGAAATACTTAGTCGAATCCTTCTTCAGTGATGGTTCATTGAACATAGAAATTGTTGTGGAATGTGATTTGATAAAAGATTTTAAAATGTTAATTCTAAAACATTTGATTTATTTAATTTGTGGAAAATGGTTTTGTGGAAATTATTTCAAAAAATATTTTGTTTTATTGAAATGGTTTTGGAAGGGGTTTTCTGGAATGGTTTGTGGGAATACATGGTGGTGTGTGTTCATTTGGAATTTTACAAGGTCCGACAGAAATATTACTTAGTGCTTAGTTCCAAATGTGTAATGTAACATGGGACGTAATTACCTGGTTATGAAAAGGAAGATCAAAGAGGAAGAGATAATGAGTATGGAACTATCATATGGTCATGCATTTCTGTATGGGTGGGTGTGTGGATTGGAATGGGTTATTCCAAAAAAGGAATATGAAATGGTTTTAAAGAGTTTTTTGGTTTCTTCCCTTGTAACTGGAATTTTTTTGGAAATATATTTTGATAAGAAAAAAAAAATTACTTTGAAATAGATTTTCTTGTTATGAAATAATTTAAATTTATTTATATAAATGTGCTAACATGTTCTATGCTAGTGTGAGTAGGGAATTAAGTTGGGGAAAGCATATTGCATTGTTGAGCAAGTGTTGTTTTCAAAAATAAATAATGTTTTATTTAATGGGGGAGTCTATTGAGTACAATACTCTATCTCTTTATGATAATTTTTATGCCTCAGAAATACCCTTAATTATTTATTAATAATTTTATTTGTTAAATGTTTTTCAAGAATTTATTATCCGTTATATTTTTATTTCTTGACGAAATATTTACGTTCTTGAACAACAAGGTTTTATTTCAAAAGTATTTGCATTTAGCGTTTTCTAGAAATACCATTCATAAGATACTTATTCGGGATCTGATTTAGCATGTTCTGGAAACACTATTCATACCCTGCATGGAGGAATGTAGCATAAGGATTAAATGAATCATATTATTTATAAGATATGAGAAATGTATGGATAAGGATCTATACGTTATTAGAAAAGTATGAAAAAGAACCCTTCGTTAGGAAGGAACCATAAATTTCAAATATTATAAAAGTATGTAAGGAGAATGATACATAGGTGTTAAATGTTATGTTTGTTACTCAAATGTATGGTTCATCAACCTTACTTTTGTAAACAACCATATGTTCTTGGAAATGTTTGGATTAAGTAAAAGTATGGATCTTTTACCATACGATTGAAATATTGAAGAGAAAAGTATGGATGACCAACCCTACATTTATGATCAACCTTATGTTTAAAGAATGTGACCTGAACCTTATGTTTATGACCAAACCTACATTTTCAAACCAAAATTTGAATAATATGTCATAAACCTTACGTTTAGAGGATGCATACACTACAGATCAACCTTATATTTGGCTTCAGACAATTTAAAGTCGATATTTTTATGCAACGGTCAGCAAGATCATTATTATACGAATTTAAAGACAGATTTAAATATGATTTTAACATGTGACATTGACTGATTCAAAGTTGTTTTATCAATGGTTTAAAGATCAAATTAAATGGTTAATTTTATGCCGAGTTTTCACAGATGTTATGACTACTCTGTAAATTCAAATCTTTGAATATCGTGAGTTAAAAGGAGACTACTGTGGATCTAAATTTGCAGAATATGTACTTGTCATTAATTTATATATAGGCTTTTTTGAACAGAATCTAATGATTTTATGTCATCTCTCAATCATTCTGAAAAGGTGAAGAAAAAAAGAGACTATCAATAATTCAAATCTACTGATTCAAGAGAGTGAGAAAGCTCTATTTTCTGATGAAGAGGGAAAAATAACGATAGAAGATTCATTTATTCTACATCGAAGATCATTTGTGAATCCGCTACTGCTGGAGTTGTGGGGTATATTTATATATTTAATTCTACATGATCAACTCAGAAATGAATCTTTTCCTAAGTTCATTATTTTTGAAGGCGACAATTCATATACTGTCAATTGCATGATGTTGCAATTGTGAAGAACATCTGCATAGTATTTTTAGAATTTTAAAATTCTTCTTTTCAATTCTTGAGTGACCAAATTCTCATACTAAGCTGTGTAGTTTCTGTGAGTGAACCAGAAGGCTTTGTTTTTTATCATATTGTAATGGTGAAATCTTCTTGTACTCAGTTCTTGTAAGGTCTGTTGAAACGAGGACCAGATAGTTAAAATCACCAAGTTCATGGAGTAGAGCATTGGTGGAGTGGACTAGGGTCCTTCTATTCCCCGAACCAGTATATATCTTGTGTATCTGCTAATTAAATTTCCGCTGCATCAATTCATCTGATTAATGCTCTATGGAAGAACACAATATCCCAACGATTTTTGTCAATACACAATTCACCACCCTTTTCGGTATATTTTATAAAATCTGATCCAACAATTGGTATCAGAGGTTGAGTTTTCTGATAATACCTTAACAAGATGAAAGTGATTATACACAGAGCAAGATTACTGATACAAGAGATGGAATGGCTATGGTCCGAGTACCGTACTTCAATGGAGAAAACTATGGATGCAGGATGTCAAGAATAATTATCCACTTAAAAAATCATGGACACATAGTATATTCGATGATTCTGAATCCATATGAAATACCAGAAAAAACAGAAACATGGAGTGCAGCAACTGAAGCAGATTATGACATGAACTCAAAGGCAATGAATGAAATTATATGTGGTATAGGATCTGATGAATTCAATAGAGTATCTCAATGCCCGATAGCATATGAAATGTGTAAAACTATTGACATTTCTTATGAAGGAACTATCAATATCTGTGAAACGATATATGCAACTACAAAGCTTAAATTCGATAATTTCAATATGGTTAAAGGTGAGAGTATTACTCAAAGGAATGGGTGATTCACAGATATTTTCAATAACATAACTACCTAGGTAGATCCCATTAAACAATTTGATCAAACATTAAAAGTACTGAGAGTACTGCCTATAAAATGGAATGGAATCTCTGCAGCAATCAGATAGTTGACACCTATCAATGATTTTACCATGATAGAACTGATTGGAACATTAATGATGTATGAAGCTGAGAAGGAATATGAAGCAAATGAACATAAAGCTCTTGTCAAAATAGATGACACTCCCTTGAAAGTATCATCACAAAGAAAAAATAGAAAGATGATGAAAAGTGTAAAAGAGAACATAGAAAGTTACGATTTGTCAAATTCTGATGTGGAATTCTCTCAGCTAGCCCGAAGATTCACTAGATTCCATTGAAAGAAGAAGGGATTCAGAAAATACTTCAAAAAGAATGACAAGGAAGTCATATTTTATGAATTTAAGAATATGGGAAATATCAGACCTCAATGTCATAAGCTAATAGAAGACAAGAGAAAAAAATATTCAACAAAATGATTATGAGAATAAGGACAATAAATCCATGAAGAATACATGGAGTATATCTGAAGACTCCGGTAGAAATTATGAATCAAAATCAGAGAAGAAAGAAGCAAATCTGAAAGCCAACATGTGTTTTATGGTAGAAACAGATGAGGTACAATATTTCTACTCTTCTGACTCTAGTTTTGAATCCAGATACTGTAATGAAAAACTTGCAAACTACTAAAATATGCTTCAAGAAAAATATGATTCTCTATTTATGAAACATAAGTCTTCTAAGAACACTCATAAGTTTTTTTCATATGAAAGCTATACAATGCTGAAACAATATAAGATGCAAACTAAAACATTTGACTCAATTAACACCCACAATATAGATTATGAAGCTAAGATAGAATCACTGAAAACTGAAGTGGAAACTTATAAAATTTAAGCCCTTGTTTTTACTAAAGGAAAAAATAATCTATATGAAATTCTTGGGAAAAATTCCATTAACAAGTAAAGATTTGGAATTATCATTAAAGGTGAAAAACTCAAGCTATACAAAAATTATTTTATTCCAAGTGAAAAAAGACTAGATCGTAATTACTGTGGAATAAGGGGGTGTATTTCAAAAAAATATTTCAAATAAAAACCCAAATCAGTGGTATTAAGAATGCCTTTTTATCAAATTATTTATTTGACTCATGTGAAATTAGAAAAACAAAGAAAGTCTGGATTCCCAGATCCTTGCTAGCTAACACCCATGGACCCAACAAAATATGGGTATCAAAGCAAATTGTTTAAATGCCTTTGTAGGGAGCAGGTCACAACAGAAAAAAGGACATATGGTATATGGATATTGGATGCTCAAGTCATATGAGTGGAAACACATCGAATTTCTCTAAACTCACTCAAAAATATGGTGGACTTGTTAATTTTGGTGATAATGACAAAAGAAAAATCATTGGTATTCAAATAGTTGGAGATCCTAAAGTTGTCGCGATCAACAAAGTACTTTATGTACATGGATTGAAACACATTCTAATATGTATCTCTTGACTATGTTATGGTGGTTATGATGTTGATTTTTCTAACAATTTCTTTTCAGTTTTCAAAAATAAATTGCTTAAATTTAGAGAACCTAGAACTGACAATGTGTATACCTTGGATTTAAATTCCTTGTGTAAACACAAGTAAATTGCTTAACTCCTAAGGTGAATGAATCATGGATCTGGCATAGGAGACTTTGACATTGTAATGTATATGTTTTATATAAATTATCTAAGACACATTTAGTTTTTGATTTCCCTAGTCTCAATTTTGAATGTGACAGATTCATTGATGAATGTCAACATGGAAAGAAACAAAAATCATCCTTCAAATATTTTAACATAATTTCAAAATCTAAACCTCTAGAACTTATCCATATGGATTTTTTTGGACCATCAAGAGTAGAAATTTTGGCTGGTAGATCATATGTATATGTTCATGTTTATGATTATTCTAGATGAACATGGTTTTTATTTTTAAAATTTATAAATGAAGACTTTACATTATATAACAATTTTTGTAGATCTGTTCATAATGAAAAAGGTTTTAAAATATTTTCATTTAAAAGTGATCATGGTGGAGAATTTGAGAATCATGAATTTAATTCTTTCTGATCAAATATGGGAATTAAACACACCTTCTCTACACCAAGAACACCTCAACAAAATGGAATTGTTGAAATAAGAAATAGGACTATTCAGGAAATGGCTAGGACTATGCTAAATGAATACAGTCTTCCTACCAATTTTTGGGCAGAAGCTGTAAGCACAACCTACTATATAATGAATAGAGATTTAATTAGACCAATTTTAAAAAAGTCACCCTAAAAACTTTGGAATAATAGATGAACCCAAATTAAATTACTTTAATGTATTTGATGTAAGGTTTACATCTTGAACACCAAGGAAAATCATGGTAAGTTCAATCCAAAATCTGATAATAGATTTTTCTTAGGATATTTAGCTACCTCCAAATCCTATAGAGACTATAATAAGAAGTCAAGGATTTTTAAAGAATTAGTTCATGTGAAATTTGATGAATCTGATTTCATTGAGAAAAGGATAGATTAAATGGATGAATCTAACTCTAATGATAACATGAGACATGAGAACTTGAAAAATAATTTTGAAAAACATTTAAAAGTAATTTAGTCCAGTTTAGAAGAACATGATACAGAAGAACCTATGAGTGTGTTACCTAGAATGACAATAAATATAAATAATAACCCCTTAGAGACTATAATAGGTGACTTAGACAAAGGAATAAAAACTAGAAGAAATATTGGGAATCTTGTATAATTCTCTACCTTTCTATCCCAATTATAACCCAAGCCTATAGAAGAAGCTTTAGATGATGAAAGCTGGACGATTGCAATGCAAGAAGAATTAAACCACTTTAAAAGAAATGAAGTTTGGGAATTACTTGAAAGACCACAAAAATATCCAGTGATAGGAACCAAATGGGTCTTTAGAAATAATCAATATGATCAGGGAATAATAACTAGAAATAAAGATAGACATGTAGCTAAATGATATAATAAGGAAAAAGGTATAGATTATGATGATACCTTTTCACTTGTTGCTAGATTAGAAACCATTATAATCTTTTTATCCTATGCATCTCATATGAAAATTAAGTTATTTCAGATGGATGTTAAGTCTGCCTTTTTAAAAGTTTATGTAATGGAGATAGTTTATGTTGAGCAACCTACCAGTTTTGGAAATTCTCAAAAACCAGATTCTGTTTTTAAACATACTGAAGCTCTTTATGGCCTTAAAAAGCACCTAGAGCTTGTTATAAAAGATTAATTTCTTTTCTTTTGAAAAATGATATTACTTTTTGAATGGAACATCCATCCCCTTTTAAGAAAACTGTAAATACTAAAATTTTATTAGATCAAATTTAAGTCGATGATTTATTTTTTGAATCAACTAATAAAACCCTTTGTCATTAATTTTCAAAGGTAATGAAAAAAGAATTTGAAATGAGTATGATGGGAGAACTAAATGTCCTTTAAATAATTAAATATTATCAAAAATATCATGGAAATTATTTTAGTAAAAGAAAATACATTACTTATTTATTAAAGAATTTTGTACTAGAAAAAAACAATACATATACAACTCCTATGTGTACTAATATAAAACATGATTTGGATGAAACTGGAAAATCAGTTGAAAACAAGTTATATAGAGGTATGATTGGTAGTTTATTATATATTACTGTTATGAGGCTAGATATAATGTATTTAGTATGTCATTGTGAAATATTTCAATCAAATCCTAATGAATCCAATTTGAATGCAGTTAAAAGAATTCTTAGATATTTAAAAAGATCAATTTCTCAATATCTTCTTTATCCCAGAACATCTGATTTTATTTTGATTACATATTCAGATGCAGGCTTTGGATTTTGTAAATTAGATATGAAAATCACATCATATTTTTTCCACTTTTTAGGGAAATCTTTAGTGTCATGGTCAAGTAAGAAACATCATTCAGTTTCCCTGTCAACAGCAGAGGCAGAATATGTTTCTACTGGCAGTTGTTGTGCACAAGTGTTGTGGATGAAAAAAAATCTTCTGGAATTTAGAATAAATTTTAATAATATTACTATTTTATGTGATAACACTAGTGATATAAATATTTCGAAATATATTATTAATCATTCTAGAACTAAGTATATTGACATCCGACATCATTTTCTAAGAGATCATGTTCTTAAAAAGGATATATCTTTGGAATAGTTAGTATTGAAATTCAACTAGTTGATATTTTTACTATGCCACTTCCAACTGCATGGATTGATTTTATTAAGGGGGAGCTAGGATTATTTAATTTTAAAAAAAATTATTTTAACTATGCTATTTCTTTATTTTAATTCGGTTTAAAATAATTTGGATATTTTTTTTCAAACCAAATAATTTTCTTTTCCCCGTGTATTGAATTTTATTTATTTTTAAATATGTGTAATTATTACTCAAAACATGGGAATCAATTCTATTAGAAACCCATTCGACTTCTAAACTATTTCATTTCTACCAAAAACATTCAACTCGCAAAACCGCACCACTACTCGTCCAACCCTAATTTTTCGAATCTCGGAAAACCTAACCTTCAAACCTTCAAAAATTCATGCAGATATGGCTATGATGAATAGAGAAAATGAGTCCAAGACTAGAAATGTCAAGAGCCAGTGTTCAGAAGGAAGTAAAATATTACAGGGCAAGGTAATTGATCTCGAATGGCTATATCAGACCAATCCCTTTTTGAAAAAAGTATTTTCATTTCAAAATCTAGAACTGACATTAAAAAGTGAGAATATGGATTTTTTGTATGAGTTAGAACATTGATATTTCTTCAAATCTATACAGTTTAGTCTAGGAGACAATGAGGAAACTATTCGGGCTATGATAGATGATAGATATATTTTGATATCTTCATTTGAAATTGCTCAGATTTTGAACTACCCTCATGCGGGAGTCCTTCATTTTGATTTGAAAAATATAGGAGATTGTGTACATAAATCATAAAACATTATGTCTTTTTATTTTGGTACTACGTCTATAATGAAGATGTTCATCGAGGACTTGTAGCCCGATCAACAAATTTTAGTAAAGAATGTGAAATCATGGATTTCCCCGAGGATGTCTGAGATGGAGAAGATAATATATACTGACTTGTATGTAATCTATATTTTGGTCAGTGATATCAAAATAAATTTTCCTAGATACATGGTGAGGTATCTGAATTACTGCTGTCATAGTAAATCCAGAATGAACTTCTATCCTTTTGGACGAATCATTTCCAAACTGCTATTTAAGAAGGATATGGTGAGAATGGTGGATGACAGTGTGCATTTTTGTCATAGTAATGTTTTTAATGCTGGAAATCTATGTAATATTGGATATTTCTAGATCTCTATAAAAGGAAATCTTTTTCCAGTTGGAGCTGAGGATGAAATAGAGAGTGCTCAGGCTCAATCTGCTAAGTCCAAGGAGGGACAAGCTGAATCAAGAATATGCACTGCTGCAAGGAGAATATGATTTGACACGGAAGAAACTGAGGATGAAAGAAGTCAGGAGGGAATTCACACACATAGGAAAAGACCTGTGAATAAGGAATTTGTTTCCCCTGTACTGACCACAAGTGGCTTACTCTCTTACAGTTTTGTCAGAGAAAAAGTTGTTGAACAATCTCACGGGAAGAATGTGGCTATTACAGAACATGAACATGAAATAATTTAAGTTGAAAGAACAGAACAACATATTGAAGATGATGTTGCGGTTTCACCTCAACAAGAAAAGGAGGCAGATCCTGCTGAGGAAGTAGCCAGACCTCAGGACACTCAAGAAGATATTATCTTAGATAATATATTGGAAGAACATGTTGGTGATGTTTGTGATGAGTATGTTTCTGAAGCTCAAACCAAATTACTTCATCAGTATTTTCCTGTGGAAGAGTTTGGAAAATACTCTGAGGAAAAATCTATGGACCATCCAGCTCAGGAAAAGGAATAAGATAAGACTGATGTAGATTCACTACCATTAGTATTGTTAGATCCCACTGGACCTGAGAATGTGAACCAAGCATAGGGTTTCCCTGATTTAGGGAATATGGAAATTATAGAGTTGTATAGAATGGTGTCTTAGTTGGAATATGAAAATGTTACTATGAGAAGATCCTTATAATCCAAGAAGTTGAAATTTCATATACCTAAGGTAAGAACTCTTTCACGAAAAGAAGATGACGATTTTATGCAAGAGCTTTTGATATAGGTTTCAAAGATAAAATCAGAGATTGTAAAGAAGTCAAATTTGTTAGAAATTAAAGGATATCTGGAGAAATTTTTTTCATCTGTTGGAATTAGTGCTGCTGGTGGGTCAGGTAATTCACTTGATTTACATAGAACATTTCAGGCTATCATAGCTTCAATGAGAAATTTGAGTGACATATTGCATGATCTTCAATGTAATGGTTCTCCGTTATCAGTCCTGTTAGACAATAAAAAATTTATGGTTAATCAGTTGACATCAAGTGAACCATCTCATTGAAATGTGCTGAATAAATTCACATCGAAATTGTATTTGTTTATGGAGAAAGAATAAAGACTTCACGAGTTTTTCAGATTCAATCTCATTGAAGACATTCATATGACTCAAGAGACCATAGATCTTATCATTCATCTTGGTGATGGAATGATGCGAATACTCAGGGAACAATTGACAAGAATCAAGTCTATAGTTCAGAGGAGATAAAACTTATTTCATACCCAAACAAAACACTGATTCCTGTGTTCAGTATAATTGTATATATTTCATAATTTTAATGAAACATTTTGATTCATGTATTTAACAATTTTGTCTGAAATTCTATTTCTTTATATTTATTATGATTTCCTGTCTTTTTTTATATATGTCAGTACTCTAGATTTAATTTCTGAAAAACAATTACATAGCAGTTATTTAGGTTCAGTGCTACATTAAATGTGTTATATTCCATCTTTTATCATTTTTTTTATATCACAAAAAGGGGGAGAAATTTCGATAAACACAAAATTTTGTTTGTTTCATTTTATTATGAGAGAAATTAAAATAAACAATTAAAATGGATAAGTTATGTTAAATCAAATATTTTATCTGACTTTTTAAAATTCAAAACTACATGTAAATAATTAATTTTTGTGTAAGGTAATTTCAATAATAATTTTATGGGTTTTGTGATCATAAAAAAAGGGGAGATTGTTGAGAAAGTGTTGTTTTCGACAATAAATATTGTTTTATTTAAAGTGGGAGTATGTTGAGAACAATAATCTATCTCATTATGATTATTTTGATGCCTCACAAATACCCTTAATTATTTTCTAATAATTTCATTTGATAAGTATTTTTCAGGAATTTATTATTCGTTATATTTTTATTTCTGGATGAACTATTTATTTTTTTTAAAAACAAGGTTTTATTTCTAAAGTATTCACATTAAGCGTGTTTTGGAATCACAGTTTGTACCCTACTTATTCGGGATCTGATTCAACCTGTTCTGAAAAGACTGTTCATACCCTATGTAGAGGAACATAGCGTAAGGATTAAATGTAGCATGTGATTTATCAGATATGAGAAATGTATGGATGAGGAATCATACGTTATCAACACAGTATGAAAAAGAACCCTACGTAAGGAAGAAACCATACATCTGGAATATTATAAAAGTATGGAAGGAGAACCATATGGAAGTGATAAACATTACGTCTGTTTTTCAAATGTAAGGTTCATTATCCTTACTTTTGTAAACAAACATACATTCTAAGAAAAGTACGGATCAATTAAAAGAATGTATCATTTACCGTACGTTTGAAAGATTAAAGAGAAAAGTATGGATAACCTACCCTACGTTTACGATCAAACTTACGTTTTAAGAAAGTGACATGAACCCTATGTTTGTGACCTACCCTACGTTGTCAACCCTATTTTTGAATACTATGTCATCAACGTTACGTTTAGAGGATGCATACATTACATCTCATCCTTACGTTTTCCATAGGAGAATTTAAAGTCGATATTTTTATGCAACGGTCAGCAAGGTGATTATTATGCGGATATCAAGCCGAATATAAAGGTGATTTTAAAATGCGAATTTGACTAATTCAAATCAGTTTTATTGATAGTTTAAAGATCAAATTAAAAGGAGATTTTTATGTTGTGTTTTCAGGGAAGTTACAATGACTTTGTAAATTTAAATGTTTGAATATCATGAGTTAAAAGGCATCTCTAGTGGATATAAATTTGTAGGAGAAGTACTTTTCATTATTTTATATTTGAGAATTTTTGAACAACATCTACTGATTTTGTTTGATCTCTCAATCATTCTAAAAAATTGAAGACAAACAAATACTATCATGAATTCAGAGCTGTTGATTCAAGAGAACGACAAAGCTCTGTTTTCTGAAGAAGAGAAAAAAAATCACAATAAAAGATTCATTTGTTCTACATCAAAGATCATTTGTGAATATGCTACTACTGGAGTTGTGAGTTATATTTCTACATTTTATGCAATGAGATCAACTCGAAAACAAATCTTTTGTGAAGATCAATATTTCGGAAGGTGACAATTCATCTACTGTAAATTACATGCTATTTCAATTGTGAAGAAAATCTAGAAAGTATTTTCAGAAAATAAAAATTTTTCTTTTATATTCATGATTGACCAAATTCTCGTACTAAGCTATGTAGGTTGTGTGAGTGAATTAGAAGGATATTTTTGTCTTAGATTGTAAAGGTGTTAACTACCTATACTCAGTTATTGTTTGATCTGTTGAAACGAGGACAAGATATAGAAAATCAGCAAGCTCGTGGAGTAGAGCATTGGTGGAGTGGACTAGGGGCCTTCTGTTTCCTAAACCACTATATATCTTGTGTCTCTGCTATTAAAATTGTTTCTGCATCAATTCATATTCTTAAACATAAAAGGCAGAACACAATATTAGAATGATTTTTTTCAATACACAATTCAACCCCCTCTTTTTTATATTTGATATAATCGGATCCAACATGTGTTTCATTACTCACCCCTGCTTCATCATATTGGTTCTTTTAAAGATATAGTTTATCAAGAAACATGTAAAGGGAATGTATCACATATCATTAATAGTAATTCATGATACACAGAGTGTTTTGGGGAGTTAGATCATGAATAAAGTTTTTATCTTTGGAGTTATGTATTTGGAGTCTTTTGGATTTATTGGTTTTTTCTTCCACTATGTACCTTGATGTAAATAGTATTTTGATGTGGTACTCTATTGTAGTTTGATTTTAATAACAATGTTATTTCTTTTAGTTGTCTTACATTTTATTCATGCATAATTTATTGTTTCATTTTTTATTATGGAGGTTTGTGGGGGTTGTTTTAGTTCTCAAAGGTAAAATCATCCTACAATTTCATTGAAGAACAAGGCATTTATTGCCTACCTTTAGCACTTTGGGGGTGTTGCCTAAGGCCAAGTAGCAAATTCTACCTCGACTCAAGCCAATAAGGACGAGATGGATATTTCAAGTGGTATCAACTTATTTTTTTATTCTCTTATAATTAGTATGATTTTTAGTCATTTTTAATTAGTTGTTTTGGTCTTGGAGTTGAGAATTCATTGTAGTTTAATCATCGATTTTTAATGGTAGATAGGAGTAGGATTTTCGGTACCTTAAATTTTGAGAATAAATATATGTCTCTTACCTTTTTATGATGAAATTCATGGTACCAGGGAGTTGGGTACGTAAGTGTTTTGGAGAAACATACAAAAATTGGAATCTCATTGTCATGGGTGTAGCCAATGAAATGATCATGAAATACATTAGAGGAATAACATCCCACTAGGAGTGAATATTTCATTTTGAGTAATGATCTATGATTTTTTATATGAATAATGATTTTTTAAAAGTGTTAATTTTTTTAATAATTGAGATTTTGAAAACATCATGATAGTAGTATTTCTAAAATAGTATTATTTTCAAAAGCATGGTGATTTATTAAAAAATGGGTTAAAAAAAGGAAAGTGTTGTTTTATTGGAAAGAATTGTTGTGATCATTGTAATGTAGTGGAATTTAAAATTTCAAATTATTCAGTTGATATAGAGTGAGACATATGGAGTTTGTTGTGTTTATAGAAATGAAACACAATATACAACATAAAAACCAAATGCAGGAAGTGGCTAAGAATGTGGTGGGGCTTAAGCCATAGGTGAACCAATAGTTGGTTCTAGGTATAATCTATGCTTTTCAAGTTACAGATAGTGGGAACTGAATGGATGAGCCTAGTCTAGTGGATCATTCCTTTTAGTTCCAGAAGAATAATCCAAATATATTTCAAGCTAATTCGGAACTATAGAAGGAAGAGGTGTAGACGAATGGGTTGAATTGATTATTTTAATTCCTCACCACACCACAAAAGTTTAAATTAAAGTTGGAAACATATATGTTCTAGGATATTTCATTCCAATGGTGGGATTTATCAACTCAAGATAAATTGGACCATGTTTTTAAACGTGCTGATTTTGATGAATTGTTCAACATACAATTTGATCCTCAGATGTTAAGGATTACATGAACACTGTAATTTTTTATCCCAAAGCAAGAAAATATCCTAGTGACATAATATGAGAATAAATTATTGAATTTATTTTTCTTTAAACTAATGATTCTTATAGTGTGTATTTTAAGGAACACATCGTTGAATCAGGGATGAGGGAGGAAATTCAATCAAATATTGTCCTACTTTGTATAATTGTTTATAAAGATATAGTAAATAGTAAAACAGTGACTGAAAAAGATTTATCAGGAGCTATGGGTGGAAGAAGCACGTTGATACCTATTGGAAATGGTGTGAACTCTAATAATAGAATAAAGATGAATTGGAATGTCTATTTTTAATGCACTGGGATGATGCAATATCAAATGGTATGATTAGTAAAATTTCCTCCAAGACCAATGAGTAAAGATATATTTTTTCAATCGGGTTTGTTTGACATCATGAAACAAGAATGAACAGGACAACCATGACTATGGTACAATTGCAACATGATGGGATATCTTCAATGATATTTTCACAGTACTCTAAGGTCATTTGCTTGAGACACATCTAATGTATCACAAATATTTTATTACTTGATGGGATAATGAAAAAAATATAATTCTCATCAATGGAAAAGTACTATCCATGGTGATTCCAATAATACCATGACTCCTCATTAAGGGAAATCCCAAGAGGGAAATAAAGAATCATATGCTATGTGTATGCAGTTGTATGGGGTTGAGAGAGTATTCCAGGATGATCAACATAGACCATCAATGGAGATAGGTGTTATTATTTTTAATTATACCATTAAACAATATTTTTATGATACATGTTACTCCCATTAATTTTTTCTTAACATGATACTGATTTTCTATGTTTAAATGTTAATAGGATGTCGTCTATTTTGAAACTTCAAAATACGCATGGTCAAATAGTATATCGAGCCTTATTAATCCAAGCATGTTCTATAATGATTGATGGAGTCGAGATGAGATGGTCTTTCTATATTCTAAATATGGATGTCTATTAAATAATATTGGGAATGGATTAGTTGACAATGGTTATGTATCACATAAATTTTTATACTTGAATGGTTCTTTTTACGAATGAAAATATCATGGAGCATATCATTAGATGATAAAGGATTGTAAATGATAGTTCAATAGGATTTGGGGAAACAATATTTAGATCAGTATCACACCAATTGAAAAAAAATTCAATAGAATTGATGGATAATATTGATAAAATCACTTTCCACAAATTTATAATTTGTTTCCAGATGTGTTTCCTATGAATTTCCTAGGGTTTATACACACATGATAAGTGGGATTTGTGATTGATCTCACCCTGGGGATCTGACCAATTTTCCTTCCATCATAGTAAATGGAACCAAAATAATTAAAGGAATAGAAAGTGAAATTAGAAGAGCTAGAAATAAAAGGGTTCATTCATTATTGAACATATATCATTGGAAACATCTGTATTGTTTGTCAAAAAGAAGGATGAAACTCTAAGGTTATGTATCATCTATAGAATGATTATCCATAATATGATATAGATTCAGTGTCCACTACCATTTATTGATGATATTTGTTTATCAATTTAGGGATTCTTAGTGGTTCTCTAAAATTTACATGTGCTCAGGATATCACCAATTTAGAGTTTGGAAGGAGGATATTCTGAAAATAGATTTCAAAAGAATATATGACCATTATGAGTATGCATTAAGGCCTTTGGGTCTTACGAATTCACCACATGTCTTTATAACATTAATGAATTTTTTATTTCAAATATATCAAGATTCTTTTATAGTGGTGTTTCTGGATTACATAATGGTGTATTCAAGGATAATGGATTATTAGGAGAAACACATGGAGATAGTGTTTCAAATCATGAGGGATCATCTGTTGTATGAAAAATTATAATTTTTTTTCTTTTCGATACCTGAATTATGCTTCCTTGTCCATTTAATATATAAAATAGACATTTCTATGGATTTAGAAAAGATAGAGGTTGTTATCACATTGCGACCACCAATGAATTTCCTTGGGAAACAATGTTTTCTTGGCCTATCTGGTTATTATCATCTCTTTTTTTAGGGATTACCAAGACTCCATTCTCTTATGACAACATTAACAAGGAATAATGTTCCATTATAATATAATGATTAATGTCAGATGTCTTCCTAGGAGCTTAATGGTGTCCTTACATCAACACCAATCTTGATTTTTCTTGAATCAATACAATGCTACGTGGTGTATTGTGATGCTTCAAGAATTGGGTTGGGATGTGTTCTCTTGTAAGGATAATTTTTTCTTGATTATAGTT
The DNA here is from genome assembly GCA_963277665.1 of Viscum album. Lineage (NCBI taxonomy): Eukaryota > Viridiplantae > Streptophyta > Magnoliopsida > Santalales > Viscaceae > Viscum > Viscum album. Next base: position 413,457,079 of record OY728159.1, on the reverse strand, counting down.
CAATAAATTTAAAATTTTGTGAGAATAACTACCCAAAACATGATTTGTATTTAGATATTGTACTCTATTATATGAAGAGTTGGCATTATTACCTATTTACTGAGAAATTTATAGTGCTTATGGATTATAATTGTTAGAAAAATATTTTCTCATAAAGGTATTCAATTTTATGACAAAGGATATGAATATAATACCTCCAAATTGTTTACTTTGAGTTGATTTATACACTGAGTAATGGAAATTGTTTGAGGATTCATTAAACAGAAATTCAAATTCACGGTTGGAAAAGAGGATTTAGATTAGTGGAAACTAATGTCAGTGATAACCTAAATTCTCATTGAATGTGAATAACATAGAAATATTGAGGTTTTCATTCCATTACCTTTGTTTACAAATTTTTTGAAGATAGATTAAAAGGAACATACATCCCATTTAGAATGTGTTTTTTGGAGGTTAAAACTCAATAGTGGGTAGACCATTGAAGGATAAAGGCTGGATAAGAGTTTTGTGTTATGGTTTAGAAATATGATATCTGTAACTATGGATTTTTTTGTAGCACCATATTCATGCTTACCACCATTCAAGATGGTCAGTTTTTTCTATAATACTGATGATGAATAAGGCCTAAATCATAGTTTTTCTAGGACTGACTGAAAAATGAAGGTGGATGAGTTTTTTTAATGTTGAATAAATTATTATCAGTTTAAGGAATAGAATTAGTGACAACAAGGTATGTTTTAGTATTTATATATCCCTTATTCAAAATGAGAAAATTAAGTTATGGATTCAGTAAAAGGATTCCTAGAATGGTTCTGAAACATGATTTCATATGGGTTATAGTTTATTGGCTCCCACAGTCGGCTCATTTCATCCCTATTCTTGAATCTAATATAATAGATAACATTTACAACATATATATCCATGAAGTTGTAATGAATCACGGAATACCTGTTTTGATAGTATTAGATAGATATCTGGGGTTTATTTCTCGTTTATGAAAATCCATAAAATAATCCTTGGGGTCTCAGTTGACTCTGAGTATGGCATATCATCCTCTGATGGATCAGAAATATAAAAGGATGATATAAACATTGTAAGACATGTTTCTATCTTCAGTGATGGATTTTAGTGGCTCGTGGGAGGAGAAAATACCATTAGTGGATTTATCATATATGATTAGTTATCAATCCTAGATACATATTAATCATTTGGAAGAACTGTATGGGAATCCCTGTCGTTCTCAACTCTATTGGGTGGAAATGTGTGGGAATTAACTAGTATTTTTGAGCCATATCCATGTAACAATGATTATTATTTAGTCGATTATGAAACATATAGAGACAACTCGGAGTATTCAAAAATTTCATACCAATCATCGTCGATTGTTGTTTTCATTCAAGGTGAGTGATCACATCATCATTAAAATCTATCCATGTCTTGGGAATCATCTTATTTGGTAGTATGACATGTTATCTTGTTGATACATAAGACCTTTAGAGATAATTGAATGGGATGTTGAGGTAGAATTTTGGTTGGATTTTCCCCCATGGTTCAGTGTAGTGCATAATTTGTTTCATGTATATCAGTTGAAAAAGTATTAGGATGATCCAGACCAAGTGATTCAATGGGATTAGGTAGACCTAGTGTTATATTCTTTATTGGTGCATGTTCTAGTACAGATTGTGGATAGGAAAATATAAGTCTTTTCGGTTAAAATAATCGGTATATTGTGATTTTTATGGAAACATGGTTAGATTCAGGAAGAGAATTGGTAATGAGAGAAATAAATGATCGATCAATGGCCCGAATAATTTCATGGAAATGCTGTTTTACTACATTCTATTAATGGAAAGGACAATTGTGGGGAGAATATAGCACCCCTGATTTGAAACAACTTACCCTTTATTCATTATTAAAATATATTTAGAGTTTTGGGAAATTTTTGGGAGGTTTTGGAAGACTTTTGGAATGTTTTTGGGATTTTCTAATAGTGAACAGTTGGTGCACTATTTTTGGAAGCCATGGAACTCCAATAGGAAACTATGCAAGTTGATGAAGAGGATTCTTGGTTGGTTCATAGTTATGTGCATGTTTTTTAAAAACCAAGTAGACACCCAGGAGAAAAAAATGCATGGCCGAGGGATTATTCATGTTTGGTGCACAGTTTGACAAACCATGCAGAGAAACCATGTGAGATTCTTCTTGAGGATTAAGCTTGCTGTAACACCATGAGTTTTTATGGATCATTTTTTATTGAGTAAATTAAATTTTAATTTACGTATTGAAATTAACTAAGTGAAATATTCCTTTCACATGGAACAAACTTGGTATATGTTATATAGAAGACAAACGTGTTCAGAACATCGACTTGGTGTATGTTACACACAATACCAATGTTTCTATGAAACATCATTTTATTGTCATAGTTTTTTAATCGAGATAAATACAACCTAGTTATTACACATAGTTATATAAATAGTTATAAATATATTTAAAATATTTTCTATAATTTTTTTATATAAATTAATCATCTGGATATTGAAATATTTTTATTTTGGTAATGTTCTTATATGTTTAGAAACAATTTTCTCTCGAATGAATTGCTTTTAATGTCCTTCTATAAAGAATAATAAAATTAATTTTAGATATATTTATAACTTCAATTTGATAAAATAAACTTAATTTTTAATTTTATTATTTCTAAATTATCTTAGGGTGATATTTTGGCATTTTTTTAAGAAACATCATTTTTTGAAGAATAATCTTTTAATTTCAAACTTCTTTTTTAATATAATTTATTTATATGGATAATTTATATTTTTATATTTTTTAATAGTTTAAGAAGATTATATTTTTAGTAATTAATCCATTATATATAGTTTGAACCAATTTCACATTTAAATTGGATATACAAACAAAAATTGTTTTTGATAATTTTACCTTAAAAACCCGCATTGTCGACCTGACTACTGGATTAATTCTAAATTAGTTTCTAGAACATATATGATAATAATTTGGAAAATTGATTATATATTTGAAATTATCATATTTTTTAATTTCCAGTAATTTCAATATATATTTTGACAAAAATTATCAGATAAATTAATTTAAATTAATTACATCGATTAATGTAAAATTAATCTTAACTAAGGACTAAACCTAACCTTTAAGACCCAAAACGAATTATAAAATTTTCCAAAACAACTTTTAATTGATTTAGTTATCCATTATCCATTCTTTCTTTCATTTATTTAGTTTTTATGTCTTTTTGAGTAAAAACATTGGTACACCTTACTTATTTTAAATGATTCCAAGTGTGTCCTTTCCCTTCCCTATAAAAGGACACCAAATCTATGTCTTCTTCGCACCTATAAAACCTTTTGGGTTCGGAAATTATCTACCAATAAAAGTCCCAAAAATACATCAAATCCTCCTAGAATCTACCCATTTAGAAGAAAACTATCCAGGGAAGTCTTTCTGTAAAAACCGAGAGGAGTTAACCGATTAAGAGGTAACATCTTCTCTCAAGCTCCTTTCTTTTATTTTCCTTCTCAACCCCCTAATCTCATTGATTCCATTATTGTATGAAAAAATATTATATTAAATATACTAGTATGTTTTTATTATAGTTTTTATATGTACACTTACACACATATCGATCTAAATGGTAGCAAAGTTATTATTTATGCGTACAGCGAACTACCGCCTCATAACATAATGATTGTTCAGTTTCTACTTTACTACCTCCCATGGTGGAAATTATGATGGAAGATATATAATTATATTATATATATTATATATATTATTTTATTGATTATATTTTTTCCTTTCACAACACTTAAATTTTTTTCATTCTATTTGGTGTAAATATGATAATTTCGTTTGTGGAAGTGTGGAGTACAGCCCCCTCAATGCGATGTGATTCGCTCACACACTACATGGAATGTATTAAGGATGGGTTTTTTTGAATATTAATAAAATATATATTATGATAATTTTAATTTGATTATATTATATAAATATTTAAATATAGGTAATTTTCTTTCTTTCTTTCAATACAACAAAAAAATGGAATCATCATTCATGTGTACGTACAGCTTATCATCTCCATGAATAGTGTATTCCATTTCATACTTCTATACTATATAGACTATTATAATAAAAATGTAATTAATACAAATGATATTTATATCATGTTTTATATTATGTAATTATTATATAAGTAAAATTACCAGTGATATAGCAAATTAAGACACATGTGAAGAACAAATCAAATATTACAAGAAGTGAAACATTGACAAAAGATTGTTAACAAGAGCATAATATAAGGACATGAACAAAAAATATGTGGTATTAGATATAATAATATGGTTATTTAAAAAATTTAAAATGAATTTATATTTATTTTACAGTTGTTTTAAATGAGTTTGACGACAACCAAGATATAGGTAAAGGGGATTTCATCTCACGTTATATTTTAATGAGATACATGCTTTTTGCACCACACATTAATTTTCGGTGGTCTGTATAGTTCCCATGGATGTATTAAATTATTATTATAGCTAAATTTATTTTTATTTAAAAATATATTACATGAATTTTTTTCATTTTTTTAGGTTTTCAACGTTTCCAAATCGGTAAAATAGTTTTGTCTCAATTTTCCTTCATCGTGACTCAGATTTTATTATATTCTTAAAATCATTTTGATGTGTATATAATTCTATTTTAGATGATATAGCATGAATATAAATATTTTTATGATATTATATTTTTCATGTAAATTCAGTTTCTTAAATGGATATTATGACCCCAGGTTACAATTTGATTAGAGTTTATTTAAACAATATCACTGCTTTTTATTATTGTTTATGTTTATGCTTCCTTTGAGGAAATATTATTATCCGTCCCACAAGAACATTCATATATTGTCATATAATCTAGTTTTTAATGATATATTAATTTTTAAGTAATATTTTTATATTCTTTTTTAAATAATATAGATAAGAAAGTGTTTTTAAGAAAGCTCTATTTTTCCCCCTCTTCAGTCTGAATTCTAGGTTCCTTCAAAAAAACTATTTTCAAAATAAAATTCAAAAATGTTTTAAAAAATGTTTTAAAATGATATTTGAATATAATATTAATGTAAAAATTATTCTAAAAATGTTTTATGGTTTTAAAATCCTTTTTTATTTGTTTTCAAAGTTATTTTCAATGAAATGGTTTTCAAAATGTTTTCATGTTTTATTTATATGTTTTTGAAGTATATTTAATTGAATGGTTTTAAAAACATTTTAAATATTTTATTATATGTTTTCAAGGTGTTTTCAATGAGAAATGTTTTTAAAATTTTTTGAATCATATTTTATAGTTTTCCACGGATAATGGTTTTCAAAATATTTTCATTCTTCATTTACATGTTTTGAAAGAAAAACTGTTTTAAAAATGATTTTAAGCTTATTTTAGAATTTTTCATGAAAAATATTTTCAAAACGATTTTAAGACTTATTTTTATGTTTTTAGAAGTATTTTAAATGAAAATGGACTTCTAATAGTTTTTATTCTTTAAAAATTATTTTTCAAAGAAGAATATGTATTTTCCTCAAGAAATAATTTCAAAATATATGTCTATGTTATATTATTTTAATATTACATATGTTGATGTTAATCAAGACCTTCTAGAAAATTATCCAAAGGATAAATTAATATTGATTCTTTAATAGTTAAAGTTTTTATGGAACGATTATTATGAAAACTGTTTTACATCCATTGGTTATATGGTTTCGAAACCCACTTCTCTTCATGGGTTATGTTTTGATGAAATGATTATGAAACATGCATGTTTTTCCAAATGTTATGATATGTTTATATTTTTATGATACCCATTTCTTTTCATTTCTTAAGATATGATTGCTTATTATTTTGTGGAACATGTTCGTATGATTTTCCTATGGGATTGGTGGGGCATATATTTCCCTCCACTTAATTGGGTAGAGATTTATAACTCATGATATATACATGGATGAAATAAGAAATGAAATCTATTCTCAAATATAGGGATGACATAGGAAATGACCTCGATTCAGTAATACATGGCTGGAATGGTGGGTGGAATTTGTTCTCTAGTACATGCCAACAATGGGGTGCGAACCTTGTTTTGTAAATGATTTTTTCCAATAATATGGTCTTGGAAGAAATTCCTTGAATACATTGGAAATAATTATATATGCATATGTGTCTTCCACAATTAGATGTTTTATTAATATTTTATGATTTCATGGCTTATGTTCTTTATTTACATGTGATTAATGTCTTATTGACTTCCATGATTTATGACATGCTTCATGTATATGATATTTGATATGTTGGGTGTGATCTTCTATTTTCACAATCATGTTCTCATACCCTTACTCTCATGATTATGATTACATATCTCTCTTTTTTATCCTTACTCGGCATTTGGGATCATCGATTTTTATATTTCTTTACCCTAGGTTAGGATGTTATTTACTATGTTGGATGTTTCTAAGTAGGGATCTAGTTAAGAATTACCTAAAGGGAGAATATGTATCTTACATATATATAATTATTTATGTTTTCTTGTTTCCATAGGCACTAAACTAGTACAATATTTGGGAATCTTTTTTTATAGTGTTTTTAGTATTTCAAAAATGTTATGTAATATTAATGTATGAAAATATAGGGTCTCTATAGTTGGTAACAGAGAAAAGGTTTTGTTAAAATTCGGATGCTAGGATGATAAAACCTTACTGAGAACCCTAAGTAAATGTGTAGGTGTAATTCTAAGGATAACGAAAAGTATATAACAATGTAATAGAATTTTGTAAAAGGATAGAATTAGTGGTTTCTTAGTATTACATCATTGTATGGATACTTCAAACTGATGTGGCTTGAGCACAGATGTAACTAGGGGAGAAACTCTAGAAATATGTTCAGGTCCTAACTCAAGGTAATCTAGTACAAGATAATGGTATTTTCTTCAGATCTATATTGAACCTATTTGAATATATGGTTATAAAATTCACAAACTCTTCATGAGCCATTATGAAGGATTTGAAAATAAGTTAGTTTTGGATAACCTAGGATAAACTAATGGTGTATCATATTAAAGAAGGTTTCATAATTTAGGAATCCTATAAATAATTTTTCTTTATTATGTGGTTCCTAATTATGATAAGTATTTATTAATTTATGATTTATGGTTTTTTTCAATGGATAGAACCCGGAGGAACCATGTTAATTTTTATTGCGATGGACAATGAAATAGTTTTCCTCATGAGAAACTAAATGCTATGATATCTAGAATTAAAAACCTCATTCCTATGGTCACATAAATTTTCCAATCTACGAATCATAGTGGAATTCAAAATGAGTAAAATAAGGAACACTATTCTGTTGAGTCCTTTATAAGGAAACATCCACCTAATTTTAGAGGGTCTTTTCATCTTCATGTTCCTGAATAATGGATCAATACTACTGAAATTATATTCTATGTTATTCAGTGTTCATAGAATGAGGAAGTCATTATGACTATTTATCGGTTAAATTGAGAATTAGATCAATGGTAGAATCTGACCAAGAATACTTGGTAGTAACATGTGATTGATTCCATGGATTTGTAATAGTTTAAGAAAGTATTTTTTAATAAGTGATTTATTCTGATTCTTAATACCATGATAAATAAAGTTTTCCTTTAGTTGAAGAAAATGTATGATTAATTTTTTGGTACTTGTGTGGATGATTTTATCAGACTTCCCAAATACGCTTCCGGAAATATCAAAAAAACCAAAAGTAAAGTTGATTGGTTTTTAGTGGCATAAATCCCAGTCTTATAAGGTGGTTTTCCATAATAGACATTAGTATCTATGAATAGATTGTGTTTCATTCAATAAATAATTACATAGTGGTTGGAGTCACGTAACAATATCATGGGTTTTAAAAGAAAGGTAAGATATAGTTTAATGGGAAATCTGAAAACCGTGAAGAGGAGAAGACAATCTTTTCCTTAAGCTCTTCCTATGAGAATAATTAGGGAGTAAATTTCCTGAAGTGATCTAATAAATGTTGTATGTGTGGAAATGATGTACATTGGGCAATTGATTTTAGATATTATAGGAAGATGTTAGTTCAATATGAAAATGGAGAGAAATATGTACATAATTCAACTCTCATGATTCAGTGCTACAAGTGTATGGAGACTAAGAATTATGTTAAACACTTCCCAAACACAAGGGATGGTGATTAAGATTTATGAAAGAAACCCTTAAATCTAATGTAAAAGGGGAAATATCATGGAATCACTATATATGATGAGGGGTATGGTAATGATATTATGAAATGTAAACTTACCATCCCCTCAAGGACTGTTAATTCTATATTTAATTATGGATCAAACCACTCATTTGCATCTATAAAATTTTATAAGGGTGTTAATATTACTCTAAAACAATTAGATGTGGAACTAGTAGTGAAAAACCCTAATGTAATTATGATTACATCTTAAGTATATGATTCATATATGGATAATGTTTGAAGGAATTTGATTCATTCAAATATTTTAATTCTTCCTCTGGTTGAATTTGATGTCATCTTAGGAATGAATTTAATTTATTTTCATAAATCTCACTTCAATTGTCAAAGAAGAGAAGTTATGTTTGATATTTCAAACCCTCCTATGATCATCCATCAATGTTGTAAAGACCCGTAAAATTCAAGGGAATTTTTTTGTCTAATTTTCTTTGAGATTTTAAAAGATCGCAGTTTCTGACTGCGCCTGATTCCGAGGCCCGGTGTGCCCGGAATCAATTTCTGAAGTTTGGCTCAGGTACGTTCAGTGAACGAAAGAGCGGGTTTTTCTAACTTTTGAACCGGTGCTCAGAATCAAATTCCAAGGGCACCGTTGGAATCAAAGCATCGGTTTTTTCTTAGAAACGCCTCTTTTGGAGTTGCGTTTGCTCGGTTGTGCTCTTTAATTTTTGGGGTTTATGTTAAGAAATAAAATAAAGTTGTACGACAATCTTATTTCATTTAACTTTAAGCCTCTTAAAGACCACATTAAGCTACTTAAGCTGGGTTGAAGCGGATAGGGTGAAATACAAAATATCCTACCCACTTGGTAGGATATTTGTGAGGTGGGACCCACATGAGCACCACCGTTTCTTTTCTTCTTAAGTAACTTACCCACACCCCCTATTAAACGAAGTCAACCAACACGTTTCCTTAATTTCATAACGCCTCTATTTAATTGGGCAGTTACGTTTTACAATTAATTCTATGAAATTAATTGTGAGGGTTACGTTGTTTGAAATTTGAAATGGTTGGCATAAAGAAATAAAATAAGGCCTTAGCATCATTTTATTTTTGGGTTGGGAAGCGTTGCGCTGAGTTTTCCTCTCCTCCTCCTCCTTCATGAAGAACGCGAAGAACGCACCACCTCTGAAGAAGAACGCTCGCTTTCCTTCCATGGAATTTTTCCCCTTCCGTGGCAAGACTCTTCAACGGATGTTCTTCTTCCCCTTCATTGTCAATGGATCGACGAACAAGCTCGGAAGCGGAATCGGGTAGCGACCGACGACGGCTTCTCCTTCCCTTGAGTCGGACGAATGCCGACGTACCCCCTCAACGTCGTCATCCTCGCGACGCTATACCGCGACGAACCTCAAACGACGACGCCTCCTTCCGATCGGTTTATACCCAAGGTAGGGGTTCGACTATTTTTTTAAGTTGGTGATTCTTTCCTTTGAATGTGAAAGATAAATCTGTCGGCCATGTTCCAATTTTTTATTTAAGTTAAAAATTGTGAAGGTTAAACATTTGACGCCAACTGCTATCGAAAATAACTGGAGGGAATCAGTCCGCACAAACACGGCTGATATCCCTCCCCCCTTGCTTTTCTTCGCTTTGATTAGCGAAGACGACATTGTACCGTCGCACCGCGCATGAACGAGAGGAAACGGGGTATGAGCGGTCCACGATGAAGAAACGCGGTGTCGTCACGCCGCGCCGAGGATTGCGAACAAGGCCGTGGCCGGAGTCAGGCCGCGGTGGAAGGGCACAGCGCCGTCACGCCGTGCCGGATGGATTCGCAGCCATCTTGGAAGTGACGGTCGGAAAAACCGGCCGCCGGAGATCACGAAGGAGGCGGCCGGAACCCCGGCCGCCGGCACCGAAAGACGCGGGACCGCGAGGTCCCGCAGTGAGAAACCGGCCGGCCCCGCGCTAGCCGGCCGTTACTGGAAGAAATCCGGGGGGTTACACCCCCTGGTGTTACATGGCGCGACCCCCTTAATGGGGGTCGCCGTATTCATAATGGAGAGGTAACACCCCTCCCTTGGCGCGTTCGTGGTGCAAAGGTCGTGCTGGCCGCGCGAGCTGGCCGCGCCACCGGCCGGGTCGGGCCGCCGGCCCTGGTCGACCTGGTTCGGGTCGGCCCAGGGGGAACTGGGCCGGGCCGGGCCGGGCCCAGACCTCCATCTTCGGACCGTTTTCGGTCTTTTGCCCGTAACTTAAGGTACGGGACTCTAATCGACGCACCGTCAGTTGAGACACGGTCCTTGGAACGAGTCGGTCGTTTCGGTATATTGCACTCAAGGTTTCAGAATACTTTGATTTCGGCCGGGTTGGTTCGTACACGAAACCAACCGGGCCCTTGGAGCAGAAACACTCATATTTTGATCTTCGGACGTCCGATCGACGTGCCGTCGACTTCGTTGTTTTCCTCTAAGTGAGACTAATCTTTTGTCTTCCTCCGCTCAAGGTTTGTATGTCGTCGGAGTGCGGTCGGGTTGGATCGCTCACGAAACCAACCGGGCCCCTGGAACGAAAAAGCCCATAACTCACAGGCTGGGCATTCGATTGACGCGCCGTCTGTCTCGTTGCTTTCCTCTTAATGAGATGGAACTTTTGGCATACTTCGCACGAGTTTTGGATACAGTTGGATAGTGGCTGGTTTGGTTTGTACCCGAAATCCAACCAGGCCCTTTGATAGGGAAAGCTGATATCTTTCAGACAGGACGTCCGTTTGACGAACAGTCAGTGGCGTTGTTGATCTCGTTGAGAAATGGTCCCTATGAGTATACCCTATGTGAGTTCGGGGTACAGTTGAGATACATCTGGTTTGGTTCTCACATGAAACCAACCGGGCCCCTAGGATGAAAAAGCTAATAACTCACAGACCGGGCGTCCGATTGACGCGCCGTCTGTTGCGTTGTGACCCCAATGACGTGGTGGTCCTATGACATACTTCTTCGTGGGACCTTGACATACTTGGAGTTTGACCAGTAGCTCGTGGAGCGGACCCTCCCGGAGAAGAGCGTGCGGAGTACGGAGACCGTGTAGCCGGCTGAGACCTGACGACTGCTTGACGGACTCGACTTGGAGTGAGTCGACTAGCCCAGTGGACGGAGCACCCGGTATTTGGCGGCAAACCCACAGCGGACAGAGCGCCTGGTAGTTGGCAGCAGACCCGGGGTACTCAACCGGAGGAGTACCTCTGTAGGCTATTAGGGGGAGCGTCTGATATTTGGCGGCAGACCCCCAGCGGATGGAGCACCCAGTATTTGGCAGCAGACCCGTGGTACTTGACAGGAGTAGTACCTCAGAGACTTGGATTAGTGAGCATTACCTCGGAGTCATGATAGGGCCACTGTACACTCCAGAGACGGGGCTCTTCAGCAGTTACGGTTTCGTTGATGAAAATCTTGGTTTGTGCTGAGACTTATAATCGTTGTGTTACCTACTGATTGAGATGAGTCACTTGATTACTTAGGTATATGTATGGGCATATACCTGGGTAGTGGTTATCCGTTGATTTCACAATCATTGTGTTTCCTCATGATTGAGATGGGTTACTTGATAACTTAGGTATATGTATGGGCATATACCTAAGTAGAGGTTATCTGTTGAGATCTTCTTTGTGGTTATCCTTGTTGTTTTTAGTGAGACCTTGAGGGTCTCGAGGTCCCTACAGAGTATCGTTATACTCACCCCTTCACGGGCTATGCCCGCACCTCGTTGTGTTGGTTGCAGACGATGAGCAGTGTTGACGGAGGCCGAGTATTCGAGGACTGGACGGTACACGGAGGTGGACTACACAACGAGTCAGTACCCGGAGGTGGACTACATGACGAGTCAGTACCCGGAGGTGAACTACACGACGAGACGACACACAAAGGAGGTTGACGGATGAGAGCATGGAGGATGCTATCTATACCTACCCTTCAGGTAGGATCAGTGGTGGATGATCAGGAGCTGCACCATCTGTACCTACCCTTCAGGTAGGATCCGAGGAGGACGACCCAAGATCCGCTTCCGTCCTTCCAGCTGTTATCTGTTCTATTGTACTTGTTCAGTTGTAGTTATACATTCTTTTGGGTTTGTATTCTGGCCCATTTACTTTTCAGCACTTCTCTTGTACATAGTGTTTACTTTTTCCGCTTTCCTACTCTATGGTGCTTGATTTCTTTTATAAAGGAAATGCCTTCCCGGTTATCGGGATTTACGCCTTTGGTGCTAGTCGCCATCCCCTGGCCTATGGAAGGCGGGGTTGGGGTAGTCACGGCACGGGCCCCGAGGACGGGTCGTGACAAATTGGTATCAGAGGAGTCGTTTCTACCGCAGAACTTATAACTTTGATATTTTCTTTTTTGTGATGCAATAGTGTTAAGAGTACCAGGTGTGGTTTTCAGTTCAGGGAGTCCAGTGTTGGAGCAGGCGGCCGATGAATCCATACACCAGGACCCTGACAACTGATTTCCGACTTTGTGTATGAAAACACTGATTGCGTGTGTATTTCCAGAAGTTTTATTTAAATATCAGCTCAAACCAGGTCAGCTCACCGGGTATAAGTCTTTTGACTGTGTCATGTTTGTTCCTTTCAAGATGCCTCCCCGTGGACGACCAGCTAGAGCCCCGAGAGTGGTACATACTGACAGCCCGCCAAGCGACGTGGCCTCAGTATAGGGCCTTATCACAGTTGAGTCACCAGCAGAGGCACCAGCGGTACTACTACCTGTTGGGCCACCGATTCCACCAGCCCCAGCAGCAGAGAGTGCACGTCGCTTGAGTGCACTGCATGAGTTCCAGCGCCAGAGACCACCCAGGTTCCCAAGAGGGACGGACTCGCAGGCGTCTGAGGATTGGCTGGAGGTTGTGGTGAGAGTTTTCAGGCTAGTGGGGACGCTGGCAGACATCGTGGTGATCCTTGCTACCAGCCTTCATTAGGAAGTAGCCGGCAGATGGTGGATCCTGATTCTCCAGATGCATGATGCGGCGACACTTCTTTGGGTAGAATTTGAGAGCATGTTCCGTGCAGAGTTTGTACCAGCCACCATTCGAGCGGTGCGTATACAAGAGCTACTTTAGCTGTGGCAGGGCAGCATGACAGTGGCATAGTATTTAGCGAGGTTCACAGACCTCTCGCGCTACTCCACATATATGGTACGGGACCCGTTCTTCAGGGCCCAAACCTTCGAGCAGGGGCTCAGGCGGGAGATTAGAGCTTCTGTTGTTTCTCACAGCATTCCAACCCAGATATGGGTGTTGGAGAGATCCCTCTTAGTGGAGAGTTTCCTTTCTGAGCAGTCTCCAGCAGCACGACCCACCACTAGCCGGCTTGCGGCAGAGTCTTCTGCAGCAGACAATAGATAGATGACGCCGAGGTCCAAGAGGACCAGACCTACCGGTGGCCGACTGCACGACTCAGGTACATTTATGCGGGGGAACCAGGGTGGAGTCAGAGCTAGTCGTGCCGAGGGTGGACAGTGTTACTCCTACGGCGGGATTGGTCACATGGTACGTGACTGTCCGACCCGCCATGTAGATGACCAGTGGTTAAATGAAGAACCTCCCAAAAGAGGCAGAGGTTCGATGAGGGCAGACTGCAAGGAGCAGGCGGCCATGGAAGAGGAGATGGTCGTGCAGCTGGAGGTGGACGACGCTTCGGGGTGTTTCCACCCCCACCACCAGGAGACTCGCCCCGAACGCAGGGTACATGAGGACATGGGAGAGATCAGCTTCAGGAAGTTGAGGACTACGGTCATGGAGCTCTGGAAGCAGATGGACAGGAGCGGGACTTGCTTTCGATCTGGAGTCTATTGATCCTTTTGCTTCTAGTTTTGTTGATTTTTGTCTGTAGTTTCTTTGTGTCTTTGTACTATGAGCTGCAATAATAAAAATACACTTATCCTTGTGATGTTTTCTTTCTTGTCCTTTCGTTTGATTGATATTGAGTGGTCCCGGTTAAGACTATTGAATTGACCCTCACTTTCGAGATTTCCATTGGAGGAGAGCTAGTGACCTCACACTGATGCCGACAGTGTGACTCGACCCTTGGAGGCGAGAGTGACAGTTGGATCTCTTGGTAGTTACGTCGAGGCCTTACGACGTCATCCATGGCATGAATGCATCATTCATGTCAGCATTGACTGTATTAGGAAATGAATGTGGTTCATCCAGGGAATGAGACCGGATTTATCTTATCGGAAAAGAAGAAATCATAGCAGCTCTTGTGAGACTAGAGAAGGTCCAGGTCATCCAAGAGCGGATGAGGACATCATATGGCCGACAGAAGTCTTATTCTGACAGGACTTGGAGGCCTCTAGAGTTCGAGGATGACGATCACGTCCTTAGACTGGTCTCACCTCGACGAGGTTTACGAAGATGTGGCCAGGGAGACATGTTATCTCCAAGGTTCAACGGACCTTTCTAGGTCCTCATCTGGGTAGGCGAGGTGGTTTGCCGCTTGACCCATCCACCTCAGTTGCACTAGGTGCATGACGTTTTCTAGGTATCTCAACTGAGGAGATACATGATCGACCCTTCGCATATCATCGACCATGAGGAGCTGAATGATGGCGATGGAGTGTCTTTCCCGGAGGTTCCCGTGGGAATCGAGGATCGACAGGATCAGATCCTTCGAGGAAGGCATATTCATAGGGTGCGCTTTCACGGGCAGTACAAGAACCTCCGGATGAGCACACGGGAGCGGAAGGCTCAGATGCGTTCTCAGTACCATTATTGTTTCCCTAGTTTATGTTAAATCTTTATGAGGATGTAAAGCCCAGAGGTGGGAGTAATCAAAAGACCTGTAAAATTCAAGGGAAATATTTTTTTTCTAATTTTCTTTGGGATTTTACAAGAACGCAGTTTCTGACGGCGCCTGATTCCGAGGTTTGGTGTGCCCAGAATTAATTTCCGAAGCTTGGCTCGGGTACGTTCAGTGAACGAATGAGCAGGTATTTCTAACTTTCGAACCGGTGCTCGGAATCGAATTCCGTGGGAACCGATGGAATCACATCACTGGTTTTCAATTAGAAATGCCTCTTTCGGAGTTGCGTTTGCTCGGTTGTGCTCTTTAATTTTTTGGGTTTATGTTAAGAAATAAAATAAAGTTGTACGACAATCGTATTTCATTTCACCTAAAGCCGCTTAAAGACCACTTTAAGCTCCTTAAGCTGGGTTGAAGCAGATAGGGTGCAATTCAAAATATCCTACCCACTTCATATGATATTTGTGAGGTGGGTCCCACACGAGCCCCACCGTTTCATTTCTTCTTAAGTAACGCACCTGCACCCCCTATTAAACGAAGTCAAACGACGCGTTTCCTTAATTTATTATCGCCTCTATTTAATTGGGCAGTTAAGTTTTACAATTAATTCTCTAAAATAAATTTTTAGGGTTACGTCGTTTGAAATTTGAAATCGTTGGTAGAAAACAATAAAATAAGGCCTTAGCCTCATTTTATTTTTGGGTTGGGAAGCGTTGCGCTGAGTTTTCCTCTCCTCCTCCACCTTCGTGAAGAACGCGAAGAACGCGCCACCTCTGAAGAAGAACGCTTGTTTTCCTCCCAGGGAATTTTTCCCCTTCCGCGGCAAGACTCTTCAACGGATCTTCTTCTTCCCCTTCATCATCAACGGATCGACGAACATGATCGGAAGCGGAATCGGGTAGCGAGCGACGACGACTTCGCCTTCCCTCGAGTCGGACGAACGCCGACGTCCCCCTTCGATGTCATCATCCTCGCGACGCTATACTGCGACGAACCTCGAACAACGACGCCTCCTTCCGATTGGCTTATACCCAAGGTAGGGGTTCGACTATTTTTTTATGTTGGTGATTCTTTCCTTCGAATGTGAAAGATAAATCTGTCGGCCATGTTCCAATTTTTTATTTAAGTTAAAAATTGTGAAGGTTAATCGTTTTACGCCAACTGCTATTGAAAATAACGGGAGGGAATCGGTCCGCACAAACATGGCCAATACCCCTCCACCCTTGCTTTTCTTCGCTTTGATTAGCGAAGATGACATTGTACCGTCGCACCTCACATGAACGAGAGGAAACGCGGTAGGAGCGGGCGAAGATGAAGAAACGTGGTGTCGTCGCGCCGCGCCGAGGATTGGGAACAAGGCCACGACCGGAGTCGGGCCGCGGCGGAAGGGCACGGCGCCATCACGCCCTGCCGGACGGATTTGCGGCCATCTTGGAAGTGGTGGCCAGAAAAACCGGCCACCGAAGATCATGAAGGAGGCGGCCGGAACCCCGGCCGCCGGCACTGGAATATTTGGGACCGCGGGGTCCCGCAGCGAGGAACCGACCGGCCCCGTGCTGGCCAGCCGTTACAGGAAGAAATCTGGGGGGTTACACCCCTCGGTGATACAAGGTGCGGCCCCCTTAATGGGGGCCCCCTTTTTCATAAAGGAGAGGTAACACCCCTCCCTTGGCGCATGCGCAGTGCAAAGGCCGTGCGGGCCGCGTCGCCGCGCCGCCGCGCTGGCCGCGCCGCCGCGCCGCCGGCCGGGTCGGGCCACCAGCCAGGTCGGGTCGTCGGCCAGGGGCGACCTTGTTCGGGTCGGCCCAGGGGGAACTGGGCCGGGTTGGGCCGGGCCCAGACCCCCCGTCTTCGGACCGTTTTCGGTCTTTTTCCCGTAACATGAGCTAAGAGCCTCAGATCGACGCACCGTCAGTTGTGACACGGTCCTTGGAATGAGACGGTCGTTACGGTATATCGCACTAAAGGTTTCGGAATACTTTGAGTTCGGCCGAGTTGGTTCGTACACGAAACCAACCGGGCCCTCGGAGCGGAAACACTCATATATTGAGCTTCAGACGTCCGGTCGATGTGCCGTCGACATCATTGTTTTCCTCTAAGTGAGGGGGATCTTTTTGCTTTCTCTGCTCGAGGTTTGGATGCCGTCGGAGTGCGGTCGGGTTGGTTCCCTCACGAAACGAACCGGGCCCCAGGAACGAAAAATCCAATAACTCACAGACCGGGCGTCCGATTGACACACAGTCTGTCTCGTTGTTTCCTCTTGATGAGACGGAACTTTTGGCATACTTCGCCCGAGTTTTGGATACAGTTGGATAGTGGCCGGGTTGGTTTGTACCCAAAATCCAACCAGGCCCCTGGATCGGGAAAGCTGATATCTTTCAGACAGGACGTCCGTTTGACGAACAATCAGCGGCGTTGTTGATATCGTTGAGAAACGGTCCCTATGAGTATATGCTATGTGAGTTCGGGGTACAGTTGAGATACGACCGGTTTGGTTCGCACATGAAACCAACCAGGCCCCAGGGATGAAAAAGCTAATAACTCACAGACCGAGCGCCCGATTGACGCACAGTCTGTTGCGTTGTGACCCCTATGACGAGGCGGTCCTTTGAGATACTTCTTCATGGGACTTTGAGATACTTGGAGTTTGACTAGTAGCTCGTGGAGCGGACCCTCCCGGAGACGATCGTGCGGAGTACGGAGACCGTGTAGCCGGCTGAGAACAGATGACTGCTTGACCGAATCGACTTGGAGTGAGTCGACTGGCCTAGTGGACGGAGCACCCGGTATTTTGAGGCATACCCACAGCGGACGGAGCACCTGGTAGTTGGCATCAGACCCGCGGTACTCGACCGGAGGAGTACCTCTGTAGGCTATTAGGGGGAGCGCCCGGTATTTGGTGGTAGACCCACAGCGGACGGAGCGCCCAGTATTTGGCAGCAGATCTGCGGTACTCTACAGGAGGAGTACCTCAGAGCCTTGGATTAGTGAGCAGTACCTCGGAGTCGTGACAGGACCACTGTACACTCTAGAGACGGAGCTCTTTAGCAGTTATGGTTTCGTTGATGAAAAAACAGGTTTGAGCTGAGACTTATAATCTTTGTGTTACCTCATGATTGAGATGGGTCACTTGATAACTTAGGTATATGTATAGGCATATACCTGGGTAGTGGTTATCCGTTTATTTCACAATCCTTGTGTTTCCTCATGATTGAGATAGGTTACTTGATAACTTATGTATATGTATGGGCATATACATAAGTAGATGTTATCTGTTGAGATCTTCTTTGTGGTTATCCTTGTTTGTTTTAGTGAGACCTTGAGGGTATCGGGGTCCCTACTAAGTATCGTTATAGTCACCCCAGCACTGGCTATGCCCGCACCTCGTTGTGTTGGTTGCAGACGACGGGCAGTGCTGACCGAGGCTGAGTGTTCGAGGACTGGATGGTACCCGGAGATGGACTACATGACGAGTCAGTAACCAGAGGTGGACTACATGACGGGTCAGTACCTGGAGGTGGACTACATGATGAGACGACACACGGTGGAGGTTGACGGACGAGAGCGTGGAGGAGGCTATCTATACCTACCCTTCGGGTAGGATTCGTGGTGGACGACCAGGAGCTGCGCCATCTGTACCTACCCTTCAGGTAGGATCTGAGGAGGACTACCCAGGAGCCGCTTCCGTCCTTCCAGCTGTTATCTGTTCTGTTGTACTTGTTCAGTTGTAGTTGAACTTTTTTTTGGGTTTGAATTCTGGCCCATTTACTTTTCATCACTTCTCTTGTACTTAGTGTTTACTTTTTCCTCTTGCTTACTCTGTGGTGCTTGTTTTCTTTTATAAAGGCAATGCCTTCCCAGTTATCGGGATTTACGCCTTTGGTGCTAGTCGCCAGCCCCTGGCATATGGAAGGCAGGCTTGTTGTAGTCCTAGAACGGGCCCCAAGGATGGGTCGTGACAAATGTTATGATAAGGATGTGATTAATGTAGAGATTACATCCAATATATGGGTCTTAATTCCCATTAAAAAGGATTTTTTTATCACAAATGGTTGGTTATAAAATCGACATCGATGATATGCCTATTATACGAGATTTTTTTGATGTATTTTTAGATGATATGCATAGCCATCTAGTAAAACCTGATGTTGAGTCCCCAATAAAACTCATTTCAGGTTCCACACAAATTTCAAAGACTCCTTTTACAATGGATGTGATTGAGTTTGATGAATTGAAGAAACAAATCCATGAAAACCTTGATACTATATTCATTTGTCCAAGTGCCTCAATTTGGGTTTCACCCATTATTTTTTTTAAAATAAATATGGATCAATGAGAATCTACATAGATTATTAGGATTTGTAAAATATCACAATCAATAACAAGTATATTATTCTCTATATTGATAACTTATTTGATCAACCACATAGATCTCAATACATTTTCAAGATTTACCTTTGTTCTGTATTCGTCAATTGAGGGTCATGAAAGTGGACATATCCCAGATAAAATTCCACACAATGTATGGAAACTATAAATATATATTGATTATTTTCGGTATCACTAATTCTCTTAGTATCTTCATGGAATTATTTAATAGATTATTTAGATATTACATAGACTAGTTTACTGTAGTCTTTAAAGATTATATTCTTATCTATTCAATGTGCAAGGATGAGCATTAAGATCGCTGGATAATTGTACTAATGAACCTAAAGAAGGAAGATATATATTAAAAATTAACAAAGCATTAAATTTGGATACAAAAGGTTTTATTTTTGGATCACATAATATAAGGAGATGGTATATCAGTAGATCCATCAAAGACGGAGGCTATTGAATATCGTCTTATACCAACCAGAGAGGATGAGATTTGTTGCTTTCTTGGTTTAGCTGGATGTTATGAGCATTTTTTGGAAAATGTCTCAGAATTATCTATTCCTCTAACCATGTTAACATAGAAGGATGTCATGTTTCTTTAGATAGATAAATGTGAGGAAAATTTCATTGAACTAAAAAGAAGGTTAGTTAGTGCACCCGTGCATACATTACCCTATAGTGAAGAATAGTTTTTAATCTATATAGAAACATTAAATAAGGGTCAAGGATGTGTTATTATAAAGAATAACATGGTTGTAGAATATGTATCCTAGTTGTTTAATAGTCTTGAGAAAAATTAACCAACTAATGATTTGGAGTTAGAAAAGGTAAATTTAGCCTTAAACATATGGAGGCATTATCATTTTGAAGAAAAGTGTGACATATAAACTCATAATAAAAGTACCAAATAAATATTCATATAGAATGTGTTTAACATGAACCAGAAAAGATATTTATAGTTGGAAATGGATTATGACTATTAAATACATCACCACATTGGGAAAGAGAACAAGGTGGACAATTCTTTGAGCTTGAAGGATAATTCTAGGTTATCCATGAAGAGGTTCAAAATTGATACAATGTTTTTTTATGTGAAAAGGATGGATGTAGAAATTCTAAAGGATGGGGGAAGTCATATCTTTCTCAAATTAAGGTCCAAACCTATATCCTAGTAATCATTAATGAGGTTATGAAGGAATAAGAATATATACAAAAGAAAGTCGGAAATTTTCCTGAGTTTATCCTTGATCAAGATAGAATAATAAGGTTTAGTAGTTGTGTTTGTGTTCTTTCCATACCAGATTTGAAGAAGGATCTATTATAGGATGCTCATAGTTCTTCATTCTATATTCAACATAGAAGTACGATGATTTATAGGGACTTGAAAGAATAAATTTTTTGGGATGGAATGAATATAGATATTTTAGAGTTTGTATCTATGTTCTTGGTATTCCATCAAGTTAAAACTAAAAGAAAAATTCTAAAGGGATGTTGTATTCCTTACCCATAACAGATTGGAAATGCGAGAAAGTACCTAGGTATTTTGTAATTGGACTACCCAAAACCTCTAAAGGGTCTAATGTTATATTGGTGGTAGTGAATAAACATATTTTTTCAGCACACTAAAACAATATCTTACAATATTCTCTCTGGATCAACTTACATGGATATATATTAAGGAAATGGTAAGGTTGCATGGAGGCCCACATTCTATAATATCGTATGGTGATATAAGGATTACCTAAAATTTTTAGAAAATTATTCATCATGAACATGATACAAAATTGAGTTTCAACACTACTTATCATCCTCGGACATATGGTCAATTTGAAAGAATAATTCAAGCCATATAGTATATATTGAGATCTTGTTCATTGTATTTCAATGGTGGTTGTGATCAACACCTTCCTATAGTTGATTTTTCTGACACCAATATCATTAACGCATGAATTAATATGAATCCTTATAAAGACCTTTATGGGAATAAATATAGAGTTCCAGAATATTGGGATGATGTTGGAGAAAGAAAGCTACTTTGACTTGAGATTGCTGAAAAAATAGTCAAGAAGGTTAGAACCATTCAACAACATATCAAGGTAGCTCAATGGTATTAGAAGAGTTACATTGATAACTGTTTGTGAAATTTGAAATTTTATGTTGGTGAAAAAGTGTTTCTACATATCTCACCCTGGATGAAAATTATGGGATTCAGGAAGAAACAAAAACTAATCCCTAGGTATATCAGTCCCTTTGAGATTCATGATCATATCAGGATAGTAGACCATTGTTTGGAACTTCCTATAAATCTATCATAAATCCATTATGTGTCCCATGTATCTCTCTTGAGGATGTACATACCTAAAACTACACATGTATTGAACTCAGAGTTCATGTCGTTGGATAAGTATTTATCTTATTAAGAACAACTAGTTGAAATTCTAGACCAATAAGATAATGTTATATGAAAAAAGACCAAGCAACTAGTCAAGGTATTGTAGAGAAATCACCAGTTAGTGAAATCTACATGGCAACATGAGGATATAATTGTGAATAAATATCATTATTTTTTTAATTGAGTAATGAATTTTGGGGGTGAAATTCATTTTAAGGGGGGTAAAATGTAACACCCTTAGTTTTTGTGGAATTTGTTTCTCAAATAAATTAAATATTGATTTTTTATGAAAAAAAACTAATTAAAATATTCCTTTCACACAACATTGACATTGAATATGTTACACATAACATGAACTAGGTTAGAACATCAACATTGCTTACATTACACGCAACATCGATGTTTCTACAAAATTTCATTTTTATTGATAAAATTAATTAAATAATGATATATTTATAAACTAGCTATTGAATTTATTTATATGAATAGAAAAAAATAATTTTCAATTATTTTTTATAATTTTTTATATAAATAATACTTATTGATAATGAAGGATATGATTTTTGGCAACATCCTTAAATTTCAAAATATATTTGTTTTCTCAAATGAACGTCATTTAATGTCCTTTTGTGAAAAATAATAAAATTGTTTTTAGACACATTTATAAATATAATTTGATAAAATAAACTTATTTTATTTATTTAAAATGTTGATATTATATTAAGGTTTATTTCTTTGATTTTATTTAGAACCTTCATTTCTGGATGAATATCGAAAATTACATATTTTTTATTTAAAACTTCCTTTCATCTAATTTGTTTACAATGTTAAATTATATTTTTATTTTGATAAAAAGTTTTATTATATTATATTTTTTATCAACTAATCCAATTTAGGTAAATTTCAACCAATTTCACATTGGAATTGTATATAAAAACACAACACACTTTTGACCTTTTTTACTTTAAAACCCAGCATTGCTGACCTGACTGCAGGATTAATTTTAAATTAATTCTTGAAAATTAAGTAATTAAAATTAGGAAAAATTGATTCCATCTTTTTAATTCCAGTAATTTATAATTTCTAGTAATGTTAAATTAGTTTTTCACCAAAAATTACTACTGAATGAAATTAAATTTAATTACATCAATTAAGTTAAAATTAATCTTAACTGAAGAGTAATCATTAAATTTAAGACCCATATGACTTATAAATATTAAAACACACATTTAATATATTTTAATAATCCCTTAAAGTTCCATTAATGTGTTTTTCTGAATTTTACGAATTTGTTTAGTTAAAAACATGGGTACGCAATCTTTTTTAAAAAAATTCCTGGTGCGTCCTGTCACTTCCCTATAAAAGGCCACCATCTCTTCTTCTTCTTAACACCTCTCAAACTTCTAAGGATTTAAAAATTACTAGAAAATAATCTTGATAAACCCATTAATTACTCATATAATCCTACGCATGGGAATAATTCTATCCATTGAATCCTTTTGGCCCAAACCAAAAAGAGATACCTGATTAAGAGGTAGCATCTTCTCTCAATATCCTTTTTTTACGTTCCTTCTACACCCATCCACTAACTTTACTAAATTCCTATATAAAAAAACTACTATCCTATATATAAAAGGAATTATTTTTATACGGTTTAAACCTCTAGATACACACACCTCCATCTAATGGGCAACCAACATACATTTTATGTGTACGGTGAACTACCGCCTCACTAAATGTTGATTGCTCATTTTTTTACTTTACCTCTTTTCAAAGAGTATATTATGATGAAAATTATATTTATATATATTTAATATATTATATTTATTATTTATTAAATATTATTTCTTTCTTTTACAAAACATTTATTTTGTTACTTTCCATTTGGTCTGAATATGATAATTTCATTTGAGGAAGTGTAGACTGCCACCCCTTCAAAGAAATGTGATTTCTTCAAACACTACATGGAATGTATTAAGGTTGGATTTAGTGAAATTATTATATATATATATAATTATAATTTAACATTAATTATATAATATACATATATACATATAGGTAATTATCATTCTTTCTTTCAATACGATAATATAAATTGAAACATTGTTCATGTGTACGTACGACTTACCCTCTATATGAACGGTGTGTTTAATTTGGTAATTATATATTATATAGAATATTATAATAATAATATATCAAATTTATATTAAATTTATATCTTTTTTTAAATTAATAAATCATTATATAAGTATATTTTTTCAAGATATAATAAATTAAGACACATGCGAAAAACAAAGTGAACATTACCCAAAGTGAAACATTAACCTAAGATTATTAACAGGAGGGGTAGTATAAGGTCCTAATAAAAACATATATGTTTTTAGACATAATAATATGGCTCTGTAAATTATGTACAATAAAATTATATTTATTATATACGTGGTTTTAATGATAACGATGAGATTCAAGACACAAGGTAAGGTGACTTCTTCTTACTTTTTATTTCCATTAGATAAATTATTTATTCACCAACCAATCCTTTTGTGTTTTGTGTATAATTCCCATGGATATATTCAATATTTATTATAATTAAACATATGGATATTTACATATCTAATATATTACCTTTATTTCATGGGGTTTGTGTTTCAAATGTTATAAAATTGTTAAAATAATTTTGTCTCAATTTTAATTCTTTGAGAATCTTGTTTTTTATGTGGCTAAATTAATATTTATGTGTATATAATTCCATATTAAATTATATATGAATTAATATATTAGTTTTTATGATATTTTAATATTAATTTAATTTCTATTTTTACATGTATAGTATGATCCCAAGTAACCAATTTATAAGATTTTCATTAGACAATCTCATCACTTTTCAAGATTATTTATGTTTATGCTTCCATTGATGAGATATTATAACACATCTCTCAATAAAATTTTGGGATTTTTCTATTATAGTCATTCCTTATATATTTATGTATAGGTACCATTTTTCTACTCTTTATTAAATAATATAGAAAATAAATTTTTTTAAGAAAGCCTGAATTTACCCTATCTTTAGTTGGAAATTTGTATTCCTTCATAACCATGTTTTAAAAAATTCTTTCAAATGATCTCTAAAGATAATATTCAAGGAAAGACGATTTTAAATTTTTTATAAGTTTTCAAGTTTATTTTCAAATAAATGTGTTTCCAAATGGTTTTATGCTTTCATTATTTTTTTTAAAGCATCTTTAATGAATTGTTTTTCAAAACATTTTAAAAAATTAATTATAAGTTTTTAATGTGTTTTCAGTGAAATTTTTTTTAATATTTTTAACCTTATTTTATGTTTTCAAGTAAAAATTTTTTCATATTGTTTTCATGCTTCATTTACATGTTTTAATGAAAAAGGTTTTTCAAAAGGTTTTTAATATTTTTTAGAAGTATTCATAAGAAATGTTCTCAAAATGATTTCAATCCTTATTTATAAGTTTTAAAATTATTTTCAATGAAAATGGATTTCAGAAAGGTATAATTATTTAAAAATATTTTTTAAAATTATCATGGATGTTTTACTCAAGAAATAATTTAAAACCGTCTTTTCATGTTGTTTTCCATCTAAATGACATATTTTTTAGTCAATAAAGACCTTCTAAGAAATGATCCAAAGGCTTCATTCGTATTCATTCATGAATAGTTTGTGTTTTGATAGAATAATTCTTATGAATCCCATTTCACATCCATGTGTTATATGATTATGAATACATTTTCTCATCATAGGATGTGTTTGGGTGAAATGATTTTGAAAAATATATTTTTTTCCACAGGTGAAGATATGTTTATATATTTATCATACCCATTTAGTTTCATGGGTTATGATATGTTTTTTTTCAAATATGTATGTATGATTTCACTATGAGATGTGTGGGAACTATATCTCCTTCGAATGAATTGGGTAAATATTTATATCTTATAAGATAGACATGGATGTAACATGAAATGAACTAAGATTAGTGTTACATGGATTGAATGGGAAATTAACTCGGTTCAATAATATAGGGATGGAACGAGGGGTTAAATCAGTTCAATAATAAAGGGATGGAACGTGGTTTGAACACTGTTCATTAAAGGACTTT
Source organism: Viscum album (assembly GCA_963277665.1). NCBI lineage: Eukaryota > Viridiplantae > Streptophyta > Magnoliopsida > Santalales > Viscaceae > Viscum > Viscum album. The sequence goes on along the minus strand of OY728159.1, from coordinate 413,431,116 downwards.
TTCTACTAATATGGCCTCCGAAACAATTCCTTGACTAATATGGAAATCATTATATATGCTTATGTGTGTTCTAGAATTCCATGGTTTATTCCTATGTTATGATTTCATGTATTATGGTCTTTATTTCCTTATGATGTATGTATTATAAAATAAAATAATTTATGTCATGATTCTTGTATATGATCATTAATATACATGGTATGCTCTTCAATTTTCATAACCATCTTCACATACACTTATTCCCATGATTATTCTTACATATATCTCTTATTTTCGCTAAATATGCATTTGAGATCACCCTTTTTTAGGTATCCTTCCCCCGGTTATGAATATATGTATTATGTTTGATGACTCTAAGAAGGGTGATATTCAAGAATAGTCTAGTGGGAGATGATTTATCTCAATAATGTATTGGTGTATATGTTTCAATGTTTCCAAAGGCTCTATACTATTATGGTATTTGGTTATCTATTATTATAATATATTAATTTTTACACAAATTTTATGTAATGTTAATGTTTGATAATTGACGGTCCTGATTCTGGGACATTTTCAGTGCAAGGTTTTTCGTAACCGTGCTCGGTTCAAAAAATAGATCCTAGAAAAAGGGGATCCATGATGGGAACAGCACTAAACCTCTAATTTTTTTCCCTATTTTGGCCCTAACTCAATATTTATTCCCCACAAGGGCTACACAATCATTCCAAATCAAACTGGAAGAGATTTAGAGGCTTTTGTTAGTGTGTTGAAGCACGATTCCGTTGGTAAGTCTCCTTTTGTGGTAGTTTTTCATAGATCATCAATTTTCCCTATCACAGTTTCATATATCTTTCCCACTATGGATAGATATATGGTGTTTTATGAAATAATGGTTATATTTTGATTTTTTGATTTTAGGGGAAGTGATATAAGGTGAGTTTTTTAGATATTTTACCCGGTTTTGGTGGATTTTCTTTACTGTTCTTCGTTTTCATCATAATTCTCAAGGTAGGTGGCTTCAGTCCTAATTCTCCCTAATAGAACTAGAAGGGATATATTGAAATTGAATGTTTTGATTAATATTGATATTCAAATTGTTAGAAAAAAATCAAGGGAAAACTTCTTTATTTATTGTTGATGTAATTGTGAAATTTTTTTCAAATGTTCCTTGATAAATTATCTTAAAATGTTGATTTTAAAATAGTTTCTTAATTTCATTCATGGAAACAATTTGTGGAATATTTTATAATAAAAAATTGTTTTATTGAAATGGTTTTGGAATTGTTGTTTTGGAATGATTTTTAGAAAAACATGGTGTTTTGTGTCCATATTGAATTTTATTGGGCCTGGTTTAAATATGACATGGTTCCTGGTTCAAAATGTGTAATGAAACATCTGATATAATTACCTTATGATGACATGGTAGATCGATGTGAAACCGCTAATGAATATTGAAATTTCATATGGCTAGGCATATGTGGGTGTATGTGTCTGTGAATTGTAATGGTTTATTCCAAAAAAGGATTGTGAAATGGTTATAAAGAGTTTTTTGGTTGCTTCCAATGTAATTTTTTTGAAAATATTATTTTTTATGAAAATTGTTTTACATTAAAATGGACTTTCTAGTTATGATTTTTTTAATTTATATATATATATATATATATATATATATAAATTTCCAAACATTTTCTATCCTAGTGTCATGAGTTGGGAAGTCATATGGAGAAAGCCTAATTAGTTTCATTACTCTCCCACGCTTTGGAACTTTTGTTCTTCTAAACATATTTTTGATCATATCATGGGTAATGGGAAATTATCACATCTATTTTGTGGTGATTTTTGTTAATTAGACTATTTTGTGGAGTTAGAGCTTAGAAAATATTAGGATATTTGGTGTTATGTCTTTTGAGTCATTGGAATTTATTATTTTTTTATTCTACTATGTACCTTGATGTTAGTAGTATTCCACTATAGTAATCTATTGTAGTTTTATTTGGATATCAATGGTTTTTCTTTGAGCTGTCTGGCATTGTTTTCATGCATAATATAGTGGTCATTTTTTTGTTATGGAGATTTTGTTTTGTTATTTTATTTCTAACTAGAAAATTTTCCACCAAATTTATTGAACACCCTGTCATTTATTTTCACCATTCGGTGACTTGGGATGTCTCTTATGGCCATGTAGTAATTACACCTTCAAAAAATAAATTATGGAGGGGCCGAATGTTAAAAAGATAATAAGTGAATTTTTAAGTCTATATTTAATCATTATGAATTCATAGTATCCATATATTGTGAGGATATTTGTATTGGTCATTTATTCTCTCTTTTACCAATAATTGACGGTATCTTGATCAATGATTCACCATTGGTAATTATTGAGAACATCTATGATTAGTATAAAGTCATCAATATTGGGAAGGTATACTTGTTATTTATCACTATATTTTTAATCTCATCATAATCAATGAATTGACCAATCCCCATTTTTGAAAAACATTACTGGTGCACCCCATGTTGAAGAACATGGGTGTATAATCCCCTTGTCCAGATTCTCGTGTCTTCATGTCTTCAATTATTCCAATTAAATGGGGTATAATCTTCAAGGAATCTTTGATATATATATAGAACATGTATGAGTTCAATTGGAAACAAAATATCACATTCTATGAGAAGATCATCCAATTTATCAGGAAATATATCCCTCTATTCTTATTAAATTGGAACATCATCATCAATGAATTCTTCCCTGGTCATTTGAGCCATGTTTCCCTCATTATTGGGAATCAAGACCCATATTAAGGAATTTTGTCTCCAAGGGATAATACCATCATTTTTTCACCTGATATTGGATAATTGGTTGATTTGGGATATGATATGAGATTTTCTAGACCCAACAATTGATATGATCTCTACACAGGGAGAGCCGATCCATTACAAATATCATAAATATTTTTACAAAGGGATAGACGACTATATTTGTAGGTATTATCTTCCCATAAATAAAAAACTAAGAAACTTTTTATACAATATATTCAATAATCTAACCACTATATGTTTTCACTGTTAATTAAATATACAATACATAAGGTGATGAACCAAAAATCATAGGAAAGTTGACTAATATGAATTAATGTGATGAACTAGACCCAAATAAGATATTCATATTTCATGTGTCAATGATAAGTGTATCTTTTACCACATTAGTATCATGATATACTTTATCAATACTAATTTAATAATTTCATCCTTTTCACTTGGTTATAGAGGTTTTTTATATATATTATCTTGATTAATCATTTGATTGGGGCATTCAGTTTTATAATTCCCAAATCCTTACATATTATGAATTTAAGTGTATGTGGATCATTGCGTTGGACATTCATCCCTTACATTATGTTAATTAGGATCTTCTCGGTTCATTTCAAATAATGTGCTTGATGTTTAGCTATAACACATCTAAATTATCTTCCTAACCATTTTAGTGATTTTACCAAGTGAGTCCTCTCACATATTTTCCATTTAGGCAGTTGGAATTTAATTCCTCCATGTGATGCATCATTCAAGTATCCAAGAAATTCTCTACTCCTTTTCTTATCTCCAATTACAAGGTAATTATGAGAGTATTTTATTTCCATGTCCACTTAAATTACACATCAAACAATGACTTCATTGTATCCAAAGCCTCTTATAGCTTATTCATTTCAAATAATTTGTTTTAGCACACTAAAGAAATAATTTGTCTTACTTTCAATGTTAATAATATAATTGGAGGTGTAACTTATGAGTCTCATTAATTTTTCTTTTTAGATACTAATGGATCCACCCTCCTTTTATTTCATCTTTATAAATCGTTTCACTATTTAAGTGAAAATATTTTAGGAAAATTATTTTTTTCATGAGTAATTTCTTAATTTTATCTCATTCAATATATTCATCTTATTCTTTTTTCCTCGTATTATTAATGGGAGTTATCCAATTTTTAACCTAACCATATAAATGATAATAAGATAAATGAATCTTTAAATATCTATGTATAATAAAATTGAAAATATCATTTATATTATGTTAATATATTCCCCAAAAATAAGTGGATTGACTGTTAGACAAAAGGATAGAGGGAATTTCGTCAAGAAGAACTCAATAGGGAGTTATTCATACCTTGTAATGATTAGTATATTTACATGATTTGTGTTATTATCAATTTTATTAGAAATATAGGTGAAAATTTTCATCAATTTTTTTAGAAAAACTTATATCTTCATTAGTTTCTCATTTAGATAATCACTACATTCTCCATCACACATGTTGTTAACTCTTTTTCTACTAGCCCCATTCATTACTAAAAAAGTGGTTAACCCAAGAATAAAAAATAATATCTTAGTATAATCAGAGTAAATAATTATAAGAAATGTCAACCTCATGAGATATTAATCAATATAATTTTTATTTTAGTGTATGATACTTTAGTTTGACCTAGGTTTCATTAAGTTGGGTTCTGTAATAATTCAAAGCCCAATCCAAAAAAGTAACCATTCCCCTCTTTTTTACTAACTAAGACAATCTAGTTATAACTTGATTATATTTTACATAATTTCTATAATTCAAACATTATACCTCATAAATAAAGGAACAATCTATGAACCCAATGTTTTAGTGTCATTAGAGATTAGTTAATTAAATTCCATATCACACATTATTTTTTTGATATGTCCCAAAAAATCCAACATAAAAGAATTCCTTATAAATATAATCCTTTATGTAATTACCTAGGAAATCTAGAAACTCAAGATGGGTTATGCTCTAATAAATTGCAACAGAATAAAATATAATTAATAAAAAATGATTAAATATTAATAATGATAGAAAACATGAAAATGATAGAAGTATATGATTAAAAAGATCATGAAACTATATGATTAATTCAAAATCCATTTAAAAAGTACATATAAAATAATAAAAGTATAAAAAATAATGGAATAAGAATGTACTAATATGAGACTATAATTATGATCTATGGAGCATTACAAAGGCATAAGGAATAAGGCAAATACATGGAATAAAAATTTAGCACCAGAATAATGATAAAAAATAACGAAATATGTAAATTGTTTCTACCAAGACCATCATAATAGAGTGTATTAGGATTCACTAATTATATACCACAACATAATTGATCAATAATCACTACACGTTTCTCACAACACATTAACAATCACAAATTTTTTCCATAATGATCTCATGAGATATAAATATTTACTCAATTCACTAAAAAGATATATAGGACCCACCACATAAATAATGATAAAACATATATACGTGTTCCAAATAATATCCATATAACATCACATCATGAAATACCATGGAAGAATATTTGTTATAAAATATTTCTAAATAGTATCGTATAAGATGATATCATGAATTAGTCAACTAATACAAAAAATTCAATCTCCCAAAAGAAATATATCATAATATTATTCGGAGACTGATCAAGAACATTTCCCATAGGGGATATATCCTTTTGATATAGAGAGTGAAATTATGAAAAAACCTAAAAATGTTTTTCATTAAACATTTTTAACGTTATCATTAGAAGAAAAAGTTATGTGTAACTTCTAAAATCATATTCATGATGCTGAAAATTGAATTTTGTATAGTAATATTTTTAAATATTCCATAATAATGTAACCATTATGGGAAATAAATACCATATTAGGAAACATGGGGTGGCTGATACAAAATATTCAGAAGTGATATGAAATTCCTTTTCACGTTTTCTCGAATATTTTAGAGAAAAAAACCCCACATAGATGAGAAAGTTATAAAACATATTTTTTGAAAGAGTTATGTAGACATATGGATATTATATAAGAAAATATATATTTATCTGTAAAAATAATAAGGTATTTTTTTTTGAAATAAATAATATTGACATGAAGAAAAATATATATAATAGAGAGGTAGACAAATATTCTTAACAATTCCATATTTTAACGAATTAATAGTTTCTTCAAGGAATATGATAATGAAATAACAAGTAATCTCCCTATAAAATAAATAGTTAATATTATAATACAATAAAAGGATAGAAAAATAAAAACATTGAAGAAAATATTCAGTAAAGAAAGTGTAATATAGAATGAAAAGAGATTGAGTCAATTAAACGTATTCATATTAAATGATTTTTATTTTAAAATGAAAATAAAATAAAATAATTGGAATAAAATTATATTTGAAAAATTTTAATACTTTTAGAAGAATATTTTTAAATATAAATAATGTGGTTGGTGGGATAATTCATTCATGACGAATGTGTTGAAAAATGATCACAACTCAATGATAGGAAATTGAGTTAACATAAATCAATATGGATTTAGTAAAATTTGTATCAAAAACATAGAAATAAATACAATTAAATGGATCCTTAAATATATTGAATAAAAATAGAATCATCATATAATATTTCAATGAGGTATTATATATCCATATAAATTAAAATAGTTTCATACTATTAAATAGGTCTGCAATAATGAAAATTGAGATGAAAACCCCATAACTCAGATTTCTGTATGGCCGGATGTGATCAAGACTTCTATATAATAAATTTATGTTTTTTAATAATATATATAAGAAATATATTTTAAATTATTATATAAGACATGAATTATTTATAATTTATAATTACTTATATATTAATTGTTCTTGTTAAAATTTACATTTGGGTGTCAATTGGACCATTTATTTTGCAATAGCTTTAGTACTGTGGTTCCAGTCCCAAATACTTGATCATGTATTATTAAATTATAAAACTATCATAGTGGTCAAAAATGTTTGTTTTATATAGTTATTAATTAAAATTTTCATTTTATGGAATTTATGGATAGGATTTATCGAGAGTGATAAACCAACCCTGTAAATTTCGATTAAGTAAAAAAGAAATGAATTTTTCAATGAACATTTTTATATATAATACCATTCATGAAAATATGGAAAAATCTTAAATTATAATTTATTACATCATTTTATAATTATTTTAAATTTTAAATCATTCATTATATAAATATTATTGGATTTTTCTTGTATATTATTGAATGGATCCAAATGAGAACATGTTATGAAAAATGTATGAGAATAAAATTAGAGTTATATTATGATAATATCATTTTTAAAGATTAATAATGATGTAAATAGTATAAAATTATTTTATTGAATTGAATTCAAGAAATTTTTATATGAGAATGAAAATGAAAATAAAATCTTCCCACGCAACGAAGGAATTAGGTATCCTTATTGTAACCCACGAATTAAAACAATGGGACAAGAATTTAGTAGGTGTAATTTTGTCATTAAATAAATAGATATTTTAAGTATTGAGTGGGTGGAAGTGACATCTTATTAATGGTTAAAATGAGGGAAATTTCCATGGAATCCTAATTCGGGTGAAGGGTAAAGATAGAATCACATAGGAAGTAGGTGAGTTGGGTAAAAATGTTAGTGGAAGAATTATGATTGAGAACCACACATAAAAAAAGAAACCTATAGAAGGTTTATCTATCAAAATTAGTTTCTCAAATTCACACCATGATATGTTACCTCTATTAACCCTTTTTACATTTTTTAATTACTTACTAAGGTAATTATTTTTTAGAAAAAATATTGGATGATCATTATTATATAATTTCTATTTGAAAATTCAAAATTTTGAATGAATTTTATTATATTAAATTATTTAAAGTGATAACAATTAAATTTAATATAATAATTCATAATTCATAAAATACCCTTTTTAGAAAAATGTATTTTTAGCATAAAATAAATTGATCCTTATTCTATTGCATTCATTAAATATTATATTAAATTTAATTTTTTTATATTGTCAATACATTTCATTAAAATAATTATTTTTTTGTGTTAAAATTAATTTATAAATATAAAAATATATTACACCCATAAAATCTAATCTATGATAAATATATTTTTTTATTAAATTATTTTATTCAGAAATGACTAAAATATATTATTTAACTCAGAAAAATAATTTAAGGTTTTTCAATAAATTTATATTAAAAAATCCTTCAACAATTAAATAAAATTTATCTTTAATTTACATCCTATAAAAATTATAAATGTATAAAAAACATATAATAATGATTATATATATTTCTAAAACAATATTTGTTATATTAATAATTACATGTTCATTTTATCTTATCTTCTATTTATAATACCCCTCAATACCTAAACATAATATTTATGGGTCAAATAAGAGATGGTAGCATTAAGAGGTTGTAATATTTATTTAATACATATCATAATGATTTCAATGTGCTTTTACTATTAACATAAATGATTTCACTCAAGTCATACTTGTTGTTTTTTAGCTTGGGATTGGAATTGGGAATACCTTAGTGATGCTACCTAATTTCCAACACAAAAAAATCTTTATAATGAATTCTTATATTACTTGATTTAATTTCCCCCCCTTTCTATGTAGTTTTTCATAATATGGTTAATTCTTATTTATACTAGTTTATTGAATTACAATATTAAAATAATATTATTTTAATAATATAATTAATTTAATTTTTTAGTCCTATCATTACTGATGGTATAAATAGCTATATAAGTACAACTGTTGTATAAGCTTAATGCCTATATAAGACCAATGAAAATATAAGCCAAAAAGTATATTAAATTCCTATTTATAACCTCTAATACATCATAAAAATAAAACATTTCGTTATTCCATTTATATTATAATTATTATCATCATATTTTATCTTTTTTTATTCATTCTACATTTATAATCAAAGGTATGATTTTCAATGAAAACTATGAGGATACGTATTTCACATTAATTTTCTTTTTATTTACGTTTGATTTTATTCCAATTATAATTTTTCTTACTTTGTTTCATTTAACCATGTTTTAATATATTTCATTTTGTATTATGAAGTCATAATTAAATAAGTAAATTTTGGTTTTGGTTTTGATGTTGTGTGTAAACCAAACGATCATAAATTTCAATAGAAATATAGCATTATACGTTATTTGTGTTATACTTATAAAAAATGTACATAGATACTTTTTGGAATCATATACAGCACACAACCATGAATTTAGGATAGTGGAATAATTTCGTTCTCATAGAAAGTTGTGGTTTTAATATTCCCATGTATTTATTGAAAAAAAGTAAAGATTACTAGAAATTGTTGGAGAATTATTTTAAAATTATTCGACCTAGAAAGAGATGTGGTAAAGAAGTTTGGATAATTTATGGGTTCATATGTATAAATAAATATGAAATTCACTACTGTGTGTATTATCTTATTTATAGGAAAAATATGGAAGAAGTAATACATAATGTCTTGTAAATAATAAATTATAAAACTATTTGGATATTGTAGTATGCTGAGGAAGGATTTGGTGGGACCTTTCATTCTATGTTTACGGATGGATTATGATTCGATCCTTGTATAGGATTAGGTAGAACAACATAAAAATGTATCTGCGGATGTTAGTGACCAGCTGGTGGAAGGAGAGGGGGTCAACTTTGCTTTGGCTGTGGCTAGCCCAGTCAGAACAAGGGAAGTTGGGGGATCAATCCCTTCGTCCATGACTTTGCTTCATTTGAAAAATAGTTTTGATGGTCTCTCTTAGGAAAAATTTAATCCTGATTCTACAAAATCTAGTTATGTTGATGGGGTATAAAAGAAGAATCCCATTGTTGAAGGTTTGGGTCACGATGAGGCTTATATGGTTGTGGAAGAGACTCTTAATCTGGATATAAAAAATCTACAGTGAAAATCAGATGACCTAAGGGGAGTGGTTGAGGGTGAGGGAAAGGAACTATTAAAGATAATAGAATTTTGGTTAGGTGTCTTTAGATGATTGAATGCAACAAGACTGAATAAAGGATGGTGAATGCCAATGGGTGAAAGGAAAATGTTTCGAGGAATCTCATTAACAAGATGGGTAATATTTCTGGGGGTTATAAAGAAAATGTCAATGGTTTGGCCAACCTTTCCTATAGTGACATTGTAAAATGTGGAGATAAAAGGATGATTGAGGATGGAGTGTTGTTTTCTACTCAAATAATAAGAACAAGGAAGGACTACTCTTATCATCTGCGACCAGTGAATACAAGAGCTTCCTCTAAGATGTATCATGGGGTGATCCTTACTATAAAAAAAGACAGCTTTTCCAAGAAACCATGTCCAAGGTAGATCTCACAGGATCAAATAAGGAGTCGAGAACAAGGTGATAATCTCTTGAGGTGGTATAATCCACCTTCTGAATGGGAATCAGCCACTGCAGAGGAGGACTCCTATGTTGGGTGCGGTGCCCAGTATAGATATTCTGATTTGTAGTGGTTGTGCTGGTATGTTCATATTGTTTGGTTGCATTCTCTCAAATGGTGGTTGTTGTCTGTTGTGATCTTGTATGGTTTCTCAATTTCCCTCAAAGTGATTCTTGGTTTCTCACTTTTTCTAAAAGTGTTTGAAAATAAAAAATTTAATTTTTGTTCATTTCACACTAAGTTGCATTAAATTAACTCCTATTATATGTAAGAATAATATTATTTATATTTATGTTAAAATTATGGTTCTAGAGGACGTTTGAGATGGAATATGGATCATATAAGAATATATATATTGGGTTGTACGAGTATCCCATGGTATTAAAATTATATACAAGATCATTCAAATAGTTATATAAGATTAAAATGGATTTCATAGCTGATGTGTAATATTAAATGGAATGATTTTTCAATGTTCTTATTTAAATTAATACCATGATAGTAAGTGTTATTCCATGTTTCAACCCAAATATTATGGTGATAAGATTTAATGAAGAATTATCAATGAAAGGAAGATTTGACCACCGTGATTCAATCCAATGATTTTATTGATGATATTTTATTAATAATTCACTATGAAAGGAATATTCAACCCATAATTAGAGTTTTGTTTACAATCATGATATTATTGAAAAATGTTTTGGTTTTTATAGAAATTAGAATAAAGGAAGATATCTAGATTTGTGAAAAAATAAATTAACATATCATGTTGTCATATTATAGGAGTTTTGAAAAAGATGATTTGTTTATTTATTATGGGAATAAAAGATAGAAAATTCCTTAACTGATATTTTGAATAATTTTAAATTTTGATAATGATATAATGTTTTAAGGGAGTTTCTATATTTTAATTACGGGAAACATCCAATGTGATGTTGTTGGAGATATATAGATAAGATTATTGAGTTGGAAAAGGTGACATATTTTATAATTTATAATAATTACTATGCTAAGAAGAGTTCAATGATCTAGTGCTATTGTTAAATTTGTGGATGTCAAATTTCTCTAAGATGAGGAATCACGAATTCATGTTGAAGATTATGATGTCGTGTGGAGAATATATTGTATTTAGTTTTAATAATCCTAAACCTTATTAGAAATATTTTCATTTGGGATTGAATAATATTTTCTAAACTGGTGGTATCATGTATAAAAAACAATTAGAATAAAACTAATTTTTGGGAATAGTCAAATATAAAGGGAGATAACTTCAATATTATGAGCACATTATTATGTTAGGGATACATTGGTGTCTCAGAGTAGATATATTTAGATGAATGATGTAGTCAAACATTTTATGGATGAACCTTGTAAAAATATTATGTTATTTTGTGTTCTTGTTTCTTTCTGCAATGCATGGGATATGGTGAGATTTAAAAGGTGAGTGGTTATAATATTTAATAGGAAACATCTGTTAATTTCCTTGAAGAATATTTGAAATAGTAACATTAACTCACCCCTCCCTCCTAGTGGTATATCATCAACCACTTTGGAACTTAATGACTGTATTTTCATAATTAGATATTAATATAAAAAATCTTTCCCCATTGGTTTTAATTAATTAATTATCCCCAGATAGGTTATTTTGGAATTCATGAAATGGATTCTTATCAATTTTTTAATTAACCCAATCCATTTATAAAATCAAATTCCTAAATGTTTATTTTTGTTAATGTGAAACTGGTTTTTGAAAACCCACATTCCCTATAAAAATGATATTCCAATAATAGGTAGACATGCACATCTCCACTAACCCTATGTACATAGTATAATGCACATAAAAATTCCTCTCAAAACCTCAATCCAAGGGTATAATTTTAATAAATAACATCAATATCATGTTGGAAACTAGGTTGTTATTTTTTTTAAATGGATTATGGTTTGTGATTATTTTCAATCTTCACATGGAAGATTAGAGAGTTTTCAAGAAAATAGATCTTATAGTTCAAACTAACAATAGTTTTGAAGGTTTCATCCTTTCCCTGTGGTTTCCAAATTTTAGGAGTTGATAATTTGACGAAGATCTAGCATCATGAAATAAGGTTTTCCATATTGGTATTTTAGAAATATGAAAAATTCATGAGTTTTGGGATGATAGGAATATTAAATATCGTTTCTCAAAGGATCAACGAAAATTGATAGTGTTTTGCGTGATGGAATTATGCATTAGGAATGATGAATAATTTGAGCATCACGGCGCATGATGGTATGATAGAAATCCTCATGACTATATCATATTTTACTGGAGTAATATGAAGGGAGGATCATCGAGAAGATGTTTTTAAATGATCCAGAAAATTATTTGGAGGTAGTGGAGCATCATGAACGGGAGAGCCGAAAAATATGAGGTTACCACCAATTCAATTATACAAATTTTTGGTTGAAAATATGGAATCACTCTAATTTAATGATGTAAAGGGAGATCCATCAATCTAACATTCCCTGTGATGTTGATCATCGTGAAAATACTACTTTAGTATTGATTAACAATAATGATTTAAAAAAAGGTTAATTTGAGATGATGGTTTATTCCGAATTTAATTATTGTTATTCAAAATGACAGTTTGTTCCTCGAAAGAAGTATGCTTCACGAAGGTAGTGATCATCAGAAAAGAGCTTCATGAAAGGTAGTTTGGAACATCAGTTTTTTGTGAATTGTTTTTCCGAAGTATATCATTTAAAGTATGTGGAGCAGGCAGAGTCTTGTGCTAAACAATGAAAAATGATTTAATGTCAATTAATTTAAGTATCCTTCATGCTGATAAACCGTGTTATAAATCTCTCAAATCAGTGAGCAAGAGGTAGTCAATGGAAGTGTTCTGAAGGACACATTGAGTTTCCCCTAAAATATTATAAAGGTAGTGTTCCTGGAATAGGGTAACTATTTATAAACTATTGTACTCCAGAACTAGTAAATATTAGTGGATTTCGGTATGACTAACACACTATCAAAATATGATCTTTTGACTAGCCCTTAGTGGTGAACCATGTAAACCTGTTGTGTTATCTAATTTCTTATGATTTTTGACATGTTTAACATGATCATACAAACATGGGAACAAGATTTTTTTATTTTGAAGAAAAAGTTGACACCTTGATTCACCCCTCCCATATCATGGTGTAATGGGGTCCTTCATATAAAACTATTATAATATATAAATTGTAACTACAAAAACAAAAAATAATGATCCCACTACCTTAGTGAGATGTAATTTTCATCGAAAAGGTATTTATGAAGAACAAGACAAATGTTATTTCCATGTTTTGACTATTCTTAAATCTATATACAAAATACCCAATATAATGTCAAAAAAATAGTGATTTAAAACCATTATATAATTCATCCACCCTACATTATTTAATAGTGATCTATCAATGATATTATGTTATCTCTGGAATGACCCATAAAATAACAATGTCATTAGATTAGTAATGAGGGTCTATAACCAATATTGTGAAGACTATATATTTAGTACCAATGCAATAAGAAATTGATAAATAATAGAAACATCATCCATCTAAAATAATAAAATTATATATTTGGAATTATAGATAAAATAAAACCATATGGAAATAATAAATTCCCAAGCTATATTAAATTTATAATATATGTTATACATCTGATACATCCCAACATGATGACCCCCTAAACTCAAGGAATAAAAATATATAAATATGGAAAAATAATACCTAAATGCTATACGATAAACCCTTGAGGTTCTCTTAAATACATATCCAAATACCTTATAGAAACTCTAGTCCAATACATGGTATAAACTATTCTTAGAATTGAATATTATATATAAAGTATGAACTCCCACCTTAGTGAATGTAAAATGGTGTCATAATAACACTTAATTAGGAACCACTAATAGAGCCCTGAATATATTACATGAAATACTATTGAATGCACGAGAATAATAAATAAATATAAATTAAAAAACATTAAATAAATCTTGTGGAATATTCTTGCGTTAAATAATCCACCACGACACAGAAACCTACTTGGTGTGATCATATTAAATAAATAATAAAAATATTATTCAAACATAACCTACACAACAAATGTTTCATAACGTATCATCGTTAATTTGAAGCCAAAGTCATGAAAATAATAATGCATCATAACCATTCTGATTAATCGAAATTATAAAAAGGCATTCTAGTATCATAAATGTCCTATCTAATCCATCTTCTAGTAAGAATCCCATAAATGAAACTCTTCAATTTATGCATTAAATTAAAAAGGATTCAAAATCAAATAACTAAAATTTTCATGACATAGAAAAATAATCTCAAATTGGTGGATGCGGACACATACAACAAAGAACAAAACATAGAAGAGTGGTATATATAACACCATTTATGTAATTTTATAGAATGATAGTAATTATTTATTTATATTTATTCTTATTTATTCTTACTAGTTTTATTTTTATTGAAATTTTAAAATAATTGGGAAGCATGATAATGCACGTAGTTATTAGAAAATTATTGAAAACCATGTACTCATATAATGTGTAGGGAGAGAGTTTCCAATAGACAATATATATTTGGCATATTTTTTAATACAAAATGTTTCCATGTTGTACAAAAAAACTATATATATTGTGTTTTCTTATATAGTGAGTATAGCATGGTTGGTGCATTGTTTCCCAAACAGAGCATGGAAACTATATGGAATACGTAGGTGATTAAAAAATGTTAACTTACTGCATTTCCCCCACTATAATTAATCACCTTTTCACCATATTTTCTCATCACTTGAACTATAATGGTCCTAGGGAATCTACTTCTTTGATATTCCTATTCATCTTTATATTTCAATTGGAATTTCATCAATATTCTTCAAGAAATTACATGGATTGTGGTATCCTTCCTTATTCAAAGTTTTATTTCCCATTTTTTCTCATGATTTTCTTTTCTTATATGTCCATGGTGGTGTATGGTTTTTGTTGGATAATTTTAATGATATGGGTTTTGATGTTTAAGGTTTTTTATTACCTTCTAAGGATCATTCCCCCCCATAAATTGTGGATTCACTACATTTTCCAATGTTTTCATCAATATATATTACTATGTTCTTTGAAATACCATTATATTAAGAACCATATTTTATTTTCTATTAAAAATGATTCTGAAAAATGGTTTCGAAGTATTATATTCTACTATTAAGTACTAATTTTTTAATGGTATCCATGTTTTAAATCCTTCAATTATGAAACAAGTAAATTTTTTGATTTTAATGGAATGATTTATCAATAGATTTTATTATTATTATGACATATTTGATGGAATTATATTAATATTAAATGTTAAATTTATTTGGTTATGATATATGGGAACCTAGGTTCTTGGTAGGTAAGTAGAGTCATGTACCTACTTGGTATTGATGACACTCTCTCACGACTTGGATTTCATCACTATTCATGATGCATATTTTAGTTGGATGTAATTTTACCTACTAGAGTGGAATTGTTCTTTGGATTGAGTCCTAAATTACTATATATCATCCCTTTAACAACATGCAAAAAATGATTTAATAGTGCGATTTTTTTCCTTAGTGTTGTTAAGGGGGGACGATCTCCTTTATTGGAGAAAAAAAATCACTGATAATGGACCCCATTTATTAGAACATTTTTTAGAATTGATATTGGGCCCCTTTATCGTCACATTAATTAACACAGATAAAGGCATAATCTTATGTAGTGTACTCTTTTAATAACAGCACATAGTAGAAAATACACGTGTGAGAAAATATATAATTAAATTGAAATAAATTTTACACCATGTATACAAAAAAGTACCCTACTATATACATTTCTAATAATTTTTAGTATAATTATATTTATAATTAATATCCATAGACATTTAAAATCATTAATGTTTCATCTTATTTGTCACTTGTGATTTCCTCCTAAAAAATCCCGACCATGGTACAAGTTGCCAAAAAAATCACTATAACCCGAGAAAAAGATTCCGACTATATAAAAAGATAAATGTTTTGTCAGTAGTACTATAATGAAAAAAATTAAACATAAATATGAAATAATACATTAATAAAATGTCAATTTTAAATAAAAATACACAATAGATGTTATCCTAGTCACACCATTGATCATATTGAGTTCAGGTTTATTCTCACAGTCACAAATGACATATAAATCATTGTACTAATGTTTCAAAATAATATAAATGTATTTTCTCGGGATTTTAGTATGTCACTTGTTCTTTTTACTAAAATTAATGTCAATTTTTATTAAAATGGAACACTTGGAGTTATACTGGTCACATTGTGTGTCATTTTGATGAGAAAATACTTCTTACATGTTAAAAATAACTATTGAATTTTTTTTAAATTATAACTCAGAGCATGTTTTCTTGGTTTTTGATGAGTGAAACATGTTTTGAACTAAAAATACAATTTCTAACAGATAATATACACCTTTAGACATAAAAGTCATACTATACATTTGATTGAGGTTTGGTTGATTACTACATTTCAATAATGTATTATGGATCATTTTAATAAATCATAAAATCAATTTGAATGAATTTTCTCATTTTTTAGTATGTAACTTGAACTTTTTACTAAAATTAATGTAAATTTTAAATAAAAAGATGTGCATGGAGTCATATCGGTCACAAGACACATCATATTTATGTGATGTTTATTCTTACATATCACAAATGACTTATAAATAATGTTTTAAAAATTATGAGAACAATATTAATGGGTTTGTTTTGTTTTTAGTATAACACTTGCTCTTTTTCCTAAAAATAATGTGAATTTTAAATAAAAAGACACATTTTGAGTCTTATTGGTCTCAACATGTGTCTAATTGACCTGAGGTTGAATCCTAAGCATCATAAATGACATATGGGTCATTTTACTTATGTATTTAAATAATACGAATGTGTTTTATTAGTTTTTAGTATGTCAGATGTTATTTTTAATAAAACTAATGTCAACATTAAATAAAAGGGAATAATTAATTCCTTACCGGTTACATTGTCCATCATATTGAGGAGAATATGATTCCTACATGTTAAAAAGGACATATAGATCATTTAAATAAATTACCAGAATAATATGAACATGTTTTATTATTTTTTAATATGTAACTTGTTATTTTTACAAAAAAAATAATGTCAACTTTAAATTAAAAAAATCACATGGAGTTATATCTGTCACACCGTGAATTATATTTACATGAGGATGATCCCTACATTGGAAAAATTTCATATGGGTCATTTTGATTATGTATTAAAATAATTAGAATTTTTCACTCAGTTTTAAAAATGTTACTTGTCATTTTACTAAAATTATTTTCAATTATAAATAAAAACACACACAAAGAGTCATATCAGTCACACCATAAATAGTATTGAGGGTCAGATAATTATAGAACATCAAAATTGACATATGCTCTCTTTCCTAAAGTATCAAAATATCCTAATACATTTTCTTTTTTCTGAGTATGTCACTTATGTTTTTTTACTAAAAATGTCATTTGAAAATACAAATACACTCGTTGAGTCATACCTGTCGCATCATGTGTCGGTATTTTGTGACACTACTTCCTATATGTCAAAAATTACTTATAAATACATTTCATAAATTATCAATACAATTAGAGCATGTTTTCATGTTTTTTGGTGAGGGAAACATTTTAAACTAAAATTAAAATTTTAAACTGATAATGAACACTTTATGTCACACTAGTAACACCATGAATAAGATTAAAGTGTATTTTATTCATACATGTCAAAAATTACTTATAATTAATTTTCATAATTTATCAAAAAAATATTATTGGGTTTTTTAGTTTTTAGTATTCATTTTTCTTTTTTACAAGCATTAATTCCTATTTTATATAAAAAGACACACTTGGAGTCATACTGGTTACACAATGCATCAAGATGAGGTTCAATTGATTCTTACATGTCAAAAATGAATTATGTATTATTTTGATAAAATATCAAAATAATATAGATATATTTTTTTGGTTATTAGTATGCCACTTGTTATTTTTACTAAAATTAATGTAAATTTTATATAAAAATAAACACATGGAGTCATATCAAACACACCATTCATCAAATTGATGTATGAATTATTCAAAAATATAAAAAAAGACTTATTAAGTTTTTTTCTAATGTATTAAATCAATGATAATGTTCAAGATCAATTTTGACTATGTCACTTGTGTCTTTTATTAAAATTTCATTTCAAACTAGAAGTACACACTTTGAGTCATACCAATCACAACATGTGATAGTTTGATGTGAGACTTCTTCCTACACATAAAAAATGACTTATAAATTGTTCTCATAAATTATCTAGACTATCATAGTGTATTTTCATTGTTTTTTGCGAGTGACATTTTTTAACTAAAATGTTAATTTTAAACTAATCATGGAGACTTTGTGTCATAATGGTCACACCATTCATCAGATTGAGGTGTGAATGATTCATATATGTATAATTGAATTATAGATTGTTTTCCTAATATTTAAAAATAATAAAAAAATCTTTTTCACGGTTTTCAGTATGTTACATGCAATTTTGTCTAAAATAAATGACTTTTTTAAATAAAAAGTCACACTTGGAGGCATATCAGTCACACCATGCATCAGATTGAGGTGATGTTTATTCCTATATGTCAAAATTGACTTATGAATATTTTACCTAATATTAAAAATAATATGAATGTGTTTTCTTGGTTTTCAGTGTCTAATTTTTTTCAATTTACTAAATTTAATATCAATTTTATATAAAAAGACACACATAGAGTAATATCGGTTAGACCATGCATCGAATTGAGGCGAGGTTGATTCATACATCTCAAAAATGACTTACGAATCATTATAATAATGTATCCAAATAATTCTATTTTGTTTTCTCAATTTTTAGTATGTCACTTTTTCTTTTTACTAAAATTACTCTCAATTAAAAAAGTAAGCACTGGGAGTTATTTCAAGTCCATCGTACATCATATTGAGGTGTGATTGATTCGTACACATCCAAAAATGACCTAAGGGATATTTTCAAAATGTATCAAAACATTTTTAATTCATTTTATCGGTTATCAATATGTCTCTTGTACGTATTAATAATATTAATGTCCAAATTAAAGAAAAAGACCCGCTTCTAGTCATATAAATCAAAGTTTGTGTTAGATTTGGGTTTAGTTGATTCCTATACATCAAAAAATGACTTATAGACCATTTCCCTAAATTCTGAAGATAATACGGGTGAGTTTTCTTGGTTTTTAGTATGCTAATTATTATTTGGATTAAAATTTATTTCAATTATAAATTAAAAGGCATAAATCGAGTTATATTAGTCACACTATGTGTCAAATTTTGGTACAACATATTCTAACATGCCACAAGTGACTTTTGTATTGATTTCCTGAAATATCAAAATAATATTAATATGCTTTCCCTAATTTTAATATGTGATATTTTTTATCTAAAATGTAAATTAAAAAACACACAGTATAATTCATTCTGAGAACATTGTGTATTGGATTGAGGTGTAACTGATTAAGAATTAGATTTGTCTTTTTCTTTTACTAATCTATAAAAATCAAAATAAATGGAGAATGTTTTTCGTTCTGATGGAAGAAAAACCCCACGATCCCTGAGACACTTACATTTCTAGATCCATGATGTTTTCTCTTCCATAAAAAGAAACATGTTCTATATTTTTTCTTTATTTTAGATATTGGAACTAAAAAATGACCTCCCAAAATATCTATAAAAAAATAAATAACTATTAGATAAAAATAATAAGAAAGTTTACTTACTAATAATATATAATGTGATGAAAAAATTAATTAAATAAGTAGTAGTAATTCACCTTTCAATGATTTTTGAATAAATTCTTGAATCATTTCCTAAATGACATTATTTTAGTTTTAGCATCAAATTCAAACCTTGCATAAGCATGAGAATATTCGAACAAACCACCCCAACCCAAGAAAAAGAATCCAACTATATACAATTTTTTTAGTAATACTATAAAAAAGTAAATTAAAGATAAATATTGAACAATAAATAAATAAAATGTATACTTTAAATTGAAACCATATAATTTGAGTCTTACATAGTTCACCATTCATCGAATTGAGTTTATGATCATAGTACATGATTCAATCATACCTGTTGACAAAGTTGTTTCTTTATGATCTCAATGGAAAATAAAAAAATAAATATCAGATAATTTTTTTAGTAAAGTGACCAAAAAGGTATATAAAATTATGATAAAATAAACTAAATAATAAGTAGTAAGTCACATATTTATGATATATGTGTAAATTATATGATCAAGTATGTTTCCTATTCATTTATAATTAAAAATATTTCATCTTGTGAATTCAATGATTTTCAAAAATCATATTAGTACAAGAAAAATATAAATAAAAAAATATAAATAAATTTTTAAAATTAAATAGTAATTATAATAGAATATTCCACTTTGAGGATGCTAGTTTTTTGATGCTGTATGATATATATAATAAATCTACAAACATATTAACGATATTTGTTTCAATGTTTTTTTTCAGACACTTCAGAAACACTAAAAAAGAAGTAAATTTCCTTGATATTTATTTTTATAATGAAATTTTATTAGATATACCCTTATACTTGTCCACTTTTAGAAGTATATAGGATCATTTTCTACATGTATTGTCCTCATTACATGATTTTAATAATATTTAAATGTAAACCTGTTATAGAAAATCTCTCACTAAAAAAGATATAAAATATATAACATGAATAATAGTTCAAAAACGTTGGATGTAGTGCGTTAAAAAATTATATGTGTAATCATGTTTTCTTGGTTTGTTGGGTATACATGTTGTTATTCCAAGAAATAAATATATAGGGTATCCAAATTTACTGCAATGAGTACCAAATGTTAGATAAAAAACAAAATGGAATGTGTAATTAAAGGAATGAAAATATACTTTATATGGTTAAATTGTATGTTTTTACCCATGCACTATTGGAATTAAGAATATTTCTTTATCTTTAAGTTTTCCTTCAAACAATTTGGCCAGTTTTTCCACTATTTCATCATTTTTTTATTTTATTTGTCTTTAGTCTATAAAAGTGGTTTGAGTATTAATGAGTCAATATTTATGTTCATGGGGCAATCCCTTAAATTGGTATATATATTCGTACAAAAAATAAGAACTGTATTTATTCATAATTATCATATTATATAAGCTATTGAAATAATAAATCATGAAGACACACCTCATATATATTTTTAAAACTATGACTCTAGCTATTCATATATGATAATATCATTTAAATTATCAATAGAAATGATGTATGTAATGGAAACTTCATGAATTTATTCTCCAAAATAATCTATGTGATTACTACCACTTTGTATCATTATATCCACATGAAACATAAATTCTAGTAAATGGGAATATTTAATGGTAGAGATAAAGCTTCTTTCAAAATATATTTTCAATTTTTCGGTTAATCCTTTAGATTTTTTTGATTTGAACTTTTGTTTAAACTCTTCCCTTTGTTCGCATATAATAACATTCATCGATTTATACATTTTTCCATTAATTTTTACAAAATTAGCATTAAAAAAACTTGAAATTAATACCAGCTTATTGATATTTTTTACAATTTTTTTTGATCGTGCTATGAATATACTAATACCTTGGTCGATTGTATGAATATTTGTGTCATCAAGTGGAATATTTGTCTCATTGCTTGGATCATGAGCTATGTTAATATCCACTCTCAAATGACCTGTAGTAAGTGGTATGTTGTGTATAATATCTTCTTGGATATTGTACACAGTAGCCATCACAACTTGGTGTTGGTTGGGTGTTGATTGTTATAAATCACATTCATTTGTACCCTATAAAATATCATTATAGAAAAGGAATCAGTCTCTATTTTATTCAAATATTATATAAAAATTATGATAATGCTGATTAAATCATCTAAGATAGTTCTTTGCAAGGAATGGTTTACCTCAAATCTATTTGGGGTGGGGTCAGATCTTCAATCAGTGGTTGTTCATGTGTTGTTTATTCAATTTTATTCACACTATAAAATTTTCTATCAACTAAAAATGACAATGAATATTATATTTAGGGGAAAAATATTTCTTTTATATGTTTCATTTTTTATCTTTATCCCCTTGTTCTTCTCTTTTGTCAAAATATGTTCGAGGTGTCACCCCAAAACCGACAACTCGGATGCGACCACACTTCATTAGCTTATTCAAGGACACTGATAGTTATTGATCACGCGATACAACTTTTGATGATTCATATGGCTATTTCAGTTATAAAATATATGAAAATAAGTTATCATTGTTATATAATAGTGATTTAAATATTTTTTTCATTACGTCTTACTTACACATGCTTCCCACAATTTTTATGTGTTTTCATTTATTAGTATCCCATGATTATTTACATGTTCCTCCTTCCCTAGAAAATGACAAGAGATGAATGTCTCTTTGGATTTGGATTCATAAATCTAGATATAAATATATGAAACTAATTTTGTTTTTTCCATATCAAATAAAATTATTATGGTATATTTAAAATACATAACTATTTTTATTCATGTGATGTGTACCCTATTATTTCATTTTGGTAGGTGTATGTTGGTTTTTCTGCCGATTCCATATTTTTATCACACCGTGGTTTTTTAAAAAATTAAAAATTCTTAATCAATGTAATCAATACAAACATTTTAAAACAATGTATTTCCATCCACAATATACCAAAAAATGTATCTTCCCACAATGGCCAGTAAACCCATCCCACACTACCTGGAGTATTAGGTGTGCATACATATGTGGTGGGTGTGAGTTTATTTTTCCTTCAACATAATTTAGATAAAATCTAATTATAATTGTTGGAAATCATATTTGGGACTTTCTACAAAGAATTAATTAAAATTTATTATGGGATTCATTAACTATAATATAGTCTGTAAGAGATTATGAAGAGTAAGTCAATTTTTCATTATTTATTTTTTAGTCAAATAAATATAGGATATCATAATGTAACCTAATTTATTCCCAAATCATGGTGTCAAGAATGTGAATAACATGGTTCCATTAAGCTACAACAATTATTCCATTTTTTCAAGTGGTTATCCCAACGAAACTATTGAACATGGACTTACTAGGGTTAACATGTTGGTCATGTGCATTCCATTCGGTGTTGAATTTTACACCTTTAAGTTTAACCATAATAATTCTCTCCAACACCATCATGCAATGATGGTCCAATATTTTTAGTTACATCAGTTCATCACTCTCTACCATTTCCATATGTTCAACATCATCAATATGTTGTTCCACTAGATTGGTAGAATTAGCATGTGAAGAAGATCAATGTTCCTTTACACTAGAAGCAACAACATGTTGATAAGCCTATTATTCCTCTAGATTTGGAGTGTCAACAAATGCATAAGTCATTATCTATATAATTGATTCAACCATTAATTTAAATTACATAAATTTTCTAGTGAATAGATAATAACATGGGGTATCACAATGTATATTGTACTAAAATATAACCTGATTATCGAACTCTCTTTTTTTAATGGTTAAAGGGATTTGAACCATCTATCGAATATCTATATCCTTTCATAGTTTTCACAATTGACTAACAAGACCAATTTTACATTGGGACTACTTTGAAATGATTGTGATATCACAATGAAAGGGATATCCTCAAGTTTAATTTTCATCTAACACTTTAGTAGTTTTGGTCGATAACCAAACAATTGACCCCTTATGGTTTTCATGATCTAGAACATAAAATACTTGTACCTCTTTTGATTTCATTATATATGGTTCATCTTTGTACCATTAATTAATTAAATTCACTTTCATGAATCTGAATTCTTCTATTTTAACAGCACTCCTATTATTAATCCAGTTTAATTGGAAAATCATCACTTGGAATGTTGTGTAGTTCATCTGCCATATTTTATATTCTTGTGAAAGAATGAAATATTTTCATAAATTCTACTTTTTTCATTGGTACATGATACATGCATCGTTTTGGACATAAGTTTTAATCAAATATTTTTCATGGTACTTTCTTCATCATGTTCTTTTTTATAGATGTATAACCATTAATTTCATAACTATTAGAAGATAATACATGCACAATTGTTCCTATGGATATCCATTGAAGTCGTTTTGAAATTGAATCAAGTTTTTTTATTTATATCCTTAAAAATATGATCTCAAAACTAGCCTATGAACTATTGATTTTTAACATTTGATGTCCAATATTAAACCCCTAATGGATACAAATTCCTAAGAATTTCTTTGTGGGTTTCAACATATCGTCAAGCCATAAAAATTTTATGCAAAATTTAAAGGTGTTCCTTCTCGTGATCTATAATAGTGATTGTGAAAACATCTATTCCATAAATTCAATACCCCACAAGACACATAGTGTAATGATTTTTCAATAGATAAATGATTTCCACACTAGAAAGGTAGTAGGTAGATAATTCATTAGATTCCTTAACAATATATCACTCCGCAATACGTCCCTATGGAAAAATTTTATTTTTAATATAACCATTCAAAATACTCATTTTTCATTGAATGGTGTACATCCATATATAATTTATTGGAACTAATAGTTGAATATCTCTCAGTATGTGAACTATCATATCAAAAAATCCCAATGGGAAGAACCTTCTCAATTTACATAATATGAATAAAACATCCATTTCCATAGTTTGAAATTTTTCTATAACTATAACTTTACTGATAATAGCTTCAAAAATAAATAGATCTTGTTTTATGTTTGTGGGAAATTCTTGGAAAAATGAAACATAAAGCTATAAGAATTTGATATTACACGAAAACATGTCAGTTTATGTGATTTTAGACCCTTTAACTTTAAATTGGTCATTGAAATATTATTTTTAATATTCTCCAAATACCACTTTGAAACCATTATACCATTCATGAAGTTTCGGAATTGATATCTCTCCTTCAAGGAATGAGTGTAAGTAATTGGTGGAAGAAAATTTCATTTTCACCCTTCATTGGTATGCTTTATTCCAATATTTTCATGTCAATAATGTCCAACTTAGCCTTTATTCCATCATTTGATTTACTAGGTGCATTTAGTAACATTAATATTAATCTATCACATAATTTTTTCAAAATTTATAAAATTAGGAAAATGTATGAGTTACATAAAATTTCAACATGTAAATAAAAAAAATTATTTTTCAGACTAGTTTTCATACGTTTGTTCAAAAAATGTTAACTAACATAAGATTCCATACATATTACATTCTCAAATAGTTAATCACCTATTATGGAGAATGTGTTTTACATTATTATGAACTCTCATCAATTGATGTCATCCGAGATCAGTACTTATGTCATCAGGGTATAAATATTTTATGTCCTAGAAACATAGTATTGACTAAATGATTTAACCTAATTATTTGCACCTTTTCGCGAATGGGAAACTCTTCAGTTCCTTTATTGATATATCCTAAAATTATTTCATAAGCATGAAAATTATTTATCATCCCATACAACATGGATCTCAATATTAAATCTTTATTTATTTAAACATCATACAATGTAACACTTTAATTCCACAATAACATCAATTCATCAAACAATAGAGCCAAATAATCATCAATATCTTTACGTAGTTGTTTTGGTCCGGATATTAGTATAGATAACATAATATATTTTTTTCATTGATAATTATGGTGGAAATTTGTAATTTAACGATATAAATAACCATGTTCTATGAGTGTTGATTGGAAAACCAAAAGGACTCACTCCATATGTAGATAACATAAGACAAAGGTTTCTCATCGTGTTTATAAATTCATGAAACACATGTTTAATTCTCTTTCAATGAATAGAGTCTTTTGGGTGATGATGTTTACCATCTTTATTTATTGTATCTGCATTCCACATAAATTAAATTTCAATATCATCACTTTTATATAGGCTCCAAAAAATCAAAATGATTGTAAAGTACCCTAATAATTTCACACAACCTGATTCATATTTATTTTATCATGAAGCACCATACTTGACACATTATTATAAATATTTTTCATCCATAAAAATTATTATATAATCATTTAGACATGCATGTATTCTTTAAGAGATCATAACCATTGAATGCAGTATTCGTTTAGTATCATATGTTCATTTATAAATCTCATTATCTGATGTGAGCGTATCATTCAGAAGATAAATTAATTCAGTAAGACTGGAATCACGTCCTATGTTGCTAGATTTTAAATTATATAGATTTAGTACAAATAATAAAGTTCTATATTTAGTACAACCAATACATGATGGCATATTTGTAAAACTCTATAACTTTTCAATGAAATTTGGGTAATCAAGAAGTTCATATTTAACATTCATTTACATTTTATCAATATAATATTTATCATCATTCACACCATTAATCACATCCTCGATACAATCTTGTTCATTGTGCACATTTTTAATCATATCAGATGATCCATAAAACTCACAAGTGTTATCATACTCACTAGTTTCATTCTCTTTTTCTCCATGTTAAGTCCCTAATTCATAACTTCGATCTATTCCATGATAGATAAGTTGATCTTCAAACTCCTCTATACTAATTAGTCTTGAATAACAATAACATAAACATGAAAAAATTATTTTAGAAGGTTTATTTTCATGGTCTTTTTCAATTTGGATGAACTCTTTCACCCCATCTTCATAATCTTTTATCTTATGATTGGAATCCACCAATTTTCGATTCAAACCATCCTATGTGAATAAAAAATATTAGTATTTTAAGAAATAAATAGATACAAAAAATGAGTTATTCAAATATGGAGAACACAACATTTGAAATAGAAAAGGCTTATGGTATAATGATTGAATTTTAGTGACTAAACTGAAAATCTAATTCAAGTGAGTGATGTGGAAAATTCATTCAACTTACATCTTAACATTGGAATACAATTTTCAAATTTAAATCTTGATGTTTAAGTGTTCTATAAACAATGATATTTGGTATTCCTAAAAATTTTACAATTATCATTATTCTATATTTACCAATATATTTTTTGGAAAGCAATGGTTAACATTTTCGGGGATTGGAATCTTTCTTTGCTATATTGTCCAATCAATAGATTTGATGATATAAATATGGTCTAACATTTCATAATTCAAATCAATAATATTTTTTTCTTTAGTTCTACACTACAAGGTTCATCAAAATACTATAAAAACATATTTAGTAAAGAATAAATTTTTCAATATTTTTATAAATAAAATTGTAATAAAATAATATTAAGTGATAATTATTGTTAAATAATGTGAGATTAATTAGTAATACAGATAAAAATTAAGTAATCACTAATTAAGCATTATTATTATTAAATTAATGTGATTAAATATGTTCTACTTATAAATTATTATCCATATTTACTAATTAATTACAACATAATTAATAAATATAGTAAATGTATTATTTATTTAAATATATTAAATATTATTATGTAATTATTGAAATATATTTTTATTTATTAATAATTCTAATTATAAATAATTTTATTTATCAGTATTTTTATATAATTATAAATTTTTTATATAACTATATATATATATTTATATTTATATATATTCATTAATATATGAGTATATATTAATATAAATAAAATATATATATCTTATTGAAATTGTTACTTAATATTTTATTGTTATATAAATATATATTGATATATAGTTCTATATATTATTTTATATATGAGTATATTTTATTATAAATATAATAAATATATTTATTAATATTTGTATATAATTATAAATATATTCATATTATATAGATATGTTATTTATATACATTAATATATATTTTTTAATATATAAATATATATTATTATAAATATAATAAATATATTTATTAAAAAAATTATTACATAAATATAGGTTTTTATTTATAATTATGTAAATATTTTTTTTAAACATTATATATATTTGATTTATTAATGTATAAAAAATTATCAAATTTCAATTACCAAATTGCATTACCCATAGACAAAAATCTCAAATTTTATGGAAAATATCGATCTGTAGTTAATGGCGGAAAAAATGGTGAATTTGTAATTAAGATAATATATGAAAAATAAATAAAACAATAAATAAAAATAAAAAACAATGCAAAAAGATTAATTATAAGTAATCCCAAAAAACATTTTGGGCAGTAGTCGACGAAAAGAGAGGGGAGTCAAGCATCGATGGGTTGGGCGGCATGCGACATATGGGGGTAAGGGACGGGCGACAACCAACAATTGACGGCAAGGGAGTGGCAGCAGGTAGTGTCTAGGGAGGAGCTGTAGGGGAGGATTGGGGAAAAGAAGGGGCTATGAAAGAATAGTTAGAGGTGGTAGGTATTGGGAGACAAGGGAGGGTGGGTCTCTATAGGAGGGGATGCCGACATCGAATGGTAGTAAGAGAATGGTGGAAGACAACAGACAACGATAGGGGATTTAATGGGGTGGCAGGCTGTGGTAGGAGAGACACAGTGGGTAGTGGATGGGGGATTCCCTCCTAGGTTGAATTTAGTGGATTTTTTTGGTTAATAATAATGTTGGGACACATGGTTTAAGAAAATAGATGATTTTCAAAAAAAATATAATGTCAGGATATTAAATGTTGAATTTGAAAATTGTGGATGATATAAAGAGAAGTGGTAACTATTTAATATATATAATTTATTTGATTTTCATAGTTTATAAAATATATAAATTGAATGTGTTTGATGATTTAGAAATTATTCTAAAAGAGTGATCTAAAGGTAAATATTAATTGTGCAATGGTGCATTGATTACCTTTTGAAATACACATTGTTAATGATCTTTTAGTTGTATTATTATTCAACTTCTCTTGATGTAGTGATTAGATGGATTAGAAGATCAAGTGTCCCCTATAATTGTATGTGAGTCATTCTTAAATCCTAAAATCAAAAAATATTAAATTAACACTTTTCCTCATTCATCCCCACACCATCATTTTATGATCTTTATACATATATTGTTTTGGGTGAAAAAGATAAAATTATTATATATTTATAATTTATGTTTTATATTTCGATGTTAGACATGTTCAGTTTGAATACAATGGTTCAGGAGTTCCTACTAAAATGAAAAAATATTTAGTATTTGAAAGAAAGTAACTCGCCCTAATTCATCTACATTTTAGGTTAATTTGGGGCTTTATTATTAAAAAATCTTCACTCATAGGTATTATAATATCCAGCAATTTGGTGTTTCGAAATCTGTCGCATTAATATATTTCTATGACGTAGTTTCATTCATTTTTTATTCGTGATCATTGATGTTTTTTGTATTATATTAATTAATAAATTAAGGACTCTAAATTATTTATATTTTAATTTAAAATAAAAGTGTGATGGCACTATGCCTGGGAAAAAGTTGTTTTGGTAGTTCTATAGTCAGTGACTGTGTTATAAATTCTACAGAGGATATGGTGTATGAAATAAAATAATTAAATGTAAAAAATTTATGTTTAATTATCACATATGTGAGAACCACTTCTTGAAGAGGAACATGCCATGTCATGTTATTGATAGATGGAAAAAATATTTCTCACATACATGAGAACTATTACATGGTCTATATAGACATGTCTTGGTTTATGTTTGAGGTAAAGGAAGACACACAAGTTATTCCTTGAGGAGGAGTTCTTCATAGTGTTTTTAAAAACCATGTCATAGTTTAATAAAAATGTTAGTGGGTATTAAACATGGTGTAATGGAATAATACAAACATCTAATACACATTTATGTTAGAAAATTATTTAAGTGATCAAAACCATTTGATGGTTTATATAAAACATTTCTTTTGTTTTTAGATTTGTTTATCATGTTTATTGGGGATGTATTAAGAATTAAATCTCCAATACATATAGTAAAATATGTCATATTTTTTATGACCATATCATAATATCAAGAATAATTTCCTATATTGAGGTGATCATGGTACTTGATGAAGCTACCAAAATACTAGGGAAAAAACCTTGTCATGATCTAAATGAAACCATTTTATGGTTCTAATCAAATATACAAAGATTAAAATAGAATTTTCATATGAATTTAAGTGAGTCAAGAGATATTAATTATGGGTTTTATATCAGTGGTTTATAAGGTGAATAAATTCTCATATTTTTGTAAAAATCTATATAAAAATAGTGTTTTACTTAAAAAATGTGTGATTATCATCAAATATTCTTATAATGATTTTTTTAGAGAAAAGGGTTGGATTTGTGTGAATAATAGGGTTAACACATATTCATTATATCATAGGAATTTTATGATGAAGGAATATATTATTCCATATTTATTTATGCTAATTATTTATATTTTATAGTTTTTTATTTTTTAAAGTGTTTAGGACTATATTCCCACTATATGGGTTCTTTGTTGACAATAAGACCAAAATTTTGTGACCTGAGATAGCTCTAATTAATAACATTGGTGAAACCACTCATAATGTGTTGGTGAACCCGAGAAAAATATACTTTACTCATGTGTTATTATTTTAAATATTATTATATCAAACTATAGATTCATCTATTGAATATTTACACACTAACTAATATATGAATAAGTTGTTTTTTGGGAAAAATTATTTATAGTACTGATTCCTCTGATCTCATTAATATATATATTCACCCATGGAAGATCACATGATATTACACATAGATATATTTTATATAAATAAACTATGATATGATAATCTTTATTTTTATATAATCAACCCTATATTTTAAATATTATTTTTTTTAAAAAAAACTGATTTCTTCATTTCACATGTAATGAAAATCTAAAAGGAATAATTTATACTATATAATATGAAAATTACTCCATATAACATAAATATTATGACACAATTTTATAGAATATGAGAATATGTAATATCATGGGTAAAATTTTCCCATACCATTATCCATGATTACATGATGAGGTGTGAGGATTAATAAATATTACAAAATCACTATTGGTGGTTGTATTCTGGTTAAAGAAATCATTTTCCCCCACTTCTAAAAATATTATAAAATCAAGGTTTCATAAATAATTTTCTAATAATGGATTTTATACTAATTATGTGTTTTATGGAATGAAATATTTATAAATTAAATAAAAAACTAAAACCCATTAGAAATGGATTATTTGAATGATAAGAGTGAATAGAAACATGAAAAACATAAACAGAACATACATTTATCCAATATCACCATCTTGTAATATTTTTGGTTTTAATAGACCTTGTAATTTATGTTAGTAAATTATTATAATTTATGGTAGCTTATTTGATAAACTGTTAAAAATGGAGTTAATGTGGTTTTTAGAAATAAATTAATGTAAGGGGAGGAAAGGGGTGAAATTTTTGTAAAGAAGTGACTCTAGTTATATGGTGGTGTAGTAAAGGGACCATTGAGTTTTATTGTTTATATTTTAGAAGAAACTAGTTTTAATAATGGGTACACAATGTATCTATAACATTTACTTCATATCCCACCACATGGATGGTGGTCTATGACATTTTGGGATATATTGGATTTTTTAATTATGTTATGGTATTTTATATAAAAAAAATAAAACATTATATAATGTCTCATTCATGATTTTTTCTTTATGTATCCCATAGAGAGTTTTGAAATATTCTCTCCACCTTGTATTCATCCTCTATGTTGTATCTCTTATTATTATTGATTTGGATCAATATTAATTTGATGTTAAAGATTATCATCAGTGAGTCTAATACATGATCTCCATTATTCCACCTTATTCTTCATATTATTTCTGTAGTGTTTATATAAATCCCTAAATTAACTTCCATATAGGATTTAAAAATCTATACACTGTTGAAACACTTTCCTCTTTCATATATAGGATTGTGGTTCAATATGTTCATCGATAGGTATCCCCTCCTCTCTCACATGCTATTTTATTGTATAGGTTTGCAACGTAATGGGTAATGTGAGATTAATCTGAAAATTAATATAATTATAAATATTTTTTTAAAAATCATTTAACTCTAAATTTAATGTATTTGAACTGTTCATTCCATGAAACTAATTATACCTTTTTTTTCATTCTAATACTTATGTATTATTTTAATTTAAATATTGAAATTTTTTAATATATTTTTGTAGATATATATATATATATGTGTGTGTGGGTGTGTGTGTGTGTTTTTTGTTATATTAATCTTCCAAATAGGTAATAAGTATGCATATATTGTTATAAACATCTCATAAGGATCACTAGATATTAATGAAGGCGACTATGGATTTATATGGGTTTGCCAATGGCATGAGATTTGTTTTCACTTTTCCCTTAAAGACGTGTGCTTATTGAATACGATTATATTTTTTATCCCATATAAATATTTGCTGCTAGAAAGTGGTTTTTTTCTATTTCTACACTATTACCGATTCCAAGTATGAATCTATGATAGTGTGGTTGGTTTACACCCAATATTGTTTATCACATGTAATCCAACAACCAATGTATCTTTTATGAACAATTTTCAACACTTTATAATGTGACTATTGTAATATTTTGACTACATTCTTACTTTTTATTGACATTGCATACAAATGGAAATAAGGTATATAGGTGGGGGAAATTGGTGATCTCCTACATGACATGATATACTCACACCCCACATGTGTCTCTATAAGATGTGTGTCAACCTTTTTATTTATGATCAAGGTATGGAAAATTCAAAAATGTATGAGGTTTCAAAAGACAAAGTGGTAAGTAATGTGAAAGAAAATTTAGCAATAGAGACATATATCTTGTTTTAAAATAGAGTTAGGTTACTTATTACATTTTATGATATCATGTATATAATATGTTACATAAATCATCACATATGTATCTATGTTTTAATGTTATGTTAATTTTTCATTGGAAACAAATTTAGGCATGTTTTGTACCTAATGACACATCTAAATTTTCATGTTATCATTGTAAATTTTCAATTGGTATTTTTTTGCTACAATAAGGTTGTTACATATTTGTTAAAAATATGTATTAAGAAAATATTGCATCAATTATGGATCGTTGAGGTGAATATGTTGAATAATGTCTTCAATAAATTAGTAGATATATTTGATGAAATTAGGAAGTAGATGTATTTTGTGTGAGGATTGGATGTAATTCTTTGAGGGCTGTTATAGATTCTTGGTAATGTTTGGAGGATTTTAATAAATCCATAATGTAGTTTAGTTGCATGATGGAAGGCTTATATAAAATATTCCTTGAATATGTGGTTACATGGAATGTTTTATTGGATAGTTATAAAGGAATATATATATATATGATCATGATGAAGATGTTAGTTGTTTGTAAAAGTGATCAAATGATAATTCATATGAAAAATAGGCCAAAAATCCTGATGACTAACAATTAAGGTTGTGGTCTAGTTTAGGAGAGTAATATTATGGGTTAATAATAGAACAACTAAAAGTAAGAAGGTTCACAGGTCAGTGAATAGGAAAGTAGAAAGCTCTCATGTGGTTTAGCTTGAGTGACACACCTCTATTTGTTGCTGACTAAGGAATTTATCGATGTAGTGATGTCACACCCAATGTTATAAACAAGAATCCTCTTAATGTATCTTTTTATTTGGGATTTAGGGATTAGTTTGAACTATTCATCCACTTAAATCATTCATAGAAATAAAGGAACAATTCCATTTATTATGATCTTTAACCTCTAGTTAGTGAAATATCTATGAATGGACTTAGAACCATCAATCAATCTTAATTGGAAGGATTTAAGTGCATATAATCGCCTTTGATTTGATCATAATATTTAACCAAAATTAATTGTTTTAATATTAGTAAATATATTTATATATAGTTATATATATGGAGTTATGGTGATGTAGGATAAATATGGAGTTAACATTGTAAGATAAGATCATATTCCATGAATCTTTAAATATTATAAAGATCACACTGTAGAAAAATGAATTTTAACTTGGGATGTTAACTATCATCCATGAGAAGTCCACCTAGAATAGAATTACGGGACATGGTTTAACTCATAATAAATTTTATGGTCCTATATAATCATCATAAAAAATGTCTAAATAGAGATAAAAACATTGTAGATCTATGAATTTCAAATTTAATGGATCATTTGGTAAAATGGTATACCTATATCTTGAAATTTTTTGAGGTCATAAATGTAGTTTATTCAAAATGTTGGGATGAATGTGGGGAACCATAAGAGAATTTGGGAGTACTATTAAGTATTTTGGAAGGAATTTTGGGTTAACTTAATACTTATGGAAATATTCATCAGGAGATCTACAAGTCATGGATTTGATCATTTAAAATATCATCTTTCAGAATTCAATGTACAACCTGGTAATGCGACTATTTTACATGTCATATTGAAGTGAATTCTGTCTGTATAAGGAAGTTAATAGTAGTTTTACTAGTTTCATGTTCCAATAACATGTTGGTTATATGGTTTTGAGTTTCAACAACCCTTATAGAGATCAACAATGATGTTTTTATGGAAGTTTATAAAAAAGACGAAATTGATTGAGAGTAGGATTGAATTTGTATTTGATTTGAATTTCAAAATTAAAATTCAGATCATTCCAAGTTTTTTAATAATATTCCCTTTAATATTGAAGAAAAATTAGAGAATAAAATTGGGTAATGAGAATGATTTATGTGTTCGTAAAGAAGAGAAATGTATTGGACCACATGTGAATTATTACACTTCTTAATTAATGGGAAACATTTGTTTTTAGGAGGATTCGTTTAATGCTTACTTTTGGAAAAAAAGTATGATGTGTACAAGTGAATATAATATATATCTAATTTATTAAATTCAAAAATTTATACAAAGTAAGGAATATTTCCATTACTATTAATATTATCTAAATGTTTTATTTTCGATCATGTGATGTTATTTTAATGATTAAATATTCTTCTCAACTTACATTATATTTTTATTTCTATAAGAGTAATCAAAATTCTCTCATATATACCCTAGAACATCATGATTTGTATTTAAATAATGAAAAATTAATGCATAGAACTTATAGTGACATTATTGTAATTAAATTGAGAATAAGACCTAGAAGTATAAAAAATGATACCTTCACTAAAGTAGTGAATAATGGAGAAGAAATGGGAGTGAAATTTGATTTAATTTTTCATTCCTAAACAATCTATATGAAGTGGGACTTGGGAGGATGTGACGTTATCCCAAAAATGTAATTCCCTAACCCCAGATGCTCAAATACAGTGTATTATTACACTATAGTGGCATTATTATAAAGAAAATAAATCATAAAGGACTATTTAGTTTAACATTCGTGGAAAGACATATTACATGCATGATACCCATAATACATTGATAAATAGGAAATATAATCATTATACATAAAAAATTTAATATATTATCTCTTTGAATTATTATTCAATTACTTCTTCTCCATAACATGTGAAAAGAAACATAAAAAGTGTGAGCTCAAAAGCTCAGTAAAGGTAAGTAAAGCGAAAGCAATAACAAATTAGTGATAAATATAAATAACTGAAATCTTGTGAAATTTAAATAACTATATAAGGAAAAAACAATATGGAAATGTAAGAAGAAAAAACACATTCCATTTAATCAATGGACTAAAAAGTAAATGTATCTATAGATATGTTGATGAAAAATCTCATGGATGAATAAATATTTTATACAATATGAAGGCAATGATTTATTAATGGATGCCATATCAAAAGCATGTGGGGACCTATTGTTGTCAATATCTATCCTCTAGAAAGTTTAAAACTATGAATCCATCATATGTTTAATTTGGAAAACTAAATCATCCAATGAGAACCTATCGATGCCTCAATGAGTTTTTATTAACCAGTCGGCAACCCGTGTCTACCTATCCAAGTCATTATTTATATTGAATAATCAAATAAATATCATGCTTTATCAAATAACTATATTGAATGAGAAATAAAAAAATTTCATTAATTCCCTAATTAATCAAATTACTACCAAAGTAGGCACTGTTTAAAAAATGGTATACGATTTAGGTTGTTGTAATATCCATGAAAAGTGAAATGGATAATAAGTGTACATTCAAAGTTAAATTATCATTCTATATTGAATTCATTAAGGAGACTATGAATAAAATCAATGAAGTGAATGTGAATACTATCATTGTACAAATAAATAATAATCCATCCAAAGGACGAATAAGGATGGTATCAACAAAACAAATCCCTAGTGGGGTAAAATAGAGGGTTATTTACATTGATGAAACAAAAGAATAACATTGAAAAAAATGCTTTAGGAAAAATCTCATTTTCATTAAATATACATCGTAAAATATTTTTCAATAAAAATACCTTCTAATGATATGTTAAAAATAACCCTTTTAAACATGAGAATGATGTTTCAATGAAATTATTATTGGTAAATCTGTACATGTCATACAAGGTAAAAAAATATCCCTTCTGTATGGTAATAAAAAAGAAAATTCCTCATTTGGAAAGTGATAAAAATATTCCTCTGAAAAGAATTTTAAAATAAAGACAATGGGAAATATATATTCTATATATTATTGGGTAATGGAATAATATTTCTATAAACCCTTTCGGGAAAATATGGTTTTAATTATACTTCGGACCAAAGAGAATGTAATGTTGGAATTTATAAAAAACACTTTATTAACAATATAATCTACCAAAGTGTATAAAATGGTTCCAATAAATAAATATATCAAGAAATAATATAGGATAAGTAATATAATGAGTTTTCTTGATATATAGATCATAATATTTCCTTCAAGGAAGCATAAACATAAACAATGTTGAAAAAAGTGATGAGTTGTCTCAATTTGCCATTATAACTAGGTAACTTGGGAGATAATATCCCTATAAGAAAGATAAATAATATGAATCATAGAATATGAGGAAAATATTTATATTCATGATATATAATATAAATTAGGAATATATGCACGTTGAAAAATATTTTAGGTTGATAATAAAACATGAGTTCAAAGAAGTGAAATTAAGAAAAATCATTTTACCGATTCAGTAACTTTTGAATCCCAAATCCCTTAAAAGAAGGATCATAAAATAGATTTTTGAATAACAATATGTTTAATTATAATATACATATAATAGAATCATGGAAGTACATAGACCACAAAAAAGGAAAGTGTGGCGAAAATAAAATGTATCTCATGGGAAGTAGAAGTGAGATGAAATCCTCTTTCAAATGAATCAAAATATAGAAAAGTTATAGTCATCAAATGAAAAATCAAAATACAGTGAAGATAAATTAATTCAGGATATTATACATTAAAATTATTATTATGTACACCGCACCAAATAAGTAAGTGGTGAATATTATATTTATCACATGAATGTAAAAAATGAGATGGAAATCCTTACCTTAACCTACCTTTTATTGTGTGGTATTAAAAATCATGTATAGTGCTCTAAAATATGTTGATAACTAATAACATAACCATACTCATGTTTATAATATCACAAATTAAATTATTACAATATTTTATTACATGTTTGATAACACTCTTTCATTATTTTTTAATATTTTAGGTGTTAATTGCCTAGCTTTCTGAAGTATGTTTTGACTTCTTATTTGTTGTTCTTATTAAATATATCATGGTTTAATTATCTCCATAGTTAAAACCATTAATAATATATATTATATATTCATTATATATGTATTGATAATAGACCATAATATTTGGAGATAATAAATGAAGTTCACCGTCATGGAGACAGTAGGCTGTACAAACGCATGGACGCTACTTTCATTTCATTGTCACATTGAAATAATATAGAACTAAATGATACATATTAATATTATAATTTATTTTATCAAATATATTATTAATGAAACACTGGTTTGTTGAAACCATCATTCATTTGTTTCATGTATGGAATAAATGAGTCATATCACTTTGAGGGTGTGGTAGTCCATACTTCCTCAAACGAAGTTATGATATTTACAAATAATGGAAAGAATAAAGGTACTTTATAAAAAACATAAGATTTATAATACATTATAAATAAAATATATCTTATATAAATATATTTTCCATCACAATGGACACTATGATAGGTGGTAAAGGAGAATTGAACAATCATCATTTCATAAGGCTATAACTCATCATACACAGAATCACTATGTTCATTACCCATTAGGTGGAGTTGTGTATAAGTGTAGGGAGAACCCTTATAATAAAACCAAATATATTATATTTTGTATATTTTTTTATTTAATTATATAATAATAATAGTATAGGTATTTGAGAATGGAAATGAAATTAGAAAGCATGAGAGAAATCATAACCTCTAAATTGGGTAACCTCTTTTGGTTTGTACCAAAAGAATTGTTGAATTGATTTATTCCCAAGTAGAGGATACTAGATCAACTTTAGGGACATTGGGAGACTATTTGGATAGATAATTGATGATCCAATGTGTTTTAGAGGTGTGAGGAGTGGGTATAGTGCTTGCCTTTTTATAATGGAGGGGGAGTGAATATTTTGTAAATACCGAAAGGTATTCACTATTGGGGGTCAATATTACCCAAACATCCTCAAAAAATAAAAAAAATGTATTAAAGAAGAATAATGGTTGAGAAAAACCTCATCCATGAAAAAATAGTCACATTTTTATAAATTGATTCGATAACTTCAATGATTTCACAATTTTCTCATTTCAGCTTTTATTAAAGAATCTAGTTTTCTCATCAAATAAATTTTATCATTAAGACTAAATTAAAGTTATATTTACTTGGAAAATATAGAACAACGAAATTATTAATATTTTACCTGATTTATAGAATAAAATTTCTATGTGTTTTCAAAATTAATTTTAAAACAAGCGTATGTGACGCACAAAAACATTACATGAACCCAGACTATGTTAATAATGTTTTTAGAGAATATGGGTCAATATGTTAATTGTAATTGATTAATTATTCCATTAGTTAACCATATTTAATATATATTAATGCTTATATGTAAAATGGATTAATATTTTATTTTTATTAATTTTATATCATTTTATAATACACATATCCAATAAAATAAAAATAATGTCAATGTTGACATTATTTATTCAATGTTAATTTCAAAATATCATTATCATATTATAAATAAAATATATTTGGTATAAATGTGCTTCATATGATATGTTAATCTAAAAAAATAAATAAACACAATAATTCAATCAATTAACTTCTATTTTAATATTTACAATATCATTTTCTTTAGTTAGATATAAAATATGTAATGAGTATGGTGATGTTTCTTAACTATTTTAAGTACATAACCATATCTACAAACTATTGATAATTTATTATGATAAAAATAATGAATATATATTTAAAATGATTATCTATAATAAAATATGATGTTTTGTACAAATCACAATGTTTTATAAATGTTTAATGTAAGGAAAGTTGCTTTTTTTGGCTTTTTCCATACCATTTTATATTGGGTACTTCTTTTTAATAATATCCCAATAACCAATATATTTCGATCCAAGTGGGTAAATGGTAATATTTTGGCATAAAATAGATTTTGGGAAAGGGTTTAATTCATTTTGATTCTTAATATTATGGTTTAGTCCCTTATTAAGCTTCAATATACCTAAATCATTGTAATAAATTTTAATAACATTCACTAATTATTTTGGTCAGAAATATTTTTTGATCTTATTATAACTAAAATATCTTACTAATAACATCCTTTTTTATCAGATTTTCAAAATTCTAATCATAGAAGTGTGAAAATTATGATTAATTCTAATCTAACAGATGGGGAGAAATAATGGGTTTTTATAGTAGAAAAATTTCCAAAAGTTTGTTATGTTTGTGTATTCAATTTAAAAGTAAAATTGACTCTAATGAAATTTATTTTATAAATAGATGTGGAATTTAGATAATGTGACTCTAAATCAAATATAAAATAAAATATAGCGAAAAAAATTATTGAAATGAAAAGGCTGTTTTTAAATAAATTTTAGTAATTTTTACTATTCATCAAAAAATAAAGCTTCTTAAAATATCCAAACAAATTTCCAAAGATAATTTGGACATTATGAATTAACAAAGTATATTTATTTTAAAATATAAAATTCAAAATGTATTTTAAATTTTGTTTTAAAAATGGTTCTCCATTAAAAGGTGGAAAAACACTGTCTTGCGTGTAACGTATAATAATTCAGTATTGTGTGTAGTGTAATTTTATCTTTCTGTTTAATGCATGATTAAAAACATTATTCTAAAAGGTAAATATGTTAATTCCTTATGGTATCAAATTCTCCCTACCTTTATTAAATTATTTCCTCATAATTTAATCTTGACTTCAGTAATTTATGGATTGCAAATAAACTATTTTTGAAAGACCCACATCGTACAAGGGTTAAAAAAAATATTTTATTAATTAGAGAGAAAGGAAAGTAATATGGTCGTGTATCTAGGTTCCCTAGTATGCGAACATAGGCGGGGAATGAAAATATGGATACTGAATAAAAATCTAACAATTATGTTCTGATGGAGAGTGCTATAGAATATGTTCTGATAAAATTTGTTCACCACAAAACCATAATACATATGTGTGAATAAATGTCAGTGATATCATCAAAAATTATTAAAATATGGAAAAATGTTTTTTTCATAAACAATTTTTTTATAGTTAAGGAATTATATTTCAGTATAACAATATTAGTAAATATATGTTTCTATATACATAATAATTTCCTTTTATTATACCTTGAACTATTTATAGTTCATCTCTTAACACATGATAAAACATGTTGTGATGTAATAAAGTACCCTATAAAATCTCATCCAATGATAATCTTATACCATTTTATAAATGTTTATCCTTTTCACCTTATTATGATCAAATAAATTCTGAATGAAAGTCATCAAATTTATAAATTGAACATTTTATTTTCCTTTAATCAACATGAAGCATCCCAAAATTTTCATGTTTGAAATATGTGAATAAATTAATAATGTTTCCTCTTGAAATATCGTATTCAATAGATTTTCAATAAAACCTTACTGAAAATAAATAGTATTTATTTTTTGTTAATTAAGACAAGAGTTAACTGATATATTCCTTAAGTATTAAAGTATTGTAAACTCCATCATTGACATCATTGACCACTTATAGACAAGTCATTAACCAGTTCCATGTTTATTAGAACCCATCGATAATATTATTTATTCCTCATAATCATATAATTATAAACATATTAAGGGTTATCATTCCCTTAATCTTTTTTTTTGGAAATGTTTCATGTTATACTCCATAACCTTTTTTTAATATTCAATATATTGTATCAAATTCATATAAAAAATGTACTAAAATACATTCCTTACATTTTTCATACATAAAAATATGAGGGAAAGATAAATAAAATACTTTTAAAACATGTTTCCTAAATCCCAATACATAAGTACATGAATCATTCCACTTCATTTTTTTTGATCAAATTTTATTATCCTTTATCCCTTAGCTTCTTCAGAGTTATTTTCTCTTGATGTTTGGGGAATTCGTTTTCATAGTGACCCTTCTCTTTGTCATTGAAATAATAAATAATATACATTTTATTCATCCCTTTTCATTCTATTTCAAAGTGTACATTTTATCCCCCCATATAATAGAATCCCAATAAATTAAAGCATTTACCAGGTTTATTGTTTCTAAAATTATAACCAGTTGGAAATTCCTTATTTCCGTTCATCTTCTTTGACTCATTCCGTTTTTCCTTGTGTCTAAAATACCTCTTCTTCTCTTTGTTTCCCTTGAATACATATGATCTTAATAATTTCTTCTCTTTATAAAAAGAACATTAATCTATCTCTTCATAGGATGAGAAATTCTGAGAAACCAATGCCCTTATAATATTTGGCTTAAGAACATAAAATAAGTTATCAGTATTGCAATCCATGTTATGTATGTAATCCATAGAATACCTTGATAACCTTATATATGAAGCTTCACATTTCACAAAACGTTTTTTCCTCCTTCAACTTTAAGCTAAGGAACATTTTCTTCATCTCGATTTTTTGATCATGAGGGAAGTATTTATCAAATAATGTCTCCTTAAAATTCCTCCATTCCATGATTTCAATTTATACTTTCTCCCTTGTGTTCTGGATATGATACCACCACTAATCGACATAACCTTGGAGACAATATACTGCAAGTGTAACCTTTTATTTTTCACTGCATTCCATGGCATTATGTATCTTATCCAAAGAATTAATCCATTTATATAATATAATTATATTGTTAGCACCGCTAAATTATTGGTGATTATGCTGCATAATGTGATACAACATAAGAAATTCCCTCTACAAAATAGATTTCTCCATTCGGAACATGTTATTCACTATAACATTATTAAGCTTTTCTAATAAATCCAAAACTCTTTCAGTTCTAATACAAGATTAATTTAATTTATCAGTAGGAAAACCACATTATTAAACACAAGAATTGATACCATTCTACCCTCCATGCACTATTTATAAACAATGTAATATAGTGTATTAGCTCATAAGATTATGTAATTTCTATAACATTAAATATATAATATAATATAACATAAATTAATGAATTTTGAATCCTAGAACCATAAAATTTGGATAATTTGAAGAAATCAATAATTATTAATCCTTAATAATGATATTTAAATAAAATGTTAATTATCCAAACAATATCCCCCATGAGTTTCAATCCTTTTGTGCAGTAAGGCCCCTTTTTGTATACCATGTTACACCAAATCAGTCCTAGAACACCTTGTTGGAGTTGATACTCATACTTATATCTATGGAAGAACCACGTTGACATGTATTATGTAGAGATGAATGTATTTCCAGGAATTACCACATAATCTCCACTCTACCAAAATTATAATATGTTCTTCTATATATAACCTCAATGTATATCATAGGGTTTTCTCTTTAATCTATTTTTTTTAAATCCAGTTTCCAAGGTAGTTGCTAAATTTCATTTGATACCAATTGTAATGACCTAACCCCATATGGATAAAACCAATGACAAATTACATTATATTTGTATTACTATAAGGAAAAAAATCCCAAATGACTCTTTAGTTTAGTAGTCTTGTAAGGCGATATTACATACACGATACCCATAGTAAATTTGGAAGTAGAAAATATAGTCATGATGCCTAAAAAATGAAATATACTTCATCTATGATTTGTTATTCAATGAATTATTCTTCATAACATAGGGAATTTAACATAATAAGGTTGAGATCAAATTCTTAGTAAGGTTATGTAATGTGGAAGCAATAATGAATCAGTGTGAATAATTAACATGGAAAGTTCAATAAATAATAACTCATGCCGTTGAAATAACCAGACTAGGAAAAAAGCAATATTGATAGG
This sequence comes from Viscum album, assembly GCA_963277665.1. Lineage (NCBI taxonomy): Eukaryota > Viridiplantae > Streptophyta > Magnoliopsida > Santalales > Viscaceae > Viscum > Viscum album. The sequence goes on along the minus strand of OY728159.1, from coordinate 413,387,244 downwards.
TAAGAAGGTGAAACACATGCCATTAAATCAATGAACTAAAAACGAACAGTATCTATAGATATGTCAACGCAAAATATCATGGATGAGTAATAACTAAAACTTCTATAAAGGAAATGCTTTATTAATGGATGTCATGTTTAAAGGAACATTAGGAACTATTACTATATTGATCTATCATCGGCATTGTTTAAAACTATAGATCAATCCTCCATTTAATTTTTCTAACTAAATTGTCTCATGAGAACCTATCAAATCATTGAGGGGATTTCATTAACCGGTATCCAACCCATGTCTAATTGTCAAAAGAATTATAAATATTGAATAATAAAATAAGTAATATTCCTTATCAAATAACCGTATTTAATGAGAAAAATGGATTTATCAATAATTACCCAATCAATCCAATTACTAACCATATAGGAATTATATGTTAAATGGTATACAGTTTTGGCTATAATAATATCCCTAAAAAACAAAGTGGATAATATGGGGAAATTAAAAGTTAGTTATTATAGGATATTTAATTCTTCAAGGAGACTAAAAATGAAATCAAGGAAGTAAATGTAAATACAATCATTGGGAAAATAAAAAATAAACCATATAGAGAATGAATAATGATGATATGAACGCTAAAAATCCCATGTGGGGTATAATATATGGTTGTTGTTGTTGATGAAATAATAGAATAACTTTTAAAAATATTCTAGAGTAAAAGGGTATACACTAAGCATCAGATGGATGGTCACTTCAAGATGCTATTGGAAAACATGACGATCCCACCTATCACTCGGGTTTTTAATGGTAAAGATAGCAGTCTTAGAGTGTTGACTCCATCTATAGAATAATTCATGGAGAATAAAAATGATTTTATCTCAGGTATGCAAATAAGAGGAAGAATAATTATGGATTCATGAATCTTATTTTACCTTTCCTCCATGTGGACTGCACTCCTGTTATTTTTAATCCAGCCTTACCTTCTTCTTAAACAGCCTCAGGATCATCCAGTTATGCCCCATTGATAACTTCTGAACATGCCATCAGAAGCTTGAACCCTATTATTCATCATAGATCTAATCACTATAGGTCTAATGATTCTTCGGTAGCAGCTTCTCCTACCCTGCTCACTGCCATCCCTCAACCGATCTCTCCATCTTATGGACCTGATTCCTCATCTTCCAAAGACAAATCTCTCATGGATATATCTGATGTATATATAATGTAGGATGTTATGGTTCATAGGGATATTTTTAAACATTTTTATCTTGTATTCAAGAGTCATTAATAATAAAATCCTCTTTTGTCACTTTTTTTCTTAACTTATTTTTGTTAATCGCAATGGCAGAGAAGTTTTATGTTTTATGTTTCCCAAAGGCGAAAGAAGTTATTATGTAAACTGAAATATTTGCATATATACACTATCTATATTTTCCACAATAACCATGGGTCAATTATATGTATTAAAATTTCTATAGATATTAAAAAATATTTTTAACCCTGATTCAATAACACTTAAATCTAAATTTTTATTGAAATAATTTGTGATTATAGAAAAGGGGGAGATTGTTAGACTCACCTATTTTGATTGTACCAAATCATGTTTCATTTCTATGATAATCATGCTTCTGTTCTATGATAATCATGTTTCATTAATATTGCTAGTTTTTTATAATGTAATAACCATATACTTTTAATCTCACTGCTCTCTTGTTTAAGCTTACTGAGAAAATTTTATCAACGAAAAAAGGGAACCGATGAAAAGTTTATCGATGAAAGGTTACCATTGAGAAGGTCACCATGCAAGGATACTATTGAGAAGGTTACTGGTGTAAGGCTACCTTTGAGAAGGTCACTGATGCATGTATAACATTGAGAAGGTCACTGATGCAAGGCTAACATGTGATGGTTATCAATGTAAGGATACCATTGAGAAGGTTACCGATGCAAGGCTACCGTTATGAATGTTACCACTGAAGGATATAGTTGAAGGCTATCGATGCACTCTACAAATTAATTCTACTATTGAGGATTACTGTTGGGAAGGCTATTATTCCCAGACTACTAATACTCACTCTTCTACTACACACTTTCTCAAATTCATAATAATATTCTAACAGTTATATTTGGTAAATTTAATGCTGCTGACATTAATTAATGTTGACTGTAGAGATATCAAGTGACCGTATCTCGGGATAGTATGAGGTATGAGGAGGAGGGAATGTGGTCAACATATTCTTATTGTCGAACCTCAAATATAAACAATACGAAGGAGGATGAAACCAAGCATGACTACGAAGTGTGTAAGGATAGAGGAATACGTGGGAAAGGACTTACTCTCTAGATCAGTGAAGATAAGGAAGAACCATCCAACACTTACATTTTGAACCCAATACCCTAAGATGATCATTTCTGGAGAACATCATTAAGGTTGCTATCTATTCTTCATTAAATCTATTAAGATACAAGAAGTAGAAGAATCATGTATTGAAATATAGAACATTGAGTTGCGAAACTCTGTTTTGAGGGAAAATTCCATAGAAAGACACTAACATAAAATTCTACACTCTAAGGAATCAAGAGCTGAAATTAAACCACATAGAGCTTTCTGATCAAAATATTATTATATCAGCTATATTGTGTTCATTTAGTTTACATTTATGAGAAGTGTGTGTCTGTCTGTTAAACACAATGTATCATGTCAGTGAACTGGAGGATACTAAAAATCCTCACATAAAACATCACTTACATATTATTTCCCACGTATAACTCTGGAAGAGATTTTCTGTGGTTTGAATTTTTTTCTATGATGAAGTATGGTAGTGGGTGTGAACACTCGACAGTTTCTGAAAACTGCTGTAAAGCCCGATACAGGTTGTGTATCTTGTTTATTTTTTATATAAACTGTATAGTGGCTGGTGAACACCAAGTGGAGACGATTAAGTCTCAGGTAGAGACTGAACCTCTTATTTTACTCTACTATGTACTTTATTTTAATAATAATCTGTTTGTTCTATTTTCTGTTGTTTATAATATATAAAATAGAAAACTATTTTTACATTAAATTTGATAGTTAGTTATCATTAGTGTGGGAATATGTTTATTTCAGTAATCCAATTTCAATAGTTAATGAAGATTTTACACTAATTAAACTGAGGACTAATCACCCTTTGAGGAACCTATTGACCAACTTATCATTTATATATCTACTACCTTAATTAATTGGGATATTTTAAAATTAGGGGATATTTTTCATAATGTTTTTAACAGAAATTTTAAGTAGGAACTCAAATCACCCCCTCTTGATATTCCACTCTAACCAACAATAGTCACAAAATACAGTGGTGAAATTTATTTTAAGGAATATCATATAGAGAAATAGTGTAAAATTGTAATTTTCGTGAGTCCTTGTAAGAATCACTCTCTATATGTTGAAATAAAAAAATATATACATATAAAAACTGACTAACAAGTGTTTGTGAATAAATTATTAGAGAATATAAGATACAATTTATGTGGTAATTGAAATAAGATGTTGTATTAATGAGTCCTGTTCCAATGAAAACAATTTTCAACAATGATGGTAAATCTATTAAATTGAAGAAACGGAGTTTAATATTTCTATAAATGTTGTAATCTATATATTATAGGTTAAATGAATAAATTTACTGGGTATCTTTCCAAATTACTTATGGATCTAGATTTTAAGTCATATTCGAATTTACCTAGGATTTCATCAAAAATTTTGATGAATCTCAAGTGGATTTTAGTCTTTTTGTAAATGGAATAAATACTTGAGGAGTTGGTGCGCATGATATTAAAATTCTAAAACTATATATATTTCCTGAATATTTATTATTCAATGACATTATTAGTTTATCTGAGTTATTTTTAAGAAACCCAAATGATATTTGGAATAAGTAAACACTTCTAATAATTTATATAAACATGTGATTTCCCATGATAATGATTATTTCATCACATGGTATATAGAGGTGATATAACTCAAGAATATTAAAATATAATCACAAAAAAAAATTTCTTCAAAACATGAAATTGTATAAGAGGATATGAGTTTCAACTAATATTAAATTATTTGAATTAATAAGAAACATCAACTACTTATATAAGTGGTATTATAAAATGATACAAGTGGTATGTCATGGAATCTTTGTAATTTAAATTTAATATATTAAAAATCTTGTGTAAACATGCTTGAGATCACACATGTACTTTCTATTGGGTTTTAATGTGGAAATTATTTACTAAAAACCCAATAAAATAAAACAGCCTACATTATTTTTGGTAACATTGAATCTTGATTCCTATAATGATCTTTGACTTAGTTGGAATAGAGGAGTTTTTAACAAGTAATTTTTAAATGGTGAATCACACTAATTGGAATTTTATATCAGTAATATTGTTATGATATAAAAGTGGGATAGCACGTGAAGTGATATTATATGTTGTAAGAGAATCATTCGAAGGTTTTGAGGGTTTTCATATGTGATGTTTTAGGTAATCATTAAATGGAAGTATATTTGTCTCTAAATATAGAATTTTTAATTCTTATAAAAAGTTGGTGAAGGTGGGGAATTGGAAAATGGGGATTTAAACTGAGGTGTTGATATACCATGAGAAGGGATAAATATGCATTGTATTTTATTTAAAAAGGGTGAGAAAGTAAGATGTTATGGAAAGTTGGATGGTATGGGATATTATCCAAAAAAATCCAATGGTGAGAGATTATATCAACCATAATGTTGGGTTGGATTTTTTGAAAATATTTATTAATAAAATATTTACTCATTTATTGATATTAGAGGTGAATATTCATCATGATGTGTTTCATAAAGGAGTTGATATGTTGCATAAAATTATAGAGGAGATATATGCTATGTATGAATTAGATTTCTTGCATAGAGGGTTGTTTTGGGATAATAGTGATTCTTAAATTATAACTATGAATCTATCAAGTTTTTTAGTTTCATGATGGAAGGCTTATAGGGAAGAATACATGAATCTTTTTTTAGTGTCAGTGTTTTTTTCGTTAGTGGTTAAATAAATATATATATATATTTACATATATATATGATCATAATGAAGATGTTAGTTATATAGGAAAATGTTGAAGTTATAGTTTTAAATAAAATAAAATGGGAAAAATTCATCAAGTCTAGAGCCCATGGTAGTGTAATATTGTAAGTGAGTGCTATTATGGGTTTGTCGTAACACATGTGAAGGAAAGTCGTTGCCTGGGTCGAAAAATAGGAATGAAGGAAGAACTCGAGAATGCCAAATTGAGTTACCTGCTTCCTTGGTTTAGTGGCTAAGGGGTTTATTAATCCAGTGATATCTTGTCTAGGATTATAAACAAGTGACCTCTTAATGGATATTTCCATATATAATTTATAGATTACCACACACTATTTTCCGCTTAAATTGTTCTTGGACATAAAAAATGACGTCATTTTTTATTGTTTTGAACCTATATCCAGTGAAATATTTGTGCATGGATAAAGAGCCCACATCCTTGTTAAACCTGACGGATCTATACATATTCCAAACTACTCATTGTGTAATTATTATTGAAAAAATAGATTGTTTTAAGAAATTTTTATATTTATATTTATATATATAGTGTTAGTTTGTAGTGTGATTAAGGTGGCGTCAACATCATAAGAATTGAAGTGGCCCATGAAGCTTCAAACAATATGAATACTATACCAAATAAAGAATGATTGTTTACTCGAGAGGTTACCTATGAACCATGGAAAAGCCTTCTATAGTCATAGTAAAGGATGTGGTGTAATTGATATAAATAGGATAGTTTCATAATAGTATGATAAGAAATAGTCATGTAAAAAACCATGTCATGGAGAAAAAAACTTCATTGAAAGGATTATTATTTAAAATGGGATACAAATTCAAGGGAATATTTTCAGCTTGTGGTGTTATTTGGTTCAAAATATCTATACAACTAGGTGAATCAATATGTAATGTAGAAAATATAAATAATTGTTCTGTAAATAGTTTCTACTTGATAAATACATGAGGGAAATGGGTAGTAGGAGAGATTCATTCCATGAATGTGTTCATTTTAAATATTGAGTATCTAATGTTGAAGTAAAACAAAAATAAAATACCATCTTACAAGTTATTTTGATGGGATATTATACTATATAGAAAAGTTATGAGAAGTTTTGTTCTCAATCAATTTTTTTTAAGTTATAGTTCTATTTTCCATAACCCATGTAGAGATCAACAATTATGATTTCATGTAATTTGATACAAGAGATGAATTTAATAAGATAATATTGGATGATAACAATGATTATAATTTCAAATATAAAACACAAATCATTATATGTTATGTAATGATATACTTTTGACAATTCAAAAAATATATAGTTTTGAATAGGGTAAGAAGAAGTAACTATGTGCTTTAATAAAATATAAAGGGAGAGCACAATACAGACATTATTGCATAATTGAATTTAAGAGGAACAGTTTTTGTTGACAAGGATTGAAATAAAGTATAGTTTGGAATGAAATTTTTTCTAATTTAATGTTACGATAATATTTATATGGATTTATAAAGTAAGAATGAATACATAATGATAAATATTTGCATTTCTAGAAATATTATCTAGAATTTAGTTTCCTAGAATATGCAATCAATTTGAAGATTAGAAATTCAACACTACTTAATAGAGTCACTTATTTCTATAATAGTAATCATAAGTTTCCCTAGTATTTACTATATCATCAATATTTGGAATCAAATGATACATAGTTAAATTATTGAAATTGATGTGACCTCAATGTCATTAAACTGAGATGATGACCTACAGTCCTATAAAATAATACATTAACTAATGTAGGCTGCAAATAATAAGTACAGGGAGTGACCCTTAGCAAGAAGTAATCGTACATAAAAAATTTATATGTAGTAATCCTTGGGTAGCAATGAGATTATCCAACTGAATTATACAATAGGTTATCCATGGTGATGAGTTACCTTAAAAAACATTGTATCCACTAAAATGTATGTTACTATGGATCATGGTACACAAACACAATACTGAATGTATGATCCATTGAATAGCCTTTTTTGGGTAAACCAAGTAAAATTTCTATATTAATTAACATTATGTTTTCACATTTATGTTATAATGGGGGGAATATCATAGGTTTAATTATGATCCTTCCAATGAGGGATTAAGATGTAGAAAAATAGATCATAGAGGGGAAACGTTAAAAGAATTTAAAATTTGTTTTTACCATGATTCACCTCTTCTCAAAGAGTCATGGGTTCCATAATTTATTATTATGGATTGGTATTAAAAATGAGGGTATATTTGTACACACCTTATCATACCATATCCCATGAAATTTATGATAGCCTATTGTGATTATATTGTGTGACAATGGTCTTTTGTCGATTTAGTTTAGACCTTGGGATCATGATTGGCTTATTAGAATAAATTTTCAATATAGTATAGTGAATTTATGTCTAAGACATGATAAGAGATAATATATTTTGTACTCAAGAAATAACTCAAAAATATCACTAACAAATATATTTATAACGATAGAATAAATTACCATGGTAAATCTATGATTAATTTTAATGAATTTTTGGATTTATATTATTTATTATAGTCTTATGCATCATTAGTGGTAAATTATAAGTAGATCATGGAATTGTGTTATTTTATATTAATATCTAATTAATTATTTGAATTATAAATATATTTTTATTAATGAAAGCATCAAAATTAAACAAAAAGTGTTTTTTTGTAATTATAAGTTATTATTATATTAATATATATATTTTTGTTATTAACAAGAATAATAAATCCCCTTTATTACCATTCTTTGTTGCATTTTTCATGATTATATCTTCTGTAATGTTTTTGAGAAGATATTAAAAATGACTCAAAGTGTATATAAATATGATAAATATGAAAATGAGAAATGGGTATGGGGTTACTATATCCATTATGAAATTTTCCTTAGCTTACTAAAATTATTCATTTTTATATAATGGGTATAATGTCATTATCTACATAACTATATAGTATATTGCCTCAAATACCACCTACAACCTTATAATAATGGTTAATAGGATAACTCTTCCTATAATCTCTTCTATTTATTTGTAGGGGATGTTACCTATAAACCCCAATATAACCTTCTATAGACGTAGAAAACGATGTGGTGTAACTGATATAGATTTGAATGGTATCTTATGATTTTGAAAGTAAACATAAATGAAAAAAAACATGTCATGGAGTTAATAATTTTTCATTGAAAGGATCATTTTGAAAAATTTGATAACTCTCTAAAGGTAATTTTTTTGATGATTGGGTGGTACTTGGTTCAAAACATTGTTATATAGACGGAGAATTGAAATGAATAATTGAGGAAAAAGCTAAGAATATTAAAATGAGTTTTATATTGATTTAATATGTGTAGAAAGTTGGTTATAGAATATTTCTATTCTAACAAGGATCACATTTTAAATATCATGTTGTTGAAGTTGAAGTACAACACACAAAAATGAGCATTTTAGAAGATATTTTGAAGGAAGTTTTTACTAGATATTGATGTTATGAGCAATATTTCTGATTTAGTACTCAAACAACATGTTTCCAGATATTTTTTGAGATTAAAGGACCTATTAAATGTTAAAAAATGATTATTTAATAGAATTCAGTTGATTTTCAGAATTTCTTTGAGATAAATTTTGAATTTATCATTGATTTTATTTAATATTTGAAATTTAATTCATTCCATGTTATTATATAATATACTGAATAGAATTGATAACAAAATATAGAAAATAATAGGGGAAATATATAGAACTGTTTGTTCCTATGTAAGAGATATAGATTCCAAAATATGGGAACTATTTCATATTTGAATTAAATGGGAAGTGTTATAGTTGAGATTGATTGAATTGAAGATTAGTTGGGAAAGGAAGAATCACTTTAGTATGTGAATAGAAGATATATATAGTTTTACAAAGGTATATTTAACACACACTAATAAATATTTCCATTACTGTAAATATTTTTTAGAGTTTTGTTGGATTTTACCTTAAGTCACTTTGACGATTAAAGATTCATCTCTACTTACCGGAGTTTTTTATTTTTAAACTAATAATCATAAGAAGCAGTACTATTCATTTATGAAATAATATTTGGAATTAGATAATACATAATTCAAGTATGGTACATGGAGTTTCCATCTTTCCATTAATGTTAGAATAAGACCTACAATACTATAAAATGACACCTTCACTTAAGAAGGGTGTGGAGGAGAAGAATATGGAGTGACCCTTGGTGAGATGTGATCTTACGTAAATAATATATAGGTAGTGGGACTTGGATGATAGTGATATTATCCATAAATATCATACAAGTAGTGATCCTGGGTGAGGATTTCCTTTACCTAAAACACTATATCCACTCAATAGTGATTTATAGTTGAACATGTTTCACCAACACAACAATGATTGTATACTCTATGGAGTATCCTTTTATAGGTATACCATGTAAAATCTTCATGTGCCTTTAATCATCATTTTTTCATATATGTGATTCTTCAAAAAATAAATTAAATGATTACTTGAATTCCTTACAGTGGGGGAACGAGATCCTGAAAAATAGATTATAGAGGGATAATGTAAAAAGAAGCTTAGATTTGTTATCACCATAATTAACCCCCTTCCCAAGAGATCTTGGTTCCCTTGATTTCTATTATGGATTGAAATTTAAAATGAGTGTAAATTTACTCTCACCTTATCATACTTATCCCTCAATAGCTTTTTTATCCTCTAGAGATTTGGAAGTGTGCCAGAGGTTTTATGTCAATTTAGGTCAAACCTTGTCAAATTAGGTCACACCTTGAGGACTTGATTGGGTTGTTAAAAATAGTATCAGAGAAGACATTGTATGTTGGGTTCAGGACAATATAAGAGATAAGATTTTTAGTACATAGGAATTAAGTCATGAATATTCCTAAGGATCATTATTATAGTGAAATAATGAGTCGCCTTTGGTTATCTAGGATTAATATTAATTTATTCTTTTTATTTATATTATTTATTGGAGTCTCATGCATAATTAGTGGGAAAATATATATAGTAAAATATATGGGATCATGTATTTTTATTAATTTGAATGATTTACTAATTATTTATTTGAATTATTTACATATTTATATTAATTAAAGTATCAATTTTAAATAAATTGTGGTTTATCAAATATTTAATAGTGAATATTACATTAACAAAAATATTTATGTGATTTAATTGATTAAGAAATACCCTTTATTATCATTGTTTAATATATTTTTTATTATTATATATACTGTAATTTTTTTGAAAATCTAATAAAAATGATTTAATGTATATAAGAATATAAAAACTGAGAAAATGAGATAGGGTTATGGGATTCCTATGACCATTATGAAATTTTAAATAATCTAGTAAAACTAGTCATTATTAGATAATGGATATAATTTGTTTAACTACATAAATATTGAGTATGTTGACTCAAAGACCACCTACAACCACATATAAAGGGATGGAATAAACACTCCACCTACACATCATTCAATTGATTTGTTGGGGAAGTTACCCATGAGCCACAGGAAGGCCTTCTAAAGGAATACTAAGGGATGTTTTGTAAATAATATGAATGTGGTTGGTTTTTTATGAGTATGATAAAAAATATTAATCTAAAGAAAATCATGTCATGGAGATAAAACAAATCATTTAAATGATCATTTTGTAAAATGGGATAACTTTATAAGAGAATTTTTAGAGGGTTTGGTGGTAGTTAGTTCAAAATTTTGATATATTTGATGGGAATCAATATGTGAAGTTGAGTATGAAGCTAAGAATTTTTAAAGGAGTTTTGTATTGATATATTTCGTGTGAAAAATGGTAGTATGAGAGATCTATTCAACAAATGTGAGCATTTTAAATATCATGTTTGTGCTGTCTTAGGAAAATATAAACAATGGACAATTTTACAAGCTACATTGAAGGAATTTTTGAATAGATGTGGAAGTCATGATCCGTTTTTAGGGTTTGGTGTTCAAATAACCTATTTCCAGATATGGTTCAAGTTTTAACAACCCGTACTGAGATAAAAACTTTGGATTTGAGTAATATTGGTCTTTGTGATGATTTTTATTTAGAGGATGCAAGTTATATTTGATTTTAATTTCAAATTTGAAATTTAAATCATTCTACGTTATGTTTTTTTATTGTGTAAAATTGAAAGAAATTTTACATAACATAATAATAAATGGTGAAAGAAATGTTTGATCCAAAAGAATAGGAAAGGAGTTAAAAACATGGGAATTATTTTATATTTTTATTAAATGGTAAGAGTTATTAGAAGGATTGAAATGATGTTTAGTTTGCAATGGAATTTTTCATTGTGAACATGAAGAGATGATATATATCATATTATAATTTAAAAATGTATACAAAATGATAAATATTTACATTGATAGAAATATTATCTATAGATTTTTTTACTACTATATGAAGTCAGTTTGATGATTAAATAATTAAATATACTTACATGAGTTTTTTTATTTCAAGAAGTGTATTTAAAAGTACGACTAGTATTCTCTGGTGCATCATATTTGGAATTGAATAAAACCTAATTCTAGTGTGGGGAATAGAGTGACCTTCATGTAATTGAACCAATAGAAGACCTACAAGGCTATAAATTTATACCTTTTCCAAATTAGGTCTTAGAGATGATGATGAATAAGTGACTCTTGGTGAGATGTGATCATAATTAAACCATCTATAGGCATTTATCCATGGGTAGTAATGAGATTATTCCTAAAAATTGTATAATGGATGAGACTTAGTGTGGAGTTCCATTACCGAAAACGTGGTATCCACAAAATTGTTAGTTTTAGTGGATCTTGTTAAGCCAACACAATACTGAGTGTTTGATCCTTATTGTATCCCTTTAATTGTTTACCTGGTAAATTATTTGTGTTCATTGACATAAATATTTTTCATCAGAGAGACAATGGGAAAAATAAATCAGAGATTATATTTTGATCCTTCCAATGGGGGAATAAGATCTTGGAAAATATATCAAATCCATACAAAGATAAATTATGTTTAAATTTTTTGTCACCATGATTCACAACAATCATTGAGTGTCCCTGGTTATGATAATTTCTTATTATGGATTGTTTATTAATTATGATGGTAAATTTCTTCCAACCATATCATACCTTATGCCTTAAATGTTTTGACAACCTCTAATGATCAAGAAGTGATATAGAGGTATTGTTTTGATTTATGTCAATCCATGGTTTTTAATTGGGTTATTACGAAATTGTATCAATGTAGTCTATGGAATTTTGTTCTATGATAGGATAAGAGATAACATTTCAAGTAATAAGTAATTTTGTTGTAAATATTCCTAACCAACATTATTATAGTGAAATAAAAAATTTATCATGGGTAGTATAGGTTAAATTTCAATTTTTTACATTATTTACTAGAGTCTCATGTATCATTAGTTGGAATATAAAGTTTATTACATATAGGGGAGAATGATGTCTTTTTCATATATATACTTGAATAAATAATTGTTGGAATTATTTATAGATTTATATTAATTAAATCATCATTAATATATAAATAGTGTCTTATTACTTAATTTTTCATGATTATTAGATTAATATAAATATTTATGTGATTCATTTTATTAATAAATCCCCTAAATTATCAATGTTGATTTTAATTTTCATTATTATATATAATGTAATGTTTTTGAAGAGATTTTTATAAATGATTTAATGTGTATAGAAATATTAAAAATTGTAAACGAGAGAGGGGTATTCGATTTCAATTTCCATTATGATATTCTACTTAGTTTAGATAAAATATTCATCAATAAATAATAGATTTAATGTGATTTTCTACTTAAATATAGAGTATATTTCCATAAATTCTACCTAAAACAATATTATAAGGGGTGATGAGACCACTCCACCTACCAATATTTCCACTGATCCACGTATCCTCTAGGGGCATACATTGCGACTTAATGTTAAAGGTAATGGATTTCATAAATGGTTAGCCATAGTTTTTAGTGACATGCGATATTTCTAGTTTCATCACCCTAAATATTTCAATCATATTTTACACCAAAAAAGTAGAGGAATTAATAAAATATATCCACTATATATCCCAGAGGATTGAAAACAATATAAAGAATGAGGTATAGTTATAAGTATTTATTATTGAAACGGGATGAATGTCATTTGAGTGATGTCCAAATAGAATCTAAAAAATTAAAGTGGTATAAATAATTGATAGTTATTTTTGAAAAATTAATTTTTTAAAAAGATATAATTTTGTGACATTCCTATATATCTTTTTTGGTTTAGATTTTTAGATAATTAGATATTAACTATTACATAATAAACACCTGAAATACAAAGTGGTCACCTCCATTAATTTTCCATTTTTTCTCAAAAAAATAAATTTAAATTGAAATAAGTTTTCTTTTCAGGTTAAATCATCATTATTTTTAACCTGACATTATCATCTTTCATAATCATCCATAAACCTTGTGAAAAATATTTGAAAAAATGTGATTCACACAAATATATTAGTGATGAACATATACAATGAAGAAACAAACTCTTTAGTCCATTTTAAAACCATGAGATCATATAAGAGAGATTTCCTTTAAAATAATTATCTTTGACCTAAAATAAACATTCACTTATAAATGAAATCAGTTTTACTACACAATTTTTTCATAAATAACTTTAAAATAAATCATAAAAGAAAAATAATAATCATGAAGGATTCTTAGAAAACATGAAAACCCATGAAAAAAAGTTTCTTAAAAGATATGCATTTTACCCTCAAAGGGAATAATCATTCTTTAATCAAAATATCATTATCTAAACTTATGAAATCTAAATACTTTCATATAAATTCATTTAAAGGCATATAAAATTAATTTCTTTACATTATGACATTATATTCAAAGGAAACTTATAAGAACCCTTATAATAACCATTATATATGAAATATCCCACACCATGAATTCCAAATTAATTTTTGAAATAACATAATCATTACCAAATGAATTTGAGAGATATATTAGGCTCCCCCAAAAAATATAAACAATTTCCATGTACCATGAAATACATGAAAAATATAAAATATTTAATTTCCATTATCAAAATAATAATAATATACTTTTGAAAATATAAGTAATGCATTTTTAGATTCAAATATGTCTCTTTCTATTAAAACCCAATATTCAAAAATAACATACTCAGAAAAAGGGGAGAATGATTTTTGTTTTTAGAAAACATGGAATCTTGTAATGGAATAAAAATATAAAATATTGGTTATTGTGGAATTAAAAGTAGTTGATGTTTTACACATTATAGATTCATTCCTTTTGTATATTATGAAGAATGTGAAAATTTTGTAAAAAATATGAAAACATATTCCATTAAAATACCATTCCATGAATGAAAAAGAAGAGGTAAAATGAATATTTTAATTAATTTATTTAAACAATTACTCTTCCAAAAACCTTATGAACATGGAAGAATATAATTATAAAAATAAATTCAAATCATTTTATAATATGTTTAAAGATAGAGTATACCTTACATTGAGTCTGAATTGTCACATATTTTCATTAAATCATATATAATGAACTTATAAAAAATATTTACATTATTAATAATATTTTATAGGTTTACTAACTTATAATTAAAAATATTTCATCATTTTAATTCAACGAAATATTTAATTACATAATTATTTAATTCTATGTCGGGTGTTTTGAGGACGTTCAATTAATAATTTTAAAATGAATTTGTTAGGTAAACTATGGTCAAACTGGTAATTGTAACATAATAAAAGAAATATTAATCATAAAATAATTATCATTTGCATAAATAAAGTTAATTTTTTGATTCAATCATGGAAGTGGCTGTGAAAAAAGGAATACATCAGCTCATAATATGGTAGTCTGCACTTACACATGAGCGATATTATTACTTTTTGGTGGAAAGAAAGTAAATAATTAAAATAAAAATATCATCTATAATAATTATTATAATTTTATAAACATAAAATACCTTTAATAAATTAATCTCCATGACCATCCATGAGAGATGATTTTTGAAAAATGAAGTACATCACTGCATCAAAATGGTAGTTTGTACATATGCACAAATGATGATTCGATTTTTAACGATTGAAATTGTATAAATATAGATTATAGATTATATTTATTTAATATTAATTATGTAATTAATATCATATAAATATTAAATGTATCATAATATCTATCCATAAAAGGAAGTGATGAGAAAACAAATTTCATAGGTTTACGAGCTGGTAGTCCACACACACACAGAAACAATGGATTTGTTTCCCATTTGATGGAAATGTTATGAATTAGGTTATGAGATTATCATAATAATATATTATAATATGGTATATACTGGTTTTATTATATTTTAATGGATATGATATAATTAAATAAGGTACAAGAAGATGTATAATGAAAATTTTTGGGGAAGAAAATTACCTCCTCTTAGGAGAACCTCTTTCTTCTATATCCATCGAACTTTATGGTTGGTTTCTTGTTGGGATCAAGACCTTTGTCAAGTGTGGATGAATGTTTTGAAATTATTTGGGTAGATATTTTTTAATATACATGGCTCAAGAATGTGAGAAAGATAGGATATGTGGTGTCTTTATTTAATATAGGACATGGAAACCCTTGAAATTACATAATTTATAAACTTTTTATAGTTGAATTTTCATATTAAAGTAGAATAAAATTGTTATATTAAAAATATAAGGTAAATATAATTTGAAATCCTATCATACAATAATATTTTTAAGTTTTTTCATGATTTTATAGCACACATCTCTTAGTTTTAACCCATATTATCCCTTTTTCCAATTACTGTGATATCAATGTTTTTTACTCTTTAGGGGTTTAGAAAGTTACAATAAAATGAAAAATGACACATAAGTGGAAAATGGTTGATATTATTTACAATATTAAATTTAATTAAATAAATATGATTTTTATGAATTTTAAATCATTTCATAAAATATTATATAAAATAAATTACCTATAAATTAATTTTCAGAACTATTCACATATTTTGAATTTAAAAAATATCAATAAATAATTTAATTATAAAATATATTTTAAAAAAATAAATAATATTCTATATTTATCTAAAAAATATTTTGGAACCCCATAACATACCCAAATAATTTACATTTAGAGTTATTAATGTCATTAAACTGATTTTTTATTGCTTACACAAATACTATATTGGTGTTGATTAAGCATTAAAATAATTATTTCATTACTAAAATTATAAAATAAATTAAAATAATAAAAAATAATCCAATTTAAAGATGAAATTTTATAACAAATAATTACTTTTTTATCCCTATAAAAATATTATAGATATTAAATCTAAGAAATAGACAGTTGTTAATATTATTTTACTGAAAATAATATAGTGGTATTTATCAAAAAAATGAAAAACTAATATATATTCAAATACATATAAAAATTGGTCTAATTAAAAAAATAAATTGAAATATAGTCTTGTTTATAGATGATTTTGAATACCTATTTCATAGTTTTATCTTTGTTCTGTCCCTTTTACCCTTATCGTAGTGACAACAATTTTACCAAGGTTACTATTCAATATTAATAAAAATAAAGATGAACTATTTACCAAATTTGGACATAATTATTTAATATATATAATCCATTTAAAAAAATTTATCCCTATTAATGGAAGATATTACATTAAATAAAACCATTAAAATTTGGAGAAAACGATTTTATAGAAAAATTCATTTTTAAGTATAAATTTCTATTCCCAAATTAAGAAAAATATAAATTACAATGAAATTAATTATATTATGTTTAATAAAAGAGATGTAATTAAATTTTGAAAAAAATTCAAAAACATGAAACTTTTAAAATTAATGACAAAAAATTACATTTTTCTATAAAAATAAAATTTTTTCGTATTCCCTGCATAAGAATTTTTTTCTAAAAAAACCAATATTATAACCTCAGATAATTCTTATATGATTATTTAAAAAAATATATCATTTTTATCAGATATAATTAATAAAATTTTCATTATTTAATAATAATATCAACTCAAATAAATAAATAAATAATATTTTTTTTCTTCAGAAAATGTATTTTTAGAGCATAAATTGACTTTATCAAAATTTGATTGTTTATTTCCAATGAATTAAGAAATATGTTTGTGTTGAATATGAACTTTATAAATATATTTTATAATTAAATTATTTCTATTCATACCTTCCAACTCAGTGTATAGGTTATAATGGTCATAAATAGAAATAATAATATTTTACAGTTTTTAAGGCTCGGTATTGTGTGTCATGTACGCTATCTTATATAGTCTAATTTTAAAATAATAGTGTATTAAATTATACCCCACATAATAATTTTATTTTTTATTGATTAAATGTGTTTAAATTATTTAAAAATAAATAAATTTTAAGGAGTGGAACATAACACATATGAACATGAATAGAGAAACCTTTTTAATATTTGAAAATACCTCTATTGATAACTAACATCATTAAAGGTATAATAAATCATAATTTTGAAAAATGAAAAATTTAAATATGATGGTCACTAAGAATAAAACATAATAATGTTACTAAATAAAAATATCATTGAGGAGAATTGAAAATACAAACAGGAGGAGAAAAGTATTTTCCAAATAATGATGGAGGGTTATAGAGAACATTGATTTCAAGAAAGTGAATGATCATGAGAATGTCAATAAACCCTAAATCATGAATCTATAGGGGATAAAGGAGATCATAAATTCACTAATAATAATTATTAATGGATATATGTATTATTTCAAGATCATTTTCCCAGAGTTGAGGGATGATTTTAACATCAATGTAATGAAAATGATAAAATATAATTACTTTATTTATTTCCATTTCATATGCATCATTTGTTCATTTAGTTATTCTTTAATAAATTTGTACTTATATATCAGATCTTACTGAATGAAAATAATATTCAAAATGAAATTTTCTTTCCCAAAGTACTTAAATAAAACTTTAATTGATCACAGGATCCAAAGAAGGATAAAAATAGGTTCCTCCTCTATTTAGAAACTAACCAAAACCCAAATGGTTAGCACAATGTAATATAATATCTACCATTAATAAACTTCACATGGATAAATACAAAATTAATCTCCAAATTTTCAATAATAACACCGAAATTTCAACTTTAATCCTTTAATAAATAACTAAACATAAAATTATTTAATATATTCTCAACCAATTTCAAAACAAAAAACTCAAAAATACATTACAACATATTATTCCAAGATAAACATAAAATTTACCTCTAAATAACAACAATCAATCATAATATCACATAATAAGAGAATGTATATTCCCAAATGATATAATCTCAAAAATATATTAATCATTTCCAAAATTTACATGAATCACCATAAATCCAAAATTAAATCCTATTTACTTCTGAAAGATAATTCATCATTTATTCCTCTAATAAAAATTTATGTTATCATAAATTAATTCCATTTAATATAACCATATAATATTCAAAATAATATAACAATTCATTGAAAAATAATAATAATCACATAATCGCCTCATCTCTTTTCAATACCAGGGAAATCTATTAGATAAATCATATATTCTCAACTTCTAAAAACTATTTTTTCATTGATAACCATTATTTAATCAACACCAAATATCACCATAACCCTAAATATTATCAATAACTTTAAAGTTATTTATGAATAATAAAATAGCAATATTAGTGAAATAACAATTTCACTAAAACACATATTAAACTCAAGGGTTGTATTACCATAAATGCATCCCAAAATACACTTAACCATCTTAAACTCTCATCACATAAAACCACAAAAGGGGTATAAATTACATTAATATGATTATCTAACTTATACTTATAATCCAATGATGGTATATAAACTCTTATAATATTCTCATGTAAATCACCATTACCTCTAAATTTATCTAAACCTTCACTTTGATAAAATCTATAAGGATATGATCCCAATTCAATCGATAGTTTAATTTTGAAATATGAATTAATTTTATTTCATTTCTTAAGACCCTTTTATATTTAGAGTTTTATAGAATTAGGTCATGACTCTTTCATGACTAATGCATGCATTATAAAGCGTTCAATACCACTTAGTGTCCATTTTTTCTCAATAAAATACTTTTAAAATAAAATATTCTTTTATTTTTATGATAAATCATCATGTTTTGAAATATGAGAACATCATTATCACTAATCGCCTTAAAAACATTAAAAGTGTTTCAAAACTTCGGATGACCACACAAATCCTAGTAAGGGATGTACATAAAAAGGAAATTAATCTTTTTAGTCCTCTTCAAAACCATGATATCATATAAGATAATTCCTTTAAATTTTGAGCTCAAATAATTTTTTACAAACATGTGAAATTTTCATTATTTACCAATGTTTTTCATAAAACAATTTATAGTAAAAAAGTAAAAGTAATAATTATGTGGGTTTCTTAGGAAACATGAGAACCCATGAAAACATTTTTTTATATACATTTTTCCCATAAAGGGAATAATTATTCGTAGAAAAAAAATATTATTAACTTTTCTTATTAAATAAAAATAATTACATGAAATCTCATGTTCAATCATAGAAAATCTATGTAGGTCCCTTGGAACATCATTTTCCTATAACCCTTATAAATTGAATAATCTACATGGTTAATATCAACATAATTTTCTAACTAACATAATCATTAACAATACATTTGAGAGATATATCATGATCAACCATCATAAAAAAAAATTCATGGACTATAACATAGTTTAAACAAATAAAATTGTGAATTTCCATAATAAAAATAAAAAATATATACTTTTAATCCCATAAGTTAATCATTTTTTGATATTGATAGATCTATTTCCTTTAAAACCCCATTTTCAAAACTAAACCACCAAGAACAAAGGGAAGAAAAGTTATTATTTAAATATAAAATGGAAGATTTTAATGGAATGAAAATTTCAAATAATGGTTGTAGATGTGTAAAAATTAATTTATATCATATAAAATAAAATAACAGTTATTTTATAATTTTTGTCTAAATTCAAGCATTCCATATGTAATATGAAAAAAAATTCAATTAAATAACATTGAAGGAAAGTAAGAGAAGAGGTAAAATGAAAATTTTAATTCATTTATTTAATTATTTACTCATCCAACAAACATTATGGGCATGGAAGAAAAAAATTATTGAAATCCTAAAAACATTTTATAACTAGGTTTTAAAATAGAATATTCCTTAACTTGTGTATGACTTGTCACATATGTTATTTCAATAATGTATAATGGACTTATAATAATTATTTATTTTATTAATAAATTTTAATGGTTTAATCACTTATCAATAAACCTATTATTTAATTTATTTAAATTCAATATTTAATTACATAATTAGTTAATTATATATAGGGTGTTTTGAGGAAAATCGGTTCATAATTACAAAATGATTTTGGTAGCTTGGTCTGGATCAAAGGGATTATTATTCCATTATATTTGGAATAATAATCATGAAACAATTATGAGAAATAATTGTATTCTACACATACACATGAGAAATAATAGTAGTCTACACATACACATGAGTAATGTTTTTACTTTTTGTTGGTTGGAAAATATAGAAATAAAATAAAATATTATCATTAAATAATGATTATCATTTTATAAAAATAAATTAACTTCATTAATTAAATCCATTTTACAATCGATGAGAAGAAGATATTGAAAAATGAGGTACATTTCTATGTAAAGGTTGTAGTCTATACATATACAGACATGATGATTATAGTTTTATCTATTGGAATGGTACAAAGATATATTATATATCATATTTATAGAATATGAATAATTTCATTAAATATATATATATATATATATATATTAAATCCACTATAATATCAATCCATGAAATATAGTGGTGAGAAAATGAAAAACATAGGTTTGCAATCCGGTAGTCCACACGTACAAAAAAATGATGGTTCTATTTCCCATTTAGTGGAGAAGAGATGAAGTAGGCTATGAAAATAACCTTATATCATATAAATATATGTAATATACATATTTTATTATATTTTTATGGCTAAGAAAAAATTTAATGATGTAGAAGAAGATGTAAATTGAAAAAACTCGGTTAAGACGATCACATCCTCTTTGGAGAACCTATTTTGACTTACACATTAAGATTCCTTGGTTGGCCTTTTGTAGATTGAAACACCTCTAGAATGGTTGTAGTAATTTTGGAAAATTATTTTAGTAGATCTTGGTCAATATAAATGACTTATGAATGGCGTGGAATAGATGATAGGTGGTCTCTTTATACGAAAGAGAATAGAGGAACTCTTGGAATTACATAAAGTATTAAATTAAAATAAGTTATTTTTACTTTTCAAGTGGTAGTAAATGTAAATATTTAATGATATCATTTATATAAGTCAAAATTATCTCTTTAAAGATAATTTAAAGAAACTTAGGTAATGTTTTAACCCTTATCTCTTAGTTTTATACCCCATTAACCCTTTTTAAAATTACCATGATTGCAAGGCTTTTTAATGGTGTTAATAAAGTTACTATAAAAGGAAAAGTGACCCATAAGTTGAAAATAGATGATATGATATACCATATATCTTTTAATTTGGAAACTATACCATTTTTATGAATTTAAATCATTTAAGAAAATTTTATTTAACCTAAAATACCATTAAAGGCGTTTAGGGACTATTCAGAAAATATGAATCTAAAAAATAAAAATATGGTAATATAATAAAATTAAATAATTATAAAACAAAAATAATACATTATAATAATCTGAAAAATTCTTGTAACACCGTAAATTTTCCTAAAACATGTTACTTTTCGAGTTTTTAATATCATTTAATTTATTTTTAATTTTCTTTTACAAGCACTATATCAACATTGTGTAAGCATATAAAGTGATTATTTCACCCCCAAAATTTAAAACAGAATTTATTTAAAAAAATTACTCATATTTAAGGTAACATTTTAGATATTCCCAAAACATTTTTTATATTTTTCACTAAATATTATAGATATAAAATGTAAGAATGAGACATTCTGAAATTTTGATTTACAAAATATAAAATAATTTTCGTTATTAAGGGATAATGTCACTAGAATTCCATATTGTATAATATACTAATGGAATAATATAGTTAAAACCAGTAAATTAAATATAAGATATTTTATGGATGATTTTTAATCTTTATTTCCTAGTTATAACCTAATTCTACCCATTCTACCCATTTTTCCCTTATCATGGAGAAAATATTTTTACTAAGGATACTATTCATTTTGGAAAAAATAAATTTGAAATATTTACAAACTTTTTAGAATTTTGAATCAAAATAATGATTTTATTTCTTAAAATTTAATCCCTATAATCAATGAGAATAAATTTTAAAATAAACTCACAAAACCCGATAAAAATGGTTTAAAAAAATGCATTTTTACATCTAAAAATGTTTTTATAACAATATTAATAATAATATCAATTATAATGACATTATTTAGTATATTTGTACTCATAATGAAATGTTGAAATTTTATAACTAATTAAAACAATATAAAAATTGTAAATACATGAATATAAATGATAGTTTCTATGAAATAAATATATTTCAATATTACCTAGATTATTCATCTTTTATGAAAATTCCCAAAATTTCAGCATAAGATAAAATTGATATATTTTTTAAAAAATGCTATAATTTGTAACAAATAATCTTTTAAGAGTGGTGGAAATTAAATATAATATTCACTCACAAAAAGTAATAAAAAATATTTATTGAATAAAATTTATTTTGTATACGTAAAATGACTACAAAAAATAGAGTACTTATTTAAAAATTTTATTTCAATATGTTTTAATTTAGTAGGTACATTAAAAATATATTATATAATTATATTACTTATATTAATACCAGACAATTTGATAGCTAGGTTATAAGGGTCGTATTTAAATACTAATATTTTTTGGTCGTTAATGGTTGGTGTTACATGTCGAGTACACTATCAAAAATAATAATAATATAAATATTTTAGTATTAAAAGGGATTTAAATAGAAAATCTTCTATTAGGTATTATATGAAAAATGATTCCTTAATAATTTCTATCAGTTTAATGATTCGGGATACACAAAACAAAAGAAATGGGTGATGATTATGATGAGGTATATTGTAAATTTTACTAATTTTTTTCTACAAAAATGACCTGAATAAGGATGAAGAATAAAATGCTAAATTTTTTTAAATGGTAATTAATGAGACCATTTAAAATTAATTAATTATATTCAATATTTACACCTTTTAAAATTTTTATTAGAAATTTATTGTTGAGAGGAATTTGGAGGAATGGTTAAGGTGTGTTGCTTCACATCCTTAATAATGTTCAGGTGATAAATCTTATAATACGTGGAAGTAGTGTTAGGAAGAGATGAGTCAGTGTGGATACAAATAGTTTACTCAAGGAATAATCACTCTTCATTCTTCCAACACAATGATACATATGGTATCATGTGATCAGTATGGATTTCAAGTATATACTCGACAAAATTACCCATATGAGGTGATGCAATTCCATTTATGTGGTTTGTTTGGACATCAGTATAGCTTTTATTGTATAAAAACATTGATTATAATTGTTTATAAATATCAAAATACTAAATAATTTCATTCTAAATTATGTGGATAGTTAGTAAAGGGAAATAGACCACCATTAAGAACACATGGTTGAAGAATTATGTATTGTTGTAAAACTTAGTGATTAGTATCACCCTCTTCCTCGAAGAAATTTTAGCTGTAAGTGAATATTTAAGTAGATGTGACAAGCTAAGTAGTAGTAAATAAATTTTACTTCATATTAATATTCATAAATTAAATTTTATATTGTTATATTCATTATATGAACATTATGTACTTTAAAATCAAAATAGAAATAGTTTTACTCTTACTAAATTCATTTTCATGTATTATATTGTTTCATTTAAATTATTTATTCCTAAATATAATAATTATAAATTTAACAATTGATCTTATTTTTAAAATCATTAAGTGAAAAGTATATTATAAATAATTTTTGGCCTTTTCTAAAATGATTTATTTTTATGTAAATAGTGAAAAAAATTTATTTTCATAAAATATATATTTATTTTCATTAAATAAAATAATTTATGTTAGAACCATGGTCTTCTATTCATGATTTGGAGTATGGTTTGTGTTTGTTGTCAATATTCAATGGATGTTCGGATCGTGTACAAGCAAAGAGATCTTACTGTTCAAGCAGACAATAGTATTGAAGGTGGCGTCGTTTCCCATTGCTTTCCAAATTTTGGGGGTCCAAATTCTAGAAGTTGTTGAGCATCGCGAAAAGTGGTTTTTCATGAAGATAATAATTAAATATGGCAAAGGCATGAATTTCTCGATGATAGGATGCATGGTTTGGAAATCGCGAAGACCAGAAAAATAGAGGCGGTGGGTCTTCACGATTACGTCAAAGCATCGCGAATGGAAGAGTTGAAGCGCATCGCGGCAGTGAAGGGCTTTGTGAGGGAGCTTCGCGGCGAAGGCGTGAAGGAATGATGACGGTGATACTCCGCGATTAAGATGAGCTCCGCGAAAGGAAAATTGCCGTTGTGCTTCGCGATTTTGATATAATTTCGGTGGGAACATTGGAGCATCGTGATTTGAGCTGATGTGGCACTGAATTCGCACGGAAGGGTCGAGGGTCGGTGGAATCGCCTATAAATAGAGGCCGACCCCCTCAAGAGATTTAGAGAGAATTTCATAGAAAATCCTTTGCTCTCGGTTCGCAATGGTCTCTCGCGAAGGCAGTGTGCTTCACTAATGAGGAGCTTCGCATCGACAATTCTAGCTCCGCGAATGTCATGCGCCCCGTGTTGGCTCAGTGAGTTTCATGAAGAGGCAGGATCTCACGATAGACAAGCATAGCAAAGGCTGGAGCCTCGCGAGAGTGCTTCGCGATTGAGCTTCGCGAAAAGGCAGGGACTCCGCGAAGGCTTGTTTGAGCTTTGTAAAATTTGCAGCCTTGTGAAGTAGGGTACTTTGTGAAGGCCTTCTCCAAAGGTTATTTGCCTAGTGGACAAGGGAAAAGGGGGTATTCATCAGTCGGTGGAATTTGGACTTTAACAGAGCATTAACGCAGGACTCTGATGGAAGCAAAGTCTCATGCTGAACAGAAGTCAATGAACTTCATGTCTATCAATTGAAGAGACCTTCACGTCTATAAATTGAGTGTGACTTCATAAACAATAGTGATCTAGGGGGAGTCAACGGGAGTGACCCAAGGGAAGCAGTGAGCTATCCCCGAACCTTTGTAAAGGCAATGATCCTGGGATAGAGTGACTGTGCCCAAACAATTGTAATCTCCAGCTAGCGAAGCATGGTGGATTTTGGTATGACCAACAACTTGTCGGTGTATGCTCCTTGAACGTAGCCCATAGTGTTGAACTAAGTAAAAAGGGACGTGTCTTCTCTGTGCATGTGCATGTTTTCTTTCTGATCATTTTCATCATAAAGGTTCAACATGTTCCTACCAACGTGGGAACATGATCCATCACATTAAAAGAAAAAGTTGTCACCCTGATTCACCCCTCCCCTCTTAGGGTGTCCCGGGGTCCTTCAATTTATAAGTTAAATTATATTTTTAATTTAATTTTAATGTAATGTTGTTTTAATTTATTTATAAATATTTTCATTAATTACATTGGAATTTATGTTATACATGGTCTTGGTATAACTTCATTTTTGGGCTTAGAAACTCATTTCTCTAAGATCCATTTTTCATTTTGTTCTAAAAATATATGTTAAAATTTATTTATGCCACTTATGGAAGTTGAATAGTGGAATGTGGATTCAATATTTTTAATTTGGAGTTTGTAATTTGTTAAATATATCCCCTTTTATTTTTAGTCACTATGAATAGTAATCATACTAAATAGTTATCACCTCGATACGGGTAGATTGGTAAAACATGATTAATATGATAAGATAAGTCTGCAAAAATATATGTAACATTGTATTTAATTTATTAGATAATTTTCTTTTCAATAATAACAATATATTATTTGAAAATGTGGAAAAAAATTTCCACATTCCTTTGATAATGTCATTAATGTGATTTTCAGTAAAGAATAAAAACTAAATGAAACTCTCTTTGCTTTAATATGGAAAATATTTCCTAAAAAGATAAAAGGAGTTTAGGTTCTTTTATAAATGGTTATTTCAAATATTAATGTGTTTTTTTATCATCATAATTTGTATTTAGATCATATTTGAGGAATAATTATCTTAAGTGCTTATGAAATGCTGACACAATCCTTGTTCAGGTAATAGAATATTAATGTAAATTATTTATTAATAATTTAAATTAATACAATTTGGATGGATTATTTTATTACAAGAATCTTTATATTTTAATCAGGTAGGTTTCTCCATTTGATTTAAGAAGGATCCAGTTATTCCTAAAATGATTGATTAAATTTTATGAATATAGTTATCTATGATTAATAAAATTGTTTCCATTTTCTTATTATGTGTTTTAAAGTTTTTCTTTGAAAAAAACAATTTTTTTCTATGTGGATAACATTTATTTTATATTCTCATATTACAATGTTAAGAAGAATAAATTTTGGGTATTTTTATGTTTTTCACAAGACTAATAGAATTATTTATTTTATATCCTTTACTAAGATTTTTGGGCTTATCCCAAATTTTTAAATCCTTTTTATTGGTTTTAAGGATGGGTAAGAATAAAAATAATTCATGTTAAAATCAGGAATATTTTTCACGGGAAAAAAGATTCATTTTATATGTTTTATATTATGGAAAAATTAAAAAATAGTGGAATTGTATATGTTGTAATGTAATGGATTTTTAGGTTGGATATGGTAACTAATAATATAAAATTATAAATTAAAAAAAGTCTTTTGGAATGAAATAAATTGAATTCTAGTATAACTTCCCATGACTATATAGGTTTCTAATGGTTCGGTTATTCAATTTTTTATCTGTGTGAAGGTTTAGAAGAATTTAGAGGTTTAGATAATATTACGAGAATACCTTTGTGAGTTTATAATTTTTGGGCCTTGTTGAAATGATATAGAATTTTAATATTACCATATTTCATTATCTAATATATATATATATATCTATTCATTATTATTCCCACCAAGAAAACTGAGATCTAAAGTAGGGTGGTGTTAGGAGGACAATGATCTCCCAAAATAAATGGTATGGAAAGGATAAAATTGGAACTTGGTAGTTTGATATTCTAATGGATCATTTTATATAGGATCTAATGGTAGTGCCATCCATATTAGAGAGGAACCAGATTTACAATAGGGTAACATGCCAATAGTTGAGCCTTTTTTTAAACAAAAACCCTTCAAATATGAATGAAACTATAGATCCAGTGGTAGCAGAAGGATGTATCAATTTTTAAGAAAATTTAATCAAAGTCACGGGATATTCAAAATTTCAAAAGATAATTACTTCCATTAATCATTTTGATATTTAATTTGATCAAAGATGGTCGCTTGTTTAGAATACCATTGAGAGAGGAGCATGGATCCTTAGAACGGGACACATTTTAAGAATATTTTATTATAGAAGTATTTCACTATGTATATTCAACTCAAAATGGAGAAAAAATCAGGTAATTAAGGAAAAATGAAGATGATTTATAAAGCATCTACAAAGAAAATCAAATTTATTTTTTGCCCTTGATAGTAAAATTAGTATGGTTTACTCAGGATTCAAACCAATTTTAGAAAGATCATTTACGCCATAGGAATTTAAAATTTATAAGAATTTTTTTCAATTATTTTGTGATAGTAGATATGGGGTTTGACGACACTTATATACCTCATGATGAGAATAGTAATAATTTTTTATTATTATTGGAAATAGAGAAGTACCCAGATAATAAATATATAGTTAATATTTTAAAATGTTCCCAGTGTAGTAAAAATAATTTTTGGGAATTTGTGATTGTATTGGGAAGTGTTACTAGTGTGGGAAGTTTGGTTTTAAGGCTTTTTTCTACAAATAAAAGAGTGATAAATTATCCAAAAATTAGGTGTCAAATAACATATCAATGGTGAGATGTTTAATTGCATTGATTTGGAGTATTATGTTAAATGGGTATTCCAACATAGTTTCATGAGGCAGAAAACATCAATATTAGAAAAAAAGGAGAGAAAAAATATTTCTGTACTACTACAGTTGATTATGGTCTATCTAATGAAGTATTGAATGGATTTTTAATTAATTATTCAAATTACTTCAATTCCAATTTAGGTTTTTGATCTTTAAATTCCTTCATTTATAAGAAAATTTCATGTAAATGGGAATACAACCACATAAAAAGAAGATATCATATTTGGTGAAAATAATGGTGGATGTATTAAAAAACCATGATTTATATGAATCTACTTATTGTTATCAGTGGGATAGTTTTCCTACAAATCTTGTTGAACTTACCATAGAAGAGTTCGATATTATTAAAGTAATGGATTGGATTTCATATTATCATGTTATGATATATTTTATATGTCAGGATGTTATATTAAATTATTTCTTACATCTCGTAATATATCAAGATGAAATGAAATTTATTAATGATTTAAGTGAAATTAACTTATATAATGTTGTTAAAAAGAATGAAACTATTTATATTTGAGACATTCCAATAGGGAATGAATATATGGATGCATTTCCTAATGATTATCTTGATGGTATTCCTAATTAGGAGGTAGAGTTTAATATCAAATTAGTGTTTGTTTCTAACATAGTTTCAAAACCCCCATATAAAATTTATAAAGATGGATATTTAGAATAGAAAATGAAGTTAAAGGAGTATTTATATAATGGTTTCACCAATCCTATATATGTCACAACCCGCCCCCTAGGGACCATGCAATGAATCCCCCCTTCCCACCTCATGAAGGCAAAGGGTTGGTGACTAGTGCCAAAGGAATAAACTAACAAGTGGGAGGAATTTTCTTGTGTACCTATATGCACACACACAAAATCACGTTCCATGAAAAATGGAAAAGAGAACATGCATGGTACTAAACAACCATTCAGCGAAAAAGTACAAATTAAAGGTAAAAGGTCTAGAATTCAAACCCAACAAAGACAAATGAAACAAGATCATGTATGAGATAAAATACGGGCCACATGCTAAATACCCCATCTTATGGGTAATTATATAGCATTTTTCTGAAGTAGTAGATGTACCCCCTTCCTGCCTGATCTCACAAGGCACCACCTGGTCCTGGGCCACCATGTCCTCCATTAAGTCATCATTTGTCTGCACCAGAAATAACATCTGCGGGCAAAGATCGTGTAGGGGTGAGTATAAAAATACTCAGTAGGGACCCGAACCACAATGAAAGAACACAAAGTAATCCAAAAAGAAAATCACAAAGCATGATCACAATACAAGAAATCTCACACATGTATATTCTAATGTACGAAAAGTATGACTATCAGTCATAACCCAGAACACCTTGGACTATTGAGGTACTCATCTTAGATGAGTACCATGGGGTTTTTAGGTGACATAGAGCCACTAAGAGAGGATCCTCATTGGCTCACTATGATTTGATTCACACATGGTTGCATAGAGACGATCCACATGTGGTTTATATGAGATGATCTACACATGGTTGCTAGTCTTTCAATCTCATCTAGTCATATGATTTATGCACATAACACACTTGATTCCTGTATAATCTACTCATCAATCCATCGATCATATCTCGAATACAAATAAAATTCACTTAGATTATGTCTAAAGGACCTTATCATTGCAAGGGTCATAATGTCATTGAAGACGCGCCAATTGGTATGCATCAGGGCCATCCTGGCCTGATCTGGATGGGGGTCAGGCCCATTAGGCCTTATTGGACTTGTCCCAGTTCAGTTGTGGGTCCAACTCAGCTTGCACTAGCGGAACAGTGTTTTCCCGTGCACAGGCCACCCAGTGGCCCCAATTTTATCCCATATTCCCATACTACAACTGCATACCAGTTTACTCTAGCTTGGGCAACTCAGTGGCCCGGTTCGTGTGCCCTGAACTTGCTACTTGATCATTCGGCTTCCTCCAGATAGGTGGGCATAGTCCGGGACCACACCAACCTTCTCGAAGTCAATGCAACATAAGCGTCATTGACCTTCTCCCTACGGTCGGTTTCCATGGGGGTTCACCTTCTGGATGATTGCGTCTGGTCCGTGTGTCCAGAACAGACCCGCGGTGCTACCGCTTTCCCCCCCAATCTGTCATAGCTTCTTACCACGGCTAGTCACCACTTCTCGTGACCTAGGTGTTGAGGGTTCCTCCTCTACCTTTTCATAGGTTTCGCAACCCTACTTTATCCGATATGGTTGCTAAAATCCCTTTCTTTCAGCGTGTCACATCCCTCTGCTCATTGTGGAGAGGGTTCCGTGGCTTGCTGCTGTAGCCGCATCCTTCTGTCTCTGGTACCGCAGCCCACCTGGTGGTGGTCCTTTCACCTGGTTCTTGATCAGCCCATTCATCATTGTCATTGTGCCACGAAGAATAGAGATGGAGATAGAGGTCACAATGAACACCCATTGAATGATCTGGGTCCTTGTTGATGTTGAACCAGATGCGTTCTTGTTAGTGGGTCACAATGAAAAAAGGAGTGGAATAATTAATAAGACAAGATATCCCATTTATCCCGCATCAATAACCACCCAAGAAGAATAATGGTCTGCATATTAACATATTCAGTTGTTGGTCTACTTTATTTTTTTAGAAATAAGATTGACCATTCAAATCAAAAAGGAAACCCCTACTTGGGATAGATTTGTTGGTCAAAGAAGAGTGAGGTTACTCACCTTCATTTTCTATTCTTGATCCACCACTCACATTGCTAGAGATCTTTTTATGTGTGGAAGGAGAGGGTTTTCATCACTCATCATTGGAGAGGATTTATTTTTTTAGATATATCAATGTAAATAACTACTCTCCATCAATTTCTGCAACCTATTATCTCATTAAAAGATAAATGCATCGTAGTGTTTCTATGACATTGTGTAGTCACATCACTACATTGTTTCATTTATGAAATTGAGTCTTAGTTATGCTTCAGTTAAAGAGCCTCATTAATGGTGGTTCATTTCTGCCTTGTTTCATCAATGCAGTGCAGGCGTGCCACCTCTCTACAGTGGGGAAATGATAAATAAAATAAATATTTATTTTATTTTATTTCTGTTCTGAAAAGTCCAAAATTTATATTTTCTATTCAAACCATTCTGGTCGAAGTTAGTTTCCTTCTAGGTGAATCTAGACATTATAATTTCAATTTATCCCTTAGATTATTGATCCACGAAATGGTTTAATACATAGAAAATCCTTTTTGCACATTTATTGAAATGATATTTAAAAAAGATAAAAAATATATTTCGTGCTCACCGGGCCTCGGAATTAAGTACCGTCTAAGCATCTGGTCTCGAAATAATACCATATAAAATGATTGAAATAAATTATAGGTAATTTCTAGGATAATACATTACCCACACCTTTACACCTTCACATCCCCATATGCCAAAACCAGGATAAACAAATAAATGGAGGTATTGAGCAAGAATCTGAGCCTCACGCTACCATGTTCTCTTTTATAGATTCCTATCGATCCTCTATCTTCACTAGGAGCTCTGAAAAACATCATCGCATCGTCAATGCCCAGCTCTCCCCAGTTGATGATGTGCCATAGATCATGCACATACATCATCAGCTACGACACGTGGAAAAAATCATGCACCCAGTGCATCTATGGGGGAATGTCTAGGAATTATCCCACCTCACCATCTTTTGCCTGAAATTGGAATGTTCTGATGAACCTCAGAGGAAACATTTCACCCCGACCAAATCTCTACAATTACAACCATGGTGAGACCTGATGAAACGCATGCCCCCTCCTCAAACTCATAGTTCCTATATCTCTTATCCAAATAAAATTTTTTCCTAGTATGTGCAGTCTTTATCCTCTCCAAAATGATCTTAACATTCTCAGTTGTAGCACATACCAACTCTGGACCCATGTGTTATGACTCTCCTGGGTTTGTCCGGTATAGAGGAGATCTGTAAGGATGCCCATATAAATCCATTAACGATTCCATGCTAACAGTTGAGTGAAAGATATTGTTGTATGAAAATCCCCCAGTGGTATGTGGACATCCAAACTTTGACAAAAATAAAGAACCCATGCATGGAGAATGTCCTCTAATGTTCGTATGGTACACTATGTCTGACCATCAGTATGTGGGTGAAAGGATATGGTCATGCGTAGCTGAGTCCCGAATGCATCTTGAAATCCCTTCCACTGATGATATGTGTAGTGAGAATCACAGTCTAAGACGATCGTCAAAGTCTCCCCGTAAAGCCTCACTATCTCCTTGAAGTAGAGGTGTCCCATTCCCTCTAATGATACCTGCTCCAAGATGGGTATAATTTGGGATGAAATGGTGAGTCACTCAATGGTCTCCTATATAGAATCACGGCCCTCGTACATGGGTGGTAACACCATCACAAATTCCTTCGAGATGTCATCCCACATCCAATTCGGTACTTCAAGTGGATGTAGCAAGTCTACTGGAATATGATTCTCAACCATCACTTGTTGACAAGTGAGGCGCCATGAAATGAACTCAGCCACTGCTTTCTTTATCCTAGCAAACTCGTACTTACATCAGATATCCCAGAACATCTGTACCACTCAATGATGTACCACCAAGAGGGAGGTATGAAATTCCTTAAAAATATTCTCACAAAATTCCACTGGTACTACAATTCACCCTCTATAAAGGATGATGTGCTCCCCACCTATCAAAAATCCATCAAGAGCATATCGTGACGATAACTAAACACATTAGGCCTCACAGAAAACATCCACACTTTGTCCCCCCACAACTCGCAGTAAGAGTGTGGGAGTAACAGTCATCGACTGAAGGTAAGTTTCTCCATCATCATCCACAAAGGATATCCACATCGTGGATAGCGGCTTTATCTCCTCACTCAGCAAATTCAAACTAGATCTCCTGCTATGTGCATCTACCACAATGTTCCCATTCCAAGAAGTATATACCATCTTAAAGTCATTATCCTGTAGGAACTCTGTCCATTGTTGTTGTCTCAATTTCACATCATTCTGGGAGAATATATACTGGTGAAGCTTTTTGTCATAGTAAATAGTAAACCATTCACCCATCAAGTAGTGTCACCACATCTTCGTAGAAAATACCCTACTCCTAACTCTTGGTCATGGGTTACATTTTTTCTTTCATCATATCTCAAATACTATGAACCATATGAAATCATTACTTGCTCCTATATGAGGAAAAAACCTAGTCCGGTCCCGGATGTGTCGTAGGAAACTACATACCCAATGCTCTCCTCTAGTTGTGTCAAGAGGGGGGTGTAGAGACCCGAAGCCTGACGTACATGGAAATTACATTACTTTTGCGGAATACTTGGTACATAACAAAAACACACACACAAGGATCGTAATAGTTTAGTGTCTTTGGAAACTCGGAATATAATCTTCTAATCGTGGTGAAAGATCATCAACATCTCCCATAAAGATCTTTTTTTTATACCTAAAACCTTTCTTTATATCCTGGGGAAAAGAAAACATAAAAGGGTGAGCTCAAATGCTCAGTAAGGGTAAACAAAAGAAATATCAATCACATCATATACATAAGAACATAACTTTTGGAAATCTTAACCTGCAAAAGAGATCATAATTTCATAACATGGGGTAAATCATGGCAGTGAAATGTAATCACAATAATCATAACATAAAACATGAAACTTTGTGGCATTCACACATAATCATAGAGAATCATTTCTTGTTAGTCAAGACTCATTGCCAAGACTATCTTAGTGGACAAAGTCCCTTTCTGAATCGAGTAACCCTCGTTTCAGTCCTGTTTCACTGAACCGGTATAACCTACCATTCCAGCCATGTCTATCTCATGAGATGTAAAATCTTTACCCAATGCATTGGAGGGAGATATAGGTCCCACCCATCTCATAATGAATCCTTTCTTATGTGTGCCACATAATCATAAACCATACATCATAACGTAACCCATGTAATAAAAATGGGATTCTTAAACAACATGACATCATAAAACAATTCATATAAGATAAAGGAATTCATAAAAATGTTTCCATCACAACATAATAAAATCCATGTAATAATAGGGATAAAAACAGAAACCTTTTATTATCTTAGATGGAAAATAATTTTGATAAAGTACTTGAACTCCATTCTTGAGGAAAATATCCTTTCTACTTCAAAAACATTTTTCCTTTCATAACATGTCATACAACTTTAAAATAAAAGAAGTTGATTAAAATTAAACTTGAAAACTTGTAAAGGAAGCTTCTTGGAAATAATGTTTTAAAAATCCATTCATGCCGTATAAGTTAAAAAAACATTCTTCGTACTTTTGTCGGAAAAGTCAAAAAGTACCTCGTACGAAAAACGACAAAAGATTCCTTTCATATCTTTTACTAAAAACTCGCCAAAGGGTAAAATTGGATTTTAACAATTTTAGGTGGATGAAAATAATATTACATATTGATGAAACATGGATGTGGATGATAAAATACACCCCAGTAAATACTTACGAATAAACAATCTGAGATAAAAATGAGATTGTGATATTTTCCCTTACCTTAGGTCCGATTTGATTCGTATGTGTCCGAACCTCCTGTATAATGATTTAAATAATGTCATTGACTTATTACAGAATCATATTCATTGTTATTATATCATATATGGTTCACTTATGACATTATATTACCCGTTCTTTTGTAAATTCCATGTTAAAGAAGCGTTTTGGGTAAAATCGTTTCATTTATCGTAGGTGTTTTGACTTGTTGTTCTCGACATAATTATTAATTATATCATGATTTACTTACTTCCAGAATATAAAATATGATTTATATATCATATTTATTCAGTATATATATATATATAATAGATAGATAAATAAAATGAAAAACACCGTTCATGGAGACGGTAGTCCGTACGTATGCATGAACGTTGTTTTTCTTTCCTTATTGTCTTGAATGGAAGTAAGTAGATGACATACATATATATATATACATAAATCCAGTATCATTATTATGTCATATATTTCATTAGTACTTATTATATATACTTTATAATCATTCATGAATGGTTAATCATTAAGAATGAATCTCATCGCGTCTTGGAGACGGTAGTCCGTACGTACGCACGAGCGATGATATCATTTCCATAAATATTGAATTGAATTGGAGTGGATTATACAATATATCAGAATCAATATGATGTTGTAATAACTATGTATAGTTATTCTTTACACCATTATACCCATCCATGTAAGGTGGTGGTGGAAAATAGATTACACCACGGCGTGGAGACGGTATTCTGTACGTACGCACGCGCGGTGATTTCTTTTTCCGTAGGATGGATAGATGGTGAAATAGGGTTGTTTCATACTTATAATAACATATCAGTATATGAGTGATACTGATGTTATTACTTCATAATGAAACAACCTAAGAAGAAGAAGTGGAAGAAGAAATAAAGGTGAAAGAATTGGTAACGGTAATTACCTCTTCTTTGAAGCGCCTCTTTGAGACCTCCTCTTAGGGCACTAAAATTGGTCTTTTAGGAAGACCAGAACCTATAGGATGTTTCTAGGGAATTGGAGAAGAGATTTTGGCAGGGTTTGGCCGAGCTTGAGTGCTCAATTTGATGTGAGGAGGAGGGGGAGGAGGTGCCCTTTTATAGGGGAGGAGAGGGGCACCTTAGGAATATCTCAAAATATTATTTTATATTAAAGTAAAAATCGGTTTATAATGGTTCCAAAGGGTCTTATTTCGAAGCTAAAGTGGGGATGGGTTGAAATCCTACCATCCAATAGGATTTAGACAAGTTTAGGGTATTATTTTAACCTTATCAATTAGATTTAACTCTAAGTTAAATAATTTAACGTTTACCGTGTCTTTTTGTTTTCTTTCACTATATGGTTAATAATCTTACTATAACATGCCAGAAGAACCCCAAATTGTATATTATTAATACATATATCCTTATCTAAGTCATTTGGCCGAACCTTAGATTTTTAGGAATAAAATAACAATTAATAATATAATATTTGATTTAAAAACTATTTTGTGTCAATTTTGACACTATTTGATATATGATTTTTGTGAAAGTCATAACAGAATTATATGTTCGAACCAAGTTGATTAAATCAACATTAATATATCATAGTAACCTAAAAAATTAGTTTAATTCATAAAAAGCCTTAAATTACATTTATTTTGGTATTTATATTATCAATTATGTCAATATTTCATTAATAAGATAATTACTTCATCATCTTTGTGTCATAAATAAATTAAATTATTTGATGTCTAAAAATTACAAATAAAATACCATCATGTAGAAAATTTTTTTAGCTTTCTAATGAATATTTAAAATCGAATTTATCTTATGTATAACCCCATGTTATAAATGATTTACTTATTAAACTTTGATTTTAACTATTTTAACCCTTCTTTAAATAAATTAATAATAAATGTCCTAATCTAATCCAAGTGGACCTAAATGGTCATATTTTATTCCTAAGTTTGTTTTTGGTCGAATTACACTTGTCCAATAGAATTAGGACATGTGTTAGGGTAATATTAATATCATATTTACCCTTAGTTACCCAATTTACTATTAACCGCGGTAAAAAAAGTAAAAAGTTACTATTCACCAAAAAATTATTTTCATCTCATTGA
Organism: Viscum album; assembly: GCA_963277665.1. NCBI lineage: Eukaryota > Viridiplantae > Streptophyta > Magnoliopsida > Santalales > Viscaceae > Viscum > Viscum album. Next base: position 413,350,170 of record OY728159.1, on the reverse strand, counting down.
ACCACATTTTAGTCCTTGATATTAACCGTATCTCTCGGATTTTTGAAATTCCATTCACAGAAGCGGTAAAATTAAGTTTTATGAAAAATTCAGTTTTTTAACTACCACTTAGTAGTTTCACTATTCATCAAAAATTGATGTTTTTCAGAACAATGCCAAAATTTCATCCTAAGCTGTATTTCATATTCCGAATTCAAAAATGAAGTCTATTTTACCAAATTCATAACATAGAAGTTTCATTAATTAATTTTATAATTAAATCCCGCTGTTAAAACAAATAGCGTGTTTTTAAGAAACAATATCTATCAAAAGATTGACACTTGATTATGTCTGGTTTAAATGTGAAATTACAACCAATGACCAACATTGTATTAAATTGTAAAAATATATTCTAAATATACTTTAAAACCACTCAAATTAATGATTTATCACTATTAATTATTTCGATTAAAAAAGTTTTTTTCAATTATAATTTAGTAATTTTCACTATTCATCAGAATATGAAAGTTATCCGAAAAGTACCAAAATTTCAACTTAGGCTAAATTCGATACTCCGAATCCAAGAATGAAGTTCATTTTGAAAAATAATATTTACAGAATTTTAAAAAGTGGTTATTACTATTCATAACGGCTAGTTTTAATAATATTTTAATAGCACATCGTTGTTTAAGGAAACTCGGTATTGCGTATTACACACGCTATCGAGAAAGGTCGCGATTGCGTGTAATGCAAGGCAAGACAAGGATGCGTGTTGTGCAAGATCCTTTTGGTGTAGCGTACAACACAAGACATTAATAAAATTAAAAAGAATATTTTTTTATAAAATCTTGGGTTGTTACATTCTACCCCCCTTAAAATGAATTTCGCCCTCGAAATTAGTCGGGGTTATAAATGGTTTACTATTCGAAAGTTTCTTTAATAGAAACCCACATCGTAAAAAGGAATATCAAAACCAATCTTTAAAAACAATAGTATGAAATGTAACGGTTACCCAAATAAACTAATCATTGGGTTTCCACATAGGTGAAAATATGGATATGGAAGAGAAATCTAACCATCATTTTCTGATGGAGAGTGGTAGAGAACATGGCTATGGAAAAGCCAGTAATCACAAATCCATAGATTTGTGATGATATAAGGTACCATCTGATTCATCAGGTATAAGATCACTAGGACAACATTTTTGGTTTTCAAGATCATTTCCCTAAAGTTGAAAATTTGCTTAGAATAAATACTTACTTTATTTTGGTACAATCTCACTTTTGTTCGTGCCTTGAACAGTTTCTACTTCATCTCTTAAATAAATGAAGTTGAATTTGTTATTTGTGAAGTGTTAGCAGATCATGTGATAGAATGACGGGTCATTCCATCTGTCTTGAACAAAAGGTTAGCAAAAATTATATACATAAGTCGATCTATAGTGAGATTAATCATATATGGTTCCTAAAATGGACTTATACTTCATATATCATACTGCTTAATATAATAAAACTAGTTTCTTCTAAACAGGGACTTCATGTAGGTCAGTGGTAGGCGATAAAGGCCAGTCACACTTCGGTTGTGGGTTCGATTCCCACAGCCTTGTCCGAAGCGATGGGCTGTCGCCCGTCCTGCAGGTTGTCCTTTTTCCAAAACTATATAACATCCCATCAATAATATCGAAAAAATAAACAATACTAACTTATGTCCAACATAATCCATTCCAATCTTTTAGGTTTATCCATAATACTGCAGTCGACTCTCATAATATAGTGAAAATGATTACCAGAGATTTAACACCATCATCGATCCCCATATATCATAAGATATGTTTTGTTGGTCATATTCCAAACATTCAAAGTCCTTAATCGTGTATTCTCTTGAATACCTTAGTGAAAACATGAATGCAGTTAAAAGTTAACACTTTTCACATACCAAAATCCTCAAAATTCTATATACTCAAACTTAGTCCTTATATCAATCATGAGCTCATGAATACTGTTAAACATTTCATTTTCTCGTTTTCCCTTCATTATGCGCATAATATCTCAATCACTTTGAATACCACATTAGACCAATACATAAATATTCCAATATTCCAAGATACAACATTATTTTGGAATCCCATTACATAAACACTTAATCATTCCACCACATCGTTGTCATATTCAACATTGCCAATAGTGATCGCATGTGACTTCCCTTTGTCCTTTGCCTTAAGCGGTTGCTCATGTCGATCATCACTAACCCTTGGATTAGGGCATTTATTAGCATAATGCCCCATTTCCTTGCACTTGAAGCATTGAAGTGTTGTTTGTACGTTCTCTGCAGTGTTTGCTTTATTCACTTCATTAGAATCCCATTTTCCATTACTTCGACACTCAGCTGCTCGATGACCTTCTTTTCCACACTTAAAACATTTTCTAGTCCCTTTAAGACAATCTCCACCATGCTTCTTTCCACACTTTGTGCATAAGAAAACATTCATCTTCTTTTTACCATTATTCTGAGTTTTCTCCTTGAACTCCATCTTTCGTTTCTTGTCAAACCCATGAGATGGATATGTAACACCTACTTCCATTTCTACCTTGATAGCACAACGCACAATTTCTTCATAGCTACTGAAGTCTCTTATAGATAATGCCCTTCGAAGACTTGGTTTTAAGCCACTGAAAAATCGATCAACTTTACTTTCAGGTTGGATGATAATACCAGAAGCGTACCTTGCAAGTCTTGTAAAATTCGCTTCATAGGTACCAACAGATTCATCATCCCTTTGCTTAAGTTCAAGAAACTCTTTCTCCATCTTTGTTCGGAGAATACGAGGGAAGTACTTATTGAAAAATAAGTTCTTGAACTCGTCCCATTCCATAGACTCAATTTCATCCCTTTGCCTCGTATTCTTAATAAGATTCCACCATTGATCAGCATCTCCTTCCAAACGATACACTGCTAGGATGACTTTATCATGTTCAGAACATTGAAGAACTGAAAATATCTTTTCAGTAGTACTAATCCATTGTTCAGCAACTAATGGATCAGTAGACCCACTAAAAGAAGGTGGATGCTGCCTCATGAAGGATTCAACAGAATGTTGCTCCTTCCTTTTCTCGTTTGGAAGTCCTGCATGATTCATAGCTTGAGAAAGTTGTGTGAGCATGGCTACAAGATTTTGCATTCCGGCTCCCATATCGTTTGGTTGCTCAGGGGGACAATCATTGCATTGCCCATCACATTCCGCATTAACACGGTTCCTTCGGGTTCCAGCCATCGTCTAAAACCCCAAAAGAATAGTATGAGAGGCAAAAATCATGCTAGGGAAAACAACATAATAAAGGGGTAGTACCCTCAATATCTAACATCTTAGGTTAAATTCGAAGATCGTTAGCGCAATTCTAGGACTATAACCTATACGTATACTTAACCTTAGAGACATCCCTAGACATACCTTAGAAATATCTCTAGGGATCTCACTAACATTTTCGCATCCTAGTTTCCAAAGGTTGACTAATCCTTTCCTCTGATACCAACTGTAGAGACCCGTATCCTGACGTACATGGACATTACATTACTTTTGCGGAATACTTGGTACATAACAAAAACACACACACAAGGATCGTAATAGTTTAGTGTCTTTGGAAACTCGGAATATAATCTTCTAATCGTGGTGAAAGATCTTCAACATCTCCCATAAAGATCTTCTTTTTTTTTATACCTAAAACCTTTATTTATATCCTGGGGAAAAGAAAACATAAAAGGGTGAGCTCAAATTCTCATTAAGGGTAAACAAAAGAAATATCAATCACATCATATACATAAGCACATAACTTTTGGAAATCATAACCTGCAAAAGAGATCATAATTTCATAACATGGGGTAAATCATGGCAGTGAAATGTAATCACAATAATCATAACATAAAACATGAAACTTTGTGGCATTCACACATAATCATAGAGAATCATTTCTTGTTAGTCAAGACTCATTGCCAAGACTATCTTAGTGGACAAAGTCCCTTTCTGAATCGAGTAACCCTCGTTTCAGTCCTGTTTCACTGAACCGGTATAACCTACCATTCCAGCCATGTCTATCTCATGAGATATAAAATCTTTACCCAATGCATTGGAGGGAGATATAGGTCCCACCCATCTCATAATGAATCCTTTCTTATGTGTGCCACATAATCATAAACCATACATCATAACGTAACCCATGTAATAAAAATGGGATTCTTAAACAACATGACATCATAAAACAATTCATATAAGATAAAGGAATTCATAAAAATGTTTCCATCACAACATAATCAAATCCATGTAATAATAGGGATAAAAACAGAACCCTTTTATTATCTTAGATGGAAAATAAATTTGATAAAGTACTTGAACTCCATTCTTGAGGAAAATATCCTTTCTAATTCAAAAACATTTTTCCTTTCATAACATGTCATACAACTTTAAAATAAAAGAAGTTGATTAAAAATAAACTTGAAAACTTGTAAAGGAAGCTTCTTGGAAATAATGTTTTAAAAATCCATTCATGCCGTATAAGTTAAAAAAAACATTCTTCGTACTTTTGTCGGAAAAGTCAAAAAGTACCTCGTACGAAAAACGACAAAAGATTCCTTTCATATCTTTTACTAAAAACTCGCCAAAGGGTAAAATTGGATTTAAACAATTGTAGGTGGATGGAAATAATATTACATATTGATGAAACATGGATGTGGATGATAAAATACACCCCAGTAAATACTTACGAATAAACAATCTCGGATAAAAATGAGATTGTGATATTTTCCCTTACCTTAGGTCCGATTTGCTTCGTATGTGTCCGAACCTCCTGTATAATGATTTAAATAATGTCATTGACTTATTACAGAATCATATTCATTGTTATGATATCATATATGGTTCACTTCTGACATTATATTACCCGTTCTTTTGTAAATTCCATGTTAAAGAAGTGTTTTGGGTAAAATCGTTTCATTTATCGTAGGTGTTTTGACTTGTTGTTCTTGACATCATTATTAATTATATCATGATTTACTTACTTACAGAATATAAAATATGATTTATATATCATATATATTCAATATATATATATATATAATAGATAGATAAATAAAATGAAAAACACCGTTCATGGAGACGGTAGTCCGTACGTACGCATGAACGATGTTTTTCTTTCCTTATTGTCTTGAATGGAAGTAAGTAGATGACATACATATATATATATACATAAATCCAGTATCATTATTATGTCATATATTTCATTAGTACTTATTATATATACTTTATAATCATTCATGAACGGTTAATCATTAAGAATGAATCTCATCGCGTCGTGGAGACGGTAGTCCGTACGTACGCACGAGCGATGATATCATTTCCATAAATATTGAATTGAATTGGAGTGGATTATACAATATATCAGAATCAATATGATGTTGTAATAACTATGTATAGTTATTCTTTACACCATTATACCCATCCATGTAAGGTGGTGGTGGAAAATAGATTACACCACGGCGTGGAGACGGTATTCCGTACGTACGCACGCGCGGTGATTTCTTTTTCCGTAGGATGGATAGATGGTGAAATAGGGTTGTATCATACTTATAATAACATATCAGTATATGAGTGATACTGATGTTATTACTTCATAATGAAACAACCTAATAAGAAGAAGTGGAAGAAGAAATAAAGATGAAAGAATTGGTAACGGTAATTACCTCTTCTTTGAAGCGCCTCTTTGAGACCTCCACTTAGGGCACTATAATTGGTCTTTGAGGAATAACAGAACCTCTAGGATGTTTATAGGGAAGTGGAGAAGAGATTTTGGCAGGGGTTGGCCGAGCTTGAGTGCTCAATTTGATGTGAGGAGAAGGGGGAGGAGGTGCCCTTTTATAGGGGAGGAGAGGGGCACCTTAGGAATATCTCAAAATATTATTTTATATTAAAGTAAAAATCGGTTTATAATGGTTCCAAAGGGTCTTATTTCGAAGCTAAAGTGGGGATGGGTCGAAATCCTATCAACCAATAGGATTTAGACATGTTTAGGGTATTATTTTAACCTTATCAATTAGATTTAACTCTAAGTTAAATAATATAACTTTTACCGTGTCTTTTTGTTTTCTTTCACTATATGGTTAATAAACTTACTATAACATGCCATACGAACCCCAAATTGTATATTATTAATACATATATCCTTATCTAAGTCATTTGGCCGAACCTTAGATTTTTAGGAATAAAATAACAATTAATAATATAATATTTGATTTAAAAACTATTTTGTGTCAATTTTGACACTATTTGATATATGATTTTTGTGAAAGTCATAACAGAATTATATGTTCGAACCAAGTTTATTAAATCAACATTAATATATCATAGTAACCTAGAAAATTAGTTTAATTCATAAAAAGTCTTAAATTACATTTATTTTGGTATTTATATTATCAATTATGTCAATATTTCATTAATAAGATAATTACTGCATCATCTTTGTGTCATAAATAAATTTAATTATTTGATGCCTAAAAATTACAAATAAAATACCATCATGTAGAAATTTTTTTAGCTTTCTAATGAATATTTACAATCGAATTTATCTTATGTATAACCCCATGTTATAAATGATTTACTTATTAAACTTTGATTTTAACTATTTTAACCCTTCTTTAAATAAATTAATAATAAATGTCCTAATCTAATCCAAGTGGACCTAAATGGTCATATTTTATTCCAAAGTTTGTTTTTGGTCGAATTACACTTGTCCAATAGAATTAGGACATGTGTTAGGGTAATATTAATATCATATTTACCCTTAGTTACCCAATTTACTATTAACCACGGTAAAAAAAGTAAAAAGTTACTATTCACCAAAAAATTATTTTCATCCCATTGAACCACATTTTAGTCCTTGATATTAACCGTGTCTCTCGTATTTTTGAAATTCCATTCACAGAAGCGGTAAAATTAAGTTTTATGAAAAATTCAGTTTTTTAACTACCACTTAGTAGTTTCACTATTCATAAAAAATTGATGTTTTTCAGAACAATGCCAAAATTTCATCCTAAGCTATATTTCATATTCCGAATTCAAAAATGAAGTCTATTTTACCAAATTCATAACATAGAAGTTGCATTAATTAATTTTATAATTAAATCCCGCTGTTAAAACAAATAGCGTGTTTTTAAGAAACAATATCTATCAAAAGATTGACACTTGATTATGTCTGGTTTAAATGTGAAATTACAACCAATGACCAACATTGTATTAAATTGTAAAAATATATTCTAAATATACTTTAAAACCACTCAAATTAATGATTTATCACTATTAATTATTTCGATTAAAAAAGTTGTTTTTAATTATAATTTAGTAATTTTCACTATTCATCAGAATATGAAAGTTATCCGAAAAGTACCAAAATTTCACCTTAGGCTAAATTCGATACTCCGAATCCAAGAATGAAGTTCATTTTGAAAAATAAGATTTACAGAATTTTAAAAAGTGGTTATTACTATTCATAACGACTAGTTTTAATAATATTTTTATAGCACATCATTGTTTAGTGAAACTCGGTATTGCGTATTACACACGCTATCGAGAAAGGTCGCGATTGTGTGTAATGAAAGGCAAGACAAGGATGCGTGTTGTGCAAGATCCTTTTGGTGTAGCGTACAACACAAGACATTAATAAAATTAAAAAGAATATTTTTTTATAAAATATTGGGTTGTTACAGGGGGAACTCATCTGTCACCGCCTTAGATCCTGGAAACTCTGCTGACACTTATCCATCATCATGAAGGGTTTTCCCCTCCTTTTCAAAGCTGATAATGGTTCTGCTAATTTGGAAAAGTCGGGCACGGATCTCCGGTAGTATCCAGCCAATCCAATGAAACAGTGCACATCAGTCTGGATCATTGGTGGACCCCAAGAAAGAACTGCCTCTATCATCATCAGATTCATTGTAACTCCAACATCCATGATAATGTGTCCCCAAAAGTGGACATCCAAAATCCAAAACTATCACTTTGATATATTCCCATAATACTGGTTCTCTCAGAGTGTATGCAGGACAATCCACAGGTGTGTAGCATGCTCCTCTTCTAATAACGAGTACACAAAGAATTCATCAATAAGGACCACCATGAAACGATCGAGGTAAGGTTGTAAGATCATATTCACGAGTCCCATTAACACTATTTGGACATTGGTAATGCTAAAGGTAATCTCTGAGAACTTATAGTGGCCATACCAACATCTAAAGGCTATCTTTGGTACATCCTCATTTCGTACCTGAAGTTGCTGATAGCTTGAGCTGAGGTCAATCATTGAGAACCACCTCGCTAAATTCATCTAATCGAAGAGGTCATAAATTATCGACAGTGGATGTTTATTCTTCTTTGTAACCTAGTTTAGGTGTGTATATACCATGAATTTCCTCATTCATTCATCTAGCTTCTTTGAAAACAACATTGGGGATTCCTATGGTGAAACATTGGGCCTCACAAAGCCCCTATCCTATAAGTCCTCCAGCTATACCGTCACCTTGTGACGATCCACAAGAGCTACCCAATATTATGGCATAGATGTTAGTGCCATAATGGGGCACATGTCGACGTAGAAATCTACCTCACTACAATGAGTTAGTCCTGAGACATCCTTAGGGAAGACATCCTCATAAACTTCCACCACAACAAGAAATCATGGACTCATCTCATCCAAAACACTGAGGGTGAGGCTAGCCAATTGGTGTGCCATCTGCTGCCCCCTCCTCCATGAACGTTTGTCCCGTGCTGTAAGAGTTTCCTTCTCACAGGTGAAGGAAAATCAGGTCCCATCCTCATGAACGTAACACACTCTATGGAAAAAAAAAGTCGATCAAATCATGAACTCTAGATAACCAGTCCATAAACAAGATGAAATCATAAGGTCTCAATGATGTTACTAGAAGATCCTTGTCAAATCTCTCACCTCTAAGAGTAATCTCACACTGTCGGCACTAGTATGTAATCCCTGAATCCCATCTTGTAGGAGTCTATAACCTTAAGGATCTGTCCATGGAATCAATTGCAATCTCCAATCCTCCAATGAGGTCTGTGGCAAGGAAATATTTACTGGAACCTGTGTCTATAAGTACTCCAGCGAAGGTGGAGAAGACACATATCGTACCTCTAATAATCACTAAAGCACTTGGGTCATAGGTATCCACTTCCTGAAGCTATGATCACCCATGTACACCTACTCAATGAGGTCATGGAGGACCACCAGGGATTGGTGGTGGCATTACCTCGGATTGTTCCCCATCACCTGATGCTCATCCTACTCCTATATCACATCTAATGCCCTGCAGACCACCTCACTCAAATTTCTACCTCCTCTGTGATTGTTCCTCGACTTTCCGCTGATCATATGTGCAACGGGATGGGTATTCATGAGCCATGTGTCCCTACCCACTGCATGAGTAGCACGCCCTAATCCTCTGCTGACCTTGCCTCCTTTGTGTCCTCACACCACCGATCATGGATCCTAGGGTCTCCCTCCAAATAGTCTGGCCCGCATGGACCTCTGCATCCTATGTCTGCTTCCTACCATTAATGACTCAGCCACCTATCACCTGATGGATGCTCCCACAATCGGTTTCGTCACTCTAAGGAAGCTCTATACCATTTATTCTCACCCTATCACTCTATCCTGAGTGGGGATGCTGAGGAAAATCATTGATGCCCTGATCTCCCGTCAAAGTCCGTACTCAAATATCTAGTTCCGGAATAAAGGGTCCTTTTGGATATTCATAGATTAGAGAGATAGGTCTCTAAACCTCACAGAGTACTCACTCACTAACATGCCTCCCTTCCATAGGTGAAGCATACTTTTTTTGTGCACTGAGCTCATAGTCCTAGTGAGAACTCCTCCTGATAAATCTTCTCGAAGTCATCCTAGGAGAGGGTCACCTAATCATGAGTTTGAATCTTCAAGCTCCACTATCTCCCTACTGATACCTAAATAATGATCACCACTAAGTTTGTTATCTTCTTATGTGGTATCCTCACTAATCGGAAGACCCACTTCACCACCTCCATTTAGTCCTCATCGGCTTGAGGATCTATGTCTCCCATGATCCTGGGAGGTCTCTGACTCTAGAACTCATGCAATGTTCAAGCCTTCATGCATCCTCTACCATAAATTTTGTCAGTAAATTCAGATGAACCGGTAGTGGTAATGCTGGTGCACCAACCAACGGTGCCATCTCTAGCATGGGTCCCTGAACCAACAACTCATCTCTAGGAAGGCTTTACTCATGGTCACAAAACAGAATCCTTACGGGTTATCTGCGTAGAGGTAGTCCTAAAATAGATCAATATATAACAAGTACGATAGAATATACACAGTGAACTGACACTAATTCAAGAATATCATGAGGAGACACTCAATTATTATTTGATGCATGCAACCATTGTTTTTATGTATAGAGCTGAAAAGTAGAATTAGAGGTCCTGGTGTATGGAAACATTGGCTGCACACCAATACAATACTCCCAAAATAAAAAATTTAGACTCGAAACATTTAACATTGTTGCCCAAAAAATGATACAATAGACTCCCATTTTTTGAGGTAGAACCCACCACCATTGATACCACTTTTTCACGACCTGTCCCCTAGGGCATGTTCTGTGATAGCCCCATGCACGCCTCTCAGTGGTTAAAGGTTGGTGAATAGAACCTAAGTTGTTAACCTAGAAGTTGGAGGAATTTTTTAATTACTAGTACGCACACACACAAAACCACATTCCAAGAATACTGTAAATGAGAAAATGCATGATACTAAATAACCGATGAGTATAAAATCTCCAAATGATGGTAAATGTGCCAGAATAAAAACCCAATAAAAAGAAAACTAGAAAAGGGAAAGTACGATAACGAATACATGATGTCCATTGGAAACCCCACCTAAGGGGTAAGTATAGAGTAGTTACAGAAAGCTGTAGAAGCATGCCATACCTGTCTAATACCACTGGGCACAAACTGGTTTTGTTCAACCATGTCTTTTGTCAAGTCATTAGTCATTTACATGAGACACAACATGTTTGGGAAAATCCAATATAGGTGTGAGTAAAAAAATGCACTGTAGGGACCCCAACAACAATGAATGTCCAAACACCATTTCACAAACAATACAACGAAGCATGATAACGAAATAAGAATGCTCGCACCAGTATAATCTAATTTATAGAAATAAATACTATCATTTTCAACACTAAACACCTTGTACTATTGAGGTACTCATCCCAGATGAGTAACATGGGTCTGATGGGTCACACAGAGCCACTAGGAGATGATCCACATAGGGTCACTATTCTTTGGGTCTCAACAATCCCCAATATTCCCTTATGTTACCTTCTTGATTTTAGTGTAATATAATCCTAAAACCATTTTTCATATATCATATACCACAAAACACAAATAGAGTGTTCCTAAAGAACAGTGTTGTCACAATAGTCAAAAATCCTTAGATGGTGCATCATTCAGATTCCTGGTCTGAAATATATTCGTGTTTTAGTAAACAGTGGTCGATTGTGTATGGGCCATGTCTAACTCAGTCGGACCGACCCGACCAACCTGGCCCGACTATCCTGCATGACCCAACATAATTCATCTAACCCAACTCCACCGGGTTCAGTTTTGGGCCGACCTGTTCCACCCTGGACAGTGGGATAGGCCCATTGGGCCTTGTTGGACCTGGTAGAGTTTGGTCGTGGTTCTAGGCGGTCAGGTCTCCCAGTGACCCATATTTATCTGGTTCAGCAAGTATTGCCAAGCCAGTTTTCTTTCCCTAACAAGGCTATCTTGTAGCCCAAATATTATCCCATCAACTCGGGCCAAAATATGTGGAATGTTTACTCCATCATGGGCTGCTAAGAGACCCGGTTCATTTTCTCGAGCCCGACCCACAAGACGGGATGATTTTTTTCAATCACAGGCCACCCCACAGCCTAACTCATTCCCCAAACTAGCTGCTTGAGCAGCCGACTTCCTCCTAATGGGTGTGCGCGGGCAGTGCCCAAACAAACCTCCTCCTGGTCAACGTGGCATAAGCTGTGTTGACACACTCCCCGCAGCCAAATGCCTTAGAAGTTTTCCTTCTAGACGAACGTGGTCGGTCCATGTGGTCAGTGCCGATCTGGGGCACTGTAGTGGGTCCCCTTATTCTATCGTGGATTTATACCACCACTCGTCACCACCTCCTGTGCCCTAGGTTTCGCTGGATCATCCTCTTCCACAGCCAAGGTGCTGACTGCCCTTTCATCCACCACTTCATTCTACCAGTGCTCCACCTCCCTCCTACCACTATGGTCGGGGTGCCATGGCCTGTTGCTACAACGTTTTTTAGTCTCTGCATCCTTGTGCCGCCGGTGCTGTGGCCCACCTGGTCATAATCAGTTCTCTTAGTGCTACCTTTTCATATATATTATTGTCATTGCACTGCGAATAACAAAGTGGGGGATAGAGGCCACAAAGAACATCCAATGAACAATTCAGTTCCTTATCCATGTTCACCCATATGTGTTCTTCTTAGTGGTTCATGAAGAAAAAAAGAGTGGAATAATTAATAAGATAATATAAACCCTATATCATGCATCACTAACCACCCCACAAGAACAATGATTCGTGGATCAACCTATTTATGGGACGGTCTATGATCATTTTTAAAAAAGAAGAACTACCATTCAAAAAAAAAATTAACCCCAACTTGGGATAGATTCGTTGGTCGAGGAAGACTTGGGTCATTCTCTTTTGTTCTCCATTCACGATCTATTTCCCATGTTTTTAGCAATCTTTTTAATGGTGGAAGAAGAGTTCATTTTTCACTCACTGATGGATATGATTTCTCATCGTATATTCACTAGATGAAATCACCACGCTACTATAGTTTCTCCAACCCATTATATCATTAAAAGAGAAATGTGTCACATCATTTTTGTTACGCGACGTCATCGCATCATTATGTTATTTCATTTATGAGACAAAATCTCAATTGCACATCAGTTAAATATCATCATTAATCTGTGTTATTCACTGCCTCATCACCACACCACAGTGCTAGTGTCCCACCCCACAAGGGTGAGGAAAGGGGAAATAAAATAACCTTTTAATTTATTTTATTTCTCTTCCACTAATTCTGGAAATTATCATTTCTGGTCGTCCCACACTCGTCTAAGTTAAGTCTTTTCTAGGTGAATCCTAATGTTATGAGTTCAATGGTACCCTCATAATTTTTATCTGAACACTTGTTTAAATGTTATAAAAATGATCTCTCACAATTTATTTACTGAAATTACAAAAAGTTCAAAAATATATTTCGGTCTCACCGGGCCTAGAAATCAGGTGTCGTCTGAGTGTTTGTTATCGAAATAATCTAATTTAAATATATTAAAAAAATTACATGGAATTTATATGACATGACAATATATTCACCATGGAAAGTTTTATTTTAGTTTTAATTTTTAAAAAGATCGTCAGTTCATTGGATGTTTTCATTTACTATAGAGCCATGTATAACTACACTTGTAAGAATAAGAATCATTTACCTCGTTTTGAGGAGTTTTTTATAAGATCTAGGGAGTTCCAAATATATTGAAGATTTAGGTCCAATTAGGGTTCTATGAGTTGAAGGAGAGTGGTGAATATATTAAAAATGTAACACCTCAATATTTCATAGTACGTTATTTCATCAAAGTAATTCAATAACTTGCACTACACGAAACACTGAGTTCCAGCGCACTACGACTTACAAAACTAGCCGTTAAAAAGCGATTATGAATATTTATAACTGAATTTTGAACATGATATAATTTTTATAATTTTAGAATCCATATTATGGGTTTTATAGACAAAATGTAAGAACAAATACATTTTTTTCGGAAAAAAAGAAGTATTTTAAAAAAAATATTTTAGCTTCTTTTAATAGAGAACAATTTTTAAATCCAATATTTAATACTTTTATATAGTAAATATGGAAAAATTAAAATTTTCTTTATAATTGGGACATATTAATTTTTTTTCAATAAATATTTGATGTTTTTCTAATAACTTTCATATTTGGGTGAAGAGTGAAAATACTATATTTTAACTGAAAACAACTTTTTCCTCCAAAATAATTTATATTGTAAATTTATAAATATTAATGGTTTTGAATTATAAATAGATTATATTTTTACCATTTAATCCAATTTTGGTCATTGCAAGTAATTTTACATTGAAATTGGACATAAACAGGTGTCAATCTTTTGATAGTTATTATTCCTTAAAAATACGCCTTTTGGTTTTGGAAACAGGAATGAAATTTAAATTAATAAATGCACCTCATTTTTTTGAATTTGGTAAAATAGACATCATTTTTAGATTTGGAATATCTAAAATAGCCTAGGTTGAATTTTTGGTATTTTTATGAAAACATTAAATTTTTTATAAATAGTGAAAAACATTGAGTTATTGTTTAAAACCGAATTTTATTTTGAATAAATATTTATTTTATTTAAATTTATTTTAGGTAAAAATAGATACATAATACCTATATAAATTTAATTTAATTCATTGGTTTTAGTTTATAATTATTTTATATATATAAAAATTATATTGAACTTTTCACTGTCTTTTTCCACCCTCTTTTTAGAATTTACAAATTCACATAAAACATAATTTTACCCCTTCTGTGAGTGGAATTTAAAAAATCTAAGAGACACAGTTTACCTTAGTAGGTAAAATATTGTTCAATAAGATGAAAAATAATTTTTGGTGAATAGTAACATTTGACTTTTATTAATCGGTGTTAAAGGTAAATAGGATAATTCATTATAAATAAATATTGTAATATTTCAAAATTAACTTAACACATGTCGTAACTTTATTGGATGAGTAATTCCTGAACATGGGCATCCTTGGTTTGATTTTGGGACCCCATGGAGCCACTTAGGAATGATAATGAAACTTTAGATTAATTAATTTAAAGTAAAGAAATCATTGACATAAAAAAACTTTTAGTAATTAATTTTTATATGGTTTTCTATAAGAAATATTTTTTATTGTAAATAATATTTATAAAGATAAATATATTTCCTAGATCTTGGTATTTTTTTATAATTTTTAGACATTAAATAATTAAATTTATTTATGACATAATGATGATGCAGTAATTAACTTATTAATGAACGAATCAAATAAATGGTATTATAAATATTAAAATAAATATAATTTCAACGTTTTTATGACATCCACGAATTTTCTAAGTGAATATGACATGTTATGTATGATTAAATGTATCTTTTTAGAAGTACTCAATTTGTGATGACTTTAACAAAAACAAAATATCTAATAGTGTCAAAATTGACAAAAATTAATATTAAAAATAAATAGTATATTATTGGATGAAATAATATTTCTAAAAATGAATGGTTCCTCCAAAGGGATTAAATAATATTATATATGTCTTTAATGAGCCACTTGAGGTTCTCTTGGATCTTTATCGAATGTCTATTAACCATATAGAGTAAGAATACATGAAGACACAGTAAAAGTTAAACTATTTAACTTATAGTTAAATCTAAAAGATAAGGTTAAAATGGTAACCTAAACTTGTCTAAAACCTATTATCTAGGAGGAGTTAGACCCATAAAAACATAAGACTCAAAATAAATACATATGGAACCATTATAAACAGAAAATTATTGTATTATAAATTAATACTATAATATTTTCCTAAAGTGTCTCTCACCCTTCTGATAAAAGGGAACTTTCCCTTCTCTCAAAATCACACCTCCAAAGCCATTTGGCTCAGCCAACGCCTGCCCAAGTATCATATCAACTATTCTAACTTCTTCCTAGAGGCATTTATTTTGGTAATAAAGTCAACTTATAGATCCCTTATGATCAAATCAAAAGGAAGAACTCTAAGATGAGATAATGATTTCACCACCCTCTTTCAAGTTCTCTTATTCAATCACTTACTCTTTTTTTGTATCCATTATAAAATAATAAATCCAGTATCTTCTATATACTGTAATGTTATTATAAATATTTCACAACTATATTCATTATTTTACCCATCTTTTGAATGATAATGTCACCATTCGTGCATATGTATGGTTTACCGTCTCCACGTCGTGGTGTTATTTACTATTCAACACTATGATATTTGTATGGATATAATGATTAGTAATATGTATTTAAATAATGAAAATAAAATTCTAATGTATATTTAATATTAATGTAGCATCCAATTCCACACCTTTAAGTAAATGATATTGTCTCTCGTGCGTACGTACGGATTACCCTTTCCACGACGTGATGAGATTCATTTCCACGATCGCCATTCATTGACGATTATAAAAATATATATTACTAATAATTATGTAGTATATGACATAATAATAATACAAGAGATATATATATATGTGTGTGTGTAATTACATATATCTTATTCACTTAGTTCTGTTAAATACGATATGAAAACGGAAACAATGTTTATTCGTACGTACGGACTCTTGTCTCCATAAATGTTGTTTTTCATTTCATATATATGTCTATTATAAATATTGATATTATAAATATATATGATAGATAAATCATGTTTTATATTCAGGAAGTATTTAAATTGTGGTCTATGTGATACAATGAAGAGTAACAAGTTAAAACACGTACGATAAAGAAAGTGATTATTACTTGAAAAGATAATTTAACATTGAAATTAATATTAAATGGGTATTATAAAGTCATTAATGAATCATGTATTATATCATAAATAATAATATGGTTCTGTTATACTTTATTAACAAACTGTGATATTTATACAGGAGGTTAAACATACCCTCGACTAAAGAAAAGTGCAAGGAAATGGGTTTTCATCTCACACCTTATTCTCATGAGATTCATGCTATACTGCCACTATTAACTTTTGTGTGATGTATTTACTACCCATAATAGTATTATTTGTGTAATGATTTTTAATTTATTTGTATTTACATATCCATTGTATGATACTTCTTTCATAGGGTATATGTTTCCTAAGTTAGCAAATTGGTAAGGGTTAATTTCACAAACTCTTTATTATCCAAGGTTGTTTTTACTTATGTATCTACTGGGAAATATGTATTATCCATTTCCATGTATCATAAAATAATTTTCAAAGGGATACTCTTAAAGTAGTTTTTACTAAAACATAATTTTAAATTTTTTAAGCATTTATTCCTCTAAACCATTATCATTAATTTCCATGATTTCAAAATGGTTTTAAGGATTTATTTAAATGGAAATTAATGTTTTAAAATGTTATCTACTTTAAAAATGTAAAAAGTTTTATGTGGAAAATTGACTAAAAAATTTATTTAAATGTATTCCTTTCTAAATTCTATGGCTTTTAAATGTTTTCATGATAAATTAATATTTCTCTCAATGTGTATTACAAATTATTTTCAACAATGTCAAAATCCTTTAATGGATTTTAAACTTGTTTGAAGCTGAATTATCATGATACAAATCTTCCATATTTTATTGATGGTTTTGTGATATGTTTGACTTTGAATGTTTTATTTTACTACCATTCATGGTTTATGGGTAAAGTATTGACATTTTGTGTGCCTGTTTTAATAAGAATGTTTATGTTACGTTTAATCCATTTCATATGAGAATGCATTGGACTTAGTAAGTGAGGGGTGGAGCACTCTATAGCTCCTCGATGCATCAATAGGTCTCATGAGACAAACTAGTGTCTTGTCACAAGGCATTAAAAAAATATTATTTGTAGTCTTGGAACAAGGCCTTGACTATGTGCTTATGACAGTCTATCATTACTCATTTTATCATTAAGAAAGTGGCTATTTATTTTGCATGAGATTATTTGACTAGTATAATATCCATGTGAATATGAAAATGGCATTATTTTGTTTTATCTTTGCAATATTATTCATAAGTTTATTTTTAAAAAGAATTTTTTTAGTCTTATACATTTACATAAATGTTTATGCTTATTTATGAATGTTTTAAATATATTATTATCCTTAATGACCATCTGAGCTCACCCCTTTCAATGTTTTAAGTTTCTCAGGATTCTAAGAAGTGTATAATGATTGATAAGATGGGTTAAGTTATGGGATTAATGGAGTTATCAAAGGATCATTTATATTGTGTTTTATTTTTTAATGTGTAATACAACATCCATGTATGTAATCGATTTTCTATGTCTACTAAACTGATAGGTATTTCAGGACTTTATTATTTGTAATCCTGCCAATGTATGAAAATAATTCACCGACTCTGGGTAACTAGGTTCAGGGAGTTACATTTGGTATTAGAGGATTTTTAGAAATAACCTTGGAAACCAGAAATAGATAAACTCTGATTAGAGAACATTACCCTAAGATAGAATTTGAGGAATAGTATAGAAGAACTTCCTAGAATTTTGGTAATGTAGATATTTTGTGAGTTTTCCAAGAAAATACATCCATGTCTGGATACGAGCTGGTAGAGGCAGCTTTGGCACAGATGTACATAAGGGTAAAACCCAAAAACACAGCTCTGATATAGACTCTAATAGGAACTGGTGCACGAATACGGGCATTGCTGCACTCTTTGTTACGACACACCCGAGGGATATGCTTTGGATAATTGTCATTTTCTTTACAAATCATTATAAATGATTTACGAGTTTATATCTCCTCATAGAAAATATTTTTATCTATTATTTGCATATACTGTTCAATTTATGTTAATTATTTTACAAGTTTAGAATTATTCTTTGCAATTCATAAACTCACCTAGAGTATGTCATTGTATAGAAATGGCTCCCAATAGAAGGAATGTGAACTCCAGCAAATTGTATGATACAAAGAGTTAGAAGGATCATATATTTCATATTATTAAGCCAACATTTATAAGATAAATATTCTACCATGTATTCTCAACAAATGAATAAATAGTATCATGTGTTAATTAGATAAGTAATGCATTCTCTATGTCCTATGGATTTTAAGGGAAGCAAGAAAAGAAAAGGATGTAAGAGAGAATGATAGATAAAGGGAAGAGGGAAAAGAACGATTTTATGATATGTGATAAATGTGGAATAAATTACCATGGTAAAAGATTGAAGGGAATGTGATTTTTTTATAAGTGTGGAGAAAAAGGACACCAAATACGTGATTTCAAGGGTAAAAAATGTTTTCAAATATGAATTGCTTCATTTGCAAGGTGTTGAGACACTATGAGAATCAATGTCCCATTCATAAGAGTATACCAAAAATTATGTTATTGTATAATAATCAAGTTATTACACTACCTCAGATGAAGAGGAATGACTAGTGTTCTTATGTTTCTATTATAAAATTATTTCATTTCTATAGTATATCAACAGTTTAATGGGTAACATGAATTATAATGATAAATAAGGATTGTACTACAGTACTATTTTATTGAGGATTTGAGATTATATGGTTCAAAGAAAAGTGACATAATAGAAAGCTATGATTTTTGGAAAATACATGGTTGAAGGAAAGGTAATACTTAATATGGTCTTGATAATGTGGTTGTGATTTTGGAAAAAGAGATTGTTGATTTGGATAAATATTATTGAATTTTTTGACTTCCTTGAAACTAATTAATGATTTGTATATTCCATCATTGTTGGAGTTTAAAAAAAAATCGGATAGAAGGAGTATATCCATTATTCAATAAGGAATAAGGGAGAATGAATATAAACAATAAGGTTTTATGGTAATTCAGGATGTTACCATGTTTTGAAATAATACATGTTGAAGGTGTTCACATGTTATTACATGACAAAAAGGATCCTCATTGTGTTTAACTTCCTTATAAATTTTGGACTGTGAGTTTGGATATATGTATTTCAGATAAGTTTAAAGGTTGGAATGGATTATGTTTTAAATTGGATACAATTGTTAATGTTATTTTTGGATTATTATAAAAATGACAACCAAGAAGTCGGGCGACAAGTAGTCGCGTCTGGCAAGCCTGTGAGACATGAACACCCAACCGAAGTGCGATAAAGGTGCATCACCTACGACTAGACTACTTGATGTATTGGTTTGTATAATTTTGATTTTTTAAATATTTTCTGACATATGAATTATAAATTCATTATTTTTGGAACCATATATGATTTAGGTATATATATATTTTTTTTGAAATCATTTGGAGTGACAGATGAGTTTTAGGTAAGAATTAGGTGAAGAATGAAACTCTACTTGTCAAGTATATATATATATATATATATTCATATCTTATTCTATGAAGAAATAATTTCTGAAACATTAGGTATTGAATTTGAAAACTAAATATGAGTTATCCTAATACCTTATGTTTTGTTGAACTGATGATATTTTAAATCCTCATAGATTGAGGTCTTTGAGGCCCTCAATTCTACAATTGTTTGTGACTGATGAGCTCAATCACTCCCTGTAAATATTTATGTTTTTCCTTAAATTATATGTCCTTAATTTCCACCAATGTTCTCCTAATCGATATCATAATTTGGTGGGGAATTTTTCATTCCCCTTTTTCCTATTAATAAGACTAAATTATATTAAACCAATTTCTGTTGTTGGTTTTCCCACAAAGGTATTTTCTATTTTCATCCTTTTATTTTCAGAAAAAAATTTCAAATTGTGAGGATACAATTTATTAATGTATGTAATAATGTAACACCCCAATATTTCATAGTACATTATTTCTCAAAGTTATTCAATTACTTGCACTACATGCAACACTGAGTTCAAGCGCACCACGACATACCAAACTAGACGTTCAAAAGCAGTTATGAATAATATTATATTAATTTCTTATATTATATAATCTTTATAATTTTAGAATCTATATTATGAGTTTCCTAGACATTATGTATGAACAAATACATTTTTTATATACAAAAGAATTATTTTTCAAAAAATGTAATTTTACCACCTTTTAATGGAAAACCCTTTTTAAATCAAATATTTGAAACATTTATATATTTAATTTTGAAAAATATTCTTTTTATTTATAATCGGGACATAATTAATTAGTTTCAATAAATTTTGGAGTTTTTCTGATAACTTTCATATTTGGGTGAATAGTGAAAAATAAAATATTTTAATTGAAAATAACTTTTTAAAACAAAATAATTTATAGTGTTGAATTATACATTTTAATGGTTATTATGTATAAGTAGATTATATTTTTACCATTTAATCCAATGCTAGTCATTATAAGTAATTTTACATTGAAATTGGACATAAACAAGTGTCAATCTATGGACAGTTATAATTTCATAAAAATACGCCTTTTGGTTTTGACAAAAGGAATTAATTTTAAATTAATAAATGAAACTTCTATGTATTGAATTTTGTAAAATAGACTTCATTTTTGGATTCGGAATATCAAAATTAGCATAGGGTTCATTTTTTTATATTTTCAGAAAACATTCAATTTTTGATAATTAGTGAAAAATGGTGAGATATTGTTTAAAACCGGATTTTTATTTAAATAATTAATTATTTTATTTAAATTTATTTTAGGAAAAAATATATTCAAAATACCTAGATAAATTCATTTTAATTTATTGGATTCAGTTTATAATAATTTTAGACATATAAAAATTTTATTGAACATTTCACTGTCTTTTACCCACCTCCTAGGAGAATTTGCAAATTTATATAAAACATAATTTTACCGCTTCTATGAGTGAAATTTCAAAACACTGAGAGACATAGTTAACCTCAGAAAGTAAAATGTGGTTCAATAAGATGAAAATAATTTTTTTTGAATAGTAAATTTGGACTTTTATTTACCATTGTTAAAGATAAAAAGGATAATTCAAGGTAAAAAGAATATTTTAATAATTCAAAATTACCTTAACACATGTTCTAACCTTATTGTATGAGTAATTTCATACCATGGAAATCCTTGGGTATATTTTGGGACCCCATGGAGCCACTTATTAATGATAATTACACTTTAGATTAATTAATTTAAATTATAGACCAAATTGAAATAAATAAAAATCTTTTTGTAATTATTTTTTATATGATTTTATATAAGTAATATTTTTTTGAAGAATATTATTTGGAAATATAAAATTACTTCCAAGATCATGGTATTTGTTTAATAATTTTTAGACTTTAAATAATTAAATTTATTTATGACACAATTATTAAGCAGTAATTACCTTATTAAGGAAACATTCAAATAAATGGTATTATAAATATTAAAATAAATATAATTTCAAAGTATTTATGACATCCACGAATTTCATAGATGAATATTACATGTTAGTGATGATTAAATGTATCTTTTTCGATGTAATCATGTTGTGATGACTTCCACAAAAACAGAATACAAAATAGTGTCAAAATTGACATAAATTAATATTTAAAACAAATACTATATTATTGGATGATATAATATTCTTAAAAATGTAAGGTTCATAGAAAGAGATTAAATAATATTATATATTTCATTAATGAGACACTTTAGGTTCTCTTGGAATTACTGAGTATGTTTATTAACTATATAGAGTAAGAGTACATGAAGACACGGTAAAAGTTAACCTATTTTACTAAGAGTTAAATATAAATGATAAGGTTGTAATGGTTACATAAAATTGTCTAAAACATATTGGATGAAAGGGTTTAGACCCATAACCACCTAAGTCTATAATTAAAATCATTTTAAACCATTATAAACTGAATATGATAGTATAATAAATTAATACTATAATCTTTTCCTAAAGTGACCCTCACCCATTTTATAAAAGGGCACTTTCCCTTCTCTAAAAATAACACCTCCAAAGACATTTGGATCAGACAAAGTCTGCCCAAATATCCTATCAACAATACTAACTTCATCCCAGAGGCCATAAATTAGGCAGAGAGGAATCTTAAAGATCCTTTTTCTTAAAATCAATAGGAAGATCTCAAAGAAGAGGTAATGATTTCACCACCCTCTTTCAAGTTCTCAAATTCTTCCACTTACTCTTTCTTTGTTGTTTCCATTATAAAATAATAACTCTATTTACTCCTATATACTGTGATATTATTATAAATATTGAACAACTATATTCATTATTCTACCCATATTATGAATGATAATGTCACCATGCGTGCGTACGTACAGTTTACCGTCTCCACGCTGTGATGTAATTTTTTATTTAACAATATGTTATTTAGATGGTTATAATGATGGATAATATGTATTTAAATAAATAAAATAACTTGATAATTTATCTGTAAAATTAATAAACCATCCAATTCCACACCTTTAAGAATATTATATTGTCACTCGTGCGTACGTACGGATTTCTGTTTCCACGACGCGTTGAGATTCATTTCCACGATCCCCATTCATCGATGATTATAAATATATATATTACTAATAAGTATGTAATATATGAAAATATATTTATAATTTATATACTTATATATGTACTTACATATATCTTATTTAAATAGTTCCGTTCAATACGATATGAAAACAGAAACAACGTTTCTACGTACGTACTGACTACCGTCTCCATAAACGGTGTTTTTTATTTCATATATATGCCTATTATACATATTTATATTCTAAATATATATGATATATAAATAATTTTTTATATTCTGGGAGTATTTTAATATTTTTATAAGTGATACAATCAAGAGTATCAAGTTAAAACACTTACAATAATGACAACGATTATTACCCGAAATGTAAATTTAACATGGAAATTATTATTAAATGGGTATTATAACGTCATTAATGAATCAGGTATGATATCATAAATATCAATATGGTTCTGGTATGCTTTAATAACATACTATGATCTTTATACATGTTTTTAAACGTACACTCTACAAAAGGAAACAGCATGGTAAGGGGTTTTCATCTCATTCCATATTCTCGTGAGGTTCATGCCATATTGCCACTATTATCTTTTGTGTGGTGTATATAATGCCAATAAATTTAATATTTTTGTAATACACTTTAATTTTTGTGTATTTAAATATTCATTGTATGATACTTCTTTCATAGGGTGCATGTTTCGTATGTTACGAAATTGGTAATGGTTAATTTCACAATCTCTTTATTATCCGTGGATGTTTTTATATAAGTATATACTGGGAAATATTTATTATCCATGTCCATTTTTCATATAATAGTTATCAAAGGTATTATTTTAAATAAATTTTTACTAAAACATTATTTTAAATTTTTTAAAGATTTATTCTTCTAAAACATTCTCATTAATGTCCATGATTTCAAAACGGTTTAAAGGATTTATATAAATGGACATGAATTTTTTAAAATATTAATTACTTTGAAAAGTTTCAAAGTGGAATGGGAAACATTTATTCAAAATATTATTTAAATGCATTACTTTCTAAATTGTGTGACTTTAAAATTTTTTCATGAAAAATGGATATTTCTCTAAAAGAGTATTACAAATTATTTTCCTCTATGTAAAAATTCTTTTAATGGATTATAAACTTGTTTGAAGATGATTTATTATGATACAAATTTTCCATATTGTACTGAAGGTTTCGTGATATGTTTGACTATGGATGTTTTATTTTTATATCATTCATGGTTTATGGGTAAATTATTGATATTTCTTATGCCAGTTTTAATATGAATGATTATGTTATATTTAAACCTTTTCATATGAGGAATGCATTGGACTTATTAAGTGTTGAATGTAACCCTCTATAGCTCCTAGATTCATCGATAGGTCTCATTAGACAAACTAGTGTCTTGGAATATGGCCTTGAATAAATCTTATTTGTAGTCTTGACATATGTCCTTGTCTATGTGGTTATGATAGTCTGTCATTATGCATTCCATCATTATGAAAGTGGATATTGATATTGAATGTGATTATTCGACTAGTATTATATCCATGTGAATATGTAAATGGAATTATTTTATTGTATCTTTTCCATATTATGCTGATGTTTAAGTTTAAAAAGGCTTTTGTTTTAGTCATAGTTATTTCCTTAAATTTTTATTCTTATTTATGAAGGTTTCTGACATATTTTTATCGTTTTTGAGAATCTGAGATCATCCTTTTCTATGTTTTAATTTTCTTAGGATTCCAAGAAGTAAATTATGATTGATAAGTAGGCTTCTGCTAGGGGATTAATGACATCCTCAAAGGATCATTTATGTTGTGTTTTATTTTATAAAGTGTAATGTAACTTACATGTATGTAATCTATTTTTTAAGACTGCTAAATTGATCGGTCTTTTGCAACTTGATTCCTTGAAATCATGCCAGTGTATTAAAATAATGCACCGACTCTTGATAACTCGGTTTGGGGTGCTATAAAAAAGATAGTGTTTTTGACAAGATATGGGAATTATAAGTTTGTGGTTTTGATACCTGGGTTGTCTAACGAACTAGTTATACTCATTGATCTTATGAATAGAGTTTACCATGGATATTTGGAAAATAAATTGGATGTTTTTATTGATGATATTTGCGAATATTCTAAAAGTCATGAGGATTATAAAATACACACAAGGATTTTTCTTGTAAACCATGAATGAAAATAAATTAAATGGAAAATTTAATAACTGTTAATTATGGTTGGAAAAGATTTATATCCTTGAGAATATTATTTTAAAATATGGAATAACTATTAAACCTGGTTAATCTAAACTATTTATTAATATACAATACCTAAAAATATCTTAGATGTTTTTTCTTGGATTAGTGGGTAATGGATTTGACTTTACTAAAATCGTTTCTCGATTGTTTATCTCACTAGCTATGTTAACATGAAAATTAGTTAAGTCCATTATGATGAATGATTCTGATGGTTTTTTAGAAACTATAAATAATATTGGTAAATAACGAATTTTCTCCTTTCCTTATATAAATAGTGAATTATTCATCTACAATGATATTTCTTTGAATATACTTGGTTGTGTTCTGATGAAAAATGAGTTGGTGATTTCTTATTTTTTATGTAGATTGAATCATATTCAGATAAATTATTCTAAAAATGATCTAGAGTTAGATATTTTATGTTATGATTTTACAATATTGAGACATAATTTATATGGAGTAATGTGTGAAATATAAACATATTCAAAAAATTTAAATACATATTCACTCAGAAAGAGGTAAACAATAGTTTGATGAGATGGATAGAATTTAGAATGGATTATGAACATGTGATTTATTTCCATATAAGAATGTAAATTAATGTATAAGTTCATTTGAGTTAAAAATATAATAAATCATGAACAATGATACATTGGGAACATTACGCTTTATAAAATGACTAAATGAATGGTGGCGTCAAAATTGAGCATGTAGGAAGTTCCTTCATTTTGTTTTTTGTTTAAGTGAAATCGTCATTATCAGATAGAATAAAAAATTATCATAAGTTAGTCAGTAACTGAATAGAAATTGAAGAACTAGTAAAAAATGAAAATTAAATAAAATTAACAATGAAACGGAAGGAGTTTTGATATTTTGAAAAAAATGTGTGCAAGATATCTCTTAGTTGAAAAAGAATTTTTTTGAGCACTACTCACAACACTCACCCTTTTTCAACATGGTAGTACTAAAATATACAATGATATTTTATAAAAAATATTATGGGGTGTAATGATAAATAGATAATATATTTTAACATGAAATGTTAGACTTTTTAATTTGTTAAATTCAAAATACTATTATAGAAAAGTTTTATTCTACATTCACCAGTGTTGGAGTGGAAATAGGAAAATATATCCTTGGATTTCATTTTGGGTTTTCCAAATACATATCAAGGTAATAATGCGAGCATAAAATATTTATTGGTTGACCCCATGAATGAAATGGCTGGGGGTTACTCGAGTGGAAATGATGATTTTTTTGGGGAGGATCCAATCTGTGTCTCAGAGGATTTTAACTCTCTTCTAAGCAGGGTTTGAGAGGAAGGGGAAGTGAGAGGGGTAATTTAGACCTTGAATCCGGACAATGAAACGGGTCCTGATGGCTTCCCAGGTGATTTTTATAGGGGGGACATGGAATATTATCATAGGGTACATAGTGCGGGTAGTCCAAGATTTTTTCATAGGTGGAAACCTGCCCCGTATCGCTTACGCAATGAAACTGGTTTTGATCCTACGGTGCGCAATCCTCAGTCCATTAATCTGTATTGGCCGATCAGCAAGTGAAATATACCCTACAAGGTCCTGGACAACATCCTTAATAAGAGGATTTCTCCTCTCTAATATTCTTGGGTGGCTTCGGAACAACACGAGTTTATTAAAGGGAGGTCCATTCAGGGGGTAATTGGTGTGGTGCATGAATTGATCAGTGATATTGATAACAGGTCCTTTGGGGGGAATCTAGTGGTCAAGATGTACATGAGAAAGACATATTATCGAATGGAGTGGAACATTATCCTTAGGTTTTTGGACTACATGAAATTTCTTACTTGGAACAGTGATCTCATTTTTAGTTGCATCAGTTCGGCTTGGATCTCCACTTCGTTCATGGGAGCGCAGTTTGGGTTTTCCAAGGCCTGTCGTGGACTCAGGCATGGGGAACCCCCTATCCCCAATTATTTTCATTCTTTCCCAAAATGTTCTGAGTTATTAATTTATATGGGGTATTCAAGTGGGAAAGATCCTTCCCTTTTGAACAAGGTACAGTATTGGTGATATCTCTCACCTAATGTTTATAGATGACACAATTTTGATTCTCAATGGATGTCGAAGGTTTGTGCAGGGGATGTTGGGAGTCCTTGAGAAGTATTTTTAGTGGAGGGGTCAGGTGACTAACATGGATAATAGTATCTTCTATACTTCTAGGAACGTCTCAGAAAGAAGGGCTTAGGGTTTGGAAGCGGGTTTAACTATGAAAAGAGGATTGTTTCTAATGGAGTATCTAGGGGCTCTGGTGAGTTCTTTATCTCTTAGAATTCATCATTTTTACTAAATAGTTAGCAAGATCATCGGGCATATTCTAAATTGGAAGAAGAGATTCCTTTATTTTGGAGGCAAAATCACTCTGGTGAATAGTGTCCTTGTGTCCATTCCCATGAATATTTTGTCCACCTTGAAGGTCCCTAAATCTGTGGTTTCAACTTTGGAGAAGATCATGGTGTCTTTAATTTTGGATGGGAAACTGGAAGGCTGCCGTCATTGGTTTTCAGGGATGCGGTTGGCTAGATCTTTTGCGGAGGGGGCGTCAATGTAAGGAGTGTATCAATGACCATGAAAGGGTTTCATGCCAAACTTGCATGGGAGGCTCTAGAAGGGAGATCGGTTTGGGTTAGGAATATGAAAGGAATATATGAGTTGAATTTGGAGGAGAAAAGGGTGAGGAATTCTATGATTTTGGGGATGGTACAACTGTATTTGGTTTTCTTGCTTCAACAAAATATTGGGATGGAGGGATCTCAACTTATGGCTCCAAAACTGGGGGCTGGATGCTTGTGTTTCCCGGGTTGCACCACACCAACTATCTCACATAATGAGGCTTGTGAACACCCAACTTTTCATTCAGCCATTCTTCAGGAGGATCACTTCTAGGCACTCAATAATATTGTGTTCAATGAGGGCCCGAATAGACTACCGTTTATGGATAGTGTGGCGGGATGGTTCTCAATTAAAGATTTCAGCTATGTGAGAAGGGGTAATTTTACCGAAGACCCATGGTTGTGTCTTCATGGTGTAAATAGATCCTATATAAATTCAACTTTATGCTTTGTCATGTGAGGAATAAATCTTTACCCACCCAGGTTAATATCCAGTGCATGAGAGTCAGTATTGCATCCAAGTATTGGTGTTGTTGTAAATCAAGTATCGAATCAGTGGAGCATCTCTTTTTCAATAGTGAATGGGAAAACCGGATTTGGAAGGCCTTCGGGGATGGTGTTGGTTGGAGCAAGGTGGGGGGTTCACTGGAGGCTTTTCTTTATGGTTGGTTTCATAGAGCGGGATCCAAGGGACCAAAGTGGATGACAAGGGCCATTTTCTTATTGGTGGAGTGTTGGGTTCTCTAGACAACTAGGAATGAGGCGCGACATAAGGCCTCGAGAGGATCAAGGGTGAGTCTCATCTTCAAGTCGCGGAATCTTCTACTGGACTTGGTTCATTTGTGCAGTGCTTGCAAGGGAGATCCCTCAGTAAGAACGTTACTCCCAAACTCACTCACACTTAGCCGCACAACTGCAGCAGTGTAGGGCCACTGGATTCGCTAGAAACCCCCGCACACTGGGATGAAACTAAACACTGATGGATCACGTCATGGGGAGGATATTCGGGGCGGGGTGTTATCAGAGACCATGCAAGCACTGTGATTGAAGGATTTGTAGCTTTCTTCGGCAGAGGTACTACTCTTCAGTTGGAAACCCAGGCACTGGTCTCTGGACTGCAGTTGTGCTAGCATCGGCACATCCTCATCAATGCATTGGAGGTAGACTCCTTTATACACCAGCAAGCTATTCTGGGCACATGACCTACTCCATGGATAATTGAATACTTTATCAGAAGATACATACATTTTTTGGGTAATCACATGGCTGTCGCCCACACCTGGAGGGAGGGCAATATATTTTCTTACTTCCTGGCTTTCTTGGATTCTCCTAATCACTGCATGTCCTATTTTATTTCTCTCGGGTCATTTCCAAGGTTGGGGTTTCATCTTGTGGTTATTGACACACTTGGATTTCATTTTTTCAGACCCCCAAGACTGGTACACCTCTGTTTTTTTTTTGTGTTTTTTCTGTGTTTTATGTGTTTTATTCCCATAAATCAATGAAAATGGTTACTTTTAGTCAGTTTATCATTTATTGACTGAATAAATGTATATATTTCCTTCTTATTAAAGATATTATTTCCTTATATTAGTTTTCACAATTGTTTATCAAGGAGATATTCATGTTATATAGACTTCATCTCCCCATTGTATCTAACTATGATCCTAGGACTACTTATTATATTTAGAATGAACTTCAGAAGTAATTTGGTACTAAAATAAATATAGTTAGAACTTTACATACTCAATTTGATGGATAATTAGAGAAAATTATTTATAATCTACAAGATATTTTTCAAGTTTATTCAATGGGTTATCGAGGATGTTTGGATTAAAGTATTTTAATTTTTAAATTTTCTTATAATAAAATTTTTTATTCTAGTATACATATGTCACGTTTTGAGGTATTATATAGATAGTCATGGTGGACTCCATCATCTTGGGATGAAGTAGGTGAAAGGATGTTATTGGGACCCGATTCAGTAGAAGATATAGCTGTGAAGGTAAAGGTAATTCAACAACATCTAAGGGAATCTCATAGTTCAAAATCATATTATATAGATAACCAAAATAAATAAATTTCATTTGTGGTAGGAGATAATATTTTTTCTAATATATTTCCATAGGAATGTTTTATATATTTTGGTAAAAGGAAAATTTTAGTACGTGGTTCATTAATTAATATGATACACTAGATAACATTGGAAATGTTTTTTACCGAGTTTTCTTACCATTATGTTTATCCAAAGTACACAATGTGGTTTTTATTTCATTATTATCGAAATTAATGAAAAATGAATCTCATGTTTTGATCCCTAAAGTAGTACATTTGAAAGACAATATTTTATATGAGGAATAGATGGTCCATATTTTTTATCTTAGAGATAATGTACTGTGGAATGATGTTATTCATCAAGTTAATGTTTTTAGTAAAGACTATATTATTGAATAAGCAATATGACAATTGGAAAATACTATGAAAGAAAAATATCCCCACTCGTTTATGTACTGAATAAAATTTTGATAATGAAATTTCGAAAACGGGGGAAGAATGTGATTTCCTAGGTAGTATTTAATAAATTTTATTCCTTGTGAATATTAGATAATTATATTTTATATAACTATATTTATTTTTAGAATATTAAGTAATTTTTCAATAAAAATGGAAATAGTTTTATACATACTAAATTAGTTTTCATGTATTTTATTATATTATTTAATATATTAATTTCAAAACATTATAATTTTAATATAAAAAATGAACAAAATTTATGAAATAATTTTTCCAAAATTCACTTAGAATTATTTTTTGATATTTTTATAAAAATATATATTTTTATGTAAATATATAACGATACTGATTTCTGTAAAACACCAATATCTTTTTCATTAAATATGATAATTTAAATTCCCAATTATGTTTTTAATTTGATATAAAGTTAAAATAATATCCATTAATTATAAATAAATTATCTAATTATATATTAATCATCTTTATAAATTCTTTCATTAAGAGTTAAATTATGGGCTTAAAAATGCATTTCTCTTAAAACTGTTTTTCATTGTGTTTTACACATTTATACTGAAATTGGCATCTTCTACTTATAGAAATTGAATTTTTAAAAATATATTCAATATTTTGAATCATGAGGTTCAAATTTGATAATTCTTTCCTTTTTTATTTGGGTAATTATGAATAATAATCGTAGTAATTTTATTTTATGTTAATGAGAATTGATTCTCCTTTTAAAAATCATGTATAGAGGAGTAAGAAATTATCTTCTTATAATATTATGGTGGGAACATATAAGAATATCTAGGATTATTTTACCCTTAATAGGAATAAAATTTATATTATTCTATTAATGGTATTGACATCCCAGTCTAGATAATATATTATCTACTATCAAAGGTTGGATTCATTCTCCTAGGATGATGAAATTTTGTATGCACTTATCAAAAAGTAGAAATTTTAAATATGTTCAATAGGGTAATATTGAAGGATGGTTGGATCTATCTCAAATTAAATTTATAATTTGGTTATTCAGGTAGTCAATGGTCCATAAAATAGGGTATTATATTATATGAAAGAAATCTTACATGGTCTATTTATTGAATATGTCTCAGGGTTTCCTATAGAAAAAGTTATTTATGATAAATAAATTTATTGGAATATAACTAATTATTATATAACCATATCATATGGATCCAACTGAACTAAGGGGATTGAACTTTTTTACTAATAATTATATTAATAAGAGATTAATTATACCCAAAACATTAATTTTGGGATCCCTTATAAATTATTCAAAGAAAAGATTATGAGCGTCTACTAATATGCATGTGCTACTGGAAGATGGAATAATTAACTATCAATAATTTATATCTATTTGTTTAGAATAATTATTTATTTGATTAAATTACTAGGTATATATGGTCTTTCAGGATTTACCTACATTTGGGTTATCATTAACTTTGAGTAATGATTACAAAAATTCTAATAATTTCTTCGTGAAACTAGTATAATTATGTCAGTTATTTGGTTATGCCATATGGATTTAAAAATGAACATGTAATTTTCATATCCTTAATATACCAAATAATACCTCTATTATTTGACTTCATCTTTGTGAATTATATAATTATATACTTAAAAGCTCGATAAAATCAATATTGGCATCTATAAATTGGATTAGAGACATTACAGGGCAATTATCTTCATATAAATGTTTTAAAGTTTTTCCTTTTAGATTCATAAAGCCAAATTCTTTGGTAATATGTTTATAATTGTATGAATTTATATAAAATATTAAAATTTATAGGTAATATTTTTGTGGAAATTACCATTTAATGTTTTTGATATATGATGGTTTTTTGTAATTGGTTAACAAAACAATCATTTTATTTTAAAATTTCTGTGATGTCTTCTCCAATGACTACATCAATGAAGTTGATGGTATCATTCATTTGGTCTGATTTACTGTGAGGTAACATTACATTAACTGATAAAGAGTATTAATACTACACTTATCTAGATTATATTAATGACCGAATAAGGTTTTAAATTATATTTTGATTCATTTTCAATGGATTATGGTTTTTCTTCAAATGATAGTTGTATGGAAGCCATTATTTCTCAAAAACATTGGTTACAAGAAAATAAATATCCAATCCACAATCAACAATTGTTTTCTTTTGTTAAATCCATTATGTGATAGTGGAACTATTAATTTTGAGAGAGTTTTATGGTATACACCCTTTATAAAATCCTAAATTATATGTTTCTCAATGTAGACTAAATTTTATACAATAAATGTGTGTCCAATAATTTTAATCATTTGATTACAAAAAAATTAAGGCACTTATAAAAAGAAATGTATTGGTAGAATCCCTTAATATAAAATCTGAACCTCAGAAAGTGAATGATTCAAATGAGGAAGGTAGATTGAAATCCTTGATAGATGATATTTACATGGTTTTAGTTGAGGATTATAATGGGAATGTTTATTCAATTTTGAGATTGAATCAAATATTAAAAATAAATTAATGGGTTCATAAATATTTGGTCCTGAATGCACTATTATTCAAGAGAGACTCATTTTTGCGGAGATCCTTAAAGTATGGTCTCAAGACTATAATTATTTAATCTTTGTTAATGGGAGGCTCAAGGATTCTATCTCAATAAGGGAAGAAGTAATTAAGTAATATAATTATTCTAAATTGACTATTTGTCTTTGTGTATGAAATATATATTGTGATATTCGTAGGAAATTTTTGTGTCCAGTTATAAAATAAGTGATAACTAGTTCTATTTTCAGATGCCTCATTTACAAAATAGTGAATGAAAAACTCTTACAACCCATAGGTGAATTATATCTATCCTTTAATTGAAAATCCAAATAAATTGAAACCAATATTTATTTCATGCATAAGTTACTAATATCTCTAATAATATTGAATACCGTTTGGAAAATAATGTACCATTTAACAAAAATATCTTACATATTTTTTATTAGGGTGTATACATCTATGGATGAGAAGGTTATATAAAATATTTTGTAGATAATATAATTTTATAGTTTTCAAGTGATAATTTTTGTGGAACCTGACTTGAGGTTCACTTCATGGTTTTTGAAGGGTTACAACAACAAATTTATACTTAGGTAAAATTGATAACAACTTACCCCACTTATACATATGACCAATCAGAGGACCATTCATTTGATTCCCCTACTTCCACAAAAACAGTTTTTCCCAGTGCCCCCCTTTATCAGCGTTCAAAAAAGTGCTGATAAAGGGTGCCTTTATCAGCCCTAAAAAAGTGCTGATAAAAGTACCCCATTATCAGTGCTTTTTTAGCCCTGATAAAGCCCCCCCTTTTATCAGCTCTTGTTCAGTAGCGCTGATAAAGGTGGGCCTTTATCAGCACTCTTTTTAAAAGCACAGATAAGGGGTCGAATTCCAAAAAAAATTAAAATAAATATATTAATATATTAGGAAACAAATTACATAAAAACATATATCGTTATCACTTAATAGAACATTTTCCCATTATACCTATCTTTTCTTATTCTATATTATTTATTCCATATATCTCCAAAAAATATCCAAACATGATACAATTATATACATATCATATGCATTAATCATTTTCATAAATTAGGGAAATACATACATAATATTTGTGAATTTAGATGCCAATTTAAAGAAAGCGTATAAAAAAATTATCATAAAATAAACAAGGCTTGAAAAATATTGAATGAGTAAGTAATAATCAGTCATTCCATTAATTTTCAACATGAGACTGAATTGTTTCCATTATTAACATTACAACATTAAAAATCACATGAAATACAATAACTGACTTCGTAATAATGGAATACATAATTCAAAAAATGATAATATCATTGTCAAGACCTCATCTAAAACATCATACATACAATCAAGGCCTCATCCAATACATCATATATAATTTGGAAAGTATACACTAAATACCTTTTTTATTTTGGCACATTCGACCTACTAATACTTCAAAGGACTATCTAATATTAATCCCAACCTATCACTTACTATGTCCAATGCATTTACTATATACAATAAATGAATAACAATACAACAAAAAATCGACATACCTTGATAATAAAATATCACATATATTGAGACTAGGAATTATCAAGGTTTCCTAGTATATAATCAATCTTGTAGTACCCATAAATTTTCATTTTTTTGGAATTATAAATTATTATAGTTACCAACATTTTCCTTATCAATAAGTAAAGTATCATTCTTGATGAAAACCCAGAAATTTTATTTATTTATGATAAGGAATTCACACAATATAGAGTAGTGATAATATGACAATGTTGATACCAAAAATAATGTTGAATAAATCCCTGATAATAAATAACAATGACTTGAAGGAGAAAAATAAATTTAAAAGCGATATTGAGTGTAATAAATAATATAAACACAACGAAGATATTGAACAGATAATAATACTTATACATAAATTAAGGTATAAAAACACATCATTAGGGAATGAAAGGAGACCACAAATTTATCATAAATGATTGTTTTTAATGGAATTTATTCTAAAAAATAGTGAGGAAAATGGAAGGAAAGAATTTAAAATAATTTACCTTAATGCTTTTGTAAATTTGTTGAAAATTTAAAATTATAAATCACTTCCAAAACAATTTTCTTATGATTTCAAGAATACTTTTAATTTTTTTAATTTACATACAATAATGGAAAATTTAAGAGAATTTATTATTATATGTACCAATGGGGGTGGAAGATATAAATACACATAAGTGGAATGAAATAAATTTTAATTTTTTTAAAAAATTAATATCCTTTTGTTTTAAAAAATTCATAGAATAATGTGAATATATATTTATTTTAAAATACATAAAAATATAGAAATGAAGCTAAATAGTAAATAATGTTCATGAAATCATCAGAATACATTCATGGGGAAAATGTTTAAAAATATATTCTTTTTAAACTTTTGTAATGAATATCAAAATTAACTTGTATGAAAAATAATAAAAAAAATTTAAACTTTTTAATGAAAATAAATGTTATTATAAAACTATATTAAAAATTAATTGGGTTTCATTGAAAAATATTATAAAATAATGATAAATAATATTGATATTATGGAAAGATATTCCTATCCAAAAAGGATAAATAATGTCATCTTATCTTATAAACCCTCATTCTTAATTTGTTCAGTATAAATGAGATGTAAAATTTAAATAATAATAGAAAAACTAAAAAATAAAAAAAAGCGAATAAAATATATGGGCTTTAGAAGATAAGTAATATATAATTGTTCCAATGTAAAATGAAACATAAATGATACCAATAATTATGAGGTGGTAAAATAAACCCTAGTGACTATTATAAAACATGAAT
Organism: Viscum album; assembly: GCA_963277665.1. Lineage (NCBI taxonomy): Eukaryota > Viridiplantae > Streptophyta > Magnoliopsida > Santalales > Viscaceae > Viscum > Viscum album. The sequence goes on along the minus strand of OY728159.1, from coordinate 413,313,980 downwards.
AAATACATATTGAAATAGAGAACATGAAATAAAACAGTAATTATTTTTATTAAAAAGTTTATTAGGATATTATATTTCAAATACAAAACATATACTTTGTATAATGAAAATTGGTTCCTAATTGAAAACATGCCTCAAATGAAGATGTCCGAGATGAGAAGTACATACTAAAAAATTCTGCTTGGTCTAATTCATTCTAAAATCCAAAATAATCAAATCAATTTAATTAAATACTTGAATATGAAAAATTCTCCTATATATTTTATTTTTAAAGTTTAATTTATAATAATATGTTACACATTTCTACTATAGTTTTTTTATTATGTTGACCATTTCATATTTATTGGATATCTTTTCCAAAAATGGTTTCATATGTTGTCCATGGTTAAAGGTGTTATGAAGTAGTTCCATAATATAAAGAATTAAAAAGAATATTTTTCATTATATTTTTATTAAGATGTTTTTTTCAGTTGGTTGTCAAAAATAAACTCAAATTATTAAAATTTTCTTGGTATTCATGTTTTAAGAGGTTGAATATTATGGTGACTATTTATTGATAATGTTATCGATATATTGGAGGATTTTCCCCTATAAAACATTAATAATGTTATAAATATAATATTTATTTATTAAATCATTTTTTAAAACCATACATGTTTTTGGGTTATGGAAAATGAAAAATGACCTTCATGGAGGTGGTAGTCCACACATATGCATAACAGGTGTTTTCATTTAATAAAAGGATATAAAGTATGTGATGATTATTAATCTGACATTATAAAATTTTAATAAACTAATTAAATAGATTTTAATATGTTATGTTGGTTATATAATATTTGATGTTGTTGTGAGATGAAATAAACATGAATTAACTCGGTTAAGATGATTACCTCTTCCTTAGGTAGCCACAATTAGATCTCTAGTTAAACCTTCTTATTTTTGTATTTTAGAGAGACCAGAACCTGTAGGTCTTGTATAACACAGTTGGGAAGTGATTTGTGTATATATTGTTTGAGATAATGTTCTCTAAGTTCATGGATAAGTGAGGAGATGAGGGACCCTTTTTAATGTCAGAGGGTTGGAACATTTGTAAATACGCATAAACATAAAATAATATAAATGTTTTTCTCATGTTCAGGAGGTACCAAGGAAAACAATTATAATATAGAATAATTTATGTCCCAATACGCTCAACCAATAATATATAAGGTAATTTTTTAGTATTTTATTCCTTATCTCTTATTTTATCTCCCTCGTCAACCATTTATACCCTAATTTTGGTGGCTGACTTTTACTATGGTAACTTGATTTTATAAATAAAAATAAAATAATTCTTATTACCGATTTTTCCTAAAATTATTTAACTAATATTAAATTATTAAATTTATATCTTTCATAAACATTAATTTTAATATAATTATGAAAAATACAATCCAAAAAAGTTTTATCAAAAAATGTTTTTAAGCATAATAATAATTTTACATGAAAAACATGTATAAAATTGACCACTGTGAGATTTATTGGTTTTTTATTAAAATAAATAAACAAATTAGGAAAATTAAATGATTTAGAAACAAAATTCAACATTATAAATAATAAATTAAAGTAATATATCAAAAATAATTATTATATTAGAATAAAATATCTCTTATGATTTAGAATGTAAAATATTGGTTTCTAAATTCAAAAAATTATTTTTAAATGATTTTATTTTCATATTTAATCTATAAGTGGTCTATAAAAAATAGATTCAGAAAATTATATGTCATTATTATATCATTTTTATTTCAAGAACTCACATTATTTGTAAAAATTGTATTTTTCATTTTTCACCCAAAAATCAACAATTTTTGAAAGGTCCATAAAATTCACCCTCAGGTAAATTTTACATAACAAATTAAACAACTATTTTAAAAAATTTAAAATACAATTTTCTGTTATATTTATTTTATATAAAATAATAATTTTTAACTTATATCATTTTATAATACATTGACTTTTTAAAGTTTAAGTGTTCTTAATTTTATTTTACCTCAATGGAAAATGATCAGTATTTTTTCACATTTTATGTTCATAATGAATTGATTTTTACCTTTCATTTTAATAATGTATTATTCACTATATCTTAGTTCATAAGATATTCCAAAAAAATTATTTAAATTAATACATAGTAAAATCTCAAGATGTAATATTTTCCCACTTTATTAAATTATACCCTCATAATTGTAAATTCTTTTCAACCATATTATTATATAATGACAAAGATATGATGACAGATTTATATTTTATCATGATAAATATTTATTATTTTTTCCATAAAAAAAATTATTATTTTTTAAATAAATATTTCTAAAACTATATGTGTACAATTATAAAACATTTTCTTGTGAATAGGTTTCCAGGAACATACCTTGATAACTATGTTCTATTTTTCAAATAATACATGTTATAATATTCACCCATTTCTTTAGTTTGAATAATTATTTTACCATCATGAATGATAATATGATAAAATATACTTCCTTTATTTTTTCCCTTATATAAGACTAATTTCTAACCTCCCTTATGTTTTCTGACCAATTTTCCACATCCTCTCATATTCTAAATAATGAACTACTATGATTAATTTTCAATTACTGAGGAAGAAATATTATTTAAATAAATCATATGATCTAAACATTAATGAAAATTTATTCCTCCATTAATTATCCACTTACCAAAAATAATACGGTTAACATAAGAGAAGATAATACTAAATATGAATAAAACTTCTTGTAAAGAAGTACTACATTAATCTATAAATACTATACAATTATGACGAAAGTACAACTCAAATTATTCCACAAAAACATTAATCCTAAAACTATTTAAGCATTTATTTACTAATTCAAAAAAAATTATAAGATATTATTCCAAATTTAGTTTAAAATTGTTATCAGAATGTATTGAGCCTCACTAATAATTTTTTAAAATAATACTTATTATATATATAACCAAAAATCAAAGAAATATATGCACCCATAAATATATTAATCTTCCACCAAATAATTTGAATCACCATAATATAAAACATTATAAATAATATATGTTTCCAAAATTTATCATAACCACAATTTTAAAAATAATATAAACAATTGTCATAAAAAATATTATAGTAGTTAATCGTTTCCCATTAACATTAATCCGACAATGTTCTGAAAAATATGATAACCCTTTATCTATAATTTCTACTACATAAAACAACGTATTATCCATAATGGTTATCTATACCTTTAAAATTATGTTCTAAAAAATATAATAACATCATACCTAAATAAAAAATTAAAACTAAAGGTTACATATTCCTCAATAATATATTTAAACACAATTAGAATATCTAAAAATAACTATAATCACCTTAATGTCCCATCATATAAAACCTAAAAGTGTATTTATGGATTTTTTATTATGATTGAATTTAAATTTATTAACCCCATTTATATTTATACCTCTAAAATTATCCAAAAATGTTAACATCCTGGAGTCTGGAGTTATTTAAAACATATTATGATACCAACTGTAATATCCCATACCCATACTCTCAAATTCGGTGTTAAACCATATTTTAAACTTACTGACTTAGTAGTAGCTAAAAAAACCTAATTGATTCCATCCATAATTACAAAATAAATAAATATTGATTTACTTACATACACAATACCTTTTATGATTAGAGTTTTATATAATTAAGATGAAAAATTAATTAACAAAACCCTTACCTTTCTCACCCCATATACATTTTTCCTACTATAATTAAGTTATCATATTCCATAATAAGTATTCAAAATATTTCAAAAAGTATTACACACATGATAACATTCTATAATTATAATATGTATTACTCTTCTTCATATCCTTGGGAAGAGGAAACATAAGAAGGAGTGGGTTCAGATTCTTAGTAAGGTAAGTCTTATATTTTAATCTATCAATGAATAAACAAGGAATAACAAATATGGTATGAGCAAGTAATAATAAAAAACGACATTTAATTTGAGTGTGGATTATTTCCATGGATAATGGAAGAATATAAAAGATCATATGTAAAAAAAATTATTTCATAATGATGGAATGCATATTGCTGAACATAATAATCAAACCATCAATGCCCTAGTAAATATATCATAAATATCATAATTTTATAAACCAATACTTCATAAATAATTTGGAATGATTAAAACGAATACTTGGGTAGGTTATTCTCATGAGGCCTACTAATACATTGAGGGTAAAGGTAATATTAATCTCCACCCATCAATTACTTTTTCTAAAACATTGATCATTTGAAAGAAATGAATAACAATATAATACATAATCTAAATTACTAAATAATGAATAATAATTTATATTTAGATAATATATTTCCAATGTTTCCCAGGACATAATAAATCTAGCTTTATCAATAAATATGATTTAACAATTACACAGGTCATCAATATTTTCAAAGTAAATAACTTAACTATAATTCTTAATGAAAACACTCTAAAATTATTTATGTATGATAGGGTATTCAAAATATCTAATTTTATGACTACATGGATATTTCAATACTATAAATGATTTACAATTCCTAGATGATAATAAATTACATGAACAAGAAGGTGGAAAATAAAGTAAATGGGTGATGGTGGGTGGTAAAGAACATAATCACAAGTTCGTGAGAGAGCTAAAAAATTACCTATATAGCAATTAAAGTATAAAAATTAATTAAATAGGGAATGTAAAAATTCTATAAATTCATAAAAAAATCAATTTTCAGTAATAAAGGAAAGTATTTTGGTAAATAAAGAGACAAATGGATGTGGAAATTTATAACGTAATTTTCTTAAATCTTTTATAACTTTATAGAAGAAAATGTCATTATAAATCACTTTAGAACTAATTTTCTTTAAATTTCAATAATACTACTGATATATTATTTTCAATATAATTTAAGATAATGGAATTTTGTAAAAAAGAATGGTTAGATAAAAAACACATAACAGAACATGTAAATATATATAAGTGGAATGAAATCCTTTTTCCAATTTTCATTAAAAATATCATCATTTTCAATTAAAAATTTAATGAATAATTGGAATATATAATACTTTGAAAACCCACAAAAACTAAAATAGAATATAAATAATTAAGAGAGGTCTTGATGGAAATAAAATCTGTTCATGAGTAAAATGGGTACAAAGTTATTTTTCTCAAATATTTGTAATGAAAGAAAAAAATTTCTTTAATGGAAAATATTAAAAAAAATATAAAAAAAAATTGTTATAAAATTTAATTTGAGAATCAATTTTTTTTACATAATAACATTATTGATTAAAAATAAAATATATGTATATTAAGGAAAAATATTCTCCACAAAAAATTAGAAATAAGGATTTCGTTCCAACTATAAATTATTTTGGTGGATTATAGTAACAAAGACTGAATTAATGGAATGAATAATTCAAAATCACTAAAATAATACTATAAGAAGAAAATATATTAGTTTTATAAGATAAGGAACATATAATGTTTCCAATTATTATTGATAAATAATCATTTATGATAAAAGAGGGATTATAAAATAAACCATTCCAGTTTTTAAAACACCTGATAAAAAAAAATTAATGAGAGAGATTGAAATTGACGGTTAATTACCATTATTTTAGATTTTATGATGAAATAATTTTTCAAATAGGAATAATATTAATTGTATAATGTAAATTGATTCATAATTCAAAAAGTTTCGCAAGGGGGGATGTTTTAGATGAGAAACCCTTTCATTGGACTTTCTCTTGGTCATACCTTTTCTAAACTCTTGAATAATGAATCTCAAATTATTAAATACCTGATTAAGAACATTTTCATATATATTTATTTTTAGGAATCATTTATCATCATATTTCATTCATTACTTGTATATATTGTTTATTATGTTTACCACTTGAGGTTGTTTGGTTAATTTTTCCAAAACTCCTTCTGAATGTTTACCATGGTAAAATGTGTTATGAAATAATTTAATAATATCGTTAATATGAAAGATATTTTTATATATAATTATATTATCAAAACATGTAATTAAATCCATAGGTTTCAAAAAATAAATCCAAATTCGAGAACACTTCTTGATATTTTCGTTGTAAGATGTTAAAATTTTCAATGTCTATTTATTATTAATGGAAATAATATAATTCTAAAATTACTTATATAGAACCTCAATAATGTTATAAATATAATATTTATTTATAAAATAATTTTTTTAAAAATCCCTATCAAAAGTTGATTGAAAAATAAAGTATGTCATTCTCTAAAGGTTGAAGTCTGCAAGTACGCAAGAATGTTGTTTTCAATATCCACCAAACTTATACAAGATATATTGTGGTTGTTACAACAAAATAATTAAAATTTTTTAAAATAATAATATTTATTTTATTGTGTTAAAATGTTTTTTGATTATTTTATTTTTTTATAAGAACAATGAAACTTGAAGAAATCAGTTTAGGAGATTACCTTTTCATTGGGGATCCACCTATGGATCTCTGCTTAAGACTTCTTGGGTTGATATTTTGGTTATACCCGAACTTATAGGACATGGGTAAGGGTGTTGGGAAGTAATTTGGGAAGATATTAGTTGATATAAAATGCTAAAAGTGTGTATAGAATTGAGGATCAAATGTGTCCTTTGATAAGTGATAGGGGTGACACTTTTGTAAATACACTAAACATTAAAATAATATAAATGTACCTCTCATAGTAATTTTGAACCAAGACAAACCAAATAATAATTTTTTGTAGGATAAGACCAATTACACATAATTATTTAATATTAATGGTATGATGTTTTGGTATTTTAAACCCTATATTTTTGTTTAACTCCCTCATTAACCATTTTAACCCTTTACATGGTGGCTATCTTTTTACATGGTAACATATTTTAATAAATAAAAAATATAACATTATATGAAAATTATTAATATTATAATTCCAACTTTTTATACCATTTTAAATGATTAAATTTCTAAATGTATTTAAAATTATTTTTATTATAATAATTAAAAATTAAATGAGATACAAATTATGAAAATTTTCTTTTTATGTAAAAAATTATTTTACATATAAAACATGTGTTTAATTAATCCCCATAAAATCAATAGGTTAATTATTAATAAAAATAATATTTTTCTAATTTAAAATCAACTAGATGAAAAATTATAGAATTAATAATTAAAAAATAGGATTAAAAATAGTACTTATATTAGAATAAAACACCACTTAGGTTTTAAAATGTAAAATATAGGTTTCTAAATTCGACATAGTATATTTTAATTATTTATTTTAGTTTAAAAATATTTATTTTCCATATATAAATTGTTACAAAAAATTCTGATTCATTATTAAATCTTGACGATGACATAAAATTGTTTATATATGTAATACTATATATATCACTATTCTCCCAATAATCAACAATTTTAGAAAAATTTAAAAATACACCATAAGTTAATTTTGACATGATGAATTAGAAAATGTAGATAATTTCCTCTAATGGGAATTATATAATTTTGATAATTTATCTTTTTAAATAAAAAAATATATTTGAGAAATATTATATAATTAATTAAATTTGTAATCTATAAGTGTTTTTAACATTATTTAATATCAATTTCCAAAGTGTGTTCATTTATTTTTTGTAACATTGTGTATTCATAGTGTATTTATGCTTACCATTAATTTTAATAAATTATTATTCACTTTTTTCAATGTTGAATACATCATAATATATTTTGAAATATATTTATTTAAATTAATACATACTATAATATTGGGGTGTTATAATTTATATATTATATGATATGATTTGGGACTATATAATTGGTTTAGGAGTCACAGGGGATGATTATATATCAATGATGATTTTTCTTTTAATACTATTTATCAGTCATTAATTATATTGGAACCATTCAAATCTATCCATGATAAACCTATTTGTTTTCACTATTATTGAGAGATATTAGTGAATAATCCATGATTGAATCCAATATTGTGAATGAAATGAAGAAATTGGTTGAATTGATTATAATGTTAATGATTACAACTAAAAATAGTAATAAATGATAAATCAATCATAGGATAAAACCATTGCAATTATAGTTTTATGACAATGTATCCCTTTTACTTTCACTATGATTAGGTTATTGAATGACGAGGGGGAAGGGAAAATAAACTCCTAAATTTATTAGAACATTTGATATTTTATAATATATTACAGAAATAGACAATATGATATATCTTTATATTAATTTTAGTGTTATGAATAATGTCTAATATTTTAATGGACTTGGACCCTTTGACCCATTAATTTGTGTGTTTCGGCTATTGGGAGCATTGAGATATGTCTATAGAGGGAAGAAGAGCATTTGGAGTATAATTTTCAACTACAGGTGGAGATTCGCACCATAAATCATGGGTTAATGGTGTAATACTTTTCACATGGTGGACTCATTGCTTTTTTTAGAATTTATGATCATGTTTCATTCATTTACTGAAATATTGTTCACATCATGAATGTTTATTGTGGAATTATGGGGGTTCTGTATTCGAAGGATTCATAGCATGAATGGAAATGCACATGATTTGGAATCTATTCATGTTTTTAGGATGAGTCCCTTATTTTTTAGTTTTTATAAAAAATATAAGGTTCGTAGTTTAAACTAGCTATTTATGCCATGAATAGTGTAATTTCTAGGATATCTATTTAATTTGACCTCCCTCTCATCTTCCCCACACTTCCTTTAATTGTCACAAACATCAAGTAACTACTAGGAGATTTTGGGATCCCCAATAGCCTTTGATCTATGGTTTTCAGCCAAATCTTATAGAAAATTTATATAGGTCATTCTAGGTGAGTTATTTTTCTCTTCCTATACAAATTTTTAAATTTTTATTTAGAGATGACTCAATGGATAATTTTTTGGACATGGGGGTTTTTTGAGTGGTGATATTGATGAGGTATCACAACATTTTTAATTTTATTCATGGATTTCTTTTTTTTCTTATGGAACCTCTATTCTTTCTATTTTACTTTTTCATTCACAATGTGACAAAAATATTATTTTGAGGAAAGTTATTCAATTTCTCTATCCATCATGTGAATGTAATAACCCAAACCACAGTATCCTAGAGGCAGTTCTTAAAATTATTACATTGGAATAGATACAATCGTTTAAATACTGATGGAAGGATATGTTTAATAGTTTTTTGTGAATAGATACATACATGATTCCCATTTTAAATTGGAAAAAAAATAAAACATAACAAAATAAAATTCTCAGCATCCTTGAAACTCATTAAAAGGAATCATCTTCGTAATCTAGGGAAACGAAAGAAATTAGGGTTGATAGAAAATACTCAGTAAGGGTTAAGTAAAAAAAGAATATATCATGAATCAATAAGAATAATCAATATTGAATGGTGAATATCTAAAAAGATATTCCATTTACATAATTGGATAAGGAATAATCAATATAGAATGGTAAATAATTAAAAACATTTTCCATTTAATCAATAAAAATGAAATGAAATGAATTCAGAGAAAATATCATTGTAAAAAATGTTGGATAATAATAACTGAATTATAAACAAAATAAAATCTTGATTATGAAATTTCATTTTTCTCTGGAATATGATACAATTACCATCAAGACAATTCACAAGGCGGTGTAGAAAAAACATGGTAAATATGTATCTGATTTTCTCAACTGATTCATCTTATGAGACTACAAATGCATCAAATGGATTTATATAAATGGTCTGCACAAACATGTCATGTATGACAAAATAAATACTTATATATATAATAATTTATTTAATTCATAAACAATGTTCATTATCATCAAATATTAGTATTGACTAAATGGTATGTATTTATCAATATTTCCCCAGTTAATAAGATAATTTTAAACGTAATCACCTTATGTAAAAATGCTATACAGTTTTGAATATAATCATATCCATAATTCTAGAGTTTTTATATTTATGGGAAATGAAATTTCCATTAGAAAATAACTATAATAAAGTGATTGTTTCATGATAAATTTAACAATCTCAAATGAATACGAGATTGTAAAATAACTTTTACCACTTGGTGAATTTTAAGTCAAATCCACTTAGATGAAACAATTCTTATTGAAACATTCAATACCATGAATAGTTAATAATTCATTATATTACATGTTAAAGAGATAGTATATACTCCATATAAAATAAACAAGTTTCCTAATATAAAAATATGCCTCCATGAAATGAAATTGAAAAGAATTCCTTTACCTCACTATTATTTTAATTTGAACATGATTTAACATAATTTATAGTTTTATTAAACATTTCATTAACATAAAAAATAACCATATTCAAATTTATTATATCATATATTATCCTTTTAAAAACATCTTATCACCCTTCCGTTAATAATATTTCCTTATTTTCATTGTTTTGGGTGTTATTTGCCTTGTTTTCTCATACATGTTTCATCATGAAAGATATGGTTATTATTAAAATTATATAGATATATATATATTCTCCATAATAATAATCATGAAATAATTATAATATTCTTACATAAAGTATACTTTTAAAATATATCAGGAAAGATGGTTATGAAAAACAATGTATGTTTAGATAATAGAGATGGTAGGTGGTACGTACGCATGAGTATCATTTCCATTTTCCGATGATCATTATGAAAGAATTTTTGTAATGTATTATATTTATATAATTATCCTAATTCATATAGACCATAATAAGTTCTTATACATATCATCCATTTTTCTGGTGACGAAAATAGAGTCACATCTTTTCATGAAGGTGGTAGTCCGCACACACATGAACAATGCAATCATATTTATGAGAGTAGAATGGTAATAAATAAAATAATATATTTTAATTTCATGAATGATAAATATTTTATAAATATTATTTTATTTTTATCACATATATTTATTAATTTTATCCTTATTACCTTCCATGTGAAGAGTTAGTGAATGACGAATCACATCACATCACGAGGTGGTAGTCATCCGTGCACACAAGCAACATTATCGTATCTATTATGGAATGGAAGGTAATATATATATATATATATTACATAATTACACTATAGGTTTAAATATTTTATAAATATCACATAATTTTTTATACCCATCATCAAATCAAACCGAGAAAGGTGATAATGGAAGAATGAATTATATCGATTTGTGAGGCGGAAGTCCGTTATACACACGATTGGTGATTATGTATCCCATTTTATAGAAGTATATATTTTTTAGGTAATTATATTATTACTACAAAATCATAGTATATTTATGATATAGAGGTTAAAATGTCATAATATTTTCATAATAATTGAAGTATGTGGTGAAGTAAGTGAAATAATTACACTAGTTGAAGAACATTACCTATTATTGAAGTATCCTCCTTAGGCTTTCACTAAAGCCTTCATAGGCTAGAGTTCTGTCAAATATAATGCTTATAGAATGATGGTAGGGATGTTGGGAAGTGATTAGGGTAGATATAGAATATGTAAAAAAGGTTTGGTGGTGTAAAGATGAGAGGATATGGGGTGGCCTTTTATAAATAGGGGAGAGGACACACTTGATATTTTTGAAAATAATTGATTGGTACCATGTTTTTTATATGACACAAGTGTAAAAAAGATAATTAAAAACCCTTAGACATTTAATATTCTAAATATTTATAAGAAGTATTTTCTGTACAAGTTTATATGTAATTTTTACCCATATCACTTTAGTTTAACCTCCCAATAAATTATTATTTACCATAACCACTATAATTATTTTTTACTATATTCACTATTAATTTTGGTAAAAATCTCTGTTAAAATAATTAGATATTAAAAATTATTATTATTCTTAATATGTAATCTATTTTTCAAAATTCAATTCTCATAAATAAAAATTTTAATATAATATTAATCTCGTATACATAACGAGAATGTGATTTTTTTATAGAGAAAATGTTTAATCATTACAAATGTTTTTATATTAAAATTTGATAAAAAAATGATTCCAATGACCTGAATTATATTAATTTATATTAAAATGAACTAATTTAACAATTAAACCAATTCCAAATATAATATTTCATTATAAAATATTTAATAAAAATGCTTTTTTCAAATAACATTTAGTTATTTTCACACTTTATAAACAAATGAAACATTTCACAAAAATCCCAAACAATTTCCCTAGGATTATTTTGTTATGATAATTTTACAATTTAAGATTAGTATTTAAAATAATTTTTTAAAATTGGTATAAAAATAAATTTAAATTATTTGTGAAAATCACAAATAACAATGTTTTTTGGAACCCAGAATTCAGTTCATTACAAGCTATTAATGATATATAATTGAATATGAAATAAATATATCACACATTCATAGGCTGTTACATTTATCTCTCCTAAAAAATAACAACATCAATATTTCCATGATATTACCATCTAAATTGTTGAGGATACATTTTCATCATAATATTCTCCAGTTTCCACATTACTTCCTCTATTTTGTGATTTTCACAAAGTACCTTTACCAGAAGAGTCATCTGATTAATCAATACATTCTATATAGTATCAATACTTTTTATGGTTTATTCATAGAATTATAGGACATTTTACAAATATATATATCCTAGTTGATCATATGTTTTGTGTTTATCATGTACTACCGTAGAAATGACATATATAACACATTATGTAATTTTGAGAGATTTGGTGCCATTTTCAAATGATAAAGAAACAACTAAAATTATTTTAATATTTTCAAGGGGTCTAATATACATGGGGATCAATTTACCTTTCATAATAAAACTTATAATTCCGTTACATAGAGATAATTTCATTTAAACATGATATCTCCCATATAATTCAAAATATTTCTTTTGATTATCAATATAATTTTTTTTCTTAAATTGAACTTCTATAATGTGAGCCTAAATAATTGTTTCCTTTGTTGTTGTATCTAAAAAATGTTGTGGGCCTACAAGTTTCATGTCACTTATATCATCTTAATAAATTAAAGTGTAACATATATTTCTATATAATGCTTCATATGACTCCATTAGTACATGAATTGATACTATTGTTATAGGAAAACTATAAAAAAGCTAAATAATGACCACATAAACCTTGAAATTCGAATGAATCCACCCTTAACATTTCATAAATTGTTTGAATAGTCTCTTTTGATTTTCTATCATTTTGAGGATGGTAAGTATTTATCAAATGAATCTCAGTATCAAGAGCCTTCTGAAGACTCATCCATAATTGTTTTTGTAAAATAGGGATCTTAATATGAATCAATTGATAATGGTGTTCAATGAATTATAAAAAATTTATTAATATAGATCCTTGTGGGGAACTAGAGAAGAAATATTCTCTTATATAAATGAAATGTAAAAATTTGGTTATGAAATAAATGATAACCCATATTTCATAATTCATTATAGGAGTCATTAGTAGTTCTTTGAAAATGTACATAGTAATTTGATCCAATATCCATATAGTAATAGGAAGAGGTTTCATGACTTTTATAGGATTCTATCTCACAACTATAAATTGTTGAAAAACCAATCATCTAGAAACATAATAACAAATTTCCCACTTCAGTTTCCCCAAATAAAATGTTCACTTAAGTTGCTATATGTATTTTTGATACCTGGGTGTATAGATAAATTTGATCTATGAGAGTCATCATATAATTCTATTTTTATATTTGGTATATGTAAAACACATAATATCTTTCCAAATTTCAGAATTCCATCATTACAAATGAAGTATTCTAATTTCCCATCATTCACATCTTTAATCTCACTCTAAAAGTTCTCTTCATCAGATTAAGAACATTTTATATTTTCTAATAAATATGGGTTTTTTATCATTTATAAAATGAGTGTTTTTTCCTTTTATTTATTTATTCTGATATCATTTTTTACTAGATCCATGAATAATTTTTCCCCCCTAATCCTGATTTGGATTTGAACTCTATGATCATTCCTACACTATTCATATACTACCCTATTTGCTTTCAGTATATGGTATTATATTGAGAAATCCTAATCTTTTAGTAGATCAATGCATCACCTTTGACTCAGGTTGAGATATTTCCCTGAAAATAATAGGATAGGGTTTTATTATTCGTATATACTTCATATCTGTCACTGTATAGATAATGTCTCCATATTTTCAAATTAAATAATAGAACAACTATTTAATGATCGTGGGTTGAATAGTTCCATTCCAGAGTCTTCAATAGACTTGATACATATGTAACAATATTATCATTTTCCATTAGGAAAATACCAATTCCATTCATTAATGCATCACAATATATCAAAAACACATCACTTCTTTAGGGTAGATTCAAAATAATATCATTGACCAATCACTTATTTGGTGCAACAAATAATGTATCACAAAACATTGTCTGAAAGAAATTGGCCTTTTTATGGGTAAGCCTTATTAATGGGTTAAATGATACGTAAAAATTATGTACTGATTTCAAATAGTAACCTTCCAAACTAATGAAAGTGTGTACCTCAGTTACATTCAATGGTAATGGTCATTCTATAAAATCCTTCATCATTGCATGATCAACTATGATCACATCAATGGAGAAAAATAGCCATGAAAATAAACTTATTTTAACTATAAATCACACTTACTAAATTTCCCATAAAATTATTTCCTTTTAAGAGTCTCAAGAATAATAATAAGGTGATTATCATGTCCCCCATTCTTTTAAGAATACACCAAATATTATCAATTAATACGACAAAAAATCATCAATATATTACATGAATATTTTTTTTATTAGATCCATAAAAATATTGAGAGAATTTTTCAATAAAAATGGCATTACTATAAGATGTTAATGTCCATACCTCATTCGAATAGATGTGTTTGGGATGTCTTCCATCGATATTCATAGTAAATGATTCCCAGAATAAAGGTCAATATTTGAAAAATATTGGGTTCCATGAAGCTGATCAAATATTTCATCAATGTGAGGCAGTGGATACTTGTTCTTTATTACAATAAAATTTATCTCCCTATAATCAATTCATGACATCATGGATCCATCATTCCTCATAATTAAGTGAATAGGGGATCCCCATTTTGGTCAATTAGGGAGAATAAATCCATTCTAACTCAAATCCTCTAGTAAAATATTCAAATCACCTAACTCCATAGTTTTCATTCGATAGAAAGTATTTGATATTGATATTTCATGAGGGATTAAATCAATATAAAGCACAACTTCACACTATGTTGGATGTCTACATAGTTCATCAGAAAATAATTAAATATATAATATTTAAATATGTATATCCTCAATTGTATGCCTACCTTCTCTAGACCTAGATTATGTCTTTTCATAATCCCCAAGAGTCTCATTCAGTAGAGATATTAGTGGTGGATATAGATTTGAATAATATGATGATGTCTCTATGCTAAAGATAAGAAATTATACATCTTCCTCAAAAATTTCAATTTGCTTCATCTTGTAATAAATTTTCACATCATATTTTGAAAGTTAACGCAAACACATTATTATATCAATGTCAACTATAGGTATAATAATAACATCAAAGAATAAAGACTGTTTCTATTTCATAATGTGGAATTTATGACTCATATTTATTGTAATGAGACATCTCTATGATGACCCTTATTATGTTAAATGAGAAATGTCTAATTTTCCTAGAATAATGGGAATATATAAAAGATTATGAGGACCCTGAATCAAATGAATCATTATCTAAATTTGAATATAGATTAAAGAACCATCCACCACATCAATGGGTACATCCACCTTATATGTAGTGATCACATAAGCTTATCTTTATCCATGTGCATTATTTATCCTCAGGACCCTTTTACCCTCACTCAAAAAAATATTCCATTCAAATCAAGGATTTAATTTGGTGATTCTTTCCGTAGTTCTAACATAATGGAAATTTCTTCATCTATTTCTTTTCATTGATGCATTCTCTTTATCTCTTTTTTCATATAACATCTTGTTCTCTTAGTTTACCTTGAAAATGTAAGCTCTATGGAATTTATTTTCTATTTTAGGTTGTATAAAACTATTTCAATGAATGATGAAAAATTTTGGGTGACAATCTCCTTTCAGATAACAGCTTAATCCATTCAAATAAGTGGTTAATATTTCAATATATTTTGAGAATCTAATCTATATAATACCTAGAAAACCTTGTAAAAATTTCATTACAATCTATGACACTTTATTCATCCTTTTTCTATAATCAATGGAAATTTAATTTCATTTTAATATTGGATCCATATCACCGGGATGACTCAATACGATCAATCATATTTTCATGTTGGTAACAAATCAAAAACTGGTGGAAATCAGATTCACTATCTTAATCAGGTATAATTTTTTAATTGATAGGTTTTACGGACAAAGAGGAAATGGAAATCCCCTCATTTTATTTTTGGTAACATTCAGGTTGACCATCGTAATAGGGGAATTAGATTCATATTGAATTTGATATGAAATTATTGATCATAATGGTGGAGGATCAGAGTCTATATAACATCAATATAATTGTGAAAGATATTTGTTGATAATATAGTTCTCATAAATTACAAGCATTTTGAACACATGTGATTCAATCGTGATGAAATAACAGGGGAATAAAAGAGATGTTGTCAATCATATTTAGAATGATTTGATCTAGATAGGAAGAGAAAAATGTAGTTGGATGTTGTAACCATGCTGATTGTAATATTGTTTATCGTATTTAGGTCATTTGTTTTCTAGATAATCATATATAGGATGATATAATATGTTTTTAATAGAGTAATAAAATGATATAAATATGGGATGTTACAATTCCTTCCAATGTAACACAATTAATGCTAAATATAGTCTTTAATGTATTCAAAATTAGTAAGAAATTCATGATACAATATGAAGTTAGTGAAAGAAGAAATTTGGATAAGTTGAATATCTCCAGTCTCAAGATCATCATATTGTGTTTTTTGGTTTCAACATTTTTTAAAGGATGAAGAGGGCGGTCGTATAGATGATATAATGAGTGTTTAAAATATTTAATTTGTTGAATAACAATCTAAAGTATTTAGTATATCATTGTATTCATCATAGATTGAATTATTTGTGAAAAAAATCATTGGTTTTTTTAAGAATATGAAGAATGATCACAAGAATAATGTTCTAAAACTGGTCCATTTAAATCATTATATGATCGTAATCATCATAGAAATAATTGATTTGAACTAATGAATGCATTTAAAAAGAAGAGTGTGCAGTGGACTATATGAAGAATAAATTTATAACTTAATCGACAATGCAGTCAACCATTAGAAATGGGGTGAATTAATATTTTTTCATTCAAGTGCATCAATATAAGAAATAAAGAAAAATATATTGATTTGCCGTTTTCTTTATCATAATGAGAAAAACCATAATCAGAAATGGAATTGGACTTTAGAAATAATAAAAGAGATGAAAAGGTGTTGGAAATGGGAGATTAATGTTAGAGGAAGATGTTTGTGCATATCAGTTGGTAGAGAGTATCATAATTATGAATTTGTATCATCCAATCATAATGATGTTTATTTCCTCATTAAAACAATTATTATATATCATCATAATAATGGAATAATGATCGATAAATCAGATCATAAATGATGTTTGGAAAGTGTGTAAAGAAAATGGTTTGATGTGTTGATAAAGGGGAGTTTGATTTAGTGATTAAAATGAATGTTTTCTATTAGATTATGTATATAATCAATTGATATATATCATCATATTAAAGAAATATGATTCAAGAAATTGGATTTTATAATTGGAATTAGATATATGTTTGAAAATAGAGCTAGAAGGGAGATAAAGTGTTTATAAGATTCACGATGAATTAAGATAAACAAGATGAGTTTAGAACATTGATGAAATGAAAAATGTATCTAAATTTCAAGGAGTCTTTTATATTCGGGTAATTTTGTTGATGGGAAACCATTTAAGATTCTCACCAAGTCCATATTTGGTTCACCTATAAATTGTGATAATTACATCATACTTTTAGAAATTCAGATGATGAAATATTTTACAAAGGGGTGGAGAGAAAAGATCTGAATTTTATTGGAGGGAAAGAATATTTTGTATTGAATTTTTGAAGATGATTCTATAGAGAGAAGTGGAAGGAGGAGGAAAAATATTTCAATGTATTTAGCTAACCATCGTATTCAGTGATCATTGTATTCAGTTATTTATCTTATACTTCTTGTCATACTATTCATCTGGGCATCATATTGGGATGGATAATCATATCAAGATTTCTGTATTTGGATTTCCAAACAAAGGAATAAATATTTATGAATCTTCTCAATCATATTCTGATAGTATTATATATATAATATTGTTTAATCATATTTAAAGATCATATTGGATGAATCCGACTAGATGAATTGGATTGGGATATCAGAATGAGTTTCATTACAAAGTCTTTAAAGATTAACCCAACATCTGAGTAATAAATTAGAGAATTTTTTTCAAAAGAATTCATTTGGGGAAGTTGATAAAGAAGGACATGAAACATGCGTTGTTATACAAACTCTGTATAACACCATTTTTTCTAGAAAATGAAAATGCACTTTTGATTGTTTTTAATGTACCAATAGAGTGAAAGGGTATATAATACATGTTTTATTCCACATAAAATGATTGTTTTCTTGTGGGATGATTGGTATTGTATTATTTCCAAACCATAGAGAGTACATGCCTATTCGTATTTAATAGTGAACCTTGTATATACTTTTGTTCATATGGATGTGTGTTTAATTTTTTTAGTAATGAATTAAATCTTTAATAGGAGGAGAATATTCTTTCATTTTTAAGGAAACATAAAAGATAAATGTATTACCAATTCACCACCAACCTTTTTCAGGGAATAAAATATCATTACTAGGAACATTAAATTGTTCTCAGAGAAAGGTTCCCTCAATTATTATTTTTTGATAGAGATATTGAATTGTGTGAACTGTAATCCTATTTATGTTTTTGATGGTATGAATTATCAATTATAGGAAGATAGAATGTTTCCCTATCTTTTGTTTATAGGATTATCTATTCTTGAAGACAAAACTGATGGGTTTACTTCTATTTATTATAATGTTCCTCTTACATAAGTTGATAATAAGAATCTATAGAATGATGTCAGCACCGAGAATGATTTATTATAATCTATTTTTAAAAGTTAATTCCTTAGGGTGAAAGGTGATTCCAAAACAAAAGGTATATGAGACATATGAAAAAACATATATGAATGAAATACAAAGTATAAGATGGGAAAAACTAAAAATCTAGAGACTGATGTATGATGATTTGAATATGGGTAAATATTAATATGTTGGGGTCTTTTTTATGAGGGTGAATGACATTGTTAGAAATATCAGATGTATTGGTGAAAATTTATATGAATATATAGTTATTAGAAATATTTTTAGAATCCTTCCCAATAATTTTGATGCAAAAGTTTCATTATTAGAAGACATATATCCTAAAAAATTTCTATAGATTATTTACATAGCACTCTCATTACTTATAAAATGGGAAGGGAGAAATCTATAGAAATAAAAATGGAAGTTTATAGAGAAATGAATTTATAGGATCCCATGAAATAAAAGTCAAAGTAGATTCTTATAGAAGATGAATCTGGTAAATATGATTCTAAAAATGAGGTATGTAAAAATATTGATGAAATTTTATACTTATTTTCTAAAAATGTGAAAGGAGGTATAGAGAAATATAAAGGGAAACATCCCTTCAAATTTTTTGGATGTGGTGCTATTTGGGATTTCATTTCCCATATTAATCTTAGAGGTGATGAAGAATAATGTGATGAAATAGAATGTGAATAAAAATAAATAAGGCCAATATGATCATAGAAGAAAAAGATAGATAAAGAAAAATATTATTCTAATAGGGAATATAATAAGTTCTACCAATACAAAAGTATATACTTTTTGCCTATGGGTGCTGATGTTTATGAAGTTATAAATTCTACTGAATAGAACATGTTTTTTACAATAGTTAATGAGGAATTTCTTTCTAGTAATGAATGTAGTTTGTTTTGAAGAAGAAGAATGTAGAGATGAATATGAAATGACTATTGAATATATTGGTGAAAATAATTTTATTAAAAGTGTTAATGATGATGAATTTGGAAGAATTAGTTCTAGTGACGAAGAACTCAACATGAAAAAAATTTTATTGATGAATTGGAAGAATGTTTGAGAACTATTAGAAGACTTGAAAAACAAACTAAAAAGATGGATGATTAATTCTCCTTAACAATTCATGAAATAATTTTAGAAGATAAGAACCTGATTCTGGTAGATATGAGTGATTTTAAGAAAACTCTTTAAAAAGAAATTAATCATAATGAGAATATAGAGGTAAAACTAAATGATAAATAAGAAGAGACAGAACTCATCCGATAAGGAATTTTTTTTAATAAAAAGGTACAAGTTTCAAAAACTCAATCTCTTAACTTGGTTAATTTTATAGAAAGGTATATCCTACGAATTATCAAAAAAGTAACATTTTATATTTATAATAAATATTCACTTGTTTCTGAAAAAACGAAAACTGGGATTGTTTTTTATGAGGCTAAGTCAAATAATGTTGGGGATTTATATGTATCAAAATACACTGGGTTCAGAAAAGTTTCGAAACATTCTAAATTCATAAATTTTTATATTATATCTAATTTTGACAAGGAATAAATGAAAAGGAAGATTATCATTGATAAGAGAGAGGTTAGAGACTCATATAATAAAAAAAGATGGTTGATGAGAAACATGTTTACAATTTGTGTTACTATAGAAGTTACAAAATAAAATACTTTTTCTATGGATACTATTGTAATTGTGTTAAATTTGGTCATACAACTAACATGTATTATTTTAATCGAAAACATTAATATTATTACATAGGTTATGGAAGGAAAAGTTTTAGCGGGATTCATCCTCCTAACAAAATGATGTCGTTGAAGGTGTTTTTGAAGAAACTAGAGAAGGAAGGATTAATGATTGAAAATTGGTTCCAACTACTGGAAACTATTTTTGAAATATGTTAACAGGCAAGACACCTTCCAAAATATAGTATTTTTTTACCTGCTAAAATAAAGTTTATAAACTATCCTAAAAAACCGGATGTTTTAAATGTAAATAAAAACATATTTGTTGTGTCTCAAAAAATATAATTCTTTGTTATCTAGCTAGAATATGTTTAATGTTATAGAAAAATAGAGGAGGCCCAAAAATTAGTAAATTATTGGGGAATAAAGAGACTTCTATAGTTGAATAATATTTGAAATACCCATTATTTTATTCTAAATATTAGATGAAATTTGTTTCAAAACATGATAAATATGAATAGAAGAAGAAAGCACGTCCATTGAAAAATACATGAAAAAGGAGAATAAATCATGTCTGAGAGGGTATTATCATTCCTATTATTGTTTTTATGAAACAATTGAGATTCCTCCTTATTCCAAAAATCATTGTATGCT
The DNA here is from genome assembly GCA_963277665.1 of Viscum album. NCBI lineage: Eukaryota > Viridiplantae > Streptophyta > Magnoliopsida > Santalales > Viscaceae > Viscum > Viscum album. The sequence continues at coordinate 413,292,327 of OY728159.1, read as the reverse complement.
TGTACTTACATTCATGGAATTGATGGAGTGGAAATAAGGATGATGTAATTGATGAGTCTCTTAATATTATTTCAAAAGAAATTAATGAGGTAATGAAAAATATGAGGTTTTGAAAGGTTGTGTTTCACTACCAGAGAAATGGGCAAGGCCAGCGCCAGCATTTATCAGAGCTAACGAAAAAACGCTGATAAAGGGGGTACTTTTATCAGCACCAAAAAAAGTGTTGATAAAGGGTACCTTTATCAGCGAAAAAAACACTAATAAAAGAACCCCTTTATTAGCACTTTTTTAGTGCTGATAAAGTTACTCCCTTTAATAGTGCTTTTTTAGCACTGTTAATGGGTCCCCCTTTATTAGTTCTTTTTTATTAGCGCGGATAAAGGGGGTCATTATCTGCACTTTTTTTAAAAGCGCTGATAAAGGGTCTAATTAAAAAAATCATTAAAAAATATTTAAATATTTAAATATATATATATAGTTATATATATATATAATATATAATTCATAAATATATTTTAGATAAGTATAAATATTCATTTAAACTTAATATACTTAATATATAAGATATTTAGTAAACATTTCTTATAAAAAAATTTAAATAATATTTTTAATTAATAAATTGCTAATTATTATGGATTAGTAGTCATTTAATAACAATTTTATGACTAAAAAAATTATAAAATGATCCAAAATATGTTGAAAACGCAACTCGACCTTCAAACGGCTATAACTTTTGATTCGGGTGTCCGTTTGAGCTCTAAAGCATATCAAATTGAAGCCTATGACGATCTCTATACGCTAGTGACACAAGAATAGCCTCAGTCACATTTTTCGAGGTCAAAAAGGCCCTCAAGTCCTCCAAAACTGAGTTTTTAGTTAGGATACCCTGATTTTTTATCATTTTGTGGGTTTTCAGCCTCGTTTAAGGGGGTATTATTGGATTTTTTTGGTGGGGGATGAATTTATTCCAAGGAATTACATTTAAATTGATATAATGTATTTAAAATTTTTTCATATTTTATAATACACTTCTATTTATAATCAAATATATAACAATATGTACATATTTTTTATATATTCACACATAAAAATTTAATTATAAATATAAATGCTAAAATATATTAACATATAAAATATAATAGCTTTATCTAAAAAATAACTAATATCCATTTTATTTAAAATACAAATATAGGAGTATTTATATACCTATATATTAATCTAAATATATATATATATTAATATAACTACACATATATATTCATATATCTAAAATATATATATTAATATCACTATAAATATATATATTAATATAACTGTATATATATTAATGTAACTATATATATGTATATATATTAATATAAATATATATTTATATACGAATAAATATAACTATATATATATATATATCATGGAATGGAAAACAAATCAAAATAGAGGAGTGGTAAGGGCTTAGGCGCGCAAGGGGGAGGTCTCGATTTCAAAACCTCGTGGAGGAAGGGGCGCACGCATGGGGATGGATTTGGAGGGGGGGATAACACTAATAAAGGGTCGAGTGGGTGCGTGTGGGCGCTGGAGGGGCTGGAAAGCACTGTAAAAAGGGGGGATGAAGCACTATAAAAGCCTCCACCCCCCCCCCAACCCCTGATTTCTAGGATTTGTTTACTTTTTTTAAAATTGTTTTTAATTTTTTTAATTTTTATTACTTCTATCAGCGCTAAAAAAGCCCTGATAAAAGGGGTCTTTATCTGTGCTTTTTGGAGCACTAATAAAGGGGACCCCCTATCTTCACCGATATTAACAGTTCTTTTCAAGCACTATTAAAGGCCATTTTTAGCGCTGATAAAAAGAGTATTTGTAGTAGTGTTTTACACAACCAAATTTTTTGATATATTTGATGAGATTGGTGAAGGTTACTTTTATATTAAATAAATTCTTTTCAACATTTCCCCAAAAATAAGTTTATTGAAGGAAACATGTTAATGTATTATATGAAAGTTGTATTTTTGAAAATAATGATAACATTTATTATACACTATTGCTTACAACATGGGGTTCACCCAACGAAGAATTAGAGTTTTTTAGGTAAATGAACTTTGTTAAGAAAATCATGTGATACTTATGTTTTCATGAAGAAGAGTTTCATTTTTTTAGATGAAAAGTTTTACCCATTTCAAAATAGATCATTTGTTAATAAGAGAGGAACTTATCATGACTACCATTTTTAATTTCATTGTAAATAAGGTAGAGATATAAGAGAAATGTATAGAGGAATTAAATAGGGGGATAATGAATAGAATGGGAAGAAGAAAAAGTGAGAAATGAAAACAATAACTCCAATTGTTTTGATGTTTTTGAAGTGATTATTGACAAAAAAACACAAAGGGATAGATTGTTATAACCAATATGTGTTTTGGTTGTATTTTTCATCAATAGATAATAATGTTTCTTATGTTGAATAAATAAAGTATATTGAGAAGATTATGGATGGAAATAGTGATTGAAATTTTTTTCAGTTGGATCTAGAACATTTGAATAAGTTAATACGATTAATCAGATTGTGATGTTGATAACAAGTTAGATAATAGAGGAAATAGCATTCACCATCATATTTCGGAAGAATAATTTTTTAGATTGGTTTTTCTACCAAAGAGGAAAAAGAAATCACATCAATTTGTTTTTTGTAAAATTTATGATGACCAGCATATTTAGGGAATCAGATTCACATTGAATAAAGTATGAAAGGATTGACCATAATGGTGGAGGATCAAAGTCTACATGAACACAATATAAATGTTACAATGATGTTCTGATCATGAATTTCTCATATGTAATATGAAGTTGAAAAAATTTTGATACAATCTTGCTAAAAGAAAGGGGGAGTGAAATAAATACTTCCAATCATATTAAGATTGATTGTATAAGGATGTAGAGTGATAAATGGTGTTGGGGATTATAATCATGTAGAATGTAATCATGTCTATCATATTTAGGTTTGTTATTTTCTAAAAAATCATATTTTGGATGTGGAAAAATATGGCTGGATGAGTAAAAAGATGATGGAATGATGGGAAGTTATAATACCTTCCAATATAAGTCAGATGATGCAAAATAAGGTCATCATCATATTAAAAGTCATGAATTAATTCATCATAAAAGCCGAATTTTATGAAATAATAATGTGGTTGAAGCCTATGTTTTTCAATCTCAAGATCATCGTAATGATTTTTCAAGATTAATATTAGTTTAAAGTATTGGAATGATAGTCATAATGATAAAATAAATGGAGTTTCTAATGTCTATGTTGCTGAATAACAATCCATCATATTTGGTATAACATCGTCTTCATTGAAGATAGAATTTTTTGTGCAGAAAATATGTTTGTATCATATTCAGAAGAGAATGAGTGTGCTAAAGATGAATATTCTCATACCAGTCCATTAGACATGGTATATGATCAATGTCATTAGAGAATGAATTGATTAGAACTAAGGAGTGCTAAAAAAGGAGAGTATTTGGTTGCCTATACGAAGAAGAAATTATATATTAATCGATAATGTATTCAATCATTTGAAATGGGTTGAATTACATTTTTTCATTCATGTGGGTTATGAGAATATGCCAAGAACTTGTTTGGGTACCCTGGTAACTCGATAACCGAGCTGACCTTGACATGACCCAAAGGGCATTCCCAGTACCTACAGGTTGTGGACTAGCACCTAGCATCCAACAACATACAAGTGGGAATTAATTTCCCACAATAATATAGAAAAGGATAAAATACAGCATGCACATCAATAGGAAAACTGAAATAGTGGTAAAATTACCAGAATACAATGAGAAAAAACCCAATGTACTAAATACTATTGTACTAAATAGGGAAAATAGTCCCAACGTCCCTATGGACACAACTGACCATGTCCAAATATCAATAGCTATATCCACCTCCATGAGATCCCTTCACATTGCTTGATCCTGGAAGAAGAAAGTCTACAATCACCTAAATGATAAATTAGGGTGTGAGCCTACACATAGTAGAATACCACCAAAGATTCCATAACAGATGCCAAAAATAGATTATCAAAAAAATCATTAATTTTTTCAAAACAAACTATTTTGGAAATTTAGAACCATATTAAAAAAATCATGCCATAAAATTTCAAAATGATGGAAAATACATTCAAAGAACAATATTTACTTTAAAATATATGGAATACCATTAAAATAATGTATTGTGTAAAACATTTATATAAAAATTTCTATATAAATTTAGCTGGGATGTAAAGAATTTCAACAAACACTAGAACACATTTATATCTCAAATATAAAAAAACAAGTGAGAAACATTACAATGTGCCAAGAGGTATTCCAGTATTAACCATCTATAGGATTTCACAGTCTCTAAGTGAACTCAGAAAAATGTGTATACAAATGTCTCTATGACACTGTCAAAAGGAGACTCGTCACCAACCCATCGTGGATGTGACCCACTACCTGTATGTTTTATAACGTTGAAATAGCATTTTGTGTATCCAAATAACTCACTAACTACGTAAGGTTTACATACAATCTTACATTTTTAGAGAACTATTTTATTATTTCTTAAAACAAGATCAATTCCACTCTTCTATTTGAAATATTTCAATTTCTTTCCATTTAATTAAAAAATAGGTTTTATTAATAAAAATTCCTTTTTTACAAGATAAAGCTACATTGTTTCTATCAAATCATTTTAATCAATTTTCATGAGTTTGCAATACATTAAAAAAATTCATCCTTTTTACAATTCATTCTCACAATTAATCTCAAAAATTTAATAGAAAACATTGCCTCAAAAACCATCAATTTAAATTCATCAATCATAATTGAACAATTTCCCCAAACACACCCCTATTCAATAGAATTGGGGTATTTTCCAATTTCAATGCCATAACCACTTCAAATCACCAAATTCACTGGGCATAGATTTTATCAATGAAACTAAAATAATTTTTATGAAATTTAATTTAAATTACTAATTCAAATAATCCATGAAAAACAATTTTATCCAATTTGGAAAATTAAAATAGAACCACCTACCACTTTTTTGAATAACCACACTCGTAGTGGAAACCAAAAATGAAAAAAATGGTTAAGTATATATTCAAACTCAACCTCAAATAAAGAACCAACATCAAATTTCATAGATTCATCAATCCCTAGATGATCCATTGAAAAAAATAGGAGAGAAGGAGAGAAACATAAGAACAAGGGAGAGAACTTACTTTGGAATCACACTGTATGAAAAATTATGACTGAAAGACGATGAAATCGATCTGGAAGGCGGGGAACCTCTAAAAATCACCTAGGGAGAGTCAAGAATATATATATAAGAGTTATGGTAATAATAGGCCAAGTGGTACTTCCAAACACATTAATTTATGCTCGGAATGGTCCAAGCCATGATGTGTACCCCTGGGTCATGACGTGAAGGCCACACTAGATTAGTACACTGAAAAAACCATCACCTCATGTTAAAAACTTCTATTTAAACCCTACATGAGGTGTACCTTAGTTAAATGACATGTACCTCAGGTACATGATGTGTATTATCTTATTACATGAACTCCTCATTCATGACCTAAAACCAGTACAGAGTACACTACATGAACATCAAGTACATGGCATGTACCTACTCTACAGTCTACAAAAAACCCAAAAAAACACATAGAAAATGATTTTTACTGGAATGGGAACATAAAAAAGGAAGAAAACATACCCAATGAAGATAACAGGATGTTACAAATTCCCTAACATAAACCTTTTTCCCCATGAATGCCTAAAATGAATATTTTATGCCATAGAGATGAGGCCACTTCTCTCTCATCAGTGTCTCGCATTATATCATATCATGACTATCATAGACATTTTTTCATAATACATGAACCAAATTTATTTCTTCCCTTGATGAACTATGGTATTTGAATCAACTATCCTAACAGATTTCTCAGTCAAGGATAAAGTAGTCTAGATCTCAAGATCACTCTATCTGAAAATGTGATATGGATAAGATATATCCTTTCTCAGCTATGATATATGGAATGAATTATGTATCGACTCCAGCAATTGTAGAAGTTCTAGATGGTACACCAATTTTCCCACATTCTCAACAACCTCAAAAGGTACTAGAAAGAGAGGATAATGATTCACATTCCCCCCATGTCTTCAATGACCTAACAGGGGTAAACCCTTTAAGAACACCTGATCAATAATTGAAAATTACAAAGGTCTATGGAGTTGATAAACGTAAGACTTATATTGGCCTTCTGCTATCAATATCCTCAAACATATCATCCAAATACTTTTTTCTTATCCTACACCACGCGTAGTCCAACCAGTGAACTTTCACCATCCTCTGACCAACAGAACAGAAATTTACAAGGCTAGACATACAAGGTCTCAAATGGTTCCATTATGATCTTGTACTAGTAGCTGTTGTTGTAAGAAAACTCAACCAGCCATAAGTTATCATCCCAAGCCCTTCCGAAGTTGAGAACACATGAACAAATCATATTCTCGTGAATCTGTATAGATCCTTGTAGCTGGACATATGAATGCGGATGGTAGGCTATGCTCAAGATAACTTGAGATCCCAGTGCCTACTAAAGGCCTCTCTAAATGAGAGAAGTAATATGAGGATCCATATCAGATACTATAGCATATGGAACTTTTTGCAAGCGAACAATTTATTTCATGAAGAGAATGTGAAACTCATCAACATTGCCTATGTCATGAATGGATATAATATGAGCCGACTTGGTCAGCAGGCCGATCACAACACATATTGAATTATTCATTCTCTAGGTACACGGAAACCCAACCAACAAGTCCATCAGGATCTCATCCCACTTCCATGTAGGAATAAGAGGTTGTTGAAGAAAATTTGATGGTTTCTAGTGCTCATATTTTTCATGTTTTCATGTATAGCAATAAAAGACAATCCTAGAAATGTATCATCTCATAACTGGACACTAAAATTACTACCACATGTCATATAACATGTTTTTTGGTCCTAGTTTCATAACCCACAATGAATTATAGAAATCCCCCATCACTGACTTTCTTTCCACTAACGACACAACAATGTGGTTCTGATAGCATATACCACTCTCTTTTGAGAATGACTGCTGGGAAATTGTCTCCCCACTAGAAATGGATTCACTAATGCTACAAAAATCATCATAAATATCTTTATCTTGAAGAATCATCTATATAAGAGTAGACATCAACTATACACTGGATAAATAATCATCAACCCCTTACTAATGATCTCTAATATACTACTGTGCAAATAGAGCTATCCAATTCCACAATTCTGAAGACTCTTTCATCGCCTGGATTGGATGTTTCATGGTTAAAGCATCTGCAAAAAAACATTCCCTTTCCCTGAGTTATAGGTGATGTTAATGTTGAATGACGGTAGGTGGTCCAGCCAACCCTACTGCTAAATATTCAAATCTTTTTGATATAAGATATAACTCTAGCTATTGTCGTCAAAATACACCATAAACCTTTCACAGAAAATGGTTTTACCAGCAAATTTTATGTGTTCGATTAATATCTGCAAGTTCTAGATCATGGGTAGGATAATTTTTCTCATTTTACCTAAGCTTATGAGATCCATATGATATTACATGATCACCCAACAAAATAATACATCCCAATCAAAAACCTAATACATCACAAAGACACATATCCCTACCCAGAGTCTGGAATAGTCAAACCAAATGCAATAGTAAATAGATGATTTAACATGACAAAATAACTCTAACATTTATCATCCCTAGGAAAAATTACACCCTTCCTAGTCAGAGAAGTCATTGAAGAAGCAATCTTCGAGAATTATTTCACAAACCTACACTAATATCTGGATAAATGCAAGAATATATGGATCTTGAAGACACGTCATGGTTTCTAATAAGTCATAAAAGCCTTAAACTTCTTAGGATCAACTGATAAAACCTATTCAGAGACCATTTTTCCCAATAATTTCAATTATGGAATCTAGAAATCACACATAAGAATCTTGGCACAAATTCACTGATTTCTCAGTAGAATGCGAACTGTTCTTAGATGTTTCACATGATCCTCCTCAGACATGGAGTATAAAATAATTTATTTCAAAATGACTACCATAATGGAATCCAGATACTCATGGGAAATATTTTTTCATTAAGGCCTTTAAAACTGGAAGATCATTTGTTAAACCAAAGGGCATAACACGGTACTCGTAGTGTCCATACCTGCTCTGAAAATTGATTTTATGAATGTCGAATTATTTTATCCTCAACTGATAATAACCAGATTGAAGGTCGATTTTTTAAAACCACCTCTCCCATTTTAGATGATCAAACAAATCATCAATCCATGGCAGTATATATTTTTTCTTTATCATAGCCTGATTTATATTTCAATAATCTACACATAAGTGATGAGAACTATCATCCTTCTTATAAAATAGTATCAGAGCTGCCCAAGGTGAACCAGTTGGATGAATAATGCCTTTATTTAGATGATAATCTAGTAGAGACTACATCTATTTCAGTTTAGATAGATCCATTTGGTAAAATGATATAGAGACTGGTTGAGTTCAAGGCATTAATTCAATAGAAAACTGAACCTCTCTCACTGGCAGGAGACACATAAATCTGCATGAAATATATCATAAAACTCAATGATGACTGGAGGAAGATCACCAACCATTTAATCTCACTCTAGGTCAAAAGAAAAAACAGATATCACTTTCCCTGACTTTGGAAAAGAAGGTCCTTCTCCACTCAAACTTGGGTCCCATTCTCATTGAAAGACAACTTCCACACCACTAGGTGAAGTAAAGTAATCCCATAAGAGAAAACAATAAATTATGTATTTATTGGAAATGATCCAATCAATCCCAAATATGATATTAATATATTATATATCATGAATTATAAATCTCATTGATAGCTCAGTAACTGATAGGTAAAAGACACAAGCCGGAATACGAAGACCCTACTCTCTTATTGTACCAAGGGGTGTAGTAATATCCATTTCACAAGATAGTTTCTCCATAAAAATATTAAGAAGGTCAACAATATGGGTAGGAATAAAAATGTGAGATGCACTAGTATCAAAAATAATATTCACTAATTAAAAATCAATGGTAGTGTTACCTTTCATAGATGCTGGACTCGTGCCTACTTCCTCTTTAGACTCTTCTTGTACGTGAAGAAGATTCATTCTAGATTCATGTGGCTAGAACCATTTTATAATCAATGAATATTATTAGCCCATAGTTTTAGAAGGTGATAATGAACCTGTCCCACTACATAGAGTATAGAATTATTTAAAGAACCTCTAGAAGTTCTATGAACATCTACAAGAGCTATAGTTATTCGGTTTATTGGTGCAAACCCTCATAGAATGTCTTGGATTGACACATTGATAGAAAGAAAAAAAAACATCTTGTTTGGTCTATAGGTGGTCTGGAATGAATATTCCATGAAAAACGTATGTGAGGATGATAAAACTTTCATTTTCTATTTAATGAACCAACACTACCACTAGGTGAAAATGAAACTCCCATCAAACATGACATTCCTGTAAAGTTCATCTCAAATATCATGACCCTATACAACACATCGTCACAAGTGGGATGATTCAGTAAGAAAACCCAATAATGGATATTTGATCAATGTCCCAACTCAATCAATAAAACCTCCATTATATCATTAGATACTATCTCATGTAAAAATTGCACCAGCTCATCAATGCAATTTGAAGAATCTATCATGGTTTTTTTGGCCGTTTCAATCTTGAAAAACACCAAAGCTATAGTCAACACCATTGAATATATATAGATCTCATTAGTGAAATGAACATTTATGTACTTTCACTCTATGACCTCTTGTTTCCCCACCATCATCAATGTCTCCCACCATCTCCTGCTTAGTCCCTACAGCACGAATGTTTCAAACATCACTGTAATCACTTCGGGTGTATCTAATAACATAAATAGACATTAAATATAAATAAAATATTCCTTACTATGATGAGGATCAATGGAGCCTTTGAATACTGTTGTCTTTTGGTAATGTAACTCTAGAGAACAATTCCGAAGAACATCACCCTGAGGATCTATAGTTGGAAGCTGAGGAGGAAATGGAGGTGGTACTTGTCCCAGATCTAGGATAGTGTGCACAATAACCTGAAAAAGATTCGGACCAATAGCAGGATTTTCTTGTTGTGGTTTAACAATAGCCTTTTCCCATATCTGATTTTTACACCAATTTAGAGTCATGATACTACACAACATTAGCAGACAAGAAAAGAATACATTAGATAAACACTGAAACTGATTATATTGATAAAATATTTTTAAAAGAAGGGAAAAATGATTTGGATTTATCTATATACAACTCGAAAATATGGAAAAGACTCTAAAGAATCCACAAGACATCTTTCCCTAACCAGATCTTGTGACTTGAGGTTCATTGCAGAGAGAGATGGCCAGAAACATAATCGAAACTACTTATTATGCACATACATGATTTCAAAAATATATATTGACATCAAGACAAAATCCTAACAATATCCCTCTGCTAATTTTTTTTCGTGAACTAGCCTTGGTACCCTATTAACCAGATAACCGAGCCAATGCTGACATGACCAAAATGTCATTCCTAATTCCCATGGGGTGGTTACTAGTACCTGACATCATAAAACATTCATGTGGGAATGATTTTTCCTCAATAATACGAATGAAAAATATAAAACACAATATGAATATCAATATGAAAACTCAATTGGGAGTAAAGGTACCAAAATACAATGAGTCATAAAATCTAATTTTCTGCAATGAAAATTACAAAATAGAAAAAGCCTCCTCATGGTTTCTAAGGAAACAACTAACCATGTCCAAAGCTCAACAGCTAGATCCACCTTCAAGAGATCCCTTCCCATTACTCGAGCCTGGGAGAAGGATGCATACACACAGCTGAAAGAAAAATTAGTGTGTGATCCAAATCCTAGTTAGATAACACACAAAATTCCATAATAGACTCCAAATATTGATTATTGAATGAATTTTTCAATTTTTTTAGAATGGACAATATTAGAATTTGAAAATCACATTTAAACAAAACATTTTATTCATTTTCAAAATGATGTAAAATAAATTAAATTCACTGGATTTACATTAAAAGATATGGAATATATCTAAAACAATGTCTTATGTAAATAATGCATTTAAAATAGTTAATATAAATTCAACAGGCATTTAAATTAGTCCAAAAAACATTCACATTAATTTATATCAAAAATATAAATAAAAAAGTGAGAAATGTGGTCATCTGCCAAAAGGTATGATATTATTAAAAATATATATGATTTCACAAACACTATGTGAACATGGAAAATATTTTACACACAAATCCCTTGGGTACTATCCAATGGAGACTCTTCACCAACCCGTCAGGGATGTGACTCACTACATGCTTGTTTTAGAATGTTGTAATATAATAGATTGTATTCAAATAACTCACTTACTACCTAATCCATTCATTCTCTCTATCATGATGGACGATCTATTTTATGACTACTTAAAATATTATCAATCCCATTCCTCCATTTTAAATATTCCATTTTTTCCATTTAATACCAAAATGAGTTTTATTAAAAAAAACATGCCTTTTTTACAAGATAAAACCACTAGGTTTATGTCATGTCATTTTGAGCCATTTTCATTAGTCTTAAATCTATTCAAAACCAATTACATGTTTTTCACAATTTATTATCACAATTAAACTCATCAATTTAAATGAATGATTTTCCTTAAAAATCCACTATTTAAATTGACCAATTTCCATAAACACTCCCCAATTCAAGAGAATTGTAGATTTTCCAATTTTCCATGCCACAACCATGTAAAATCTCCCAATTTACTATAATTGGGTTTTATCAATACAATATAATGAAGGATTAAGGAATTTAATTTAAATGAGTGATTGAAATAAACTAAGAAAATCCAAGTTAACCAATTTGGAAAATCGGAATGGAACCCCCTACCCCTTTCCTAAATAACAACACTTGCAATAGAACTCATCAATTAGAATGAAGTTGAAAGAGATAGTGAGACTAAACCTAGAAAAAAGATCCAAAATTACATGGAAGAGATCCATCAATCCCTATATGATCCATTAAAAACCCAAGTGGAGATAGGGATAGAAACTCAAATAACATGGTGGAGAACTTACTCAGGATTCCCACCATAAGAAAAAAGATGATTGAAATGAGATTAGATTGATATGGAAGGTGGGGGCCCTCTAAAAATCAAAAAGGGAAAGTTTAGGGAAGAGATCCACGATATCTGGGGATAATAGACCATGCGGTACTACGAATCGCAATACATTATGGTGGTTGTGGGATGAGTCATGACGTGTATCTACGGGTCATGACATATAGACTCCGTTGGATAAGTATGTTGAAAAACCCATCAAGATGGGATGAAAAAACACTATTTTATTACTACACAAAGTTTACCCTAGGTACATGAAGTGTACATTTGGTACATGATGTTTACCAAATCAAAAAACGACCTCACCATTAACAAACTGAAACTAGCACCAAGTACATGACAAGTACATTAGGTACATGACGTGTACCTATTCTATAGTCTGTAGTAAACCCAGAAAAAACACATAAAACCATTTCATATCCGAATGGAAACATAGAAAAGGTGGAAAACATACCCAATCAAAGTAAAGGGATGCTAGTGAATAAATTAAGAATAAACTATTGATTTACATATGTCTTCAATGTAATGATAGATATACTAATTAGAATTGGAATGTGACTATAGAAAGCATCAAGGAGATGGAAAAGTGATGGAAAGGGGATATTGAATACATTAAAATAATTTTGTGATCATTAGTTGTTATATATCATGACAGTGAAGAAATTTTACAGATCAATCATATTGATGTCTATTTCCTCAATCAATCAATTTGTACATAGCATCGTAATAAAGTAATCATATTGGGGAAATCGGATCTAAAATAATGTTTGGAAAGTGTGTAATGTAAACGGTTGGATTTTTTGATAAAGGGGGAGCATTATTTTGTAAAGAATATGAAAATTTTCTATTTCTTCATGTAAATATTAAATTTTTATAGACCATTGTATTGATGAAATTGGAGTGAACTAATTGGATTGGAGAATCTTAATTGGATTAGTGTTTGAAAAGATAGTCAGAAGAGAGGTACAGTGTTTAGATGATTCAAAAAAAATCCTGATGAAATGATAAGTGTTTAGAAGAATTGAAAATGTTAGAAATGTATCACAAATTCATGGAGACATGTAAATTTGAGTAATTTGGTTGAGCGGGAAACCATTTCAAATTCCTACCAAAACCATCTTTGGGTCACCTATAAATGACGAAAAGTACATCATACTTTTTGAGATTCTAAGGATAGAGTTTTGTTTAGAGAGGAATAGATAGAGAAGATCTAAAGTTCAAGAGAGAGAAATATGTTTCTATATAGAGTTGAGTTGAATAATTTCCGACATAGAGAAGTTGAAGGAGAAGAGGAAATATTGAAATGTATTCAAAATATCAACATATTCAGTGATCATCTTATTCAACTACTTATCATATTCAACTTTCTATTTTATTCAACATGTCATTCTATTAGGTTAGATAATCAGATTGGGGTTTCCATATTGGGAATTCTGGAATGATGGACAAGGAGTTCATAATTTTCTCAATCATATTCTAATATTATCATATCTAACATATTTGGAAATCATATTTGAAGATCGTTTGGGAAGAATCTGACTGGTCAAATCAGATTGGGAAATCAGACTAAGATTCATTATGAAGTATATGAAGTTCTTACAATATTTTGGGTAAGAAATTGAAGAATTGTTTTCAAAATAATACATTTGTGGAAGTTTGTAAGCGAGAAAACGTTACATGTGTTGTTACACAAACTCTGTATTACACCATTTGTTCTAGACAAAGAACACAAACTATGGGACATTTTTCAAAGTGATACATGAGTGAAAGGGCATATCATACTCATTTTATTCAACACAAAATAATAATTTCCAAGTGTATTTTGAGGTATTGGATTATTTCCCAAACAAACCAAGGGCATATCTATTCCTATTGAATAGTAGAGATTTTAATTATTTATTTTATTATATATGTGTGTTTTGTTTTTTCATCAACGAATGAAATAAATAATAGGAGGCGAAGGTTGTTTCATTTTGAAAGAAACATAAAACAAAAAAGTATCACTGATTCAATACTCCCCATCATAGTGAAACAACATTTCTAACCGGGAACATTCAAACAACCACTATTGACCAGCATCACCATTGAAACAATACACTAAAAGTGTAACATTTTCATTTTCACCACATCTCCAGGCCATAAATATGTTATCCATAGACTAAATCGACTAGTTGGATACAATCAGATTAGTAGTACCAATAAATTATATATGATTATACCACATATGGTTATCCAATATAGGTCAATCTCACTTTGGAATGGGATTCTCCATCCGATCAAGGTTACTTTTGAAAAACTGATTAATACTCCCTAATTTATCCATAATTTTCTCAGTTTCCGTACGGGCTATATTTGATTCCTCAATAGTGATATATCTACACTATCCATGAGTATTGATACCATTATTTCTTCTAGGATCCATTTCTAAATAATGGAATATAGTATATTAGATCAAAAAATTGAATATTCTAAAACATAATTTATAATTATAAATATGGTGTAATAATTAACATAAAACATAAAATTTATGCATTGTTCATCTCAGAATTATAAACATGGATTATTTGCGGATGAATTCATATTTGAAATCCTTTAAAATGGTTTGTAAAAAAAATGTGAATTATTTTAATCATATAAACATAAACTATCAAACCAGGAGCAAAGTAAGGCATGTTGTCATGTACCGGGTGATAATTAGGTTTAGTTAAATACACCATTTTTAGATTTGTTGACCCTATGTACCTCTATACTAGAACCACATCTACTTTTAGTATCCAAAAATCAATTCACATATTGGAAAAGCTACACAAATCTACCTTACCCAAACATTAGTATTTTCTTGTATACATATCCTCAAATTGTTATCATGGGGTTATGTTCTCTAATCTATTTTTCCAAAATACAATTCTCAAGGATTTTTCTAAACATTCTATGATAACAACTATAATGACCCCATCCAAAATATCCCAAAGCCATTGAATTATGTTTTTACATTGACATACATAAAATGGGTTGAATCCCAAAGGACCAATCAACTTAGTAATTTTTGACAACTAGATACATAAATGATACCCATTTTACATTTGGAAAATAAAATAAAACATTACAAAATAGAATTCTTATTAATCTTGTAACACTTTTTAGGGATTCACATTAATGACGTAGAAAAAGTAAACAAAATAATAGTGAGATCATGTTATCAGTAAGGTTTAAGTACTGTAGAATATATCATTAATCAATAAGTATAATAAATATTTAATGTTGAATAACTAAACACATTCCAATTAAAAAAATGGGGAAGTCATAATCAATTTTGAAAGGTAAATAGCTAAAAATACATGCAATTTAATCAATAAATTGAGAATGAAATCAATTCAGAGGTAATATCATTATGAAAATATAATGGATAATAATAAATAAATTATGAATGATGTAAATTATTTATAATTGAATATCATGTTTTCGAGGTGCATGATACCTTTACCTTCAAGACCTTTTTCAATACGGTTTAGAACTTACTAGGTAAAAATCCATCTGGTTTGTCCAATTGATTAATCTCAGGAGACTACTGATGCATCAAGGGTATTCTATAATTGGTAAACAACCCATGTCATGGATTTTCCAATCAATCCTAATATATTTAATAATCTATGTAATTCATAAATAATTTTCCTCATCATAAAATATTTGTATTGGGTAATGGGTGTAGATTTAACAATATTTCCCATGTTAATCACATAACATCCAATGTAATTTTAGTATGTAAAAATGCAATAAATTTTAGGCAATAATAATAAAAATAAATATAGAGTATCTATATTTAATTTAAATAAAATTTAAAATGAAAAATTATTACAAGGAACTGATTGTTTTGTGGGGATGTTAACAATCAAACATGAAGGTGTTATTTCATAACAACGTTTACCGCATGGTAAGATTCAAGTGAAATCCTCTTAGTTGAAATAATTCAAATTGAAACATAATATAAAATGAATAACTAATTAGACAAGATACTAAATGTCAATGGTCCAGTAAATACACCATATAAAAAATAGGTGCATAATATTACAGTGTGCCTCAATGTAATGAAATTCATACAAATTCCCTTATCTTATGCTACATTTTAGTTGAACATTATTTATACTCTTTTATAGTTTTTTTAACATTTAATTAAGTTAAAATTCTCATATTAATATTTATAATATCATATATGATTCTTTTTATAACATCTTATCACCCTTCCATTAATAATCATTTATTATTTTCATTTTTTCGAGTGTTAATTGCCTTGTTCTGTCATGAGTGTTTCTCCGTGAATGATCTTGTTATTATCAATATCATATAGTTATATCTTATACATAGTAATAATAATGAAAAAATAATCATATTTTCATATCAATTATACTTTTAAAACTGATCATGAAAAATTCTTGTGAAAATGAATTATGTTATAATCATGGAGACAGTAGGTCACACATACGCATGACTAACATATATATTTTCCTATGATCATTATGGAGATCTGGTAGGTAATTGATAATCATTAAATAAGGATAATAATGTCATATATACCATATTACACACTTTTATATCTTTAATGTGATGTGGTGATGAAAAGAGATTCACGTCGCATCTTGAAGGTGGTAGTCCACACATCAACGAACTATGTAATCTTAATTAAGTGAGTGGAAATGTAAGAAAGAAAAAGATATATATTATCATCACAAAAAGATAAAAATGTAATGAAAGTTATTTTATTTTTTAAAAATATATTTATTAACATTAACCTTATTACCTTCGATGTGAATCATTAGTGAATGACGAATCACATCTCTTCGCGATGTGGTAGTCTTCCATATACACAAATGATGTTATAGTATCTACTATGGAATGGAAGGTAAAAATGAATATATGATATATTGAATATAGAGGTATAAATATGTCAATAACTTAACAAATAGACTTTATATATATCATTATACCTAATTGTGAAATGTGGTAACAAAATAATGAATGATATCGATTCTTGAGGCGGTACTCCGCCATACAACGAACAATGATTTTTAACCCATTTGATAGAAGTTGATAATTTATTAGTTAATTATGTTTTTATAACTAAATCCTAGTATATTTAAGATAATTTGTATATTTAATTGACAATTTTTAATAAGAAATGAAGGATTTGGAGGTGGAATTAATATATAGACACTGGTTGAAGTACATTACCTCTAATGTTGGTATCCTCCTTAGGATTGCACTAAAGGATTATTAAGTTTTATTTATTCACAGGATAAGGCTTTTGATATGAATTAAGAGAATTTGGGAAGTTATTAAGGTTTATATTTTCTTATCCAAATATGGGTGAATGTGTGAATAGGATACGGAAAGGGGTGGCCTGTTATAAGTGTAGGAGAGGACGTGCAATGTATTTTTGAAAATAATTGAGTGATCCCACATTTTTCATATGTAAAAAAGTTTAAAAATGGATCTATATAGAGCCATATAGGTTTAAGTATATAAAAATTTCTATTATTTAGTTTTGATATTATTATTTTTTCATTATTACACTTATCTTTGTATTTTAACCCCCGATAAATCAGCGTTTACCTTAATCATAAAAAATAATTTTTACTGCATTCACTGCTCATTTTGGTCAAAAATTAAGTTAACCATACTACATATTATAAATTATTATAATTCATAATATAAATTCTATCATTAAAAATTCAATTCAAATATGTGGGAAAATTTAATTTAAAATTATCCACACAGATGTGATGAGAAATTGAGATTTTAATGAGAAAAGGTTCAAAAGTTCACAATGTGTTTAAATCAAAATACAATTTGAAAATAATTTAAATGATGTCAAATGAATTAAGTGATATAAAATTGAACAAAATTTTCATTAAAACCAATTAAAAATATATGTTTTTCATTCTAAATTATTTATGAAAATGCAGTTTTCATTTAAAATTTTGTATTCTCACTATTCATAAAAACATAAACGTCTTAGAAAAAAAATCTCCATAATATGATTTTTATCTTATGATTTAAAAATGAAATATAAATTTGAAATAGATTTTTTAGATGTCTTGAAAAATAATTTTGAATTATGTGTTCAAAAAATTACTAAACCATATTCGGTTTGAACCCGGTGTTTCATGCATCACAAGGTATTATCAAAATTAAATTTATTCTAAAAGAATATATAATAAATTCTAGTGGTGTTACTGTGAATCAATTATATTATCATGATTTTTAATTTCATCAGGTGTATTGTATAAATTGGAATAATAATTATAATAAATCACACTGATGGATTTGAAATGGAATGCTGTGATGTAGATGTGGTTACTGGGTTTTGTGATGTTACTAATGTTTTTTATACTATATTCATATGATTGTATTGTGACCTGTATTAATGGATTTATTTCATAACACCATTTAAATGGGTAAATACATAAATATAGTAAATTAAAATTCCTATTATGATATACATGTTTTATGCTTGACGTGTTTTGTTTGGATTTGTGGTCTTTATTATGTATGTCTTATTGGAATTAGTTTTTTTTGCATGGTGATTGTTTGTGGTTTGGTAGAGTTTTTTTTCTTCATATACATGATATTGTGTTGCTTTATTTTAGTTTTCTCATACATATTATTGGAGTTGGTTGTGATGAATCAGTTTGATGTGATGGATTCTTGATAGTGGTTCAATACTAATAGAATAATAATTTTGACTTACATAAATGTGGTTATGAATTAATAATTCATTAATTAAAATTTATAAAAATAACTAAATTAATAACACTTAGTGGATACTTTTTAAATTTAAATAATTTTAAATGGAACCCGGGTTTTGTTCCATTTTTAATGCTTCTGTTTGATTGTTCTTTATTAGAGGAAAAAAATCATTATATATTAAATGTACTGTCCTGAAAGTGGTTGTGGTTTTGTTTCTTTGGTGATCCCATATTTGGAGGATTGTGCGAGACTATTATAAAAATTTATTATTTATAAATTTTCTACACACCCCATCCAAGTCAGATAACCTAACCGTTAACCAATGAACTGATGATTGTTTTCCATAAAATCCTAGATAAGGAGGATATGGACAGATGAATATCCCCTTTCTCTCACTCTTCCTTTAGCAATAGTTTCATGTGATACAGTTGGTTGATGGAGATATATGTTCTGGTGTTCATGAATGGTATGAGTAGGACATAAGTTTTTTGTACAACAAATTAATGATATCCTACTTCCCTGGTTATATGAGGAAAGAGATGTGGTTAGTGCCATGATACATGATATTTGGTTGGTTCCATGAGAAGAGATATATAGTTGGTTCAATGATACACAGTATACCATTTTTGTTATGAGACAAGATATGTAGTTTATACTGCAATACATGAGATAGGGTTGGTTCCATTATTGGTGGATATGGAAGGTATATACGAAAAGGATGTCTTATCATAGGTTGAGTGACACAAATCAGTGGGATAGTGGTTTAGGGGAACCATTATCTATATTCTTATTATATTACATTACTATAACTGGATGTATTTTTTGGTGAGGTTGAATTTGTTAGGCTGAGGCATGGGGGTCTAGTTATCCTTTGAATGTGATTTTTATTTTTGGTTTTTGTTCATCGAGGCATTAATAAGCTCATATAACTTATTTCCTGAGAAACCTTGGTCATGATTCTTCTATGTATACAATTTATACTCACTACAAAAATATATAAATTATTTTTTTGGTTTCTAATAGTGATTTCGTGATCGATAGAGATAATAATATATCATAGCTTGGGTTGTTTTAGTTAATGTAATGTGCTTTTATTTTGGTATTCTTTTATCATTGGTAAAATTTGTGTATAAATTATATTCACTCATATGGGATATAACAGTAATTGGATTTTGGTTTATTTATTTCATATTATAGATTTTTGGGGGATTTTTTATTTTAACTCTCAATCATTTTATTATATATGGAATAATAACTCTCAATTGAGTTTTTTTACCCTTTGATCTTGTGACCATCTTGAGGTATACCAGAGGTATGAATCATGATTCACTCTTTCTCTTCACTATCAGATCAAGAGGGGTACTAGTGGAGGGGACGGGGTCATGAAATTTATTTATCTCTTTTTAAGATGATTTTACATAATCCTAATTTTTTTATTTGGTTTGATGATATAAGGGATAGATGTTGATGGTTCTTATAGAGAGAAACCAACATGTATTATCTAATACAGTGAGAAGGTAATCTGGCGAAATATCATTCCATTTGTTTAGATACAAGGGTATATTGGTCATATTTAATATACAAATTGTTAATGATGGGATACGGTTAATTCTTGGTCATCAAGATTATTTCTTCAGGATGATTGTCGGTCTTCATCAGGATGAGAATATTAATTGTCGGGAGTTTTTAATGATCCAAATAAATCAAGTTAAAAATTCATTTTAAATTATATGATTTTATATGTTATAATAATTAAAAGGTAGTTAAAAATGTTTTCTGGGATAATTGGATGGAAAAGGTATGAAATGTATTGAAATTTTAGTGAAAAAGTGACACTGAGTACCTGATGATATCTATTAAAAATTACAAAAGTTATCAATTCGGAAATTTGGTACTTAGTAACCCTATACCAGGTACTCAATGGACAACCGTGTGTTTAGTGGTCAATCACCAAGTATGTTTTTTGCTCCGAACTAGTATACAACTATGGGAAAAATATTATTTTTATTTTAAAATAATAATTCTATAAAATGGATCATTAATGATTTTTTCTTTAGTCATTATATTGATCCTTACCAAAATATACTATCCTCCATTAATTATCCCTTTATGGAATATCCAAATTTTTTCTTCATCCACTTCTTTATAATTTTTATATGAAAGATCAAATGTGATAATTCTATGGTATGATCACTTTTTTTCACCATCTTTTTCATACTATTTCTTATAATGGAAACTAAATATATAAAAAAAATTCAAATATTTATTTTAAAATCAATATGTTGTGAATTGTTTTACTCTTGTAGTATCTAGATAAAGGTGTAGTTTTTTAATTGGTAGGTGATACCTCATATCTTATATATTATTTTAGTGTATAAGTTTGCTTTGGAATGAGGTATAGAGAGATTACACCCAAAAAAACCTTTCCTACAAATAAATATTTACTAAGACATTGTTTTATAATGATTTTGCTTTTGTTAAGTAGTTTATTTACATTCCACAAGTTATTCAACTTTTATCTACCATGCTACTATATATATTTTATTTTTAATTCAATACTGAAATGCTTCACACTTTTTATAATTATTGTTTCTATATAGGTGTTTTCCTAATTTTATAAACATATCAGTAGTATAATTTTATTATTATAAGTTTTATGTTGGTACCTTAGACCAATGATGATGATGAATAAATTTATACAGGTATCTTGTTAGTACATTATTTGTTTTCCTTTTCCCTCTATACGAGTGTTCATGTGGTATATGATTTATTTCCCCATTTTTTCTTTATATATTTGGCTCCATAAAGGGATTAACTTTTATTTAATCTACCATCGTGGAACCCAAGACTGAATTAGACTAATTATGATTATTTTCCCCCGTGAATTGGTTAACAAGTGGAAATTTACAACTAATGTAAGTGTTTTTAATTATTTTTTACACTTTTCTTATAAATATATTATGGGTATATATTGATTAATATTTACATTATAATGTTAATAAATAAATTCTTCCTTATGGTGGATATTTAGTGGTCAAGTGAGGACCATCATGTAACACCCAGAGTTTTTATAGACTTTTTTTTCTTGAATGAATTAATTTTCATTGATTTATTGCATTACACTAAGTAAAAAATTCATTTCAAACATCATGAACCTGGGTTTCACTATATGAAACTCCGACTTGGTGTACGTTACATGCAACACTGACTTGGCGTACATTACACACAACACAGATTTTCTACAAAAAATCATTTTATTATTATAGTTATTTAAATGAGATAATTATAACCTAGTTGTTCAAAATATTAATATGAATTGAAACAACTAATGTTCTAGAATTATTTATAAATTTTTATAAAAATAAAACTAAATTATAATGAATAATATAATTTATGGTATCGACTTAAAAAAACGTTTTTCTCATTGGAACTTCTTTTGATGTCTTTTTTTGAAAAATAAAAATTAATTTTATGCATATTTAGAAATTGAATTTGATATATTAAAAATAAATTCATAATTTCTAATTGTTAAATTTGTTTAGGGTTATTTTTTTGGATTTTTCTATGAAACATTATTTTTTGATAAATACTAAAAAATAATGAATTTTAATTCAAAGGTATTTTTTCATATATATTTTTTTATATAGATTATTTATATTTTAATTTTGTTTTATAATATAATTATATCATATAAATATAAATTAATCCAATTTAGGCCATTTTAACCAATTTCATGTAGAAATATAATTTAACAACTTATCAAACTATTGATAATTTTTGTTTTAAAAACTCGGAGTGTCGTCCCGACCACAAGATTTATTTAAAATTAATTCCTACAACCTATGTTATTAGAATTTCTAATAATGGATTAAATATATATAATCATAATAATATATAATTTCGAATAATGTCAACTTATATTTTTATGAAATATATTAGTAAATACAATTAAATTTAATTACAGCGATAAAGGTAAAAGTATTCTTAACAAGGGAATAAACATTGCACCTAAGGGCCCAAATGATTGAGACACTAATCAAAAACCAATTTAAGGACCAATATTCATCTATTAACCATCTATTATTGAGTTATTTTTGTTTTGGATAAATCTTTTTTATATAAAAATGTGGGTACACCTAACTTTTATTGGAAAATACCAAGTGATTCCTTTTCCTCCCATATAAAAGGATACCTCCTCTCCCCCTTCCTCATACCTCTAAAAACACTTAAGTATAGAAATTATCTGCCATATAAAATTCCCAAAATCTATAAATTCACCAATTAAGCATACAGTTTGGTGGAAATAAATTAATGGAATCCCACTGGTGAAAACTAATAAGAGTTACCCATCGAAGAGGTAACATCCTTCCTGAAGGTCCTTTATTTTACTTTCATTATCCACCCCATAAAATCTACTTGTTACATTATTATAAAAAAAACACAAGTGTCCTCAATATAATGAAATTTTTTATTCTATTTTTCTCACCTACACATTCACACACTTCCATATAATGGATAACGAACATACTATTTATGTGTACGGTGAACTACCTCCTCATGAAACGGTGATAGTTCATTTTTCCTTTACCACATTGCATGGTTTGTAATTATGATGTACATGATATTTATATATGATATATATTATAAATATTATGTCTTAAATTTTTTGAAATTATTTTACAGTACATATCTATATACATTCCATTATTGTAAATACGATAATTTTGTTTGAAGAAGTATCAACTACCGCCCCCTAAAAGTGATGTGACTTGATCACAAAATAAATTAAATGTTTTAAGGATGTGTTTAGTGAAATTATATGATATATATGAAATAATAATGATAATTTAATGAAATTATATACATATACACATATATGTCTTTTTATTACTTTCTTTTAATACGATAATAAAACAGAATCATCATTCATGCATTCGTACGGACCGCCGCCCTCATGAATGGTGTTTTCCATTTCATGAATTTATATTATATTGATTATTATTACATGAAAATACTTTTTAAATATTATATTTATATCATTTTTTACATTCTATAAATCATGATATAAGTTTAAGGACCAAAGATTTAATAAATTAAGGCATATGCAAAGAACAAAAGTAGATATTACCTAAAGTAAAAACTTAACATAGAATTTTTACCAAAAGGTTAATATAAAGTTATAATCAAACCATATATGGTATTTGATATAATGATATGGTTATTTGATATATGAAAAAGAAAATTATATTTATTATAAAATACATCTGTATGATTACGATGATAGTCAATACACAAGGTAAGGGAATTTCACCTCACTTTTTTTACCCCTAAGATACATGCCATGTTAACCAATATGTTATTTTGTGTGGTGTATATAATTAAAATGAATTTATTATATGATTATTATTATATAATATATGGTTATTTACATATACATTATATAATATTTCTTTCATGTGGTTTATGTTTCAAAAGTTATCGAAATCGGTAACATAGTTTGGTCTCAATTTTTTTTCTTCGAAATACTTGTTTTGTTATTCACCAACATTATTTTTTCGAGGTGTACCTGGCAAATTATATAATAAATATATTTATTTTCATTATATTTTATAATTCATGTAATTTCATTTTTTGTAAATGGAGAGTATGATCCCATGTTATCATGTAGTAAGAATTTATTAAAATAATCCCATCATCTACCGAGATTATTTATGTTTATGAATTCGTTGATGAAATATTATGATCAATATCTCATGAAAAAACCTGATTTTACGTATCGTCTATTTATTCAAGAAATATTAATGTATTATAACCCTTTTCCATACCTTTTTATTAAATATAATTATGAAAAATGTCTTTATGAAAAATCTGATTATATTTATCAATTTAGTTTGAAATCCATTTTATTTAAAAACCATTTGTTTAAAAAAAGCTTTCAAAAATTTATTCAAATGTTATTTTAAGATATATTTTATAGAAGAATTATTATTAAAAAAAATTATTGTTTTCATAAATTCCAATATATTTATTAAAATCAATTTTCCTAGAAAAATCTATTTAAAAATGTATTATGTTTTAAAAATAATTTTTCAATGCAGACATGATATTTTCCTCAAGAAATGTTTATCTATAAGATATTGAAAAATTATTTCCCATTAAATATGACGTCTATTTCTATTACTCATTACATTTTTGGGAAATGATTCATTATTTCATTTCATATTAATTCTCTATATGGATTATGTTTTAATGGAATAATGTTTACGAAACTTGTTTCTCTTTCAAAGATTATATGTTTTTGAAACCCACTTATTTTCATAGGAACTGATTTTGAAGAAATTATTATGAAAACTGTATATTTTTCACAGGTTATGATATGATTACATGTTTATGATACACATTTCATTTCAAGGGTTATTATATTATTTTCTATGATTTTTTGGTATATTTATTAATATATTCATTACGATATGGTTGAGACATATATCTCTCTCCAATGAATTGGGTGAATATGTATATCTTATGGTATAGTATAATATAGTATTAAAAGTAAAACTCTACTACTAAGATAGCCATGAGAGTGAACCATGCCTCTTAATATGGTATGAGTAGTGAAATCATGCTACTATGAATGTTATTGGAGTGAACCATGGCTACTAAAAATGAATGGGTAGTGAACCCATATAGCTAAGATAGTATCGGAAGAGATTCCATGAATGCTATATAAATCATATTATATGCTAATGTGTCTATCATAATTCCATATTTTATTCCAATGTTCTGATTTTATGGTTTAGATTCATTATATACTTTTGATTAATGTATTATAAATATCCAATATTTATAATGTGATTCTTCTTTATGATATTTGAAATGCAGGGTATGATCTTGTATTTTCATGATCTCATTCTCATAACCTAGTTCTCATTATTATGTTTACATATATCACTTGCATACCCTTAAATATCAACTAAACTCACCCCTTTTTTATTATTTGTTTCTCCAAGGAATTGAAGATATGTATTATGTTTGATTTTTCTAAGAAGGGTTATAGTAAAAAATATCCTAGTGGGAGATAATGTATATCACTTATGAACTATTTTTTATGTTTCCATATTTCCAAGGGGAATAGACTAAAATGGTCTTTGGGAGTCTGTTTGTATAATATTTTTGGTATTCCACAAAAGATATATAATTTTAATGTATTTAAAGGGTGGGTTACAATATTTTGAATATGAGAAATGGTTTAGTTTTCTATTGGATATGAGGATGAGAAAACCTTAGTGCGAACCCAAAGGACATGTCTAATGATAAGTATAAGGACTAAGAAATCCTTAGGAAAATGTCCTATAATTTTGGTAAATGATAGAGCATTTGGATTTATAATAATACATCCCCATATGGATACCACAAGTGATTTGTCTTAGGAATAAATTTATATAGGAGTAAAAACTATGACACGGTGTGTAGGTCCTGAATCGGCGTAACCTGGTACATGACAACTTGTCTTACTCACCAACATTTTTTACACATTCTAGGGATATGATTTGAGAATTCACAAACTCTTCATGAACTAACATGAAGGATTTAGATTGAAGTTGGTTATGAAAAATCTAGGATAAACCAATGGTGTTATAGATTATATATGGTGTCATATGTTAGAAATCATATATGTGAGTTTTCATGATTTTATGGTTCCTCATTATGATAACTGTTTCTTACACTATGATTATGGTTTTAGTTAATGGATGAATCCTGAAAGAACATCATTAATTATTTTTGAAATAGAAAATGAAATGATTTTACTTTTAATAAACTAAATTATATGGTAGAAAGAATGAAAATTATATTTTTTGTGGTCCCCTAAATATCTCATGCTATGAATCATGTTGGGATTCCAAATGGGAAAAAGAGGGACCAGTATTCTGTCGAGCCTTTCATGAGGAAATTCCCACATTATTTTAAATGATATTTTTATCCACATGTTTTTGAAAATGGATCAATGCTGTTGAAAAGTTATTTTATGTTCTCCAGTGTTTGATTCATGAAAAATTCATTCGGTAAATTTATCAGTTAGAAGGAAAAGTAGGCCATGGGTAGACTCTAATCAATAATACAATGAAGCATGATGATATTGAATCCATTGATTGGGACAAGTTCAAGAACATATTTTTCAATAATTATTTTCTTCCGATTCATCGTACCAATATGGATAAATAGTTCCTTGACTTAATAAAAATTGATGATGAATATATTGGAACCTATGATGATAATTTCACACAACCTTCAAGGTATGATTCATGAATTATCATTCAACCCAAAGTTAAAGTTGATGGGTTCTTTATTGGATTAAATCCATGACTCAAAAGGGTGTTTTCCATAAGATACTTTATTAACTATGAACATATTTTGTGTTGTGAAATAATGGTTGAAATAGGGGATGGAGTTACGTATCAATCACATGGTTTTGATATGAAATGGAATATGGAGTTTAAAGGAAACTGTAAAATATGTGAAGAGAAGATTATCAAATTTTCTTTACACTCTAATTTGGGGAAGAAGCATGAATATAATTCCTTAAGGGATCTTAAAAATAGTTTTAATTGTAGAAGGTAAGGCCATTGGGTAGTCGATTGTATAATTTATGGGAAGAAGTTAGCTAATGGTCTGAATAGAGAAAAATTGATACAAAATTAACCTCCAATGCTTTCGTGCTAAAATTTTAATGAGAATGGGAATTATGTTAACCAGTTCCCAATCCCGAGGTCTAGTGATGATGATCGACATTAGTGTCCTCTTAAGGCGAAGGAAAAGGGGAAATCTCATATATTCATTAATTATGAAGATGGGTGAGATAATGATGCGGTGAAATGTTTACATAACATCCACTCTAGAACTACTAATGCCTTATATTTTTTATGATATGCCCACTAATTCATATCTAAATAATTTTATAAGGGTTATAAGATCCCATAAATATGATTATATGTGTAATTTTCAGTAAAAACACCTAATAATATGATTATTACATCCCAATTTTATGATTCTTCCCCTATAGAGGTTTGTGGGAATGTGCTTCCTACAAATCATTTCATTCATCTATTGGTCGTAATTGATGTCATATATGGTGTAGATTTGATTTATCTAAATAAATTCCTAATAAAATTTCAAGGAAGGGATGTTAAGTTTGATATTTCAAACCCCCTTATGATCTCCCAACAATGAGGTGATAAGTATGAAATTCCTATATGGATTACATATGGTGTATGTGTTTTGATTCCCATTAAGAATGTATTCTTATAACAATTTTTTGGGGAGAAAATCGACTTTGATGATATGCCCATTGTTCCAGAATTTGTGGAGGTCTTTCCTGAAAAGTTCGTATCCTTCCACCAAATTTGATATTTTATATTTAAATAGAACTCATAATTTTTTCCACACCAATTTCAAAAATTCCTATTAAAATGCCCCAATTGATTTGTAGGAATTGAAGAAGATACTCCAAGAAAACAATGATAATGGATTCATTCATCCATGTGTGTCACCTTGCAGTGAACATGAACTTTTATAAAAAATAAATATGTATTAATGAAACTCTGTAATAATTCTTTGGAGTTAAACAACATCACGATCTAGAACATGTATCCACTCTATATTTCTGACTTCTTTTATTTATTGCACAGAGCTCAATACTTTTCCATGATGGACCTATATTTTGGATATCATCAATTGTGGGTAAAGAAATAGGACATACCCACTACAAAAAAACTGCAATTTATCCATGTTTTTTAGTGATGTTGTTTAACAATGATGTGAAACTAACAATGTTGACTGAAAAACGTCGCTAAATTAATGAAAATATATAAAAAGTGTCCCTAATTTAGCATTGCTCCTTAAAAAGTGTCACTAAATTAGCAACAATTTTTGAAAATCCTCACTAAATTAGCGACGATTCATGAAAGGTGTCACTAAATTATCGACATTTTGTGAAATGTGATGCTAAATTAGTGACAGTTGGTGAAAATTTTCATTAAATTCCAGACATTTCCTGAAAATCATCGCTAAATTAGTGATGTTTCTGGAAAACCATCGCTAAATTAGTGACATTATATATATATATTAATATATATAAACACTGACACGTGTGTATAAAAAAATATATATAAATATATATTTTTACACACACACACACAACAATAAATATATGTATAAATATATATACGTATTTATATATAAAAAACATATATATATATATATTAATATAAACATAATATATATATCTATATATAATATACAAGAATATATATATAATATAAACACACACACACAAAGATATATTTATATATATATAATATAAACATATATATATATAATATAAATATATAACTAAACATAAAATATAATCATATATACATATAGTAAAAAATAAAATATAAACACATAAATATAATAGAAAATATAAACACCCAAACATATATATAATATAAATATATATAAATATATATATGGAAAGATAAATAAAAACACACACATATGTATATATAATATAAACATATATATTATATAAAATTTAAATATATATATAAATATAATATAATAATATATATATATATATATATTGTAAAATATAAAATATAAAATATAGACATATATATATCTTAATATATTTATATTAATAATATATATATATATAATTAATATTAAATATTAAATATTTTTATTTATATATATATACACACATATATATATAACATAATATAAATAAATTTTTTAAATTTATTCATGTTTTAATGAAAATTTGATTATTTTAGTGAAATTTGTACCAAAATTTTAAAAAGTGGCTAATTATATATATACACACACACTTACACACATATATATTAACACATATATATTAATATAAACATACATTTTATATATAATATAAACATATATATATATATAATAAAAACATATATAAAAATAGATATATATATAGATATATACATATTTATATATGTATATTAATATAAACATATATATATTAATTATTTAAATACTAAATATATATATATAAATATATATGTATGTATATAAAAAATACAATTATTTAGAAATTACATAGGTGGGTGAGTCGGTAGAGACGTTACCTGAGAGTCTAGTAGGTCACCTCTTTGATCCCTACAAGGTTCTATTTTTCCGAGGTTGTGGGAGCGGTGTGTATGACATGGGTGACGATGAAACTCAATGGTTTAGTAGAGGAGAGAGGTAACTGGAAGCAGAAAAACACACTCAATGGGTGGTGGATCTGGGTGAGCAGAAGAGGGCGGTAAGTGGATAGGAAGTGGGAAAACACATGGGGCAGAAATTGAATAGGGACACATGCGAAAAATGGGAGGGGAGGTAACTAGATGGGTATGGGGTAGATTGTGGTGAGAATATGAGGGATCCATGGACGGGATAAGTGAGGTGAAGTGGGAGTAGTGGATAAAGAGGTTTTAAGAAAATGCATTTCAAAAAAATTATACATTTTTGTACATAAAAAAAATTAAAAATTACCAGTAACCAAGTTAGAATTATTTATTAAATGATGTTTTGAGAAAACATTGGAAAATGAAATGTCACTAATTATTAAAACCATTAAACATTGCTAAAATCATGACGTTATTTTCCGATGTTTATAGTGAAAATCAACAAATGAGGTGTCGCTAATTAGCGATCTTTCAAAACATTTTTAATTTAGTGACGTTTATAATATACACTAATTAGATACATTCTAAAATGTTGTTAAATTTTATTTGCTTGTAAATTTCACAAAATTAGTGACAACACATTTATCGATGTTTTCGAGAAACATCATTAAATTAACAAAATACATTTTAAAAATTTTCTAACAAAAAATCGTTGCTAATTAGAAATTTTGTAGTGAACAATGATGGCCTTTCTTACAAGGTATGGACATTATAAATATATAGTGAGGCCATTTGGTCATACTAATTCCCCAACTATCTTCATGTATTTTATTAATAGTGTCTTTAGAGATAACCTTGACTAGTTTTTTATAGTCTTTATGGACGATATTTTTGTCTATTAAAATAGTAAGGAAGAGCATGAAGATCACTTGAGAATTGTACTACAGACCCTAAAAAATAAGAAACTATATGAAAAAATTACAATGTGTGCATTTTGGATGTAAAATGATTTATTTTTGGGTTACATAATCCTAAGAGATGGTATATCAGTAGATACATCAATGAAGAATGATATTGAATGCTAGCCATGAACAACTATTGTGGCTAAGATCCATATATTTCATGGTTTAGAAGGATAATATCAATGGTTTATAGATAATTTCTCATGAATATCCAATAATTTCAGAAAGATAACATAGAATATTTCCATGTTCCTCTAGATAGATGAATGTGAGGAAAATTTCATGGATCTGGAGAGAAGGTTAGTCAGCACACCTATGCTTACATGACCCTGTAGTGGAGAATAGTTTGTAATCTATAGTGATGTATCCAAGAAAGAATTGGGATGATTTATTAAGGAGAATAACATTTTAATTTCTTATGACTAAAGAATATTGAATTTTCATGAGAAAAATTATAAACTCATGATTTGGAGTTAGTAGTGGTAATTTTTTCATTACAGATATTTAGGAATTATCTTTATGGAGAAAAGTGTGATATATATACCGATCATAAAATTATGAAATATGTATTCACGCTGTCAGATTTGAACATGTTCTAGAGAATATGGTTAGAGTTGATAAAGTATTATGACTAATCAATACCTTACTAACCTGAGAAATCAAACAAGGTGGCTGATGCTTTGAGTAGATATAATAATGCTAGATTAACCTTGATGAGGATCAGAAAAGATCCAATATTGTGGGTTTTTCTAAAGGACGGATCTAGAAATACTGAAGGAATTAGAAAATAATATTTTTCTTAAATGAATGTTCAATCCTCTATCCATTTGAAGATTTAGGAGGAACAAATGGAAGATATTGAGCCACAAAAGAAAGTTAGAAATGTTTTTGATATTAACCATGATCCGGGTGGAATGATAATTTCATGGAACAATGTATATGTTCCTTATATACTAGATTTGAATAAGGATATATTCGAGGAAGTTAATAGTTCTTCATTATATATTCATCATAGAAGAATGAATATGTATAGGCATTTGAAATAATACTGTTATTGGGATGCAATAAAGAGAGATAGAACATAGTTTATATCCCCATGTTTGGTATTCCAGCATGTTAGGGTTGAATGAAAAGTTTCTATAGGGTAGTAGCTTTGATTACAAATTCCCAAATAGAAATTGTAGAATATAACTATGGATTTTGTTATTTGACTTCCCAAAACCTATAAAGAGTTAAATGTTATATGATTGGTAGTTAATCACCTTGAAAATTTTTCAAACTGAATTACAATTAGATAATACTTCTCTATAGATCAGCTTATTGAAATATATATTAAAGAAGTGGTAAGGTTGCATGGAGTACTAAATTCCATTGTGTCTGGTTATGATATTAGGTTTACCTCAATATTATTGTTATTTCTTGAACTAGAACTTGATTTGGAATTGAGTTTTTGTACTCCTTATCCTCCTCACATAGCTAATAAATATTAATGAACAATTCAAACCATATATTATATCTTGAGATCTAGTTATATGGATTTCAAAGGAGTTTGGGATAAAAATCATATTATAGTAGAGTTTTCCTAAAACAAATTCTTTTAATTATACATTCATATAGAACATTCTGAAACCCTTTATAGGAAAAATAAAGAGCTCCAATTTGATGGGATAAAGTTTGAGAATGAAATCTATTGGGCCCTAAAATCACTGAAAAATTGGTTTAAAAGGTTATAACCGTTTAGAATTTTATCAATGTATCTCAAAGTCGGTATAATGTTTATGCAAATTAATGATAGTGGGATAAAAAAATTTATTTTTTTGGGAGGAAATTATATAAATATTTTCCTAGAAGAATGTTATGAGATTTAAGAATAAAGGGAATCTAAGCTCTATGTATATCAGTCACCTTGAAATTTTTGATCGTATAAGGATAGAAGACTATGGCTTGGAACTTACTCCAAATTTATCAATCCCATGATTAGTTTCATGTATCAATCCTAATGAAGTACATATATGAACCATCACATGTAACAAACTCAATGTTCATACCACTGGAGCATGATCTTTGTTACGAGGAACAACCAATTGATATTTTGGATCGTATTTGGAAATTTATATGAAACTAGACCACTGACTTAGTCAAATTATTGTAGAGAAAACACCTTTTATAGTATGCTCTATGATAACATGAGGATATGATTAGGTTGAATTATCTTCATTTTTTTTACTCGAATTATGAATTTTTAGGTAGGAATTCATTTTATTGGGGGTATAATATAGCACCGAGAGTTATTATGTACCTTTTTTTTCTTGAATGAATTAATTTTCATTTCTATCATCCATTACACTAAGTCAAACAACCCTTTAACATATAATCTACATGTATTTCACTAATTTTAACACCAAATTCTCATACATTACATGTAACACTGATATGGCGTATGTTACACGCCAGACTAATTTTCTTCGAAACATCATTTTGTTGTTATAATTATTTAAAAGAGATAATTATAAGGTATATATTAAACATAGTAATATTAAATTTAATAATACTCTTAATATATTATTTATAATTATTTTATATAAATAAAACATAATGATAATAATAAATATAATTTTTTGTAATGTCTTTTAAAAATACTATTTTCTCAAATGAACTATTTTCATGGCCTATGAAATATAATGAAATTAATTTTGGAAACATTTTAAAATTTAATTTGTTAAAATGAATTTAATTTTTTAATTTATATTGTCTAAATTATCTCAAATAAAAATTTTGAGATTTTTTTGAGAAATAATATATTTGGAGAAATATTAAAAAATTATGAATTTTAATTAAAATCTATTTTTTATATAATTTATTTATATATTTAAATTATATTTTAAAATTTATTTTTAAATATAATTAAATCTATCATAAATAAATTAATCTAATTTATTTAATGGGATCCCATTTCAAATTTATATTGGATATAAAGCTCAACAAACTTTTCATATATTTAATTGAAAAACCCACACTCCAGTCTCGACTGCGTGATTAATATAAAATTAATTTAAAATATTTATGTTATTTTAATTTTGAAAATGGATTCAATATTTGGAATCAATGTAATTTATAAATCATAATTTGGTTTAATTAGTATTTGACCAAAAATATTTGGTTTACTAGTTAAATTTAATTACAACGATTATGGTAAAATTAATCTTAACAAGGGTGTAAAACTATAAATTAAGGGACCAAATGACCTATAAACTTTTCAAAAACTCATTTAATGGAAATTTTTTTTCCATTAAACTTCCACTCATGAGTTTTTATTTGTTTCTGGATGACATTTTTTTAGTAAAAACATGGGTACACCTAACTTGTTTTCAAAAATACCAAATATGTCCTTTCCCTCCGCTATAAAATTCCATCACCTATTCCCCTTCCATACTCCTATCAAACCACATATTTTCAACAAATTAATCACCAAAACCCTTCACAACATTCCTTAGTTTCACTTTAAATCCTCGCATTGGGAAGAAAGCAATCATGTAATCCCTTTGGTGAAAACCAAATTGAGTTACCCAAAGAAGAGGTAACATCCATCCTCAATCTCATTTATCTTATTTCTATTCTCCTTCCCCTCAAGTCACCTTATTTTATTACTTCAAAAAATGTATCATCAATATACTAACACTTTATTACTCTAAGATATCTTCTTATAATTATAAAAAGTTTGTAACACACAAATATTTTAAAAATTATAATTTTTAATTTATTTATCTTTTGCGATATTTTTGATTTCAAATAACAATAAATATAGTCTATTTTATATTTAATAACTATTTTTTCTTGAATTATATTCAACACCAATTTAATAATGCACTATACAGGAAATAAATTTTATATTTCTCTAAATGGAACATTGATTTTAGCTTGCGACTTGATGTACATTACACACAACACCGGCTTAGAATATACAACATGTAATAACGACTTGGCATAATTTTAGATACATTTAGAAATTGAATTTTATAAAATAAAACTCAATTTTTAATTTATAATGTCTAAATTAGATCATGGTGATAGTTTTGGACTTTTTTGAGAAACATTATTTTTGGATGAGTAGTGAAAAATACCATATTTTAATACAAAATTGATTATTAATCTAATTTAGTTATAAGGTAAAATTATATTTTAAATTTTTTTTAAATATTAATAAGATAATATTTCTCTAAATTAATACAATTCAGGTCATTGAGATCAATTTAACATTTAAATTGGATATGAAAACTTAGCAATATTTTGAATGTTTTTACTTTAAAAACCCCCATTGTCGACTCGACTGTGGGATTAATTCTAAATTAAATTCTACCAATTATTGTTATAGGATTTGGAAAAATGGATTCCATATTACTATTCATAATAAAATATAATTTTTAATAAGGTCAACTTAGTTTTTGACCAAAAATAATAGTTAAAGTAATTAAAATTGATTACATCAATTATGATTAAATTATTCCTAAATAAGGAATAAACCATAAATTGAAGACCCAAAACAACTTATAAACTTGTCCAAAATACATTGGATGTATATTATTAGTCTATTGAACCTTCCATATTTCATTTTTTTCGGTTTTCTATGAATTATTTTATGTAAAAACATGGGTACACTAACTTATTTACGAAAATTCCATGTCTATCCTTTCCCTCACCTATAAAAGGCCAATACCACTACCCATTTATGACACCACTCAAACAAATTAGGTTTGATCAAGATCTAACCAATAAAAATACCAACATACCTAAATTTCTCTTTGAATCCTTCCATTGGGATGATGACAATCCAAGGAAGTATTTTGGTACAAACCAATAGGAGTTACTCGATTAAGAGGCAACGCCTTCTCTCAAGCTTGTTTCTTTTATTTTCTTTATCCACCCCTACACATTCTTTAGTCCATAATATTATTTAAAAAATTATAATAAATATAATTGGACATTTTTATGCTATGTTTTAACCTACACTTATAAAAACCTCTATCTAATGGAAAACAAACATAATATTTACATGTTTGGAAAACAATCGCCTCACTAAAAAATGATTGTTCATTTTTACTTTACCGCATCTCATAGTGGAAGTTATGATGGAAAATATATTTATATATATTATATATTATATTTATTATTTATTTAATCTTATTTATTACTTTTCAAAAACATATATTTTTTACATTCCATTTGGTGGAAATATGATAATTTCATTTGAGGAAGTGTGGACTACCACCCCCGCAATGCGATGTGAATCAATCACACACTACATGGAATCTGTTATGGTTGGGATTAGTGAAATTATATGATATATATATAAATATAAGTATAATTTAATTGTATTATATACAAATATACATATAGGTCATTTTCATTCATTCTTCTAATACTAAAATAACAACAGAAACAATGTTCGTGCATTCATACAGTTTATTGTCCCCATAAACGGTGTATTCCATTTCATTATTATATATTCTATATATTATTATAATACAAATATACAGAATATATATTATATTTATATCATGTTTCTAACTACCGATACTTTATATACATTGTTATTACTTTATAATTGAACCACACTTATTACAACATATAACAAAACCAGGAAAGGACTGTATAGGTATAGAGTCTTTAGAAACTGGGAAACATAATAAACTAGTTCATAAAGAATCTACTTTGCCTCCCATTTATTTCATCATATCTAGAGTCCCTTTTGGGATATCCTACTTAATAACCTTCTTCCTGACCTGGGGAAACAAAATATACAAAAGGGTGAGCTCAAATGCTCAGTAAGGGTAAACAAAAGAAAAATCAATCACATCATATACATAAGAATATAACTTTTGGAAAAAGAGATCATAATTTCATAACATGGGATAAATCATAGTAGTGAAATGTAATCCCTATAATCATAACATAAAACATGATACTTTGTGGCATAAAACCATAATCATAGAGAATCATTTCTTATTAGTCCAGACTCATTGCCAATACTATATTAGTGGACAAAGTCCATTTTTGAACCGAGTTCACTCCTCGTTTCAGTCCTGTTTCACTGAACCGGTTTAACATGCCATTCCATCCATGTCTATCTCATGAGATATAAAATATTTCCCCAATGCATTGGAGGGATATATATGTCCCACCCATCTCATAATGATACCATTCTTATGTGTGCCACAAAGTCAAAAAAAATATTCATTAATCATTGCATAACCCATGTAATAAAAATTGGATTCATAAACATCGTGACATCATAAAACTATTCATATAAGATAAATGAATTCATAAAAATGATTCCATCACAACATAATCCAATCAATGTAATAATAGGGATAGAAACAGAACCCTATATTATCATAGATGGAAAATAAGTTTGATAAAACACTTGAACTCCATTCTTGAGCAAACTATCCTTTTTACATCAAAAACATGTTTCCTTTATTAACATGTCATACAGTTTTAAACTAAAATAATTTGATTAAAAATAAAATTTAAAACTTGTAAAGGAAGGTTCTTGGAAATAATTTTTTAAAAATCCATTCATTCCGTATATGTTAAAAAAAACATTCTTCTCATACTTCTGTCGGAAAAGTCAAAAAGTACATTGTACAAAAAACGACAAAAGATTCATTTCATATCTTTTACTAAAAAATAACTGAAGGGTAATATTGGATATAAAATATTGTAGAAGGACATAAATATTACATATTGATGAAACATGGATGTGGATGATAAATATTCCCCAGTAAATTCTGAAGTATAAACAATCTCGAGTAAAAATTGAGATTGTGAGATTTTCCCTTACCTTAGGTCCGATTTGTTTCGTAAGTGTCCGAACCTCCTGTATAATTATTTTAATAATTTTATTGACTTATAACAGAATCATTATTATTTTTATGATATCATATATGGTCATATTCCTAGCTTCTTATTAGTAATATTTCATTACTACTTGTTATTTGGGTGTTTATTACTTTTTTGTTATTATGCGTGTTTTGTCGAATAAATTGTTATTCTTCCTTTTAGGATATAGATACATAATTTCCAGAATGGTATTAGTGTAATATATATCATATTCATTCATTCAATTAATTTATATAATCATTATGAAATGAAGAGCATGTAGATCGAGTCGCATCACATTGTGGTGACAGTATTCCGTACGTACGCACGAGTGATGATATCGTTCCCATGATCGTGAAATTGTAATGGAGTGTATGTATACTATTTCAGAATCAATATCACTTTACAATAATCATATATAGTTATTATTTACACCATTATACCCATCCAAATAAGGTGGTGGTGGAAAATAGATTACACCACGGCGTGGAGACAGTATTCAGTACGTACGCACGCGCGGTGATTTCATTTTCCGTAGGATGGATTGATGGTGAAATAGAGATGTTTCATACTTATAATAACATATTAGTATATGGGTGATACTGATGTTATTACTTCATAATGAAAAAACTAAATAAGAAGAAGTGTAAGAATAAATAAAGTTGAATGAATCGGTAACAGACATTACCTCTTCTTGGAAGCGCCTCTTTGAGACTTCCTCTTAGGGCAATAAAATTGGTCTCTGAAGAAGACCGGGACCTATAGGATGTTTCTAGGGAAGTGGAGAAATGAATTGGTCAGGGGTTATTCGAGCTTGAAGGCTCAAAGTGGTGTGAGGAAAAGAGGGTGGAGGTGCCTTTTTATAAGGGAGGAGAGGGGCACCTTTGGAATAACAAAAAATATTATTTTATTATAATGTCAAATTCGGTTTTTAATAGCTAAAAATTGACATATTTAGAAGATAAGGTGGGGATGGGTCGAAATACTCTCATCAAATAGAAT
Source organism: Viscum album (assembly GCA_963277665.1). NCBI lineage: Eukaryota > Viridiplantae > Streptophyta > Magnoliopsida > Santalales > Viscaceae > Viscum > Viscum album. The sequence goes on along the minus strand of OY728159.1, from coordinate 413,253,259 downwards.
TTGGACAAGTTTAGGTTACTATTTTTACGTTATCATTTAGATTTAACTTTAAGTTAGATAATTTTACTTTTACCGTGTCTTTTTGTTTTCATACACTATAAGGTTAATAAACTTACTATAAAAAGTCAAAAGAACCCCAAGTTGTTTATTATTAATATATATAACCATACTTAAGTCATTTGGCCTAAAATTAGATTTTTATGAATAAAATAACAATTAATAATATAATATTTGTTTTAAAAACTATTTTATGTCAATTTTGACACTATTTGGTAATTGATTTTTATAAAAATCATAAAAGAACGATTAGTTCCAAAATGGTTAATTAAATCAACAATAACATGTCATAGTACCATATATAATTATTTTAATTCATAAAAAGTATCAAATTACATTTATTTGGGTATTTATAACATCAATTATGTCAATATTTCATTAATAAGATAATTACTGCATCATCATTGTGTTATAAATAAATAAAATTATTTTAAGTCTAAAAATTACAAATAAAATGCAATTATGTAGGAAATAGTTTTATATTTTTAATGAATATTTATAGGCGAATTTATCTTATGTATAACCCTATATTAAAAATTCTTTACTTATTAAACATTGATTTTAACTATTTTAACCCTTCTTTAAATAAATGAATAATAAATGTCCTAATCAAATCAGTGTGGGCCTAAATGGTCATATTTTATTCCTAAGGTTGTTTTTTGTCGAATTACACTTATCCAATAGAATTAGGACATGTGTTAGGGAAATATTAATAACACTTTTACCCTTAATTACCCTATTTACTTTTAACCATGGTAAAAAAGTAAAAAAGTTACTATTCACCAAAATTTATTTTCATCTCATTTAACCACATTTTATTCCTTCATATTAACCATGTGTCTCAGATTTTTGAAATTCCACTCACAGAAGAGGTAAAATTAAGTTTTATGAAAAATTCAGTTTTTTTACCAACCACTTAGTGGTTTCACTATTCATCAAAAAATGAATGTTTCCAGAAAAAATACCAAAAATTAGGCCTAAGATATATTTGATATTTTGAATTCAAAAATAATGTATATTTTATCAAATTAAAAACATCTTAGTTACATTAACTAATTTAAAAAATATTTCCCGTTGTCAAAACAAATATCATGTTTTTAAGAGATAATAACTATCAAAAGATTGACACTTGTTTATATCTGGTTTAAATGTAAAATTACATCCAATCACAAACATTGTATTAAATTTTAAAAATATATTACAAATATACTTTAAAATCACTCAAATTAATAATTTATCACTATGAATTATTTCGATTAAAAAATTTGTTTTTAATTAAAATTTAGAAATTTTCACTATTCATCAGAATATGAAAGTTATCCGAAATGTACCAAAATTTCACCCTAAGATAATTTCAATATTCCGAATCCAAAAATAAATTCCACTTTGAAAAATAAAATTTACAAAATTTCACAAAGTGGTTATTACTATTCATAACAGCTAGTTTTAATAATATTTTAATAGCATATCGTTGTTTAGTGAAACTCGGTATTGCGTACGACGCAAGCTATCGAGGAAGTCCACTGTTGCGTGTAAAGCAAGACAAGCTAGTGTTGTGTGTAGTGAAAGATTATTTTGATTATTTATATAACATTAAAACAAAATATTTCCCATATAAGTCTCCGGTGTTACATTCTACCCTCGTAAAATGAATTTCACCCTCGGAATTCATCACTTTGTAACAAAAAGATGATGATACATCTACCTCATCATATCCTCAAGCTTCCTTGTAGCTTATTCTAATTGGTGGTTCCTCCATAAAAGATTCACCAAGTGAGTGGTCTTGTTCCGTAGGACGTTTTTGCTACGATCCAGAATCTCTATTGGTTGTTCATCATAAGAAAGATCTTGCTCCAGCGGTACAACTTCTGAGCTGAGTACATGTGAAGGATCAGGTATGTATTATCTCAGGAGAGATACATGGAACACATCATGAACTTGGGAGAGATTTGGTGGAATCGCAAATCGGTAAGCTACCTTCCCAATATGATCCAATATTTCGAAAGGACCGATATATCTAGGGCGCATCTTTCCCTTCTTTCCAAATCTCATTACTCTCTTCCAAGGAGATATTCATAAGAACATTTTATCACCCACTTCAAACTCTAGGTCCTTTCTTCGGTTGTCGGCATAACTTTTTTTTGACTTTGAGCTGCTCTTATGTGTTGTTGAATAGATCAGACCTCTTCTACCATCTCATCAACAAGATCAGGTCCTAATAGATTTCTATCCCCAACTTCATCCCAGAAAGTTGGAGTCCTGCATTTCTTCCCATAGAGAGCTTCATAAGGATCCATCTGAATACTAGAGTGAAAGATATTATTATAAGAAAATTGCTTCAAAGGTAGGTGTTCATCCCAACCACCTTTTAAATCCAAAGATCAAGCTCATAACATATCTTCCAGAGTTTGAATTGTTCTCTCAGAATGACCGTCTGTCTGAAGATGATAAGAAGTGCTGAAACTCATCTATGTGTCCAGAGTATGCAGAAGTCTTTTCCAGAACTTCGAGGTAAATCTCGGATCCCGATCAGATATAATAGAAAGTGGTACTCCATGCAATCTTACCACTCCCTTTACATATATCCTGGCATGCTGATCCTGAGAGAAATACTCTCTAATAGCAATGAAGTGTGCAGACTTTGTAAGACGATCAACTATGACCCAGATAGCATTATTTCCTTTGGATGTTTTAGGATGTCCTATGACAAAGTCCATAGTTATGTTTTCCCATTTCCATTTGGGTATGGATAATGGATTTAACATCCCCTTAGACTTTTGTCTCTCAACTTTAACTTGCTGACAAACCATGCATCGAGAGACATATTTAGCAACATCTCTTTTCATGCCATCCCACCAGAAGTACTCTTTCAGGTCCCTATACATCATTGTGCTTCCAGAATGGATAGAGAATAAAGAACTATGAGCCTCATCTAGCAGCTCCTTCTTTAATTCGGGGATGGGAGGAACACAAACCCGATTCTTGAACTTTATTATCCCATCACAATCAAGGTTGAATTCAGGAATATTTCTCACCTTCTTTTGTAACTCTACATCTTCATTCTGTGCCTCTTTAATCTTCACATGAATAGATGGTTGAACATTCATTTGAGAAAGATGTGATTTACCCCCTATCATTATAATTCCATGATTCATACATTGTAAATCCATAAATATTGGATATTTTGTGATCCTCATCATCAATAAGCTAGCATGGTCTTGTCGACTTAATGCATTTTCCAACTTGTTTTCATTCCCTGGGTGGTAATGAATTGAACAGTCGTAATTCATAATCAGCTCTAACCATCTTCATTGGCGCATATTCAGCTCCTTTTTTGTGAAAATATACTTTAAACTTTTATGATCAGTATAAATGTCACACCTTTCTCCATAAAGATAATGCCTCCAAATCATTAATGAAAAGATTACCGCAACTAACTCCAAATCATGAGTTGGGTAATTTTGATCATGGATTTTCAACTATTCTGAGGCATAAGCTATCACCTTATCATTTTGCATAAGATCACACCCTAGTCCCTTCATAGATTCATCATTGTAGATCACAAACCTTTCTCCACTATAAGGTAGTGTGAGCACAAGTTCACTAGATAACCTTAATTTCAACTCCTTGAAATTATCTTCACATTCCTCCGTCCATACGAACTTAACTCCTTTTTGAGTCAACCTGGTGAGTGGATTAGGTAATAGTGAAAAAACTTTCACAAAATGTCAATAATATCCAGCCAAACCAACAAAACCTCGGATCTCAGTTAATGTTGTTGGTCTCAACCATCTTTCGATGACCTCTTTTTTGATGGATCCATAGATATCCCCTCTTTTGTGATTATGTGACCCAAAAATGAATCTTTTTGAAGCCAAAATTTACACTTGGTAAATTTTGCATAAATATTCTCCTTTCTCAGGGTCTTCAATATAATTCTCAGGGGATATTCATGTTTTTCCTTGCTCTTTGAATAGACAAGAATATCTTCTATAAAGACTACCACAATCTGATCAAGATAGTCTCTAAAGACTCTATTCATCTTATCCATATAGATAGCAGGGGTATTAGTAAGACCAAATGGCATCACTATAAATTCATAGTGTCCATACCTTGTACGGAAAGCTGTCATTGGTATATCCTCCATTTTAAACCTTAATTTATGATACCCTGAACAAAGATCAATCTTGGAAAAGTATTGAGCTCTGCGTAGTTGGTCAAATAAGTCATCAATGCGCGGGAGAGGATATTTATTCTTGATAGTGATCTTATTAAGTTCTCGATAATCAATGCAGAGTCTCATTGATCCATATTTCTACATAACAAATGGAACATGTGCTCCCCAAGGTGACGCACTAGGGCGTTTGAATCCCTTATCAAGATTATCTTGGAGTTGCTTCTTCAATTCCTGCAACTCAATTGGGGACATTCTATAAGGTTTCTTTGAAATAGGCAAAGCACCCGATATGAGTTCTATTGAAAACTCAACTTCACGGTTTGGTGGAAGACCCAGTAATTCCTCATGAAAGATATCGTCAAACTCCCGTAAAATAGGCATATTCTTAATCTTCAGTTTCTCACCAACCATTTGAGATAAATAATCTACATTTAGTGGAATCAAGACCCATAAGATAGAAGAAATTTCCACTTGAAGGTTATGTTCATCCTTGCATAGATAGGCAATCATAGATTGATCTGGAGTATGAAATGCGACTTCCCTTATTTGGTAATTGATATGAGCTCCATAAAAAGAAAGCCAACCCATGCCAAGAATCACATCAAATTCCACTATAGGAAGGATCACAAGATTTGCAGGAACCAAATTCCCACAAACTTCAACCGGGGAAGAATTATAAACTTTTTGTGTGACTGTTGTTCCATTAGGGGTTGTCACAACTAACTCAACATCTAATTGTTGAGGTAATACGGTGATACTCTTAGAAAATTATTCAGAAATAAAATAGTTGGTGGATCCAGAATCAAATAAAACATTTTCTACATTAGAGTGGAGTGTATGTGTATCTTTTACCACATCGTTATCGTACTCCATATCACTGATAGAAATTGCATGTGACTTTCCTTTGTATTTAGACTTAAGAGTTTGTTGACTTCGATCATCATCAACAAACCTTGGATTAGGGCATTGATTGGCATAATCCCCCATTACTTGCACTTGTAAAATTAAGGTGTAGGTGTTGCATTATGTGTAGCCTTTTCATTATTCTCATCACTAGACATCTTCTTCCCATCATTGCGGCTTTCAAATGCCTGATGACCTTCTTTTCCACATTTGAAACATTTACATGTCCCTTTAAGAAGACTACCTCCATGTTTCTTTCCACACTTTGAGCATAAGGGAAAATTCAACTTCTTTTCTGTGTGCTCTTTAGATTGTCCTTTGAATTCCATTTTCCTCTTCTTATCAAACCCTTATGACTGATGGGTTACTCCAATCTCCATCTCAATGTTGATAGCACATCGAACGATTTCCTCGTAGCTATTGAATCCCCTTAGCGATAAGACCCTTTAAAGACTTGGTTTTAAGACACTAAGGATTCGATCGATCTTACTCTCATGTTGGATAATAAAACCAGAAGCATACCCTGCAAGTATTGTAAAATTTGCTTCATAGTTACCAAAAGATTCATCATCCTTTTTTTTAGTTCAAGAAACTCCTTCTCCATCTTTGTTTGGAGAATACGAGGGAAGTACTTATTGAAAAATAATTTCTTGTACTCATCCCATTCCATGGACTCAATTTCATCCCTCTGCCTCATATTATTAATAAGACTCCACCATTGATCAACATATCCTTCCAAACGATACACTGCTAGGATTACTTTATCATGTTCAGAACATTGAAAAACTGAAAATATCTTTTCAGTAGTACTAATCCATTGTTCAGCATCTAATGGATCAGTAGACCCGCTAAATGAAGGTGGACGCTTCCTCATAAAGGATTCAACAGAATGTTGCTCCTTCCATTGCTCGTTTGGAAGTCCTGCATGATTCATAGCTTGAGAATTTTGTGTGAGCATGGCTACAAGATTTTGAATCCCAGATCCCATAACGTTTGGTTGCTCAGGTGGACAATCATTGCATTGCCCGTCGCATTCAGCATTAACACGGTTTCTTCGGGTTCCAGCCATTGACTAAAACCAAGAATAATAGTGTGAGAAACACTAATTATAATAAGAAAACCACATAATAAAGAATAAAATTTCACACTTAAGGTCTTATACTAGGTTATTCATGGCCATTTCTAAAAGACTAATATTGTGTTTTGTGCTTAGACTTGTCCTTAGGATTCTTACTAAGGCTTTCACATCCTAGTTTCCAAAGGTTGACTATACCTTTCCTCTAATACCAACTATAACGAACCATACTTTACATACATTGTTATTACTTCCGAATTGAAGCACACTTATTACAAAATATAACAAAATCCGGAAAGGACCGTATAGGTATAGAGTCTTTTGAAACTGGGAAACATAAACAACTGGTTCATAATGCATATACTTTGCCTTCCATTTATTTCATCATATCTAGAGTCCCTTTTGGCATATCCTACTTAATAACCTTCTTCCTGACCTGGGGAAATAAAATATACAAAAGGGTGAGCTCAAATGCTCAGTAAGGGTAAACAAAAGAAATAGAAATCACATCATATACATAAGAATATAACTTTTGGAAAAAGAGATCATAATTTCATAACATGGGATAAATCATAGTAGTGAAATGTAATCCCAATAATCATAACATAAAACATGAAACTTTGTGGCATACACAGATAATCATAGAGAATCATTTCTTATTGTTCAAGACTCATTTCCAAGACTATCTTAGTGGACAAATTCCATTTCTGAACCGAGTTCAGTCCGCATTTCAGTCCTGTTTCACTGAACCTGTTTAACCTGCCGTTCCAGCCATGTCTATCTAATGAGATATAAAATCGTTACCCAATTCATTGAATGGAGATATAGGTCCCACCCATCTTATAATGACACCATTCTTATGTGTGCCAAAAAATCAATACAAATCATACATCATTGCATAACCCATGTAATAAAAATGGGATTCTTAAACATCGTGACATCATAAAACAATTCATATAAGATAAAGGAATTCATAAAAATAATTCCATCATAACATAATCCAATAAATGTAATAATAGGGATAGAAACAGAACCTTATATTATCATAGATGGAAAATAATTTTGATAAAACACTTGAACTCCATTATTGAGGAAAATATCCTTTCTACATCAAAAACAATTTTCCTTTCTTAACTTGTCATACAATTTTAAACAAAAAGAAGTTGATTAAAAATAAACATGAAAACTTGTAAAGGATTCTTCTTGGAAATAATGTTCTAAAAATCCAATCATTATGTATATGTTAAAAAAACATTCTTCTCATAATTTTGTCGGAAAAGTAAAAAAGTACCTCCTATGAAAAACGACCAAAGATCCTTTCATATCTTTTACTAAAAACTCCCCAAAGGGTAAAATTGGATATCAAATATTTTATAAAGATATAAATATTACATATTGAGGAAATATGGATGTGGATGATAAATATTCCCCAGTAAATTAAGAGGAATAAACAATCTCGTGTAAAAATTGAGATTGCGAGATTTTCCCTTAACTTAGGTCCGATTTGCTTCGTAAGTGTCCGAACCTCCTGTATAATAATTTAAATAATGTTATTGACTTATTAAAGAATCATAATTATTTTTATGATATCATATATGGTCATATTTATAGCTTCTTATTAGTAATATTTCATTACTACTTGTTATTCGGGTGTTTATTACTTTTTGTTCTTATGCGTGTTTTGTCAAATAAATTCTTATTCTTTTTTTAGGTTATAGATAACTCATTTACATAATTGTATTAGTGTAATATATATCATATTCACTCATTCAATTCATTTATATAATCATTATGAATTGAATATCATGTAGAACGAGTCGCATCACATCGTGGAGACGGTATTCCATACGTACGCACGAGCGATGATATCGTTCCCATGATCGTGAAATTGTATTGGAGTGTATGTATACTATTACAGATTCAATATCACTTTAAAATAATCATATATAGTTATTATTTACACCATTATACCCATCCAAGTAAGGTTGTGGTGGAAAATAGATTACACCACGACGTGGAGACGGTATTCCGTACGTATGCATGCGTGGTGATTTCATTTTCTGTAGGATGGATTGATGGTGAAATAGGGTTGTTTCATACTTATAATAACATATCAGTATATGGTTGATACTTATGTTGTTACTTCATATTGAAACAACTAAAGAAGAATAAGTGGAAGAATAAATAAAGTTCAATGAATCGGTAATGGACATTACCTCTTCTTTAAAGCACCTCTTTGAGACTTCCTCTTAGGGAACTAAAATTGGTCATTGAATAAGACCAGGACCTCTTGTATGTTTCTAGGGAAGTGGAGAACGGAATTTTTCAGGGTTTGGATGAGTTTGAGGGCTAAAAGTGGTGTGAGGAAAAGAGGGAGGAGGTGCCCTTTTACAAGGGAGGAGAGGGGCACCTTTTGAATAACTAAAACTATAATTTTATTATAAAGTCAAATTCGGTTTTTAATAGCCCTAAATTGATATATTTCAAATCTAATGTGGGTATGGGTCTAAATCCTCTCATAAAATAGAATTTTTACAGGTTTAGGTCTCTATTTTATCCTTATCATTTAGATTTAACTTTAAGTTAGATAATTTTACTTTTACAGTGTCTTTTTGTTTTCATACACTATAAGGTTAATAAATTTACTATAACCAGCCAAAATAATCCCAAGTTGTTTATTATTAATATATATATCCTTATATAAGTCATTTGGCCGATGAATATATTTTTAGGAATAAACTAACAATTAATAATATAATATTTGTTTTAAAAACTATTTTATGTCAATTTTGACACTATTTGGTAATTGATATTTGTGAAAATTATAACAGAATGGTTAGTTCTAAAAAAGTTAACTAAATAAACAATAACATGTCAATGTAACATAGAAAATTATTGTAATTCATAAAAAGTCTCAAATTACATTTATTTGGGTATTTATAACATCAATTATGTCGATATTTCATTAATAAGATAATTACCGAATTATCATTGTGTCATAAATAAATTAAATTATATTAAGTATAAAATTTAAAAATAAAATACCATTACGAAGGAAATATTTTTATCTTTCTAATGAATATTTATAGTCGAATTTATCTTATATATAACCCTATATTAAAAATGCTTTAGTTATTAAACATTGATTTTAACTATTTTAACCCTTCTTTAAATAAATTAATAATAAATGTCCTAATATAATCCATGTGGGACTAAATGGTCATATATTATTCCTAAGGTTGTTTTTGGTCGAATTAAACTTATTCAATAGAATTAGGACATGTTTTAGGGTAATAATAATAACAATTTTATCCTTAATTACCCTATTTACTTTTAACCGTGGTAAAAAAAGTAAAAATTTAATATTCACCAAAAATTATTTTCATCTCATTGAACCAAATTTTAGTACTTGATATTAACTGAGTCTCTTTGATTTTCTAAATTCCACTCACAGAAGCAGTAAAATTTTGTTTTATAAAAAAATCATTTTTTTAACTACCGCTTAGTGGTTTCACTATTCATCAAAAATTTAAAGTTTCCTGAAAAATACAAAAAATTAGGCCAAAGCTATATTTGATATTATGAATTAAAAAATGATGTAAATTTTATAAAATTAAAAACATATCAGTTACATTAACTAATTTAAAATTTTTTTCCCGTCGTCAAAACAAATAGCATGTATTTAAGAGATAATAACCATCAAAAGATTGACACTTGTTTATATCTGGTTTAAATGTGAAATTGAATCCAATAAAAAACATTTATTTAAATTGTAAAAATATATTCTAAATATAATTTAAACCCACTCAAATTAATAATTTATCACTATTAATAATTTCGATTAAAAAAATTGTTTTTAATTAAAATTTAGTAATTTTCACTATTCATCATAATATGAAAGTTATCCGAAAAGTACCAAAATTTCACCCTAAACTAAATTCGATATTCCAAATCCAAAAATAAAGTCCATTTTAAAAAATAATATTTACAATATTTCAAAATTTGGTTATTAATATTCATAAAGACTAGTTTTAATAATATTTTAATAGTATATCGTTGTTTAATGAAACTCGGTATAGCGTACGACGCAAGCAATCGAGGAAGGCCGCGGTTGTGTATAAAGCAAGCCATGCTAGTGTTGTGTGTAGTGAAAGATTCTTTTTATGATTTATATGACATAAAAACAAAATATTTCTCATAGAAATCTCGGGAGTTACAATGTTTTACATTTTGGAATCATAGTATATGTATAATTTCTAATGATATAACAAGTTAAGACACATGTGAAGAACAAAGTGAATATTATCTGATGTAAACCCTTAATATAGGATGGTTAATAAGTTTGTAATATAAAGTCATAATAAAACTATATATGGTATTATATATAACATTATGTGAGTTTGAAAGATTTATAATAAATTTATATTTAGTATACAAGTGTTTTGAATGATTACAACGAGAGTCAATACGTATGGTAAAGGGATTTTAACTCACATTCTATTTTCATGAGATACATGATATGTTCACCACTCTTTCCTTTTTTTTGGTATATGTAATTCCCATGATTGTATTATATTTATCTAATATATAAATTTATCAGTATTCACATATCAATTTTATGATCTTTCATTCTTTGGGATTAAGTTTAAAATGTTACCAAATCGGTGAAATAGTTTTTTATCAATTTCCCTTATTTGAGGCTCTTGTTTTTTATGCACCTGCATTATTTTTTAAGGTGTATATACATCCATTTTACATGTTATACCATGAATTTAATTCTCTTACTAATATGTTTTGATTTATTTAATTCCATTTTCTTACATGGATAGTATAATCCCACATTACCAAGTTATAAGATATTATTAATACAATATCATCTATTTTCAAGATATTTTTTATGATTCCTTTAATGAAATATTATAACCTATCTCTCAATAAAATTAATGAATTATATTATACTCAATTTATTCATGATTTATTCATGTTTTGGGACCATTATTTCTACTCTTTGGTACATAATAAAGTAATGAAATTGTTTTTAAGAAAGCATGACATTACCCACTATTTGGTTGTAAATCTATGTTCATTCGAAATAATGTCTCGAAAAATGGGATTCTAAGAATATTGATCCATTATCATATAATAATTAGAATTCATTTTTACCATTTTTACCAACTTCTTTAAAGGAACTTTCTTTTTGTTTTTTCAACAAGGAATATTTCAATAATTTTTTCTGTGCAAAATGAATGTTCTTTTTACCTTGTACGACATGTATATATTTTCCCACTGTTTTTTCTTTCAGGCTCCTTTTCATTTTTAAATGGATATTTTTTATGGTTTCTAAAAAAATTTAATTTTTATGGAAAATTATTTTCAAATTTTTTCATGATTCATTTAAAAAATATCAATGAAAATTTCTTTAAAAATGCTTTCTAGACTTATTTATAAGTTTTTAATGTATTTGCTAATAAATGATTTTCAAAACATTACAATGATTTCATTATAATTTGTAAAACTGTTTTCCGTGAAAAAGGAATATAAAAAGTTTTGAAGATTATTTTACAATTTTTGTAGGAAAAACGTCTTAAAAATGATTTCAATTATTCTTAAAACAATTTCAAGGTATTTTATAAAAAAATGATTTTCAAATGGTTTTATGTATTAAAAGTAAATTTTCAAAGAAGAATGAATATTTTTCTTAATAAATATTTTTGAATAATATTTCAATATTATTTTCCATATTATGATGACATCTATTGATTTTACACATTACATTCTATGAAATGATCTAAAGGTTACATTCATATTATTTCTATGAATGGGTTATATGTAATGTCAAGGGATTTATAAAAACAATTTCTAATTTATGGGATATATGTTCATGATATTCCTTTCACATTCATGATTTATTCTTTTAATGAAATAATTATAAAACTTGTATCCTTTTTACATAGGTTATGATATGATAACATGTTTATAATACCCATTTCTTTTAATGGGTTATGATATAACTGTTAATGATTTTATGGAACATGTATGTATGATTTAATTATAAGATGGGTGGGGCTTATATCTCCCTCCAATGCATTGGGTAAATATTTGTATCTCATGAGATAGAAATGGATGGAATGACAAATGAACTCTGTATAGTATTACATGCCTGGAATGGTAAATGAACCATCTTCAGTAATACAGGGAAGGAATGAAGGATGAAATCTGTTAAGTAATACAGAGCTAGAACGGGCTGTGAACCGAGTTTATAAAAGGTATTTTTTCACTAAGTGGGTATTTGTAGATATTCGGTAACTACTACGGAAATAATTATATTTTCTTATGTGTATACCACAATTCCATGTTTTATTTATTTGTTATGATTTGATATATTATGCTATTTGTTTCCTTATTATCCATGTCTTCTGAACATTTAGGATTTATTCCATGATTCATGTATATAATATTTGATATACTCGGTATGATTTTGTATTTTAATTATCATGTTTGTATACCCTTATGTTTAGGGTTTTGCTTACATATCCCTTATTTTACCCTTACTGAGCATTTAAGATAACCCCTTTTTATGTTTGCTTCCCCAAGATTGAACATATATATTTTTTTTATGGGTTTAAGAAGGTTGATATTTAAGAATAACCAAGTGGGAGATAAGGAAACTCACTTAAGTATCAGTGTTTATATTTCCATGTTTCCCAATGTAGTAAACTAGTACATTATTTTGGTGTCTATTTGTAAATTGTTTTAATTATCCCATAATCGTTATGTAATGTTCATTTATGAAAATACAAGATATCTATATTTTATATAAGATTAAGGGTTTAGTTACACATTGGAATCTATGATGATAAAACTTTTGTGATATCCCTAGGAATATTTCTTTCGTTATATCTAGGTATGTATATAAGGATTAGTATAAGGATGTGTTAATGTTTAGGAAAATGTCTTGTAATTTTGGTAATGGATAGAGTTAGTGGTTTCCTAGAATACATCCTTGTATTGATTCTATAAGTGGATGTGGATTTGGAAAAGATGTAATTATGTGTAACAACTCCGACAAGATGTTTCGGGCCTGACTCAGTGTAATCCGGTACATGTCAACGGGCCTTACGGTACACATTGTTTGACTCTCCTATGGGATATAATTTAAGAATTAACAAAATTTTCATGAACCACCATGACGGTTTTAAATATAATTTGTCTATGAATAACCTAGCATGAACCAAGGGCGTCATAGGTTAAGGAAAGATTCATGATTTAAACATCCTATTAGTTATAATTATTTTGAGTATGTGGTTTCATGCTATGCTACGTAATGATGACACTATGATTCTGGTTTTTGTTAATGTAAATAACTAGATGTAACTAGAATAATGTTGAAATTGAAAGATGTTGTGATCATGCCTAATCATTTTTCACAGAACATGATTAACAACATATACCTTAACCAAATCTCAAACTCACCAAGGAAGAGAAAGAAGTAGTTTTTTGAGAGTTTGGGTAATGGAGACTAGGGAAGAAAGAATATATGGTTTCATTTATTTCAATAATTTCAAAACCATAAACTAATTTAATTTCTTAGAGAAATAATTAAATGTTATACTATGGAAAGAAACGACATAAATCAAGTGACTTCAAGGAAAAATGATGATTTCAGTTAATGAAATGGATGTGAATATTGGCCTCCATAATAAATCATTGTAGGTTAAGTGTTTTTTGGGCAGAATAAATGATCATTATGAAACTTCATTTCCTAAGAGGAAAGCTCCTAAATATAATCAGTAAGGTGGTATGAGTAAAGGTTACAATAAAATTGATGAAGAGAATACAAATGAAATATGAAATTAAATAGGTATTGTGTAATAGGATGTTGTAGCTTTACTAATAGAATAAGGATGAAGTGGAATAATAAAAATTTTTCTTTGTGTGGATTCAATAATTATTTTATATGAAATGTTCAATATAAAAGGATTGTTCAGTTAATGTTTTTTTCTATGGATTTATAAGAACCCATTGATGGGTTTTGATGGAATAAAATAGTGACATAATGGAACAATTATGTCCAAGTGAAACACATGTTTAGGGAGTGATCACCGTTAATTTTTTTCATATGTTATTATAATGTTGTTAGGATAAAGATATGTTATATATGAATTAGTTAATTGAATGGTAAGGATTACCCTGAAATTGATTATTAAAAAAAGTGTTATATATCATCGAGGATAAAGTTTACAAAATCTTGGATTTAACTAATTCATCTAGTAATCATTGGAATAATGATTAATGATTTTTATCCAAAAGGATTTTGGTTAATATAGTATATTAACATGTTTGAAGAGGATTTAGGATGATGGTATTCACATGTTTGGAATGTGACAACCAATTGGTAATTTATGATATACGGGGGATCAATGTTAATATGATTTCCTAACATTCATTATAGATATTTGAATTTTAATCTTTCATAAGGGTTATAAGGTTAACCATTAATGGAATGTTTAAGTTAATCATCAGATGAATTTAGTAATATTAAAGTGTTATCTCTCCATATGATTATTTAGGCATATTGGATAACCTATTTTAAAAATGTGGTGCAGATGATACCTGATGATAGATGGGATTCCATATCATGGATCTCATGCTCTGTTAGTTATTTAGGAATGAAAAGTACACCTTTATTTTTAGATATAGAGGTGATGTGGATTGAGGAACAACAAAGGGTGAGGTTGTCCTAATATCATGAAAGTATATCTTTTCATTAATATTCATTAACACTACGAGAATGGATCTTGAAAATAAATATTATAATAGTACCTCTATATTTTTGAATCAAAGTGTCCTTTATTCATCATAAATTTATGGCTTTCTAATTGTTATCATTCTCCTAACCTTGTTATCATTCATTATCTACCAGAACATGATGGTCAAATTTATCTTCCATGTCTAGGTTTTCACTCTCCACCTATGTTATACCATGTGGAAACCTAGTTATATGTCACTTTGGGTAACTATTATTGTTACAATTTTCTCTTTTTAAGGGATGTTTTATTATCTATTTTTACGATGTCAGCTACAATGAATGAAACATTGAAGTAATAAACTTTTGATAGAACAAATGAAGTTTGATGGAGGAATTCATTTTAAGGGGTGTAGAATTTAACACCCCTGGATTTATTGAATTATTTTCATTAAAATTTATTTAAACTTTATGATATTTTTTATTTCACATGACTATAAATATAGTTTATTTTATATTAAAGAACTATGTTTAGCTTACATTATAATAAACACCAAGTTAATCATGCACTAAACATGAATTAAATTTTATCTGGATCAAAATAGAAATATAAGGTTAGATTTTTAAAAGGCATACATTACATGAAACACTGATTTGTCATATGCAACAATGCAAGTGTGACATGGCATATGATACATGCAACATAGATGTTTCTACAAAATATTATTTTATTTTTATATTTATTTAAATGAGATAATTATAACCTATAAATAAAATTTAATAATATGGTTATTAAAAACTATTCTTGAACTATTTTTATAGTGTCTTTA
The DNA here is from genome assembly GCA_963277665.1 of Viscum album. Classification (NCBI taxonomy): domain Eukaryota; kingdom Viridiplantae; phylum Streptophyta; class Magnoliopsida; order Santalales; family Viscaceae; genus Viscum; species Viscum album. The sequence continues at coordinate 413,237,471 of OY728159.1, read as the reverse complement.
TATAAATAAAACATATTGATAATGAAGGATATAATTTTTTGTTAAGTCCTTATATCTTTATAAGATACTATAATCTCAAACAAACTAATTTTCATGTCCTTATATGGAAAAAAATAAAAATTTGAGAAATTTTTTGACATTTATTTAGATAAAAAAAACTTATTTTTTGAATTTTTAATTTCTAAATAATCTTTGGGTTAAATTATGGTATTTGCCCGAGATACATTATTTTTTTGGTGAATAATGAAAAATACTGGATTTTAAATCAAAGCCAAATTTTCATCTAATTTATTTATTAGGTTAATTTATATTGGAAATATGTTTCTAGTTATAATTAGATAATATTTTTGTTAATTAATAAAATTTAGTTTGTTGAGATTAATTTCACAATGAGATTAGATATAAAATCATAGTGAACTTTTGAATGTTTTTACATTAATAACCCATATTGATGACCCAATAATGAGATTAATTTTAATTTAATTTCTTCTACTTATGGGATCATAATTTAGAAAAAATTATTCCATATTTTGAATTAGCATAACTCATAATATATAATAGGATCAAATTTGCTGTTTACTAAAAGGATTAGTGAATGTAATTAAAATTAATTACATCAATTGAGGTATAATTTATCTTAACTAAGGAATAAACCATAAATTTAAGATCCAATAAATCATAAAAAATTTTAAAAACACATTTAATAGAAATTATTTGTTCATTTTCATTCCATTCTTGATTTTTCTTATTTTGGTATTAATATTTTAGGTAAAAATGTGGGAACACCTAACTTGTTTTAAAAAATTCCAGGTATGTCCTTTCCCATCCCTACGAAAGGAAACCACCTAGGCCAATTACTCAAACCTCTCAAACCATATAGGATTTATCATGATATAACCAACACAATTCACCAAATACCTCAATTAATCCTTTAATCCTTACCTTGGGAAGAAGAAAATCCAGGGAATCCTTTTGTCAAATACCAAAATGATGTACCTAGTTCAGTGGTAACACATTCTCTCAAGTTCCTTTCTTTTATTTTTCCTTCTACACCCAATCCACTCTCTTTATTACAAGATTTCAGGAAAAAACAAGAACTCTAAATATACTAAAAATTTTTAATATCAGGGTTTAACTTACACTTACACACACCTCCATTTAATGGGTGACGAACTTACTATTTATGTGTATGGAGAACTAGACCCTCACTAAACGATGATTGTTCATTTTTCCATTACCACCTCTCATGGAAGATAATTTAATGGAAAATATATTTATATATGACATACATTATATTTCTTATGTCCTTGAGATTATTTATTCTTTTAAAAACACATATATTTTTTACTTTCCATTTGGTGTAAATACAATGATTTTGTTTGAGGAATTGTGGACTACAACCCCCTCAAAGATATGTGATTCATTCACACCCTACATGGAATTTTTTAAGTATGCGTTTAGTGAAATTATTTTATATATAAATAATTATAATTATTATTTAATGATAATATATATGTATATACATATAGGTCATTTTATTTCATTATTTCAATACAATACTAAAAATTAAAACAATGTTTTTGCATACATACAACATACCATCTCCATGAATGGTGTTTTACATTTTGTACTTCTATATTATATAGATTATTATAATGATAATACAATTAATATAACCTATATTTAAATAATTTTTTACATTTTTTAATAATGATATAATTATAAGTACCAAATATATAACAAATTAACAAATGTGTGAAGAACAAAGTGAATATTATCCGAACTAAATCCATAACATGGGATGGTTTACAATAGGGTAATATAATATCATAATCAAATAGTAGGTGGTATTAGAAATAATAATATTGTTTTTAAAAATATTTAAAATAAATTTATATTAATTAATTAGGAGGATTTACTGAGTATGGTGAGATTCAATACCCAAAGTAAGGAGATTTCATCTCATATTCTATTTCCATGAGATACATGCCATGTTCGTGGCTCGTTCCTTTTTGGTGGTGTATGTACTATGATTTTATTATCTTTATCTTATAATAAAATCTATGGGTATTAACAAGTCCATTTTATGTTGTTTATTTCATGGGTATTCAATTTCAAAATTTACCAAATCGAAGAAATATTTTCCTCTCAATTTTACTTCTTTGAGACTCATGTTTGGTTATGAACCTAAATTATTTTTAAAGGTGTATGTAATTAATTTTTTTATGTTAAATCGTCAATTATATTATTTTAATGATATTTTATGCCTTATGTAATTTACTTTTCTTTGATGGATAATATGATCCAATGTTACTACGTTATAAGACTTTATTGAAAGAATATCTTCTCTTTTCAAGATTTTTTATGTTTCTTCTTTATTTTATAAAATATTATAATCCATATATCAAGAAAATTCATGAATTTTCTTTTAATATGGTAATTAATGACTTATTCTGGTATTGGTACCATTTTTCTACTCATTGGTTCATAATATGATTAAAAAGTGTTTTTATGAATTCCAAACATTACCCTCTCATTGGTAAGAAATCTATATTCATTAAAAAATGATTTATAAAAAAGGGTTTCCAAGAATATTGAGCCATTATATTATAATATTTAAAATACATTTTTACCCAGTTTTTCTTATGACAATCTCTTCAGAGTAATATTCTTGTCGTTTTCTGAATAATGCATGTTTGAATAATTTTTACCATGAAAAGGGAATGTTATTTTTACCTCGTATGACATGTGTGGATTTAACTACCATCATTTCATTGAATATTTATTTTTAAAAGTAATTATCAAGGAAAGTTTCATACTAATGTTTTCAAGATAAATTTATTGTTTTTAAGGAAATCTTATTCCGAAATGATTTCAATCGTTATTTATTATTTTTCAATGTATTTTCAATGAAATGGTTTTCTGAATAAGTTCAATACTCTATCATATGTGTTCATATAAAAAGGGTTTCAAAACATTTTCATGATTTAATTATATTTTTTCAAAGTGTTTTAAAATAAAAAGATTTTTAAAATGTTTTGAGGATTAATTTATGAATTTTCTAGGAAAAAAGTTTCTAAATGATTTCAATAATTCTTTATATGTTTTCAAGGAATTTTCTAGGAAAATAATTTTCAAATTTTTCTATTAATTTAAAATACCTTCTCAAATATGAAACGATATTTTCCTCAAAAAACATTTTTGTAATATATTTCCAAATTATTTTACATCTATGATGAAAACTATTGATGTTTCTCATAACCTTCTATAAAATGATCTAAAGGATCCATTAACATAATTTATATGAATGTGTTATTATTACTGCCATGGTCTTTAGGAAACCAGTTTCTTTTCATAAGTTATATGTTTATAAAATCCATTTCTAGTTCATGGGTTATTCTTTTGATGAAATGAATATGAAACCTGTATATTTTTGAATAGGTTATGATATGATTTCATGGTTATGATACCAATTTCATTTATTGGGTTATGATATGATGGTTTATGAATTTTTTTGGCATGTCTACGTGTGATTTTATTAAGATATGAGCGGGACATATATCTCCCTCCAATGTATTGTGTAAAGATTTATATTTGATTAATAGACATGGATGGAATGAGAAATTAACTTTTTTTTAGTATTATAGGTTTGTAACAGGAAATGAAACTAAGTTCATTAATACAGGACTGGAACATGTGGTGAATCGAATTCATTAGTATTGGGCTTGAACAGAGTGTGAACCTATAGTTCAGCAAAGGACATTATCCAGTAATATGGTCTCAACAACAATGATGTTTCTACTATTGAAGAAATTAATATACCTATGTGTCTGCCAAAATTACTTGTTTTATTCCTATGTTATTCTTTCTTGGATTTTTTCACTTATTTCTTTATGATTAATTGATAGTGAACTTCTTTGATTTCACCCATGAATCATGCATATAATCTTTGATATCGAGAGTATGATCTTATATTTTCATGATTATTTTCTCATTCTCTTATGATCATGATTATGCTTTAGTATCTCCCTTTTTTACCCTTACTGAGCATTTGAGCTCACCCATTTTTATGTTTACATCCCTAGTTTAAGATAATATGTATTTTTTATGTTCTTAAGAAGGGTGAAAGTCTAGAAGAACCTCGCATGGGATAATATAGCTCACTTATTTAACAGTATCTATGTTACCATGTTTCCCAAGGAAGTAGACTTGTATTGTAACACCCGAGATTTTTATGAGTAATATTTTGTTTTTATATATCATCAAAGGAATCTTTCACTACATACTAGCTTGGCTTACTTTACACGCAATCGCGACCTTCCTCGATAGATGCGTCATACGCAATACCGAGTTTCACTAAACAACGATATGCCATTAAAATATTATTAAAACTAGCCTTTATGAATAGTAATAACCACTTTTTTAAACTTTATAAATTTTATTTTTTAAAATGGACTTCATTTTTGGATTCGGAATACCGAAATTTGCCTAGGGTAAATTTTTGGTATTTTTCTGAAAACATTAAATTTTTGATTAATAGTGAAACCACTAAGTGGTAGGTTAAAAATTGAATTTTGCATAAAACATAATTTTACCACTTCTGTGAATGGTATTTCGAAAATCCGACAGACACGGTTGATATCAGTAAGTAAAATGTGGTTCAATGAGATAAAAATAATTTTTTGGTGAATAGTGATTGTTTACTTTTTTTACCGCGGTTAATAGTAAATAGGGGTAAATATGATATTACTATTACCCTAACACATTTCCTAATTCTATTGGATAAGTTTAATTCGACCAAAAACAAACTTATGAATAAAATATGACCATTTAGGCCCACTTGGGTTAGATTAGGACATTTATTATTAATTTATTTAAAGAAGGGTTAAAATAGTTAAAATCAAAGTTTAATAAGTAAATCATTTTTTATATGAGGTTATACATATGATAAATTCGACTATAAATATTAATTAGAAAGATAAAAATATTTTATATATAATGGTATTTTATTTATAAATTTTAGACATTAAATAATTTAATTTATTTATGAAACAATGATGATGCAATAATTATCTTATTTATGAAATATTGACATAATTGATGTTATAAACACAAAAATAAATTTAATTTGAGACTTTTTATAAATTCCACCAAATTTCTAGGTTACTATGATATATTATTGTTGATTTAATAAACTTTTTTCGAAAATATAATTCTGTTATGACTTTCACAAAAATCATATATCAAATAGTGTCAAAATTGACACAAAATAGTTTTTAAATCAAATATTATATTATTAATTGTTATTTTATTCCTAAAAATCTAAGGATCTTCCAAATGACTTATATAAGGATATATATATATATAATAAACAATTTTGGGTTCTTTTGGCATGTTATAGTAAGTGTATTAACCATATAGTGAAAGAAAACAAAAAAGACACGGTAAAAGTTAAATTATTTAACTTAGAGTTAAATCTAATTGATAAGGTTAATCTAATACCCTAAACTTGTCTAAATCGTATTGGTTGATAGGATTTCGACCCATACCCTCTTTAGATTCGAAATAAGACCCTTTGGAACCATTATAAACCGATTTTGACTTTAATATAAAATAATATTTTGAGATATTCCTAAGGTGCCCCTCTCCTCCTTTATAAAAGGGAACCTCCTCCCCCTCCTCCTCACACCAATTTGAGCAATCAATCTCGGCCAAACCCTGCCATTTTTTCCTCTCCACTTCCCCAGAATAATCCTAGAGGTCCTGGTCTTCTTCAAAGACCAATATTAGTTCCCTAAGTGAAGGATTCAAAGAGGCATTTCAAAGAAGAGGTAATATCCATTACCGATCTTTTAAATTTATTTCTTCTTCAACTTCTTCTTCTTTAGTTGTTTCATGATAAAGTAATAACATCAGTATTACTTACATACTGATATGTTATTATAAATATTAAACAACCCTAATTCACCTTCTATTTATCCTACGGAAAAATTAAATCACCACGCGTGCGTACGTACGGAATACCGTCTCCACGCCGTGGTGTAATCTATTTTCCACCATCACCTTACAAGGATGGGTATAATGGTGTAATGAGTAACTTTTTATGATTATTATAAAGTAATATTGATACTGATATAATATATATATACTCCAATACAATTCCACGATCATAGGAATGATATCATCACTCGTGAGTACGTACGGAATACCGTCTCCACGATGTGATGCGACTCGTTCTACATGATCATCATTACATAGTAATTATATAAATGAATTGAATGAATAAATATGATATATGTTACACTAATACCATTCTGTATATAAGGTATCTATAACCTTAAAAGAAGAATAAGAATTGATTCGGCAAAACACGCATAAGAACAAAAGGCAATAAAGACCCGAGTAACAAGTAACAATGAAATATTACTAACAAGAATCTAAGAATATGACCATATATGATATCACATGAATATTTATGATTCTGGAATAATCCAATAACATTATTTAAACCATTATATAGGAGCTTTGGACACGTACAAAGAAAATCGTACCTAAGGTAATGGAAATATCACAATCTCATTTTTATCCGAGATTGTTTATACTTTGAAATTTACTGGGGTGTATTTTATCATCCAAATCCATGTTTCATCAATAAGTAATATTATTTCCATTCAACTACAATTTTTGTAGTCCAATATTACCCTTTGGTGAGTTTTTAGTAAAAGATATGAAAGGAATCTTTTGTCTTTTTTCGTACGAGGTACTTTTTGACTTTTCCGACAAAAGTACGAGAAAAATGTTTTTTTAACTTATACGGCAAGAAATGGATTTTTAAAAAATTATTTCCAAGAATCTTCCTTTATAAGATTTCAAGTTTATTTTTAATCATCTTCTTTTAGTTTATAATTGTATGACATGTTAAGAAAAAAAAGTTTTTTTAATTAGAAAGGATATTTTCCTCAAGAATGGAGTTCAAATGTTTTATCAAAATTATTTTCCATCTAAGATAATATAGGGTTCTGTTTTTATCTCTATTATTACATTGATTTTATTATGTTTTGAGTGAATTATTTTTATGAAGTCATTTACCTTATATGATTTGTTTTATGATGTCATGATGTTTCAAGAATCCCATTTTTGTTATATGTGTTATGCGATGATGTATGATTTATGATTATGTGGCACACATAAGAAAGGATTCATTATGAGATGGGTGGGACCTATATCTCCCTCCAATGAATTGGGTAAAGATTTTCTATCTCATGAGATAGACATGGCTGGAACGGAAGGTTATTTCGGTTCAGTGATACAGGACTGAAAGGAGGAGTGAACTCGGTTCAGAAATGGACTTTGTCCGCTAAGATAGTCTTGGAAATGAGTCATGACTAACAAGAACTGATTTTCCATGATTATGTGTGCATGACACAAAGTTTAAAGTTTTATGTTATGATTATTGGGATCCCATTTTCACTTCTATGATTTATTCCATGTTAAGATATTATGATCTCTTTTGCAGGTTATGATTTTCAAAAAGATATGATATGATTTTTATTTCCTTTATTTGCCCTTGCTGAGCATTTGAGCTCACCCTTTTATGTTTTCTTTTCCCCAGGTCAGGAAGATGGATATTAAGTAGAATATGCTAAAAGGGACCCTAGATATGATGAAATAAATGGGAGAAACTGTAGAAGATATATGAACTAGTTGTTTATGTTTCCCAGTTTCTAAAGACACTATACCTATACGGTCCTTTGTGGTTTTGTCATATGTTGTAATAAGTGTGCTTCAATTTTGAAGTATTAAAAATTTATGTAAAGTATGGGTCGTTATAGTTGGTATCAGAGGAAAGGTATAGCCATCCTTTGGAAACTAGGATGTGAAAGCCTTAGTAAGAACCCTAAGTATAAGTCTAAGCATAGAACACAATCTTAGTGTTTTAGAAATGGCCATGAATACCCAAGGATAAGACATTAAGTGTGAAATTTTATCCTTGATTATGTGGTTTTCCTATTATAATTAGTGTTGCTCACACTATTCTTCTTGGTTTTAGTCAATGGCTGGATCCCGAAGGAACCGTGTTAATGCGGAATGTGATGGGCAATGAAATGATTGTCCCCCTGAGAAATCAAACGATATGGGAGCTGGAATGAAAAATCTTGTAGCCATGCTCACACAACTTTCTCAAGCTATGAATCATGCAGGACTTCCAAACGAGAAAAGGAAGGAGCAACATTCTGTTGAATCTTTCATGAGGCAGTGTCCACCTTCTTTAAGTGGGTCTACTGATCCATTAGTTGCTGAACAATGGATTAGTACTACTGAAAAGATATTTTCAGTTCTTCAATGTTCTGATCATGATAAAGTCAACCTAGCAGTGTATCGTTTGGAAGGAGATGCTGATCAATGGTGGAATCTTATTAAGAATACGAGGTAAAGGGATGAAATTGAGTCTATGGAATGGGATGAGTTCAAGAACTTATTTTTCAAAAAGTACTTCCCTCGTATTCTCCGAACAAAGATGGAGAAAGAGTTTCTTGAACTGAAGCAAAGGGATGATGAATCTGTTGGTACCTATGAAGCAAATTTTACAAGACTTTCAAGGTACGCTTCTGGTATTATTATCCAACCTGAGAGTAAGATCGATCGATTCATTAGTGGATTAAAACCAAGTCTTCGAAGGGAGTTACCCATAAGGGACTTCAATATCTATGAGGAAATCGTTCTATGTGCTCTCAATGTCGAGATGGAGATTGGAGTAACCCATCAGTCACATGGGTTTGATAAGAAGAGGAAGATGGAATTAAAAGAAAAATCTAAAGAGCACACTGAAAAGAAGATGAGCTTTCCTTATGCTCAAAGTGTGGAAAGAAACATGGAGGTAGTTGTCTTAAAGGGACAAGTAAATGTTCCAAATGTGGAAAGGAATGTCATCGGGCATTTGAATGCCGCGATAATGGGAAGAAGATGTCTAATGATGCAAAAAAAGGAAGGGATACACAGAATGAACCTACTAAACTTCAATGATTCAGGTGCCAGGAGATGGGGCATTATGCCAATCAATGCCCAAATCCAAGGGTTGATGATGATGGTCGACGTCAACAAAATATTAAGGCTAAAGACAAAGGAATGTCACAAGCAATTTCTATCAGCGATGTGGAGTACGATAACGAAGTGGTGAAAGGTACACTTACCATCCACTGTAAAGTAGCAAATGTTTGATTTGATTCTGGATCCACCCACTCTTTTATTTATGAAAAATTTTCTAAGGGTATCAACTTATTACCTCAACAATTAGATGTTGAGTTAGCTATGACAACACCTAATGGCACAACAGTCGCATCAAAAGTTTATAATTCTTCTCCGATTGAAGTTCGTGGGAAAGTTCTTCCTGCAAATCTTGTGATCCTTCCTATAGTGGAATTTGATGTGATTCTTGGCATGGATTGGCTTTCTCTACATGGAGCTCAAATCAATTTCCAAAGAAGGGAAGTCACATTTCATAATCCAGATCAATCTATGATCGTCTATCAATGAAAGGATGAACATAACCTTCCAGTGGAAATTTCTTCCATCTTATGGGTCCGGATTCCACTTAATGATGGATATTTATCTCAAATGGTTGGTGAGAAATTCATGATTAAGAATTTTCCCATAATATGAGAGTTTGATGATGTCTTTCTGGAGGAATTACCGGGTCTTTCACCAAATCGTGAAGTTGAGTTTTCAATAGAACACGTACCGGGTGCTTTGCCTATTTCAAAGACACCTTATAGAATGGCCCCAATTGAGTTGTAGGAATTGAAGAAGCAACTCCAGGAGAATCTTGATAAGGATTCATATTCCCTAGTGTGTCACCTTGGGGAGCACCTGTTCTATTTGTTAAGAAGAAAAATGGATCAATGAGACTTTGCATTGATTATCGAGAACTTAACAAGATCACTATCAAGAACAAATATCCTCTCCCACGCATTGATGACTTATTTGACCAACTACGCGGAGCTCAAAACTTTTCCAAGATTGATCTTCTTTCAGGGTATCATCAATTAAGGGTCAAAAGGGAGGATATACCAAAGACGGCTTTCCGTACAAGGTATGGACACTATGAATTTATAGTGATTCCATTTGGTCTTACTAATGCCCCAGCTATCTTCATGGATCTAATGAATAGAGTATTTAGAGACTATCTTGATCAATTTGTGGTAGTCTTTATAGATGATATTCTTGTCTATTCAAACATCAAGGAAGAGTATGGAGATCACTTGAGAATTATATTGAAGACCCTGAAGAAGGAGAAGCTTTATGCCAAATTTACCATGTGTGAATTTTGGCTTCAAAAAGTTGCATTTTTGGGTCACATAATCTCAAAAGAGGGGATATCTGTGGATCCAGCAAAAACAGAGGTTATCGAAAGATGGTCGAGACCAACAATAGTAACTGAGATCCAAAGTTTTCTTGGTTTGGCTGGATATTATCGACGTTTTGTAAAAGATTTTTCATGATTATCTAATCCACTCACCAAGTTGACTCGGAAAGGAGTTAAGTTTGTTTGTATAGAGGAATGTGAAGAGAATTTCAAGGAGTTGAAAAGAAGGTTATCCAGTGCACCTGTGCTCACACTTCCTTGTAGTGGAGAAAGGTTTGTGATCTATAGTGATGCATCCAAGAAGGGATTGGGGTGTGTTCTTATGCAAAATGATATGGTGATAGCTTATGCCTCCCGACAGTTGAAAATGCATGAGAAAAATTACCCAACATCTGATTTGGAGTTGGCTGCGGTAATCTTTGCATTAAATATTTGGAGGAATTACCTTTATGGTGAAAGGTGTGATATTTATACTGATCATAAAAGTTTAAAGTATATTTTCACACAAAAGGAGCTGAATATGCGTCAAAGAAGATGGTTGGAGCTGATTAAGGATTATGACTGCTCAATCCATTACCACCATGGGAAAGAAAACAAGGTGGCAGATGCATTAATTCGACAAGACAATGCTAGTTTATCCATGATGAGGATCACAAAAGATCCAATATTTATGGATTTACAAAGGATGAATCTTGGAATTATAATGGAAGGGGAAAAATCTTATCTTTCTCAAATGAATGTTCAACAATCTATACATGTGAAGTTTAAAGAGGCACAGAAAGAAGATTTCGAGTTACAAAAGAAGGTGAGAAATGTTCCTGAACTCAACCTTGATTGTGATGAGATAATAAAGTTCAGGAATTGGGTTTGTGTTTCTCCCATCCCCGAATTAAAGAAGGATCTGCTGGATGAGGCTCATAGTTCTTCATTATCTATTCGTCCTGGAAGCACGAAGATGTATAGGGACCTAAAAGAGTACTTCTGGTTGGATGGCATGAAAAGAGATGTTGTTGAATATGTCTCTCGATGCTTTGTTTGTCAACAAGTTATAGCTGAGAGACAGAAGTCTAAGGGGATGTTACAACCATTACCCATACCCGAATGGAAATGGGAAAACATCACTATGGACTTTGTCACAGGACTTCCTAAAACATCCAAACGCAATAATTCTATCTGGGTCATAGTTGATCATCTTACAAAGTCTGTACACTTCATTGCTATTAGAGAGGATTTCTCTCTAGATCAGCTTTCCAGGATATATGTAAAGGAAGTGGTAAGATTGCATGGAGTACCACTTTCTATTGTATCTGATCGGGATCCGAGATTTACCTCGAAGTTCTGGCGAAGTCTTCAGCATACTCTGGATACAGAGTTGAGTTTCAGCGCTGCTTATCATCCTCAGACAGATGGTCAGTCTGAGAGAACAATTCAAACCCTAGAAGATATGTTGAGATCTTGCTCTATGGATTACAAAGGAGGTTGGGATCAACACCTACCTTTGGTGGAATTTTCTTATAATAATAGCTTTCACTCCAGTATTCAGATGGCTCCTTATGAAGCTCTCTATGGAAAGAAATGCAGGACTCCAACTTGCTGGGATGAAGTTGGAGAAAGAAAGCTATTAGGACCTGATCTCGTTGATGAAATGGCAGAAAAGGTCAGATCTATTCAACAACACATAAGAGCTGCTCAGAGTCGACAAAAAATTTATGCCGACAACTGAAGAAAAGTCCTAGAGTTTGAAGTGGGTGATAAAGTGTTCTTACGAATATCTCCCTGGAAGAGGGTTATGAAATTTGGAAAGAAGGGGAAGTTGAGCACTAGATATATCGGTCCTTTCGAAATACTGGATCGTGTTGGAAAGGTAGCTTACTGATTGGCGCTTCCACCCAATCTCTCTCAAGTTCCCGATGTGTTCCATGTATCTCTCCTGAGAATGTACATACCTGATCCTTCACATGTACTCAGCTCAGAAGTTGTACCGCTGGAGCAAGATCTTTCTTATGAAGAACAACTGATAAAGATTCTGGATCGTAGCGAAAAAGTCCTATGAAACAAGACCACTCGATTGGTGAATGTTTTATGGAGGAACCACCAACTTGAAGAAGCTACATGAGAGCTTGAGGATATGATGAGGGAGAAGTATCCTCATCAGTTTGTTACAAAGTGACGAATTTCGAGGGCGAAATTCTTTTTAAGGGTGGTAGAATGTAACACCAGAGATTTTTATGAGTAATATTTTGTTTTTATATATCATCAAAGTAATATTTCACTACATACTAGCTTGGCTTACTTTACACGCAATCATGACCTTCGTCGATAGCTTGCGTCGTACGCAATACCGAGTTTCACTAAACAAAGATATGCTATTAAAATATTATTAAAACTAGCCATTATGAATAGTAATAACCACTTTTTAAAACTTTATAAATTTTATTTTTCATAATGGACTTCATTTTTGTATTCGGAATACCGGAATTAGCCTAGGGTAAAATTTTGGTATTTTTCTGAAAACTTTCAATTTTTGATGAATAGTGAAACCACAAAGTGGTTGGTTAAAAACTGAATTTTGCATAAAACATAATTTTACTGCTTCTGTGAATGGAATTTCAAAAATCCGATAGACACGGTTGATATCAGTAAGTAAAATGTGGTTCAATGAGATAAAAATAATTTTTTGGTGAATAGTAACTTTTTACTTTTTTTACCGCGGTTAATAGTAAATAGGGGTAAATATGATATTACTATTACCCTAACACATGTCCTAATTCTATTGGATAAATTTAATTCGACCAAAAACATACTTAGGAATAAAATATGACCATTTAGGACCACTTGGGTTAGATTATGACATTTATTATTAATTTATTTAAAGAAGGGTTAAAATAGTTAAAATCAAAGTTTAATAAGTAAATCATTTTTAATATGGGGTTATACATAAGATAAATTCGACTATAAATATTCATTAGAAAGATAAAACTATTTCCTACATAATGGTATTTTATATATAATTTTTAAACATTAAATAATTTAATTTATTTATGACACTATGATGATGCAGTAATTATCTTATTTATGAAATATTGACATAATTGATGTTATAAACACCAAAATAAATGTAATTTGAGACTTTTTATGAATTACACTAATTTTATAGGTTACTATGATATATTAGTGTTGATTTAATAAAATTTTTTCGAACATATAATTCTGTTATGACTTTCAAAAAAATCATATATCAAATAGTGTCAAAATTGACACAAAATAGTTTTTAAATCAATTATTATATAATTAATTGTTATTTTATTCCTAAAAATCTAAGTTTAGGACAAATGACTTAGATAAGGATATATATATTAATAATAAACAATTTGGGGTTCTTTTGGCATGTTATTGTAAGTGTATTAACCATATAGTGAAAGAAAACAAAAAGACACGGTAAAAGTTAAATTATTTAACTTAGAGTTAAATCTAATTGATAAGGTTAAAATAATACCCTAAACTTGTCTAAATCCTATCGGTTGATAGGATTTCGACCCATCCCCACTTTAAATTCGAAATAAGACCCTTTGGAAACATTATAAACCAATTTGACTTTAATATAAAATAATATTTTGAGATATTCCTAAGGTGCCCCTCTCCTCCCTTATAAAAGGGAACCTCCTCCCCCTCCTCCTAACACCAATTTGAACACTCAAGCTCGTCAACCCCTGCCATTTTCTCTTCTCCACATCCCTAGAATAATCCTAGAGGTCCTGGTCTTCTGCAAAGACCAATCGTAGTTCCCTATGTGAAGGATTCAAAGAGGCGTTCCAAAGAAGAGGTAATATCCATTACCGATCTTTTCAGTTTCTTTCTTCTTCAACATCTTCTTCTTTAGTTGTTTCATGATAAAGTAATAACATCAGTATTAATTCAATACTGATATGTTATTATAAATATTAAACAACCCTAATTCACCTTCTATCCATCCTACGGAAAAATGAAATCACCGCGCGTGCGTATGTACGGAATACCGTCTCCACGCCGTGGTGTAATCTATTTTCCACCATCACCTTACAAGGATGGGTATAATGGTGTAACGAGTAACTATTTATGATTATTATAAAGTAATATTGATACTGAAATAATATATATACTCCAATACAATTCCACGATCATAGGAACGATATCATCACTCGTGCGTACGTACGGAATACCGTCTCCACGATGTGATGCGACTCGTTCTACATGATCATCATTACATAGTAATTATATAAATGAATTGAATGAATAAATATGATATATGTTACATTAATACCATTCTGGATATAAGGTATCTATAACCTTAAAAGAAGAATAAGAATTTATTCGGCAAAACACGCATAAGAACAAAAGGCAATAAAGACCTGAGTAACAAGTAACAATGAAATATTACTAACAAGAAGCTAAGAATATGACCATATATGATATCATATCAATATGTATGATTCTGGAATAAGTCAATAATATTATTTAAACCATTATACAAGAGCTTCGGACACGTACAAAGAAAATCGGACCTATGGTATGGGAAATATCACAATCTCATTTTTATCCGAGATTGTTTATACTTTGAAATTTACTAGGGTGTATTTTATCATCCACATCCATGTTTCATCAATAAGTAATATTATTTCCATTAACCTACAATTTTTTAAGTCCAATTTTACCGTTTGGTGAGTTTTTAGTAAAAGATATGAATGAAATCTTTTTTCTTTTTTCGTACGTGGTACTTTTTGACTTTTCCGACAAAAGTACGAGAAGAATGTTTTTTTATCTTATACGGCAAGAAATGGATTTTTAAAACATTATTTACAAGAATCTTCCTTTATAAGTTTTCAAGTTTATTTTCAATCAACTTCTTTTTGTTTATAATTTTATGACATGTTAAGAAAAGAAAAGTGTTTTTTTTAAGTAGAAAGGATATTTTCCTCAAGAATGGAGTTCAAATGTTTTATCAAAATTATTTTCCATCTAAGATAATATAGGGTTCTGTTTTTATCTCTATTATTACATTGATTTGATTATGTTTTGAGAGAATTATTTTTATGAAGTCATTTACCTTATATGATTTGTTTTATGATGTCATGATGTTTCAAGAATTCCATTTTTGTTATATGTGTTATGCGATGATGTATGATTTATGATTATGTGGCACACATAAGAAAGGATTCATTATGAGATGGGTGGGACCTATATCTCCCTCTAATGGATTGGGTAAAGATTTTATATCTCATGAGATAGACATGGCTGGAACGGAAGGTTATTTCGGTTCAGTGATACAGGACTGAAACGAGGAGTGAACTCGGTTCATAAATGGACTTTGTCCGCTAAGATAGTCTTGGCAATGAGTCATGACTAACAAGAAATGATTTTCCATGATTATGTGTGTATGGCACAAAGTTTCAAGTTTTATGTTATGATTATTGGGATCTCATTTTCACTTCTATGATTTATTCCATTTTAAGATATTATGATCTCTTTTGCAGGTTATGATTTTCAAAAATATATGATATGATTTTTATTTCCTTTATTTTCCCTTGCTGAGCATTTGAGCTCACCCTTATATGTTTTCTTTTCCCCAGGTCAGCAAGATGGATATTAAGTAGAATATTCTAAAAGGGAACCTATATATGATGAAATAAATGGGAGACACTGTAGAAGATTTATGAACCAGTTGTTTATGTTTCCCAGTTTCTAAAGACACTATACCTATACGGTCCTTTGTGGTTTTGTCATATGTTGTAATAAGTGTGCTTCAATTTTGATGTATTAACAATTTATGTAAAGTATGGATCGTTATATGTATGGTATTTGAGAATATGTTTATATAATGTTTAAATTATTCTATAATTTTTATGTAATGAAAATATATGAAAATATAGGGTTTATATACACTTCTATATAATTGGTAACAAATATATGATTTATGTGTATGATGATCTACCGCCCCATGAAATGATGATTGTTCATTTTTACATTACAACCTTTCATGGTGGGGAATTATGACGCACAAACCATTTTTATATGATGTATATGATACATATTATGTCTTTAATACTTTTATATTATTTCTCAACACATTTCTTTATACTTTATATTTTTAAAAAATATGATAATGTAGTTTGAGGAAGTGTGGATCACCACCCCAAAACGCGATGTGATTCATTCACACACTACATGGAATATATTAAATATGTGTTTAGTGAAATATTATGATATATATGACATAATAATGACATAATAATGAATTTATATACATATATACATTTATTTCA
This sequence comes from Viscum album, assembly GCA_963277665.1. NCBI lineage: Eukaryota > Viridiplantae > Streptophyta > Magnoliopsida > Santalales > Viscaceae > Viscum > Viscum album. The sequence goes on along the minus strand of OY728159.1, from coordinate 413,220,809 downwards.
TTTTCTTTCTTTCTTTCAATATAATAATAAATCAGAGTCAACCTTCATGCGTACGTATGGCCTACTGTCTCCATGAATGGTGTATTCAATTTTATAGTTATATATTTTATAAATAGTTATAATAAAAATATATATAATATAAATTAAATTTTTATCATGGTTTTGTTTTTTAAATACTGATATATGTATAAGGACAAATGACATAACAATTAAAGACACCAGTGAAGAACAAAATAGATATTACTCGAACTAAAACATTAACATATAATTTTTTACAAGAGGGTAATATAAATTCATAATAAACCCATATATGGTATTTTATATAAGAATATAGTAATTTGGTAGATGAATAATAAAATTATATTTATTATATATGATGTTTTTACAAGTACAAGAAGAGTCAAAACACAAGATATGTGATTCTCACATCACTTTTTATATTAATGAGATACATTCCATATTCACCAATATTTTTTTCGTGTGGTGTATGTACTACACATGAATGTATTATATTATTACTATTCTAATATTTATGGTTATTTACATATCCATTTTATGATATTTATTTCATGGGGTTCATTTTTCAAAAGATACCAAATCGGTAACAACATCTTGTCTCTTTTTTCCTTCTTTGAGAAACATGTTTTTTATACACCTAAATTATTTATCCATGTTGTATTTGAAATGTTATATCATGAACATAATTATTTTTATGATATTTTATGCTATGTGTTACTTCATTTAATTACCTGTAGAGTATGATCCAATGTTGCCATGTGGTTAGAGTTTATTGAAACAATCTGATCATTTATCAGAGTTGTTTATGATTACGCTTCTATTGATGCAATTTTATAATATATATATCATGAACACTCATGAGTTTAATTGTAAAGTATTTATTCAAGATATCATCACGTATTATTACCATTTATCCACTATATGGTACTTCAGATAATTAATACATTTGTTTTTAAGAATATTATGAATATATTTCTATTTTTGGTAGAAAATATATTTTATTTTAAAACCCATGTTTTCAAAAATGTTTTAAAAAATATATTCAAATGATATTAGATGATAATTTTAAAGGAAAAACGATTAAAAAAATATTTTTTGGCCTTTAATACTTTATTAATATGTTTTCAAAGCTATATTCCTAGACAAATCTATACAAAAATGTATTTTGTTTTAAAAATAATTTTTCATTGTAGAAAAAATAGTATCCCTAAGAAATAATTTTTTACAACATCCTTCAAAATTATTTCAAAAAATATATGACATCTCTTGGTTCTACTCATTCCTATATAGGGAAGTTATTCAACATTTCCATTCATAATTTTTCTTTAAATGGATTATTTTTTTATGGAATGATGTTTATGAAACATGTTTATTTTTAATGGGTTATATTCTTTTGAAACCTGATTTTTTTTACAGGTTGTGATTTTGAAAAATTTATTGTGAATCTTCTATCTTTCCCCATAGTTTATGATACAATTACATGTTTATGATACCCATTTTAATTTTATAGGTTATGATATTATTTTTTTATGATTTTCTAGAAAATTTATGTATTATTTTATTATGAGCTGGGTGGGACCTATATATCTTCATCCAATGTATTGGGTAAAGACTTATATCTCATGAGGCATATTAATATAGGCCTGGGATTTTACCTTGAATACTAATATGGAAATGAGAGTGAACCATGACTACTATGTTGGTATATGGATTGAACGCATGCTATAAATTTGGCCATGGGAGTGAACCATGGATAAAAATATAAACTGGGGTGTGAATCCATACTACTAAGATGGTATGATAAGCGATTCCTTGAATAATATGGAGGTCATATTATAAGCTTATGTGTTTTCCATAATTCTATGATTTATTCTTTAGTTTTGATTTTATGGATTATGTTTATTATTTCTTTATGATTCATGTCTAATGAACCACCAATATTTATTCCATGATTCCTATTTATGATATTTTATATTAAGGGTTTGATATTTTATTTTCTGGATCTTGTTCCCATAAACTTATTCTCATGGTTGTGTTTACATATATCCATTGTTTACCCATATCGAGCATTTTAGCTCACATCATTTTGTTATGTTTTCATTCCCACAGGTTATGAATATAATAATTATGTTTGATGTGACTAAGACCGGTGATAGTGAAGAAGATCTTTTTGGGATATAATGTAGGTCAATTATGTTCCAGTGTTTATGTTTCCATGTTTTCCATGGAACTAGAATAATGTAGTATTTGTGTATATATTGTTATAATGTTTTAAGTTTTCTGAAAAAAGATATGTAATGTTAAAATATATAAAGAGATGGTTTCTATATTTATACTGGTTATGATGTACTCAAACCCCACAAAAGTCCCACTACGATGTGTATACGACTCGATTTTTTATCCAAGGGAAATGTACTTCTGAATGGGGGTTCTTAAGACATAAGGATAATGTTTATGATAAAATTTTTAGAAATAATGTTTGGAGAATCATTTAGAAATAGATTTAGGATTTTTTCTCATTTTGAAAATCATGTATAAGAGATGTCCCATTACTCAGGTCATATTAGTGTTTTCCTTCTTGATATTTCATGTTTATTTTCGAAGATAATTTAATAAATGTTTTTAATGAAACATATAAATTTTATAATTATCATTTTACATTTTAAATGGTAATTCATATTATAGATTGGTATTATCGTTGATAAAAAATCACTTTCTCTTTTATTACACCTTATCCCCCATTGTTTACAATATCCACTATAAATTAAAAACCATACATGAGGTCTTTGGATGATTCAGGTCAAACCATAGAATTTGGATTTGGTGGTTACGATCACTCAATGGAAGAAAACTTGTTCTTTATTCAATTAATGATGCACAAACTATGTAATGTATAAAAAACATTGGAATAACCGCCATTATTATCTAAATATTTGTTATTAACCTCAATTGGTTAAGGAATTAATTTACTGGATGATATAGTTGTGGATAATTAGTATCTCTTACTAGTGCTCTCATGTTTATTATGAATAAAAATTTTAAATTATTTTCTAAACATCTTTCACTAATTAATGTTCCACATTGTGTTTGGTGGTATTTCAAATGCATTGAAACTAATTTTGTTTCTTACGATATACACTAAAAACATATGATTCATTAATAACAGGTGATGTATGAACTCATTAGTGGTCATATTGTTTTAAATTAATCACTAAATGATATAAATACATATATATATATATATATGTGTGTGCTAAAAGTAGATATTTTAGTATAATTCCAACAAACCTGTAATATCTATAACATAGTTTTATTGTCAACTATTATGTCTCATGTCTCGGACAGTGTTGTAAACATATACATCATCTTATAAATTATAAGTCAAATAAATTAATATCAATAATTTATAATAAAAATTATTTTAATTTAATAAATAAAATTAAAAACATATTTATTATTATTTTATTATAACATATTTAAACATAATGTTTATAAACCAATAATTATTTAATATAAATATATATTTTAAACTATAATTTAGAGTTACAATTTTTAAATTAAAAATAATAAATTAGTTAAAAATTAATTTATTTCAATAAGGTTTTAATTGAAAATAACTATTTTTTTATGTGCATGTGTGTGTGTATACGAATAAAATAAAAATAAAATATTTTTTTTTGAATTTTCATATATTAAGAAATTTACCTTGTGTAAGGTTGTAATTTTCAGTTTTAATTTGAAAAGGAATTTAGTGTCTGATTGCATAATTTCAGTGAACCTATATTTGAAGGATACTAAATGTCTTCATTATCTAGATAATGATCCTTGGTGACAAGTGATGTCACCTACACCGACCACAAAATTTTTGTTATGAATTTTCTATCCACCTTGGATTAACGTTCCCATTAATGGTTATCCAAGTAAATATAGTTTCATATTCTATTTTTTTGAACAATTTGGTTACCTAATAGAGAAAAATAACTAATAGCTGTTTTTTAGTGGTATATAAAATATATAAATTGACCCCCAATAACATGAAAAATAACTCAGTTCCAACGAAATTTCTCATCCTTTATATGCTCTATTTGAATCAGATCATGGAAGTAATAGATTAACTATTATGGTAGCACACCATGACTAACCATGTTGAATAAACATGTGACATAGGTGTTGTTATTTCCTTCCCCATATCACCATATTTATTATCAGATTCGGGGTAATATCCAAGAGAAAAAACATGAAATCATCCAAAAATAGTATAATCTTTTTGAGATATTTAATGATATGGTTTTTCTCATCAGTATCCCACCTATTCTTAGAACTGATTAACATTAAAGCGATTATATTGATGAAATCATCTGGTATCAAGTGAATTTTCCTCGATGAGCCACCATATAAGGAATGTCTTTCCATGAAATTTATAATATTTGTGTTGTGTGAGAATATGTGATCCAACATATTCTTCTCTAAAACGTACTAAAATATTACTACCATTAAAGTTTCAATAGACAATAAAATTAATTCAATCATTATATCCATTTACTAACACTCAAGAAAATTTATATTTAATGGTTTTCAAACAAATCAACATATAGGGCCTTGACATATTCGTAAAACCACTTTTCTTATGTATGTATTTTTATATAACTGAAATTTATATCACTTACAAAAGCGATTTTATTAATAAATTTGATTATTTTATAAAAAATTAAGAACACACCATATCTCCTATATTTCAAAATTCTTATTGCAAATTTATTTTATTAATAAGTGATAATATATAGTATTGCTAGATTACTTATTGAAGAATGATTACATATGGCTAATTGAATTAGTTTTATTTAGGTATCTCTTTTTGAAAACACTTATCACATATGAAATAGGAGTGTTTGAGATAGTGTTATGTAGTAATGTTTTTTACATTGAAATATGAAAAAACAAATCATGGCGTAACTGATCCTGTTAATTAAGTAGGATTTCAAAAAAATAATGAATCCCTACCTGTTTGTTAATCGACCATTGAGCTACAATTTAAATTATTGTAATAAATTATTAATCCTGTTTTTGGATTTAAAAAAACATAAAATTATGATTTATTTGAAAATTATAATTATAATATATCATTATAATTCATGGAAGGTCTTAACATGAGTCAATTAATGTAGACCAAGACTATCCTAATTATTAATTGGAAAATAAAAAATATCTCATTTATTATTAGTTCCATAAAATTGAGACTCAATAACACATTTTCTTCATTATGGTATTATGAAGTTGAGTGGGTACTTATGATTATATACAACTCCTAAGTGTCTCTAGATATTTTTTCCACAAATTTTAATTAAAAAAGTGTTTTTATAATGAAATTTAAGATTTCACTTAACAAAACATACTCAAAAGTGGTCATTTAAATTATAAATTCGAATAACCAATTATAAAAATAAGTTTTTTTATTCCATTTCATAATAATTTCTTAGACTTCTGGAATAAAACACCATTTATACAATTTGTGGAAAATAATTTTAAATAAATAATAAAAAATAACATAAAAATAATAATTTATCTTTTTTATCATAATTTATAAGTTCTACAAGGAATTTATTATTAAAAATTGAGCATCCAAAAAACATTATATAAAATAATGAGGAAAGGAAAATCCTTTATACTATATCATTGAACTTATAAAAATATTTCATGAAAAGGTTGTGTAGTTAATGGATAGTAAATCATTTGTTATTCCACTAAAAATTTCACAAATATCTAAAAGGTGTTCCCACACTCTATTTTCAATAATATAATCTTGTTTTTATACCATAGCTTATATCATTGTTGACTATGTTTGTGGTATAATATTATAAATTAAAATAAATTTTCTTCCCATGGAATTTTTTTTGTTAATCCCTCCATTTCCTTGCACAATGCCACTATTTCATGAACTGCAATTTTTCTAAGATATATTCAATTATTACCCTATAGGTATATATATTACTCCATTATTAACATTAAAAATTCCTCATATATAATTTTGTCCATTAGAAACATGGGAAAATAAATCACATGAATCAATGATTATTAATAAAATAGAAAAATCACCATCATTGCTTTTCTGCATATGAATATACCAAGGCTATCACTTTCTTTGTTCAATAAAAACCTAGATGCCTATTGATTCTATATATCATCCCATCTTCTATTAATAAATTATGCAACCTAAAATCCATATAAATCACTCTCTCCTGCATTTAATATGAATATATGTAATTTTATGGAACCCTATTTAACTCGTATATTATATAGGTGAGATTCAAAAATAACGAAAATTTATAAATGAAATTTTATCATTTATAAATAGTGATCAAATTTACCCACGCCATGTAATAGGATATAGCCTCAAAAAAGTAAATAAATGGAAATATATCGTATACATTAAAATTTATTTAGATAAAATAATTTAATATTTTTAGTTATTTTAAACTATCATAATTTAATTAAAAAATACCATTCATAATTAGTTAGTTAAATTTAAAACAATATAAAAAATGAAGAGGAATATAATTATGGAGAGATTCACTTAGTTCATGAAATAATTTTTTGAACAGAATGGGTTGTGGTTTATAAATATATATATTTATTCTTAATAGGTAAATTCATCTTTAAAGATTAGACGAGAATCAAAAAAATATATAAAATTGTGTACCCAAAAAGAATAATTTTGATATAATTTTTTTAATAAAGCCATTGGTTTTAACCTTTACTTCCTTAATGCAATAGATGTTTTTAAGAGGTATAAATTTTATTGTTGGAAATTGAAAAAAATGGAGAAATAATTCCTTTATTACATTTATTTTATTTGTATTGTAATGTTCTTCCTTGGTTCTGATTCTTTGAGAAATCTATTCATGTATTTGAAATTACAAAATTTATATAATGTGTGGTTGATGAATTAGATACACCCTCAATTATGAATTTTGTATAAATAATATTATTATAAGATTAAATTTTATGTCTTGAAGATGTATTATTGGATTGGATTTTAAGAAGGTAATTAAAAAAATGTAGTTATAATGGAAAATTGATAAAAAATAATTGTTTATGTCAAAAACAAAAATAGTTACTTTCTTATACAATTTATATATTCATATTTTAACTAGATATTAAAATTTACTATTTTTTTATTTTTAGTAATTGAAGAATCAATGATTCATTTTCACTTTTTATATATGTAATTTAGATGTTGGAGACATTGATTCAAGTATGAAAATCATATTACCCCATATTTTGGTGAAATTTCATATTGATTTATAAGGTCTTCTTATGTTTGAAAAGGCTTTCACTAGTATAATTTTCTAATTTCTGGTGAACTAGATTATAATTATTACATCAACAAAAACAACATTATTATTTTATTAAATAAAAAACAATGTCAAAATGTTACAAAAAAATCATAAAAGGAAACAAGGGGATTAAGGGGGTCTAGAATAATGTATGTGTAACATCCAAATCTTGGATTCCACTGAACAGTTCCCTAAGCCCGATCATCTCCCAAAATGCCAGATGCTTCTGACTAGTAGTGAGGGACTATGGTGTGTCTGAGGGGAGTGTATTACCTCTTATCAGCGAGTAACACAGTACTTTCAATCATACAAATAAAATAGATAAATTAATAAAATTGTCATAAAGTAGGTAAACAATAGGAATATATAAAAATTCGAAAAGGAATATCATATACAATGATTATCATGTCATGTGACTACAAAGTAGCCTCAATAGGTATACATACAAGGGTAAAATACATGTAAAAAAGTGATAACTCTGAATAATGTCATGACCCTTAGATTAGTCTTGTGCTCCCCTTCACTTAATCATGGTTCAGTGTCAAGAAACAAAAAAGTGTGATTTCCTCGGTCCCTACCTACATTAAAATAATTTTATAGGTACCCAATAGTTTCCCAAAAAGGGTGTAAGATACAATAACAGTAGTTCACCACATATGGATTCTATAAAAAATCGTGGCTATATAATATAATATAAATAAGAGTGAATTATATATCGAAGGTAAGCAGTAATTAAAGGTGATGTTCACATGGAATGTACACTTTAATACATGTGATATTTTATAGCCATATAAGGATACTTGTATAACATGGTTCTGGATCCAACAGCAAGGTATTAGTAAATTAAAATAAAGTAAGAATGTTTTCCTTGATGTATACACAACATATCATATCACCCAAGACCTTTCCGTATAATATGTAAATCAAATAAACCATGTCAATTCCATATAAATAGATGTGTCACACATACCGTGAGCGAGTAGTATAATCCACCATGTCACTATTACCATATTCATGTCATATAATTATAAATTTTAGACACCTCGATGCTAGATCCATGTTTTAGCGAACCATTTCATCCTCATTGAGTCCCAATAGCATCTCGATACAAACTCACATAGGCTTGAATTTGGGTACAGGGATCATGTTTACCAACCATGTGCACTGTGATTCCAACCAAACCAAATACCAGGGGTATTAATGCCCAATTCATTCCATAGAATCATAATCCAACCAGCATATTGGTCTAAGGCATTCACTACTTATATCATGGTCCATAGTGTATCACAACCATGACATCCAATAAAATCATTCATCATTCAAAACATATATCATTTCAAAAATCCACAATTAATGAGTTTACCCACTCATGCTAAAATTCTAATTAAATTCTAATCCAATATTTTGGACACTCTTATAAAAACACCATATAAGCAATTTAATTAAAAACATCATCATGAAACAGAGGAAACCCATCTTCTATTTAACCAATTCAGTCCAATTCATTTATTTGCAGGCTTACTCAAACTAGGTAAGAACTAAATAACCCATTGGTTGGTGTAACAAAGGAATAGGTAAATGAAATTAACGTGGAACAACCCATGGGTGGCCTTGGATGGGAAAAAAACCCCTAACACATCTAAAAGTTACAAAAGGTAATACCTAACCTATTTCATTTTTTTCAAATCAATTATTTAATTAATTTGTACGGTACCATTAGAAATTTCATTGGGAGGCACAATGAAAACTAGCTCTATAAAGAACCAATCCTTAATGGAAAGGTATAAATCACCTATTTTAGTTTCATTGTTGAGTGATCATCCAGTATAACTTAGTAATTCAACACACATCAGAGAAAAAATCAAAGAATGGGTTAAGTAACTATAAATAGGGAATATTACCTTTCACCAAAATAAATTTTTTAAAACTAATAAGAAATAATAATAGAACAAAATATATTGATTACTCAATTAAATGGATCCAACAAGATCAAAATCACTCAATTTTGAACTCAGATGGAAGAATGTCATCAAAATCTATGCTTTAGCCTTCAGAAGTGATCCAAACTTGATGATGTATAGTGAAAACGGGAAAATGGAAATTAGGATTTAGTTTAATATTTTTATGAGAAAAATGTTAATTTTATCCAAATTATTAGGCTGCACGGCTTGGATGAATGGTTAGATAAACAGTGCACTAACCATGTGCCTCACTATGATAAAGGGGCACCTACATCGTCACTATGCATCGTTTGAATAGCCATGAAAAAACATTATATTTCATATTTTCAAAAAATTTAAGGTTTCCCACATGGGTGTGTTCCTGCATTAACATGGTTTCTTAGAATCATGCGTACTTTAGCTCCCTAATGTTTAGCCTCATGCTTTTAGTAATAACTATTTGACTGACCCTGCACTGTTTCAACTATTCATGCGTTCCATCCAGTTATTCCCAAAAGTTGGGTTTTGGGATCCGAATGCACTCTAGACACACCTAATACCTCCATGACCTCATATGGTCTTCACATTAGGATGTAATTAATCATTTAAATAGAAAAAAGAACCATGAATTTATAAAAACTAGAGATCTTACAACCATCCACCATCAAAGAAATTCGGACATGAATTTCCCTCCCAATGGTGGTCATGATTAATTAGAGAATAACTCCATCCACTGGGCATCTATGTGAGCCTCGTGTTGGATAGTCTTTTCCCTTAAATGGATTTAATTTTGATATACTAATACTAGAAGAACGTACTAGTTGTAGAGAACCTTTGTTATCTTGTCAATGATATGAACCAGATAATCCTAAAAGGACACATCTATCTATTACTCAACCTTCTCTGGATACAGAATGAGAGACAGGTCTGCTTGATAATGCAACAACTGAGATATATGGAATACATAGTGCATGGATAGGAACATCTGATGTAACTATAATAGATTGGATACCAGCCCAACTCTCTCCAGAATCTTGAATGAACCAATATAATGTGCTGAAAGGATACCCTATATCCAGACCCATCTATGTCCTAGCCTTAGTTAGATATATAAAAATACCCAATCCCCAACCACTAAAGCTATCTCAATGCCTCTAACTATAATTGGGGTGATCCACATGACCTATCATAAAATCCCTCATAAGGTTCCATTTGTATCATTACCTAAAAGCTATTTATTTAGGAAAACTCAACATAGGTTATATGCCTCTACCAAGAGGCCCCAAAATCTAGGATGCCTGTACAAAACATGTACTCTAGAACCTAAATTGTATGCTCTGATTGGTCATTATTATGAGGGAGGTATGATATGATTATAATAACATATGTACCCAGTTCCTTCTGTAAAATATTCCTGAAACAAGACATAAATTGGTTATCCCTATCGAAAAAGATATTGTGTAGAACCCCATGAAGGTTTTCTCTATCAGGTGTAGTTGGGGTTTGTGTTAGTGGTACGCACCCCTTTATTCTGCATGAAAAAGGGGGTTCAAACCCCATTGGGAGAAGGTACTATAGCAGTACTGTAGCATATTGTATCAGCAGCTGCATTATAGCAATGATGACCACTATAATGGTGGCAGGTCACTGCAGCGGTGACATATTACTATAGCAGTGGTGGGTACTATGTGTAACTGTAGCAGAGTGGGTATTGTAGAATTATTGTTCATAGAATGGGATTTGAGCCAAAAAATGGTCCTACGGGCCATGAAATGGGATAAATTCACATTGGGCCTTCGGGATATGTAATGAGTTTCCCTCTAACCAGTTAATGAGGACTTTGCTTTGTTTAATAATAAATGAGGCTTCAACCCCATACATTTGAAAAAAGTGTACTCTATCAGGTATATACAACCTCCAAAACTTATCTATACAGAAGGTCTCCTTTATCTATAGTAAATAAGATATATTCATGAACCTTTCAAGAAAAAACCAAACAATGTCATTGCCTCTAGGTCACCTTCAAAAACTGGTCATGAAACCCATCATGACGTTATCCCATTTTTACTTTAGAATAGGTACTTATTGTAAAATTAATCATGGTCACTAATTTTCATCCATCTCCTAATAACTGGTTAAACCCCTCATGGAAAAACCAACTACCTCTCACCTCATACCCAACCACCAGTACTAAGGACGTATATCACAGTACATCTAGGTGACACTGGGATGCGCTGCCCAATCTAAGGTAGGAAACTCTTGCATTAACTACTCCAGTATGTCCAATGTAATTCATAAGCAACCATTTTGACATTGGATATCACAATAACCTATGATCCAAACCATATTTCATTCCCCACCTTCCACACTATCCTATAGGTCGAGACCATTCGAATCTGATAGCCTCCTCATCCTCACTCTATCATGAAGGGTAGAGGTCATAGTTAAAGATGAATTAAAAGTCTTACCTTGAATATCTTACACCTCCATGTTTATATCATAGACCAAATACATAAGGCACCACTCACTAATGGCCTCCAGAACTACCTGTATTTGAGTCCTCTTTCATGGTCTATCAACCACTAAAATTCCCTTTTTAGGCATATAGGCAAGCTCAATGTAAAAATACTATAGTCACTCAACCCACCATAACTATATTATATTTAGTTCAATCTATGTGAATAGATACATGTGTATTTCTTGTTTTTTTCATAGCACAACACATTCTCCCACTAAATACTGTCTCCAAAAACACAGAGTATGAACAATTATAGCTGAATATAGATTATATGTCAAGTAGTTCCTCTCTTGTGACCTCATTTGCTGAGCCCTGTACTCCCCAATTCAATACCCCTAACTCAGAAATCTTCTGAGATAGATACCTAAAGAATCAACGATTTTTTTTCTTTTATCATTCTTTAAATGAATCATTATTAGTACTAAATTCATTTTCCCTTTCATATTATGAAGGGATATCCCATATGTATTTTGCCAATTCAAATTCTTTCTATTTTTAGTCAAGCCCAGAAACAAAAACTCTAAGTGTGGTAATTATTTCATGAAACACATATAATATCCACTAGGCCCATGAAACTAGATATTTCAAATACATTCATTGGTTTTCCCATGAAACTACAGCTCTCAGCTTTTCTAGGCAAACTGATACCCCTATATCTATGAAAATATGGACAATGAAGTGAATTTTATCCACCAAGAAGTTGAATTTTTTAACTCATCATATATCTATTTCTCTCTCAGTGTATCCAAAATGAACTCTAGATGTTTATCATAGTCATTCCAATTTTGAGAATACACGCATATATTATCCATGAAAAACACCAAATATGAATCTATATAAGAATGGAAAAATCATTTCATTGTTTCCATGAAAACTATTGGCATGTTCATGAGATTTAATAGAATAACCAAGTACTCATATAAAACATGTCTTCTAGAAAAATATATATGAGTTATGTTTACTGTTCGAACATTCAACTGATGATATCAAAATATAAAATCAATTTTTGAGAACACCTGAGCTTCTTAAAGCTAATCAAAAAGGCCATCTATCTTTGGCAAGGAATACTAGTTCTTAATAGTATTTTGGTTCAATTTAAAATAATCCACACATATCCTAATGGTTCCACTAATGTTTTTCCCAAAAAGGACCCTATAACCCCACATATAAGTGTTGGGTCATATAAACCCCTTTTCCTCATAATCCTATAGCTCCCTCTTCTTCTCATATAACTCCATTATAGCAGTCCTGTAAGGAGGAATGGATACCGATGCAGCTCATGGAACTAGATTGATGGAGGAATCCACCTCTATATTATGATGTAAAATAGAATATTCAACTCAGATGACATCCCTAAAATGATCAACCATTGGAAGGAAATCTACCCTCATGCTCCCTGAACATCTACACATAAACTAGAAATTTGTGTTATCATCTCTCCAACCCCATAATGTTATGGTCTAGCTCAACTCTATTAGACATCCCATTTACCCATTGAGTATAAAATATTCCCTCTGGTGATGTGAGTGTCACCCTCCAGTGATATCATTCAATAAATTCTCATTATGTATGTAGACTTTCCATTTCAAGTATGACATCAATCCCGATCATCCCAGAGAAAAAATATTCCATACATGGTGTTACCCACCAATCTCAATGGTGGAACTCCCTACACCAACATACATCATCTTTTATGATCCCCAATATAGTTTCAAGCATCATAAGACCTTTAGAAAACTAAACCATGATCCCAGTGTTCTTCAAAATATGTAAAATTATAAAAATATGTGATCCGCCTATTTCAAAGAGAGAAGATACAAGATTTGAGGCTACAAAGATTGTATCTTTCATTGTAGACACTTTGGTGCCCTTGTCTATGGGGTAGTCTGTACATAATAGATCTGGCTTGAATTATGATCATATGATACAAAATCTCTTCTCAGAGTAGGCTCACGCTATTTTCTTGGTGAAACCGGTTCCGAGATTACTCATCCACAACCACCACTACCTCAACATGACTGACAAGAATTTCTCTATCAATCTACCTAATGAAAATCTATGAAAAATACTCCTAATACGGGTGTTGAAGATAACCCCAATAACTCATTGGTGGAGTGAAGGTCTAGAAAAAATGTTACACGTGGACCATCCTATAGTAATCTCGACACTTGAGTGGGCCACGATCACACTAATTTCTCATGTTTCCCAATATACCACAGTAATGATGAAAAATTGAGATGCCATTATTCATAGCCTAACTGATAATCATATCATGAAAATCTTTAAAACAAAACCACATACCACTAGAATTCGAACTACTAGGTCGAGAGACTAAACAAATCTACAGTGTGCACCCATATTCTATCAGAATACTCTATTTAATTAGAACCTACTTCAAAATTTTATTAATAGTTATCAATATGAACATGTTGACCAGATATTGAACAACATGTTAGAGACCTTCATCAAATTGTCTCTCCTTCGGCAACTCACCCACAAGGTACATCACTGAAAAGCACTACAACTCTATAAAGCATGTTGAGTACTCCATAACCATCATAGATACCTAATCTAGATTCATGGTCTTAGAAGATCACTATTAACATAGAGTATTAGGTTAAAAGTAGTCATAGAACCTGGTTTGGAAATCAACCTAAACCATATATCGTAGCATGTTCACTTAGTTAAGAACAACCCATCAGTTCCCAGCTGCTCCTCAGTGAATATAAGTTACGAGATTTATCCTCCTAACGGGAGGTGTCTCTATATTATCTACGATAGAATATGAAGTATCAAGACGCATCTAAATATAATGTGTACCACCATCCCACAAAAACACGGGAGTTACCTACTACCAGAACACATGTGTCAGATCATCTATAGACAAGGAAAGCAGTAGTGCTTCCTAAAAAAGTATATATAAATCACATAAAACTCACACAGAATTGTGCCTCATCTCCTATGTCTAGGAAAACTAATGGTTCCTTTGCTGGCACTATAGGAAGATCCACTGGTATATCATCACCTAACTCCACCAAATCTTGGTTGTCTCCACCCTCATAGAATATGATTCGAGGACATCATGGTTCCAGGTCTCTACAATGCCAATAAAACTCCTCAGAAAATAATGATATCAATATCCACTGTCCAAAAACATAATATAGGTCAAAAAATTCTTCTAAATAGTTCATACAACATATCATGATCCTAAATCCAAGACTGGTAAAAAGAAATTCCTGCAGAAGTCACTATAGACATTGCCTCTTAAACACTCTAAATTTGGGCCAAGGCCATGTCTCTGTTTCATAGTTATCAATTCCAATTTATTTTTGTTTTTGTTTTAACATTCCATTTAAATTGTATAAACCAAATATTTCACCAATTCTAATCCATAATGGCCAATACTCTTTGTTAATTTAAATATAACAACCATCAAATCCACACCATAACCCATTTTAGTCCGTGTGACTCATGTTCCTGGACTCAACAGAAAAAAATTAAATTCCTAGGGTGTCTGTTGTATCCCAATAATGAAAACACTTGTTAATTTATTATATAAATCTATGTACGAATTATTTTTTTCAATTGCCTACAAAATAGTCTACGACAACACCAATGACTTCTATCATATAACCTATCAAAACATTGTGATAACCAGAAACTTTCGCTACATGGATAATGCATGACATGTGGTTATTGAAAAGTATCTAAAATGATGCATGGGATGGAATACCATCATCTCACAAGGTTGAAAAAAAATATAACCCTCAACCATATCAATGAAAACATAAAACATTAATTGTATCACCCAATGATGGAATGAAACAAAATGTTATAGTAAAAATCCATATACAAATAATTTTTATTCAAAGAAATTTTTATTTTTCCTAAATATTGGTTAGCTACTCCTAGGAGCAGATATTTACCCAATTAATGTTCTTCCTAATAACCTTCATATTGGATCAAAATAGAAAATAACATCAATAATGAAGATCCACTCTGATACCACTTTGTAATGTCTAGTGCCAGATACCACTAAATGGTGCCCTGAGCCAAATTGGAAACATGGCCTCAAGTGCATATCCCTAAATGCTAGAGGATGTTGACTTGTAGTAAGGACATAGAGTGTGTATATGGGGAACAATTCCCTATAATCATAGTTTAATGAAGAATTATAACTCATAAAAATTAAATATCATAATCAGTGTAAAAAATCAAACAATATATAAACAGTATGAATAGATAATTCCAAAATGGATCTCTTATAAAATGATGATCATGCCATGTATCTACCAATCATCCAATACATGTATACATAAAAAGGTATACAAAATGTTCAAAAACACCAAAAATAATAAAATGTTATATCACTGAATAGAATCATGAGATGCATCTCAGTCTCGTGTTCCATTAATCCTAAGAATGGTGAAAAGTCAGACATCAAACAATGGGGACTTTCTCGGGTCCCTACCCGCATCCAAAGAGTCTATCTGGGCACCCAACGATGGCCGAAATAGATTGTGAGATACAATCCTAATATTTCACCACCCAAGGTGTCTAGTATTAGTTTTTTATTTGACTCAAATTTGAGAAACAAATGTAGAACAGATAAAGAACATGGAAATAGTGCATATTATCTTGGGCCTAAATAACTCAATTTAAACCAAGATGTATGAATAACAATAGAAAAGTAGTTGAGTACTCACTAATGTGGATCCAACAGGACAAAAAATGCTCGATTATAAGAATGGATGAAAAATAGTGGAATAATATCTGGTTTATCCTTCAAAGGATCTCCCAATGTAATACTATCAAGTGATGGAAGATAAAAGAAAATTAGGTTTTAGTTTAATAATTTTTTATGGGAAAACCATTACTTTTACCCAAATTACTAATACATTCAGTTAGGATACACATTTGGCCAAACCAAGCACCAACTGTGTGCAATGTTCTATAATATGGTTGCATGTGCATGGTCATTGAACATGGTTTTACTAGTGAGGCAAAAATGTTTATTTTTCTTTGTTAAAACTTTTTGGTGCCCCGCAAGGGTGTGTACCTCCATTCGCATAGTTTCCTCAAACCACGTGGCCTATAACACCATGTTGTGCATCCTATCACAGTTTACAGTAATTGTGTGAGCTATCCTGCATGATTTATACTAACCATGTGGCATTCCCTATTTTTCTAAAAAGCTATACTCTACGCTCAGAATGTGCCTCAGTCATCGTTGATACCCCAATGGCCTCAAAGTGTATTCACATCATGTTATAATTTAGTATATAATCAAAAAAAATATTCATACCTATTATTAAAACCTAGGATGTTACAGTAATCCAAGGGAATTATCATTGAATAGAATCACACATTCAAGGGGCAGGCTATGCACATTAGACAAAATGATGTGGGATTTTTCTAATTGCCTCTAGAATCTATAAAATCCACAGCTTTTTTGCCTTATCACCATGTGTGGTGTGACCTCACATTATTAGGTACACAACTTTTTCACATATAGATGTGGTAAGAATTTTACAGGCCAGGTTTCACCAAACAATTGAAAGTATTTTGTATCACTGGTGAGTTAGTTTTGATAGTGTAAAGAGATAAGTTGAGTGAAAGGAACACCTCAAATCCATTAAGAAGAGTTTTATCCTTCCCCATGATATAATCCCATTGACCATAGAAGCTTTTTAATACAATAAAAATGAAACTGTTGTGATCCTTGATGACTCATCCTCCATGAAAAATGTCAAGGCTACACAATTACTCCACAATAAGCTTGAGACCAAAAAGGGCCTAAAAAGTCCAATTAACCTTGAATGGGTGCATCCTTTGTGATAGGGAATTTCCTTATACCTTTATTAATAATATTAAAATATTTTTTGTTATCTCGTTATTAAACCAGTGATCCTAAATCCACCACTAAACAGCTAGAAAGGACCTATATAACAAAATAATAATTGATTTTTCCTTCACTGTGAGATTTTTTTCTTTTATTAATGTTGGACCATCATCCTTATGGAATTAAAATATCACATTCCTTGCACTCTTGATCATTCATGTCTACACTATATAGAATGTTCAGGTGGAATTCAACACATGATGTGAGATTCATTCCATGAACAATAAGGATTACAATGTTCCTTTATACCATTGAAGCACATTTTCTATAAAATAAAATATGGTCCCTCATTTCACCAAAGTATTTTTAGATGCACCAACATTTCAATGCAAGATTAATCCCTTTTTGTATGATCTCTTCATCTATTGGAATACAATGATTATAAATACTCTAAACCAATAAGTTATATTTTATTGGTATATCTTCACACCAAAAAATAACCTCAATAGTGATACCATATGTGTTCTGATGAACATACATGTACATCTTTTCTGAGCATGTAACGTCCTGGGTTTTTTGATCGGGTCAAAATATTCAACCTTTTTAAGTTTTTTGACTTTAGTGGGTAGACCAAATCTATTGTATATTATTGGAACCTAATTATAATAGTTCAGATGATGAAAGTATATTATTTTAGAGGATTCTTAATAATTGGAATATACCATGGGGTTTTGGTTAGGTTTCAGGTACATCATAGGTTGAATATCCAATTTTCCAAGGTGCACAGATTGGGGTTCATGGTTTGGAAAACCTGTTTGTTGAGTAAAGAAGGATTCCATATGAATTTTACATTATTACATGTTTTTAAAATAACAAACACATTTTCTTAGGGAAAATTATATTTCCCTATGAATTATTTTCAAAAGGAAAAGTATATTTCTCTCAGAAATGATTTACCCTTACCTTGGTTTTCATTATATTATTAAATGTATTATAAACAATATGTCTAATTTTTACGAAACACAAAAATTTGAATCCTTATCAAAATCCACATATTCTTATAGTTTCAAAAACTACATAGTCTTACAAAATTCAGACTATAAATTTTCTGAAATTCATACCCCGAATTCATTAAAATTCAGACTCTGAATTCATTGAAATTTAGACTCTGAATTCTATGAAATTTTGACTCTATGTTCGTTGAAATTCAATCTTTTAATTCTATAAAATTCAAGCAAAAAATTATATGAAATTCAGATTCTTAATTCACTGAAATTAAGACTATTTGTTCTTTAAAATATGGACTCATCAGTCATTGAATTTTAGACTCTGAATTCCACACAATCCAGACTCTAAATTCATTAGAATTAAGAATCAAACTTCTTCAGAAATCAGAATTCTAATTCATCAAATTTCAGACTCTGAAAACAATAGATTTCATATTTTGAAAATATAATCCAAATATCGATTTATTTCTAGAAACCAATTGTTTATATTTTTAGACACTAAATTCTATTTTCCCTAGATTCTAGAATTTTCATATTTGGCTGTGCTCTGTAATTGTCCTTACACATATTTTTTATTATTAAACGATGTCTTACAATTCGTTTCTTACTAACCGTTCAATGAGTGACATGTGTAAATGTCCCACCAAGATTCATGGAAAAAATTTCTGTTGGAGGAGGGTGATGACCATTTGAATCCTTACCTATAAATAAGAGCCCATTCAAACGAGATCGATATCAATCTAGAGATTACTAGATATGATTCTATGAAGTGATTTATAGAGAGATACTCTCACGCTTTGTGATTTTAATGAACAAAATGTTCATCCAAGAATATCTTGTTCAGCATTAATTGGTTGACTATGATTATTGCTGAATACAATTGATGGCTTTTGGGGATAAGATGACCGAGGATCTGACTATCTTATTGATTGAGGGCTTGTGGGGATAGCATGAATGATTCTAATATTCTTATGAAGAGCATACCTTAGTTTTGTAAAGACATACTTTCATGAATGTATAAATCTTGGGACTATTATCCATGGTTGTTGGATACCCTCCTCTTTGTGATAAAATATTTTCTACTTGTTACTTGTTCCTGTTTAATGTTTTATTTCTACAGTTTTTTTGATAATGAAAGAATGTATAACATTATTATAATTTCTTGTACTCTTACTTAAATTGATAAAAAAGATTATACACACTTTTTGGAAGAATCAAATATACTTAACATTCTTTTTCAGGTCCATATTTTCATACCCTATTCATTTTTTTTCTTATTTAGGACCAAAATAAGGTCTGTAAATTTACCTTGTTTAACTTTATTAACCATAGATTTTATTAAGGATAGAAAAAAACGTTTTAAACATAAAATTCACCCTATATTGTAATTATGTATCTACATATACTATTTTTATCATACAATTAGTATCATATGAGATGTTTTAATTACTTATACTTACGTATAAGTTATCTTTCTCATTTTTTTCTTGCTAAAATTTTCATGTTCAAGTTGTTATTTAATATTTTTTTTCACTTTAAAAATTTACTACTAAAATATTTTGGGGAAAGGAATTTTTTTATAGAATGGCAGGTTTAAATGTTGGTTCCATTAATAACCTAAATTTGACTATACCACCAATGTTTGATGGTAATGATTATGAGTACTGGAGATATAGAATGAAGACTTTTATCATTAACACTGGAGTAGAAAATTTTGTAGTGATCACTGGAGACTACCACATTCCAGACAATGAAGTTAGAACCTTCAATAATTAAAAACAAATAATATCAACTAAATTACAAGTTACATAGTAGTTTGTTGTGTTCCATGACTAGGAATATATATAGTCAAATATCATCTTGTGAAGACGATAAATTTATCTACAAGAAACATGAAGTTACACATTTTTGGACATCTAATGGGATAGAAACTAAGAAATTCTATGTTAAGAACTGAATATCTAGGATTCATATTTCCTTATAGAGAGCCTGTTTGCTATGTAAAACAAAGATTTATAACCATTATCAATAGTATTCAATCTATGGGAGAGAATGTTCTTGATGATGAAGTGCTGGTAGATAAAATAATTTACATCTTGCGAAATGAGTGGGAATAAAAAAGAATAGTTATTAATGAGATAATAAAATTATCTATCATTACGCTTGATGAGTTATTTGGTACTCTTCTTCTGCCCAAAACAAAAATGAAGAGAGATACAGATTTCCACAAAAAAGAAGAATGGTAATAAGAGTGTAGATTTCACAACTACATCTTAAGACAAGACTCTGGAAAGGGTAACGAGATGTAAAACTAATGAATATTGTATTATATCAGAATCATGTGACAATGATCATTTAAAAAATTAATTAGGTGATATTTCTAGAAGGATGAACAAAAATTATGGGAATGAATTATTTTCAATGCAGATATACGAAATAAGATAGAAAGGACAAGAAAGATTATGAAGTAACCTATTATAAATATAAAAGGAGTGGACATATTAGACCTGATTTTCTTATTCTTAAGTGAAATGAATAAAATGAAAATCATTCTGAAAGAAATATAAAGAAGTATTTCAAGTATAAGGCGAAGAAAGTCAAGAATGCAAATGACACATGGAGTGCCAGTAGTAGGTATTTTTCAAATGAATCTTCAGAATATGAATCTTATGGTCAAAAAGAATATTGGACATATACCCAGAGTACCTATTGAAAATAATTAGCTTATGGATAAGGTACACAATGATGAATCCTTAACCAATATTTTAGAAAATGATAATTTTCCCAAATGGAGAATATTATGAACCATCATATGATGAATCTTCCTCATTAGAAGACAATAACTTTCCTTTATTTAAAGAAGTCTCTAGATTTTATAATTGTTTTAAGAATGATAATTGTAAGATAAAAAATAAGATAGAGATATAAAATTCTAAAATAAATGTTTTTACAAAAGAAGTATGATATCTTGCTAAGAATATTGATAAAAAATACTTCAAATTTTGAATTTTTTTCTAATAATCCTTAGGAAGTTAATTCGAAAAAGGATAATCATTTGAATGATCTTGAGAATATTATTTTAAAAAAATATTTTATAGAAGAACCCATATTCTAAAAATATTTACATTGATGATAAGAATTTAGTCACTTAACTAAAATATGAAATGTTTTCATTGAAGAAACTTTTGTCAAACATTACTTCTAGATGGAAATAATTTCATAAAATATATTCTCAAATTCTTTGTCTATGGAATATTTTTGGAATTGGTTATACTCACTTGAAACCAATTTATATTAGTAATTATTTTATACCTCAAAGTGCTCCCTTTTTTACTAAATGTCATTGTGGTGGACATTGGGAAATAAATTTATCTTAAAACAAAACCCAATATTAAGGTTTTCATAATGCATGTTTTTATATGAAAATGTGGATTCTTATGATTTTCATTTTGGAAATTTCCTGATCCATGAAACATTCGATTCCAAAAGTCAAAATCTTTTATTCTCATGGAAATAAAAAAAGTACCAAAAATGATACATGTTTCATGGATAGTGTAAAATCTAGAAATATAAATATTAACAAAAACATCTTTGAAAATATTATCAATATGAAAGAAGGAAAAGAATCTTTTCGAGATATTTCTTAGGGAGAAATTGTTAATATAGGCAAAAAAATTCTTCATGTAAAAAATGTTAATTTCAAATGTTTTAATTGTTAAAGGTCTTAAGAACAACCTCATTTCCATGTGTCAATTATGTGATGAAGGTTACCTTGTGATTTTATGAATGATAAATTCTTAGTACCCAATTACAAGGAAGAGTTTATTCTTTCTTCCCATGGGAATGTGAATGCTTATATTGTAAACATATAAGTCCTTGGAAGTGAGGACCTACCTTTCCTTAGAGCAATGGAAGATAAATCTTGGTTATGGAATATAAGACTAGGATACAGTAACCTTAGGAACTGTTGCAAACTCTCGATGAAAAGACTTTTTAATGATCTATGCGATCGTATATTTTATTATTCAAAAGAGTGTAATTCTTTTCAATATGGAGTGAAACATAAATCATGTTTTAAATCAATCGGTTAAGTCTCATCTTCTGAGGATTTATAGTTAGTGCACATGTATCTTTTTGTCCCAACACAAACTGGATGTGTTGGAGGAAAATATTATGTATTTTTTTAGTTTATTATTACACCATATTTATATGGGTAATTATTCTAATAATAAAATCTGATGATTTTTATTAATTTAAAACATTTTGATCACAAGTTAAAAATTTGAAAAACCATCAATTGATAACTATTCGTATTTATCATGGGGGAGAATTTCAAAATCAGATTTTCAAACATTTTTTAGTTAGAAAGGAATTACTCAATGCTTCTTAGCACCATGAAATACTCAACAGAATGGTGTTGTTGAATGATGAAATCATATTCTTCAAGAAATAACTAGAACCATGTTGAGTGAATATTCTAGTGCTAAAAACTTTTGGGAGGATGCTTTTAGTACTACTTGTTATACTATAAACCGAGTTTTAATCATACATTTTCTTAACAAAACAACTTATGAATTGTGGAATAGTCAAAAACCTAGAATTCCACACTTCAATGTTTTTGGATTCAAAGTATTCATTCTTAATAGTAAATATAACTTATATAAATTTACACAAAAATATGATGATGGAATTTTCTGAATCTATTCTACTACTTCTAAGGATTATAGTTTTTTTTAAAAAAATGCTTGTACTGTTGAAGAAATAGTTCATGTTAAATTTGATGAAACTAATCCTTTGGTTTTTACACAACCCCAACCACCATCTTCAGATGTGTCTTCAAAAAATGATTATCAACCATTGATTGATGTTTCTTTTACTATGGAAAATAGTCAATAAAATGTATATAAAGTATTTACCATAGAATATTTTCTACCTTATGTTGATGAATCAGTTTTACAAAATCCAAATTATTTGTTTCTTAAGAATAATCTCTATTGTAGTATCACTTGTGAGGTTAATCAACCAATATGGACTAGGAGTTTCTTAATAAATTAAGTACAATATCTAGGATTCCTTTCTTAATTAGAATGAAAAAGGCACAGTTAAAGATTTAGGTGATGATGATTTGGTTAAATCCACGCAAGAGGAGATATAGAATTAAAAAGAAACAAATTCTAGACCTCCATTGAAATACCTAAAGAAGCTTCTATAATTGGAGTGAAATGGGTCTTTAGAAATAATGAATATAAAAATGGAATTGTAGTAGGAAATAAATTTAGGTTAGTTTCTAAATTCTCTAATAAAAAATAAGTAATAAAATACGAAGAAACATATGATTCGGTATCTAGAATTTAATATATTCATATTTTACATCCCTTTACAGCATTTTTAAATTTTAAACATTGTCAAATGGATGTGTTGTTTGTTTTCCTTAATGGATATGTCCAAGATGAAGATTGTGTTGAAAAAACTCATGGATTTGAATACAAAAAACATCTTAAACATGTATTTAATAATACCAAATCTTTATATAGACTTAAACAAGACCCTAGAGCCTAGTATGATAAACATACAATAATTTTGATACAAAATAATTATGTTACGAGAACTGAGGATCCAACTCTTTTTATACAGAAGGATAAAAATGTGTTGAATGTTCAAATTTATGCTAATGACATTATATTTGGTTAAAATCAACAATCTTTAACTTATTCTATTGTTAATCTCATGAAATATAATTTTCAAATGACTATGATGGGTAAGTTAATATTTTTACTAGGTTTTAAAATTTCTCAAAAACTAGAAAAAAAAATTATATCTCAAAATAATTATATTAAATATCTTCTAAAATTTATGGATATGACAATACTAAAATTATAAGCACTCCAATCAGTACATCAAATTCTCTTGATCTTGATGAATTTGGGAAACTAGTAGATCAGACAACTTAAAGAGGTATGGTGAGAATTTTAGTATACATAATAGCTAGTCATCGAGACTTAATGTTTTTAGTTTTCTTATATGAAAGATATCAATCTAATCCAATGGAATCCAATTAAAATGTTTTGAAAATAATTTTTCTCTATTTAAAGAGAACCATGGATTTAAAAATTTTATATACTTCTGAAAATTATTTTGTATTTAAAAGACTTTAGGATGCTAATTTTGGTGGATGTAAAAAGGATAGAAAAAATGTATGTAGAACATTTCATTTATTAAGAGATTCATTAGTTTCTTCTTCGTGGAAAAAACAACAATAAATAGAACCATCCACTATTTAATCTGAATATGTAGTAGCTGGAAGTTGTTTTGCTCAAGTATTGGGGATGCAACACACACTCACAGACTATGCCATGAGTTTTACCAAAACCCAGATATTGTGTGATAATACAAGTTCCATTTCCCTATGTAAAAACCACACACATCAATCCCTCAAAAATCACATAGACTCCCTTTATTAGTGATCACACACTTATAAGAGATATCATTCTTTAATGTATTGGAATGCAGGATCAATGTGCTGATATTTTTAGAAAATCGTTACCCTCTGATAGATTTTAATACATTAAACAAAAGTTATGAATGATAACTGTAAGTTAATATTATATATTAACATTTTTTTGAAACCTATCTCTTTATATTAATGAAATACTATTCATAGGGGGATAACTTTTCTTTAATGTTTCCAAAAATTTTCATTCTTAAATCAAATTTTATCGGATCCACTTTTTTTAATAAAATTTTCCATAACCAAATATTTTTCATTCATCAAATTTTTCTATAACCAAATTTTTTTTTAAAAAAAATTTGTAACCTATTTCGTTTTCAGAACCCAATATTCTGGATTCAAAATTATAATTTCATTAAAGAAAATTTCCATAATATAAAATTTTCTTTTCTTAATTTTTTTTTCAAAGTCTTATTTTTTCAATAAAATCCTTATATATTCTAACAGTTTTTTCTATGAAATATAGAAGGTATGATTCCTACAAATATTTTCATAATTAATTTTTTTTTTCATGTTTATAGTTTTATATTTTTTAAGATAACTCTATTAGATTCAATATCCTTAAATTTCATTTTTCTAAAAACATCAAAAGATCAAAACCTACCAAATCATTATCTGGAATTCATCTCAACCGTCAAATTATATCGTACTTATTTAAACTACTGGATGAAATTCTGAATTCGAAAATTCACCTCGAATCCTATATAAATAATCAATATTCCTTGTCCCACATTGGTTTTCAAGACTTTTTGTGTCGATGATCTACTCCTCTTCAGATAGATTGTTCCGTTTTTTGAGTTCACATAAACTACGAATGTCATTGTAAGCCTCTCCACAAAAACAAATGTCATCATATAAGTAAATTAAGAATTGGAAAGTCTATATGGAAAGGATGATTGACCCAAAATTCTTTACTAAGTATAATTACTTAATGACAATGAATATCAATATGAATGGATGAGAGAGTTTTTGTGTTTCTAATTCAAAGACTCGGGATCTGGTTTATCATAAATGTTTTATAAAATTAGATGATACAGTAAGTTTAAATGAGGATGGTGGAAGGGAGATGTTTTAATTCAAAAGATATGGAACAAATTACAATCCATCTTTTAATATAGCAGCACATATTCTTGAAATTATGTATAAAGGTGATGAGGTTTTTTTGTCACTTATGTTACCAGATCGGTAATGAAGCTTTGAGAAAGAAAAGGCAGCTGATGGACTTGTATTCAAAGGAGTAATGTCACATTATATCAACCAACATTCAACAAACATTAAAATTTTATCTTTATGGTTAAAATGTTTCCTTATTCTGAGAAATTGTGATAATGATTATTTAAATAAAAGTGATATCTTTATATTGGAATTATTGGTTAACCTGATAAACGCAAAACATATGAAGTAAATCCTCTTGAAAATCACAAACAATTAGAATTAAACTCTAATGTGTCATATTATCATATATATGATGATATTTTTTAAGATTATATTTCTTTCCATAGAATCATTCAAAATTACATGCAGTTCTAAACCAAAGAACCATCAAGATCATGTTGTTGATTGATGATAATTTTAGGAGGATTAAAGTTGGTTTCAACACAAAATTAGGAAAATTTAATGAACTTTCTAAAAGTTAAATTGATTATATTTCTAATAAATGGGAAATCGGAGAAACATCCAAGAAATATCAGAATAAAAGAAAAAATAAGGAACATGAAATCAAAGAAAAATATAGAGTTCTAGAAATCCAATCATCCCCACCAAAGCTAAAAAAGAAAAAAAACATCCCCTAATGAAGTTGTATCAAAGTGGATGGGACATAAGAAGAAGAAGACAGAAGTATATCCAAGCTTTGGGATAAATCCAACTAAAGAAAAGGACTTCAAAATTAAATCTGCTGAAGAGCATGAAAGGATAAAGGAAAGAAGCTAAAGAAGAAAATCTCTGATTTTGAGATCATTCAAGATCATCTCAAGGATACTGAGAAAGCCTATTAAAAATTTTAGGTACATGAATATTTTCACCAAGAACCAGTTCTAGAAGAAACTCCTAGAAAAAAATTTCAATTCATGAACTTGTTGTGGAAGAAGAAATAGTTCAAGAAGGAGAATTAGAGGGAGAAAAAGGGGAATCAATAGATGAGATTGATGATGTGATAAATAATGTAGATGAATATCATGATAAGTAATGTCTTTATGATAATAATTCAATCCGAACATCCTATGTTGAGTCAACCAAAATTGTTTCACAAGGGAATGATGTTGATGGAAATGATGTTTTTGACCAACCAATTAAATATGAGAGTATCAATCATGATCTCATCCAACCTAGTGATGATAAGGAGGATGATGAGAAATAAGAATTTTATAATGATAAGATAGTTCAACTTTATTATAGTGAGAATGAGTCTCCAAGGGATGAAAAGGTTATTTCCAAAATCGATTAAAGAAAAGAGGTGGTTGATGATACACCTATGAAGGTTGTAATTGTTAAGAAGGATGTTGGTAGTTCATTAAAGAGGAAGGTTGAAGAGAAAGAAAAATAATTCTCTCTTGCAAGGGAATCAAATTCCGAATCTTCATCTTCAATGGGTCTGGATTTTGTTTTTCAGTCATTGAATAATTTAGTGAACACAACACCTTTGATTCCAAGTGTTGATTCAAGATAATAGTTTTTTCAACATTATATAAATCAAAAGATGGATTCTTTATGTATGTTGATGGAAATATTTATCAAGATTGAGGAAGACATTAAAACATTTCATATCAGTAATGATTCTCAGAAGAGATCATGTAAGGAAAAAAATGGTCTGAAATAACGATTGAAGAAATTACAATATTTGATGACGTCCAATATTCAGTGAAACATTCTTTTGATAAGTCATATTATGGGATCAAAAATATGACAAAAATTTTTATAGAGAATTTTAATCTTAAGATAATATCCCCGAATCAATAGTATACACGATTTGAATGGGAAGTTAAATTAATTTAATTAAAATTTTAAAATAGAATGGGTACTCAGGGATGAGTTCCTGGAAAATTTTTATTATTAAGAAGAACTAGTGAAGTCTCGGGAAGAAATCCTAAAGTCTCATGATGAAAACATCAAGGCTCTAGAAAAGAAGAATTAGGATCAGTAACAACCGCTCAAGCAGTTGGAGGATGATAATAAAGATCTCAATATGTTAAAGGCAACCTTGAGGAAGAACACGCCGAATGAATTTAATGATGAGTGATTTTCTTGAAATTTCGATCTTTTGTTGTATTTTTTTTTACCATGTATCAATTTTTCCGATTATACTGAAAAATAATTACCCTTTTTCTTTGTTTCTTTGTATAGCTCTAATCTTGTAGGTGCCATTTTTTTATTCTCTCTATTCCATTTTGAAAATCACATTGGGGGAGAAAATAACGATCAAAATAATATTAAGTAAACAAAAGAGAGCCCTATGCATGGGGGAGTTTAACTAATGGGGAATCTTCATAAAGAAGACATTCTTATATAAGAAATAGTATCTTCTCTATGAATTAATAGAATCTGATCCTTAAGGATTTCAAAACCCAAGGGTGAGTTATTCGTATTAATTATGGTTCAAAAGTAAAGGCAGATAATATGCTATTTTATAGTTCCAAAAGAAAAATTCTTATCCCTTATATTATTTTTTGAAAGATTGATTGTGATTTCCATAATGGGGGATATTTTTGAGTCAATAAGGTTTCCTTACGACTTTTCTATTCATCTATGTTTTTCAAATCACAAACACATTTTCGTAATAAAAATTATCTTTCTATAAGAATTATTTTTTAAGAAAAATTTTCATTCTCTATGAAAATTTTTACCCTTACCTTAGTTTTCATTTAATTATTCAATTTATTCTGATAACCAAGTCTATTTTATTTAAATATAAAAATTTGGATCTTTATCAAAAACTACAGAATTATACAGTATCTTAAACAACCAAGTCTTAATAAATTCAGACTCCCAATTCTCTTTAATTCACACTCCGAATTCTCTACAATTCAGACCATGAATTTGTTAAAATTAACACTCAGAATTCTTTGAAATTTAGACTCTGGTTTCACTAAAATTAAAACTCTAAATTCTATGAAATTTATACACATAATTTTATGAAATTCAGACACCAAATTCACTGAAATTTAGTATCCTAACTCTATGAAATTCAAACTCTAAATTCTCAAAAATATAGACTCCAAATTATCTGAAATTCATAATTACATTTCCACAGAATTCAGACACTAAATTCATAAAAATTCAGACACTATAAAAAATAAGAATATGGATTCTTAAAGCAGAATCCAAATATTTATTTATTTCTAGAATCTGAATTTTTTATCTTTAGACTCTAAATTCTATAATTCCCTAGATTCGAGGCTTTTCATATTTGGCTAAGCAACTTCATTTTCCTTACACATGTTTTTCATATGAAATTATGTCATAAAATTCTTTTCTAACTAATCATTACTTGAGTGACACATGTACAAGTCCTTCCGAAATTCAATGAAAAATATGACCATTGGAGGAGGGCGCCAACCATTAGAATCCTTGCCTATAAATAGGACCTCATTCGAATGAACTCAATATTGATATATTAATTAAATTTTGGAATGTTTTGATGTTATTTCCAGGGAGATACTCTCATGATTTTTTCATTTAATGAAAATCTACTTCAAACATAAACAACATGTTCAACTTGCTTCCTACAACTTCGTTTATTGCTGAGTACAATCGAGGGCCTCTAGTGATAGGAAGACAGAGGTTCCGATTACCTTAATTTTATTATGGCTTGTGGGGATATAAAAAAAGATTCTAATATTCTTATCAAGGCCTTACCCCATTGTGGGTAAGACATAATTTCTTTAAATTATAAACCAAGGGATCATATCCATGATTACTAGATATCTAACGCTTTGGGTTAAAATATTTCCTACTTGTAACTTATTATCGTTTAAAATTTTTATGCTATTTTTTGATAATGAAATAAATTATAAATATTTTATACTTTCTTATACTTTTACTTACTCTGATAAATAATATTCAATACTCATTAATGTATAATCAACTGAACTTATGTTTCTTTTTTGGATCCATATTTTTAGACCCTAATCATGTTTTTTTCTATGTTATGGACAAAAGAGGGTTTGTGAAGTTACCTTTTTTATCACTGTTAAAAATAGATTTTCATAAGGTTAATAATGAATGTTTTTAAACATGCAATTCACATCCTTCTTGTAATTGAGCATCTTCAAATATTATTTTTATCATACACATTGCACCCTCCTAAGTATAATTGTTTTCCTCTAAAGATCTACTAAAAAAAAATTTTCAAACTGTTATGGAGGTGGAATTAAGCCATGTGACACCTCTTTAGTTTTTAAAAGAGGTATTTCACATGTTTTAAATGGTATGGAAAACTATGTAGGATAAACATTTGAGGTTCCCCTTTAGATAGTGGGTGTCGCAGGGTTCAAGAAAAGTTTTCCGAATTACATGAGCTAATAGTGTGACCCATCAAAAGTGTGAGAAGTCCAAAATTCCTTTCAACATTTTATATATTATCTTCCTTCTTTTTCCACATTCACCCATGTAAAATAGCAGAAAGTTATCTACCTACACCTATCCTAAGTGTTATGTTTTTTCCTATCCAAGCACCATTCTTTAAGTCGTCAGGTGCAATGGAACCACATAGGTATGAGATTTATTACAATTGATCCTCTTTTCATTTTCTATATCCTTACAGTGTGATAAATCCATGTTAGATGATTTAACCTATATTCATGGAATTAGTCTAAAACATCAATTATTCTGAATCGGCATGAGATAGAGGCTATAATACGATATGTGAGCATATACTAACATGAGGAATGTGGTTCTTACTATTCCGCATCATTTCTTGAGTGTTTCGCTGGTGAAACGTAAAGTCAAATGGTGAGTATTCTAAGAGAGACCCTATAATTTTAATCACTTTTACATAATTAATTAATCAGACGCAAGATATTCTTATGAGTATGCTTAATGAAGTCTAAAAATAGTATGATCCCACTAAGAGGCTTTGAACCTAGGGTAGATTAGGTCGGGGTGTTGTTTATTTTCTAAATATAATTGCTTTAATTATATAAATTTCTTTTTAAGAATTCATTTCGTACATAATTTTCATGACCCCAAGTATTGAGATGGTTATGACCCTCAGGATTGAGGTAACATTGGTCGTCTGGTTGGGCCTAGCCCAGATACTCTAGGCGATGTTAATCCCCAGTTT
Organism: Viscum album; assembly: GCA_963277665.1. Taxonomy (NCBI): domain Eukaryota; kingdom Viridiplantae; phylum Streptophyta; class Magnoliopsida; order Santalales; family Viscaceae; genus Viscum; species Viscum album. Next base: position 413,189,362 of record OY728159.1, on the reverse strand, counting down.
GGAGGCCTGGTTGTTAGGATGAGGTTGTGTGTCTTCATGCTATAGGAAAGTCCCACATGATTTTTGGTAGAGATGGAAATCTTATTTACTAACATAGTTACAGGGGCATGAGGTTCCATGGTGATGTGGCTTAGGTACTATGTTGGTGATTTACAAAAAATGTGAATGGCCTGTGTATTTTTTGGAGTCATGTTCACATGGTTGGGATCATATAATGAGGTAGTGTTGACCGCTCATATGAGTAGAGGACCCTGCTAGTTGTGTCTTATGATTGTTTCTACCATCAGTACGGTTAGGGGTTCTTTCCCTTGAAAGCCATGAATATGGTGAGGATCCATCGTTTCATGGTATTGAGAACTTTAGTTGGGGTCTGGGGCATGTAGTGTGTTGAGGTCAATACCAATATAATTTGGGAGGATTGAGACTATAATTCCTTATGATGTTGACTATTAATCAGATATGGACTTTTTTAGAGTAAATACATCATTGTACCTTGGGATGTCGAGATTTGAACTGATGGGAAATTTAATGCAGGGTTCCAAGGGACCATTTACTTTTATTAGTAATGAATCTGAGTTGTCAATTATTTGATTGTTGGAATGAGGTGTTGGGTGATACTTTTAGAGGTGGAACCTTGCTGTCTTAGTGCTTCCTCCATGGGAGGTTTATTGTTCCAATTTTTTATTCTTTATTTTCTGGTGATATATATATATATATCATTTTTATATCATCACCAGAGGGTATACTCTCCCCTTTATTACATTTTTACACCCTCTCTATTATTTGGAATCATTTACAATATGGGGTGACATGATTAAGGACCAATGAAACTCAGTATGAAGCATTATTCTAGTGGAAGATTAGGTTAGGGTGCTACGAATGATATAATATGAGTTATTTTACCTATTTTATGTTTCCTTACTTATTTAAGGGTCTTACTATTTACGAAATAATATTATGGAAACAAGGATATTTTTGATACTAGGTTTAGTTCTAATTTTTGGGTGCCTGAAGCCTCATGCATAGGGGACAGACCAAGTTTCCATGGGTGGGAATTACTCTTCTAGTTCGTTCTTCTGACAGTGGATATTATGTCCACTCAAGTTTCCCACTTGGATGTGTATTATTATTTTTTATGGAATGTGTCCCTTGGTCTGGTATGGTAAGGAAGGATTTTGGGACCCTTATCCTAATATGGAAAGGGGTTTTAGTTAATTTTTTCTTGATAAGCACATATGATGTTTTATATATATACACAATTTCCTCTAATAAAGTTATTGAAATTTTCATTGGTTACATGGATTAAGATAATATGGGTAGGGCTATTTAAAGCATCATCAATGGAATCTAAGCAGTGTTTTCCTAAAAAGCCTCTCTTTGGTGGCATTTACTCACCCATCCAACGAAAGTGTACCCAATGAAATATATGTGAGATTTATATGTGATATGATATAGGAATATTTGTGATAGTATATAATTAGATATGTAAGGGATAATTAAAGGGGGTAGGATGTTTAAAATGTTAACAATGGAATTTTAAAATGTTTTCATACATAGCCTTCTTTGGGGACATCTTACTCAGCTTCCTCATATTAATATGCGATGCATAACTCTAATGTGGTTAAGAGAGGGTCCATGATGATGAATTTAAAATTGATACATAGATCTAATATTGGTAGGTAAGGGACCTTGTGGATAGATTTCATGTGACATGATTGTGATAAGGGAGAGTAATGTTAGTGATATTACACAACCTGTTACTATTTATCCTATCTCAATTATATATATATATATATATCTGTGTGTGTGAGTGTTGTAATTGATGATTGGCCATTATATTAGTATTTAGTGGGATTCCATCTATATGGGATCCAGTTGAGTGTAAGGAGGGAAGTGATTTTTTTCCACTTGAGCATGCATAGGTTGAAACCCCTATGGGTAAGGATGAGGCCCTATATTGTTAGGCATATCCTGAGTCACGGGTATAGGATCAGGTACAAGCAACAGTACTAGTGAGATAGCTGTAGGATTTGATATCATTTGGGTCATGGCTTGAAGAGAAGCTACGAGGATCTTGGTTCATGTCATCTAGTTTTTTAACAAGGGAACTTAGGGCGTTGATCCATCAATGGAATACCAGAATCAAGAGTTCCAGTCATATCACCCAATTCTAATTTAGTGTGTGGGAGGGACATAGTCTTCAGTGAATTAATTAGAGTCAGGGTACATGATCTTTGAGTTGATTTAGACACTCCCATGTTGGATGGTGAAGCTGGATACATACATGCTCATATGACTGACAAAGCATTGGTGGGATGTGTGGGTTCAGGTGGACAAACACAAGGGACTGACCTGAAAATGTTTTGAGACGAGGTTATTCGAGATCATATTCCTAGATATACTGAGGGAGGAGAGATATTAAGAGTTCTTGACCATAAAATAGGGAGATAGTTTCTCATGAATGATTCAACTACTTTCACTGAGTAATCTCATTTCACACCCAATAAGATGGAAAAAGACACCTCTAGGGTTATGTGATTCAAGGATGGTTTATGAAACAACATTCAGGTTCATGTAAAGATCTATCGGTTGTACTCATTCATTATGATGGTGAATTAGGAGCTTGTATATGAGGGATGTTTTATGCACCAGTCTTTTTCGAGCTAGGTGTCGATGTTAGGCGATGTTAGCAGTGATGTTTTAGATAGAAGGACATAGGGTTGAGAGGAGACTTAGTAGGAGTTCATGCAAGAGAATCAAGCAGAACTATTTAGAGAGGGTCATCGATGGTGTAAATTTATTGTGGAATTTGGGTCATGTGATGATAAAGTGTGAATGGGAACCAAAGTATTGTCATAAAAACATCTAGATAGGGCATCTTGAGATGTTCTAAAACAAGACTTCTTGGATAGCCAAAATCCGGAGACCATGATAGACTCAGGATTCTAGGGTCAGATCGGGAGAGGTATATGGCACTAGTAGCTGGGATTCAGCTTCATGTAGAGGTAGTGTATGTTATAGTAGGACTCGCAAATGTGGTCAATGGTTGATGGTTAGTGCAACACCACAGGGATTCTAGGCCTTGGGTTGTCCTACATTTGGCTAGATGAATACAATGGATCTTCCAATAACATAGTGGGTTGGGGATCCAATTATGGTTAGAGGTATTTTGTGGTCATGGTCAGGTTTTGTTTTATTTTTTCATGGTCCTTTATGTAGGTATGTAGGGATTTGGGTGCTCAAGGTGCATGTCATTCGTATTTTAGATAAACCAAGTGTTGGTTAGTAAGTTGGGAAGAACTCAAATAAATTATAAATATATATATATATATATATATATGAGGTGCGTCGAACTAGGAATATCCATGTACAACAATGTGATGTGGGATTACTTGAGGTGCATATGAATATATACATTGATGTGATGTAGGTTACTTGAGGTACATAGAATCAGTACTATTTATGGGAATCTATTGAGATGTAGAACTTCGTAGTTCCATGTATAAAATGGGAATGAGGCAGGAATCTGGGGAGATGTTGTAGTTTATTGGTGTCCTATGTGACATGGGTATGATGTGGGAACCTGATGAGTATCATGAGTGATGATTCTTTAGTAGAGGATGTTTTAGTTTAGGAATGATTAGTGTAATGTAAGTTTTATTTGAATTTTCAGTTAGGAAGCGACTAGGGTAGGTAAGTCCTAAGGTGGGGAGAACCTTGAGAGAGTTAACCTATTACAGTTTTACCAGGGTATTCTGGGTTAATGTAAGTGATATGGGACTGTTTGGTTCTATATTTTTGTTTTTTATTTCTCTGGGATGATCTATGTTAAGTTGGGGAGATTATTACATCCCTTTTCTTTTGTATATGGTCAAAATCCTCAACCGATTTCCTATTTTTGAGTTTTTTAGATAGAAAAATCCTTTAATTATTATATAAAACGAATTTTGAGAGTTTATTTGACCCAAGGAATTTAATTTAGATGATTTGGATTTCTCAGAAAGTGTATTATGGTTTTATTTTGGTTTTGGGTGCATTGGAGGCCGAACACCCAGCTTCATAGGGTGTGTAGACTAGGGAGGATTATTTGTAAAAAGTGTGCAGCCTCCTAGGTGTAACTTTGAAACCCCCTTTTTCTACAGGAAATGGATTATAACACCATGATTGAGGGGTTAATGGCTAAGAGGAACCTATATAGTTTCTATCATAGGTGATTCGAAGGGTTTCTACATTGATTGGTAAAATATGTGGGACAACTGTGTGAGATGCCCCTTGGATAGTGGGTGTCACATGGTTAGTATACAGCTTTATGAATCATGAGACATAACCTTCAAACCCATTAAATGTGTGAAAGGGGAAAAATTATCCTTCCCCCTATTATCTATTATCTTCATCCCTTTTCACAAATCACATGTGTACAATAGAGTAGGTGTTAACCTCATTCCGAAATCAATCCAATGCTATTCAATCTATAAGGTGCCTTAGAACTGTTCTGGTAAGACCATCATTCATCAAGATTCAATTAGCCTTTGGTATCACCATATGGTTTTCTAAATCTGTGTGAGATGACTTACCCTATTTTCAAGGCATTCTTATAAAACATAGATTTATTCTGATTCATCTTGAGTTAGTGGCCAAGATCAGATGTGCGAGTGTCTACAAATATAATGTAGGCGGTTTTTATAATTCTCTATGACTTCCCAAGTTTTTTGGGAGTTCTACCTTAATCTATAAATTGGGTAGTCTGATCAATACCCTATTTATATAATCAATTGCCTTTAACTAATTAAATGGACCCAGGATTTACCTATGGAAGTGATCACTCAAGTCTAAAAATGTTATGATCATAGTAGGTGGATTCAGAACATGGGAATATTAGGTTTTTCTATTTTTAATTTATTAAATTGGTTTTTCTGAAATATATAAATATATTTATTATGATGATTTCATTTGGAAATTTATTGGACTTTTTTGAGGATGGAGATGTTGAAACCCATTTGTCTTGAGGTGACATTAGTCGTTAGGTTGGGATTGTCTCAGATACAATTGGTGATATTGATCACTGGTTGGTAGAATTGGACATGGGGATATGGTGATGATGTCATCAGGCTACAAGAAATGCCCATTTGATATTGGATGGTTATGGACAGTAGATCGAGTGACAAAGTCGTAGGGTAATGTGTTGTCAGGATGATGTGTCTTAGGTAATATGTTTGTGATTTTTATCACCATGATTGGATAATGCATCATTTGTATTCATGTTCACATATTAGGGATCATATGATTAGGTGGTGTTGACCAATCATACTGGGAGAGGCACATGTTAGTTTTATATTAGGATGGTATTGACCATCTGGGAGGTTGGGGTCCTTATCGTAGAAATCCATGTGGATGGTAAGGATCCATCAGTTGATGTTGCTGATACTGTTTGTTAGGGGATGAGGCTCAAAAAGTATTAAGTTCAGGGCCCAAGATTATTTTGTCATGGTTGATACCTATATTCCTCATGATGTTGGATATTGATCCAATGATGTTATTATATTAGATAACAAAAATCATTGTTCCATATGACGTCAAAATTTTACCCAATGGGAGCCTTAGAGCAGGGGTCTGAGGGACTAGGTAATTTTATTAGGAGTTAAATTGGGACATTAGTTATATAATTATTAGAATGAGGATTGGGTTAAACTTTAATCGGTGTATCCTTTGAGTTCTCCTATATTTATTTGTCATCTGAGGATGCCTTGAGCTTTAGAATAAGGATAATTAGCACTACAATATTATAGGGATGGATGAAGTATGTGATTTATTCCTTATAGATTTTGAGTATATCGGAAGCAGGTTATACATATAATGTTCATGTGAAACTTTATTTAATTTTAGTACATACCTACTTGATCACGTCTGTAATTTAGGCTCACGTTTTTCGTGTCATACTAAGATTATTCTCACACCCAACTCATGCCATATGGGATATGTGTAGACATTATGGATTCATGATCGTGTAAAGGTTTAGGCTCAAGAGTTGGATCCTAATGATTGTGTTGTAATTTGTACATGGGATGGATGGAAAGGGACCATGGGTTTCTACATAATATAGAGATACCTAATGAGACCCTTGTTTATATTATCATTTTTTATAAGCGCACACTAATTTCATCCACGAGTGACCATCCTCTATTTATTATCTCATAAAACCAAACATGGATTAATGTTTCTACAATTTGTATCTTGTGGTGTTTATTAAATCCATAGGTATGGTTGAGCTTATTTTTTTTTTACTTTTATTGTCTTTATAATTCCAACATAGATGGTTTTTTGGTCTTGTGTTTTGGTCATTCTTTTCTTTTGATATATAAATTTATATTTGTATTTGAACCTTTATTATATCAATATCATAGGTTATAGTCTCCCCTATTACCTCTTTACACACTCAACTATAGTTGGTAGCCTTTGAGGTATCAGGGGATGCTTGAATGGCCTAGTGGTACAATACCCAAAACACTATTTGGGCAGAACATCGGGTCGGAGTGCTACAGAGAAAACCCCCTATAGAGACATATTGAATATTAAATGATAACATTCAAAATATAGGTCAATAAAATCAATGGCCTATTGTTTGTTATGGTTTAGAATGAATTTAATAATTGAGTGGTTTTGGGACAGTTGGGTAAAATAGATGTTCGGAATTGGATAGCCATAGAAGCCAAGAGGGGAACTAACAAATTGTTGAACTTGAAATTGATGTCACCGCAATCCAATATCCACTGAGAGTGTTTCTTAGGAACCAAAATGTTCACATGAAGAGATTTCCATATCCAAGAAAACATCCCCCATGGATCCACATGAACAAATCCGTATTTTACAATTATGAATTTACTCTAAATGGAATGACCTTTAAGGATCTTCCAAAACAAATTCACTTGTGGAAACAACATTTTCCTTCTACATTATATAAGTTGATTCCCACATTGTGCACTGGTAAATCCATCATCATCCATGAAGCCCAATGGCACATTCCCTCACCCTGGGGATCCCCGATGCAAGATGTCATGATCCTCTCAATAAACCTTGTAACTGTTTTGGGATCCCTGAGCACTGGTAACACATGCATTGGGATGTCGTTGAGGACATAGTTCAATAGTTTAATTCTTCCACCGAAGGAAAAGAAGGAGTTATTCCAATTTTTAATAGAGATGGTTATTTAATTGAAAACACCCTCATGATGAACTATGTGAAACATTTCGGATGATAAAGGTGTACCCATATACAATAAAGGAAATTTTATTCTATGTATACCCTTCTACTCTTCCAATATTTTACATTCCTTTCTGAACACAACCATGACATGTAGATGATCCTTTTAGCCTAATTGATATCTCCCACTCTATCTATTATATTCTTATAATGAATTGTTAAGACACCTAATGTATAATCTCCTAATTTAAATGTATAATATGATGTCCTTTTTTTAAAATGGTGATATATTCCATTAATGTGATTCTTGATATTGAAGGGAAGTATGCTTCCATTATGTATGCTCTTTTCAAGGAGCCTACTAAGAGACCACTGGGCCATGGTTAAAATAAAAGGTGATAGGTCCCTCCCTATCTAATTCCATGGATTGATTTGAAAAAGACACCTCTTTTAATCATCAGTGACACTGAGAACCAGGGGGATTAAAGAATCTAAAAAATAAGCCATGCACCCAATTTGATAATCCCATATAGTTCAACACCCGAAGAATGAATCTCCATTCAATTATACCATACTCATTATCAATAAAAATATTTATAATCATGTTATACCCATGAGCCCTATTATATTGGTCTTTAACCATTTCCCGATATATGGATATTGCCACTTTTGCGAATCTTCTTCGATAAAATTGTGTTTCTTTTTGGAACTCAGTCATGTAGATAGATACAAAACATCCTATTGAGAAAACTATATAGAATAATATATGAGACGTTACACACACAGACACACAAAGATATATATATATATATATATATATATATATATATGGGCCTAAACTAATTTAGAGAAGTTGGTTTTTTCACTTTTGGAATGAGGTTGAGCATAGTTTCACATTACACTTGAGGTAAATCCCCTCTATGGATGATATCCTTTATAGATCCAATGAAGTATCCATTGATAACCTTAAAAAAATTTACATAGAATGATGCTAAAAATTCATCTAGACTAAAGGAACTATTCTAGTTAGGAGACGTGATCACTTCCCATATTTCATGGTCAACCATGATTTCCTTGAAAGAATCAACAATACGAGTTGACACCACCTATGATATTAAATTAAAAATACCAGCCTAAACTATTGGATATGCATCCTGCATATATGTATTATCATCAATATTAATGGATTCGAAATAATTATCTAAAATACCTCCAATATTCACTGGCATATTGGAAAATGACCCATTTACCATGAAGATATTGGGGATTGATCCACACCTAATTTAATTAATACAGGCCTGATAAAATGTCATATTTTTCACAATTCTTTAGCCAGGTCACCCTTTATTTTTCATGTTAATGCCTCTCTTGTTCATGAATCATTTAATTTAGTTTATTATTCTTATTGATGAGGTCCCTAAAGTTACATTCATCCCAATCATCATCTAATTGGCTTTTAATATGATTAATATCATTATTGATGTCAACCAGATCAGCAAAACGAGAGGGTTGATGTGCATACTATAACTACAGTTCTCCTTTCAATAATTTAAAATTATTATAAAATACAACCCATTACATCCAATGGAATGGTTTATTACAAAAAATCCTCACCGCCATATGATAATTCATATTTTTATCCCAATTATTTAAAATAAAAAATTTACATTGCCCGAACTCTTAGAAGCCTTGTTAATAAGACGAAAAGAGTGTTCTGAGATTGAATGAAACATATCGGAACACACATATCCACGAAACTACATACATATTGTTTATTGGTTAATATGTGATTCAACTGACACCAGTTACATTATTTACTCTTTGTATCATCGCACTAGATGAATTTGTCGACTGTGAAACCCAAATCCATCAAGATAGTCTTGTCCATGAAGGAGACAAACTATTTCATATATTTCCAAGGATATATTTCTCCTTATTTATTCACCAAAATATCCATAATCATTTTAAAATAACCACCCATAAGCTATGGAAATTCCCCAGAGCTAAAAATTTATAGATCCAACTGTAAAATATCCCTTTCACTTGAATCACATTTTTTATATATGAAGGTGAATAAATAACTACGAACTCCTCCCCTAAATTTTTTATATGATTCTCAAAAATGAATCCCATATATAATGTGATAGAGGAATTATAAAAAATCCAAATTTAGTGATTCATTTGATCCCCATGAAATATATTACATAAAACTATCTGGTTATCAGAGACTGCAATTCATGTAACATACTGTTTAGGATAAAAAACAACCAATAAAGAAATATTATTGTGCCAAACAATGTTAAAAATGATTTCAGTCATAAACTCATCTCTATGTACATTAGAATTAAATATATGGATGGGGATTGATTGATTACATATCACCTGGGTCTTCCCCTTAGGACTGTGAGAACATATTTTGAGAAGAAGACCAAGATGCTACATGTTTGGAGCATAATTTTGTATAGAATGCACTAAAATATTGATAAGGAATAGAAAATATCTGATCTAAATCTTTGTGAGCATGTGATGAAATAATTTATCTATTAGAAATGTGGATGGGAAAAAATTAATAGGGGACTTGTTCATGTAGGGGTATAAGTAGGGAATAATCATGATAGTAATGTTATCCTTTCCTAGACGTCATTCAACTTATTTTTTGGAAGGTTGAATCTCAGACCAGTCGAATATCAGATTAGAATTACAATATGGATGGAATGGAACAATGTATAGAAATGGGTTATCCTTTAATTAAAAGGGAGGGTGAGGGAAATAACACCCCACCAACTCTAGAACAAGTGTGATTGGATGAGATAGAACAGGAAGGATGGAGGTATGAAAAAAGAAAATTGGATCTAGGGGTATGAAATTATTCACCTAGGAATGATACTTACTAAAAAATATAGATGATCAGGATCGATGAGAGGGGGAGATTGGGGGATTGACCAGTGGAGAATAAAATCCTTCATAGAGGGCTGATCAGGATCGCCCAGAGACAAATTATGCTATTTAGCTATTGATGAGATTTCACTACCCTCACATGATCAAAATCCCATCGAGAGGAAACTATCGTCTGATCCCAGAACACTGATCTAAAAATATTTTCATTCATCAAGTTTGAATTTTGTGAAATTTAGAACTATATTATCACTTATATTTCCAACATAATTTATTATAATGTATCAATTGATGAGAAAATAAATCATTATTTATATGATGTTATTGGAATAATTTTCCACACCCTTACCTAATTTTCCAATGCCCCAAGAACATGTTTACAAGACGAAAGATGTGAAACTTATTTAGAATAATTACATAAAACAAAGTCAAATTTGGATCCACTGCTAATGGTGGTCAGCTATAACCTACATTGTTTATGAGTATTCCTCAAAACCCTAAACTTATGTGATGTATTGTGAAAATTTTCACCTTCTACTGATCTACCACCATGGAATCTAATGGACAAATTGACTAATGATAGGGTTCCACATGTCTAGTTCTTTGTAGAAGACCTATGCTATCACTTTTAGTCAATATTATGAAACCACATCTCATGGATATCTATGGAAAATCATCACAATAATATTTTGTCACTCAAAAATATAATTCTCATGTTATTATTCTATAAATACCTACCATTATTTCCATTTCTCTAGGTGATTATTCTTATTTTCCCTTTTTCATTAGTTAGGGATCTGTTTTAGGAAAGTTTATGTTTTCATTTATGACCATTTGGGATGCAGTCTTCTATGATTAGGTGTTCTCATATAATTAATCATTCAACACATAGATCAAATCTCAAATCACTTTATTATTAATATTTGTTGTCTTATTCAAAAATTTAGTTTTACATTTAATATTTTTCATATTTGAATTTGAGTAAATTTTACGGTGGAATCAATTTCCTCCCCTCAGAAATGAAATATATTATATATAACTAGTATATCTATAATGTGTTAGAATGGGATATTTTGTTTCATTATAAATAGTTGAATATTTTTATTACCATATTTATTGTCTTAACTCATGAAAAAATCTATTTAAAATGATTGAAATTAAGAAAATAAATAAAATACCAATCAAGTGTTTGCAAATAAATAAGATGGAAATTTCATATTGGAATTTATTAAAATGTAATAGAATTATTACCAACACACATCTAACTACACAAATAATCAAAAAATATAATAAAAACATTATAATTATAATGTGAAAATAACTATAATAGTAACCCATGTAAATTTTAAAACAACAATGTCATTGTTTAGAGAAGATGATAAACATAATTGATTGAGAATTTTTTAAGGAATTATTTAATTGATTTAATTATATAATATTTATTATTTAATTACCAGAATACTTGACCCCACAATGTCATGAATAATCATAAAAATATATATAAAATACATTAGGAAAAATATTTGTAAAATAATTTTCTATTATGGATATCCAAAATAACCATTAAGCACTAAACAAAATATATTTAATTGTATTTGAAATCATGAACACACTATTACAGTTTGGGAAGAGTGTGCTATTAATCAAGAATTAGAAATAAAAATATATAATTAGTTAATAATGAGATATTTCTAAACCTTATGATTTTTTCAATTAGAGATATATCATATCAAGAAAATAGAGTCAACTAAATGATTTGTTCTATCAAATTGGTAATTAATAGTGAAATTTATGAGTTGTGGTGTTATGAAATATTGGTACATCATAAAAACAATATTAAAATATCTGGAGAAGGAGACAATTAAAAAAATAATAATAATACCCACATAGTCACTCAAAGAGTATCCCAATTAGTGGGGAAAATTGATAGAATCTAACACAAGTAATTCTGGGAATTGAAATTGTAGAAACACAACCTAATGAAAAACATGTTATAGTTAGAAATGAAGCGATAATTGATCAGAATTTTTGAGATTGGTGGTTGAAAATAAAATGAAGAATGGGGATCAGAAATCACATGAACTCTATCTGAAGCGAAGAATGTGGAAATCAATGTAAAGTGGTTTTTTAATTGATGAACTAATGGATTTTGAAAAGATATAATTGTGGGGTTTAGTTATGGATTGGATGAGAAATAACAGAAATCCTATATTATTCCAAAAACATGAAGGATTATGCATAGAAAATAAAGAGACAAGGAACTAAGTGAGGTTGAATACTTTAAGGGGAAGCAACATGATATGAAATTGAGATAGGGATATGGACATGAGGATCGATGATATTGGGAGGTGGTTAGGGTTATGTTGGGAGGTAAAGGTTGACGGAGAAGAGTGAAGGATAACATTATAGGTGGACTAGATGAGATCAACACAGAGTACTCAGAGTAATTAAATATGGTTAATTTAATGGTTAACCAGGTTGTAATTTCATTATATTTTTATTTTCAATGAGTGAAAACCAACATATTGTTTTCCATTGAATATATTAATTTTGGATTTGGGATTTATTTATTTTATTATGAAATGAATATAAATTCATATTTTGGTGAAATTTAATATAAAGATCTCAAGTCTCACTGGGATTGATAAGGTTTTCACTACTTATATTTTATAATTTCTAGGGAACATGGTTTTGTTACTTGTCTAGAAAATAATCTATAACTTTTAATAATGGATTAATTTATTCAATGCATATATGTCATTAATAAGGCAAAAAATGAGGTCCTGTGAGTTATTCTTTTTTTCCTTTTTTATTCCTCATTATTTTCTCACTCGATCAAGATTATATATATTAACAACTTTGGAACAACATATAATCATTACTTTTGTATAAACAACATGAAATTTAAAACTCTATTTTCTCTTACTTTTCCTAAAGAAGTGATAAATGAAAAAATTATTATAAAATTATTTTACAAGGACCAAACATTTTTACCCCCACCCCCACCTTCTTACTCTGAATCCCAAGAACATAGGTATAGAACTCTGGATGGATATATTCACTATAATGATTGATTCCATAAAATTCATCTTTACAAATTATAGGAGTAATGATCACCTATAGCTTACCTTGATTACAATATTTCCTCAAATCCAGAACATTAAGGAGTGGTTTATGATTTTTTCCACCTTCCATATCTCTGTCATTATTATATATATTTGATAAAAAACTGATAGGGGTAATTGTGTTATGGTGATCATTGATGATCTCTATGGCCACCATTAGTTTCTCTATGGAAACCACATCAAGTAAATCATGGTATATGATTTCTATGATATCATTGAGCCCATCCAGATGTGATCTCTCCTATCATTATTCTTTTAAAAATTGTATTAGTTATTATCCATCCCATTTCATTATCATAATCATTTCCATCATATCACTGGGATTAGTTTTAGACAAGATCATGGATATCTCATTAAAACCCTCTTAAGGTTTGTTCTTAAGATATTTTTCTATTACGACCTCCCCTATTTTTGGACACTACCACTAATTTGTATTATTCATCTTATTATTACATCTTGTATTTTTTTAGGTGATGTTGTCTATGATTTTTTTGTTATCGATGGTAAAATCTATTCTGCAGAAATTTGTGCCATCAGATTGTAGCGGCATTATAGCAGTACTGTTGCGGTGGTTGAAATGTTTCTCTGTTGTCATTATAGTAGTGGTTGGAACTGTTGTAGGGAATGTAGCAGTCGAAACATTATAACAAGTACTGTAGCAGCTCCAGCACTATAGTAGCACTATTAATTGGTGGTCCTTCGTGTCAAAATTTTGGGCCTTCAAGGCCATGTAATGGGCTATCATTATCACTAGGAATATGGGACATGTATTGAATAATTAAGGATTGATGGGTCGGTTATCACTTAGGGGATATTATAATGACCCATAATTTACATACATTGTTAATATTTCAAAATTGAAGCACACTTATTACAACATATGAAAAAACCACAAAGGACCTTATAGGTATAGTGTCTTTAGAAACTGGGAAACATAAACAATTGGTTCATAAATCTTCTACAGTGTCTCCCATATATTTCTTCATATCTAGGGTACCTTTTAGAATATTCTACATAATATCCATCTTCTTGACCTGGGGAAAAGAAAACATAAAAGGGTGAGCTCAAATGCTCAGCAAGGGAAAATAAAGGAAATAAAAAACATATCATATCTTTTTGAAAATCATAACCTGCAAAAGAGATCATAATATCTTAACATGGAATAAATCATAGAAGTGAAAATGAGATCCCAATAATCATAACATAAAACTTGAAACTTTGTGGCATGCACACATAATCATGGAAAATCATTTCTTGTTAGTCATGACTCATTTCCAAGACTATCTTTGCGGACAAAGTCCATTTCTGAACCGAGTTCACTCCTCGTTTCAGTCCTGTATCATTGAACCGAAATAACCTTCCGTTCCAGCCATGTCTATCTCATGAGATATAAAATCTTTACCCAATTCATTGTACGGAGATATAGGTCCCACCCATCTTATTATGAATACTTTCATATGTGTGCCATATAATCATAAATCATACATCATCGCATAACACATGTAACAAAAATGGGATTCTTGAAACATCATGACATCATAAAACAAATCATATAAGGTAAATGACTACATAAAAATAATTCCCTCAAAACATAATCAAATCAATGTAATAATAAGGATAAAAATAGAACCCTATATTATCTTAGATGGAAAATAATTTTGATAAAACATTTGAACTCCATTCATGAGGAAAATACTATTTCTAATTCAAAAACACTTTTCTTTTCTTAACATGTCCTACAATTATAAACTAAAAGGAGATAATAAAAAAATAAACTTTAAAACTTATAAAAGAAGATTCTTGGAAATAATGTTGTAAAAATCCATTCTTGCCGTATAAGTTATAAAAACATTCTTCGTACTTTTGTCGGAAAAGTCAAAAAGTACCTCGTATTAAAAACGACAAAAGATTACTTTCATATCCTTTACTAAAAACTCACCAAAGGGTAAAATTGGATTTAAACAATTGTATGTGGATGAAAATAATATTACATATTGAGGAAACATGGATGTGGATGATAAAATACACCCCAGTAAATTTCAAAGTATAAACAATCTCGAATAAAAATGAGATTGTGATATTTCCCTTACCTTAGGTCCGATTTGCTTTGTACGTATCCGAAGCTCCTGTATAATGGTTTAAATAATGTTATTGACTTATTCCATAATTATACATATTGATATGATATCATATATGGTCATATTCTTAGCTTCTTGTTAGTAATATTTCATTGTTACTTGTTACTCGAGTCTTTATTGCCTTTTGTTCTTATGTGTGTTTTGCCGAATAAATTCTTATTATTATTTTAAGGTTATAAATACCTTATATCCAGAATAGTATTAGTGTAACATATATCATATTTATTCATTCAATTGATTTATATAATTACTATGTAATGATGATCATGTAGAACGAGTCACATCACATCGTGGAGACGGTATTCCGTACGTACGCACGAGTGATGATATCGTTCCTATGATCGTGGAATTGGATTGGAGTATATATATATTATTTCAGTATCAATATTAATTTATAATAATCATAAATAGTTACTCATCACACCATTATACCCATCCTTGTATGGTGATGGTGTAAAATAGATTACACCACGGCGTGGAGACGGTATTCCGTACGTACGCACGCGCGGTGATTTCATTTTTCTGTAGGATGGATAGAAGGTGAATTAGGGTTGTTTAATATTTATAATAACATATCATTATGTAATTAATACTTATGTTATTACTTTATCATGAAACAAATAAAGAAGAATAAGTTGAAAAAGAAAGGAATTGAAAAGATCGGTAATGGATATTACCTCTTCTTTGGAACGCCTCTTTGAATCCTTCACAAAGGGAACTAAGATTGGTCTTTGAAGAAGACCAGGACCTCTAGGATTATTCTAGGGAAGTGGAGAGGATAAAATGGCTGGGGGTGGCCGAGCTTGAGTGCTCAAATTGGTGTGAGGAGGAGGGGGAGGAGGTGCCCTTTTATAAGGGAGGAGAGGGGCACCTTAGGAATATCTCAAAATATTATTTTATATTAAACTCAAAATCGGTATATAATGGTTCCAAAGGGTCTTATTTTGAAGCTAAAGTGGGGATGGGTAGAAATCCTATCAACCAATAGTATTTAGACAAGTTTAGGTTATTATTTTAACCTTATCAATTAGATTTAACTCTAAGTTAAATAATTTAACTTTTACCGTGTCTTTTTGTTTTCTTACACTATATGGTTAATACACTTACTATAACATGCCAAACTAACCCAAAATTGTTTATTATTAATATATATATCCTTATCTAAGTAATTTGGCCGAACCTTAGATTTTTATGAATAAAATAACAATTAATAATATAATATTTGATTTAAAAACTATTTTGTGTCAATTTTGACACTATTTGATATATGATTTTTGTGAAAGTCATAAAAGAATTATATGGTCGAACCAAGTTGATTAAATCAACAATAATATATCATAGTAACCTAGAAAATTAGTGTAATTCATAAAAAGTCTCAAATTACATTTATGTTTGTGTTTATAACATCAATTATGTCAATATTTCATTAATAAGATAATTACTGCATCATCATTGTGTCATAAATAAATTAAATTATTTAATGTATAAAAATTATAAATAAAATACAATAATGTAGGAAATAGATTTACCTTTCTGATGAATATTTATAGTAGAATTTATCTTATGTATAACCCCATATTAAAAATGATTTACTTATTAAACTTTGATTTTAACTATTTTAACCTTTCTTTAAATAAATTAACAATAAATGTCCTAATCTAATCCAAGTGGGCCTAAATGGTCATATTTTATTCCTAAGTTTGTTTTTCGTCGAATTAAACTTATCCAATATAATTAGGACATGTGTTAGGGTAATAGTAATATCATATTTACCCTTAGTTACCATATTTACTATTAACCGCGGTAAAAAAAAGTAAAAAGTTACTATTCACCAAAAAATTATTTTTATCTCAATGAACCACAGTTTACTTACTGATATCAACCGTTTCTGTCGAAGTTTCGAAATTCCATTCACAAAAGCGGTAAAAATAAGTTTTATGCAAAATTCTGTTTTTAACCTACCACTTAGTGGTTTCACTATTCATCAAAAATTGAAAGTTTTCAGAAAAATACCAAAATTTCACCCTGAGCTAATTTCGGTATTCCGAATCCAAAAATGAAGTCCATTTTGAAAAATAAAATTTATAAAATTTCAAAAAGTGGTTATTACTATTCATAACGGCTAGTTTTAATAATATTTTAATAGCATATCGTTGTTTAGTGAAACTCAGTATTGCGTACGACACAAGCTATCGAGGAATGTCGCGATTGCATGTAAAGTAAGCCAAACTAGTATGTAGTGAAAGAAACCTTTGATTATATAAAAAACAAAATATTACTCATAAAAATCTCGGGTGTTACATTCTACCCCCCTTAAAAAGAATTTCTCCCTCGAAATTCGTCACTTTGTAACAAACAGATGAGGATACTTCTCCCTCATCATATCCTCAAGCTCCCATGTAGCTTCTTCAAGTTGGTGGTTCCTCCATAAAACATTCACCAATCGAGTGGTCTTGTTTCGTAGGACTTTTTCGCTACGATCCAGAATATCTATCGGTTGTTCTTCATAAGAAAGATCTTGCTTCAGCGGTACAGCTTCTGAGCTGAGTACATGTGAAGGATCAGGTATGTACTTTCTCAGGAGAGATACATAGAACACATCATGAACTTGAGAGAGATTCGGTGGAAGCGCCAATCGGTAAGCTACCTTTCCAACACGATCCAGTATTTCGAAAGGACCGAAATATCTAGGGCTCAACTTCCCCTTCTTTCCAAATATCATAACCCTCTTCTAGGGAGATATTCGTAAGAACACTTTCTCACCCACTTCAAACTCTAGGTCTTTTCTTCGATTGTCGGCATAACTTTTCTGTCGACTCTGAGCTGCTCTTATGTGTTGTTGAATAGATCTGACCTTTTCTGCCATTTCATCAACGAGATCAGGTCCTAATATCTTTCTTTCCCCAACTTCATCAAAGCAAGTTGGAGTCCTGCATTTCCTTCCCTAGAGAGCTTCTTAAGGAGCCATCTGAATAATGGAGTGAAAGCTATTATAATAAGAAAATTCCACCAAAGGTAGGTGTTGATCCCAACCTCCTTTGGAATCCATAGAGCAAGATCTCAACTTATCTTCTAGGGTTTGAATTGTTCTCTCAGACTGACCGTCTATCTGAGGATGATAAGCAGTGCTGAAACTCAACTCTGTATCCAGAGTATGCTGATGACTTCGCCAGAACTTCGAGGTAAATCATGGATCCTGATCAGATATAATAGAAAGTGGTACTCCATGCAATCATACCACTTCATTTATATATATCCTGGCAAGCTGATCTAGAGAGAAATCCTCTCTAATAGCAATGAAGTGTGCAGACTTTGTAAGACGATCAACTATGACCCAGATTGCATTATTTCCTTTGGATGTTTTAGGATGTCCTGTGACAAAGTCCATAGTGATGTTTTCCCATTTCCATTCGGGTATGGGTAATGGTTGTAATATCCCCTTAGATTTCTGTCTCTCAGCTTTAACTTGTTGACAAACCATGCATCGAGAGACATATTCAGCAACATCTCTTTTCATGCCATCCCACCAGAAGTACTCTTTTAGGTCCCTATACATCTTCGTGCTTCTAGGATGAATAGAGAATGAAGAACTATGAGCCTCATCCAGCATCTCCTTCTTTAATTCGGGGATGGGAGGAACACAAACCCGATTCCAGAACAATATTATACCATCACAATCAAGGTTGAATTCAGGAACATTTCTCACCTTCTTTTGTAACTCGACATCTTCTTGATGTGCCTCTTTAATCTTCACATGTATATATGGTTGAACATTTATTTGAGAAAGATAAGATTTTTCCCCTTCCATTATAATTCCAAGATCCATCCTTTGTAAATCCCTAAATATTGGATCTTTTGTGATCCTCATCATGGATAAACTAGCATTGTCTTATCGACTTAATGCATTTGCCACCTTGTTTGCTTTCCCAGGGTGGTAATGGATTGAGCAGTCATAATCATTAATCATCTCCAACCATCTTCTTTGACGCATATTCAGATCCTTTTGTGTGAAAATATACTATAACCTTTTATGATCAGTATAAATATCACACCTTTCACCATAAAGGTAATTCCTCCAAATCTTTAATGCAATGATTACCGCAACCAACTCCAAATCATGTGTTGGGTAATTTTTCTCATGTATTTTCAACTATCGTGAGGCATAAGCTATCACCATATCATTTTACATAAGAACACACCACAATCCCTTCTTTGATGCATCACTGTAGATCACAAACCTTTCTCCACTACAAGGCAGTGTGAGCACAGGTGCACTGGATAAACTTCTTTTCAACTCATTGAAATTCTCTTCACATTCCTCTGTCCAAACAAACTTAACTCCTTTCCGAGTCAACTTGGTGAGTGGATTAGATAATCGTGAAAAATCTTTTACAAAACTTCGATAATATCCAGCCAAACCAAGAAAACTTCGGATCTCAGTTACTGTTGTTGGTCTCGACCATCTTTCGATAACCTCTGTTTTTGCTGGATCCACAGATATCCCCTCTTTTGAGATTATGTGACCCAAAAATGCAACTTTTTTAATCCAAAATTCACACTGGGTAAATTTGGCATAAAGCTTCTCCTTTCTCAGGGTCTTCAATATAATTCTCAAGTGATCTCCATACTCTTACTTGCTCTTTTAATAGACAAGAATATCGTCTATAAAGACTACTACAAATTGATCAAGATAGTCTCTAAAGACTCTATTCCTTAGATCCATGAAGATAGCAGGGGCATTAGTAAGACCAAATGGCATCAGTATAAATTCATAGTGTCCATACCTTGTACGGAAAGCCGTCTATGGTATATCCTCCCTTTTGACCCTTAATTGATGATACCCTGAACGAAGATCAATCATGGAAAAGTATTGAGCTCCACGTAGTTGGTCAAATAAGTCATCAATGCGTGGGAGAGGATATTTGTTCTTGATAGTGATCTTGTTAAGTTCTCGATAAACAATGCAGAGTCTCATTGATCCATATTTCTTCTTAACAAATAAAACAGGTTCTCCCCACGGTGACGCACTAGGGCGTATGAATCCCTTATCAAGATTCTCCTGGAGTTGCTTCTTCAACTTCTGCAACTCAATTGGGGCCATTCTATAAGGTGTATTTGAAATAGGCAAAGCACCCGGTACGAGTTCTATTGAAAACTCAACTTCACGATTTGGTGGAAGACCCGGTAATTCCTCCGGAAAGACATCATCAAACTCCCGTACGATGGGCATATTCTTAATCGTAAGTTTCTCACCAACCATTTGAGATAAATAACCTTCAGTTAGTGGAATCATGACCCATAAGATGGAAGAAATTTCCACTGGAAGGTTATATTCATCCTTGCATCGATAGACAATCATATATTGATCTGGAATATGAAATGTGACTTCCCTTCTTTGGAAATTGATATGATCTCCATGTAGAGAAAGCCAATCCATGCCAAGAATCACATCAAATTCCACTATAGGAAGGATCACAAGATTTTGAGGAAGCACTTTCCCACAAACTTCAATCAGAGAAGAATTATAAACTTTTGATGCGACTGTTGTTCCATTAGGTGTTGTCACAGCTAACTCAACATCTAATTGTTGAGGTAATACGGTGATACCCTTAGAAAATTTTTCAGAAATAAAAGAGTGGGTGGATCCAGAATCAAATAAAACATTTGCTACTTTAGAGTGGATGGTAAGTGTACCTTTCACCACATCGTTATTGTACTCCACATCGCTGATAGAAATTGCATGTGACTTTCCTTTGTCATTAGCCTTAAGATTTTTTTGATGTCAACCATCATCATCAACCCTTGGATTTGGGAATTGATTGGCATAATGTCCCATCTCCTTGCACTTGAAACATTGAAGTGTAGTAGGATCATTCTGTGTATCCCTTCCTTTGTTTTCATAATTAGACATCTTCTTCCCATTATCACGGCATTCAAATGCCCGATGACCTTCCTTTCCACATTTGAAACATTTACTTGTCCCTTTAAGACAACACCTTCCATGTTTCTTTCCACACTTTGAGCATAAGGGAAAGCTCATCTTCTTTTCAGTGTGCTCTTTAGATTTTCCTTTGAATTCCATCTTCCTCTTATTATCCAACCCATTTGACTGATGGGTTACTCCAATCTCCATCTCGACTTTGAGAGAACATCGAATGATTTCCTCGTATCTATTGAAGTCCCTTATGGCTAACACCCTTCGAAGACTTGTTTTTAAGCCACTAAAGAATCGATCGATCTTACTCTCAGGTTTGATAATAATACCAGAAGAGTACCATGCAAGTCATGTAAAATTTTCTTCATATGTACCAACAGATTCATCATCCCTTTGCTTCAGTTCAAGAAACACTTTCTCCATATTTGTTCAAAAAATATGAGGGAACTACTTATTGAAAAATAAGTTCTTGAACTCATCCCATTCCATAGACACAATTTCATCCATTTGCCTCGTATTCTTAATAAGACTCCACCATTGATAAGCATCTCCTTCCAAACGATACACTGCTAGGATGACATTATCATGTTCAGAACATTGAATAACTGAAAATGTCTTTTAAGTAGTACTAATCCATTTTTCAGCAACTAATGGATTAGTAGACCCGCTAAAAGAAGGTGGATGCTGCCTCATGAAGGATTCAACAGAATGTTCCCCCTTCCTTTGCTCGTTTGGAAGTCCTGCGTGATTCATAGCTTGAGAATGTTGTGTGAGCATGGATACACGATTTTTTATTCGAGCTACCATATCGTTTGTTTGCTCAGGGGGACAATCATTGCATTTCCCATCGCATTCCACATTAACACGGTTCCTTTGGGTTCCATCCATTTACAAAAACCAAGAAGAATAGTGTGAGCAACACTAATTTTAATAGGAAAACCACATAATTCAAGAATAAAATTTTCATGATTAAGGTCTTATCCTAGGTTATTCATGGCCATTTCTAAAACACTAAGATTGTGTTCTATGCTTAGACTTATCCTTAGGGTTCTTACTAGGGCTTTCACATCCTAGTTTCCAAAGGTTGACTATACATTTCCTCTGATACCAACTATAACAACTCATACTTTACATACATTGTTAATACTTCAAAATTGAAGCACACTTATTACAACATATGACAAACCCACAAAGGACCGTATAGGTATAGTGTCTTTAGAAACTCGGAAAGATAAACAACTGGTTCATAAATATTCTACAGTGTCTCCAATTTATTTCATCATATCTTGGGTCCCTTTTAGCATATTCTACTTAATATCCATCTTCCTGACCTGGGGAAAAGAAAACATAAAAGGGTGAGCTCAAATGCTCAGCAAGGGAAAATAAAGGAAATAAAAATCATATCATATATTTTTGAAAATCATAACCTGCAAAAGAGATCATAATATCTTAACATGGAATAAATCATAGAAGTGAAAATGAGATCCCAATAATCATAACATAAAACTTGAAACTTTGTGGCATGCACACATAATCATAGGAAATCATTTCTTGTTAGTCATGACTCATTTCCAAGACTATCTTAGCGGACAAAGTCCATTTATGAACCAAGTTCACTCCTCGTTTCAGTCCTGTATCACTGAACCGAAATAACCTTCCGTTCCAGGCATGTCTATCTCATGAGATATAAAATCTTTACCCAATTCATCGGAGGGGGATTTAGGTCCCACCCATCTTATAATTAATCCTTTCATATGTGTGTCACATAATCATAAATCATACATCATCGCATAACACATGTAACAAAAATGGGATTCTTGAAACATCATGACGTCATAAAACAAATCATATAAGGTAAATGAATTCATAAAATTAATTCCCTCAAAACATAATCAAATAAATGTAATAAAAGGGATAAAAATAGAACCCTATATTATCTTAGATGGAATATAATTTTGATAAAATATTTGAACTCCATTATTGAGGAAAATACCATTTCTACTTCAAAAACACTTTTCCTTTCTTAACATGTCCTATAATTATAAACTAAAAGAAGATGATAAAAAATAAACTTGAAAACTTATAAAGGAGGATTCTTGGAAATAATGTTTTAAAAATCCATTCTTGCCGTATAAATTAAAAAAAACATTCTTCGTACTTTTGTCGGAAAAGTCAAAAAGTACCTCGTATTAAAAACGACAAAAGATTACTTTCATATCCTTTACTAAAAACTCACCAAAGGGTAAAATTGGATTTAAACAATTGTAGGTGGATAAAAATAATATTACATATTGAGGAAACATGGATGTAGATGATAAAATACACCCCAGTAAATTTCAAAGTATAAACAATCTCGAACCCCAAATTGTTTATTATTAATATATATATCCTTATCTAAGTCATTTGGCCGAACCTTAGATTTTTAAGAATAAAATAACAATTAATAATATTATATTTTATTTAAAAACTATTTTGTGTCAATTTTGAAACTATTTGATATATGATTTTTGTGAAAGTCATAACAGAATTATATGTTCGAACCAAGTTGATTAAATCAACAATAATATATCATAGTAACCAAGAAAATTAGTGGAATTCATAAAAAGTCTCAAATTACATTTATTTTGGTGTTTATAACATCAATTATGTCTATATTTCATTAATAAGATAATTCATGCATCATCATTGTGTCATAACTAAATTAAATTATTTAATATCTAAAAGTTATAAATAAAATACCATTATGTAGGATAATCGTTTTAGCTTTCTGATGAATATTTATAGTCGAATTTATCTTATGTATAACCCCATATTAAAAATGATTTACTTATTAAACATTGATTTTAACTATTTTAACCCTTCTTTAAATAAATTAACAATAAATGTCCTAATCTAATCCATATGGGCCTAAATGGTCATATTTTATTCCTAAGTTTGTTTTTCGTCGAATTAAACTTATCCATTAGAATTAGGACATGTGTTAGGGTAATAGTAATATCATATTTACCCTTAGTTACCCTATTTACTATTAACCGTGGTAAAAAAAAGTA
Organism: Viscum album; assembly: GCA_963277665.1. Taxonomy (NCBI): domain Eukaryota; kingdom Viridiplantae; phylum Streptophyta; class Magnoliopsida; order Santalales; family Viscaceae; genus Viscum; species Viscum album. Next base: position 413,165,022 of record OY728159.1, on the reverse strand, counting down.
AAAATTTACTATTCACCAAAAAATTATTTTTATCTCAATTAACCACATTTTACTTACTGATATCAACCGTGTCTGTCGGATTTGCGAAATTCCATTCACAGAAGCGGTAAAATTAAGTTTTATGCAAAATTCAGTTTTTAACCTACCGCTAAGTGGTTTCACTATTCATCAAAAATTGAATGTTTTCAGAAAAATACCAAAATTTCACCCTAGGCTAATTTCAGTATTCCGAATCCAAAAATGAAGTCCATTTTGAAAAATAAAATTTATAAAATTTCATAAAGTGGTTATTACTATTCATAACGGCTAGTTTTAATAATATTTTAATAGTATATCGTTGTTTAGTGAAACTCAGTATTGCGTACGACGCAAGCTATCGAGGAAGGTCGCGATTGCGTGTAAAGTAAGCCAAGCTAGTATGTAGTGAAAGATTCCATTGATGATATAAAAAACAAAATATTACTCATAAAAATCTCGGGTGTTACAGATATGGCCTTTCTTTTCAGCCTATGTGTGTGGGTCTATGTGTGTTTAATGTAATTGTACCTTACGAACCAAATATATATATATATATATATATATTATTTTTAAAAAATTATATATATGATAAAATTTAAAATAAGTATTTCAATTAATTCAGGATATAATCATATGGAAGGTACTTAAACCCATATAGGTGGATATGATCAAATGACAATTATTTTGAAGGGATAACCAATACACTTTCATGATCTTCTAGAGGCCCATAGTACAAATCAAAATAGCTAAAATCCACATGCCAATAACTAAAGAAATATTTATGAACATACATAAAATTATACACTATAGTATCAGTAATTTTATCTATTACAATACTACTACTATATCCAATGTAGAGTGGAAATGATAATGTACATGACATAATTCCATACTTTTATGCACAAAGTGAATGCCTTATTTTTTTATGGCCATTTAATTATGTTTTATTTAGGAATTACTAATTGAAAACACTTATCACTTATAAAACAATGGTATCATTCAGGATACTTGAGTTTCGGCTTGTTATTTTATTTGAAATAGGGAATAAATCATGGCATAAAATGACTAATTTAATTACTAGACTGTAATAAAATGCGTTGATCCTGAACCGTTAATTAATTTGGCATTATAATGTAATTACATTAAATGAAATAAATATAATAAACATTTTTTTAAAATAATATAAAAATAGATTTATGGTTTCTTTGTGATATATAGACTATAAAAAAATGATTTTATCCCAATTTTCTAGCAACGGTTTCTCAAAACATGACTAATCTATAATTTAGATGCATTTTAACCATTTTTTAAAACGTGGCTAAATTTTAATTTAGCCAAATTAGTCTTGTTTTATTATCTCCATTATAAAACATTGATAAATTGGAATCATTTTAAATTATTTCTAAATGAGCCACATTTAAAAAGTTTGATATAATATCCTTGTTTTAAAATGTTCCTAAATTATATATTCATATATATATATATAGAGTTATAAAAATATACACATATACACACACACATAGTATATATATATATATATATGTGTGTGAGTATATATTTATTAATTTATAATACCTATATAATTACATAAATATATATGTGTGTAAATTAATATTTTAATAATTAAATAAATAAAAAAAACCATTAAGTATTTATATACGACAAAAAAAATATTAACATATAATATATAAATATATATTAAATTATTAATATAATTTCATTACTTTATATATATAAATATAAATATAATATCAAACATATTTTTATATTTGTATATATTAATTTATATATATATATATTAATATATATGTAAATATATATTTTAACATATAAATAAATTTATAAACTTATAAGACTTTATATACAAACACACAAATATATTAACATAATATATATATATATATATATATTAAGTTATACGTATATAAATTATACATGTGTGTGTGTGTGCCTACACACATGCGCACACACACACATATAAAGTAATATTATATAAAATTAAAAATATTATATATGAATAATACATACATATGTATCTGTGTCTATGTCTCTATGCACGCTATTCATACATGTCATTTTTAATGTTATATAATTTAATTATATTATATTATATATACACATACACATATATCCATACATGCATACAATCATATATTCCTACACACATTCTTATATATATATAGAAAGAGAGAGAGACATGATAATAGTAGGCATATAATAGTATTACATAATATTAAAATAATTTATATAGATATATAATTAAAGTAACTATTATTAATTATTATATAAAACATACTTATACGTAATTTTATAGTTGATAATAAATAGATTATTGTAAAAAATAAATAATATATCATTAATTAGTTAATTAATAAAAATAATATTAATATTATTTTTTCATTATTAAAATATATATAAATAAATTTTTGTATTAATGCATTAATAAATACTCACATAAACAAAAGTGAAATCATAATTTTAATAAATTAATAATAACTGAATAAATTATTATAAATATATATATGTATAATTATATTAAGTTATCCATATTTTATGTTAATTTATATATTAATATATATAGTAACAAATATATTAATTTATATATTAATATATAACATATGATAACACTCACACACACATGTAAAGTATGAAAACATATATATTATTTTATATATTAAAATATATTATAATATATATTATAATATACTAACATATATAAAAAAATATTTTAATTTATATATAAATAAACAATAACATATATTAACACACATATATATGTAACATAAAATTACATATATTTTAATTAATATATAATTACATAAAATTTATTTATATTAGTTTACAGATACTCACCCATAAAGAAATATATTTCCATACATACACATACAAATAAAAACAAATATACTTATAAATGTATATATTTATATATATATTCATATATATATATATATATTAGTTAACATTTAAATATATGTTTATTAATATATTAACTAATTTATATATGAATTTTAACATAGTAATTAATATACAAATTTAAAACTAAAATTCACTTTGGAGACACATGTATATTAATATATTAAATATATATTAGTATGTAATTATTTAAAATTAAAAATATATATAATATTTTTAATGATTATAAATATATATATTGATATATAAATATATTGAAAATATTTCATATATAACAACAATACATTACATTGAAAATAATTGTTATCTATATCTGTAAAATGCACACACAAACACACAAATACACAAATACATAAAAACAAACATATTGATACATACATATAAACACACAAACATGAGAGTTGAAATTAATTAAAACTAATTAATAACAACAATGTAAATGGTCACTATTTTATATATGTATAAAAGTATATATATTTAAATTTACTCACACACATATTAATATGTACAAGTATATTGACATATTATTTATTTACGGTCCTCGAGAATATGAGGAAGTTATAGTTAACACACCCCTGGGCACACAAGGATATCACACACCACCTATAAAGATGGCCCACACTATAATAAGCTAATTACATTCACTTCCACAAATCTATCATTTAACAACATGAAAAATGAGCTTTAATAGTGGTTAAAAACATTTTTGTCCTATGAAACGTTAAAAGGGGGACCCCTTTATCAACACTACAAAAATTATGATAAAGATTGTATTTTATAGGATCCAGTTTAACAACGATTAATGACCCCATCTATCAGCATTAAAAATACTGCTAACAAAGTACCTACTACTATAGTGTGTTGTTTGATTTACCTCACACTGTAGTAGTATACTTGATATGGAAAATTCATAATGTAAATCAAATATAAATTAAATAAAAAATACATAAAAATACTATATTATTTACATTTCAAATAATTTTTTTTACAATTACATTAGTATATACTATAAAAAAATTAAAAAACTAAAATGTATCATTATTTTTGGCACCTGACCCCCTTTCAAAAAATGACTATTGTGGTAATAGTTTTTTAAAAAATCACCCCAACTTGTGAAAAATAATCCTTATGTATATGAAAAAAATTATCATGTTAATAATACTATAAATATATAAATTAAACATAATATGAAACAATACATGAATAAATGATCATTTAATGAAAGGACACACTTTATGTCATACTTGTCACATAATGTGTCAGATTGAGGTGGGGATAATTGCTACACATCAGAAATTACTTAGGGATCATTTTACTAATTTATAAAAACAATCCAAATATGTTTTCATAGCCTTGATTATTTCAATTATCCTTTTTACTAAAATGTCATTTAATACAAAAAATGGACATGTTGAGTCATATCAGTCACATTGTGTGTCTATTTTATGTGAGATTCATTCTTACGCCTCAAAGATTACTTGTTAATAATTTTACAAAATAATCAAGTCAATCCAAGAATATTTTCTATTTTTTCAGTGATTGAACATTTTCTGAAGTAAAATGTTAATTTTAGATTCTTAATGAAATCATTGAGTCATATCAGGCACACTATGTATTCAGTTCAGAAGAATTTGATTCATACACATAGAAAATGACATATAGTTTGTTAAAATAATGTATCAAAATAATCATTATCTATATTATTGGTTTTGAATATGTCACTTGCCTTTTTTAGTAAAATTTTATTTTAAATAATAAGCTACACGTGTAGTCATACTAGTTACAAAATATGTCTGATTAAGTGGAGGATGATTACCACACATCAAAAAACTGATGGATAATTGTCCCAATGTATAAAAATAATATGAATGTGTTTAATTGGTTTTGAGTATGTCACTTGTCTATTTTACAAAAATGTCATTTTTAAATGAAATCAGATACATTGAGTCTTGTCGATCACATCATGTGTTGATTTTATGTGAGTATAATTCCTACAATTCACAAATGACTTATAAATAGTTTTACAAAATTATAAAGAAAATAATTTTTTTCTTAGATTCTAGTGAGTGACATATGTTTGGAAAAAAATGTCAATTTTGAGCTAATAACAGACACTTTGTGTCAGAATGACCACAATGTGTATTGGATTGATGTAAAACTGATTTCTATATATCAAAACTGAGTCCTATGAATCAAAATAATTCTAATGTGTTTGATCAATTTTCAGTATGTCTCCTATTTTTTTACTAAAATATAAATTTTATATAAAAATATGGACTTGAAGTCATATCAGTCACACCTTGCGTCTGATTGAGATGAGGTTGATTACTAAATGTCACAAATGACTAATGGATCATTTTCCAAAAGTATCAAAATAATCTGAATGTGTGTTGATCAATTTGGAGTAGGTCACATTTATTTTGCTAAAATATATTTTTAAATTGAAAACACAAACATTGAGTGATATCAGTTACATCGTTTGTCATTTTATCATTACTCTAACTCATACATGCAAAAAATTTATTATGAATATTTTTCCTAAATTATCAGAACTTTTAGATCATGATTTCCTTGTTTTTAGTGAGCTAAATTGGTTTTAAACTATAATGTGAATTTTAAACTGATAACAAACACTTTGAGTAATAATGGGTACACAACGTATTGGATTTAGTTGATGATGATTCAAACATGTCAAAAAAGAGGTATGGATCATTTTCTCAAAGTATCAAAAAATATGATTTTGTTTTCTCAGTTTTGAGTTTGTCACAAATATTTTTTTACTAAAATGTAATTTTAAATTGAAAACATTTACTTTCAGTCATACTGGTCACATCGTGTATCAATTTATTATTCTATTGGTTCCTATACATATGCAAATTACTTATGAATCATTTTACAAATTTATAAAAAAAATTAGAGTGTATTTTATAGGGTTTCAGTGAGTGAAATGTGTTTTGAACAAAAATGTGAATTTAAAAATCATATTAGAATCTTTGAGTCATACTAGTCACATAGTGTGTTAGTTTGATGTGAAAATGATTAGTACACCCAAAAAATGACTTATGAATAAATTTCCTAATTTATGAACACAATCAGAGAGTTTTTTCTCTATTTTTATTCATTTGACCCATGTTTAGACCTAAAATGTCATTTTTAAATGATGACAGACAATTTGAGTCATATTGGGTACCCAATTTATCTGATTGAGGTGAATCAAATTCATAGACATCACAAATGAATTATTTGTCATTTAAATAAAGTATCAATACAATATTAGTGAAATTTCATGGTTTGGAATATGTCACTTTCCTTTTTTACTAAAATATAAATTTAAATAAAAAGACACAGTTGGAGACACACAAGTCACAAAATGCCTACAATTGTTGTTAGTTTTATTCCTACAAATCAAAAATTAAGTATGGTTCATTTTTATTAAGTATTAAAATAATATGAAAATTATTTCTTAGTTTTATGTATGTCGTGGGTTTTTTACTAAAATTTCATTTGAAGCTGAAAAATAACACTTTGAGACCTAAATATAACATCCTTTATTGGTTTTATGTGAGACGGGTTCATATATTTCATAAATTACTTATGAATAATTTTCCAAAATTATAAAGGCAATCTGAGTGCGGTTTCTTAGTTTTCAGAGAATGAGACCTGTTGTGAACAAAAATGTAATTTTTAAACTGATAACGAACAACAGAAGTCATACCAAGAACATTGTGTATCAGATTGAGTTTTGTATGATTGCGAAAACTCATAATGACTTATGGATTATCTATCTAATGTATCAATAAAATATACTTCTTTCCTTATTTTGATTATGTCACATTTCATTTTTACGAAAATGAAAATTTCAAATACAAAGACACACATGGAGTTATACAGATCAAACCGTGCGTTGGATTGAGGTTATCCTAATTCCTAAACAAAAATAATTATTAATGTATCGTTTTACTAATGTATCAAAATAATCTGATTGCATTTTATTGATTTTGATTATGTCAAATTTTTTTACTAAAATGTCATTTTAAACCGGAAACACACACTTTGAGTCATATCGATCACATCATGTGTCAGTTTGATTTGGGACTAATTCTTACACATAAATAATGTCCTATGAATAGTTTTACTAAATTATAATGTAAATGTGAGTGTGTCTTCTTGATTTTCAGTGACTCATACATGTTTTGAACGAAAATGTCAATTTTAAATAGATAACATCCTCTTTTGGTCATACTGGGAACACCATATAATGAATGGAGGTTTGGATAATTCATAACCATAAAAATGACTTATAGAAAATTTTTATAAGGTATTAAAAAACCTGAAAGTGTTTTCTCAGTTTTGAGTATTTCAATGGTAATATTTACTGAAATTAATGACTATTTTAAATAATACGACACACTTGGAGTCAATATGATCACATCATGTGTCAGATTGAGGTACTACTGATTTATACATGTAACAAATGAATTTTTGATAGTTTTCTTAAATAATAAAAACAATATGAATTTGTTTTATTAGTTATGAGTATTTGATGTGTTTTTTAACTAACAATAAAAAATAAAAACTAAAAACATACATTTCGAGTCATACCGAGCACAGTGTATATCACATTGAGGTGCTGAAGATTGACTTATGTGATGTGTGTTTTTATTTTATTAATCATAAAAGATAGAATATAGAGAAAATTTTCCATTTTGATTAAATAGTAAACCCGATCCTGCTTAAAACACATTATGTTTCAGGCAGTATGGGGTTTTCTATTCTATTATAAAAGAAATATTTTCTCTATTTTATTACTTGATGTGGATAGTGGAAAGAAAAAAATGACATCCCAAATGTGATATGAAATAAATAAATAGGTTTTATATAAAAATGATATGGAAATAAACATGAAAATAGTTGATAAAATAATGACAAAATTAACTAAAATAATAGTATAAATTCACATTTTTGTTATGATTGTATACATTTATGAACCATTTTCATATTACCACTATCTTCATTGCAGCCTCAAAGTCCAATTTCTTATAAGCATGTAAATCTTTGATAAAACCACCCTTACTAGAGAAAAATAACTATCTTATATAAGAAACCAATTTTTATATTTATAACACAAAAAATAAATAAATTAAAAATAAATATAAAACAATACATTAATAAAATATCAACTACAAATTTAAACCACACAAATTGATTCATAATCAGTACACTATGTATTTGTTCGGGGTATGGTTTTTTCCTACATGTCACAAATGACATATTGATCATTTTTATAAAGTATCAAAATAATATGAAAGAATTTTATCATTTATGAATATTCCACATATATTTTTTTACTAAAATGTCATTTTATATAGAAAAAACTATCTTTGAGTTATATCGATCACATAATTTATCTATTAAATATTAAACTAATTCAAAATGTCACAAATGAATTATATTTTATTTTGAAAAATTATCAAGAAAATATGAGCACATTTTCTTGGGCTTCATTGAGAGAAACATTTTTTGAACTAAAATATAAATTTCAAACTGATGATAACCAATTTAAGTCATACAAGGAACACTATGTTTTAGATTTGGGTTGTATCTGATTCATACATGTCAAAAATGAAATATGTATTATTTTCCTAATGTATCAAAATAATATTAATAAATTTTCTAACTTTTGAGTATTTTACTTGCCCTTCTTACTAAAAGTAATGTTAATTTTATATAAAAAACATATTGGGAGTCATGACGGTCACATATTTCATTAGACTGAGATGATATATATAATTAATTATGTGGAATGTAAGAGTAACTTATAATATTCATTAGATACTTGTGGTTTTCTTTATATTTCTATAGTAAATCAGATGATTCTGTGTAGAATGTTGGGACTTCCATTGGTCTCGCTTGTCGTTGATTGAAGTTATATGCATCCCAAATTAATTACACGTTCTTAGAACATTAGTATAGCATAAGATCAGGGTCGATCCACAGGGAACCGTGGCCTATGTTAATTCAATTGAGTTAATACTTAATTAGGTGAAGTATGTATAATTTAGATTCGATTGGGTTGATTTTGGGTTTTGATTGAAACTAAATTGATTTTCTTTGAAGAAATGGATACAGTTTGAAAGAAAACAACGAGTAAATTTAATGTGTTTTTAAATTGGGAAGCAAATACCTATCAGGGTTGTGGTGATTAAAGAGTTCTTACACAGATTGTTTAATTGGCTGTGTTGTTCATAATAATTCAATAATTCTGGATTTCATTTAGTTATAAGATTTCCTTGGTCCGGTTCCTCTTATTTTGAATTGGAGCAGTTGACTCCTTGGTCCAGTAGTGAGTGTTCTCAATTCATTATTTAGTTCAGTCCATTATTTAAATCGATGAAATCCTTCCAATGGTCATGTATGTTTTCACCGTTACTTTTCTTTTGTATCGCTGAGAAATCATCCCTTGGTCCGGCTCAGAATTCTCAGTTATATTTAATAGTAGGTTAAGATGAGTAAGATGAATTACGATGATAAAACAAAACTATATATAACAACATACAAATTATGATCCCTTTATCCACATCCCCAACATGAGGGGTTTAGTTACACATAGAATGTGGAGGAGAAACGACACACGTGATACTAGACGGATTCATCATGTAAGCATTGAGGTAGGGTGTCGGAAGGTGGAGTTGTGGAAATATGGCACCACGATGGCTCAGGAATGGTAGCAATAGAGCATCTTCTATCCTCCAATCATTTCAAACTCCCAAATCTGTAGGCCAAGGCCTCTTTTTATAGAAAACTAAAGTACATGACATGTATAGAAAGTACATGCCCTGTACTTTTCATCAACGAGATTTGGCGCCAATTTCTCCACTGGCAGGTGGCCTAACATGCCGTCTTTTACTGTTGAACACGGCGCCGCCTGGTGGTTGGGTGTACACCGCATGTAGTGCCTCCAGAAACGGTGTGTAGTATCATATGTTTGGCCGCCATCCCCTTCTAGAATAGCAGACATGACGTGTAGAAATTCAAACACGCCGTGTCTCCTTCAGCTGCCACATGGGCGTGTGGACTTTTCTCAGCAATCAATACTTCTATAAAGTAGTACATGGCATGTAACGCCACCTCACATGGCATGTATCTTCTTCCTTGTGACATGGGCATGTACTCCATACTTCGGTATGTGTCCCTGTCTTGATGTACAGGGCGTGTATAAAAGTACACACCGTGTAGTTTCAAAATTTTCACATGCTTCCCTTGATTTGTGTATTTAGCCAGAAATCTCTTGAAAGTAAACATAATCAAAAAAATCAATGAATATGTTCATAAAACAACAAATATTTGTTGAAAACATGTTTTCATCTTCAATTAAATATATGGAAATGTATACACAAATTGGGTGCATCAAATTCCCCCACACTTAGACTTTTTCTTGCCCTCAAGCAAAATCTCAACATCTAGTTAAGAGAGCGTATACTTTAAAAGGAATGAATTTAATTAATCAAATTTATAACTAATAAATTTACTGAGGGAAAATTATAAAAGGCACAATCAAAGTCAATTCATAAGATATTAAAATCATGCCTCATATATAATGCAATTAACTACTCTCATCCTCTTTCAACACATTTTTCAACCTTTCAAAAATAAGCATGCCACTTGATGATTTACCTTACGAGTTAAAATCACACTCCACACTCAAGATGTTTTCAATCAAATTTATGCTCAATCTAAGGTATATACACTCTATCCATTGGTTATCAAGATATCTTGTTCTCTACTTCAAAAAAAATTGAATTACGAAAATCATGAGGGCTTTATCAAAAAGGTATTGATGTCTCTGTGGCAAAGAGTAAGTAGGTTCATATGGGAAAATAAATTCTGAGGCTTGAAAAAGGAAGCCTAATTCCTTTAAACAACATTTCATTATATTCAAAGTAAACCTCACTGAAAATTCATCCTTCACAAGCTCAGTAAAATGATTTTATAATCATCTCCATCTTCATTAGGAAAGTAGGGTTCATGGGAAAATAGGCATAAGGACCCCTTGTTGTTTGTTTTTTTTTCAAATACAAGAAAACACAAGGTTAACACTTATGAATACAATGAGTAGATGTTTTGAACCCATTCTGCCCCAAATAATCAAGAGGCCCTCCCCCACACTTTATTTCATGGATGTACATAAAAAAATATGCCATGTATTGCCATCTCCCTCTTTAAACTCAAATGAAAAATCATGCAAAGTTTAAAAATAAATAGGGTAGGAAGGGGAATAGGCCTGTAATGTGGCTTCCTATAAAGGATGTTCATGGATTCTATGGGCTTAATGAAGATTAAATGTAGGGTAGGTTTCAAGAATAAGGGGTGAAAACAATCTAGTGCCTCAATCATTTAAAGTAATTCAAAAATTTCTTCATGTTTTGAAAATAAAAACAAACAAATTCTGGTAGTGATGAATATCCTATGAATCTCTCAAGAAAGAGGGTATTAGAAAAGAAATATGAAAAAAAAGGTTAGAATACCTCTCAGGAGTGGAAACAAATAATAAAGGGACAATCAGGTCATGACATGCATATAAATGATTAGCCTAATCAATGTAATTTAATCAAGGATAAAAAGTTGCAATTGAAACTATATCAGGAGTAATTTTAAAATACTTATGAACTAAAATAAGTATGTAACATTTCCAAAAGTTTCTACTGATAACTCTAGAATTTATAAGACTGATTAACAAAAGTTGCTTTATATTTTCAAATATAGAATCTAATAATGATGTCTCCTAGAGTAGTTAATGGGAAAAGACGAAGGAGAAAAAGATAGATGCTCACCCACAATGAATAAGGCAAATGGCCCACCAAGTGCAATACTAAGGTAATGGGTTGGAAAGGGGGTGATATGGGGGGAAAATGAGGGAAATAAGTGGAATAAGTAAATCCAAAAAGAAAGAAAATAAAAATGGAAAAATACTCCCCTCGTGAAATGTGATGCCCAAGGCATGCCATGCCCGTACCTGTGACTGTCATGAAAAAGGAAAACTATAAACATGCATAACATCACAGAAGAGAAAATGGAAAAAGACATATATAAGAGAAATAAAAATGTCACTAACATGGGGTCACCTCAGGGGACGACACCTCAAGTACAGTATCAGTCGGTAGAGACAGCGCTGGAGGCTTGGAAGCATGAGGCTCTGACTCTGCATCAGGAAAGGATGATGATGAAGTAGGAGCCACATGTACTAGACTCGGGATTGGAAGATCAGAAGCAGGCCCTGGCCTGGCAGAAGTGGCAGCAGCAGAGCTCACCGTAGTCATCAGAACAGAATCTGTGGCATGTGCAGGTGATGGCGGTGGAGCAGCAGCAGAAGGGCCAGGAACGGAGGCAGAGGCTGGTGGCTGAGGCAGTGGAACACCAAGATGCTGAGAAATATGCACCAACATATGCTCCATCTGGTCCTGGAGGTCATCCATACGAATCAATTGGCGTGAAATGGTGTCATGGCGGCTAATGGTACAAACTAACATCTGCTGCATCGTGGCTAGACGGAGGGAAAAGTCAGATCGACCGAGGGTGTGGGGGTAGGTGGGACGGGGCATGGGACAGAAGAAGGAAGGGTATAAGAAGTTGGGTCAGTAGGAGTTGGGTGAGGTGGAGAAGCTGGGGGGGTGGGGAAGGAGGAGCGGGGTCAGCAGCTGGGACAGGGGGGTCAGCAGGTGGCGGGGCTCGAGCCTGAGCAAGGATGTAGGCATCCCCTACTTCAGGACCAATCCCATGCGAATGAGCAAGAGAAAGTCCATCTGTTGGGGTGAACCTAACAGGTCACGAGGTAAAGAGGGATCGAATAACCTTAAGTAGTGGGAAAGACGGGTGGTGTAAAACCAGCCGTTTAGGTTTCCCAAACGGCTGGTAAACATGGAGTGGAAATAGGAGGCGACAAGATAGGTGAGGTCCGGGTAGTCTTGCCGAAGGACACAAGTAAGAAGCTCCATGTCATGGCTGGTCATGACCGCCATATCCTCATGGCGGGGAAAAAGGATGGCGCTGAAGCACCGGTGGGTGAAGAAAAGGAAAGGGTCAGCTATAAGAGTGCTATTCTGGGATGTGGGGGAGTACTGGTGGTTAGGCCCAGCGATCTCCCGCCACATGGAAATAAGGTCAGAGCGCTCAGGCCAGGTCAAGTCATAAATGGGGGGTGGTGTGATAGGATGGGGGTAGAAGCCACACCTTCGGCCAAACGTTGTCATGGAAAGAGAGAAACGTCGGCCACCTTGCCGGAATCGAACTATAGGTACCGAATCTCCCAGTGTCTCTCGGTACTCTGCTCCATCGAACTCAAAGGAGGCCACAAACTCCAATACTAAATCATGGAACAAAGGAGTGCTGACCTGGAAAATCTCGAGGAGTTCGGTGTGCCTGAGAAGCACCTTCAATTCCTCCCAAATACCGAGATGCTGCGGAATGCTGCTGTCAAGGTACCAGCCACTCAATGGTATCAGCCGAAGAGAGAAGCGTCGGAACCTGTCGTATGCGAGTTCAGTGACCGGGAATACCGTACAGGGATAGGGAGAACCTGGAGGTCCCGGGCTAGGTGTCAGTGCAGTAACAACGTCTGGCTATGGAGGTGGATATGCCGAAGAAGAAGGTGGATCAGTGGAAGGTGTGCTCGAAGAGGGAGTAGCTTCTGAGGATGATAGTACATGGAAAGTGGCAGCTGGTGTAGCAGAAGTAGTCCCGGCCTCATCTGAGGGAGTGAGTGGTGGCAGAATGGCCAATGGAGGGAGCTCAAAGACCGGAGCATCGGGGTCTGGCTGCGAAGGTGGTCGGAGTCGGATCTGATGATAGCTGGGCCTATCACCCTCGGTGGTGGAGGCTGGTTGCTTCCCGCGGGAAGGATCATGATCATCCAAATCCTGAATTAGAATGAAAAAGAAAAAAACCAAAAGAAAAAGAAAATGGAAGAAAATAAAACTATTAAAATATGAGAAAACGGGAAAATAAAAGTACACGGCGTGTACTCCAGAGTACACTGCGTGTAGTCAGCATATAGAGTATCACGTGTTCTCTGGAAAGACACACCGAGGGTGGAATTAGACCATGTAACAGTAGACAACATGTACTGCACATACACGTCGTGTTTACTCAAAGTGTAGGTGGTCGTGCAATATAAATGACACGGACATGTTGTTATCAGTTCAAAGAAAATAATACACGCTGTGTAGGTACAGGCCACGGCTTGTACTGCACATGAAGAACATGGACATGTAGAGGGTGAGACACGGGTCGACTAGACATTTAACAGACACGACATGTACCAAACACACACACACCGTGTATAAGAACAGTTGGTGATAGGCTGTGTATGTGCCACACACGGAGGGGACAAGGAAAATGGTCTAAACAGTGTGTACCGAACATACACACCGTGTATATGCAAGGTTTCGAAATATTTTGGGTCTGGCCATGTACATAAGTACATGGCCTGTGTTCTTCATTTTGTGGTCGTGTACTGCCGGAAGCCGAATGGTCGGTCGATCTGATAAACACCCTAAACAATTCTAAAAATTTGAAATAGCGGGTGCAGAACGACATAACTTGACCAAGGATCACAATGTTAGAAGAATCAGAACTTGAAACACCCCAAATCGACGGATCTGGAAAAAGGGGGTTCGGGTGGCGTTCAGGAGAAGAAATAGGAAGAAAGGAGAAAAATGGGGCGGCCGTGTGACACGGCCTCAAGCCAGGTGACCCACAGCATATACAGCCGCGGTACACGGCTTGTATGCTTGGTACACAGCTTGTATCCCGAATTTTTTTATAAATAAATATAATTATTATAGTAAGATTTATAATAATTATTATTAAAAATTAAAATAAAATAAATATATCTACAAATTATATTATACATAATCCTATACACTACGTATATCGGGAAATTCAAATTGTGTATTGTAAAATGAGAAAAAGAGTAGTACAACCATTGGTCCGGTGCTTGGGGCGGGATTCGAACTGGCGATCGGCTGATTCGAACGGATGCCCTAACCCACTAGATAAATGGTTGTTCTTCTATCCATATGTATTATATATATATATTTATTCTATACGGACTATACACACGGAAAGAAAGACTAGCATAGTGTGTGGTTTTTATTTAGAAAAGGATGGGGGTGAAACAGGGAGATTAGCCCGATTCGAAACCGGGTCTTGTGAACCTGGTGCCGAGACATTGCCAATCCTCCAACATCACCCACATTTAATTTCTTATTTTTAAATCGTTTTTAATTTATATTTTAAAAATCATGGTTCACACGGTGTATATCGGAGTACACTTCGTGTGGTTTTATTAAAAGAACAAATGATGGAAATGGGACAGTTGTCCGGATTCGAACCCGGGTCTTTTGAAACCGGATTACGATTCTACCCAACCGGTCCATCCCCACCATGGGTTTTATTAAACATATTTATATATATATATGGAAAATACCACACACATCATGTAATTAAAAGGAGAAACCCCGTGCTGAAGGTTGGTCAGGAGGATTCGAATCGAGGACGACTCGAATAAACTCTAGTGACTTTGTCATCGGCACCGGCATAATCCATGGAAATTTATTTGGTATTCTAGTGATTTATACTATTAATATTATAAATTAAAAAGATAAGTACATTCCGTGTATATAAGTGGGACACTACGTGTAACCTCTGGGTTGCCTCCCAGGAAGCGCCTTTATTTTAGGTCATTGGATCGACCTTCTTACCTTACATACCTGATATTTATGGTGGACAATGGTCCCAATAGTGGCCGCCATGGCCAGTTAAGAGTTGCAAGTTCTCGGGCTCTTCTTCAACATGAATGTCTAGAATGATAAAGTTATCAAAAATATAGGAACATACCAGATCATCCACCAGGTGATCGTCCATAGTAGTTATTGCAGAACAATCCTCATGATCATACAATGATGCCTGCTTGATTTTTTTGAGAACATTGTAGGAGACTCTCTCGTCTCCTACCCAGAATATAAGCTCTCCTTGGTGCACATCAATAAGCGCCTTTCCAGTGGTGTGGAAAGGTCTTCCCAAAATAATTGAAACCTCCGAATCCTCCCCCATGTCGAGGATGAGGAAATCAGCAGGGAGAATCAGCCTACCCATCTTGACCAGTACGACCTCTAGTAGTCCATTCGGGTGTTTGATAGATCGATTAGCAAGTTGAAGGGCTATGTGGGTAGGCTTGAGCTCATTGATGCCTAGATTCTTAAAAACTACGAGGGGCATGAGGTTCACGCTGGCCCCTAAGTCGCAGAGGGCCTTCCCAAACTCGCAAGATCCAATAGTACAAGGAATGGTGAAACTACCTAGATCATGGATTTTGGGAGGAATGGAATGATGAAAAACCACGAAGCACTCCTTAGTTAGTGAAATAATGCTTAAATCATCCATCTTCCTCTTATTCGAGAGGATTTCCTTCATGAATTTACTGTAGGTGGGAATCTGATTTAGGCCCTCTACAAATGGGATGTTGATATGTAGCTTCTTGAACACATCTATGAATTTGCTGATTGGTGGTCCAGCTTCCTCTGCTTCAATCTTTCCGGAAAGGGTAACATATTATTGAATGGTTGGACTACCTCCATTTCTTTATTTTTTAAAGCATCCTTCTGTGGGATTTTGGATGAGGAGGGGTCGGTATTGGTACCTTTTTCATCAACAGTG
Source organism: Viscum album (assembly GCA_963277665.1). Lineage (NCBI taxonomy): Eukaryota > Viridiplantae > Streptophyta > Magnoliopsida > Santalales > Viscaceae > Viscum > Viscum album. The sequence goes on along the minus strand of OY728159.1, from coordinate 413,148,378 downwards.
GGTGTGGATGCACCTAGCTATTCTGATTGGTTCTGCTGGAGCTCTTTTCCCCTCCGGAGCATGATAGCATTGGCCTCCTCCCTTGGGTTCTTTTCGGTGTTCCCCGGTAGTGTACCGGGCTGCCTCCCTAAGAGTTGATTTTCCATATGGCCAATCTGATTCTCTAATCCTCGAATCGAAGCATCCTGATTCTGGAACCGAGTCTCAGCAGTAGATATGAATTTAGTCATCAGATCCTCTAACTTTGAGTTGTTCTCCTGCTGAGGTGGTTGTTGATCCGGTAGAGGTGGTGGCTGCCGTGGCTGCTGTGGACGAGGATTTTGATACCCTTGTAGCTGATAAGGACCCTACTGTGGTTGTTGCCTCCTTTTGTATTGGTTCTGGTATGGAGGCTGGTTGTAGTTGGGCGGTCGCTGGGGCAGAGGATTCTACTATTTTTTTCCCCAGCCTGTGTTCTATTGATCTCTCCATGCCGGGTTCTGGTATTGCTGGTACAGGTTGGGCCCTCTATTTTGGGCAACATAACTCACCTCGCTCATTGAAGGGCCTCCAGTCGAACCCGTGCATTCTCCCATGAGTGGTTATCACCACAGTCGCCACATGCCGGATGGTTCACCGCATGATCTTTAGATGCTCCTTTGAGGTTCAATTCGTCGATTTTATTGGACACAACGTCCAACTAACCTGCTAACATAGTGGTATCATCAATGTTGTGCAGACCCCGCATTTGAGTCCCCCGCTCGGTGTGCCACTGGAAGCTGTTGGCTGAAATTTCATCCAGTAGTTCGAATAGTTCTTAGGGGGGTTTCCGCATCACCGTACCTCCACCAGCAGCGTCCACAACGGACATGGTATTTGTTGTAAGTCCTCCATAAATGGTTTTTACTTTCATGCATAGTGGGAGTCCGTGATGGGTGAATTTTCATAACATCTCCTTGAAGTGTTACTAGGACTCATACAATGACTCGGAGTCGTGATGCTGGAAGTAATGGATCTCATTCCAGAGTGTCACTGTCTTGGATGGTGGAAAGTAGTTGGACAGTAATGCATGGTCTAGCTCCTCCAAGGTGAGGATAGATCATAGTGTCAGCGCCTTGATCCAATCCCTCGCCTTGTCCCGTAGAGAAAAGGGGAATAGGCGAAGACGAATGGCGTCCTCGAACATGCCATTGTACTGAAAGGTGTCGCAGATCTCCAGAAAGTTGGAGAGATTGGCGTTTGTGTCCTCACTGGCTAGGACTCTAAACTGGACTGTGTTATAGATCATCTTCATGATAGCAGGCTTGATCTCGAAGTGCTTGTCCTTGACCGGAGGACGAACGATGCCCGTATCTGCTCCGTGAATCAATGGAAGTCCGTACTCCATAAGGGTACGTCATGGAGGTTGTTGTCGATGGGGTGGAGCTTGCATGAATTGCTCCTGAGGGGAAAAGTATGATCATGGGAAGAGTTGTTGTGGCGGCCGTTGGTAATCCCTTTGGAGGAATTCCATGAAGGCTCTATGAGGTTGCTCTAGTGGACCAGAAGCAGGATGCTGATGATCCTGGTATTGATGCTCAGTCGTAGCATCTATGGCTGGTGCTCAATCTTCCTTGTTCGCCATGGGTTGTGGTTTATGGTTGTGAGTTTCTGTCCCAGTACACTGACTATGAAGCAAGGTACGTTCGATTTCTGGGTCAAGCGGAACTAATTTCTAAGACTCGGCGCTTCTGGATCATGTAAAACGTCTAAACATACACTATAATCTCTGCACAACAAAAAAAAAACCAGGAGTAAAAGGGGAAAAGAAAAGAGAAAATTTGAAATGGGATTAGAAAATATATTTTTGATAATTTTTTATTTTTATTTTTACATAAATCAATTATTAACATAATTGAAATCTTAGCACTAAAACCAAGCGTGTCCCCGGCAACAGTGCCAATATTTGGTCATGCTTGTCGTTGATTGAAGTTATATGCATCACAAATTAATTACCCATTCTTAGAACTTTAGTATAGCATAAGTTCAGGGGAGATCCACAGGGAACCGTGGTGTGCATGAATTAAATTGAGTTAATACATAATTAGGTGAAGTATGCAGAATTTAGAATCGATAGGGATGATTTTGGGTTTTTATTGAAACTATATTGATTTACTTTGATGAAATGGATACAGTTTGAAAGAAAAAACGGTTAAATTTAAATAGTTTTTTAAATGGTAAGAAAAGAGGTGTCGGGGCTGTGTTGATTAAGGAGTTATTCTGCAGATTGTTTAAATGGTTTTGTTGTTCATAATAATTCAATCATTCTCAATTTCATTTAGTTAAATGATTTCCTTGGTTCGGTTCCTCTTGTTTGGATTTAGAGAAGTTGACTCCATGATCTGGTAGTCAGTGTTCCTAATTCTTTATTAAGTTCATCCCATTATTTGAATCAGTGAAATCCTTCCAATGGCCATGGATGTTTTCAATTTTAATTTTCTTTTGTATCACTTAGAATTCTTCCCTTGGTCCGGCTCAGAATTCTTAGTTACATTTAACAGTATATTAAGAAGGTTAAGATGAATTACAACGATAAAACACAACTATATAAAACAACTTACAAATTTCGATCCCTTAATCCATATCCCCAACATGAGGGTTTTAGTTACACATAGAAAGTGGAGGTGAAATTACACACGTGATACCTGACGGATTCATCGTGTAAGCATTGAGGTAGGGTGTCGGAAGGTGGAGTAGTGGAACTATGGCACCACGGTGGCCCAGGAATGGTAGCAACGGAGCTTATTCTCTCCTCCAAAAGTTTCTAACTCCCAAATCTATAGGCCAATGCCTCTTTTTATATAAAACTAATGTACACGGCGTGTATAGAAAGTACACGCCGTGTACTTTTCGTCAAGGCGCTTTGGCGCCAATTTCTCTACTGGCAGGTGGCCTAACACGCCGTCTTTGACTGTTGAACACGGTGCCGCCTGGTGGTTGGGGGTAAACGGCATGTAGTACCACCATACACGGCATGTAGTGTCATAAGATTGGCCGCCAGCCCCATCTAGAATAGCTTATATGGTGTGTAGAAATTCAAACATGTCGTGTCTCATTCAGCGGCCACATGGGCGTGTGGACTTTTCTCAACAATCACCACTTCTAGAAAGTAGTACACGGCGTGTAACGCCGCCTCACAGGGCATGTATCTTCTACCTGGTGACATGGGCGTGTACTCTCTCCTTCGGTCCATGTCCCTGTCTGGATGTACACGACGTGTATAAAAGTACACGCCGCGTAGTTTCAAAATTTTCACATGCTTCCCTTGATTCGTGTATTTAGCCAAAAAGCTCCTGAAAGTAAACATAATCACCAAAATCAAAGAATATGTTCATAAAACAATATATATTTGTTGGAAACATGTTTTTATCTTCAATTAAATATATTGAAATGTATACACAAATTGGGTGCATCATCCATGAATATTAGATATCGATACCACTTATGGACCACTTGGGATGCACTATAATTGGGTGAGAGAACTTGTACATGTGTGATGGTACAATTATCATGAAATAAATTTTTATTAGGGATGTAGTTTTTTTACATGACCAATGTAATGATAATAAATATAAATTCTAAATAAATTAAAGTTCATTAATGTTTTACCTAGATTATTTTATACATTAGAGAATAAAAACAAAATTGTATCATCATGAGTTCGTCATCATTACTGAGTTTATGATCATAGTACATGTGTGAATCATACTTTTTATGATGTCATTTCTTTGTGATATTTATGAAAATTATGAAAATAAGTATTAGATAAAAATGATAAAGAAATTAGCTACAATTGTTGATAAAATGGTGAGAAAATAAATTGTGTAATTAGTAGAAAGTCACATATTCTTGATATATATATACAATCTGACAGTATCAATTATTACCATTCATTTATCAAAAAATATATTTCCTCTTGGGAAAATTTAGACTTTTGACAGTCCTGGTAGTACTAGAAAAATATAAATTCAAAAAGGATTAATAAATATTTTATATTAAATTATAACTATATTTGAAAAAACCACTTCAGGAATGCTAGATTGTTGATGTTATATGATATATTTCTTAAATATTAAAACATAATATCCATTATATTTTCCATTGGTTTGTTTGGGAAACATTATAAACAATGAAAAAATTTGTAATTTTCCTTGACAGATGTTTTGATAGTGAAATCTTATTATATATACCATAATACTTATTCACTTCTAGAAGTCAATATGCTTCTTGTGCTCATGGACTTTCCCCATTCCATGATTTTGATAACATTCAAACACATCCCTATAATAAAATAATTTTCATTAAAATATAATATCAAATAAACAACATGATGTTTGGTTTTAAATTTTTTTATATAATTAGTTACAAATTTATAAATGTCATCATGTGTTGTCAGATTATTGGGTATCTATACAGTAAATTTAGAAAATAAATTTTTTTATTTTCTAAATTGACTATATTGAGTAAAAAATTCTTCGTAAAAAGGAAAATAATAATAATAAATGATAGTAATTAAAATAAATTTGATATGATTAAATTGTATAGTTTTACCCCTATATCATTGGTAATAATAATATCATTATTTTGTATGTTTTATTTCAAAAACAGGGGGTGGATTTTCCATTTTTACATCAATTTTATTTGATTCCAATGAGATTTCTTATATAAATTTAATGTGAGGAATAATGAGTCCATATTTCTATTCAAAGAGTTTTCCATTCAAATAGTATTCATTTATAGTCTTGAAAAAAATATGAATGGTATTTGGTCATAATTAACATAGTAGACAATTTATTGGAAAAATATCCCTAAAACACAGCTCATGTATACATTTACAACAAATACTCATAGAAATACATACTTGAGGATTCCACTTACATTCCCAAGAGAAATAAAACCTGTAATGGCCTCTCTGTACATTATTATCTTCAAAATCAACTATGAAATTACAACCACATTATATCCTTGTATATGCATGAAACATTTTTGTTAGTATACATTGATGTTGAATGGGCTTGGAAAATGTAATTTTTCAAAATATTTTCAATTTGTTAGACTATCCTAACGATATATTTAATTTGACCTTCAATTTCACCAGTTCCATTTTTTGTTCTGTAAAAAAAATCATTACTTCATAACATTTTCATATTAATTATTATAGGGTTTTCCTGAAAAATAAATTAGAAATTAATACATCATTGTCAAATTTTTTTTAAATTATCTAATTTCCACTATAAAAACTCTCCAAAAGCTTTATCCATTGTATGGATATCTGCATCATCAATTGGAACATATATCTTGACACTCGGCTCTTGAGCTACGATCATCAGAACTCTAAAATCTACTATTTCTTGTTTTCTGTTGTGTTGATTAATTCCTCAGACATTGAAGTGCATACACCTCTTAATAAAGTGATAGGTGGGTTTTGATAAATATAAATAACAATCATTTCCACCATGTAGAATATCACTACAAGAATGGAATAAGTGTCTTCCAGGCCCGCATTTCACAAATCAAATTAAGAAAATATTTATTACAACTTCTAAGAAAACTCGTTAAGGGAAATGGTTCACCTCTAAGCTGGTGGGGGGGTCTTCATGTAGTGGTTATTCTTGTGTTGTATTTTCTCTCTGTTTCCTTCCCATAACATTTTATAAAGTTTTTTACTAAAAATTAAATTTTTTCTTCAAGAGAGGATAATCATGCCATAAAATCTTCCATTTTTTTATCCTTATCCCTATGATCATTTTTTCTCTCAAAATATGCTCAGGGTGACATCTCATAACCCAAACCTCTGCCTCAAACATTCAATTTTGGACACTTCAAGTCCAGTGATAGTAGTTTCTTGTCAAGTACATATAATGATGATTCCTATGTCGGATTCTGATAAAAATATAAGAAAATAAATAGTAATTTTTATGTAATATTTATTTAAATAAAAACAAATTTTATTATGTCATACTTATATATTCTTTCCACACTTTTTTGTGTTTTCTTCTATTAGGTTCCCTTCTTTATTTACACATGACTCATTCTATATCACAATACATAGGATGTAAGCATATTTTTATTTTAGATTCATCAATATACATATAATTATCGGAATATAATTATGTTGTTTTTTCATGTCACCTAAAAGTATTATTATAGTTTAAAATAAATACCATTTTTTTCAAGTGAATTTTATGTCGTCTGTGCTGTAAGGATTGGGTATGTTGGTTTTTATATCAATTTCATATTTTCAGTACAATGTTTCTATTTCATAAATTAAAAATTATTACTCAATGTGATTAATACAAATATTTTCAAACAAAGTATTACCATTCATAATGTTCCTGAATAGATGTAACCATATAATGACCAATAAATGAATCCCATGCCTCATGTCTTATCATGTATGTATACCCCTAAAGTGGTGTGGATTTATTTTCCCTTCACCATCTTTGGTACTAATCTTCAATATAATTGTGGGAAATCCTCTATTAAAATTTACAGCAAGAATTATAAAAATTTCATTCATGTTTCATCTAAAATATGTTAACTTTTCAAGGGATAAAGAAGAGTAAGTCAATGTTTCATTATTTTGTTTTTTTAAAACAAATAAATCATATCCTAATACTACTGCAATCTCTTTCTATATCTGCATCATAAGCATGTGGAAAACAGTTTACCATGATTCTATATTAATTGGAATTTACTCTAGAGTGGTGATCCCAATGTATCTATTGAACATGGCCTTATTGTGGTTAATATCATGGTCGCATGCATTCTATCCATCCTCGAATTTGATTCCCTTTCGTATCTCCTAAATAATGATTTCAAACACTATCACCCAACAAGACTCCTATTTTTCTAGGACATCATCTGTTCACTGTTTACCATTTCCTCAGGTTCAACATCCTTAATTAGTTGTTCCTGTGGATTTGTAGCATCATTATGTGAAGAATATTGTTGTTTCAATTCATTGAGAGCATCAGTAGGTTTAGAAACATATTGTTCCTAAGGATTGGTAGTATCATTGCATACGGTAGTCATTATATATTTAAGTGGTTGAACATTTAATTTAGATTAAATAAATAAATTAGTGAATAGATAATAATATTAGTTAACACAATGTATATTACAAAATTATATTACCAAAATATAGAACTCTCTTTTTTTAAAAAAAAGTGAAATGTTTTTTACCTCTCTATAGAGTATATAGATTCCTTTATTGTCATCTCCCCTCTCATGAAATACCATACTAAATTGGGAACACTATGAAATGTTTTTGATTTACCAATGAAAGGGTCATTCTCATTTGAAGTTTAATCTAACCCTTCGGTGGATTTGTTCGCTAACAGATGAATTGGATACATTCAGGTTGCCGGATCTGGAACATAAAATACATGTACTTCATGTGAGGGATGAAAAAAGGATTCATCATTTTACCCTTCCTTACAGAAATTGATATTCACAAATCTCAATTCATATATTTTAATATGAATATTCTTATTAATCCGCATGAGTTGAAAAATTGGTAGTTGGGTTGTTATATAATTAAACTCCCATATTTGGTTGATGATGAAAAAGTATAAAATATCTGTATAAATATGTTTTTTTTCCTTGGTACCAGATATATGCATCACTTCAGCCACAAGTGTAACTACACTATTTTTCATGGTACTAAATTCATCATGTTCATTTTAATAGAACATATATCCATTAATTATATTAATATTATAAGTAAATATAAGAACACTTGTTCCTTTGTCTATCCATAATATTCATTCGAAAATTTAATTTTGACTTTCAGATGACTCCTTAAAAATATATTCTCAAACCCATCCTATTAATTTTTTCTTATTTGTATTTTTTATCCATATTTCATCCCATGTGTGATTGAAATGCCTAAAAATATCATTATGGGTTTCAGCATATGGGCCAACCTAAAAAATTATAAAAAATGAAAAGGTTGGACTAATCATGATCTGTAATAGTGGTTGTGAAAACATCTATTCATGAAATTTCGTCCCACACAAGCTACCCAGTGTGATGATATTTTTTATACCAATGACTTCCACACTATACTACTTGTCGTTACATAATTTAATATCTTCCTCAACAATATATCCCTCTAAAATCAACCGCCTTTCTAATTTTGATATTTTATATTACCTTTGAAAATCATCAAATATCATTCAATGCTATATATCCATCCATAATGTAAAGGACTTCATAGTCGAATCTACCTTACCAAGTGAACTATCATATCACAGAATTGAAGTGGGAAGAATATTTTATGTTCACATAATATGAAAATAATTTCTTTTTCAATACATGGATGTTTCATTGGGTCTAATTTTTTTTTGTATTTATCATTGAAAAAGAAATAATTATTGGTTAATTTATGAAGGAGATTCATGGAAGAAATGAAAAATAAATCTACAGTCATTTTACATTGCATCAAAACATGTAAGGAATGTGATTTCATAACCATTATCATTAAGTTATCCATTGACATGATATTATTCATATTCAGTGAATACCACTCTATAAGCTTTATATCATTAAATAAATTTCAAAACGGATATCTTCCCTATATAGAAAGAGTGTAAGAAATTTGTGAAAGAGAAGTATATTTTTTACCCTTCACTGGCACCAACACTATCGTATTCCCATGAGAATGATTTCCATATTGGACTTAATTACATCTTTTTTATGAGTCAATTTATTAAAATTCTAATGACAATATCACTTATATATTTTCATCAAGGATAACATCATGAAAATTCATGATGTAAAAACAGTTATAGTATGGTATTTAAAAAATATATAACCTTTTCCAACTTGTTGTTATAAGGTTTTTTGAAAAAGATTTGCGAAAATAAATATCCATATGTAATACATTCTCAAATAGTTGATCACTTATTATTGGATATAGTGTTTTACATTATTCTACACTCCCATTGAATGATGTTTTCCAAGATTGGCAGTTGTGTTGCTAAGGTAGAAATATGTGATATCCTAAAAACATAGTCTTCGATGAATTTTTTAACCTAATTGACTATATACCTTATTCAAAAATGGGAAACCCTTTAGTTCCATTAATTCTATATCCTGAAAAAAAAATATAAGTAGAAAACTTGTTTATCATCTTGTAAATCATGGGTCACTACATGAAATCTTCATTTCTATAATAATCACACAATGTGTCACCTAAATTAATAAATAATTACAAATATTCAATCAATGAGGAAAATAAAAATAATTATAATTACCTAGTAGAAAACATAATGTATTTTAATTTCATGTATAACCACTATGGAAAGGTAAAATATACCAACATAACCAGCCACACACTATGCATGCTATTTTTAAAACCAAATGGATTCACTACATATATAGATATCACTAGATGATGTTTTCTCAGATCATGTTCAAATTTTGGATTCTCCTGATTAATTATCTTCTAATAAAAAGAATCTATCAGTTGAAAAATATTCATATATCTAATTATTTTTTCTTCATGTCACGTCAATTGTCATGAGAAATCCTCACTTACATATAGTCACCTAAGCCTTAAAATTATTCAAATGTGCAATACAACATTCATTGGACTAGATTCAAATTTATTGTATCAAGAAGCACCACACATTTTGAATTCAAAACATAATATTTGGTCATTTTGAAATAGTATAAAATCATTGGGAAAAGAATGTATTCTATCATAGATTATACCAATTGAATGCTATATTAATTCGGTTTCATTTGTCTGTAAATGAACATCACCATCTTCTTGTATCATATCTTTCCATAATTCAACCAGTTCAATAAAATGGAAATGAATCCATCAATTTCCATCTTATAAATTATACTAAATCAGTACAGTTAAAAATCTATATATCTAGTACAATCAGCATACAATTGTGTATTTTTACGACTCTTTAACTTGTCAAACAATTTTATAAAATCACAATGTTCATCTCCAACTATCATGATAATCACCTCAATACAATCTTCACCATAATTAACACATGTAATTAAATCATCATCTAACCTCTTTCATTTTTTAAACATGTAATAGTATTATTTGATCTATAAAATAAATTTTTATCCAAGTCACTTGATACATTCAGTTTTTCTTCATGATTTTTCCATAATTTATAACGTTTATCTATTTCATGCATGATCTAATTTTATCCAAACTCATATAGACTAAATAGTCTTGAATAATAAAAGATTAAATGTGGAAGAAAATTTAGAAGGTTTATATGCATGATCTTTTTCAAACATGATGAACTCTTTCACCCCAGCATCATTATATTTTTTCATACGGTTAAAATCCATTCTTTTTTTTGATATAAATAGTAATTTAATTAGTAATATTAATTTTTGAAAATAAATAAATACATAAAATGTGACCTTTCAAATTAAGGTAATCCAATATTTTAATGTATCAAATAATTCTAGAATTCTTTGAATGAAATGGATAAATAAATTTATGAAAAAAATTACTCCATTCGTGGTAGGTGTTATCTTATACATTCATCAACAATGATCACCGGTTCCTGGTACGAGATGACTAATTCTCAGAGTTGTTGAAGGAACATAAGTCCATTTTTAGAAGATATGGTTGGATGAGTCTTAGGGGAAAAATTAAATAATAAATATTTAGTTGATGATGATTATGATGATGATAGTTGTATCTTTAATACATAATTTTCTTTTCTAATGAGTTAGAGAAGCATCAGAAAACATTTATTTGTTTGTTTTCTCATGTTTCATAAAGTAGAAATAATATTATGGACCCTACAAGGGGATCCTTGATTTTTGTGTCCATGAGAAGGATCACATGGATGGTTTTACACTCACTCTTCTTGAGATAACCATTGAAGTTGCAGCATTCAAGAATTCTTTCAATTACTGCATGAAAAGGAAAATTATTTTTCTCCAAGGACTGAATTTCAGTAGTTATTAGGTTCCTGTGAAGCTAGGATTGTGGTAGTGGGGCAGTGATAGATATCCCATGGGTTGGATAGAGATAGTGGAATTCCCATTTCAAGGTGTTATTTTCAATCTATAGTACATATGAGGTGAGATTCTATGTATCTAAGAAGTCTATGAAAGTTAATATGATCATATAAATATATATATCACCATTTTTCATTACAAATGTATTCATTTAATGATATATATACCACTCATATCATTGAATTTATAATTAAGAAAACCACTTAAAATTTTGACACATATTTTAAGGAGTGTTTGAAAGGGAAAATTAAATTAGTGAGTGAGTGGATAAATACATTAATCAATAACAAAAGTTAATTTCAAAAGAGTAATTTTAAAATTTAAATTTTATCACTAATTTATCACCAATTCTTAGTGATAAATTAACTCTTACCTGGAAAAATAAATATGTGATATTCCTCATAATGGTAAGCACATATGCTATCATATAATATTCTTATTCAAAATTTTCTTTTTTACAGTATCCCTATGCATTCTAATATGGTATTAGACTATTGAATATTTACCATCCTTCAATGTTCCTTAAGAAGGGTTGGAGTTGATTTTTTTCTTTGATGATACCACTGTAATACATTGTTTCCATTTTCTGGTTTCATAATTCCTATAAAAACAACCAAATCCCTATTTTTATGTTTGTTCTTAGATGGTTCTTATTTTAATGTTCATGTTTCATTCTCCTCCATTGAATCCAACATGCTTCTCTAGAATCCTATTGGAAGGCATAATCCTCTTCCCTATCATATTCCATTAAAGATAGGCTAGAATTTGTATACATTTGATTGAATTTAGGTAACATTTAATAATTTTTTTAGGAATGAGTTATTAATTTATATTTTATAGATTTTAAGGGTTATTTATAAGATTTTTTGTTTTTATGATGAGTTATAATAACACATTTGGTATTTCAAGGTTTTTATCAATTATTGTAAAAAAATACATGTATAATCTTTATAATTCCTTGCCGGTACTATTATTTAGTTAAAAATTTTCCAAAGAATATTTCGGTTTTGTGCTTTTTAGTGTTATGAACACATATCTAGATATAACATGTGTTGGTTCATAATTTGTTTCTAATATTATACTTAATTTTTGATAAGTAAAAAATAAGGGTTCTATGTTTTTAAATTTATCATCCATTAATCATTTTTATAAATTGTTCATTTACTTTTTTTTGTTCTACATTAATATGAAACAAAATTTTATTAATCATTGAAAAATAAATTGAACTGAATGAGTTATACATAATTATTTTTAAAGGATCAATTATTATAACTTTTCAAGGAAAAAAGTTTAGAAAATAAATATATCTGTAGTCATGAAAACCAAAAATAAAAAAAATCAACATTAAATTGATGATGAATTCATTAAAAATTACGCATTCTCATGTCTCACAATTTCATACCCATTAGACAAATGTTAAGATGTTATTATAATTGAGCAGTAATCTGTTCTAATAACTCATATAGAGTTCAATAAAAAAATTATAAATTTCAATAATTGAAAAGAAAACCAAATTTAGAAATGTATAATATCAAAAAGAAAAACTAGTGTTTGTGTACTAGGTTGGAGTTCAAAAAATTAGAGTATCCAAGAATCTCAATGATCATTGCGTTGGATTGATATGGTAAGATACATTGGAATTAGAAAAAATCATACAAACAATATACATAATGTGTAAGTGTTGTAGGTGAAGATCAATTGAGGTGTAGTAGGAAAAATTGAATTGGGGGGGGGTCATCTAATGAAGGTTCAATTGATTTTTACCATTTTATGAGATATGGTGGAATAATAATTTGATTATGTACAATGTTTGGATCATGATTAAAGTGGCGATGAAATAATCACATGTATTAGCACATTACATGATAGATTCATTGTGAAGCATAAGGAAGAGTAATGGTTAGGTTTCAATTCCCCGAAATCTTGAACGATGCTCTAGAGGAGGGGTCTGTTAGGGTTCTATTTAAATTATCTAAAAAATATTTTATAAGAACTTTCAAAAAAGCATTGATACAACATATTTTTATCGGTGTTGAATTATTAAGAACTGATAAAATGTGTATTTATATTCATTTTTCAATGATTAAAAAGATTGGTTTTATCTGCACCTTTTTAACATTTATAATACTAAATTTCGATCACTACTTATAATGCACTGATAAAGACCCAATTTTTATAATATTACAAATCCATTCAATAAGAAAAATTAATAAAATTATAAATAAAGGTTTTCAGAATTAAAAAAAGTATTTATAAATATATTTATAAATTAATATATTTATAACCTAAATATATTTATTTTTATTTATAGTTATATAAATATATAAATAATTATTTATAATTATAATTTTAAATAAATATATTTCGAAAAATTAGTATGTAATTATAAAGAAATTTTTATATTTTTATATAATTACATATAGTTGTATATAATAATAAAATTATTCATATATATTAGTATATAAATATATATAATTATAAATATAATAAATATATTTATAATAATTTTATAATATTTTAAATAACAAAATTTAAAATATATTTATATACAATTATAAATATATTTATATAATTATATATATTTATATAATTAGATGAGGGAGAATGCAGAGTGACACTCTATCTCTATAACGTGATGAGGGCTAGGGAACTAAACTCATGGTGCCCGATTAGGTTTGCAATCCGAATGAATTTCTTCTTTCTATTGGGGAATTTTTTTATACTCACAAATCAGATGGGGTGTGTAAGCATAGCGTGATATGTTTAGTGGCCACGAAGGACCCAATGACTTTTACTATTGGTATGGTGACTATATATTTAAAATATGATAGCAACACTGCCAATTTCATGTCCCATGTTTATTCAGTTTTGAATCAGGATCAAGATGAGGTGAATATGTGAACTGGTTGGTTCTTCATGGATTTCTTAGTTGATTCCCTCTCTGTTCATAATCATGTTTTGAGGAATGGATCATTGTAATTTGAGCAGTAATATCCCAAGGTCCTTTAGGTTTTCATCTGGGAGTGACAACACTCCATTATTGCTCAGGTCTCCACCCTGAATGTAAGGAATCCCGATAATCTCAATGATCTATATAAAAGTTGACAAAAAATTTGGGGATACAATCTATTGAGAATTAATGAAATTGAATTTTTTTCCCTAATATGTTTCCCTCAATTGATTTCAAATTGAATGCCTTGAATTTTGGCTCAGTCTCCCTAAAACCTAGTTTTCATGGAATCCTAGAGGAGGATCCCTTATATTGACCCTTCTTTGTCAATGAATTCTGTCTCCCATGTCTTGATTCACATAAATGGATGACAATGGATCTTTTTAAACACTCAAATACTGTGGGACATTTCATTTGTAGTGGGGACCCCAATTAAAATTATCAAACAAACCAAACATGATAGGTATGGTAACATTTCTATAATTCTGATTGAGGTGGACCTTTATTCCACTCTTGTTGAATCAGTCATTCTTTTTTAGGGTGATTTTAATATTGATCACTGAGGGGAGTTTGAGAAGCTGCCTAATTTTATAATTTTTTGTAATTTCATTGGCCATTCTGACGAAATATGTAACATAAATATGAGATAAACTTACTCTGGAAAAGTTGGTCATGTATTGGACATGTGTAAATTCAATGTTTTTGCTGATCCAGTGAATGAGGTTTCTCAGTAAGGGCCTGACAGAAGGCTTGGTTAGGTCATCAAGGATGTGTCTTAGAAGACAAAGCATAATAGAGGGAAAGGCTTGGTTTTCTGTGCCAAGGATGAGTCATAAAGAAGGAAGTAGGGGATGTCCTATAATGAAGTGGTCCAAGGTCTAGCTTCAACTGCTATGGGTGGATCCAAACATTTTTATTCTCATCCCTCTATGACCCTTGTGATAAAATACTTATATAGGTTTATATAACAACATTTTCAGAAATCATTCCACTTTTATATGACCCTACATGTGGATGGATTGGAGAAGGACGAATCCTCTAAAAAGGGTGATAACCTTGAATCGTCTGATTTGATTGGATAGGCTTAACAAAGATCTGGAATTTGAAATTTTACAAATGGTTCACATCATTTCAAGTGCATGGAATAATTAAAGGAATCTAGAGATGTTTAGGTACCAGTGGCTCAGGAAATTGAAGGTGATGGAAACCATGTACTCCAATCTCCATCCATGGTATCTGGGGAATCATGTTGGAATTTTCTTGGTGAGAATGTATTTTAGCTGGTCATTTCAAACAAGCCCATGACTCCTACATATGTTCATTGACATACTGAAACTAAGAAACTTCTTGAAACACATGAAAATGAGTAGGTTGGTCTTATGGATGTAGTGGGAATTCTAGTTGTTGGTGATACACTGTAATAGAAGGTGGTGGCTGACGAGGGTGTCATTATCCCATCAGATAATGGTCTCAATATAAATACATTTACTCTACATGATATTTTAAATTCATCTAATATAAGGGAGGTTTTCTATGAAGAATTAAACCATATTCATGGATATTTTTGACTTGAAGAAAAATTCCTATATATAGGGAATGTTAAAAGAAAGAACACCTCTGATCTAAATCAATATGGAAATGTTTTGATACTTCAAAAATATATCACTGAAGGCATTGAGCCCCACAATGGAGAAAATGAACCATTTGGCATGGATGATCAGGATAACAATTGTCGTCCATTGAAGTAGTGGAAGAGAGGTTGACACCCAAGAGGTCATTATGGATCCTAATGAAGGGGTGATTGATTTAATATAAGTTGATAGTTGAATGATTTTTTTTCATTGGTGGGGTTCTTGGTGCCACATTTTAACATTTTAACATCTACTTTCCTTTTTTGCGTACTTTCAATTTTAATAATTAATTTTAAAGAACTACAGATATTAATCCATGGTTCGCACCATTCCTGATATTTATATATATATTTATATATATATTTTCTAAAATATAAATATATATTTATAAATATAATAAATATATATTGTAATATTATAATTATTTAAATCAACAAATAATTATTTACAATTATAAATATAGTGATAAATAATTATAAATAATTATATTTAATTATATAATTACATATATATTAATATATACGTGTACGTAATTATAAATATAATAAAAATAGTTATTATTTAAATATAAATTGAATAAATTTAAAATTATTCATATATATATATAATTATTTATAAATTTTATTTTAAATAAATATATTTATAATTATTTGTATATAATTGTAAATATAATTATATAATTATATACATTTATATAATAAATATATTCATTATTTAAATATATTTACAATAATTTAATAATAATTATTATTTATTTATTTATATATAATTTCATTTATATATAAATATATTTATATGTACTTATATATATTTATAAATATATTTATGAAATTATATATTAAAAATACGGTATAATTGTGAAAGAGACACATGACACATCATTGAAAATATAGATAAACTACTTGCCTAGGGACTTGACCCCACAACCATGCCCCAAATCCCTCCTCACCCTTACGACCCTAGTCGAGCATGGAGGCATTATATATATATATATATAATTATAATTATAATTATAATTATAATTATTTTTATATATTTATTATAATTTTATAATTATTAAAATATATATATACATTTATATTAATTTTTAATTTGGGAATACATTTTTTTAAATTATATATTTACAATTTTCTAATTAATTATGTACACTCCATAGATATACATATGTACACATGTTATAAAAATATGTACAACCCACATACACATGCACATATATATACATACTTATAAATATATTCCCTCATGTACACCATCTATATATAAACATAAACAACACACACACATGCATAACGTAATGCATGCACATATATGCACATAGACATTAATATAAAAATATAAGTTCAAATATCACATATTAGTAATAAATCATTTATATTTATATAATTGTTTGAATTATTAATATATATACCATATTTATATTAATTATGTTATTGCATTTTTTAATTAATGTATATAAATAAACATTATTTTTTGAATATCAATATGATAATTTTATATATAGTAATGATATTTTTTTATTAAAAGTATTTATCAATGATAATAAAAGTTCTCATAGGTGTTAACCATTATCAGCACTAAAAAAGACTGATTAAGGGTGAACTTTTATTAGCACTTTTTGTAGGGTTGATAAATGTTACATTTATCAGTCCTTTTAACTTGCATTGGAAAATTTTACCCTTTTATTAATTCATTTTGTTTATCGTTGATAAAACATAGCATTGGATAAAGCACAAGCCATGGTAGTGATTTATTAAAATGATGATCAAGTGACCCAAATACAATTACTTGGGTCTACCCCAAGCTAGCATCACTCCTATGTCACCTCTTCTCTATGTCGGTGTATATGTAATCATTTTCATCATAAATTCCCACAAGTACGCTATCAGGATTTGAAATAAGGTCTCTTTGATGTGGATTCTAGTGGTGAATACCACTAGACTATGGATCAATCCATAATCTATATTAATATATTAATTAATATATAGATTTAAATGTATAATTGTATTAGCTCACACATATTTATATTCATATATTAAATGTATTTTATTATATATATATATAATTTTATAAATTTATAAATACAATTAACAATATTAATGATTATACATTTATATATAAATATTTGTCTATATGAGAATAAAAATGTAATAATATTTACAATTATTTATTATATATATATATATATATTTACAAACATATATAATTCTGAACAAATTTTTTTATATTTTTATATAAATATATTAACGTGTATTGATATATTAGTTTATATATGTCAAAATATATCAACATATATATACATATGTATATTAATAAATTAAGTGTATATAATTAAATATATTTATATATCTATATTTATTAGTTAATTTATTAATAAAAAGTTTTATTGAATGTAAGTAGTAATAAATAACCAGCCAAGTTGTTTTGGTTGTTGGTTTGTATTATAAAAAATCACATGGGGCGGTGATTGTTGTTTTTTGAAATGTGTGACTATGAAGTAGATGTTGTGAGTATGGTTGACCGAGGATAGGGAGATATAATTTCAATGGGGCGTGATTTTTTGTAGTGCTTGTTTTCAAGGCTAAGAGGGTGACCAACGATGTGGTGGGACAGTAATCAGATGTCCAGTATATAATCCATTTTCTAATTTTTTACAAAAAAATTTGTAAATTGTATGCAGCAAAATTAATAATGTTTAAAAAAACTAAATGATGGGGAAAACATTTCCCACAGGATTTCTAAAACAAGGATAAAAGGCCAACCATGATTATAAACATGGATATATATTAAATAACATCATGGATATATTACAAATTGAATAATTTACCCATGTTTAAAACATTTATAAATTAGTGACACACCATTTACCTATGTTTTGGTGAAATCTTTGTAAACGATATATCCATGATTAAAAATACTGCAAAAGATAAAATGAAAACACTATAATTGTTGATATAAGGGATACAAATGTCCCTGATGTCCATACCCCTCTTTGGAATGTTGTTCTTGCAGTAGATTGAGAGACATATAGGGGTTTTGTAGGGGGGAGTAGTAAAGTTGTGGAAGGGTATGAGTATAGAAAGAAATGTTTGGGAACGACTCGACTACTCTATATTAGGCATGTAGCTAGAGTTCCACAAGATGTTCAGGTCAAGGCTGGTGATGTGGTGTTGTTGTAAAAGAATGATAGTACCAGGTAGAGGAAATAACATAGGGGTGTTAGGATGGAACCTAGGGAAGATGGGTTATTCAGCTGTAGTTTTATAGAATACTCCAACTATTTTGGATTCATGACCATGTACCACCAAAGGTATGAATATTGTGTCATATACAATTTCATGTGCTTATTTTGATATAGGCATGTCACATTCCTTTTTTATCTTCCCTTTTTGCAAAAGTTTTTTTCTTGGATGAGGAAAGTTTGAATGGTGTTTTCACCATCAATACATCATTAATAGAATGGTTAGAGAATATCAATCATTGAAAGATGTTTTCACTAGATATTGGTGGTTAAAACTTGTTTTGGGAACATTTTGTGTTAGAAATGATATGATTAGACTTGATTCTGCGTATGAATTAGTTACTTCTATACCAGACTCATATCAACTATTACCATAGATGAACTAACTTTTTATCTGTAGAAGTAGTCAACTAATATTACAAGGGTGAGTTCATTCTTCAAGCTAGTTGTGCAAGTCTAATTCAGTTCATATTGTGTTGCATTACGACCCAAATCTCCAGTATTTCTCAAGATAATGGTTGAATGAAACATGATAATTTTCCTCCTGTGGTAGACTATTTTTTGGATGTTTTTTCTAACTAGTTCTATGACATATTGTTCAGGATATATATTGAGTTTACTATCGAGTTAGTTATGTGAGAAGATCTATTTTCTATCCTGATATATAGAAGAGAACTGTCAGAGCTTCATGATTTAGATGTTTAATTGGAATATGTAGAAACAAATTCTTTTTTATAACCTATTAGACCCCTTGGGGTTATCTGGTTCTCTTAACCAAGAAGGATTATGGGACATCACAGTTTTGTATGGATTATCGGGGATTGAACCACTTGACAATCATGAACTGGTATCCCCTTCCATGCATTGATGATCACATTGATCAGTAGGGAGGTTCTAAGATCTTCTCTAATATCAATTTTAGATTAAGATACCACCAGTTAAGGGTAAAACCATTAGACATGCCTTATATGTTTTTAGGATCATGTATGAATTGTATGAGTTTATTTTCATTCCATTAGGATTTATCAATAAATCGACAATATTTATATCGTTGACGAATAGGATCATTCATCCCTTTTTTGATCTGGTTTTCATGGTTTTGATGATAACATCTTAGAGTAATCCCAGTCAGCAGATGATCATGCCCAATATATTAACATCTTCCTGTGTATATTGAGATAAAATCAAATTTATTTCAAGCTAAAAAAAATTAGTTTATGGATTGATAAAGTGAACTTCTTAGGCCATGTCATATATTAGGAAGGGTTTTTCTTCATCTTAGGGAGTGTTAAAGCCATTTTATATTTAGAGAAACCTAATAATGTCTTATTTTTTATAGGCTCTTGGGTTTATTATGTTATTATTGGTACTTTATTATGGAATTCTCTTGTACGAAAGCACTAATGTTAGGGGTGACCTAGAAAGGGGTGAAGTTTGTTTTTTAGATGCCCGAGAGAGATATTTTAAAGAGTTAGAAGGAATAATTACTGTAGAAAATATCCTCACTTTACCTATTCTGTGTAAATTATACACCAGGTATGGTGAAACTTCTAAAGATGGAATCGAAGAAGTTATGATTCAGTCTGATCGAGTGGTTGCTTATGTATCTAGATAGTTAAGACTACATGATCTGAATTATCATACACATTATTTTGATTTATAAAGAGTGGTAAATTCCTCGAGATACTGGACGAATTATCTCATGGGTGAGAGGTTTTTTGATAAGAAAATTCATTTGGTTTGATTATAGTGGATGCATGGGTGATTTTAGGAGGATACATGGAAGAAAGAGTCTGATATGCAATCATAGTTGCCAAACATGTTCAATGATACCCCATAGTGATTCATTGAGGAGCTCGAGGTTGATTTGTTATGTGGTGGTTTGGTTGTAAGATCCATCCTTTTTCTAGATACGTTCCTCTTTGAGTTTTTTCATTTTAGCCTCACTGGTCAAGTCTTGTTCGGAGATGAGAATCCTTTGATGGGGAGAAATTAACTAAATATTAGGGATACATGTTTTTTTTGAATTAACAGAGTCCTATTAAATGAGTTAAATGGGTTTATGAGGTCTATCCATTATTTGGAGGACATTAGAGGTGGTTCGGTTTCATTCCATGGGAAATAGGCTGAAGGATATCTACTATGTAATTTCATTTTATGAAACAATGTTTCATGATGATTAACCATTTCCAAGAAAAATACATGATCTTGGTTCATGATGAGAAATGAATACACTTTTTGAAGGCATTAAAAATAATGTAATGTTTGAGTAGTGTTAAAAATCAACTGAGGTGACATGTGTTTTGGCGTATCCCTCTAAAAAGAAATACACGAAATGTATCTTAATTACACACCATGTAATTTCGGGACCATATTTATAAATGGTTTAATACATGGTATTGATCCCATTAACTCATTTTTAACTTCCTCTTATTGACCCTGGGGTAGCATCCAGTTGATTTTGGAGTGCCCCAATTGATTTTTAATGTCCCGATCACAAAATTGATCCCTTATAAGTGGTTTTGTTTCAGTTTTCCCTTTACTCAATTTGTTCTATATCAATTTTGGTGTAATATATTAATCATTGTTGTTTTTGGTTTTGATCATGGTTGGTTTTGATCTAAGATACTTCTTGATCCCATCTACTCCTATGTACTTGTTTGGTAATTTTAATGGAAGCATTGGTTGATTGCTAGTTAAATGGATGTGGTCAAAACCTTAACACTATGGTCTGTTTAACTAATAAAAATGTGAAATATTTTATTTCCTCCAATGTAATGTGTGCCTAAATTAATTAAATTATGAAATTAATTATTCCTCGAAACCCATTTGGATCAAAATTATAACCACTATGGCTTGTGGGTACCGTTCGGGTGAGAAAACACTTTGACTATGGATATATAGACTAATGGAAAAAATTGTTTTTAGTATAACATAGGATATGGGTTATTCCTTGATATAGATTCTTCTTGGCTTGGCCGAATTATTGAAGTGACTAACATGTTATTTTTTTAATAACAAATGATTAGATAAATTTTTTATTTGGTTATAAATAGAAATTTTCATAATTAACCACTTCGCCTAAGGAATTACTATTTTGATATCCCTAATTTTATGACATGTGTTGTGTTTCGTAGTCTGAATGGCCTAAAGGACTTATTTTTTATTTTATTATGAATAATCCCTCTTTTAAGGGTTTAAGGGGAAACCGAACATGACCCGTAGGCCCAAGGTACAAGGCCCGACTGACTAGCATTACATGACCAGAAGGCCCAGAGGCATACTGTGCCCAATACATAAACCGTAGGCCCAACCCACTTGAAATTCCCCTCCCCAGCTTCTACGTTATTTGATCACCTAGCTCCCCACCTTGCATTTCTGATCGCTTTCATTTCCCCATAGAAAGTTGCACGGTTCCTTGTCCGGATGGTGGCTGCCATACCCTCTCATTCTTCCAATCCGGTTAGCTCTACATATGGTGGATGCTACTCTTGTTGGTCTGATCCTCTCGTTTACCCCACCTTGTGTTGTGTTTCCAACACTATAATACTTATATATAAGGCATGATCCAATTTACATGTTGAAATGGTTATATATTAGGAAATACTCAAAAACATGCTAACATGATTATATAGATGGATATGCCGAGCTACAGATACTGAAATGCTTATATACTAGGCTTGCACCAAAGATATACTAAAATGATTTTATACTAGGCTTAGCTCTAACAAATGGTGAAATGATTATGTATTAGGATTATCCCTGATTGATTTCTAAAATTATTACATAGCTAGTCCAACAGAGTTTTATGTGTTTCACCATGGTTATATGTTTATGTTGGCTTGGTTGTGAGACATTCTCAGAGACATTTCGACATAGTGTTGAGGTGGATAATGTTTTACCATGGTGATGTGGTAATGGTTGGAATGGGTTTTCAAACATTCTCAGAGACATTCCAACATGGTGATAACGAATTATTATGGTGTATTAATTTATTTTCTTAATTAATTAATACACCTACTTATTTCATTTTTTCATACACTTCTTATCAGAATTGTTATGTTTAGACATGGTTTTAATGACATACTAAGTTATACTCACACACTATTTTGGACACTATTTTGTACTAGATCATATTACATGGATGTAGGATTTTATAAGGGAAATGGACCTTGTTGTTGATTATTTCTTGCTGGATGGGCTGGATTTTTTTGTGGGACTTACATGGGGTTTGGGACCCGGGGCATATGAGTATTTATTTAAGTCTTCCTGTATTTTATTTTTATTACTTATATGATGACATTTTGTTTCATTCACGTATGACATTAATTTTTTTTCTTTAATATTTATTTGATTATTCAGTAGGATTTCATTGTTTGGTTTTCCCCTATATGGAATTGTTTTCCACTATTTTTGATATTATGATCTTTATTTAGTCATTACTGGATTTTCACACTGTGTTGTAACATTGTATCCAAAGGTTATAGTCTCCCCACTATACTTATCACACCACTACTGCAAGTCAGTAGCCGCTCGCATATGAGGAGGTACTCTTGAGGTCTCATAACCAACCCGTTTCGGCCACGTGAGAGAGTGCCAAATTGGGGGACCTAACATTCTCACTCAAGGTAGACCCAAAACTTATACACATGAGAACTAAATCATTGTATTGGTGGTACTTCCAATTCTATATCACACCTTGAGGTTCCAAGATTTATAATCCACATCACCCACACCTAAATCCACCACTTATCACAAGAACATGAAATGCACACAACCCATACCATAATCTCACCAGATCGTCACCTCAAAGCCTACCTGTCATCTAGACTCTTACATTACTAGCACATCATGATATCATAATATCACCTTTTAATGTAAAACAACAGGGTCATTTAAACTTGTATCAATATCTACTAATTATCCACATCCCATATCCAACACCTAATGTTGTTCTCACAATCTATATGCTTTGTACAATCGTAAACATGGTCCCTCTCCCGAACCTTGTCAAAATTATACTTCACAATACTCACTAAGTTCTATATCAGACCACCATCAAAAGATCTCTCATCAATGAACTCATAGGGAAACCATGTTTCTCACACTATGTCAAGTCACAAAGTACTTATCTCAACCCTAGATCACACCAACTCTCAATTCCACCTTAGAAGGGTTATCTTTACATTGTATGAGATGCATTACCATATCAAAAATCCCATTAGGTCTAAGCCTTTCGTTCTATTCCAAAGTATCGCTATAAAAAAATCCTTGGAAACCCACATAACCACTCACATATGGAGATATATATGATGTCTCCATCTAACTCATATCATATTCGTGACCCATAGAAACTTGATCATTAGGTTATCCAAGTTTACCCATGTCTTAAATACCACTTAACATTCACACAAGTCTCCCAAAACCATCCTATATCACCTTCCAGGGTGCTCTCAATACTTATCCATCATACCAGCCCCAGACAACATGAATGAAATAAAATCATGCATAAATAGGAATATAGAATTGTATTAATGGGACCACCTACCTCAATAAAAAAATATATGAGTCAATAAAAGTGTCGATCATCCTTGGAAAAGTCTGTCAATGAATTTTACAAGATCATATCACCACATAAGATCTTATATCATGACAAAACATCCAAATAAAAATTATAATATATTATAATTAATTATTTGAAATTTATAAAAAGAGGATTAATTGCTGAAAACTCTCCAGGAATCATAACATCATTGAAACCATGACTAATCACAACTGGAAGGTCACTAGCTTACACCTAAATCCATCCTGAAAAATGCACCTATCATACATAACTTGACCAATCATTAATTTAATTTAAATTATGTAAAACTATCAAAATACACATTGGATGTGATGAAACTAAATTGAATTAGTGAAAATGGTGATTTATCATCATCCAAAATTCCCTTTAATCCATGTTAATAAAAATACCCATTGAATTGGCGTGATACCATCATGATCTGGTGAAATTTTTATCAAACACCTAGCTTGGAAACCACTAAAATCACTGGGATATATAGAGTAATAATGATATTTTAAGGAAAGGAAAATAACACCTAAAACCACTGTCAAATCACCACTAATAAAATCCACTGACATGTGGGTAAATGGAGTTGAAGGGAGTGGGAGATCTAGATAAATGGCCTCCCTTGATTCCCCATTTCCACTAAAAACCAAGGATGATGAACATAAAATTACACGTTACCCCCCCCCCCAATAAAAAAATATCCCTTGGGGTTTATCATGGAGTGTCCCCTAGTTTTCTGGTGAAACACCCCTCTAAGGGATAATCTATGGATAAACCTGAGGTGGTGTGGTTCAACACCAACTACAACTAACCCTTTAAGATGCAACCCAACACCCCATGATGCATCCAGCACAGAAGGTGGGGGGGAGCCCAATGACACTATAAGGTGTAGCCATTAGGATCCAAAATTGGAATTTTACTCACCAAAACACCCCAATGGAACCCTTAATCACTATGTATGGAAATCCTTGTCTATGTACGAGCACACCATAGAACTCAGTTTCTACATTTTTCTGGCATCCTTTAGTTGAAATTTTAGCTGTATGGCCACCCTAAGTAAACTTCTACGTCCTTTGAGAATCTAAAACATATTATTAGCCTCAATCCATTCCCAAAAACACCATCTTGGGATTATTTAATTCTTTGAATCCCAGCATAAGTCACAATTCACAATAGTTCCCCTATATTAAGACCAAAAACTAAAATTTCCTAAAACAATGTGCCATAAAATTCTCAACTTTCATGAAACATCCCACCATAAGGATTGACATCCTCTAGAAGAATCAAAGAGTCCATAAACCTTGATTTATATTCTACCATGATATCTAATTCACTATGGAATCTACATTTTTCAATAATTTAATGATGAATGCAGTTATTCTATGGAATATCAAACACCAAATATAACTATTCATTGAAAAAACCCCACTCACATAACACGTGTGAGCACACCATGATAGAACTCAATTTCACTCTTCAATACAGATATATTAAGGTGATCTTAATAGATTATTCAAAAAGATTATGATGCACGCCACTATAAGACTCCTCATTAAGGCTGATTTAGAATCCTATTTCTCCTTACAATAGGAATCACCAACAAAAAACTCCATTCAAGTGGTATATAAACATGATAAATGAAGTATCCATGTCACCACATCATATTCTATGTTAAAACACCAATCAAAAATTCTTATGCTGACTTCACCTAGAAGCAATTGACGCCAACATTGATGCATGTCCACATTACATTTTATGATCATGATTATTTAACTCTTGAAGAAATGTCATGAATATTAAAACAATAAAATAAAATTACAAAAATAACTATTACTCTAGTTCATTTGTATGATCTTTAACCACCTAGTTTAATTATCATGCTTCCACCTCAAGCACCAAAATTCCACTGATATGACCTACCTTGGTTAACTCCAACTCCGACCTAACATCCAAGCCAATGAATAGACTCTACTAGAAGATATTTGAATCCAAAAAATAGTGTCTAATATGGGACTAGATCACATATGATCCAGTTGCACACTGGTATCCCAGTTCTATCTTGACTGTCCATCTACTGATCTCAACACATCCATGAATCTCCTGATATGAGGTCCATTTACCCATGAATGGTACGATGATCCTTATTATAGGTTCATCATTATAATCAATCCACTAAACTAAGACACAATGTCCAAATCCCACACACTTTCCATTACTATATGTAATTACTGTATGAGGTTATCCTTGTAATGACCCAATCATTTATAAATAAAATTCCCATTGTGATTTAATTGAATGAATTATTATATATTATGGATATTAAAAACTGTTTCAATTATTTAGTTTTATCCTATCAGATTTAAAATAAAATTAAGTAGCATTATTTTTGAAAATATAACTGTTTAATACTGATCATATTATTAGTATAAATATAGGGTTTTTACAAATCCAATTTACATAGAAAAAGGAAGTGATTTCCTTAGCCAGTACTATCATACCCTATAAATCCCATTTATCAAAACTTATGAGGGAGATATCAGCTTGGGGATTTATCCCTTGATCATTCCAATATTTATAAACAAATAATTGAGCATGAGGGATACCATTTACGAGAGAAGTTCAAGCTCATAGAGATCATGAACCCAACCATGTATGTCGAACCACCCCTTGAAAAGTTCACCATTGTGAACCTTAACAATTGGGTGTTTTCATGGGTTTTAAATGTATTAGTATTAAGAATATAATAATATGGATATTTTTTTTGAAAACAATAATGTTAATATTTACCACTTAGTGTTACTTTTTATAATAATATTGGTTTTGATAAAATAAAATAGAAAGTGTATTTTTAGGTACCTTTCAAATAGAAATAATAAATTTATTCGAATGGATTTTTGGATTTTTAAAATAAATAATATTTATTTAAATATTATTATTTTTTAATATTTATTAAATATAAATGATTATATCAATTTGATGAAGTCAAATGTAATTTTTATAAGGGTTTAAAAAAATATTTTCCTAAAACCAATCATTTTCAATAAATGTCAGTTATTATTTTAAAATTGAAAATTAAAATATTTTGAAAATTATTTGGATAAAAAAATATTATTTTCTGAATTATGAAATCATAATTATCCAATGGATTATTTTTCATAATTTTCTGAGATAGTCTCATTTTCGACTAAAAATTAAATACAATATAATTATACAGTGTGTATTTGGACATCATAATGACAAAAAATGATCTAATAAATACTATAAAGAGAATATATGAATTAAAATAATTCCACTTAAAAATAATTTTATTTTAATTTTATTTGATTAATTTTATAAATCTTTATGAATCCTCAAAAAACAATAATATATTTTATGGTTTTAAAATCATTTTCTTAAGAGCATTACTCGCTTTTACAATAACAATGATAGTATTTTATTATGATCATACCTTGTAATTTTAAAATAATTAAAATCATTCCCCTTTGGAAGAAACCATGGGAGAAATCAGGGGAATGTTTGTGGATTTTGTTATTTTATTATATAGAGTCGAAAACCTATGATTGAGAAATAATAAATATTTACCCACTCATTTTATATATCAACCCACCCAAGATCATATTTATCTTCACTTAAGATCTATAAATCTTGTTATTTCTCTTCTCTCCTCTCTCAAAATTCCTCCTATGGTTCTCCAAATCTCTCAAGATTCTCCTTCCAAGAATTTCGAGTCACATTATTATGGAAAGAGGCCATTTCATTTAGATATTTATTCATGTTTCTTCATTATCTTATACCTTCGATTTACAATTTATAATACTGGGATATGTTTTTCCATGTACATAATAATTTCCATTTTATATAAAAATTATGGGAGACCCATTTCTCTCTAATCAAACCATTTTTTAATATTTATGTAACTCGTTTATTTTGATGAATTTTCACCGCAATTTTCCATCCCATAAAAATGTTTAACGAATACCCATGACCCTTTTCCTATCAAGGGTGTTCACATTTATGAACTTATACTTCTATGATATGGGAATTACATGTATTTATTCAATAATTCATGATCTTGGAATAAAATTTTATGATAAAATATTCTATTTTTAATGATCTATGTGGCACACTTAGGCATGCGAATGAAATGAATGTGATGGGTTCTCTCGGAATTACATAACACTCCAATGCATTTGGAAATTTTTTAGTCTCACGAGACCTCATGAAAGGGATTATTATGTGAACCTAATCTAGCATGTGAATTTTTCCACCATGATGTCTTGGAATTTATCCTTGACCTATGTTTATGATTCAATGTTATATGTTGTTCCCTCATTTCCCATGTTGCCATTATGATTATCATTATATATCATGACTCATTGTTCATGTTTATGATTCTAACATCTTTTAAGAGGAAATGATATTCCATTTTGTAACATGTATTATTATCATCATGTTATTACATGTTTATTCCCTTACCATACCATATATCGTGCCACTTTCTAATGTATATTCTCTTGTTATACCATGTAGTTTTAAGTACGAAGGAATAATATTATCATATTAAAGAAGGTTTCAATAATGATGATGCATTATATGTTTTAAGTTCTTATTTAATTTACCTAATTAAAAAATACACTAGAATTATTGATCTTATGGGTAGTATTATGTGTTCTTCTATGAAATAAATCATGAATTTATGTGTAATAAATATATGGTTTGTAATAATACGGCTTATACTCAAGCGCCAACAAAAAAGCCAATCCACCACCTATTCTCAACTCACTAGAAACATTATCCTTGAAATATTCGAAATGTAATCCATAATGATAGTCAAACCCTCCAATATCTTATAATTAACTACCTACCATATGGATTCCCTTACACCACTCCTCACGCATCGACCTAACATGTCCTAATTACACAAGGATGTCATTCCTATGGAGATATTGTCACCCATCACCCCATCTCATTAATTCAAATATTTTTGTACTAAATAATTTATTTTACAAGATAGTTGGGGATCCTCACAACCAAATTTCCATAGGAAATAAACAAAAACATACCCAAAAACACTACCATCATTCCAAAATAACAAATCATTCCTATAAAAAACATAGGACTTGATAACAAATCTGCTAAACACAACTATAAAAAATTATGCATCACATTATCAACCATGCTAAAAACACCATTCTAGGTTAAAAACCACAACCATTCATTCCTATTTGTATCCCATTGAACCTAATGGTCTCTATCCCACACAAGATCTCCTGTTGACACACAACCCAATAGACACCACACATAACCAACGCACACCACTCTCACAAAATAAATATTTCCTTGAAAAAACACTCCATCTTTCAGTCTCATTCTCCAAATGTTGAGTAAACCTATAAAGAACCCTCTCAAAGGTTATCACCACTATATTACTCAATAATTACAAAATTCAATGTGTATAATAACCATTACAACAAGATCACACACCTAGATTAATGCTCACATGAATCACATCCCACCAAACCTAGGCCCATGTGCTTAACCCACTGACCATGATCCTCCCATTAGTCAATCTCATATAACTAAAGCATCTCTATTTCATTCCTACCCTTATAATTGAGGAATCTCACTCATTTATATTTCTACCCCATGATCACCCACTACATGAGTGTCATTACAAAACTTTGAGCATCTTTCCATGATCCTATTGTGCCACCAAAAGAATATCTAGAATCACTAGGGATTATAATCTAACTGATCCTTCACACTCACTCAACCTAAATATTATTAATACTTATTTTGATTTAAATAAAAAGTATAGGGGATTCAAAATCTTTTCTGAACCCTTAAGCATACCCCATAATTATCGAGTCATCACCCAACATCCCATGACTACACCAGCCCATCAACCAGTCACTTTACCTCCTGTGCATAAGAAGACTGTATATATATCACTAGACACAATCTCATAATACAATACAAATAACCTAAAATTAGAATAAAAATACCATGTTAAAATTTAGTAGAATTACACCAACAAGTTATATGAAAAAATTCCATGTTTTAGTTGACATTTTAACCAAACAAACACCATGTTGTCGTTGAAATCAATTAAAAACAAGCCCAAATATGTCATTTTTTTCCTATATTCTAGATATGATGAATATATAAAATCACTTTTTTAATGGAAATGTTCTACAATCATAGATAATATCCTATGATAATCCATTATATTTAATTAGCATCTAAATCATAACTCTGAAAACCAAGTACAACAATACGAAACCCCTAGTAACAAAAAATTCCCACAAGAAATGGTGTCCATAATGCACTAGTTTGGGGTCCATGATCAGCTCCGAAGTATTACCATATCACCTATCTACCATCTCTCAAAATAGAGAGACAAAATAAAAACACTCTGATAACACTATATAACACCAGAGTTTTATAACTACTCCATTGTGCCCTATAATTAAAAGAAATGAATCTTTTGGTACCCCTTCCCATATGCCAGAGATCACTTACTAGAGACATGGGTTTATTACACAAAATGAAGAGACTATTCTGTTGCGCAAAAAAGCAATTGACTGCCAAAATATCTAGGAACGTCAAAATAATGTGAACATCATACCATGAATTATAAATCACTAAACATTCCTTATCAGAATGATTTTATCATTTAAAATAGAAGTCCAAATAGTTTCACATGGTTATGTTCATAATGAAAAATAAATAAATATTTTTTAATAAAGTATATACTATCATCCTTGAGCCTAAATACCCTTGTCTCTAAAACCCATTGAGTTCCTCCATCCGGATCTGCTTCATAACCTATGCTCTGACCTGAAAACAAACATATGGTCTGCTCAGGAATTAATGCTCCCACGAATGATATGAGAAAAGAATAACAATAAGGTCTTATCATGATCCCATAATATATAATATAATATATGTGTATAAATGAAGAATGTAATCAAACAATCTCACATAAGAATATAAGACATCGTTTTGTAACCTGGTCACCAAGACTCCTTGTGCATCAGGTCATTATGTGTTCACTAGGATTCCCTGACACTCATTCTTACATATTTCAACCCTATATAAAAATATATTCCCCCATGTTGTCACCTCATTACCTATCTAAGGACCAATGAATTATGGTATGGAGTGTCACTAAACCTCATCAACTACATGATGGTGCAAGGGAGGGTCTTACATCAATGTCCCTTGCCAAACCGTTTTAGTTATGGATGGGCATACATCATTCCCAAGAATACACCTTCTCACTCAAGGTAGGGGCTCATGTCTGGGTCTCAGATACTACCTTATCACACAAGATAGGGCCCAATATCCACATCTCATTTGGACCAACCTTCTCACATAAGAATATCTGTAATACCATTCAATACCATAACACTCAATGTAGGATCCCATCACATGCCACAAACCAAGAACTATCTTATCAGTCAATGAACGGTCATTAAATAACATTCTCAATTAAAGTGTGGTCATTTTGTATCAAGCCATAACATCACAGTCCGGGATGTCTTGTATGTTCTATCTCAGTCATGGATGGGATATAACTCATGATCAAAATCACCCACACCCAAATCATTCTCATATCATATGTTCATTCAATGCACATAAGGCACTCAACCCATCCCACATGATCGTTGAATTATAACCACCATACCTAAATCTCATTTATACTCTTATTTAATTACTTACTCTCTTCATCCCCATCTCTTACAATAGGGGATATAATAATTTCCTTTAAATATATACCAGTTCCTTCTCATTGTCTCTATGATAAATCTAACAAATGATGTTTTTCTCATATCTCATTGGCTCTATTTGACACTGCATTTGAGCTTTGTCCCAAAACTCACCAAAATCCTTTTTCACATCCCTCGCCAAGTCCCATATCACATCATCCACAGAATATATCTCAACCCAAATCATTAAGGGAACATTATCTATCACAGACCAGTCCCACAAGACCAATCCAATTCATTTCAAACAATAACTATTAATCCATCCTCAAGAGGGTCCTCCTCACTAGGTATGAGATACACGACCGTATCACCATTTACATTAGGCGCATACCTCTAATACATGCACAAAAATCCTTATAAAAACAATCATAGGCTACTTGTATCTCATTTACAATATGGAGACCTACCTAAGGTCTCTTGAAATCTAAACTGGCATCAACACCCCCTTTAAAAAGGGTATCTAGGTGATCCCAATTTACCAAAGTGCTACATAGAACTAAACCTAAAAATGTGTGGCCTAATTCCATTCTATATCCTCCTATATAAAGATCCCAATCCTTAACTCTCTACCAAGTCCCATGGAACATGATTTTATTCATAAATAATTATTAAAATGAGTATATAGATTTATTAAGGGGACTAATAAACTCGATAATAGAGTTACCACCAAATCCATGATCTTTTCACCCATATCTAGGCCCCTTCATGCATTGTCAAACATGATACCTCCACTAGAGAACCTATGTCATGAAAAAATACAAATTATTTATTATATATTATAAAAAATTATAGTTTAAAATAAATACAAAAAAACATATATTTTAAAAACTCACTAGATATCACCACGTCACTGAAACTGCATCAAATTGAACCCATAAGGTTCAGGGTGTACCCCAGATTCCATGACGAGTAAAATCCCAATCAATCTATAACTGATCTATCATCAATTTCATCCAATATAAGAAATTACCCTAAATTAATTAGGGTAGTGACATGCCTCTACTGAAACAAAAAAATATGGCATACCATCATCATTATGGGATTCCATTTAGCCAAGATGGGAAAAATCCACATTGAATAGGGATTATTTCACCATGATTTGGTGAAATTGGCCAAGAAAATCTACTCCGGAAACTACAAAAATTATTGGTTTATAAAGATGAATAAGATTAGTGAAATTAGAAAATAATATCAACTGAAACTACCTAAAAAGATATATCAATATAATCCACATTCATGGGGAATTGAAGGAGGAGAATATTAGGGGAGTGGTGGTTGAATACCCTACCCTGATTCCCCTTTTCTCTTAAAAATAAAAGGGATGTGACTAATAAATTATCATTATATATAGACTAAATAATATCCCATTTAGCTAAATGTTGCATGAACAGTAGAATTTTAGTGAAAATATCCTTCTAAGTATTATGATATGGATAAATCTATGTGGTTGTGGAATAATACCCATCATAGACACCTCATTGCGAGCATCTCACGGTGTGTCCAACCATGGGGGTGATCTTAATGTACTTTCTCTCTAAGGACCCCATTATAATATCCTATAAGATTCATAATTTTACTACAACATCACTATGACATATCTCTTCACCAACACACAATTACCACCTTGCCAATGGGCGTCCACGCTGTGGCACCCAGTAGACAAACCATGGTGGCAACTTGAAATATAAATTTCAACAATATGGCTAACCTGAGCCCTCGTTGATGTATTATAAAGAACCTGATACATATTTTTAGTCTTTATACACATCCAAAAATATCATCTTTTTATTTTACAATGCTCAAAATCCAAATTTGAGTCTCGATTCACAAAATATCCCATGACCAGGGACCAAAAATCCTTTTTTCATAAAAACAGTTTTAAGCCATATAATTTGAGGCTCATCGTAAATATATAATCATGATTTATGAAGATATATAAGGAAATATAACCCCCGTTTTACCCAAAATTTCAAAAAATAATCTTTAAATAATTGTCAAAATATATCCATAATAATAAAAATAAACAACAATGAATAAGAAATCTTAAGAATTAACCACAAGTTGCCAAAGAATATATAAAAGATTATGAATGTGGAAAACATCATTAAAGTATATTATATTATCCCATAACCATGAATGGAGTGTATACTATTATAACATGATCAACATTGAAGTGAATGTTTTATACAACTAGTATCATAAAAGTCACAAGTATAAGAAAAATTTCCTAAAATATTCATAATATTCAACACATAATGACCTATAAAGACATTATTATAAGATCTTAACACATCAATAGGTATATGATGTATTCCCTACAAAATAACCCATGTATCACTATCTTCTAGATATGTTTCTTGGATACCACCTTGATAAGGGCTAAACTAATCTAACCTAAGTGTAATCTCAAATTGATTAGAACTCATCCCTAAAATTCCAACTAATCAACCTAGAGGTCCCATGGTTTTTTAATGGAAGTATAAAAACAAATAAATTTAAAAATATATTACATCAATATAATATAACATGTTATCCCATATCTTACTTCTAATAAAACATTAAAAATGAATCCCACATTCACATTTATATCCTGTAGCAAACAATTTAAATAATCCCTTATTTTTACTCACACAAAAAATTACAGAGTAGAACCCACATGAATGGTGTATAATATATAATTAAAACCATGTATTTAATTTTTTAATAGACATTATATAACTCAAATGAAATAAATAATCAGAAAATCATTCATTAAAAATAATCCTGGAACCAAATAAATAAAAAAAATATCGTTTGAATGAATTTAAATTAAACAGCCACATAATTAAAATAATGACTTTATAAATAATGTGATAAAACTTAATAACATAACATTTCATACCAAAAAATCCATTAAAATTTAAAAAAAATTAAACTAATAAACCCCATGTTATAAAAATAAATCTCCATTAAAAAACAATTATAAATCTATTTGAATCAAAATATGACTCAGTGCCCTTTTTTCGATCAAGTAGAGTGCGCAAAATTTTCATTTAGATAAGCATTACCCATGTTATTTGAAAACCACCTTTTATATCAATGAAATGAACCAATTTCCCTAATAATTTATTTTTAATTTCATTTATGATAATATATTAAGTTATAAATTTTATATTAAATGATTTTTTAAAACACAACCACTAAGTTTCATTCCAAATATGTGTAGTTTTATAAAATCACCTACATAAATCTTATAAAAATATTCACATTCAACAAAATGATTGAATATAGAGGAAATATAAGGAATTTTTATCAGATAAAAATTTAAAACCCCATGGTTTATAGAAACCCTAATAATGGATTTGGACACTATGTATTTTTTGATCAATGTGAATTAATAATAAAAGAGGGTAAATGAGATAAGAAGGATAGAAAAAATGGATTTTAGATGATTATCTAGGGGAATAATTTTAATATTTAAGGAGAATAACAATGTAATTTAGAATGAGGAGAGATGATTTAAAAAATTATCTCCTAGAAGAACCATGAAAATGAGATAATGAAATGGGGTAAGTTTCTACTATAAAGGATTAATGATTTAAAAATACCCTTTCTACAAAAAGTCTGACTTTTATTGATAAATTTTCAAATCCATTCAGTAAAAATTAGAATAAAACTCATCCTATAACAACATACTCCTAACATAAATAGACATTAATTCATTTTTTTGGAATTCATAAAATATTACACACACAAACACCCAAAAACCGATTTAGTCTAGTTCCTTTAGAATCATGGTAACATAAACACTAGAACACAAGTGAGATAAATTATCACTCATTAGGATCTTCATGATAGGAACCCTTCAAATAGAAATCATACATAATACATATCTTCATATCTTAGCGAGGGAATCATAAAAAACGGTGTGAGATCAGTGGATCAGTAAGGGTAAATAAGTAAGATATGTAAGTATAAACATGAGAATAAGGGTATGAGAGTGTGATCATTACATTTTGAGATCATACCCTATATATCAAAGACTATAAACATTAATCATGGATTAAATATAAGTATTTCATAATACATGAATCATTATGGAAATAATAGCTTAATCCATGATATCATAACATAGGATTAAGAAATATAATTTTTGAATACAAACATGTAATGTCATTCCCTATACGTTAATAAGAATTGCTAGAATTTATCATGAAACTTAATGTGGAATAAACCTACTTGGAGGGACACACCATTATCCCCAATCATATTAATCTCTTTATAAGGGAACTACATTACCCATCTTCCAACAGTGGATCTGGTTTCCCCATTTTCACAGAGTGGATTCGGTTTCCACATCATCCCATAGTTGATCAATTATGTCTACATGATTCCCATCATTATCTAATGAGATATAAATCATTACCCAATTCATCAATGGGAGATATAGGTATCACCCATCTCATAATAAATTCATTCATACATGGGAAATAAGATAATAGGAAAACCATCACATCATGAACCAGAAAAAGAGATGGGTTTTATAAACATCATATCATAACCCATGAAATGAAATGGGTGTCCAAACATGTAATAATATCATAATCTATTAAAAATACATGTTTCATAATCATTTGTCAATTAATAACCCCTAAAATAATTGGGTTTCATAAGAATAAAACCTTCGTATGTGGAACACATTTAATTTACATAACACTATCAAAAAATAAACCATTCATAGAATGAATACGAATAGAGCCACCAAATAATTTCATATAAAGACATGAGTAAAACTAATAGATATTTTCTTAGATGGAAAATAATTTGTAAAGATACTTTTTAAAAATTTTGTTAATGATAATTTTCCTTCGTTTAAAAAATCCTTTTTTAAATATAATATATTTTGAAATATATTTTTATTAAAACAAATTTTAAAACAAACTAGAATGGATTGAATGTAATTTGAAAACATTTTCCCTTTAAACATATAAAATATGATTAAATAAATATTTAAAACCTTTTTCATAATAAAAACATTGAAAATATAGAGAAAATTATTGAAATCTTTTTCAAAAACTTTTCCCTTAAAAACATACAAAATAAGAAAGAAAACATTTTTAAAAAAAAATTCATTGAAAATAATTTGAAAACATGATAATAAATATTGAAATCATTTTGAAAACATATTACATTGAAATCATATAAAAGAATCTTGAAAAACATTCGAAAAAAATACATTTAAAATAATTTGAAAATATATAAACGATGCTTCGAAATCATTGAAATCCTTTTATTTGAATACAAGATTTTGAAAATATGTAAATGATGTTTTGAAAATTATTGGAAATAAATTTCAAACATAAAACATTTTTGAAAACCGTTTTAATTGAAAACCAATTTCAAATAATGAATTTCCAGAATATTAGGAAAGTAATTTCATTAAATAACAATTTATTAATATTGTAAATGAATATTGAAGGTAATTATGTCCATATCCGCAGATAAATGCGTACATGTTGAACATTCATTTTCCACCGAAAAATGTTTAGAAAAGCACCATGATCAAAATATTACAAGGAAATATATTTTTAAAAACCATTTTCATTAAATGTTAAAACATGGGTAAAATTCTCTTTTCAAAATCATAGGATAATTATATAATGTGTTCAAAATATTTTTTAGAAAAAATAGTTTTTAAGGAACACAAATTTCTGACCTAGGAGAGAGGAAAATTAATACATTCTTAAAAACACATTCTTGATCATATTATATAATAATGATAAAAATATAGTGCCTTAAATGGATAAAATACTGATAAAAAGAGTTTAATTAAAATAATTAGTGTTCTTGAGAGATAGATCATAATATTTCATCAATGTGAGCTTAATCAATGAAAATCTCGATAAATTGAGAGATTATGGCCTTAAAACGTTACAAATTTAGTAAAATTGAATTATAATATAATGAAATGATTAAAATTATTTGTTTATTAAAATTTAATTTAAATAAAGATATTATTTATATAATATTTCAATGTTAGTACATACACCTCATGGGAAAAATAGGTGCAGAACACAACATCTATCTCAAAGAAGTAAAATTCAGAACAATTACTTTATGAATTTGGTAAATTTTGAAATCGAAAACCCATGAAATAAATATCATAAAATAGATATTTAAATAACAATAAATTTAAATATAATAATCATAGAATACATACATGGGTATTTTACACACCACAAAAAATAAATGAGTGGTGGATAAGTCATGTATATCATGAAAATAAAAAGTGAGATGAAATTCCATTAACTTATGCCTTGACTCTCTTCTACTCATACAAAAATACTATATAATTGGTATAATTTTATTATAAATTTTTTAAAAGATCCATATTATTATATATTAGACCATATATTGTTATATTGTGAATTTATATTAGCTTATTATTAATAATTTAATGCTAAGGATATTCTTTAAATAATATTTTCTTTGTTTTTGAAATGGGTCTTGATTTGTTACATTTGTTGTCCTCATACATATATCATGATTCCAAGAATTTAAAAAATGAAATAAATGTCATTTATATTCTTTATATAGGTATTTATAATTATAAATATAATATAGAAATATTAAATGGAATAAATCATTTATGGAGACTGTTGAATGTATGTATTCATGAAGGCTGTTTCGGTTTTTTTGTACCATTATAATAAATAAATAAAATGATATATATATATATATGGTACATTTAAAGTATAATTACTCTTTCATATATATTATATTTTTTTACTAAACCAATTCTTAATGTATTCCATTTAGTGTGTAAACAAATCACATCACATTTGGGAGGCGGTATTCCCCACTTCCCCTAACGAAATTATCCTATGTACCAAAAATGGAAATCATAAAGTTATGTGTTTAATAATAAATAAAAAATCATAAATAAAACAATTATAACATATATATCATATAAAAATAATTTTTACATCATAATTTCCAACCATGATAATTGGTAAAGGAAAAAATGAACAAAATCATTTTGTGATGTGGTAGTTCACCATACACCAAAATAGTATATTTGTTATCCATTAGATGGAAGTGTATGTAACTATAGTTATAATCCATATCATAACAACATCTCAGTATATTATAGATACATATGCTATTATTTATTAATTAAATAAAAACAATTTTTGTAATAGAGAATGAAAATAATGGAATCGATCTTGAGGGAGGTTGTTACCTCTTCTTGGGGTAACTCCTTTCTGATAGTAATGAAGGGATTCCAAAATTTTGTTTATTTTATAAGGGTGGATGAAATGATAAAGGGAGGTATTTTTTGAATTTAAATTGGTAAATATTCTCTAAAATTATGTGGGTTAAGACATGTGATGAAGGGGGAGAGGTGGTGGCCTTTTAATTTATAGGGAGGGGACATAATTGGCATTTTTTTAAAAAAAAGATATGGGTTCCCACATTTTTACCTAAAAATTGCATAAAATAGAAAAACTAAATAATTTAAGGTTTTTTGGTCAAAATACTTTCATCCAATTGGTTTTGGACTGGTGTATACGTCATTTGGGCTCTTAAGATTAGTGTTTGGTACCTC
This sequence comes from Viscum album, assembly GCA_963277665.1. NCBI lineage: Eukaryota > Viridiplantae > Streptophyta > Magnoliopsida > Santalales > Viscaceae > Viscum > Viscum album. The sequence goes on along the minus strand of OY728159.1, from coordinate 413,108,599 downwards.
ATAGCACTTAATTTTACCTTAATCATAGAAAATATTTTTAATCACATTCAGTAGTATTTTATGGAAAAAATTATGTATATATGATTTGTATATAAATATTATATTGATTCAAAAAATTTACTTCCATTTTACTAAATTCAATTCATAGAAGATGAAAAATTATGTTTCTTCTTAATCTCGTAGATGGGGCCAAAAGCAGGTTTTTTAAGAGAGAATGTTCAAAGATTCATTAAGATTCTATATCTATAATAAATAAAAAAAATATTATGATGAACTAAATTGGATTAATATAATAATAATTCATGTATTTAAACATTAAAAATAACATAATGTATAATTTAATTACATAAATAAATTAGATGAAAATGAAGTTTTGGATTAAAATTTAGTATTTTTCACTATACATCCATAAATGATGTTTTTCAAAAATATCCATAAAATTAACCATAAGAAATTTTTTAAATTATAAATTATAAAATAAAGTTTATTTTTTAAAATTCAATTCCTAAAATTTTCTAAAATTAATTTTATTAGTTTCGACACAATGACATACAATTCATTATTTGGAAAAATAATATTTTCAATCATATAATGACTAGCAATATTATATGTTTTATTATCAATATGTTTTATTTATATAAAACCATTATAAATAATATTTTACAATTATTTATTTCAATTTATATTACAACATTTGATGGATAGGTTATAACTATCGCGTTTAAATAATTATAACAATAAAATGTTGTTTTGTAGAAATTCAATGCAGCCTGAAAAACAAGCCAAGATAGTATTATGTGTAGTGAAATATTAATCATGTATTGATTATAAATAATGTCTTAATTCATGTAATACAAAATTATTTACTTCAAAAAATTAATTTATTTTAAAAAAATGTTTTACAAAAACTCTGGAGTAATATTTTACACGCCTTAAAATGAATTTTTCAATAAAAATTATTTTATGTTATTAAAGGATTAATATTTGAATTTTAAATTAATAGAAACCCACATAGTAAAAATTAATAATATAAATTCCTTTAAAATGGGAAAATTTCAAACATTAACATTACCCAAAGTTACTCATTACTTGGTTTCAATATAGGATAACATTGGTGGAATGTGAAAATTTGGACTTGGAGGAAAATTGTAAATATTTATTTGGCGTGAATAAGGTCATCAATAATAAAACTATTGAATGATCGAATGAATTATGAGTACTTCATAGTCATAAATATGTGATTGTTTAAAAGGCCATTTTTTCAACAAAAATTAATGTATCAGGACAACATTTTTTTGGTCATTTTCCTAATGTTGAGTTATTCTTTCATTGACCAATAATAATAGGAAATATAATTAATTGATAAATTTCTATAAAACAAATTCTATATTTGTTTTTTATTTATTCAATTTATAATTCATATATAAATTCAATATATGGATATAAAAAAATTATCTTTGTTTCATGAAGAACTAAAATAGACTTAACAGATCGTAAATCCCATAAAATAATTAAAAGTCTAACTATTTATATCTAATTATTCTCCAAAATAAATATGGTTAGTACATTAATATATAAACCTAGAAATACCACAACTATTTCATAATTAATATTTATTTGTCTAATTTTTTAACAAAAAAACTACACAATAACCCGTACATCGCATAGTCCAGTGGTAGACATAAAACCCATATCATTTTTCAATCATGGGTTCAAGACTCGTGGCCTTTCTAGATATAATGGGTTGTAAATTGAAATACATGTTTTCCTTTTCTAAAAAAAACATTGATATAATTTATAAAATAAATATTATTGATGTCCTTGAAATAAGGATAATCACAAAATAAGATTTTAACTTGGGATTTCAATATAATATAAATACTTCAATACTTACTTTTGAGATTAAAATATAATTTTAATAATATATTATCCATATAAACATTTTTGAATATGAGAATCCAAAACACATTAGGGAATGTCACTATATCAGCTTACCATTGATCCCCCATATATCATATAGTAGCTCATTTCCAAAAATGTGAATACCTTCATCAACTATTCTTTTGAAACACGTTAATGACATAAATGACTGTAAATCCTCATTGAAAACCTCCATATTTCCTTATTCCAATGTATATTGAATATATTCCTCAAATAAAAAAATGTTTTAATCTTCATTAATGATATCATAAACCACTTTTCCAAAATTACATAATTAGTTATAAGTTAAATGTTATTGTCCAATTTACTTATTCATATCGAAAATAAATTTTTCAAAATAAAATTATCGTAATATAAGGAATATATTGAGGGTTATATAACCTTATTTAAAATATCAACTTGTTATTAAATCACTTTTACTGTTCATTGGAAACATTCAATATAATCTATTAAATCTTTATAAAAATACATAAACTAAACAATCCATGAATATTTCACCATTCACACAAAATAATTCTTGATTCAAAATACATAAAAACTATTATTATTCCACATAAACCATAATCTATAATAATCCCACATCATCCCATTACTCAATACATCTTTCATTTCACATTTCCTCTGTAGTATCATCGTCATTAAAAATATAACCATTACTCCTGACACCTTCGGGATTCTCTTTAAGAGATTTATACATTGGACATAAATTTTCATAATGAATACTCATTTCACACATAAATAATTTAACCATTGATGAATTCTTAGGGAGGCCAGTATTCCCATCCATATCATGAACTAAAACCTTTATTTTTCCTCTGAAGTTACTTTGTTTATGTCTTTCTTTTCAACAACCCATGATTATTCTTCTTCAAAAATAAATTCACCTAGGTGATTCTTTCCACATTAATGACACAAATAGAAATGAAAATTATATCATATATGGAATACATTACCTGATATCATTGATAAATTCTTACTTATCTTCCTTGGTGAGTCCATGTTTTGGTTAAGGTGCACGTTCTTTATCATATTCTGGGAAAATTGACTAGGCATGCTCACAACATCATTAACTATAGTGACCATCCCATTTGACTGATCAATAGAAAAGTATCGATAACATTTAACATTATCCTAGTTCCTTATAGTTACTTCCATTGACTAAAAATATAAATCTTTGAGTTATAATTAATTATCATAGTGAGGAACCACATAATAATGAAAACCAATTATAGGATGTGTAAATTATGACACCTTATTTAATCTATAACACCTTATATTTAACCTAGGATATGCATAGAAAACTTAGTTTCAAATCCAACATGATAGTGTATGAAGATTTTTTGAATTCCTAAAGCATACCCCTAGGAGTATCAAACTAGGTGTACTGTAATGCATGTTTTTTTGTAAAATATTGACCTCTAGTTAGGAAGGACACACTTTGTTGGAGTTGCTACTCCAAGGTACAACTATTCCAAAACCATTTCCACTTGTAGTATCCAGCAATGGATGTGTTTCTAGGAGACCACTCACTCTATCCTTTACCAAAATTACATGAAATTTTCTTATACATCTCTTCATACTTACACATATCCTTAAAAACATCCCTAGACATATCCTTAGAAATATTCATAGATATATCACTACTATATTCTCATCCTAGATTCCTAATGTTAACTAAACCTTTTATTTGATGAAAACTATAACAACCTAGTATTAACTTACATAGAAATTTCATAATTATTTGGGTAATACCAAAACAATTACAAAAATAGATTTTTAAATATCGTATCAGTCTAGTACTTTTAGAATCATTGAACAATAAACACTATGAAATAATTAAGCTACATAATATCTTACTAGGTTCTTAAGAAATATCACCCTTATTTCAAAAATCATACTTATTACATATCATTATATCTTAGGGAAGGAATCATAAAAAATTTGTGAAATTAGAAAATCATTAAGGGTAAATATGAGAGATATATAATAATAAACATGAGAATAAGGGTTTTAAGACATGATCATAACATTAGAAGATCAAATATTTCATATAAAAGATCATTAAAAAAATCATGGCATAATGATTATAAGTTCATAATACAAGAATAATAATGGAAATGTTAACATAAGCAATGAAAGCATGACATAGGAATAAAATATGGAATTATTGCATACACCTAAACAATTAATATCGTTCCTTGGAATTCAAGATGCATTTCTAGAACTTATCAGGGAACTTTGTATGGACTACACCTATTTGGAAGGAAAAACCACTATCCCCATTCAAAGTCTTTTCCTTTTAAGGGATCGAGTTTCCCCATATTTCCATTGTGGATCATGTTTCCCCATATTCCTATAGTGTATTGGGTTTCCCTATCTTCCATCTTCATAATGAGTAATCCTATTTGGTGGGACACACCCCCATGCCCAATCACATTCCTTTCCATATTAACAAATCATGTTTCACCATCTTCTGATAGTGTATCAAGCCCATCAACGTGATTCCCATAATTATATTGTTATATATAAATCATTACCCAATGGATTTGATGGATATATGGGACCCACCCACTTTAAAATAAAATTATTTATACATATTCCATAATTTAATAACTCTTTCATCATACCATGAAAAGTTAAAAGATATGGGTTTCATAAATATCCTATAATAACCCATGAAATGATTTTTTATAAACATGTAATCATGTATTAGCCTATGAAAAAAATAATTATTTTTAAATAACCTCATAAAATCATAACCAATTAAAGTAAGAGTGTTTCAATAGCATAAAATCCATGGAAGACGAATGTGTTTCCTAAAAATCATTGAATTAAAACATACACTATTAAGAAAAATAATATTAATGGAACCAATTGATCATTTTTTCATAATGAAGTGAGTGACAACAAGGTATTTCATCTAATATGGAAAATAATTTAAAAATATCCTTTTAAAAAAAATAAAAAGATAAATATCATTTCTTCTATAAAATAACTATATGAAAAAATAAATCATTTTAAAAAATATTTTCTTTGAAAATAAATTGAATAAAATTGAAATATGTATTTAAATAATTTTGAAAATAATTTTCGTTGGAAATAATTTGAAAATTATAAATAACGTTTGAAATAACTATGAAAACATTTTTCATTGAAAATAATTTGAAAACAAAGAAAGAAGGTTAGAAATAATTTAAAAAATATTTTACCTTGAAAACTTATTAAATAATATTGAAAAAATATTAGAATCATTTTTAATAGTAAATTAATTTAAAACATAATAATTATACCTCTAAATCATTGAAATATTTTTATATGATTACCAACTTTTTAAATCATATAAATAATTTTTTGAAAATCAATTAAATAACGTTTTAAAAAAAATATTTTTGATTCCCTTTTTCATTGAAAACCACATTAAAACAAAAATTCATAGAATATTAGGAAAAAAATATTTTGAATTTTTTTTAATATTATAATGTAATATTCATATGAATGATGGTCATGACGGTGGGTAAATACGTACTTGATGAACATTCCTTTTACACCGTAAAAAGTATAAGAAAAGTTCCTCCATCAGAAAACAATAAGAAGATTCCTTTTCTAAACACTTTTTTTAAAAAGGTAAATCATGGGTAAAATTTTATTTTAAATATCATAGGTGAATAGTATAATATTTTTGAAAACCATATTTAGAAAGCATGGTTTTTTACTGAACAAGGATTTATGATCGAAAAGAGAGGCAAAGCGGGACTTTATGGAAATCGCATTCTTGGTCATCTTATGTACCACATAATGCAAACATTGTACCATTAAATTGACATAAAATTATTAAATAGAGGGTAGGAAACCTCATGAGTGTTCTTGAGAGATGGATTATAATATTTCATCAATGGGATCATAAACATAAACAAACTCGATAAAAAGTTGGATTTTAGCCGTAAATTGTTACCAAATTGGTAAAATTGAATCATAATATAATAGAAAGAAAACAATTACCTGAATAATAACATATCATCAAAAGAATTAGATTCATGATATTAAATTTCAAAGAGAGTATATTTATGTTATAGAAAAATATAGGTGCATTACATGTCATTTATCTCGAAGAAGAAAAATTGAGAAAAAATTACACTGATTTGGTAACATTAGGGAAAATGAAAAAATGATAAAAATATGGATATTTAAATATCCATAAATTTATTTACATTAATCATAGAATACAAAAATGTTCATTATTAACACTACAAAAAATAAATTATTGCTGAATAATTCATGTATCCCATGGAAATAAAAAGTGATATGAAATTACTCTATGTTATGTCTTGAATCTCTCTGTACTCATACAATCCTCCTGTATAATAATTATAAGATAGTTATAAATATTTTATAGAAACATATATTTATATATAATATTATATAGGATTTTATTATTACTTTATATTACCCATTTATTAACAATTCCAACTTATGGTTTTACTTTTGGTAGTATCTGCTTTGTTTTTCACATGTGTCTTCATTTATTATATTTTTTGTCCTCATTAATATATCATGATTTACACCGTGTAAACTATGATATAAATTTAATATATTTTTCATATATTTTTATGTATAATAATATATATAATATTTAAATATGAAATAGAATACATCATTCATGGAGATGGTAGGCTATACGTACACATGAACCATGTTTCAATTTGTTTATTTTTAATATCCAAAGAATGAAAGTAAATGAAATATATGTATATATATAATATCATTAAATTATCATTATTATTCCATATATATATATTATATTTTCTTAAAATAAGATATTAATACATTTTTTGTAGTGCAGGAATGAATCCCATCTCTTTGAAAAGGCGTTAGATTGCACTTCCCCAAACAAAATTATCATATTTACTCAAAATGTAAAGAATGAAGGTATGTGTTATATAATACGTAATGTGGAATAAATACATAATATATATCATATATATGACAGAAAAATTAATTTTCTATTATAATTTCCAACCATGAGAGGTGGTAATAGAAAAAAAAGTATAACATCGTTTTGTGAGGTGGTAGTTCACCATACACAAGAGCGGTAAGTTAATTACCCATTAGATGGAAGTCTGTGTAAGTGTAGGTAAGAAAATTTTCCTTAAAAATATAAATATATTGATTATACTATGGTTATTATTTATGAATTGAATAATAATAATTGAGGTATTAGAAAAATAATATAAATGAACGTAGCTTGAGGAAGGATGATACCTCTTCTTTGGTTAACCCCATTTGGTTTGCACCAAAGGGCTTCTATTGTTAGATTTTATACCAAAGGTAGGATTGATGTAGGAAGTTAGTGTTGTTGGGAAGTTAATTTGGAATATATTTACTTAATTTAGGTTGTTTCAGAGCTGTTAATAATGGGAAAGAGGTTGTGTCCTTTTATAGGTGAGGGAGGGGACACAATTGTCATTTTTGAAAACAAGTTATGTGTACCCTTGTTTTTACCTAAAAAATGTCACAAAAAACAAAAAAAAATATTAAAAATGGAAGGTGTAGGACAAAAATATTTCCATAAAATGGGTTTTAGATATGTTTTTTCATCATTGTGTCCCTTAAGTTTATATTTTAGTCCCTTGTTAAGCTTAATTTTACCTTAATCGATGTAATTAATTTTAATAACATTCACTAGTTTTGTTGGTCAAAAATTAATTTGATATTATTAAAATAAAAATATTATACTAACTAAAACTGTTTATTTCAATTTTTTGAAATTCAACTCCTAGAATATACATAATAAATTTTTATTCTAATATCGTAGACATACCAAGGAAAAATGTTTCCTAACGTGATAATGTTCAAAAGTTTATTAAGATTTTATATCAAAATTATATATAAATATGATTATAATGACCTAAAATGTATTAAAATATTTATAATTTATCTATTTTAACATTAAGAACAATATAAAATAGAATTTAACTATAAAAATAAATTAGATAAAAAATTAGTTTTGAATTAAAATTCTGTATTATTCAGTATTCATCAAAAAATGATGTTTCTCATAAAAATCCCTAAAATTAATCCTAAGCTAAATTTTTCATTATGTATTAAAAAATTATTTTTATTTCATAAAATTAAATCCATAAAATGGGATAAAATTAATTTTATTATTACTCATATAGAGATATAAAAATAGTTAATTTAAGAAAATATTAATTTCAAACATATAATGATTTTACCAATATTACAAGTTTTATTATCAATATGTTTTATTTATATAAAATCAATATAAATAATATTTTAAAATTATTTATTTATACTCATATTACTGATTTTAATTTCTATTTTATAACTATATTATTAAAATAATTATAATAATAAAATGTTGTTCTGTAAAAATTCAGTGTTGTGTGTAACACAAGCCATGTCGATGTTGTGTTCAGAGCAAGCTCCAGATGGTATTATGTATAAATTTTGTTTCAATTAGTGTAGTTTCAATTGGCCAAAATGAAATAAAATTAATTTATTCGAATAAAGGATTACGTAAACATTGAGTGTTACATATCCCACATGCATGTTTTTCCTAAATAATTTATAAAACTATAGGGAAGCTTCACATCCTGGAAAAGCTTTTATATTTTTTAAATTTGCTACCCGAAACCCCTAAAACATTAATGAATAAATAATAAATAAAAAATAGACATTAGTCACATCATAGGTTTCATTGTTATCCTCATGATGCCACTTTCTTCTTCCAAAAATTCAAGTGTGACATAAAAATGGAAAAGATATGAACACATTACCTTTATCGAGAATTTACACCTCTAATTAAATCATAGCAGATGGATTAGAAGTATTTGATTTACCACAATATAATTTAGTACATTAAATTTTATTATTATTTTGTTGTTTCATGAGATTTAAATACAATTAAAATTTAAAATTTTACTAGATGAATTCATGAATGGAATGAAAGTGGTACTTCATAAACTAGACACATAAAGGAGAATACTCAATTAACCCCATTTAAAAATGGAATATACTAAGATTAATGATATCAATTATAATATATATATATGTTGAGTTTCCATACATATTTTTTGAATCAACCAAATTATTTACATCACCTCTTATAGAATACTCAGATCTCAAAATAGACCTTTACTCCCATCCAAACCAACCTAAACGATACTACACCAGATAATCATAGTGGTTATAACCGTGTTAAATCCTAATTAATGAAAACTACGTTATATAACGATAAAATTAGTTTATGACAAATATATTTTTAACTAAATCCTATATTTAAGGATATAAGGGGTGAGTTTGGACAAGATTTTCTAAAATATTAACTCCACGTGGTAACCAATTCATCAATATCTTATCTGAATTTCTATAAGAAAAAGGGAAATGTTTTAAAAAATCAAAAAAATGTGATATTTTACTTTCACTTTATGATGAATGAGATAATAATTCATACAATCAAAAAATCATATTTGTAGGCCATATAACCAATAATAATTAATGATGGTTCATTACACTTTGATTTCATTCAGTTGAATGACCTAACTAAATTGATGGTTATTCAGTGTCACATATTAATAGAAGATCGAGAACCTCTTTAGGTCTCCAAAACATTTAGAGTTGACCATATGTGGGGGTATTGAAAAATATATATATATATTAAATTCATGGATCTAACAAAGACAATGAACTTATGGATATACTAAATTTCCCACAATTATAGATGAAATTAATCATTCCCTAGTATAAGACATGATTTTTGAAACACTCAGAATAAATTGACCCCATATTCAATAGACCAAACACCCCTTATAAAAATAACGAATAAACATTTACTTTTGTATGGAGGGTTAAAACTAATAATGATAAAATTATAAAGGTATATCATACTATATTTGGTCTAACATTCGACTCATTAGGTACATGCTTCATTAAAGACCACTACTCTTTTCCCATCATCATTAGATATTTCCCCTATCCAATGCTATATTATCATATTATGTTCAACCATTTACATCTTATATTTCCTACTTTATTGAGAACTTTATTTTTAAAATTTCATAAGGTAACCTAATTGACCCATAGATGATCGGTTTTGGGAATTTTAGAAAAATGGTTTTGGAATGCCTCGTCTTTCAATATTACATGAATATAAGGAATCATTTAATTAATAGATAAATGGAAACATAATTTGAGGAAAAACCAACACTATCACCACATTCCTAAATTTTCTCATCTTTATTTTTCTTCTTTGTAAAATGATATCCATTTTACAACTATTATTACTACCAAACACAAAGGGAACATCACATACTCTAGATGATTTAGACTATATCAACTCTGCCTTTACAACCAATTTTAAACCCTATTTTTATTAAGTTAATTAGAATTTTATTAATTTTTTTAGATTGTTTTTAAATATACTATCATGAATAATCAATAATTTATAGAATCATTTGTGATACTCTCGGGTTAAAAATCTAGTGAACTATCAAAAAATCAATATACGTTATCACAATTTGATCACACAGCTAGAGACCTAAAAATTCAATCAACCTCCCAACCATCACATGCTGGGGATATTTCTAATCAATGAATATAGTTTTGAAATATACACAAAATATGTGGTAAATTATCTAGGATATAATTATGGTATCTCACTATTCCTAACGCATTCCCTAAAACATGATTATGTTAGCGTCTACATCATAGGTTTCAAGTGAACCTGATGAATAAAATATCAATTCAATATTTCATTGCCACATAATTACTTCTTAAAAAAATTTATCACCACGGATAATAAGAAATTTATACTTTGTTAACTATTGCATTTGGTACATTAATCAATTATTGTCCTACTCCCTCATAATATCTTCTATATTATTTTTCATCACATTTATTAGTAGAATAATATAAATTAATACAAATATGAACTCAATAATAAGTTATCCAAAGATTCAAAATATATGATATAAAATATATATCAACATACCACAAAAATAATTCATAAAATCAAAATTTATTCCATAATAATTGTATCTTATATCTTATAATTAAGAAGATAACTTAGAAGAAGAATTCCTAAAATGGTTTACCTCTACTGTATAGGAAAAACATATTCTATATCAGAATACTTATGTTATAAAACCATAAAATTATTATTTTTTAATTATAATGGATTCTTAAAAGGAACTTTATAATAATTATTAAAACTTGAAGGATCAATATTAAAATCAAACCATAAGTCCAACATTGATTCTTTATTTAACTATTTTTTTTAAAAATAACTGATATTTTACAAAAAACAATTATTTACAATAATTTGTTTTTGAAAAGTAAACTCCAAGGACACAAACTAAAATATTAAATTTCATATAATTAAACAATATTAACACCTTAAAATTCCATTAATTTTATCTCAAATTAAATATAGGTAATATTGGAGGTGATTTTGGACACAGGAAAGAAAAATAACACACAATAAGTCGATTTTCAGATATGCACAATTTGGTAGCATTATTTCTCAAACTATGTTCTAACAATGTAGACCCTACTATAATACTATTGAATGTGGTATATGGTTTATTCATATTCTTAAAAAAGTACTCTTAAATCAGTTACCCAGTATTATTATAATTTGAATCCTAACACATTGTAATTTTCATTAACAACTTATATAATTACTATATAAAATATAATATCACTGACATAAATCAAACTATATCAAATAAACGAGGTGAAACGAATATATTCAATAAAAATATCTCAAATACCAAAGGTTACTCATGGTTACTAATATTAAGGATATGTCTATTCACTTTCTTAAACCCACCTCTCAAAAAAATTATGATTCTATCCCTTATCAAACATGACAATTTAAATAAAAATAAGTATATAATTCTATTTTGAAATGCACCCAACATGTTTAACACATATTTTCTCTCAACTAAACTTCTCTCAAGACCAAAAGTACATACCTAACCACTATGTGCTAAAAATAAGTTCTAAAGTTATAAAAAATAAATTTTGAGATTGATTTCATGCTATAAATCTTTAAAATAAATCATTTGAAATCTTCTTGATAAATAAATTTAATGTATCTATATACTATATATTCACGCTAATAATTAATAAAATTTATAACATAATAAAAAAATATAAAATCAACCATTAAAAATTATCTATGAACCATACTACAAAAAATATCATTTAAATCAATTATAAACATAGAAACCAAACAATAATATAAATACATGATAAATAGCGTGGTAAAACTCAGTAACATCATTTTATATAATAATTTTTCCATTTAAATATAAAATAAACTTAAAACTAATAAAAATAACCTTATAAAATTAAATAACCATTATAATGAATTTATAAATCTATTTGAATTTGAATAAAACTCAAAAAACTTTTTTCAAAAAAGTTTTTGTTCACAGAAAATAGTTTTAGATATTAATTTCCCTTGTTCCTTGAAAATAACCTTTTATATCAAACACCAGAACCACATAAAATTGTAAAAAAATTTATAATTTCAACATGGAACATAAATATTTCTATTAATTTTATGTAAAACGATTTTATAAAATAATAGAATAATTTTTCATGCCTAATAAATGAAATTTCACACCAAACAACCTCAATACTAGAAAATAATTACTCTTTTGTCATATGATGGGAGATTGGGGTAAATAATGGATTAAAACCACCTAAATAAAAAACCTAATACTTTAGCCAAACCTAAGGAATTAGTTCAACAAAAATAGAAGTTTAGTATAAGGATAATAGTGAATATGGAAGTGGGAATAAGAGAATGAAGTGAGAAGAAATGGTTTGATGATATTTACTAGGGGAATTAGCTTAATATTGAAGTAGATAAACCATTTAATCAATGAGTAGGAGAGGGGATTTATAATAGAACATCTGAAAATTCACAAAATGAATGATGGGATGAAATGAAAGATGTTTATAATAAATATGATTTTAAAAATAGAAAAAATCATTCTCTGAAAAAACACATGGTTATTTTATCATGGTCTATAAATCAATGTAAAAACCAAGAATTTTCCACATGATTGAAATTGATCACACCAATATTGTTTCCATACACTTAAAAATACATGAAGAAACGATATAACTAATAAAATTTCTCTAATAATCAAAATTTCTAACCCAAACACCCTAAACAATATGGGAATATATAATCAAACAAATAAATACCCCTAATAAACATCATTGGTTCCACATTTTACCATTATTATATACACCAAATATGACATGATATAGGATATATTATTAATCAAATGTTATATAAAATCTCATTTAATATTTTTTATATAAAACTTATACACAAAAATATATTTTTATTTATTGAGTCTTATTATTTTAAAATGGTCTTTAGAACCACAAACGACTTTCATGTTAATTAGGATAAATGTTTCCAAAATATTTATTGAAAAAATAGTTTTATCCTGAAATTTAAGGTCATATTTTAGAAAACAAAGAGAAATGGAATTCCAATACACATCCGTTATGATGAGAAGATTTAAAAAATAAGTGGTGTTTATTTTATTTTTGATATTTTTTTATATATTATAAAAACACCAATATGAATAATTTTAATGAAAATAAATTTCAAATAAAGAATATAAAAATAATTACAAAATAGAAATTCTCTAAATTATTATGTTTCGTTATAGGTTGTCAGTAGTTTCTTCAAACAATGTCTAAGAATACCACTTATTTTTTCTTGATGAATATTATAATTGAAAAGTGATATATATTTTTTCCAATAAGTTCTCATAAAGAGAGTGTTTTTTAATTTCCTACCACACATGATGAGTTACATAATAGTTTTAAAAACATTCACAAAAATAATTAATACAAAATATGTGAACTTTTAGGAAATAAGAAATAATTTCACAGTGTATGAAATATATATAACATTATATTGTTCATATTGTTAATACATTAACAAAAAAATATGATAATTGATGGATATAAATTATTTTTTACTAGTTAAAAAATTCAAGAATATTATAATGTTTTTCTTAATTTATTTAATGATGCAAACAATTAGATAGAAAATATCTCTAATTTAATCATCCCAAAACCTCTACATCACGTGATAAAATTTTCATGATATATTATTTTTTATTATCCTATAGATAAATATTGAACCATGTAATTAACATTAAAAATTACTCACCACTAAATCAATTAATTTAAAACAAAAGAACCATTGTCCCTTAAATTAGTGATATGAAAAACAATATTTCCACCCTCAATTATTCGATACATAAAAATGTACATATATTTCCATCCTATTTGATCCATATAGATATGTAAGCTTATTGATTATAACTATCATCCCTTTTCACTAATCATAACATATGAATTGGAATAATATCAATATAAATCACTGTATTTTTATTTGAATATAAATATTTATAATCATATGAAACTAATTATAACTCCATTACTTTATCATAAGATGGAAAAATGAAAAAATATTTAATTTTAAAATTTATCATTTCAAAAATATTTATGTAATTTATCCATCTGATGTAAAAGCTGTAACCTCTATTAGTGAAAAAATTAAAAATATTATACATTCAAATCAGTTGAACTTAGTAGAAAATGTAATACATTCTGACCAAATATAGTTGAATAAAGACTCATGTATCATTAGTATAAAATTATTATTTAAAATAATTTATATAAACAAATTTGGAGAAAAAATAGAGAGTAGTATCCCTACATTGTAAGTGGAATATTATGTTGAAAGTAATGAGTGGCGGTGTATATATGGATACATTCAATATTAGCAATTAAACTAGATTTTTAATAATTTTGGTGTTGTAAAAAATAGGTATATAGACTTGTATTGATTAAATGAAATTATCCTTTGAAATATATATGGAATATGATCATGTGTACTAAACATGAAATTATTAGCATGATAAATGTTTATCATCGGTTTAACATTATTAATAAAAAAAATTATATGTAAAATTATCTTTGTTATATTAATATTTTCATGATACAAATGTTATTATATAGATTCTATTTTATTAAAAATATTAGCATTAAAATTTTAATTTTAATTTTAAATAATGATAGGTTGATGAATTAAAGATTCCATTATTCATGAATGTTGTAGTATAAATTATTATTATGGGAATACGTCTTATTAGATAAAGATCAATTATTGGATAACATTAGTTTAAATTAATTGAAAATTATATTCATAAAGGACCACCGGTAAACACTTATAGTGTTTTAAAATTGAAAAATTTAATAATTTTATAAAACTAAGATCTATAGACTACATACTATATTCCTCAATTATTTTTTATTTTTTTTATTTTCTATAAGGTACAAAATCATTTCATCCTTTTCAATTTATATATATGTGAATATTATTATATATTTACTGAATCATATATGTAAATTTAGTTACTCCCTATTTTTGAGGAATATCATAAACATTCCTTAATTCAAAATGGTTTTGAGAAATATTAAACTAGTCAAATTTTGTAATTAATGTAGAATCAGATCAAGAATCTTACTTAATATGCAATAATTCTAGAGTCTTAAAATAAATATTAGCTTTATGTGATGCATCCACATCATTTCTTTGACAATAAACTGAAGTGGTTTTAATTATTCTACTTATTAATATTTTATAATTCCTTTTTTTCACTCTATCCTTGATTTATCTCATAATAATGGTGAAAAAATATATATGTGTTCTTCAAGTGTAAAAGATATGAATTTATGTATATTCTTTTGCTTAATTTTCATAAATAATAAACATATAAGAATATTAAATTAACACTATATAAAATGATTGGAATAATTTTAACACCCTATATTCTTTATCAATAACCCCATGTTCATATGAAAAATACTTCGGATAAATAAATAATATATAATGTTCGGTTCTATTATAGGCATCATTGGAACCATTTGGAGTTACAACCAGTTGTATCCTACCTTAATTTTGAGTGTTATTCAAAAATCTAAACTTAGGTTGCAGCACGTGACCATATTTACCATTTACCTCTCTAACACTATTAAATCTATTTCAAATTAACCATTCATATGGGAAACTGTGTTTGAGGCATCATGGATGACCTCTATAGTCACCTTTAGGTATTCTAATGAAAACACCGCATATGGATCCTTGTGGATGATCTCTAAGATATTTTTGAGTCCCTCTATAGGGAAATTCTCATATTGTTCATATATTAATTCCTCCTTTGTTTCCATGTCTCATTTTATTTATTATTATTATTATTATTTATAAAATTAGAATTAGATTCAGATAAGAGATTAATTATATTGTTTTGTCTTTTTAAAGGGGAATTCTCTTATATTTGTTCGAATAAATCTTCCCACATCTCCCACATCTCCCATCATTGTTTCTTATTATTCTTAATTATATTTATTTTATATTTGAATTTTTTTCAAAATATCCTCATCTTGGGATAAATGATTATCAGTTCTAGAATCTCTCCCACTCATATTGCCTCTCTTCCAAACTTCCCTCCTTAATGAAAAATGTTATATAATTAAACATGGTATATTTTTTTAAAAAACTCATTGATTCTATAATAATTTATATATACATACATTGTTATCATGTAACAAGTACATCAATTAATTAATTTTACTATCATAGGAAATATAAACACCCACATAGTCCAATTAAATCATGTTACAGTCCCCCAAAATGGCAGACCAACACACTTTTAGGATATGCTATAGGCCCATAGTACAAATCACAATAAATAAAATTCATTAATCTAAATATTTCAAGACCATTACAGTAAACCACTACCATTATTCATTATTTTAAATCTATAGTAATTTTCATAAATATCATTACAGTTTCATTCATTGAGTACAAACAACAATGCATATGCTATAGTTCCCCCTATACAGAGGGTGAATTTTGTGTTTTCTTACCACTTATTGAAGTGGTTATCTTCTAGAATCCCTATTTTATAGAAAATAATACTTATTAAGTTTGCGTACATGCAAGGAACCTCCAAGTATAGGGATAGCTTTTAACAAAAAATAGGGAAATCCCAATGCCCAACCCAACCCATTTGTTAAGTTGTCCTTAAAAAAGACAAAAGGATCAGACCATTTATTAATTAAACCGTAAAATGAAATTATATTAAATAATAATGGTAATAATATTATTATTTAAATTACAAAAATATAAATTTATGATTCATTTTAAAATTTGAATTTGAATTTATTTTTATCAAAAAGGTCTTACTATCATCCGGTTTACCAAATGTGTCTCGAGGCATGATATATTATTAATCATGATTTAAATAATAGATCATTATTTATTTGGGTAACAAATAGTATGAAAATTTATTTATTTTTATAATATTAGTCTTATTAGGTAAGTTTAATCCTCGAACCCATATATAGTTATTAATATATTTTAGATAAGTGTTTCCTAATTATTTATTGAAAAAATGGTTTCATCAGGAAATTTATACTTGTATTTGGTAATGCAGTCCTAAAATAGATTCCAAAAGTTATCAGAAATGAAAACCAGTTTTAGAAAATAGTATTTTCTCTGTTTTTTATATAAAAATTTATATAAAATTATTAGAAAAACCTACTTAAATACGATCTTGTCAAATAAATTTTCAGTAATTAATTTAAAGACACTTACAGAAAAGTATTTATCTGAAATCGTGTCAAAATTAGTTTTTAATTGTGTTTTCAAATGATGTCTATTCATAATATTATTTTTTCAGTTTAATATTATAATTAAAAATTACTATAAATAGTTTTTAATATGTTTTTTAGAAGTTAACCTGCTTTTTAAATTTTTTATTATATGTGATAAATTATATAATAAATATTTAATAATATTTTTCAATAAATAAATAAATATATAGATGTTGAGATTCTATTAAACATGTAATAATTATAATGTGATAGAAAACCCATATCACCATTTCATTTACCTTAATAATATGTCTGAAAAATTTATGATGGTTAGTGGATAATAACTCCTATGTTCCTCATTAAAGAAGATATAAAATATATAAAAGGTATTACCACTATCCTTTTCCAATGATTCAATCTAGTGGGTTATCCTTCTATGGTATTGTGGGGAATGTATTTTACATCGGAATATTGTAAATACCAATTGATGTACTTATAAGAGCAATTTATACCCATTATTTCTTAATTCCCAAAACCCTTATATCATGGGTTTTATTTTTCAATTGATATTATTTTTTCAAAGAGAAAACGTATATTGAAAACCATTTCACTATCATTAAGATAGTTTGGGAGGTAGAATTTTAGTGGGAGGAAGCCCACTAGAAAAATTAAGAAAGTAATGTATAAAATTATAGACTAAAGATATAAAATATATACTAACATTTATTAGATGTTTTTTGAAGATGGAATCCACCATGACACCATTTTGATGTTTTCAAAACCATGTTTACATTCAAACTGAGCATGAATGGAAATACTCAAAAGACTTAAGAGAAGAAGGAGAAATATAAGGAAAAAATCTTATCATACTAATATCACATTAAACAAAAATGGAAATGACCATAAAATAATTGATTGTGTATATTATTAACATACAGTAGGAGATATAAATTTTCGAAGAATTTCGAAGACTAAAGGAAGGCTCAATGACCTTTGGGAATGATGGGTGACTTAGAATAAAAGGTGTTGGATTTGTAATGATTGTAAAGGATAAGCTGAATTAAAGAATAACTTTTATAATGATGGGATTTAACATAATTGTTTAATTTTTAATCAGCTATGTGATGAATAAAATGAGGAGATTTTTTGAAAATATGCTTTCACAGTGAAAATTCAAAAATATGAAAAAATTGGGAAGAGTGGAAAATGAACTACGTGTAATCAATTTCAATTAGGAAATGCTCAGATTTCATGTTACCATAGTGTCAAGGAATAAAATCAAGTACATCATAGAACCATGGACATTATATCTAAAAAAACACTAGAAATGTTAAATAAATAAAAAGTTTACTTGATCATACTATAATTAATATAGAAAGGATGTCAATGTGATCCACATTCCAAAATAGGAATATTATATATTCTCATCATAATAAAGAGGAGATTCCTATATATAACTCTTTGGATATTATTTATTCAGACATCTGTGGGCCCATGCAAAGGTAATCACTTGTATAAAATACATTTAAGATGATTCATTTTTCATGTCATTTATAAATCACCAAGGTTATAAATAATTTTCCATGATGGTTATAAAATAAAAAAGTTAAAAATATGAGGCATTCCATTTCAACATAATTTATTAAATAATCAATGTCGAAAACTATATTTACAATGTATGTTATTTAATAAATAACATGAAAACAAGTTTTCCAAATTGGTTATTAAATAAAAGATATGAACAAACCATTAAAATTATTATGAAATTCCCTGATGAGTATTTTTCATTCATTCATTCTCATGGTTTTAGAAGTTTTTCTCTCACATGATGAACCCCAAAGATTTATTCTTCAATATAGTGGCCTAAAATCTATTTTTGTTGGAATTGACCACTATCATCTACCCTTAGCCATTATTATCTTCTTGTTTCACACTCTATTCATCATCATCCCATTGTAATATCCTTCTAAATCACCCACTTTCTAATATAAATTTATGTTTTTTATTCATATATTTCATGTATACAAGATTTGTTTTAATTGATTATTGTTATTTTATGATTTTTTATTAAATTATATCTATCACCACTTCTTTTTGACACATCTCCATGATTCATAATTGCAGTTCTAATAATTCAGTCATTTAATGGATTTTTTTTAAATATGACTGATTATTTTAGGATTAATATTTCATTAAATGAGTATTTGTTTATTTGGTGTTAAGAATAATGTTAATTTTCTAATTAATGTGTGCCTATGGTTTGTTTGGTTCTTTTCTTTGTGAATGGGAACTATGAAGTTATAATGGAATATGATGTTTTAATAAGAAGTATTGACAATATATATTTAGATTTTCATATGATTTCATAAAACATTAGTTTTTTATTAAATAATGATGATTATATATGTTCAAAGTGATATTTTTTTAACAAATATGTTGTGTTTTTTATATTTTAAAATATTTTAACTATTTTTTGTTATTATTTATAAAAGAAAATTTGATATTAAATCTCAAAATACAATAACTTATTTTTAATTATTTATATTTTTATAGTTAATAATTATTTGATGTTGGATTAAAACACTATGATTAAGTAATGAATATGTGGAAGGTGTTGATTCTTTTTTGGAAATTTTTTAATGAAATATATTGAACAATGAACTATTTTTCAATCTATTCTCAAAATGTTTAAATATAAAAATTTTGAAAAGAAGAAAAATCACATGATATTTAATTTTTCATGGTTTTAATTCAAGTTACAACCCTTTGATTTAGCATGGTGAAACTGGGCATAATTCAGGATCTATTGATAATGATGATTTTCAAGATGAAATGTTTAATAAAATTGAATAAATGATTCATGATATTTAAGTAAAGTAAATTGGGAGAGAATTAATAATTGATAATCTAAATGGAGATTATAGAACACCATTATATACATATTGTATTGAATTTATTGTTTTATAAATGGTGTTTGGATTTATTAACTTTAAGGATATAATGGATAGAGTAATAATAGTTTTATAGAGTTGATACAACGATTTAAAGACATACTTCTTAGGGCTAAAAATATTCCACATTAATATTATAATGAGAAGAAAATATTATAGTCATTGAATCGTGGAATAAGAAGATATATGACTTCCCAAATTACTATGTTCTCTAATGAAATGAATACGAATGTCTATCAGAGTGTCTTAAATATGGGAAAACATGGTGTATGTTGAAAGCAAAATCACTTAATTTTTAACAATTTTCAAAGACTCCTACCAATGAAAATTGTGTATCTTTCTATGTTCATCCTTTGAAATTATTTATTTGAAAATTAAAAAGATGTTAAAATCATAAAATGGAATGAATTAGAGTTAATATTTAATTGAAAATTTCATCATCCAAATGATTATCCATAGTTGTTAAATATTGATCAATAGTTTCCTATAACATAAAATAATGGTAGAAGTATAAAACATAGATTGTTCAAAGATTAATTGAATCCATATCAAATCCTTAATCGAAAGCAAAGTTACTAGTCTGTTTTATTAGTAATTTAAAACTTATCTCTTGAATTTTTAATGAATCATAAATATAAAAAGTTGATATTAGTGATGTATACACCAAATGATATTTGAAATGATATATATGATTTCTTTTCACCATTAAATATTTATTTAATAATTTAATCGGAGAAATATATTTGGGTTTTTTATTCTGATAAAATGGAACATTTTTAACAGCATGAAATGACTATCATCACATTAAATGACTTCCTAGCATATTAAACTTTTTATGGATATAATTTTTAGGCGTATAATGTTTTTTTTAATTTCTGATCAACACATTTTATATTATCAAACACAATATGTATAACGTCTCGGTTCTAGAAGCCACCCAGAGGCGCCCCGTACCGAGTTGGTCACATGGACTCAAGCGCATTTCCCCAAACTCTAGAGGCTTCCAACTAGAAGTGAGGGCCTTGGTTGTGATATGGGGGAAAATATGTCCTCATTGGAAGATTAAAAAATGGAATTAAACAAATACATACAATACTAGAAGCAATAAATATCCAACAATAGTAAATAGTGGAAGACTGGAATAATAAACAACTAGATCACACACTCACACACACACACATATATGTATAAGGATGCATGATACATGTGACTAGAAAAATAGCCAAACTTTCCACAATGTGGACTTACAAATAGTAGTAATCCAAAGTAAAAAATAAAAAGATAAAAAACTCCTCAGCATCGCCAGCCTAAGCTTCATCCCATGCTCTCTAGCTCCATAGAAAGTCAAGTACCTGAAGTAAAAGGGCACTTGCCCTTATCTACACCTACAACAATATAATCTTTTTGGGCCAAAAAGCATGTCCCAAAAACAGTGTGACACTAAATCCTAGTAGGAAACCACCCATAGATCTGTGCCTAACAGTCAGTAAATATATGTCAGGTAAATTACAGAAAACAGTAAGCCGGAAAGTAATCAGCAGTACATAATGCATGGTTTCAGCATCATGTAACAGCTAATCAAACAACAAAGAAAAAATAAGTAAGCCTATGGGAAATACTCTCATCCATCCATTCTAGTTCTACTTAACAAGTACATGCCAACCTATGGGCAGTACAATCGGCCTAACCCCTAGGGTTCAGTATGTAAAGACTCTCTAAGGAAGTACTCATAGTCAATTCTCCATATAGTCTAAGGTAGTTAGGAACTCTCTGAGGGAGCACTCACAGTCAATTTCTCTTATAGCCCCATGTTGAAGGACTCTATGTGGAATCTCACTCGGTCAATTTCCCTTATATCACAGGTCATTCATAAAATCTATGGGGAAGCACTCATCATCAATTCCCCTTATAGTCTAAAGCAGTCAAGGTAATTTAGAGTAAAACTGAGTCCCTCTGAGGATGCTCGAGTGATCAATTCCCCTTATATTATAAAGTGCTCGAAGACTATCTGAGGAAGATCACTCGGACAATTCCCCTTATATTCAAAAGTGCTCAAGGACTCTCTGTAGAAGCTCACTCGGCCAATTTCCCTTATAATCTAAAGTGCTCAAGGACTCTCTAATGAAGCTCAATTAGTAAATTCCCCTTATAACCTACAAAACCAGGTTCTCACAGTCCTGTGTTGGTCAACGATCATGGAAATGTAATATTTCCAAGTAAAACTATAATACTACTTGTCTATATAGTCTAAAACATATCAAGCATGTCAGAATACAAACTCTCCATCCTACAACAACAGGCAAGGAAAACCAGCAAGGTAGCCTAATGCTACCCTGGACCAAATGGTGGTAAACAGAACATGTGTGGGAAAAATACATACAAGCATGGAAAAACAACCTAATCATATCAAATTAACCTCTACGTAGGAATAAAATCATAGTAGCCATGCAACACCGTTAAACAGTAAACATCCAATACCCCGTTCAAGGGTATTGGTGGAATTCACACATAATACTCAATGAATTTGAACAGAAAGGAACAAACCACCTAACTTGTCATTAAGAGATCATTATAATGAACATCGATACTTGAATCAACATAAAATGCTGAATATCTGAAAAAACGTCCAGAAAATTTAACCTACAATAACTTGATAAAGAAGGGGAAACATGAAACGAGTCTTATAGAGAAGACATAACTCACTGATGTGATTCCAATGCAACCGACGGTGTTCGACTCGGAGGACATATGCATGATCAGGGGTTCGTTGAAGATCTGCAGTTGTATGATGCTCTTGATCGCACGAGGCCTAAAAGAAGAGAGTTCTGGGGATTAGACGTGACCCAGATGAATTTAATGACAAAAAAAAAAGAAAGTACATGACATGTAATTTTGAATTGCATAGCGTGTACTTTCCATTTTTGCACTCTGCATTAAGAGGCCTCCAAGTCACTCCCACACGGCTGTGTGTGTGGCTATGACACAGCTAGTGCACAGCCTCTTCTGGAAAATAATTACATGGTATGTACTCATAATTTATACAACGAGTACTTAGAAAATTTCCATAATTTTCAATTTTTTCTAAAAAATGAACGGAAAAGTAAAAACATACATTAATGGAAGATTTGGGTTTTTAAAAACATCCTCCCTTAAATAAATCCATCCTTGAATTTCCCTTGTGCGGCGTAGAAGTATAAATCCCTAACAGTTCCAGCTACTGTGCTCGTACATCGGCCTCCCTCTCCCAAGTCTCGTTCTGTACTCGCATGTGATGCCACTGAACTTGTACCTGAGGAACAGATCAGCCACATAGAACCTGTCTATGGTCATAAAAAATCTATATAAGATACTCCTCGAATGACACATAAACTACGGGCACATCCTCCTATGGTTGAAAGACATGAGACGGGTCTAAAAAGTAACGTCAGAGATGAGAAATTTGAAAAACGATGTGCATAGCCTGGTACCTCTGAGGAAACTGCATCCGATAGGAAACTGACCCAAATCTCTCCAACACCTTAAACATCCCGACGTACCTCAGAAAAAGCTTATGTTATATCATATTCCTCTTTTCTCCCAACCTCGGTGTGACACATGGGAAAACCTCTTACACAACCTCAAACTCCATAGGTCGCCTCCGCTGATCAGTATAAGACTTCAATCGAGACTGTATATAGTCAACCTATTTAGAATCATCACTATCTTCTCAGTGTTCTCCTATACAAGATGAGGTCCCAACATAGCTGCCTCTCCAGCCTCCAACAAACATAAGGGTGATTAACATGTCCTACCATACAAAGCCTCATAATGTTCCATCTGAAAAGATTCATGAAAACTATTGTTTTAGGAAAACTCCACAATAGGTATATGCTTCCCCCAAGATCCTCCAAAATCATGGATGCATGCTCAAATCATGTTCTGAAGCACCTAAATCATATGCTCGGACAGGCCATCTTTCTGGAGATGGTAAGATGTACTCAAATGTACCTGTGTACCCTAAACCTTCTATATCCCTTTCTAGAACTGAGAAGTAAAACAAGCATCCCTATCAGAAATAATGGTGTCTGTAACTCCATGCAGACATACAATCTCATAGATGTAAAACCATCCTATCTCATCAAAACTAAAGGTATCCTTGATCAGAAAGAAGTAAGATACATTCATGAGCCTGTCAATGACAACCCAAACTGCATGATACCTTTGAGGCGACCTCAGCAAACCGGTCACGAAATCCATTGTGACGTCATTCCACTTCCACTCGGGAATGGGTAACTACTGTAAGTGCCCTACTAGTCGCTGAAGCTCTGTCTTCCCCTACTGACAAGTGAAACACCTCATGATGAAACCAAAAATGTCCCTATCCATACCAGGGCACCAATACTGATGGTGTAGATCATGATACATCTTGCTGATTCCAGGATAAACTGCCCAATTTGAGGAATGAAGGTCCGGCATCAACTCCCTGCGTATTTATATTGGCGCCCATATGGACCCCTATAAACACAAGATCTCATCCTCGCTTATGGTTCATCAAAAAATAGGGTCCTCTCTTGACACTCTCCCTTAGGACCTGGCCATCAGAATCTGATATCTATCTCATTCGAAATCGATCAAGAAGAGTAAAGGTAACAACTACATATGAAAGAAAAGTATGCCAATGTTTCGAGCACTTCCAAATGAATTTTAGTGAAAAGATCAATAAGCTTTTACTCACTGCTGTCCTCCGGAACTATCTGTATATGAGTCCTCCTGCTCAGTGCATTAGCCACTGCATTACGTTTCCCAGGCGTATAGGAACGCTCAAAATCTAAGGGCTGAAGGTACTCAAGCCACCTTCGCTGCCTCAAATTTAGATCATGCTGAGTGAAGATGTACTTGAGACTCTTGTGGATGGTGAAAAACACAATATTCTATCATAGAAGATAATGTCTCCAATAGCATAAGGCATGAACAACGACAACCAACTCAAGATCATGTGTTGGTTAAGTCCTCTCATGTGGCATCAACTACCGAGACCCGTACGCAATGACTCCATCTCCCTACATATGCACTGCTCCTAGCATGAAACCTTAATCACCACAATAAACAGTATTGATCATTCCTGGCTATAGTGACACTAGTATCGGTGCTGAGGTCAACCTCCACTTCAGCTCCTGAAAGGATGACTCACAAGAATCAAACCACAAAAACATTACACCCTTCTTAGTCAGACCCATCAGTGGTTCTTCTAAGCATGGAATTTCTTGTATGAATCACATGTAATATCCATCCAGCCCCAGCAAACCATTTACCTCAAAGATGTTCTTCAGATGCTCCCAAGAAACTACAGCTCTCACTTTCTATGGGTCTACTGATACTCCTATCTCTGAGATAACGTGAGCTAAGAAGTCAATATGGTCCATCCAAAAGTGACTTTTTTAGAGATTAGCATATAATTGATTCTCTCTCAGTGTACTCAAAATGATATCAAGGTGTGTGGCATGGTCGTGTCAAGTGTGAGAGTACACAAAGAAATTGTGTACGAATACAACCACAAAAGAATCCAAGTATGGATGGAACACTAGGTTCATCAGTTCCATGAAAACTATAGGCACATTCGGGAGACCAAATGGAATAACCATATAGTCGTATTGACCATAACTGCATCGGAAGGCTATGAGAGGTATATCATATTTTCTAATGCACAAATGATGATAACCGGACCTCAAGTCAATCATTGAGAACACTCAAGCTCCTCGATGTTGATCAAACAGATCATCAATCCTCGATAAGGGATATCAGTTCCTGACTATAAATTTTATTCATCTTCCGATAATACACACAAAGCCTAAGGGTACCATCTACCTTTTTCAGGAACAGGACAGGAAAACCCCAAGGAGAAGTACTAGGTTGGATTAAACCCTTTGCCTGCAACCCCTCCAACTGTTTTCTCGAGCTCATGCAACTCTGGTGTAGTCATCCCATAAGGAGGAATGGACACCGGTGCCACTCATGGCACATGCTCAATTGAATATTCTACCTCGTGATCCAGAGGAAAACCTGAAAAGTCTTCTTGAAAGACGTCCCTGAAAAGATCCACCATTAGAGGAAAGTATTACAGTGAATTACCCTGGTTATCCAAATATAGACTAGTGATCTGGACTATAACTCCTCCTAACCCATGATGCCTTGGACCCCCTCTGCTCACTTGGACATCCCACTTGCCCTTATGATGAAACGATACACCCTTTGGTGATGTGAAACTCACCCTATGCTAATAATAGTCGACGAATTCCTAGAAGGGAACAAGCCAATCCATTCTGAGAATGACATCATAGACTGTCATCTCTTGGACTTAGAGGTCCCATAAAAAGTGACACACGCCAACCTCTAAAGGGAACTCCTTACACAGATGTACACTTGCCATTCTAGTCTACAACGGAGTGTCTAGTGTCAAGATATCAGTAGAAGAATGGTTTCATATTCTAAGGATCTCCACAAAAGAAACAAATATAACGCTATGGGAAGCCCATGTATCAAAAGAAAAGAAGCTAAAAATGTGGCTTCTAAGATTGTACCTCAAAATTTAGAAGGTTTGGGATCCTTCTCCTACTGGGTATGCTCCACTCTAATAGT
The DNA here is from genome assembly GCA_963277665.1 of Viscum album. Lineage (NCBI taxonomy): Eukaryota > Viridiplantae > Streptophyta > Magnoliopsida > Santalales > Viscaceae > Viscum > Viscum album. Next base: position 413,081,369 of record OY728159.1, on the reverse strand, counting down.
CTGGCATGCATCGCGATCATGTGACCCTACCTAACCAATCTGAGAAGATCCACTCTTCTGTAGCTAAAAATTGGGCGACTGGCTACCCTGGCCACGACCTCCACCTCAGCTCGAATGGTCAAAAGATCTCTAGTTTCCCTAATTTATGAGATACTGGTGGTAATTATCCTAAACGAGGAGTCATTAAAGAACCCCATCTAACCAGCTGCTGGTGAGAAGATTTGACACAATTGCTGAAGATGACCAATCTTGCTGCATGATCGGTACTCCACCGGGTCTCTTGGGAAATTCAGCCTCATATTCCTGCTCCTCCCACACTCGTAGCATACGACATGGCTACCAGAAGATGGATCCCACCTACTTTGATCTCCTCGCACAATATTTCTATGGTGATTCCTACTATTAGATGGCGGAGCACAAACTATGGATGTCTAACCACACTGGATCACAGATCTAAAATTCATCATATTATGCTCTGTGAGCAGTTCCTGGTTGACGATACAGGATATCAAAGTCAACTTTAAGATGTTAATCTAATATTGGATGTCGTTCCTTAGAAAATCCTCACTATTCCATGCATATAATAACTCATCAACTCCTAGAATAGGAGTGAAACACTACAACTTGGTGATGTGAGAGGAATACTCCATAACAGAAAGAGTACCCTACTCTGGGCTCATAAACTATCAGGCTCGATCGGTCCTCAAGGTTTCTGGATAGAAGTAATCATAGAAGATGCGCTGAATCTCATACCAAGAAATATTCTACTTTCGTACCACCAGTGAGATCACATCCTAGCACCTCTTGGAAGAGCCTTGAAGAATGTAACTTGAGAGCTTCACCCTCTTCTCTGGAGGTATCTCCAAATTCTCGAAGATCGTCAGTGTTGATTCTATGCACGACTCTGCAGCCTGGGGTCCTCCATCCCCTATTAAAGTAGGAGGATGCTGCTGCTGAAATAACCACATCAAATATGCCATTGACGGGGCAGTAGATGGTGCTCCCTGAAAGGTCTGCATAATCCTCAAAAATCCCTCCCTGAACTGTGCATCAGCACCTATGTCAGGTATAATTACTGGTGCCAAGAATGTCACAACAGGGGGATCTGTAGGTAGCCCCTAATTAGCCATGTCCAGTGTCAGATCACCGCCTGGAAACTGGTTCACAACTAGAGGATGTCTCGGTGACATGACTCTGCAAGGTTAAGCGCACACCTTAGATCAAGATAATCATGGGATGAAAACTATATGCAAAATAAGGGAACATGATAAAGGAAACATTCATGTTTCTCAAAAGATGACTACACGACGTGTAAAATTACTACACGACATGTTACCTCAAGTCATTTACATGGGCGTGTACTCCTGACTAAACTGGTCGTGTAACACCCCAAACACACGACGTGTTCTCCTAACACATGGCGTGTATTTGAATCCTCTTACCCTGCCCGAGTCCTTCTACACGATTAAGCCACATGGATCTCCTAAGACAAGACTACACTGCGTGTTAAAGATAGACTTAGTGTGTACAATACAAGATTCACCCGACCCATGTTGTCAGTGACATGGCATGACACATGGCTCACATTACATGGCATGTTCAAGTTGGACACAGTGTGCATGTGAAGGGATAAAACCAACCAGTGTTGTTAGTGACACGAATGACTACATAGCTGACACTACACAGCGTGTTCCAGACAGACACATCATGTACGAGAAGGGATAACACTGACCTGTGTTGTTCGTGACACGGTCGGGTACCTAGGTCAGACTACACAACCGGTTCAACTGGTACACTGCTTTTTCCTACATGAAAATAAATATCCCATGTCTCATCCCACATGGATTATGACACGATTAGAGACTAAACAACATGTACATAAGGTACACGATGAACACAAGGCGTGTAGTCAAAACTACACAGCGTGTATTTTGATTTTTCTGACTAGTAATCCTCAGAAACTACTCTGGAACCTAGACAAACAATGAAACGAATATTTAAAGATCCATATTATGATTTGTGAGGGCCCATAATCACCTTGAATCAAATATTGCCATCTTAAACTTGTTATCACAAGTTAAAGAAGTCAATGATCCCCCAAATTCCGGTCCATGAGGTACTATAAAACCTCATGAACCAATGTTTGGAATTCATTCAAACAAAATTTACACAAACTATACCCTATCAAAAAATAAGATTTTTTTATCAAGGCATATATCACAACAATATACGTATCTAGCACAACATCTATCACAACAACATGCAATTGCTAATGCATCCTAAATGGCATCGAAGTAATTTATGTCATGTGATTTTTAGCAAGTTCTAATATGATGCATGAGATGGAATACCCTCATCTCATCGGGTTTCAATAGAAATAGAATCTCAATATCATCAACAATAACAGCACGAAACATGTGAGTAATCCAACTGTTAAAATCAAATCAACCGTAAACATGAAAAACCAAAAGAAATTGTAATAAATAAGTTAAATTAGCTTTTCCATGTACACGAGCTAGTACTCCCAGTAACATCTTTTTACCAAGTACATATTCCTTCATATCCCTAGCTAAAGGATCCAATTATTAAATCAAGATAAAAAACCATTGATACAACTTTTTAATGTCTTGGTTCATGAAAAAACCAAAAGGTGCCCCATATCAGATTGGTCATATGGCCTCAAGCACATTTCCCCAAACACTAGAGGCTGCCGACAAGCATCGAGGGCCTTGTGTGGGATAGTGGGGAAATTATGCCCTCATTGATAGAGTACACAGTGGAATTAAACAAATACATACAATATCAGAAGCCGTAAATATCCAAAAATATTAAATAGCAGAAGACTGTAATAATAAACAATAGGAGAACACACATATATATAATGATGCATGATATATTTTTCTAGGAAAATACCAAACAAGTCACAATGCTGGAAATAAAAATAGTGCTAAACCAAAGTACAAAATAAAAACATATACAACTCCTCAGCATTGAAAGCCTAAGCATGGTCCCTTTCTCTCCAACTATACAACATGTCAAGTTGTTGAAGTAGAAGGGAACTTTCCCTTATCTATATATGAAGCTATATAATCTATTTCCTCTCAAAAGAATGACCCAAACATGGTGTGAGACTATATACCAATAAGAAAAAACCAAAAGATCTATGCCTAATAGACAGTGGATATATGGCAGGTAAAGTACAAAAAACAGTAACTAGGAATGTACTTCAGAGAAAAAAATCCATAGTTTCAACATCAAGCAACCACTAATCAAAAAGAAACGGGAAAATAGATAACCCTCTGGGAAGTACTCTCATCCATCCCCTCTGGTCCTACCTAACAAGTACAAGCCACCCTATGGGCAGTACACTCGGACTAACCCCTATAGTTCAGTATTTAAAAACTCTCTGAAGAAGCACTCACAGTCAATTCCCCTTATAGTCTAAGGTAGTCGACAACTCTCTGAGGAAGCACTCACAGTCAATTCCCCTTATATCCCATAGGTCAAGCACTGTCTGAGGAAGCTCACTCTGTCAAATCCCCTTATATCCCAGGTTGTTCATAGACACTCTGGGGAATAATTCACCATCAATTCCCCTTATAGTCAAAAGAATTCAATGTAATTTGGATTAAAACAAAGACTCTCTGAGGAAGATCACACAATCAATATCACATATAGACTATAGTTCTCAAAGACTCTCTGAGGATAATTACTTGGTCTATTCCCCTTATATTATAATGTGCTCAAGGACTCTCGGAGGAATCACACTCGTTCAAATCCCCTTACAGTCTAAAGCGCGAAACGACTATATGAGGATGCTCACTCGGTCATTTCCCCTTATATCCTACTAAACCGGGTTCTCATTGTCATGTGTAGGTCAACGTGTATAAAAATGTAGTATGACCATGTAAACCTAAAAAACTACTTGGCTAAACATTCTACAACATATCAAGCATGTCATAATACAAACTCTTCATCCTATAGCAACAGGCATGGAAAACCGGCAAGGCAGCCTAAGGCTAAGTAGGATCAAACGGTCCTAAACAGAACGTGTGTGGGAAAAATACATCCAAGCCTGAATAAACTCCCTACTAATATCCAATTAACCTCTACATAGGAATACAAGCATTGAAGTCAAACAATAGGGGTAGATCAGTAAACACTCAATACCTCATTCAATGTTGTTGTTGGAATTTGCAAATAATACTCAAAAAATTTAAACAGAAAGGCACAAACCACCTACCTTGGCGTTAGAAGATCATTATATGTGATCTTATAAGTTTGAATCAACCTAGAACTCCAAATATATATAAAAACATACAAAACATTCATCCTACGACAACTTGAGAAAGAAGGGGAATCATGAAACGTGGCTAAAGGAGAAGGGAGAACTCACCGATGCGGTTCTAACACAACCGATGGTGTTCGATTTGAAGGACGGATGCACGCTCTGGGGTTCATCGAATATCCATGGCCGTACGGAGCTGTCGATCAATAGAGGCCTAAAATAAGAGAGTTCTGGCGATTAGACGCGACACTAATGCGTTTAAAGATAAAAAATACATTGCATGTACTATTGAAGTACACGGAATGTACTCTCCATTTACGTACTCCACTTTATGCGTAGTCCAAGTCACCCCCACATAGCTGTGTGTGTGGCTATGACACGACCATCACGTGGCCTTATGCGGCATAGAAGAACATGATGTGTACTCATAAAGTACATGGCGTGTAGTTAGGAAATTTTTAGAATTTCCTCTTTTTCTAAAAAATTACCGGAAAGGAAAAACATACCTGAAAGGAATATACATGTTCATAAAATATGGGAGAAAAATAATATAAATGTTTCATCGAATTATTTTTTCTATGGATCAATATTAAAAAATATAAAAAAAGGGATTCAGCGGCTAAAGAGAACTTGATATTTCTCCAAAACCTTTTTCAACCAATCAATATTTTTAGAGGAAAAAAAATTTAATATAACGTTTCAAAATAAAAAAATTATGTTCATGATGAAAATAATTAGAAGAAATGATAAATATTATTTGAGCATCATTATTGAAGATATCACGAGGCAAAAAATAAAATTGATGTCATGCATGTGGATAATAATATCTATGAAAGATTAATTGAAACATTTATATATAGTAATGTAAATAATAAAGATGGGTTAAATGCAAGATATGACTTATTATCAATGAAAAATACATTTAGATTTAGGTAAAACTTCTAATTTTAGAATAACATTCCTACCTCGAACTTTATATAGATTATCCTAGTCGAATACAACTAGTTCTAATCATTGTCTCAATAGTATCAATGTGTCGTAGGGTTATTCATTAAATGTAAAAAAATTAGGCCACTAAAATATTTTATGTTTACTAGTATGAAATATCATTATTTTCATGTAATGGTGCAGAAATCCTACCTTTTTCATTTTGTGAAATATTTTCATCCCGGTCAAAATATCTAAGAAGAATGTCTGTGATTTTTTCAAATGCATTTGTAACAATGTGATTGATTACAATTGATTAAAAAATTAGGATAATGTTTCATTTTATTACCATTAAAACTAGAAATGTTTCAGCCTCAATCCTTTTTTATCATAATGAATTTAATGTTTCATTTGGTGTGATAAATAAATATCTGTGAACTTGTATATTGATGTTATATGAATAATATTGAATGGTAAATGAACATAAAAAAGAAATATTTCAATAATATTTATCAACTTGAAGCCTCCATTATTGAGAAGTATATATCTATGGAGGTTATAGAGGATTATTCAAAATATTTATCTATAGTGGAGCCCATCAGTTTTCATATATTTCACCATAAATAAGTCAATTATGGGGGAAATGTGATTTTTGGATTGAATATACAATCATTGACAGGTGAAAATACAATGAAGTAACATTTATATATCTTTAATAACATAAATTTTGTTCATATATATATATATATATATAATTTCACACTAATGTGTTAAAAAAATCTTTCTAACAGAATAAATATATGTGGATTTTGAAGAAGAATAAAATTTTTCATGGTTTAAACTGACTATAAATGGTATGTCCGATGAATAAAAAACATTGATATGGTTAGTGGGCCACCATAGTTTAAATTTTATAACATACACTAGCCCTGACATTAATTTCAATACATTTCAAACTAAAGACCAGGGAAACAAAAGCGTACTTCATAGTAGCAGTGTCTTGGAGTTCGAGGAAACAATGAAATTTTCAACTGACAATGCTAAAAACTAAATATCTTCATCAAGTACATAGTATGGAGTCATTGATGAAACACATGAGCTTGATACATTAAAGTTTTAGCTATACTTTTTATATACATTTGGGTTATTGGTAACAATAATGTTAGACATGATAAATTTGGAATGAAATTTGTTAATCTGAATATATTGGAATATACCTCAAATCTAGTTATCATAAAATCACATCAAAAACAAATTTTTATACTCTTGACTAAAATAATGTGTTGTGGAATATCATTCTTCAAGGGAACAAATTGTATTTTATTGATGTATAGCTCAATGAACTTTTTATTTATTTTACATCCCTACTTACGCTGAATTATTAATAGAAAATATTGATGACTACATCATAGACATTGTTTGATATATACAGTATAATAATAAGGATGTAATTTTGGAGAATATAATTTATTAATTTCCTAATATTACATGTGAAATATATTTATATCATATTTACTTTTTAAAATTACATAAAATGTTAAATATATTGGTTTTTTTGTTATTTAACTTGGAATGTTATTAACATGGATTAATAATAATGTGGTTGCAACATAAAACGTGGCTTTAGCATGAGTCGAGGCTAACTCCCATGACTATTGCATATGGTATCAGAAGCCAAGGCTAACTATCAAGACCGTCGAACATAACGTATCATGAGTCTCAGATTTAACCAATGTGAAGGTGAACTATCTAGGTGAAACCATTTGAACTTTTCTTGAATATTGTTTCCATATAAAGAATCATACATAATCAATCATACATAAACATAAAGGATACCCATGGAAATAATTGGGTACCACAATCATGTCATAAACAATAACAGATGATCGTATTATAAAAGATTCCATGAATGAAAGGAACTGAAATATACATGGACCTTCATAAGTGAAAATAGGAATTTATCATGGCATGTGATGTCAAGTAGAATTACCAACATCGAAGAAAAGTTTTAATAAATTTTAGCATTAAAACAATCTTATGCCATTTTAAGGAAAATGCTATAGATCCCTTAAAATAGATCAGGGAACAACAATGGTTATAAAACCAGAAATGAACCAAAAATTTCTTAATAATAAAATGGATGATTTTATAAAGATAATGGTGGTTTAAAATAGAAGATATACTGCACTTTTAATCAGGTAAGAATTCAGGATGTTCCCTCAAAATATATTTTCCTATCCGGAAGTATTGAGGAGGGAATCACATAAAAACATGTATATCCATGAAATATAATTATTAAAGGGCCTTGATAAATGAATTTGGTACATTTAAAATGGATTTATAATATTCATATAAAAGTATAATGTAACTTAATTTTGGTAAAAGGATGATAAGGAAACCTGATGTAGCAAAGGTGTTTTTGGTATAACCCCTTATGGATTATCGGTATAGTATCATGAGTACATAAGAGGGATTAATGGGAGTGAATGGGGTGTATTATCACTTATACATATTTTGGAAGTATGAGGGTGTTTAAAAATTGTACCCCATCAATAGATATTACACATAAATAGGAATAAAATAAACGATATTCCTAAATAAAAGTGAAATATAAAGGATCCCTTACCTCAAGTCTAATGGTATTCTACACTTCAGGTCAATGACATGAAAAATAAAATCAGGTTCTTTAATTAATAATAATATAACCTATTATAAATTCAAAATATTTAATATTATTTTTTTATGTTCATTCGAGGCCTTTTTGATCGGTTAAGTGGGTCAATTTCATTGTTCTGGTTCGTTTGTTTTCTTTGTTGTTACGATCTGTTTACTTATTTTCATGAATGGAGAATCATGAAAAAATGGGATGGATTTCCAGAATTGGAGTTATATATTATTATTTAACATTTTATGTTTACATGTTTGTAAACTTAATTTGGTTACTTGGAGTGATGTGGAATCATTATATAAAACGATAGTGACAACCTTTTGGGTTTATTGGTGGTTCTTGACCACAATGAACCCATATTGATTTCTAAATCAAAACTAAGAGTAAAAAAGTACTACAGAACCATAGATGAGACATCATACATATATTTTGGTATGAGACAATAGTGAAAATGGTTTAATGAACATAATTAAATATGGTAACAGAAATTGAAAACCCATCATCCATGAATGAGGAAAATTAAGACATCTAAGATGGTGTCTTTACTACAGAAATAAAAGAAGACTACAAGATATATGATAATAACTTATTCCATTATTATAACAACATTACAGTACATGAAAGTTAATGGATTTGTTATAATATTTGTATTAGAATAGGTAATAATATAATTGAAAAATTGAACTAGAAAAATAAAAAGAATGAAAAGAAACGGAATTTACCTATTGATTCAATCCTCTTTGAGAGCCTCTTAAGGGGAGTGGATTTGGTATTTTTGATGAGACCAAGGGCTGATAGACTTAGGGAAAGAGACTCGGGAGATATTTCGGTTGAATTTAGGTAATGGAAAAGGCTTTATATGAGTTAAGGGAGGAGGTGTGTGAGGGTTGTTTTTATAGTCGAGGAGAGGAGGGATTTCATAGTATTTTAATCATTAGTTTATTAATTTTCCATGATAGAAGAAATATTAATGATTCATGTGACCAAGAATGTAATATGTGCATGTGAGTTCGAACCAATGGCCATTTACATCATCCATGACCCAAGCATGATTCACAAATTCAGGTTTTAGCAGTTATTGTGGATTGCTGTATTTTTCTATTCATAAAAATTCAAGTAATTTAAAAAATTCCAAAAGATTCACAATTACCATTTTTAGATGTTTATAGTCCAAAAATGAACTCCATTTTTGGAAAATAATTTTCCATATATTATTTATTTAATTCTTAATCAAAATCACAATATACATGAAAAATGCAGATTTTAAAACTATAACCCATTTCATAATGTTTTCAAAAAGTATATAAGGTCTTATAAAATTATAGTAAAACCAAAAGACATAATAATGTTGATTTATGAAAAACTTTTAAGAAAATAAATTTTCTTCTAAACATATTAAATAATTAAAATTAAATATTTATTACTTACAATAAAACGTTTACTTAACTATAGTTATATTATCACTTATAAGATACCTTAATTTTATTCATACATTCATGGATGAAGTTACTATTCTTTTGGACTATTTATTATTCATAAGGGTCATATTACTATTCATAAGGGTATGTTGCTATTCGTAAGGGTAGGTAACTATTCACCAAAAATTATGCTTATTCTATTAGACACCAAAAATCTTACTGATCGCTATCATGTATGCCAGATTTACAAATTTCCAATCACATAGGTGACATTATTATGCTTAAAGGTCACATAGAACATAGTAGTTCATAGTGTAGTGATTTTATGTGATTATATGACATATATATACAATGGTAATTTTCCATTGATGAAACATTGGTTCATTGCATTATTCACCCTTATGAAATTTCTCCCTTGAAATTATGTTATTAATTCCAAGCCACAAATAGTTGTAGGTAATTTACCTTCATTTGCCTCCTCCAGTTACCATGTGGCCTCTTTGTACTTATGGATCCACCACAGTACATTAACCAGTTGAGTAGTCTTGTTAGTTTGAAAGGTATCTCTATGATCTAAGATCATTAATGGCTGCTCCTTGAAAGAAATATCATTATACAACTACACCATCGACCAAGAGAGTACATGTTAGGGGTGTGGTATGCACTTTTTTTTAGGGATACAAGGAATACATCAGGTACTTTTGACAGGGTTGGTGGAAATTCTAGTCAATAGGCCACATCTCTGACTCGATCAAGGATCTAGAAGGGGATTATGTTTTTGGGACATAGCATTCCTTTCTTCCCAAATCTCATAACCTTTTTCCATGAAGATATGCAAATAAAAACCATCTCTTCAACTTTGAACTCAAGGCCTCATCAATTATTGTATGCATTAACCTTTTGTCATCTTCAGGATATCTTGATGTACTGCCGAATGGTTTTCACCTTCTCTGCCATTTAATTGACCATTTCAGGTCCTAGAATATTATGCTCACTAGCTTCATCTCAACCCGCCAGTGTTCTGCACCTTCTCCAATAAAGGTATTCATATATTGTCATTTAGACACTCGAGTGGAAACTATTGTTGTAGGATAATTCAACTAGTGGAAGATGTTGGTCCCATCATTCTTTCAGTTCCATAGAACATTCTCTCAGCATATATTCCTATGTCTGAAGAGTCTGCTCAGTTTTGAAATTAGTTGGAGTATGATAGGTCGTATTATAGTTTAGTTTAGTGCTTAGAGAATGTTTGAGGCTTTTCCAGAACATCGAAGTGAATCTCCGATATCGATCGGATATAATAGACAGTAGTACTCCATCGAACCATACCACTTATTTCATATATATATATATGTAATTTGATCCAATGAGAATTCCTCTTGAATAATGATAAAGTGACATGTGTTTGTAAGATGATCCACAATGACCCATATATCATTGTTTCCTCTAGACCTCCTTAGAAGTCTAGTGACAAAGACCATGGTGATGTTCTTTGAATTACATGTTGCTTTGAGTAGTGGTAGAAATATCCACTTATAATTTTTTCATTTAGTCTTCACTTATTGAAATACCTTTTACTTTTATATATATTCAAAAATATTCTTCTTTATATTATCCCACCAATGTTCTCTCGAAGATGTCATTACATCATTGTACTCCCTGGGTAGATAGAGATGGTTGAGCTATGTGCGTCATTAAAAAGATCCTTCTTTATCACTATATTGGATGGTACACATAATCATGACCCAATTATTATGACTCCCTCCTTGTCAATCTTGAACTCAGTGGATTTCCCATTTTTGATAGCTTCCACCCATTCCATAATTTCTACATAATTTCTTTATGCTCCCTTTATTTACTCCATGAGAGATGATTGAGCAGTCATTTGAAAAATGATTGATGATGTTCCTCCCTTAATCATTCCCATAACCATACTCCTGAAAATCTTTGAAGATCATATCCTTTTCAATTCTCAACATTGATAAATATGTATGATCCTTTCTACTTAGAGCATCTTCCACCTGTTTTCCCTTACCGGGATGGTAGTGGTTTAAACAATCATATTCCTTGAAGAGATCAATCCATCATTTCTATAACATATTAATCTTTTTTCTGTGAATATATATTTGAGACTCTTTTGTTTAGTATATATCTCACACTTCTCCCCAGAGAGAAAATGCCGCCAGATTATCAATTCAAAGAACACAGCTTCCAACTCCAGATCATGTGTGGGATAGTTTTGCACATGTATTTTAAGATTCCTTGAGGTTTAGGATATTAATTTATCATTTCTCGTTATCACACAACCTAATCCCTTATTTGAATCATCAATTAAAACCACAAAGAAGTTCTATACTTTTTGGGAGTGTGAGTACTGGCGTAGTGATAAGACACTTTTTCAACTCCTTAAAATAGTCTTCAAATTCAAATATCCTGAAATAATTCACTCCATTATATGTTAGCTTTGTCATTGGGTTTGAAAATCATGAAATGTTCTTCATAAATCATTGGTAATAAACAGATATACCATGAAAGCTGAAAATCTATGTTATAGATGTTTTCCTCGACCACTCTTCATTTGCCTTTGTGTTGGAAGGGTCTATATGTATCTCTTTTTTGGTGATAACAAGAAACAAATATGTTACCTCTTATATCCATAACTCACATTTACTATACTTTTCATTAAGTTTCTCCCTTCACAACATATTTAACATAGTATTCAAATTCTCCTCTTGTTCTTCCATTCTCTTGCAGTATATCATAATATAGTCGATAAAGACTACCACAAATTTGTCTAGGTAATCTCTAAATACCGTATTAATTAAATCCAATAAAATAAATGGAGAATTAGTGAGTTCATAGGGAATGACTATGAAATCTTAGTTTCCATGCCTCATTCTAATGGTACTATAAGTAATAAATTCCTTCCTCACCTATAATTGGTGATATCCCGACAGAAGATCCACTATAGAGAAATAACTGGCCCCAAGAAGCTGATCAAACAAGTCATCTATTCATGTTAGGGGATACTTTTTCTCTATTAGATATAATTGTGCTCACTATAATCAACGCAACGACGCATTGATCCATCCTTCATGAAGAAGAGGACTGGATCACCCCATGGGAAATCACACACCTGTATAAAACCGTTTTATAGATTACCCTTTAACTGCTTTGTTAGCTCCTCTGGCTATACAATGGCTATTCTATAAGTTCTATTTGATATAGGAAGAGATCCTATAATAAGTTCAATTGATAACAAAACCTCTCAATCAAGAGTATGACCATACAACACTCCAGAGAATACATCAGTGTAATCCCTCCTGATCGACATGTATTCCAGCATGATTCTATCCTTTGTCCCAATCATTTTATCTAGACAATATTACTCATAAGGAACAAATATCCACACTTGAGAAAATGATTCAAAAAGATATTATTATTCCTCCTTACAATTTTAAAGAATTTTAGGATGCTTTGGGAAGTGATGATCGATCTCCCTTTCCTGAAAGTTGATGTTGGATTTGTATAATGATATCCATTCCCAGCCCAAGATAGCTTCGAACTCCTATAAAGGAATTATGATGATATTTTCTGGGAGGTTCCGTTCACAAACATTTACCATGGAGGAGTTATAAACAATGCATGTAATAATTGACCCATTTTATATTCTCACAGATAACTTATCCAATATCTTCTATGGTGGTGCTTGAATAGTTCTTTTAAAAATGCAAGATATGAAAGATTTCATAGAACCAGAATCGAATTGTATGTTCTATATTATTTATTGAATAACTAGCATAGCTATCACCTCATAATTTTTCGAATCCACCTCAGTAGTAGTGATACAATAAGACCATCCTTATTTCCTTGGAGGTTGTGGTCTATGGCCTCCGAAAACCCTCGGCTTAGGACAATTGTTCACATAATAACCATGATCCTTGTAGCTATAACACAACATTATAGGCTGAGTGATGATCTAACCCATCATTTCATCATCCACATTAATGGGATTATTCATATATTGTTGATTGTTTTTTTCTAGATGTTTTAAAAATCCACATTTAATTCCATTCCTTGTTCCATTTATACAGTTCCTAGGATGCTTCTTCCAACAATTTTTACACATGGGATGATCGAGCTTATTTCCACCATGGAATTTATTTTTTGGATATCTCACTATAGATTACATTTTACTCTTCTTATCACTAGGCCCACGATACCACTGAGAGTCTGAATTCTCTATTTCCAACATGAGGTCACAACAGAAAATCTCCTCATAGATGTCGAATTCTTGAATCACCAATGCATTTCATAAACTATGATTTAGTCCACTAAATAAGTTATCCACATTTCTGTTGCTAATAATAAAAAATTCATAGGCATTCCTAGAGATCATTGTAAAGTTTACTTCATATGCCCCAATCAACTCATATTTCCTCTTCTGGTGTCTGAGGAACTCTCTTTACATCTAGATATATAGGGTTAGAGGAAAATTGAAAAAAAATTCATTTAATTCCTCCCATTCCATTGAATCAATTTCCTCTTGTGGTATTATATTTTTGATCAATGTCCACCACTGATCTGGTTCCCCATCAAAATGAATGACAGCCATTAAAACATTCTCTTCTTCTAAGCATTATATGACCATGAATATCATTTCAAGGGAGTTTACCAACTATTCATAAAAGAGGGGATCAGAGGATCCACTAAAAATGGGAGGCATTTTTTCATAAATGATTTAACGGAGACATGCACTTTCCTTAGAGGATGAGGGTGTTCCACATGATTCAAATTATTATTATTAACCTGATCCAGCCGGTTAAGTTCTGTCATGAAGTTTTTATCACCCGTTCCAATCATATCAGGCCTATAATTAAGAAAATATTCATATTCCTTATCACATTGATTCTTGGAATGAGCTCTTCAATTTCCCCCTATTAACTAAGAAAAAAAGAATAAAATTAGATGGCTTGAATATGTTGCTATTGATCATAAAAAGGAAACCTTGAACATAAGAGGATAAACATTTAAAGGTGAAGTATATCCTAAAACTAGATTCCTTATGTTTTAATCTATGTTATCCTTGAAATATTTCTTCTCTTATATTATTATGGTATTTTTTTTATTCCATTAATAATTGTTTGTTCCATGATCATGAATTTACTAAATCATATCCTTTGGGAGTGTCAAACCAAGAGTGCAGCAAGTCCCATTGTCATGCACCAGTTCCCATTCAGGTCTAGCTCAAATTGGGGATTTCGGGTTTTACCCCCAGATACATCTATGGTAGAGCCACCACTACCTATTTGTATCCAGACAATGATTCATTATCTTAATAAACAACATACTTTATACTTAACAAAATTGAGGGATGTATTCTTATAATTAGCCTCATGATTAATGTTATTACTAATGTTCCATTTTCCTAATATCAAAAAATAAGTAGACCATTCCTCTGATACCAACTATAGTGACCCTATTCTTTTACATTTAACATTACATGATTTTAAAAATAATTATACATTAGATTATAAGACATGGATCGTAAATTCTACTGTACTGGAAGACTATCTGCGTAAAACATAAAACATGGATCAAAATAAAATATTTCTTTCTTTAATTTTGAAATTTATATCCTAAAATCCATTATCCTCAAACATATGGATAGGGTTCCCTAGGGGACACATGAACAAGGGATGAGCTAAATAGCCTATTAAGGGTATAACCAAAAGAATAAATCATTATAACATGGGATAAAAGGAATGATACGATGATATAAAAAGGCATGTAACATATAGAATCATAATATATAGACATGTAATCATATATACATGTAGTAATAATATTTTTTAGGCAATATATAAAAATTATTTATCAATTCAAGGCTGGCTGCCATGACCATTGCACATGGTAGCACAATCCAGGCGTAACCACCAATACTGTCGCACATAACATCTCATGAGACTCATATTTACCCAATAAATTAGAGCGCCTTATAGGAACACCCATATTAACATTTCATAATTATTTTTACACATAAATAATCTTAAATAATCCATCATACAAAAATATAAGTGTTACACATGGAATGAATTTTGTACAACAATCATGTCATAAAGCATAACAAATGGTTGTGTTAGAAAAATGTCCCTAAAAGAAAGAAACAAAAATATACATGGAAAATAATATGGGAAAATAGTCATGAATCA
The DNA here is from genome assembly GCA_963277665.1 of Viscum album. Classification (NCBI taxonomy): domain Eukaryota; kingdom Viridiplantae; phylum Streptophyta; class Magnoliopsida; order Santalales; family Viscaceae; genus Viscum; species Viscum album. The sequence continues at coordinate 413,065,856 of OY728159.1, read as the reverse complement.
TGGAATATAATTTTCAAGTAGAAGTGAAAACCGATAAGTAATGGTCCAATGAATGTTTAGAGTTAAAATAATTTTGTGCGGTGTTAAGGAAAATACTATAGATTCTTTAAAATAGAAATCAGAAAACTACATTATATAAAACCTAAAGTGAACCAAGAATGTTTTCATAATAAAAAGAATGATTTTATGAAGACAATGGTGGATTCAAATATAATATTGAGTGAACTTGAAATGGGGTAAGATTTCAGGAAGTTCCCTCGAAAGAGGATTGGCTATCAGGATGTATTGAAGAGGGAATCACTTAAAAACATGCATCTCCTGAAAAGTCTTGCGTATTGGAAGACTAGGTGCATAAAACATTAAACATTGATCTGAATAAAATATTTCATTATTTAATCTTGAAAATTAGATCCTAACATCCATTGTGATCAAACATTTTCATAGGTTACCCTAGTAAACACATGAATAATGGATGAACAAAATATCACAATAAGGGAATAACAAAATGAACAAAGCATTAGAAAATGGGATAAATGGCTTGAAATTATGATGTAAAAAGGAATTTAACATTTGGAATAATAATATATAAACATGTAATCATATAAAAATGGAGTTATAATAATATGGAGTGAACATAAAACCTAAGTTCAGCATGAGTCAAGGCTAGCCTCTATGATTATTGCACATGGAAGCTCAAGCCAGTGATAACCACCAAGACTATCACACATAATGTCTCATGAGACTAAAATTTTCCCAATGAATTGGAGCACATTTTTGGCACAACCATCTTAATTTTTCATGAATATTTCTTCCACATAAAGAATCATACATAATCAATCTTACAAAAACTTAAGGGTTATACCTGGAATGAATTTGGTTCTATAATCATGTCATAAAGTATAAAAACGGTTGTAACATAAAAGTGTCCCCAAAAAATACTAAAATATACATGGAATTTCACAAGGTAAAATAGGCCTAAATCATGGAATATGATATTCATGTGGAAGTGAAAACCTTTAATAAAATTAATTAAGAAATATTAGCATTAAAATTTTTTTGAGTGGTTTTAAGGAAAATATTATAGAGTCTTTAAAATTGAAAAGGGAAAACTAATTTATATAAAACCAGAGGTGAACTAAGAAATCCTTTATAATAAAAATAATTATTTTATGAAGAAAATGGTGGCTTAAAATAGAAGATATAGTGCAGTTGAAATTGGTTAAAAATCAGGAAGTTCCCACGAAACAGTTTTTGTTACACCCCAAAATTCCATTGTACGCTTCTCTTTAAATAATACAGTAGCATGTGTTGTAGTAAACTTCATGTTCTAACACACACCACAACCAATCAAAGTAGCTGTTATAAATAGTAATACCCACTTTTTGAAATATTATAAATTTTATTATTCAAATTGGACTTCTTTTTAGGATTCATAATTATGATATTATCTTTGTGTGAATTTTTGGTACTTTTTTGAGAACTATAATATTTGGAAGAATAATGAAAATTACTAAATTTTAATTAAAAACAACTTTTTTAATCGAAATAATTAATAGTGATAAATAATGAATTTGAGTTATTTTATTGTATAATTAGATTATATTTTTCCCATTTAATCCAATGTTGGTCATTTGAAATAATTTCACATTTAAACTTGACATAATTAAATGCCAATCCTTTGATAGTTGTTATTTCTTAAAAACACGCTATTTGTTTTAACAATGAGAATTAATTTTAAATTGAATTGTTCCACTTATGTGTTTTGAATTTAGAAAATGGATTCCATATTTAGAACCAGGAGGTCCAACTTTTATAAATAGGTAACTTTTATTTGTAGACTTTTTAAATAATTATTTCGGTAATTATTTTATTTACCATGGTTAAATGGTAAATCTGGTAAATAAGGTAAACAAAAAATATTATAATAATATTAAATTACACTAAAAAGTGTTCTAACCCTATTGGTTGATACATTTCAGACCTTGGACATCTTTGGGTCGATTTTGGGATTCCATGGAGCTACTTGTAAGTGATAATGACACTTTATATTAATTAAGATAAAGTAAATACAAAAATGACATAAGCATATATCTTTTAGAAAAACAATTTTTACATAGGATTATATATGTTATATTTTTGACTATAAATATTCCTTAAAAATATAATAATAATTTCAACATAATGGGATTTTATTTATAATTTTTATACATTTAATAATTAAAGTTATGTATGACACAATAATAATGTAGTATTTTAATTATTAATGAATGAATAAAATAATTTTTATTATAAATATTAAAATAAATATAATTTGAAAGATTTGATGACATAAAAAGCATTTATTGGTTAATATTACATGTTAGTATTACTTAATTAAATTTCTTTTGAATTATTAATGTTTTTAAGACTTTCACAAAAATCAATTACTAAATAGGGTCAAAATTTACATAAATGAGTATTTAAAAAATATATTATATTATTAATTTATGTTATATTCCTAAAAATCTATGTTTCTTCCAAAAGACTAATATAATGATAGGTTTATAATTAACAGACCACTTGGACGTGTCTTGGTAGTATATAGTATGTTTATTAACAATATAATATTAAAGTACAAAGAGACATGGTAAATGTCAAACTATTTAACTAAAAGTTAAATCAAAAAGATAAAGTTAATATAGTGACTCAAACCTATCTAAAACCTATTATTTGAGTGGTTTTTGACGTATCCCCACCTTAACCTTTAAATAATACACTTTCGATCCATTAGAAACTGAATATAAATTTATTATAAAATAATATTTCTAGCTTTTCCAATGGTGCCCCTCACCCCTCTTATAAAAGGGAACTCACCCGTATCCCTAATTCACACCATCATAGCCTTTTGGCGAAGACAAAACCTACCCAAATATTCTATCAACATTCCTCAATTAAACCTAGAGGCCTTAGTTTGATCATAAAGCCAACATAATGATCCCTTCTGATCAATTCAAAAGGAAGAACTCGAAGAAAAGGTAATGTTTTCACCATCCTCTTTATAGTTCCTTTCTTATTCAACTTTTTCTTTCGTTTTTATTTCCATTATAACATAATAACACCAGTATATTCTATATACTGTGATGTTATTATAAATATGGTAATACCATATTCAGTATTCTATACATCTTTTGAATGACATGAACCCATATGTGCGTACGAACGACTTACCGTCTCCACGTCGTGGTGTAACTGTTATTCAAAACATTATTATTTGGACGGTTATGATAGTGATGTGTAATTGAATTAAATAATAAATATAAAATTATAATGATAATATATATATTATATACCATCCAATTATATATTATTTTAATATCAAAAGAATGATATTGTCGCACGTGCATACGTACGGACTACCGTCTCCACGAACGCGATAAGATTCATTCCCCATCATATCAATTCAAGTATAATTCTCATTTGATGATTAAAAATAATTTTCAAGGACTTGATATGATTCTGGATAAGAATATGATACAACATATCCATAAAAATCATGACATATGTAACAAAACTAATAAAAAACTAGTAATTTAACACCTGAAACGTCGATAATACAAAGATATTATTAACAAAGAAATGTAAAAAGATCATATATGATATCATATTAATGTATATGTGTCTTTTATAATTTATTAACAATTATTTAACAATTATACAAGTGGTTAAATGAGCATCAATAAAGGAAAAGTACAAGGTAAGTGTTTATTTCACAATCTCTTCATTATCCGAGATTGTTTGTACATAATTATCAACATGGACCTCTTTATCATCAACATTGATGTTTATTTAAAATTTAATTCAAAACATTTTTACCATTTACTAGACTATGGGTTAAAGTCATTTATACCCTTGTATCACTTTTTATAAAATGGTTTGAAAGAAATCATTCTGTCGTTTTCCAAACAATGTACTTTTTAACCTTTTCAACAAAATTAAGGTAAAAATATATTTTTTTAAATTATATAGAGAGTGTGGATATTTTCTGCCGTTATAGAATTATATAAGCTTACCTTAGAATCTTATATGAATATTTTCTAAGTAAATGTTTTTTTATAATTATGTGACATTTAAATGATTTATAAAAAGAGATATTTCTCTCAAATTGAATTTATTTCATCTATGTCCACAACCTTTGATGGATTTTAAGATTATTTTAAGTTGATTAATTATGATAAAAAACTTCCATATTGTATTGAAGGTTTTCTAATATGTTTTAATCTGGATGTGTTATTTTTATACCATTCTTGGTTTATTGATAAAGTATTGACATTTCATATGCTAGTTTTAATACGAATGATTAAGTTATGTTTATACCTGTTCATATGAGTAATGCATTGGACTTAGTATGTGATGGGTGGAGCCCGCTATAGATCCTCGATGAATTGCTAGGTCTCATGAGACAAACTAGTGTCATGGGAGAAGGCCTTCACAAATTCTAATTTTTAGTCTTTGCACAAGGCCTTGACTATGTGGTTGTGATAGTCTGGCATTATGCATTCCATTATTTTTAAAGTGGTTATTGATATTTCATGTGATTATTCTATTAGTATAATATACATGTGAATAATTAAATGGAATTATTTCATTTTATTTCTGCTATATTATGCTGAATTTCAAGTTTAAAAGGCTTTTGTTTTAGTTATACATTGCCTTAAATGTTTATGTTTATTTATGAAATTTTCTGATATACTGTTATCCTTACTAGGAATCTGATCTCACCCCTTTCTATGTTTTATTTTTCCCAGGATGTGAAAAAGTAATTTATGAATGACCTATAGGGATAGTCTGAGGGGATATGAGTGTGTTCTATAGAGACAAGATGTTGTTGTAGTTTTTCATTTTATGATGTAATGTAAACTTTATAAATATATCTACTGTTTCCAATGACACAAAACTAATCTGTATTTCAAGACATGATCTTTTGTGATCATGAAAATGTTATGTAATAATGCATCGACTCTGGGTAACTAGGGAAGGGGTGTTACAATTGGTATCAGAGAGGGTTTAGTACAAACCTCAGAAGCTAGATTTAGATAAACTCTGATTAGAGAATATATACCTAAGATGGACTTTGACAGTTATTATAGAAGAACTTCCTAGAATTTTGGTGTTGTATAGGTTTTGCAAGTTTTCTGAGAAATACATCCTTGTCTGGATATGAGTAGGTAGAGGCTGCTTTGGCATAGATGTACCTATGGGTAAAACCCGAAAACACCGCATTGATCTAGACTCGAACGAGAACTGGTGCACGACAATGGGACTTATTGCACTCTAGGTTACGACACTCCTGGGGGATATGCTTAGGATAATTCTTATTTTCATTACAAACTATTACGACAGGTTTATGAGTATATACATCCTTAAAGAAAACAATTTTATGATTATGGATTATATTCATAAACTGTTTAATTTATGTTATGTGTTTTTCAAGTTTGTAATTATTTATTTCGATTCATAAACTATTATAGTTTATGACATTGATTATAAATGGCGCCTAGTGGAAGGAATGGAAACGGTATCAATGCACACACTCCATGTACAGATTTCCCTCCTGCTCAAGATAATTATAGTGGAGCTAGTGATACAACTCGTTCTGATCATCTTATCACTATACTGGGACAACTCACTCAGGTTATGAATAACAAACATACCCGTATGGAGCACACTGATCCCCAGCGTAGAGGATAAATGTTAGATCTCTTCATGAGGCAACAACCACAAATATTCAATGGGAGTAAAAATCCATTAGTAGATGAGCAATGGATAAATTCTTTAGAGAAAGTATTCCATGCCTTGTGGAGTAGTGAAAGGGAAAACGTTATCATGGCAGTTTACCACCTCACTGGAGATGTTGACCAATTGTGGTCAATGATTCAATACAAAAAGGAGGATGATAAAGTATAAAATAGGGAATGGAGGGAGTTCAATGTGATTTTCATAGAAAAATACTTCCATATTGACAATCGAGCAGATATGGAATGGAAATTTATGAATCTGAGACAAAAGAAGGATGAGAATGTCGCAAAGTATGAGGCTATCTTTACAAGGTTATCAAGGCATGATTTCGATTAAATACGTAACCCAAGAAGTAATATTGATCATTTCTTTGATTGGTTAAAACCATTTCTCTGTCGATCATTAATCCCACAATCCTTCTCGTCATAAGATGATATTTTCTCATGTGCTATCAAGATAGAAAAAGAATTCTCTACGTATTATGACTTTAAAGAAAATAAATAGAAGAAGAGATATTCCGATCACTCTGTGAATGAAAATAAGGGGATGAAGGGAAAAGTTGAATATCAATCTAGCAATAAATGTGGGAAGAAACTCCCTGGTACATGATTAACGGAAATGGGAGTCTATTACAAGTGTGGTGAAGAAGGCCACCAAGCTCGAGATTGTAAGGGGAATAAAGATGCTACTGATGATCAATGCTGCAATTGTAGGGAGATGTTACATTATGAAAATGATTTTGCTAAGAGTCAAGGGAAAATACCTCAGAAAAGGACAAGGGATCAAGGACAAGCTTAAGTTATCACTACTGCTGAGGAATAAGCTCCGAAAGAGGTGGTGGAAGGAAATTTAATGGTTTCATCAAGTTTAGAAAACGATTTATTTGATTATGCATCATCGCATTGTTTCATATCCTTCTCGTTTACTAATAATTTAGATATTTCCAATCATGTTTAACATGGGAGTTGTAAGTAAAATCTCCTAAGAGGAGTATCATTGCAAAAAAGTTTTGTGGATTAGTCCCCAATAGAGAATATAAATGTTCGTTATCTGTTGATTTCAATGGCATACCCATGATTTATTTTTGATATAATCCTCAATATGGATTGTCTTTCAGACCATGATGCAAAAATTTATTTTAAGAGAAACGAGGTTACTATTTTTTATGATGATGATAAAAAACACCTTATCATTAGAGCAGAATCGTCACCACCTGATTCTTATCTAGATCCACCCGGAGTAGCATAACTAAATTCAATTATCTTGGTGGAAGAGAATGGAATATCTGTGGGTGATAAAAGGAATTTTCAAATAGAGGATGTACCTATTGTGAACGAATATGTAGATGTGTTTCCGTATGTTTTACCTGGACGTCCTCTAGAATGAGAAATTGAGTTTTCCATTGATTTAATTCTTTTTTCAAGGCCTATATCGAAGACCCCATATAGAATGGCCACTGTGGAATTTGTAATACTAAAGAAACAACTAGAGGAATAGAGTAATAAGGTATTTATTCGCCCTAGTGTTTCTCCATGGGGATCCCCTGTCATTTTTGGTAAAACAAGTATGGATATATGAGGTTATGTATCGACTATAGGGAGATCAATGCTATAACAATAAGGAACAAGAATCCCCAACCTTGCATTGATGAATTATTTGACCAAAATCATGGAGATCTGTACTTTTCAAAGATTGAACGTTGATCTATATACCATCAGTTGTGTGTGAAGAAAGAAGACATTTTGAAGACAAAATTTCCTTCCAAGTACGGGCATTACTAGTTTACAATAATACCTTTAGGATTGACTAATGCACCCTCTGTATTCATGGATCAAATGAACAATGTTTTCATAGAATATCATGAAGTTTTTTTGTGGTATTTATTGATGATATCTTTTTATACTCGAAAATCTATGAAGATCATGAAAATCACTTGAACATTATCTAGAAGTCTCTTAGAAGACATGAATTATATGGGAATTTTAGCAAGTGTGAATTTTGGCTTTATGAGATTTATTTTCACGGCCATATAGTCTCTAAGGATGGAATTTTTTATGATCCTTCTATGACCAAGGCAATCCATGAATGTCCAGCACTGATGAGTATAACTGAGGTAAGCAGTTTTATTGGTTTAGCAGGTTATTATAGGCATTTTTTCCAGAACATTGCCCGATTGGCTAACCCATTAACGAATCTCACATGTAAAGGGGTTAAATTTATTTGGACAAAAGAGTGTGAAGATTTTTTTTTGAAGAACTGAAGTGAGGATTAGTCAATGATTCTATATTGACTCTACCATCAAGGAATGGTGGGTTTGTTATTTATAGTGATGCTTCAAAGATAGGACCTGGTTGTGTCCTTATGCAGAATGATAGGGTTATTGCCTATGCATCACGACAGCTAAATAATCATGAGAAAAACTATCCTGCTCATGATCTTGAGTTAGCTGCTGTAATATTTTCTCTGAAGATATGGAGACATTATCTCTATGGTGAAAAATGTGAGATATAGAGCGATCAAAAGAGTTTGAAGTATATTTTCTCATAGAATGAACTCAACACGAGGAATAAGTGAGGACATGAACAACTCTAGGATTATGATTGCACGACACAGTAGCACCCAGGGAAAGAAAATAAGGTGGAAGATACTTTGACCAGAAAGGATCATGGAGTTTTGAAGAAAATGAGATTTCAAATGGATCCAATTTTCATGGATCTATTAAAGGTAGATATGGGATTAACCTTGTAAGGTAAAACATCGATACTTTTTAAAATGGATTCTAGACAATCTTTACTATAAAGGATTAAGAGATCTGAGAATGATGATGAAGAATTTTAAATGAAAGATTAATTCTATGAATGATGGGTGATTGAGTGACATTGTGTATAAAGAAGGAATTTTGAAATCTGGGAAGAGATTTTGTGTTCCCAATATACCTCATCTAAAAAGGGAATTGTTGGATGATGCTCATAGTACCAATTTCCCTATACACACTGAGAGAAACAAAATGTATAGAGATTTGAAGGAACATTTTTGGTGGGACATCATGAAGAGAGAGATTGCTGATTTTGTGTCAAGATGTATGGTTTGTCACAAGTGAAAGTTGAAAGGAAATAGACTTGAGGAGTCATGAAACGTCTTCCCATACCTGAGTGGGAATGGGATAATATTATGATGGAATTTGTCATGGGGATACCAAAGACTCTTATAAGGAATGATTCATTAAGGGTCATTATTGATCATCTTACCAAGTCAGTACATTTTGAAGCTATAAGAGAAGATCTACCACTTGAAAGTCTATAAATACTATATATTAATGATGTGTTAAGACTTCATGGAGTACCACTATCGATTGTTTCTGATCGTGATACACATTTTACATCAAGATTCTGGAAAAGTCTTCAGAAATCGCTGGATACTGAACTTCGTATGAGCACTACCTACCATCCTCAAACATATGGACAATTATAATAAAGTATTCAATCCTTATAAGACATGTCGAGATCTTGCTCAATTTACTTTTAGGGTATGTGTGACCAATATTCACCTTTGTTATAATTTTCCTATAACAATAGCTTCCATTCATGTATTCAGATGGCACCATATGAAGCATTATATGGAAAGAGATGTCGCACACCATCCTGTTGGGATGATGTTGGTGAAAAAAAACTCATAGGCCCAGAACTTGTGGAGGAAATAATGGAAAAGGTGAAGGTTATATAAACCCACATCAAAGCATTACAAAGTAGGCAGAAGGGCGATGATGATAACTAAAGATTGGATTTGGAATATTAGGTAGGAGATCAAGTTTTCATGAAGGTATCTCCATGGAAGGGTGTTATACGTTTTGGTAAGAAGGGAAAATTGAGTCCTAAGTACATCAAACGTGCTGAAATTCTAGAAAGAATTGGGGTTATAGCTTACCGGTTGGCAATGTCTCCAAGTCTCTCCCAAGTTCACGATGTCTTCCACGTATCACTGTTGAGAAAATACATGGTAGACCCAACGCATGTACTCACTTATGAGGATGTAGAACTGGAACCCGATCTATATTATTGTGAAAATCCCATCAGGATTCATGATACCAGAGAACAAGGGCTGAGGAAGCGGACAACTCGTCTAGTAAAAGTTTTATGGAGAAACCATAAGATGGAAGAGGCAACCTGGGAACCTGATGAACGTATTATGAAGAACCACCCGATTCTTTTAATGCAGTAATATTCAAGAATTTTTTAGGAAAAATTTATTTAAAGGGGGGAGAATGTAACACCCCAAGATTCCACAATACATTTCTCTTTGAATTATACAGTAGAATGTGTTGTACGCAACGTCGAGTTCTAACACACACCACAACCAATCAAAGTAGCCGTTATGAATAGTAATACCAACTTTTAGAAATTTTATAAATTTTATTATTCAAATTGGACATCATTTTAGGATTCGGAATATTGAGATTATCTTAGGGTGAATTTTTGGTACTTTTCTGATAACATTCATATTTTGATGAATAGTGAAAATTACTAAATTTTATTTAAAGAGAACATTTCTAATCGAATTAATTAATAGTGATAAATTACAAATTTGAGTTATTGTAAAGTATAATTAGATTATATTTTTACCATTTAATCCAATTTCTGTCATTGGATATAATTTTACATTTAATCTAGACATAAGAAAACGCCAATCTTTTGATAGTTATTATTTCTTAAAAACACAGTTTTTTTCTTGACAACGGGAATTAAATTTAAATTGAATTCTGCCACTTTTGTGTTTTGAATTTAGTAAAATGGATTCCATATTTAAAATAATAAGGACCAAATTGTGTAAATATGTGACTTTTTTTAGACATTTTGAATAATTACTTCGTAAAATATTTTATTTACCATTATTAAATGGTAAACCTGGTAAATAAGGGTAAAAAAATAATATTATAATAATATTAAATTAGCCTAAAACATGTCCTAACCCTATTGGTTGATACATGTCCGACCATGGGCATATTTGATAGATTTTTTTACCCCATGGAGTCACTTGTAAGTGATAATGACACTTTATATTAATTAAGTAAAAGTAAATACAAAAATAACATAAGCATATATCTTTTTGAAAAACAATTTTTAATAGGATTATATATGTTATATTTTCAACTAGAAATATTCATTAATAATCTAAAAAGATTTCCAACATAATTAGATTTTATTTATAATTTTTAGACATTGAATAATTAAATTTATGTATGACATAATAATGATGCATTATTTTATTTATTAATGAAAGAGTCAAATAATTTTTATTATAAATGTTAAAATAGATATAATTTGAAAGATTTGATGACATCAAAAAGAATTTATTTGTTAATATTACATTTTAGTATAACTTAAATGAATTTTTATCGAATTAATAATGTTGTTAGAACTTTAAAAAATTCAATTACGAAATTGTGTCAAAATTGACATAAATGAGTTTTTTAAAAAAATGTTATATTATTAATTGATATTCTATTCTAAAAATCTATGGTTTGGACAATGGACTTATATAATGATTGGTTTTTTATTTATTTACCACTTGGGGGTCTCTTGAAAGTATATAGTATGTTTAATAACTACATAATATAAAAATAAAATGAGACATGGTAGATGTCAAACTATTTAACTAAGAGTTAAATAAAAATGATAAGTTAACATAGTGACCCAATCCTATCTAAAACCTATTGTTTGAGTGGTTTTTGAAGTATCTCCACATTAACCATTAAATAATATACGTTGGAGCCATTAGAAACTGAATCTGAATTTATTATAAAATAATATTCTTACCTTTTCCAAAGGTGCCCCTCACCCCTCTTATAAAAGGGCACTCCCCATTATCTCTAATTCACACCTTCAATTCCTTTTGGCTCGGGCAACCCCTACCCAAATATTCTCTAAACTTCCCTCAATTCAACCTACAGGCCTTATTTGGATTAGAAATCCATCCCTTGGATCCCTTTTGATCAAATCAAAATGAAGAACCCGAAGAAGAGGTAATGTTTTCACCACCCTCTTTATGGATCCTTTCTTCTTCCACTTCTTCATTCATTGTTATTTATATTATAAAATAATAACTCTAGTATCTTCTATATACTTTGATTTTATTATAAATATGGTACAACCATATTCAGTATTCTATCCAACCTTTGAATGACATGTCACCAAACGTGCGGACGTACGGCTTAACGACTCCACGTCATGGTGTAATTGATATTAAAAAAATTATTAAATTGATGGTTATGATAATGATGTTTAATTGAAGTAAATTATAAATATAACATTATAATTATTATTTATATATTATATACCATCAAATTATATATTATTTTAATATCAAAATATTGATATTGTCGCTCGTGCGTACGTACAGACTACTGTCTCCACGAACACGATTAGATTCATTACCCATCGTATCAATTCAAGTATAATTCTCATTTTATGTATAAAAACAATGTTTAAGGACATGATATCATTCTGGATATGAAGAAAATACATCATATCCATAACAAACATGTCTTATGTAACAAAACATATAAATGAAAATGAGAAAGTTAACACCTGAAAGAGGATAATACTAAGATATTATTAACAAAGCAATATTAAAAGATCATATATGATATAATATTAATGTATATGATTCATGTATAATTTAATTACAATTATTTCACCATTATAAAGGATGTTAAACTACCCTCGACCAAGGAAAAGTACAAGGTAAGAGATTATTTCACAATCTCTTCATTATCTGAGATTGTTTATAAGTAATTACCTACTAGGACCTCTTTATCATCCACATCGATGTTTCTAAAAAATTTATTTGAAAACATATTTTCTAATTACTAGAATATGGTTTAATGTCAATTATACCCTTGTTTGACTTTTTATAATATGGTTTGAAAGGAATCTTTTCATAGTTTTCCAAACAAGGTCCTTTTTAACCTTTTCGACAAAATTAAGGTAATAATGTCTTTTTTTATCTTATATGGTGGGTGCGGGTATTTTACACCATTATAAAATTGTCTAAGATTACCTTACAAGTTTGTAAAAATATTTTCAAAGTAAATGTTTTATTTTGTATTTATTTTACTTTTAAATGATTAAAAGAAGAGATATTTCTCTTTAATATTTTTTATTTCATCTATGTCCAAATCCTTTGATGGATTTTAATATTATTTGAATCTGATTTAATATGATTCAAAACATCTATATTGTATTGAAGGTTTTGTGATGTGTTTGACTATGGATGTGTTATTTTTATACAATTCACGGTTTTTGGATAAAGTATTGACATTTTATATGCTAGTTTTAATATGAATGTTTATGTTATTTTTAAACCTGTTCATATGAGGAATGCATTGGAGTTATTAAGTGACGGGTGGAGCCCGCTATATCTCTTCGATGTGTTGGTAGGTCTAATAAGAAAAACTAGTGTCATGGAACAAGGCCTTGACAAAATCTAATTTGTAGTCTTGGCACAAGGCCTTGAATATGTGGTTAAGATAGTCTGTCATTAAGCATTTTATCATTATGAAAGTGGTTATTGATATTTCATGTGATTATTTGATTAGTAAAATATCCATGTGCATAGGTAAATGGAATTAATTAATTTTATTTCTGCCATATTTTGCTGAATTTCATGTTTAAAAGGCTTTTGTTTTAGTTATATATTGCCTTAAATGTTTATTCTTATTTATTAAATATTCTGCTATATTGTTATCCTTATTGGGCATCTGAGCTGACCCCTTTCTAAGTTTTATTTTTCCCAGGATGTGAAGAAGTATTTTATGAATAACCTGTAGGAATAGTCTAAGGGGATGTGAGTGTGGTCTATGGAGACAATATGTTGTTTTATTTTTTTCATTTTATGATGTAATGTAAAATTTATAAATGTATCTAGTGTTTCCAAGGATACTAAACTAATCATTCTTTCGAGACTTAATCTTTTGTGATCCTGACAATGTTATGTAATAATTAACCGACTATGGGTAACTGGGGTTGGGGTGGTACAATTGGTATCACAGAAAGTTTAGTACAAACCTTAGAATCTACATTTCGATAAAACTATGATTAGAGAACATATACATAAGATGGACCTTGACGATTAGTATAGAATAACATCCTAAGAATTTTGGTATTATAGAGATTGTGTGAGTTTTCTGAGCAATGCATCCCTTTATAGATATGAGCTGGTAGAGGCGGATCTGGCATTGATGTACATAGGGGTAAATCCCGAAAACACCACATTGAGCTAGAATCGAATGGAAAATGGTGCACGACAACAGGCCTTCCTGCACTCTTGGTTACGACACTTCTGTGGGATATTCTTAGGATAACTCTATTTTTCTTTACAAACCATTATGAATTTTTCTTATTATATACTTTCTTAAAGAATTTTTTTATTATTATGGATTATATCCATAAACTGTTAAATTTATGTTAAGTGTTTTTCAAGTTTGGAATAATGTATTTCGATTCGTAAACTAATCTAGTTTATGCCATTGTTTATAAATGGAACCTACTGGAAAGAATGTAAACTGTATCAATTCACACACTCCATGTATGGATTGACCTCCTACTCAAGATAATTATAGTAGAGCTAGTTATACAGTTGGTGCTGATCAGCATATCACTATATTGGGACAACTCACTCAGGTTATGAATAATAACCACACCCGTATGGAGCACCCTGATACACAGCGTGGAGGATAAATGTTAGATCGCTTCATGAGGAAAAAACCACCAACATTCAATTGGAGTAAAAATACATTAGTATCTGAGTAATAGTTAAATTCCTTTGAGAAAATATTCCATTCCATGGGGAGTAGTGAAAGTGAAAAAGTTATCATGGCTGTTTACCGCCTCACTGGAGATGCTGACCAATTGTGGTCATTGATTCAAAACAAAAAGAAGGATGATGAAATATCAAATATGTAATGGAGGTAGTTCAATGATATTTTCTTAGAAAAATACTTTCGTCATGGCCAACGAGCAGATATGGAAAGGCTATTTCTAAGTCTGAGAGAAAAGGAGGATGAGAATGTCACAAAGTATGAGGCTAACTTTAAAAGGTTTTCAAGGCATGATTCAAATTGAATACATAACCTAAGAATTAAGTTTGATAATTTCTTTGATGGGTAAAAACCATTTCTTTATCGAGCATTACTCTCACAATTCTTCTCTTCATATGAATATAATTTCTCATGTGCTATCACGACAGAAAAGGAATTCTCTATGTCTTATGAAATTAAATCAATGAAATAGAAGAAGAGATCGATTGATCACTCTGGGAATGGAAATAAGGGGAACACGTGTAAAGATAAATATCCATCTTGCAATAATGTGGGAAAAAACACCCTGGTACATTCTTGAAGGGAATGGGAGTCTATTACAAGTGAGGTGAAAAAGTCCACCAAGCTCGTGATGGTAAGGGGAAAAAAGAAGCTATAGATCTTCAATGCTACAATTGTAGGGAGATTTGATATTATGAAAATGAATTTCCTAAGAGTCAGGGGAACTTTCCTCAGAAAAGTCCAAGGGATCAAGGCCAAGCTTTATCTATCACTACTAGTGAGGTAGAAGCTCTAAAAGACGTGGTGGCCGATAATATAATGGTTTCCTTGAGTTTAAAAGATGCTTTATTTGATTCTTGATCACCACATTGTTTCATATCATCCTAGTTTTCTAAGAAATTTAGATATTTCCAATTTTATTTAACATGAGAGTTGTAAGTCAATACTCCAAAGAGAAGTATCATTATAAAAAGTTTTTGTGAATCAGTCCCCATTAGAGTATATAAATGTTCTATATCTGCTGATCTTATATTCATATCCATGATTGGGATTGATATATTCCTCGGTATGGATTGGATTTCGGACCTTGATGAAAAACATTATTTTAAGATGAAGGAGGTTACTATTTTTTATGATGATGATAAATAACACCGTATCATTAGAGAAGAATCGTCACCAACTGATTCTTATCTAGATCCACCCCCAGTAGCTCAACTAAATTCAATTATCATGGAGAAAGGGAATGAAATAATTGTGGGTGAGGAAAGGAATGTTCAAATAGGGGATGTACTTATTGTGAATGAATATGTAGATGTGTTTCCAGAAGATTTACTTGGACATCCTCTATAACAAGAAATTGAGGTTTCTATTGATTTAATTCATGGTTCAAGGCCTATATCGATGACCCCTTATAGAATGGCCAATGTGGAATTAGTTGAACTAAAGAAACAACTAGAGGAATTGAGTAATAAGGTATTTATTCACCCTAGTGTTTCTCCATAGGGATCCCATGTCATTTTTGATAAAAAAAGATGGATCTATGAGGTTATGTATTGACTACAGGGAGATCAATGATATAACAATAAATAAGAAGTATCCCCATACCACGCATTGATGATTTATTTGACAAACATCATGGAGATCAATACATTTCATAGATTGACCATCGATCTGGACCATCAATTGTGTTTGAAGAAGGAAGACATTATGAAGATAGCATTTCGAACCAGGTATGTGAATTACGAGTTTACAATAATGCCTTTTGGATTGACTAATGCAGCCTCTGTATTCATGGATATAATGAACAGAGTTTTCAAAGAATATATTGATGATTTTTTAGTGTTATTTATTTATGATATCATAGTATACTCCAAAATCTATGAGGATCATGAAAATCACTTGTGCATTATCATGAAGACTCTTAGAAGACATGAATTATATGGTATGTTTAGAAAGTGAGAATTCTGGCTTCAAGAGATTTCATTTATTTTCCATATTGTCTCTAAGGATAGAATTTCTATTGATCCTTCTAAGACCAAGGCAATCCAAGAATTTCCAAAAATGAAAATTATAACAGAGGTACACGGTTTTATTGGTTTATCAGGTTATTATCGTTGTTTTGTCCAGAATTTTTCCCGATTGGCTAACCAATTAACGAAGCTCACATGTAAAGGTGTTAAATTTATTTGGACAAAAGAGTTTGAATAATGCTTTGAAGAACTGAAGAGAAGATTAGTCAGTGATACTATATTGTCTCTACCTTTGGAGAATTATGGGTTTGTTATTTATATTGATCCTTCAAATATAGGACATGGTTGTGTCCTTATGCAGAGTTAAAGGGTTATTTTATACTTATCACGACAGCTAGAAATTCTTGAGAAAAATTATACAACTCTTTATCTTAAGTTATCTTTTTTAATATTGGATTTGAATATATGGAGACATTATCTCTATGGTGAAAAATGTGAGATATATACCAATAACAAGAGTTTGAAGTATATTTTCTCATAGAAAGAACTCAACATGAGGCAAAGGTGATGGATTGAACAACTAAAGGATTATGATTGCATGATACACTACTGCCTGGGGAAGGAAAATAAGGTGGAAAATGCTTTGAGAAGAAAGGATTATGGAGTTTTGAACAAAATGAGAGTTGAAAGGGATCCAATTTTCCTGGATCTAGTGATGTGGGATATGTGAATAACCATGGAAGGTGAAACGTCGATACTTTTCCAAATGTTTTCCTAACCATTTTTACTAGAACGGATTAAAAGTTCTCTGACTGATGAAGAAGAATTTCAAAAGAAGGATTAAATCTGTGAATGATGGATGATTGAGTGACATTGTGTATGAAGAAGAAATTTTGAATTTTGGGAAGAGACATTGTTTTCCCGATATACATGATCTAAAAAGGGAATTTTTGGATGATGCTCATAGTTCAAAATTCTATATACGCCCTCAGAGCACCAAAATGTATTGATTTTTGAAGGAACATTTTTTATGGGTCAACATGAAGATGTAGATTGCTGATTTTGTGTCAAGATGTATGGTTTATCAACAAGTGAAAGATGAAAGGCACCAACCCTGAGGAGTCATGAAACCTCTTCCCATACCTGAGTAGAATTGGGATAATATTATAATGGACTTAGTCATGGGGATACCAAAGACTCCAAGAAGGAATGATGTAATATGGGTCATTGGTGATCTTCTTACCATGTCAGCACATTTTCATGATAAAATAGAAGATCTACCACTTGAACATCTAGCAATACTATATATTAATGAAGTTTTATGACTTCATTGAGTAAAAATATCAATTGTTTCTGATCGTGATCCCCATTTTACATCAAGATTCTGGAAAACTCCTTAGAAATTCATGGATACTGAACTCCGTTTGAGCACTGCCTACCACCCTCAAACAGATGGAAAATCAGAATGAACTATTCAAACCTTATAAGACATGTTGATATCTTTCCCACATGACTTTCAGGGTATGTGTGACCAATATTTACCTTTGGTAAAATTTTCCTATAACAATATCCTCTATTCAAGTATTCATATGGCACTATATGAAGCATTATATGGAAAGAGATGTCATACACCAACCTGTTGGGATGATGTTGGTGAAAGAAAACTCGTAGGCCCAGAACTTGAGGAGGAAACGATAGAAAAGGTTAAGGTTATCCAAACCCACATTAAAGCAGGTCAAAGTAGGAAGAAGAGCTACGCTGATAATTGAAGAAAGGATTTGAAATTTCAGGTTGGAGATCATGTTTTCTTGAATTTATCTCCATAGAAGGGTGTTATACATTTCAGTAATAAGGGATAATTGAGTCCTAGGAACATCGGACCTTTCGAAATTATAGAAAGAGTCGGGGATGTATCTTACTAGTCGGAAATGCCGCCAAGTCTCTCCCAAGTTCACGATGTGTTCCACGTATCGCTGTTGAGAAAATAAATGCCAAACCCAACACATGTACTCACTTAAGAGGAAGTCGAACATGAACTCGATCTGTCTTTTTGCACAGATCCCGTCAGGATTCTTGATACTAGAGAACAGGTGCTGAGAAACCAAATGACTCGTTTGGTAAATGTTTTATGGAGAAACCATTAGTTGGAAGAGGCAACCTGGGAACCCGAGGAACTTATGATGAAGAACCAACCGAGTCTTTTTATGCAGTAATATTCTAGAATTTTTTAGGACAAAATCATTTGAATTAGGGGAGAATTTAACACCCTAATCTTCCACGGTACACTTCTCTTTGAATAATACAGTAGCGTGTGTTGTATGCAATTTCGAGTTCTAACACAACCACATCAAATCAGAGTAGCTGTTAAGAAATAGTAATAACCACTTTTTGTAATTTTATAAATTTTATTATTGAAATTGGACTTCAGTTTTGGATTCATAATATTGATATTAGCTTAGGGTGAATTTTTGGAACATTTCTGCTAACCTTCATATTTTAATGAATAGTGAAAATTACTATATTTTAATTAAAAACAAATTTTTTAATCGAAATAATTAATAGTGATAAATTATAAATTTTAGTGATTTTCATGTATAATTAGATTATATTTTTACCATTTAATTCATCGTTGGTCATTGGATATAATTTCACATTTAAACTAGACATAAGCAAGTACCAATCTTTTAATAGTTATTATTTCTTAAAAACACGCTTTTTGTTTTGACAATAAGAATTAATTTTAAATTAAATTATTCCACCTCTGTGTTTTGAATATAGAAAAATGTATTCCATATTTATAATCAGGAGTTCCAAATTTTGTAAATAGTTAGCTTTTTTAGACATTTTGAATAATTATTTCGGCAAATATTTTATTTACCATGGTTAAAGGGTAAACCCGGTAAATAAGGGTTAAAAAATAATATTATTATAATATTAAATTACCCTAAAATGTGTCCTAACCCTATTGGTTGATACATGTCCGACCATGGGAATATTTGGGTCGATTTTGGGACCCCATGGAGCCACTTGTAAGTGATAATGACACTTTATATTAATTAAGTTAAAATAAATACAATAATGACATAAGAATATATCTTTTAGAAAAACAATTTTTACATAGGGTTATATATATTATATTTTCTAATATAAATTTTAATTATAAAATAAAAATATTTCTTACATAATGGGATTTTATTTATAATTTTTAGACATTGGATAATTAAATTTATTAATGACACAATAATGATGCAGTATTTTCGTTATTAATGAATGAATCGAATAATATGTATTATAAATGTTAAAATAAATATAATTAGAAATTTTTGATGACATCCAAAAATTTAATTGGTTAATATGACATGTTAGGATTACTCAAATTAATTTTTTTTTCGAATAAATAATGTTTTTATGACTTTAACAATAATTAATTATTAAATAGTGTCAACATTAACATAAAAAGAGTTTTTAAAACAAATATTATATTATGAATTGATATGTTATTCCTAGAAATATAAGGCTAGGCCAAAAGACATATATAAGGATAGGTGTATCAATAATTAACCACTGGGGGGTCTCTTGGAAGTATATAGTACGTTTATAAACTATATAATATAAAAATACAAAGAGACATTGAAAATGTCAAACTATTTAACTAAGAGTTAAAACAAAAATATAAAGTTAATATAGTGACCCAAACCTCTATAAAACCTATTTTTTGAGTGGTTTTAGACCTATACCCACATTAACATTTAAATAATATACTTTGTAGCCATTATAAACCGAATATGTATTTATTATAAAATAATATTTCTCGCTCTTCCAAAGGTGCCCATCACCCCTCTCATAAAAAGGCACTCTCCCTTCTCTCTAATTCACACCATCAAAGCCTTTTGTCTCGGAAAAACCCTACCCAAAAATTCTTTAAACTTCCCTCACTTCATCCTAGAGTCTTTATTTTGATCATAATTACATCTTATGGATCACTTTTGATCAAATAAAAAGGAAGAACCCGAAGAAGAGGTAATTTTTCACCACCCTCTTTCTAGTTCATTTAATCTTCCACGTCTTCTTTCTTTGTTATTTCCATTCTAAAATAATAACTCTAGTATATTCTATTTATTGTGATATTATTATAAATATGGTACAACCATATTCAGTATTCTATCCATCATTTGAATAACATTTCAGCATACGTGTGTACAAACGGCTTACCATCTCCACGTCGTGGTGTAATTGTTATTCAAAACATTAGTATTTGGATGGTTATGATAATTATGTGTAATTGAAGTAAATAAAAAATATAACATTATAATGATTCTTTATATATGATATAACATCCAATTATATATATTTTTCATATCAAAATAATGATATTGTCACTCGTGCATACGGACTAACTACCGTCTCCACGAACGCGATGAGATTCATTCCCCATCGTATGCATTCAAGTCTTATTATCATTGGATGATTAAAAATATTGTTTAAGAACTTTATATAATTCTGTATTGTAATTAGATACAACCTATCAATAACAAACATGGCTTATGTAACAAAACATATAAAAGAAAACGAGTAAGTTAACAAACTAAACGATGATAATACCATGATATAATTAACAAAGCAATGATAAAAGATCAAATATGATATCATATTAATGTATATGATTCTTGAATAATATAATAACAATTATTTCACCATTATAAAGGTGGTTAAACAACCCTCAACCAAGGAAAAGTACATTGTAATGGTTTATTTCTCAATCTCTTCATTATCAGATATTGTTTATATATAATTATCTACTAGGACCTCTTTATCATCCATATCCATGTTTCATAAAAATGTATTTCAAAACATTTTTACTATTTACTAGAATATGGGTTAAATTCATTTATACCCTTTTTTGACTTTTTATAAAATGATTTGAATGGAATCTTTCCATCATTTTCCAAATAAGGTCATTTTTAAACTTTTCAACAAAATTAATGTAAGAATGTCTTTTTTTAACTTATATGGTGGGGGAAACTATTTTCCGCCATTATAAAATCGTCTAAGCTTCCCTTAAAAGATAATAATAATATTTTCAAAGTAAATGTTTCATTTTTTATTTATGGGACTTTTAAATGATTTCAAAAAATGAAATATTTCTCTCAAATAGTTTTGATTTCATCTATGTCGACATCCTTTGATGGTTTTTAAGATTTTTTGAGGTTGATTTATTATGATACAAAACTTCCATATTGAATTGAAGGTATTGTGACATGTTTGACTGTGGATGTGTTATTTTTATACCATTCATGGTTTCTGGATAATGTATTGACATTTCGTATTCTAGTTTTAATACGAATGTTTATGTTATGTTTAAACATGTTCATATGAGGAATGCGTTGGACTTAGTATGTGACGGGTGGAGCCGGCTATAGCTCCTCAATGCATCTGTAGGTCTCATGAGACAAACTAGGGTCTTAGCACAAGGCCATGACGAAATCTTATTTGTAGTCTTGGCACAAGGCCTTGACTATGTGGTTATGATAGTATGGAATTATGCATTCCATCATTATGAAAGTGGTTATTGATATTGCATGTGATTATTCGATTAGTAGAATAACCATGTGAAAAATTAAATGGAATTATTTCATATTATTTCTTCCATATTATGTTGAAGTTCCTGTTTAAAAGGCCTTTTTTTAGTTATACATTGGCTTAAATGATTATACTTATTTTTGAAAGTTTCCGCTATATTTTTATCCTTACTGGGCATTTGAGATCACCCATTTATTTGATTTATTTTTCCCAGGATGTGAAGAAGTATGTTATGACTACCCTGTAGGGATAGTCTGTGGGGATATGAGTGTGGTCTATGGAGACAAGATGATGTTGTAGTTTTTCATTTTATGATGTAATGTAAGCATTATAAAGGTATCTAGTGTTTCTAAGGCTACTAATGTAATCGGCCTTTTGAGACTTGATCTTTTGTGATAATGCCAATGTTATGTAATAATGCACCAACTCTGGGTAAATGGGGTCGGAGCATTACAAGTTTGGTAATCAGGAAGTATTGAGGAAGGAATCACTAAAAAACATGAATATCCCCAAAAGTTAATGATTAAAGGATCTTATAACATTATCATAAAACCATAAGAAATAAAATTTTCTATTTATGAAATCCTTTTAGAAAAATATATTTTCTTTCAAATTAATTAATTAATTTTAAATATTTATTTATGAATTAAAAAAATAAAAATACTTTTAGTATGGTTATATTATCACATATAATATGACTAAATTTTATTGACATATTCATGGATGAGTTTATTATTCTTTTGGACGATTTACTATTCATAAGGGTTATATTACTATTCATAAGGGTATGTTCGTATTCATAAGGGTATGTTAGTATTCAAAATAAATTGAGTTTGTTCAATTAGATCCAACCAACTTATTGATTAAAACTGCTTTTTTCAATTTTTCAAACTTCAAATCACAAAGGTGAAAATATAATGTTTAATGGCACTGTAGAACTTAGTTGTTCATTGTGCTGGGATTTCAGGGGATTATATGACATAAATAAAAGATTGGAATTTTCCATTGATAAAATATTTGTTCATTACATGTAATCTCTAACCAATGATAGTATTTTGATTTCAGATTTGAAATGTATCTACAAAGATAAAATATCCCAATTATGGGATACATTTTTGGTATGATCCTTTATTATTATTTTTAGAATAATGATTTTTATTACTAATATATGTTTTCTACCTTATTATCGGATGAAATATGATATATCTAACAATAGATAATTCCGGAAGAAATGTTTAGATTTTTCAACAATGATGTGGAGGGATTTGACATCGACCCTCGCATCAAATTTCATTTTTGGTAAAAAAATAAAAATCTATTTGTTATATATCCTTTTTAGATGAAGATACAAAAAGTGGTTTGTAAAAAGTAGATGAAAAAAATAATTTCTGGTAAGGGGAATGATATATTTTTGACGATTGTTTTATTTTAATGATTATATTAAGGGTTTGGTTATTCTTAATTCACAATAACTAATGATATTTCATCAAGAGATCCAATCCAAAAAATTATACACTCATAAAATATATCATGTAGGGTATATGATTTTTGGGGAACAAATAATGGATGAAAATTTTCAAAAAATGATAACGAAGTCTTCAAGATCATCAAATTTTGGTCATCCTTCCTCTATCTAGACATGAAAAATAGAAGTGGGACTGAATGAGAAAAAATGGGCCAATATCTTTTGGATGAGTTGAGAGATGTATCTGAGAGTATTGTAAGATGTTATTTAATTTATATATGTTATTAATGTTAGTTAAAAAAAATTTATATTGGTATTCATTAATGAATTTTTAATCTATTCAATCTACAAATCCTTGAGAAGAAAACCAAATCCTGGAGCTTCATTCCTTGGGGTATAAAGGATATTTTATCTACAATATTGGGAAATCATGAATTGATGGATCAAATATGAGGATATGTTTAAGATGTATCAATATAAAAAGTGTCTAGATATTCAAAAAATTCTTAAAATGGGGATGTTTATGGAATAGAAAATAGAAGATTTAGAAGATAATGCTTAGGATATGGGTGAGATGATGGAGGATATGATCAAAGATTCGGTATAAATGATGTTTTCATACATGATAAGTTAATTTTATTCTATAGATCTCCCTACTCTACATCCACATCCATACCCCATTCATCCACCTCCACTTACTTATCGAACTCAAACATCTCCTCCTCAACAGCTTCCCATTTATTCTGAGTTAAATTTTTAGGATCCCTGATATCATATTATTTCCTAAGTGATTTTATATTGTATTGGGATACCATTAATAATCAATATATAGAGATGAATAATCTTAGTGTCATTATGCATGATATCATAAATAGATCACCAAGAGTACCATTTCATACAGATGTGGTAACTACAATTGGAAATCGAATGACCATTTTTTAGTTTTACCATCAAGAATTTTATAACAGATTACCACTGAGATATGTATAGATTATATCCATTATTTAATAATGGTGTTAATTTTTTTAAAAAATTTTAAAATATATTGATTTACCATTTTTTACATGAAAAATTTTAAGGTAAATACATATTGTATAGACAAAAAAATATAGTCTTTTATGAATTCAGTAACTACTTCTTATAGAATTAATAAATTACAAACACAATAATATTTTATGTTTTATATTTATAATATTTTAATAGACCCTAATTATTTTCACTAGAAATGACTATGATGTTTTTAAATAGTTATATAATGGAACCTATAATAGGAGAAATGTGGGGGCATCAACTTGATGAATGTATTTTCGATGTAATTCAATTATCATATATATTTCAATTATTTAAATTATTTAAAAAATAATATATATGTTTTTTTATATTAGGAATATTTATACACTTTGTATCGAGTATGATAAGACACCATTATATGGAATTTTTGATACATAATTTATTCAACCAGCACCAATTCATATTAATGATACAAAAAGAACAATATATGTTACGAATAATTTAAAATTTTTGAATTTTAATGATGAACACTTAATTATCTTGAAATGTATGGAATATTTATTTCATAAAGTGTGATTTATCTTCATTGAATAACCACTCACATTATATTTTTTTCCTATATTAATGGTCATTGGTTATTGTGTGTTTTTCCAAAAGAGAGGAAAGCTTTTTGGTTATTCTCTATACATGTTGATGTGACATAATCATTTAGTGAAGTATTAAACATATATATGATTAATTATTTTAATAATTGTATTTTATAATTAATTTTAATTTTATTTCATTCATATCATTTTTATATAGGGAATGACATTACATTAGACATAAAATAAGTGAGAGGTGTAAAAATATAAAATATTTAAAAGTATAGGTGAATTATCATTTATAATTACTAAATTTTGGAGGAAATTACATAAATTGTAATTTTGAAATGATATTTTTTAAATAGATTTTTCATTTTCAAGGAGTAATCGAATGTGGATATTATTTTGTATGATTTAGGGTTTAAATAATTTCATCTATGTTAGTTACAATATTATACAAGGTAATATGTTATTCTAAAATTTCTTTAATATATCTTATAATTATATTAAGAATACATGTTAACTACTTTAATTTTAATTTATATATTTTGATGACCCTCATTATTATATTGAACAAGAGTTAAATCACTTACAAAGAGAACATATAGATTACATCATGGGTTTGATTTTGTTTTAGTTTATTTTTAATATTGGCAAAACTCATAATTTCGTATATTTTATTATACATTTAAATGTTATAATACCACCAATTTATAATTTTATTTGTAATTATCTTATTTTAGGTTCTTAAAATAAGTTGAGTTGAATTTTTAAAATCGATGAATAATAATGTTTATACATTTTTATGTCCACTGTAGTATTTTTACATAAAAATATATTCTACATTAAATATTATATTGAAATTTTGTGGGAATATTGTACACTAATCCCTCTATAAATTTTATAGGGATAATAAAGGCTGGAGACACTGTTTTACTGTAGGGAAGAGGACATGATGTCAATGTTGATTCAGATCTATCCAGATGGATCCCACCACAAAAATGAAGCCATACCATTTCATATTGAACATGGATGGGTATAAAATTTTGAAAAAATCTAACGGATATTACATTGGTAATTTTATTCAACAAGAGATTCTTATGGATAAAAAGTCATAATTTCAAAAAATGTTTCTATATTTGATGCAACATGATTCAATGAATCTGTGAGGTTATGAATTTTTTCAGCTATAATTCAACCATAACCCCTTCAATATGCATTTATATAAGTTTCATTGTAATGGTGAATTCATAATATATCTAGATATTGTTTCTTAGAAGTACATACTCAAATATTAGGTCATTAATGTATAAACAATGCATGGATATATGATAAATTAAATCTAGAACTTCTGTTTGGATAGAAATATTATCATTAATGATTTGGACATAAGTCATTTAAAACATGAAAAAATAATCTAATGTTCTAGAGGAAAATAGATGATAAATTGATGTAAAATGTTATTTCCATCAACCTATCCACAGTCCACTATTTATTATTCCATAAAAATGTAATATATACGAAGCAAAAATTGATAAAGTGTTTTTCACCCCTATTTCATATAAATATATAATTCCACTCCACTTCAATGGTCCATTTTTTATGTTGATCCATTTTATGGGATATGTTTTAGGTATTTTTAGTACAATATTTTTCTAATTTTTTATATTTATTATTTTTCTTTTCAACTTTTATTTTATTCTATTTTCTCTTTTTTCCCCCCATCTTGATCATTCTCTAGTCTATGAAAATGGATAGCTAAAATTGATGCTTATTCAAGGGGAGGTGAGTGATGATTTATTTTATTATGATTAATTTCTTCTATTTATTTTACTTTTAGAATTTCATTATTAGATTAACTATTTTTATTGATGTTATCACCTATATTTATTTGATATTGTGTTCTTTTTACTGTTCACATTTATTCCTCTCTATTATTATCATAATGATGCATACATACGATTGTTGTAGGATAGTGGTGATGATATGAGGGAGATTATCATGCATACATAGGGTTCGTTTTGGGTTAATTACAATTAAAATGAAAGGGTATATAGTGATTGTGTTTATATCTACATTGAATCAGATAATCAAATTAAATTATTAAAGAATAATGAGAGAATCATTGTAAACTCCAAATAATGATAACATATTCTCACTAATATCTTTGTGTGTATTTTCTCTTTTATATTTTTTTATTTTTTTAAATGATATATATATATATATATTCATTTTTCAAAACCACCATCATTATATTGTTTAATTATTTAGTTTTATATTAGTTATTATTTAGGTAGTGAATATATAAAAATAGTGTGTTTGAGAGGACCCCTTGAGAGATTAAAACAAGGTTGTGAATTATGATACATTAATAGTTATGTATATATATTTATGTGGGATTCATGAAAAATACCATTCATCAATTTAAACCATTTAATGTGGATAGGTATATTTCATGTGTTTTCAGTTGAGTATTAAACCATTTGATTTTAATAATTTCACCTCCTTTTTAATCCACATTTTTTCATTTCTCAACTACATCGATCCTTAAATAAATTTGTACATTATTAAAAATAAATAACGATTGAAAATAAATTCATTTCTCATTATATAGAGAGATGAAATTTTCACAAGCCTATGGTGATATGTGCACATTTCAAGTATGATCATATCTTCATATTTAATGTCTCTTGAGTGAAGAGTGTCATAAATTTCAATGTAAGGTAGGTGTGATTGGGCCATGAAGGGATCTAAGAAAATAAATAAATTTTAATTTGAGATAATAAAATATAATGTTTTTTCCATAAATGATAGATTATGAGTTTAAATTTTTAAAAGATCTTGAAAGGTTTCTCTCTTTTTATTTTTGTTGTAGATTTTGATTTGGATATTTGATGATTATCATGGATTGTAGTGTTTGAGTTTGGGGGAATGATGATACTCATACTTTCATATTTTTTATTATATAATAATTTTTATAATCCCAAAAATTTAATAATTAATGGGTAATTTACTTCATTTTATTTTTTTAAATTAATTTTAGTTTAATTTGGGAAACCAAATAAATTCTTTTTTATACATTTTCATGTCCACTATTGTATTATTATCATAAAATATTTTATGTGAATAATTTTTTTGTTCAATTTTGGTATTGAATTATACAATAATTCATATATATTTTCCTTTTAGATAATGAAAATTGGATCCACCATTTGGTGGGTTATAAGAGGCCATGAAATAAACGAAAATATGGATCTATCTGGATTGGTGCCACCAAAATAATGTGGCTATAATATTTTTTTAACATAAATGGATTAGCATCAAATTTTGATAAATATAATAGGATATTTTGTGGTCATTTTATATAACTAGAGAATCATCTTGTTTTCAATTTATAATTGAAAAAAATTCATGTTAATTTGATGTATCTAGATTCAATGAATCTTCTAGGAATGTTTTATTTTCAGATATAATTCAACCATAACTCCTTTAATATGAATTAACATAATCTGAAGTATAAATGGTGGACATTAATGAAATATGTAAATAGGTTCACATAATGCCACACTCCAATATTCAATAATTAGTGTATCTAAAAGGTGTCTTCATCTTATACATTTAATCTAGAAATTTTGTTAGGATAAAATTATCTCCATTAATGATTTGGCCATAATTTCTTCAATATGTGGCCAAAAAGATCACATTCTTAAGGGTAAAAGAAGCAACAAGGATGAATAATTTTAATAAATAAAACCTTTTCATATTAATTCATTTATTTTTATAAGCACATGAATTAATTTAGAGGATATAGTTGAAGAAAACAATTTCCACCTCCCTTTCATATAATTACGTAATTCCTATTCCATTAAAAGGAGAATATTTTTTGTATTGATCAATTTCATGGGCGATGTGTGTTGTCATTATGTTGTAATATTTTTAATCAATTTTAAATTTATTAGTCTCATTTCTCTCTTTTCATTTATTTTTTTTCTGTATTTTATGTTTCCCCTAAATGCGAATCTTCTCAACTAAATGAAAATAGAAAACTAACATTGACACTAGTTAGAGGGGGGAGTGGTGTTTCGTGAGTTTGTTATGATTAATTGTTTATATTTATTCTATTTTAAGAATTTTAGTGTTAGATAAAATATTTTTAGTGAATGTATCACCATGATTTATCTTCTATTATGTTCTTCTTCCAATTCACAATTTTTCCTCTATGTTATTATCCCAATGTTGCATGTACAAGGTTAGTGTAGCATTGTCTGGAGGATGTTGTGGATATTATCAAACATTAATATGGTTAGTGTAGGATAATTTAAACTATAATGGAAGGGTGTATAGTGATAGGGTCAATCGATACATTGAATCCGAAAATGACATTAAATTATTAAAGAACAATGATATAATCATTGTGAATTCTTAAGAATATAATCATATTATCACTAATATCCTTCTGTATATTGTTATATTTTATATTTTTAATATTTTTTATTTTAAATATTTATATATATTTATATCATTAATTTTTAAAAATACCATCATTATATTATAAAATTATTTAGAATTATATTATATAATATATAAATAGTGAAAATATAAAAATGGTGTGTGTGAGAGGCCACCTCATAAGATCAACCCTAGAGTGCTCATTATTCAACATTACTAAGTATACGTAATTATTGTATTGAGATTCATGAAAAATCCCATGAATTAATTTTATTCCATTTTTAGGGAGTCCCACCACTTTTACACACTGTTTTTTCAAAAAATTGTTATATTTAAAAAACTAAAAATAAACTTCCTTTAATATATTTTATTTCATAGGTAAATATGAATTTGTATTGTAATTTTTATTATGGTTTTCATATTGATGATAAAATTTATGATATATCTTAGTATGACTCATTAAATATTAAGGATGATTTTTTAAATTGATTGAATAAAATTACAGGATAATTAATGTAGAGAGAAACTATATAAAGATCCATTCCACATTCCTTAATGAAATAAAAGATTTGAGGTTGGAGTAGAAAAACTGTATATTCAAGATGAGGTAAAACATGTCCCACCAATGATAATAATTGAAGAAACTAAGTATGTATTGAATAAAACCATAGAGGATCTATTTTTACATTCCAAATAATTTCTATATGAGTTATCTAAATAAAGAATTCCAGCTAATGTAGTCTTTTGTGATCAACATGATTTTGATGAATACTAGTCATAATTTAAAAATGCATAAAAGGTATCTGATTACCCAATTTTTTATAATAAATAATCAGTACCTATATACCTATCTCTTTATTTATAGTAATATTAATAATATTACCTTATTGACATCACATTCTGGTTATCCCTATATGAATAAATCACATTTCATCCTAGAATAATTGAATGGGAAGATTTTTTATTGATTCTTCATGTTTTAATCATATTCACATTGAAATGTTTTTTATCAATCCCATTCATAAAATTTGTAAAATATAATCAAATAGTAAATCCTGAGATTTTGATGTTAAAGAGGGAAAATAAGTGGTGTAATAAGTGAGAGAGGAATCCTTCATTCCCCCTTCCCCCACCTTGCAAGTTGTATTACATTGTTAAATGGATAGAATTGTTTTACGCTATCCATATAGTCCTCTGGAGATTATATGTAAGAGTTTGAATTGTATGAAATAGGATGTCGTGGTTCAAATCACACACACCACATCGACCGTCAGACATGGGTGACCAATGGAACTACCAACTTGAGGAAATCAAATCTCAGTAGCCACTTTGGGGTTTATACTATTTTTTATCCCTTTTATTCTTTCAGTTTCCCTTTATTTTAACTTACTTTACATTCAATATATATCATATGATTTTTTTTTATTTTTTCATGTAGTTTTGAATTTAATATAACTAGGATATTAACTAAAGGATACTATAAAAAACAAAATGTTCTGTGGTATCATTCTCTCTCTATCGAATTTCAACACGTTCCGTTTAATTTTATTTAGAATAAATGAAGTGTAGTTAAATTTATGTTTCTGGGGAGTGTCAAACCTCTTAGGATAATTTTTGTCTTTTAATTTTTATTTTTCTATAAACTTTTAGAATCAAGGATGATTCATCATAATCTTTTACACTCGAATTGATTTTGAGAGGTAATTATTTATATTAGATAAAATGTATTTTAAATTATTGCTAATATAGAAATTTCATTCATGGATATTTATTTTCAAGAATATTTATGATTTAGGTAATTTTTTGAAACCTATATCAACGAAATAATTTTCAAAATTATTTAATCCCATTAAATGAGTTATTCTAAGAAATTTTAATAAACTCTTCCCAATACCCTAACTTTTGTGAGAGAAACATTGAATTTTTCTGGAAACTAAAACATTTGATTATTCTCCATCAAAGCGTTCATGTTCATAATTTCTTTTGATTTGAATGAGGAATTTATTTTGAAATATATGTGTTTAAATTGATACCTACCTTTTACATCAATCCTAGTTAGACCTTATAATCTATGAATTACCTTATAGGTTAAATCCATATTATAATATAATTTTTCTTTACCCACCTTTACCCTTCATATTGTTTCATTGATATTTCATGTTTTAGTATGTGGAAAAGAATTTTGTCGATGTTCAGGGGGGGGGGGCAATTAATCATTGGTTGTGTGAGTTTTGAGTCATTATTTTTGTCATTGGAGAGAGAGAGAAAAATCCATCATTATTAAAAATATTTTTAGGTCGGTAAAAAATAACCATTACTTGACCTATTATCTTAAGATAATATGGGGTTATGTGGTGGGTGTGGGATATATTCTTAGTGAATCTTTTGGGAATATGAAAAAAAGGATATAATATGTAATTATTTATTAATATTCTATGATTTTTCATTCACAATATTTCTTTTCTATATCATCTTAAATGAAAAAAATATTAATTAAAAAATTGAAAAAAAATAAAAATGGAGAATTTAGTTGAAATCATTAATTATATTAACATTTTACCTTATGTATGATGAAAAATGGGATTTTTTTATTCATATATAAATGGAATTGAGTGAGGTATATTTATAGTGTTTTAGTTGAATATTCATGCATTTTTATTGAAGAATTCAATATTATTTTTTTGCTTCTTGTTTTATTCCCCACCAACCATATGCCTCAATTAAATTTTAACCATAATAAAAATCCATCATTATTAAAAATATTTTTAGGCCACATGGTGTGAAGAGATGATAATTTTTACAAGTCTATGATGATACATGAACTTTCATAGTATGAGTATATCTCCAAATTTAATTTCTCTTGATGGAAGAGTGACAATAATTTCAGTGTGATGTAATAGTGATTGGGCCATGGATATATATTTTTAGGCTAACTGAATATGAATGTGAGTGAAGAAAATTAAATGAAATTTTTTTTCATAGATGCGAGATGATAAAATTCCATTTTGAAAAATATGATGGAAATTGATTCTATTTTTTTTCAGTGTTGATTTTGATTAAGATATTTGAGGATTTACCGATAGTTCAATGTTTATGTGTGTGGAATAGTGAAAACAATAATTTATTTTATTTTATTTTTTTAATTTAATGTTATATTCGAACACATTTTAAAAATTTGTGGTAAATTTCATTATTTTTAGGATTTTAAAATAGTTTTGGTTTTATTTTTAGAATCAATGAATAATTATATTTAAAAATATTAATCGCACTATTATATTTTCGGATAAAATATTTTATATGGTGAATATTGTCATAAAATATTGTGGTGGGATTCTAGATTAATTTTTATAGATGTTTCATGTAGATAATGATAGAATTATCAAATGATTGAGGGTTGAGAAGATTCAATTAAATCAAAGATGATGTAGATCCAACTAGATGGGTCTTACCCAAATTATGCGGGATTAAAATTTATTACCGTACATGGAATGCATTTAAATTTTAAAATATGTTAAATGATATTATTTGGATCATTCAATCCATATAGAGAAACTTTTGTATCACACATTATAATGGTCAAAATTGTGTGTGAAGTTAATACATCTAGATTCAATGATTTTGCTAGGTATGAAATATTTTCAGCAATTATTAAACCATAAATCATTTAATAAGATTCCAAATAATCATGAATTTTGTTTTAGTATGAGAATGAAATATAAGAAAATTTTAATATAAATACAAACTCCAATATTATATCAATAAATTATCAAATAATTTTTTTTTTAAATTTTTACATTTGATATGGATATTCTCTCTTGGAAAAACTATTTTTATTAATGATTTGGCTATAAGATCCTCAATATAAGTCCAAATAATATGAATATATGAGGGAAAAATGGAGTGTGGATGAAAAAAAATTAATTAAGAAAACATAACCATATGCATCCAGTAATTTTTTCAGAAATGTATAATCCTTTGGAGGATAAAATTTAAGAAAAACATTTCCACCTCCCTTTTCTAAAAATATGTAATTCATATCCCCTTCATAGGATCATATTTTTCTGTATTAAGCTATTTAATGGGATAAGTTTATGGACATTGAGATATAATATGTTTAATTATTATTTATATTTATTATTTTTCTTCCTCTATTCTCTTTTCATTAATTTCTATTATCTTTTATGTTTTCCCACACTATACTCCTTCTCCACTACCAAGTAATAGAGAACTAACCACAGCTCTTATTCGAGGTGGGAGTTGTGATTCTTGAGCTTATTGTTCTTAATTGTTTTTATAAATTATACTATGATAATTTAATTAGTAGATAATCCCATTTTTTTGAAGGGGTTAGCCTTCTTTTTGTGATATTGTGTTCTTATTCTCGTTAACATATATTCCCGTATGTAATTAACATAGTATTACATGCAGAGTGTTAGTGTATCATTATATAAATGATGTGATGGATATTATCATGTAAAAAGAGGAACAATTTGGGGTAATGAAAATTAAAATGGTAGGGTTTGGAGTGATATAGTTTTTTATGTACTGCCTTGGATAACAAGATTACATTTTTAAAGAACAATAATAGCATCAACACAAAATCCTAAGAACAACTTATTATCATTAATTTATTTGTTTACATAATATTTTTCAACATTTTTAGGTTATATAATTTTATATATTTATAAATATATATTTATATAAATAATTTTTTAAAACCCCTATTATTATATTATGAATTTATTTAGTATTTTATTAGTTATTATTTAAATAGATACAATATAAAAAAGATGTATGTGAGTGGAATACTCAAGAGATCGACCATAGGGTGCAAAATGTTCTACATTACAAGGTAAATAAAATCATTGAAGTGTGATCAATGATTAATACCACACCTAAAATATATATTTTATTTGATTTTGTGCTATTATTTTCTTTTTTTTGTGCTACTATTATCTATTTATGGATTCCATGTCATACTTATTTATTTTTATATTTAAATTTAATTAAAAATATATATTTGAAATTTCGGTTTTTGTATGACCCAAATTTAAAATGTATTAAATTTTTTTTCTCATTTTTTATAAAAACAGTGAAAAAATAGTTTATCACATTGGTTATTTAAAATAACTATCATGATAATGGAATTTTCAGGTTTGTTTTTATAAAATTGACATGAAAACCCCTTAAAATATTGGATTTTAGAATAGTTTATTTGACTATTTTTTAAACGAATGTAAAATATTTTTTTTCCACATAGGTTAAAAGTATATTACATGAAAAAAAATTTATAATGTTCCCTTCAATAACATCACAAGGTAATCAATGTTAAAACCCCAAAACCTGATGTGGAAAACCCTTTTTTTAACTATTGAATTTACAAATAAAGCTATGTATTAATTTAATTTACGGATGAATTTACTTGAATTACTTGAATAATTTTTTTTTAAAAAAAGTTAATAGGATTCAAATTAGTTAAAAAGTGTCAGGAGTGCTGAATTGGAGTGTGGTTAGACCTTTGAAGATGATTTCGTCGGATAAAAGTATTGAGTAACAAATGGATGATTTAACCCTTACCTTAAGAAGCATGGTTTCCACCATTAATACAACTCACCATATATAAAATAATAAAATAGTGTGATTGGTGGTAATAATATAATTTTGATGGAGATGTATTACAACAAATTGATAGAACATGATGCTTATCGATGTTGTTGGATATATGATATTAGAGTAACAATTCAAAATAGAAAATCATTGCTCATATAGAAAAAATTATAACATGTCACCATATGAGATTTATTATAATAATAAATTTTTTTTAAGTTCATAAGGGTATTTTAATATAATTTCATTATGATATTAAAAGGTTAAAATATTGTTACGATTGATAAAAGTTGTGTTGATGGTATATTTTTGGGTTATTCTGCAAATTAAAGGGGATACTGATGCATCAACTAGGAGTTTGGGAAGATTTTTTGAAATTGATTACGATAAAGTGATGTAAAATTCAAATAAATAAGAAACCATAAAGTATAATGTTCAATAATTTATGGAGATATATAAGTTTTTAATAAATAATAGTATACTATTTCAGAAAATGAAGAATATTTTATAGGTATTTATTCATAGGATAATAATTATACCAACTCAAATGGTAAGGTGAATCTCTTATCATCTCATTCAATGATTAGAATATAATTATAGGTCTAAAAATCATTATGGATTAAGTAATTAAGGCACCAACTAAAAAATACATAAGGTCAACTGTATATAAAATTCATTTATTTCTCAAGTAAAACTGAAAAAGTTTTATGTATATTTTCTACATCAAGAGTGGGATCATTTCATGAATGAAGACATGGAGTAGGTAGAGAAGAATAATAATTGGTAAATAATACCCTATCCAAAATAAAAGAGTATTATTGGAACAAAATGGTCATTCTAAAACAAGATAAATATAATTGGGAGATTTGTGTTAAATAATGCATGACATCTGTTCAAGGGGTATTATTAGGTTGAAGGCATTGATTTTTATAAGACAATTATACCAGTTTATAGACTTGAAAAAAATATTATACATCCTTATATTATAGAACAATGTCAATAAATGTTTTTCAAATGGATATAAAGCCCACGTTTCTCAATGGACAACTTGAATAATATGTTTTTTCGAGAAACCTTATAAGTTTTTTCTTGGAAAAAATGATAAATATGATTACATGTTAAAAATTTATTTTTATAGGTTCAAATAATCCCGAAGAGTTTTTTAATTCCAAGTTAGATACCTATTTAAATATGTTTTTTAGATAAGGAATAGCGT
Organism: Viscum album; assembly: GCA_963277665.1. NCBI lineage: Eukaryota > Viridiplantae > Streptophyta > Magnoliopsida > Santalales > Viscaceae > Viscum > Viscum album. The sequence continues at coordinate 413,029,384 of OY728159.1, read as the reverse complement.
ATAACAGTATCTATATTTAAGATATCAACAAATTATCAATCAGTATCATTTTTAAGTAGATGTTACAATTTTTACTTGAAATGACCAAGTTGTATAGTAGGAATTTTCTAAATATATGAATAATTTATTTTAATTTACAATCATATTGAAGAATGATACTTTTTTATTTACAAATTTATAATGAGGAAGATTGCATCTTTCTTTCTGAAGAGAAGTATTCTCAAGAGAATGTAATGAAAATTTTAATATATCATTAATAGGTATTTTCTAAACCTTTCTCAATAATAATAATATTTTAAAATGATGTTGAAAGAATGGATGTTTAACCCCATATAATTATCAAATATTATTGGGAGGTCCTTGCACATGACAAATTTTTTATCATATATTATTAATATTATAACCCTTTGTGCTAGATTTCCAAGTGCTCTAGAAAATTTCTTATATGATGAATTTTAATAGAATATAAAATATATTAAAGGCATAATGGATTATGGATTGATGTATTAAATTAAGGAAAAACTAAATTTTTTAGCTACACACATGCATATTGGGAAGGAACTATTGATGAAAAATGATCTATATCTAGATGTGTTTTTTGAGAGAAATGTTTGTGTGTTGGAACATAAAGATAAAATGTTATGAAACATTTAGTATAATTAAATTAGAATATGTTGATAAAAATCAAGAAACTACCCCATTTATGTAGATGAGAACTCAGTTCGAATACATAATGGTCAAGGTGAAGCCACCATTATATTTCTTTTATGATAATCACAATGCTATTAATGTTTCAAATAATCATGTTCATCATTCAAGGTCAAATCACAATAATGTGAAATATTAAATCATTAATGATTTCAGGGATAATGATCAATTAAATCTATAATTTGTTCCATCCATGGATCATGTACTATATGTGTTCACCAAACCATTTCCAAAGGATTAATTTTATTTGTTAATGTTAACGATGGAAGTTCAACCTCATTTATCTTTAAGATAAGATATGGTGATACTATTCACTCTCTCATCTTGTTCCATTTAAAATTATTGATAAATAGTTTAAATAATACAACAAAAATACATTTAGGTTTAATCCTTTAATATGTTCAAAAATGGGTATGAAAAATATAGAGGTAAAGTATCCAAGGGTATGTGTTTCCCTTATTCAAGTTCAGAATAAACATTTATGGTATATTTTTTTAAAAAAAGGTAAGCTATAAATTCACCCTGTGGTGGGTGTTTATGAATTTTTCTGTAAATTTATAACTATTTTAGTTAATACATTTATAGAAATATATTATAAATAGATTCAATAATTATTTTTTAGTAGTGGAAGAATAATGGATTCTCAAATGGTATCTCAAGTGGAATAAAGGGCTGCGAGCAGTGTTAAAATAATATCAATGTATGAATATCTATTATGATTTAAATGTGTATGTCATTATTTTTATGTAAAACATGGTATTATTTTTCAAATTTTTTATTTCTTACACTTTGGTTTCTCATACTCGAACGTAATTTTTAGATTATTATTTATTACTTTGTGAATTTAATTTCAATGTAATTTATGTTCCTCAATTTCAAATAAAATAAAACTATATATAATATTGATACTACGTGTTTTTTTTTTGAAGTTTTTAAGATATCTGGGGATATTTATGAGATTGGAGTTGACGTTGATGTTTTTTCGAACTAAACAAGTTTCTTATAAAATTCATAATTATATTTAAAGAAGAAAATATATGTATGTTTAATTTTATTTTTTTATAGTGTTGTTTATTTTTAAAGTAGATAAATCATATTAAAACTCCAATAAAATAAATTATAATGTGTGATGTGATGGGTTTGGGTATGTTTGGAATAAGTATAGATGTGTTTTAATATACTAATCATTTTTGGATTTAGAATTTGATAATTTTCTCATTTCATATTACCTCTCGAGTGATATCCATTGTAGAAGATGTTGAAACTATGACCAAAGAAATAATTCAAAAGAGTATTTTGTGATGTAAAAATAGTAAGTATAAACATATAAATAGAAGTTTTAGAATTTAAAAGTTTACAACTTGACTTCAGAAAAGTAAATTTTCACTTTAGTAGAGTATAAAAGAACTTCATAAGAGTAAATAGAGTATTTATGAAGAGAAATAATCCATTCTAGAAGGCCATTTTGACATTTTAAAGGAGTAGTTGACTATAAATGATTAAAATAGACTATCTAAGAGTAAATAAGGACTTAATAAGAGTAACTTTGGAGTTAAAATTTGTAAGTACTGACTCTTTATGAGTTATATACTTTGTGAAATTTTTAATTGTCCTTTTTCTGAATTAAAGAGAATCCCTAAAAATAATTGTAATGAATGATATTAAAAGGGCATTGTTTAGTGATATGATATTCATTAAATAAAACATAACATTAAAAGGTTTTGATTCAATCGAGGGTTCAAGATTTACAATATATGAAGAATAGTTCCACATCATACTAGTGTATGTTGTAATGTACACATGGATATAGAATTAAAAATAAGTATTTACTGTAGTTTTATCATATAGTATTTTAAATAGAATATTATACTAATATTTTTGGAATATTGGAAATGGAATATTGTGGGTCAATTTTTAAGGGAATTTATAAATAAATATTTGAAATTTTATTTTCTAATAAATAAAAAGAATAATTTGGTAACTATTAACCAGGGTTATGTCGATGAACAAAAGATAGTGGAATTTTTATAATCAATTTATAGAGATAATATTTATGAAAAAATATTAGTAATAATTTCGAATAAAAAAATAGTATATTGTGGAATTTATATTGTAATAAAAACAATTCTATATTTAATATATATTATATTGAAGGATGAGAACTAATGTGAAGGAAGAATAAGTTCTTTACCACTACTATGAATGAAATTGATGTGAAACTATCATAGACTTTCAAGCTTGAATGTTAGAGAACAAGAAGTGGAAAAATGAAAAAATGATTCAATTATATATTGGTGAAGGAATCTATATTTGTTACAAAATGATTATTAATCATTCAAACATATTGTAATGTACATACAAAAACATAAGAATTGTAAAATGAGTACATTGATAAGAAATTTTCATTATAATCCAATGGTTAATAATAGTTAGTCGTGTGATCATCTGTGATTCAAAATCACACAAAGGTTTAACCTTCTCATTTTTAGATGTAAACCATATAAATATATTATTCCTTATTCTTTGTGTGATTGAGTGCACTTAAAAGTAAATTAGTGCAATTACAAGTGAATTTAAATCACTCTAACTAGTGAAATTTTTTAAAAATGGAAATAAAAAATAAATTATGATTATAATTTCACCAACTCTCTAGAATATCATTGACCCCGTGGGTGTATTTTTCGGGTTATATCAAATCTAGGATGTATTCATTGACATACTATATCTTGGTAGTTTAGGAAAAAGTTTTTCTCTAGGGTTTAAGAATCAGTCACTAAATTAATTATATTGATTAGTGGAATATCATAATTCAATAAAATAATGGGTTCCCATATTGGAGGTAAGAATAATCACATCAACCAGGATTAAATATTTGATTATATTTTACCAATAATATTAGATATTTTCTAGACCGAAACTAATGGATTTACTCCTTTTGCAGAAGGTTTTTTCCATGAAGGAAATGATAGAAATAATGATAAAAATGATGTGAGTGTTAAAATTTCTATATTGCATTCCGTATCATAAAAAAGAGTTTTTAAAAATAAAGGTGATAAATATTTGAAAAGAAATAAAGGGAAAATCAAGAAAATATTAACTAAGGTATACCAAGGTGAAATGAGGAAAAAAATTAAGATTGATATATAGTGACCTAAAGATAATTAATGGGGATTCAATATATTAATTTTTCACAAGGGTCAATGAACTAGTGATCATTTTCAATATCTTGGGTGAGAAGTATGAGGTTTCAACTATGTCCAATAAGAACCAACACATCTTTTCTTGGTAGGATACTAATTTCTAAAATCATGAATATAATGGTATAGGTACACTTATTCTAGATTACATATATAGTTTTATGATAACATATAAGATGTGGAATGAAAATATCACCAAAATGAAGGGAATTTTAGAAAATAAATATCCATTAAATACTATAAATATAGAAAATTAATAATGATGTTTATGATAGTGAAGATGTATATTTTGAATTTGTTGAATAACTAGATTAAAATAATTAATAAATTTGAATATATTATCTCCTAAAAAGATAAAATCTCATGGGAATGTGTAGGGGATGTATCATCTATAATCCTTCAAGTGTGGATATATTTAATACTTTATAGAAAATAATCTATATTTAAAAGAAGCAGATTCTATCGATGAAGAATCCGAAAAACCATGAAGATGATGAAATACGAAAGGATAAAAATCTATGTTTTCTTTTATATTTAAGGTTAATAAATCCTATAAATACAAAATAAAATCTTTCATTCATGTGTAAAGAAATTTAAATAAGTGATTATGATGATGAATATGATTAAACAACACACAACGTCGATGAGAAGCTACTTATTACCACGGTGAATGACAAAAACATGTATAGTGATAAAAGTATTAAGGATGGTAGTGAATAAGAAACATAAATATATATTTTTTATAATTTATAGTTAAGGGATTATCCTTAGATTATCACCAAACTAGAGAAGAAGACAAGACAATTTATGAAGTACAAGTAACCCTATAGTGACACCGAATATATTAGTATATAAAAATAAAACATTACTGAATGAGTTTTTTGATTTATGTAAGAATATTGGTAATTATAAGACTCAAAAATAATATACATTTAAAAAGTAGAAATAGGGAATGCTCATGAACATTTTCAACTAAACAGGTTAATGCATAAATGGAATTGGACCAGGTTAGATTCAATATCAATAATTAAATCGAGTTGTAGTAGAATGTTATAAGAAGACATGTTTTCAAGAATACAACCCAATATCACTCACAAGTAGTGAATATTATTATAGAAATATTTTTTGAAATTCTAAATAAAATAATGTAAAAATGAAAACCAAGTTTGTGGGAATGAAAACATAATCCTATAAATCATAATATTCTAGGAATATAAATGTGAAAAAATATCCAAGTGGTTGTTATTTGAAGGATATAAAGAGACCATGAACAAACAATAATGTTTTAGAAGTTCATAATAATATTTTTTCTCAAAAAAGAAACAAGATTATTGGTTATAAGAACAAAAAATAATGATTCCCAATAATCTATAGAAAAGTATATCTATATGAAAGTTTGATTTTGAAGAATAATATTAGTATTGTACTTGATTTTTTGTAAGGACCCAACCCCAGTTTCCAAGAGTCGGTTCCTTGTTTTAATACATTTTCATATAAATAAAGAACATGGATCCTGAAGGACAAAGTAGTTTTCTAGATTTTGTAAACAAGATACATATATAAGTTTAACATTACATCATGGGAGAAGTACAACCGTAATTTATTCCTTTAGAAACATCCAAGACTCCTAGATTATTCCTACAAGTCATTCATTACTAATTTATTCATGTCATTGGAAAATGATTTATTAGAAAGGGGTGACATCAAATGCTCAGTAAGTGTAATAAAAATCGTGAAATATAACATAATCATAAAAATTAGGCAAGGTGAATAAATTAAAACACACTCCTTAATAAATAATAAACTTTAAAACATTATGGCAGGAATATGAGAAGTGTAAATAATGCCATAATAAAAGATAATCATGGGTACTATAATAGCAGAATAACCACATGACATTCCAGTTACATGCTTCACAATGAAGTAAGTTCATATTACTGACATTCTGAAAAAAAAATTAAATCCCTCGGCCAAGATGTATAAATATGATTAAGGCCTCGTCAAAACCATATATCACATTGGGAAAGGCCGCGGCCAATTCCACTTCTATTTGTCTCTTGAGACCTGTCGACGCATCAAGGGGATATAGCCAGCCCCACCCATCACATAATAATTCTAATGAATTCCTCATATGAGTTGGGATATACATAAACACTATATATATTCATATTGAAACTATAATATGAAATGTAACTAACTATCCCAAATCATTGAACATAAAACACTAACCATTCAGAGTAATATGGGGAATTGTTTTAGGATAGATCATCCACAATAAAATTATTTATAAACCAATAAATCATGTATGGTAGATGAAATCATATATTATTAAACCCAATAATACATAATAATTAACAATAGTGTCGACTTATATGAAAATTCTCTTATAAAGTCATTAAGCAATTCTTGAGATAAATACTCTTTTATTATGAAAAGAAGAGTTATTTTGGAAAAATATTCTTTTAAAACCAGAAGTAAATTTAGATTGAATTTTCATAATAAAATTAGTGACTTAATAAATATAATGGTTTCCAAAAAACTATTTTAGAGTGCCCTTGAAAATAGGACAGAATTTGAGAAATTCCCTTAAATCAGGCTTGTATTTTGGAAACAATTTTAAATGTTCCACTTTAAAATGTGTAACTATACATAAATTAAAGAAGGGTTCTATTTCTTAATCATATATAGAACACTCACACAAATTTACTGAGTGTTACATAATAATATACAAGAAATTAATTTAGGTAATTAGATATTGAAAGTAACCTGAATGAAAATGGAGGTTCAGGTGGGAAAACCCTTACATTAAGTCCGAATGTGTTCCCCTCTTGAACTGAAGGTCCTGGAATATGACATTATACTACTTATTAACTTAATTACAAACTATTATAATTTTATTTAGTTCATTATAATTATTTTTAGTTTGTATATGTCTTTATTGATAAGTTATAATATCGAATTTCGTCATTCCAGAGTGTTCATTTTCTTGATTTTCATAATCGGTTCACTAGTTTTTAGTAATGGGGATCTTGTGGAATGGTTGTAAATATCTATAATTGAAATTAAATATTATTTATGAAGAAAAATAATTTTTAATGGTCATTTCTATCATTTTGTTAATTGGAATGTGGATGAATCATTCAAAGACAACAACTTCGATTATTAGGATGTATTTGGAATATTATGAACTAGTTTGTCATATAAATTAATAATATTTACATATACTAGTTACTGAATATTAATTATGTTATAATAAATATATTATATTCGGGTTCTACCATCAAAATTCATTCATGACTAGTATTGAAGAAGAAATTGAAGAAAGAAACTTCTCCATCCACGAAGGTTAAAAGTTGGAACCTCATGGATGTTGATTTCGTTTATAAAATAAAAGAGAGGGAGTAAGAATATTGATGATGGTTATTACATTAAGATTATATAATTCCATAATATAGATGATATTGGAGTTATCGTGGTTATTTTGATGGAGGAGGTGAGGAGAGGATAACAAAAGAAGATAAATTCAAATGAAACTAAAAGAAAAATAATGGTGATTTACCTCTTGAAATAACTTCCTTGAGAACCTCCATACGGGAAGGGTTTTTGGACTTTTGGAAAGACCAAAAGATTATTGGACGTGGTTAGTGACTACGGAATGGTAATTGATCATATATTTTAGGATCTTCAAGGCTTAGAGGAGTTAAGATAAGAGGGATTTGGGGTGGGTGGTTATAGTGGAGGAGAGGGCTAAATTTTGAATATTTTATTTATTATTTTATTATTTCCATTAAAAAACCGAATAATGTTGTTTCATGTGACCCCTAAAATTAATAAGTGATTTTGAGTTCTATCAAAGTGGTCTTACATCGCATATGATGTTATAAATAGTGTATTTAATTGATAATTTAAATATACGTTATTTTACCATATTTCAAAATTCATCAAAAATTCAAGAATTTCAGAAAAATCCGAAAAAAACCACCCCTAACATTTTTCAATGTGTAGAATTAAGAAATGAACTAAAATTTTCAAAAATAATTTTATAAAAATTATTAATTTAAATTGTATGTAAAATCATATTTAATTCGAAAAAGAATAATTTTAAACATATAATTAGTTTTATATCACATTGAAAAATTAATTAACATATCATTATCTTATTAAAATAAGAAAATTAAATAATTTCATTATTTACAATTCATAAGGTTAATATTACTATTCATATTAATATTCAAAAGGGAGTGTAACTATTTACCAAAAATCTAGATTGTTATATCAGAATCCAAATGACTTACTGATCACAACTCTAGATGAACATTTTTCGAAATTCAAAAACATAGTAGAAGAAAAGTTGTGCTTAATGGATAGATTATAAAATGCATTCAATATTTATTTTCAGAACCGGGGTGCTAAATTCTCCCCTTCTAAAAAAATTATATCCTCGAAATTCACAAAAGTTTACGTAAAAATATTCAGGAATTTATTCAACAGAAGCTACTCAGGATCCCATTTTTATTCCTCCATCATATGGTTCATCCAAAAAACCATTACCACATGATTCGTCAAATTTATTAATACTTTTTCTCTGGTATCAGGAATCTTGATAGGCTTTTCACAATTATATTGGTCAGGTTCATGTTTTATTTCTTCATAAGTGAGTACATATGTTGGGTCTGGAATGTATATCCTTATCATTGACACGTGGAACACATTGTGAACTTTGGAGATTCTTGGCAGCATTGCCAAATGGTAATCTATGACTCTAATTTGGTGCAGAATTTCAAAAGGTCTGATGTACCTGGAGCTCAATTTTCCCTTCTTACCGAATCATATAACACCTTTCCATGGATATACCTTTAGGAAAACATGATCTTCTTCTTGAAATTCCAAATCCTTCCTTCGGTTATGAGAATAGATCTTCTGCATACATTGAGCTATTTTTTTATGGGTTTGGATAACCTTCACCTTTTCCGTTGTTTCCTCAACTTCTTATGGGCCTACACGATTTCTTTCACTAACATCATCCCATCAAGGTGGTGTATGCCATCTCATTCCATATAATGCTTTATATGGTGAAATATGAATAATTTAATGGAAGATATTATTATAGAAAAATTCTACAAGATGTAAATACTGATCCCACATACCTTGAACATCAAGTTAAAAATACCTCAACATCTTCTCCAATGTTTGAATAGTCCATTCTGACTGTCCAAAAGGTTGTGGGTGGTAGGTAGTGCTCAAAAAATGATTAGTATCTAGGTCCTTCTGAATAATTGTCTATAATTGTGATGTAAAACCGGGACCACAATCATTAACAATTGATAATGGTACACCATAAAGTCTTACAACTTAATTAATATATATTCCCTCTAAATGTTCATGCGTTAAATATTATCTTATAGTAAGAAAATGTGATGAATTTGTAATATGGTCAACATTGACCAATATTGCATCATACTTTCTTGGAGTTTTTGTTATCCCCATGAAAAATTCCATTGTAATATCATATCATTTCCGCATAGGTATAGGAAGGGGTTGCATGACCCCTCGTGGACATTGTCTTCCAGCCTTCACTTGTTGACAATCCAAACTCCTCGACACATAATCAGTAATATCCTTCTTCATGTTTTACCACCAAAAATGTTCCTTTAGATCACTATACATATATTTTTCTACCTAGGTGTATAGAGAAATTAGAGCTATGAGAATAATCTAATTATTCCGTCTTTAGCTTAGGAATATTGGGAACACAAAACCTCAAGCCTAAATTCAAAATGCCACCTTCATATACAATGTCAATCAACTTCCCATCATTTACAGCATTAATTTTCTTTTGAAAATACTCATCATCAACATATGAACATTTTATCCTCTCTATTAAGGAATGATTAGAATCCATTTGAAAAATTAGTGATGTTTTACCTTCCCTGATAATTCCCATATCCATCATTACAAGACCCGAGAACAACGGATCCCTTTGAACTCACATTGTGTTCAGAATTCTGTGGTCCTTTTTACTCAAATAATCTTCCACCTTATTTTCCATCACCTGGTGGTAGTGTATTGTGAAATCATAATCATTGAGTAGCTCAATCCATCTCCTTTGTCTCATCCTGAGTTCTTTCTATGAGAAGATATATTTCAAACTCATATTATCTTTATGTATCTAACATTTCTCTCCATAGAGGTAATGTCTCCAAAATCTTCAGAGCAATGATTACCATTTCTATCTAAAGAACACAAGTTCGATAGTTTTTTTATGAATTTTTTTCTGCCTAGATACATATAAAATCACTCTATGATCCTGCTTAAGGACACAACCAAGTCCTTTATTTGATTCAGCTCTAATGATCAAAAATCTATCATTCCGTGATGGTCGAGTCAAGATTTGAGTATTCACTAATCTTCTCTTAAATTATTTAATAAATTCTTCATATTTATTTTCCCATAAAAATATTACCCCTTTTCTTGTAAGATTGGTCATTAGGATAGCTAAACTGATAATCTTCGGAATGAAATGCTGATAATAACCTGCTAAACCAATAAAACTACTTACCTCAGTTATGTTCGTTGGTGTAGGCCACTCATTTATAGCCTTTATCTTTGTAGAATATAAGGATATTTAATCCTTAGTGACAATGTTTCCAAGAAAGGAAACTGATTGGAGCCAAAAATTACTCTTTCTAAGCTTCCTATATAATTTATTTCTTCTATGAGTCTTTAGAATAGTGCCCAAGAGGATTTCAATATCATCATTGCTTTTAGAGTATACCAGGATATCATCAATAAACACCACAACAAAGTTATCTAGATATTCCTTAAAAACTCTATTCAATATATTCATGAAAAAAATGTTGCATTAGATAGTGCAAAATGAATTATTATAAACTCGTAATGCCCTTACCTAGTTCAGAATGCTTTTTTTGGAATGTCTTCCTTCCTCACAAGCAACTGATGATATCCATATCAAAGATAAATCTTCGAAAAATATTTTTCTCCATGAAGTTCATCAAATAAATCATCAATGTGTGTAACATGATACTTTTTTATTGTAATAGAATTTATCTTCTTGTAGTAAATACACAACCTCAGAGACCCATCTTTCTTCTTAATGAAAAGAACAGGGGCTCCCATGGGCAAATGCTAGGGAAAATAAATCCTTTATCACTCAATTTCTCTAGTGGTTTGTTTATTTCAACCAGCTCTATAGTGGACATTCTATATGGGGTATTTGATGGGGTAATTGAACTTGAAATTAAGTCAATCGAAAACCCATTTTTCCACTATGGAGGATGTCTAGGTAATTTATCTGGAATGTCGTCAATATATTCTTTCAAAACAGGTACATCGTCTATTTGAACATTCTTTTCCTCCCCCTTAGTGATTTCATTTCCTTCCTCCCCAATAATTGAATTCAGATGATCTACTAGGGGTGGATCTAGATGAGAATCAGATGACGATGTTTCTTGTCTAAAGATTAGAGATTCAACAACATTATAAAAAATTGTAACTTTCTTCTTCATGAAATAGATCTTTGCATCATAATTTGATATCAAATTCATACTGAGAATTATATAAATTTCAATCATTGGTATAATGAAAAGTTTATCCACTAATGAACGATTATATAACATGAGGGGGACTGATCGACATGCCTTTGTTGCAATGATACATCCACTAGGTGTTTTGACTTATAAATCCATTACTAAATCATATTGGACTAGTCTAATTTTCTTGGAAAACTCGGAAGATATAAATGAATGTGATGATCTAGAATAAAATAAAGCATTGGATATGTTTTATAAAATGATTAATTTACCTTCCACCAAATCATTATGATCTTCAATATCTGCGATTGTGATCGCAAAAGCACGTCCCTGCTCCCTTGGCCTTTTATACAGCATGTTTCCTTGATGCTTAGTACAATCATTAGCACATTGTCCAATTTCCCGAAAATTATAGCATTGAACATTAATATCTTCATTATTCCTCTTGGAACCACCTTCAAGATGACCCTTCTGTTCACATTTTTAGCATACTACATTTCCCTTTAAGCAGGCACCAGGGTGTTTCCTTCCACAATTATCACATGGGTGAAACACAACACTTCCATTCTTAACTTTTTCGTTATTTCCTTTTCTAGAGTATTCAATATCCCTGTTATTCTCCTGATTTCCATTAAATTAACAAGACAATGATAATTCCTTTTTCATCTTGATAGCACAAGAAACTATATCTTCATATGATGAGAAAATATTGGAGACCAGAGCCAGCCGAAGGAATGAATTTAGTCCATAAAATAATCGATCAATCGTGTTCCTCAAATTTTTCATGTAGTCCACAACATTCCTTGCTATCCTTTTGATGTTAGCTTCATACTTTTCAACATTATCATCATCCTTTTGCTTCAATTTCAAAAACTGCCTTTCCATTTCCATTCACAGTTCATGAAAAAAGTATTTCTCTATGAATATTTCTTTAAAGTCCCTCCATTCCATTTCTTATATCTCTTCCTCCACCTTTGTGTTTTTTATTAACAAACTCCACTGATACGAATATTTTAATAGATGATAAAATAATATGATGACCTTCTCTCAATATAGTTATAAGCTACTCTACACCAGTCATGTCACCATAGCCTATATCATTATGTTGCATCATAGGGAAATCCTTATATGGGATACACGTGTACATGTATTTTCCATTTCTTCCATTAGGCACCATTTTTAGATTATGTCATTGAGTAGATTAGGTTATGAATCATAATTCATAATCATAAATTAACAAAATACATAGCATTAATTGAGATCTTATGCATGTCTAATCCCATAATAACAAAAATATTCTTTGAGGAAAAATTTACATTTAAATTCTTCATAATGGATTGAAATGAAAATGGGAATTTTCCTAAGAATATCCCCTAGGAGTGTTAATACCCAGAGTGTAGCAATGCCCACTATCAGTTACCAGGATACCCTGATTAAACCCGAAACTCCTTGTCAGAGCTTTCACTCTTAGATACATCTATGCCAGATCCACCTCTACCTATTTGTATCCAGATAGGGATGTATTTGCCTGAAAGATCCACGTAATTTATTCCTTAACTAAATAAAGGGATGTTCATGTATACTAATCCACAAAAACTATCTTAGGGATTTATTCCCTAATCAAAATTTTCTAAATCTAGCTTCCATGTTTTCTTAAACAATTCCTCTGATAACATCAGTATGGACCCGACCCTAGTTTCCCGGAGCTGGTTCCTTATTTTATTACATTGTCATATAAACAAGGAACATGTATCCCAAAGGAACAAGTAGTTTAGTATTTTTTGGAAACAAGGTACTTATATATGATTAAAATTACATTATGAAGAGAAGTACAACACTAATTTATTCTATTAGAAACATCGAAGCCTCCTAGATTATGCATGCAAGTAACTCATAACTAACTTCCTCATATCCTGGGAAAATGAAACATAAGAAAGGGATGAGCTCAAACACTCATTATGAGTAAGCAATATTGTATAATATAACATAAAAATAAACATTAGGCAATATGAATAATTGAAAACACACGCCATTACAAATAATAAACTTGAACACATTATGGTATGAATATGATCTGTGTAAATAATTCCATAATAAAACATAATCATGGGTATTATACTAGTCGAATAACCACATGAAATTTCAATTACTAGCATCATAATGAGGGATGTGCATCTACCTGACATTCTGAATCATTTTTTCATGTACTCAGCCCAGATGTATAAAAATGATCAAGGCCTCGTCTGAAACCCTATATCATATTGGGAAAGGACTTGACCAATTCCTCGTCTATTTGTCTCATTTGACCTACCAATTCATCGAGGGGATATATTGGGCCCCAACTGACACATAATAATTCAAATGAATTTCTCATATTATCAGGGATAAACACAATGCACATATACATTAATATTGAAACTATAATATCAAATATAACTAACTTTCTCCAATCATTTCACATAAACACTAACCATTACGAGTAATATGGGGAATGGTTTTAGGAAAGATCATCCACAATTAGAATAGTCGTAAAAATTAATTAAAATATTTTAGATGAAATCATAAATGATTAAACCCAATAATACACAACAATCAACAAGAGTGTTGAATCATACGCAAATCCTCTTATAAGATCATTAAGCAATTCTTGATTAAAATACTCTTTTATTTTTAAAAGAAGAGTTCATTTAGAGAAATATTTATATAAAAATGATAAAACACTATTTTGTTGAATATTTTATTGGTAATAAATGATATAATTTCCTCAAATTGTGTTAAATATGTTTAATTAGAAAGTATTTGGAATTAGATCAGTCATTTGAATATTTGATGAAAATTCCAGTTTTACCCTTAATAGTGAACTGTAGTATTTCAAAGATAAATATTTCTATATTTATTATTTGAATTGGTAATGTTGTAACAGTGTTCCTAACATAATTATCTACAACTTTTATTCAGGACACTAAAGCTAAAGAGTGCATTTGGATGGAGTAAATGAGCCATTAATCCAATGATGGGCTGGACTCGGCAGAATGGACATGGGTTCTGTATTTGGGCCATATATTCTACAGACGGGCTTGGATTGAGCCCATATTTTGAGGCAAGCTCGGGGACATGATTTTTCACAAATCCGCCTTCTGGAAGGCCGGTCAATTCATGCGTTTTGGATGACAAATGGGCGGTGCACGTTGGAATAAAATATTTGGCCGAGTTTTTCATTTCACACTTAAAAAGTTATGTATCCCTAGCCCTAACAAAACTCTATTTAAAGGGGGTTTTAACTCTTTGAGAGGTCTGGTCGAGGCTTTGGGAAGGTGTGGACAAAAGGGTGTCTCTTGGGAGCCCCTAAAAACTCTGGAAGAAGTAAGCCTTTGTGAAAACCTCTCTTCCAAAAAGGCTCTCCTCTCGCACCTCTTCTTTGTATTTCTTTTCTTTCATGTTTGTTTCTTGAATTTTTCTTCAAATAATATTCTGTGTTCATCCCTCTTCTTCGTATCTTAATCTTCTTAATTGGTTTGGAATCAAGAGTGGAGACAAGATTGGGTTCTACCCTTTCAATCTGTTGCTTATGCAAAACATCTCCACGATGACTACACCACCCATGGAAGAGTAGTTCTTTTTAGTAATCGATCGACATCTATCCTTCTTCATTCATTTATTTTGAATCAATGAGCTACTGTAATTCACATATTATGATCTATTAATTGAGTTTTTAATTTAAATAAAACTATGCAAGCAATTGAATAGTTAACACAAAACACGCGAGGTCGGGAATTGTGTGAACTGTGAGAGCGCAACCTTAATCGGTAATTCAAAACCACATGGGATCAATTTGTAGAGTTAAAATATAATCCCTAAACTCAATTAATCCTCATTTCTAGAGTCGTTATGTGCCTTAATTTCCCACTGACCATAAGCTAATTTTAGAACATCAATCAAAGCAGGGTGTTGCGATTGCATGTTCCGAAGTTAGCCTAAGGTTAAAATTCAGTTCAATCTTCATGATAAAGTTAATTCTCGTAGGGTTAGGGATTTAAAAAATTAAGGGATCATAATTAAGGGAATATTAATATAAATGATAATTATTAATAAATGATTTAAGAGGTAGAGTTAGATCGATTACGCCTTTTAAAATAGATTTCTAAAAAAACATCTTCTTGTTGTGTCATTCTAATCGAAACTTCATTTCAAAATTAAAAACAAAAAAAAATGCAATATTCTTCCAGCAAACATCTTCTAGGTTCATAAACTATATAAAAAAAACCACCCCCATCCTTTCAAGTAGTGTTTTTATTCCCTTTTATTTTGTTTCTATAATACCTCTGAAAAGTTGTTTTAATTCACTTCCTCCTTTGAGAGACGACCTTAGTCAGCCACTCTGCTGCACCTAAGTACCCCAAATTACACTAATCATTTGAGGGCGCCCACAACAGCGCTCTTTCAAATTGGCGCCGTTGCTGGGAAGGCAAGTAATTATTTCAACCAATTAGAGGTATTTATTTTATTTTACATTTTATTCTCTTCCTCTCTTCTTTCTTCCTTCTTTACCCAATCTGATTTTTCTTTTTCTTCTGTTATTTTCTTCTACTTCTTTTTGGACCATCAACTCAAACATCTCATTTTTATTTTACTATGGTCCGATATCATTATTTTCATTTTTATTTGATCTATGACACGAACTAATCCCGAAGATCTTTTAGAACTTGACCCTGAGATTTAACGCAGCCTTAGGGAACGAATCAAACATTCTCAATCTACGGGAAGTTTCAATATTCAACCAGTTGGTGAATTCCTCTCTTCTGGAAACATTGAAATTGGAAGCAATTCAAATTCAAACATAAAAGAGGAATCAATGGCTGGAAATAATGGAAATGAACTTAATAGAACCATTCGAGGATTGGATGCACCTGATAATAACTATCAACCAAATTGTATTGCATACCCAAATCTCGAATCGGACTTTGAATTGAAATCTGGATTAATTCACCTTCTTCCAAAGTTTCATGGCTTTTCTGGTGAGGATCCCAACAAACACCTTAAGGAATTTAATGTGGTTTGCTCAACCCTTAAACCAAGAAATGTTTCTGAAGATCAAAACAAATTAAGATCATTCCCATTCTCACTTGATGGAGCTGCAAAAGACTGGATGTATTATTTACAACCCAAAGAAGTAACTTGTTGGAACGATTTGAAACGGCTTTTCTTGCAGAGATTTTTTCCAGCATCAAGGACCACATCCATTCGTAAGGAGATCTCGGGGATCAAGCAAGCACAAGGGGAGTCAATGTATGAGTATTGGGATAGATTCAAGAAGTTGTGTGCAAGCTTCCCACATCAACAAATCAGTGAGAAACTCCTCATTCAGTACTTCTATGAAGGACTCACACCTATGGAGAGAAGCATGGTGGATGTTGCAGCTGGAGGAGCATTGTTGGACAGGACACCAGTAGCTGCACGAGCACTGATTGACAAAATGGCCCAAAACTCTCAACAATTCGGTGATAGAGGTACACCACATGTTCGAGGAGTACATCAAGTAAGTCCTTCTTCTCTTGAAAGTCATTTGATTGATACTAAGTTAGAAGAAATGGAAACTATGGTGAGGCAGATTGCATTGGCTCAAAAGACATCCCAACCCCCTCCTTCGAGGCCATGTGGCATTTGCACTGAGACAAGCCACCCAACTGACTGTTGCCCACAACTACAAGAGACAGAAGATTGTGCAGTAGTGTTCCCTGGAAGACCATTTCAGTAGCAACAACAACCATATCCCCAAAATAAGTTTGATTCATTTGCTCCAACATACAACCAAGGGTTGAAAGATCAAGCGGACCTGAGGTATGGCTCTGGACAACAACAAAGGCCCCCTTTTCAACCAAACTTCCAGCAGCCTCCACCTTACCAACAGGGTTTCCAACAACCCCAAAGGAGATTCGAAGCTCAAACATCAACGAGTCAGCAACAAGGGAATATCAAACACAAGGTAGACTCTAACACTGATGATCTTTTGAAACAAATTGTTCTTAATCAACAGAATGAGCTGAAGAGTCAAGGTTCAGAGCTGAGAGAGTTGAAGACTCAAATGAGTCAGATTGCCACCGCCCTCCATGAACTTGTGAGTAAGAATTCTGGAAATCTACCTTCCCAACCCACTCCAAATCCAAAGGGGAATGTTAGTGCCATCACATTATGAAGTGGGAGGCAAATGAACGATACATCTGCACCTACCATTCCACCGGGATTCACCTCAACTTCAGAGAAGCTGCATTCCATAACAAATGATGAGCAATCCAAGGAGAAAGATAAAGGTAAGAAAAAGATTGATGATGTACCTCCTAAACCCCTTCCTTTTCCAAACAGGGTTGTTCAAACCAAGAAGATGGCTGAAGAAGCAATGAAAAAGGAGGTTTTGGACACATTCAAGCATGTGGAGATCAACATTCCTCTACTTGAATCCATTAAGAAAATTACAAGGTATGCCAAATTCTTAAAAGAACTCTGCACCAATCGAAGAGGGCTCAAGGGGAATGAGAGAATCAACCTTGGAAGGAATGTCTCGGTACTCATTACACCAACTCTAGCAATGCCAACAAAGTGCAAGGATCCCGGGACATTCACCATCCCATGTACCATAGGGGAGTTGCACTTCTCCAATGCTCTTTGTGATTTAGGAGCTTCCATAAATGTTATGCCTCACTCTGTATTCTCTTCCTTGCAGGTTGGTGAGTTGAAGCCAATAAGAGTAGTGGTGCAATTGGCGAATAGAGCTACGGCATATCCAGCGGGAGTCCTTGAGGATGTACTTGTCCGGGTAAGAGACATGATCTTTCCAGCGGATTTCTATGTTCTTAACATGGAGGATGATCAGGTAAGTTCCCATGCCCCCATTATCTTAGGTAGGCCCTTCCTCAAAACTGCAAAAACTATCATAAATGTCAATGAGGGTAAACTTTCAATGGAATTTGGGGATGAAGTTGTGATATTTAATGTTATGGATTCCATAAAGTACCCCTCTGAGGACCATTCTGCTTTTGTTATCTCCCATTTTGAACCACCAAATAAAAACTCCATAGAATTTTATTGTCCTATGATTAGGGAGATTATGAGTATTGGTTCGAGTTTGATGTCTAATAGAACTTCCGCACATGTTTCTGATAGACAATCCTATCTTGGATTTGATTTTGATGTGGATTCATATTCTGATTTTGATCATGTTCACTCTGATTATGAAATGGTTGTTGAGTATGCTGATGGATTTGATGCTTTATTCTATGATTTTGATGATGTCTATTCTGATACAGATGCTCTTTGTGCACATATTTCAGTTCCTTCAATGTCTCCATCCATACTACACCCTCCTTCATTAGATCTCAAGCCATTGCCACCAAATTTGAAATACTCATACTTGTTGAGTGGTGAGAGATTACCTGTTATCATTGCTAACAATCTCCCTTTTGAACATGAATAAAAGTTTTTGAATATTTTAATGGAGAACATCAAGGCGATTGGTTGGACATTGGAAGACATATCAGGTATTAGCCCCTCTAATTGCATGCATAGGATTCTCTTGGAGGATGGGGCTAAACCGGTGAGACAGCCACAAAGGAGACTTAATCCCACCCTCCTAGAAGTTGTTAAGAAAGAAGTTGAAAAATTACTTGTGGCGGGTATCATTTACCCTATTTCTGACTCACAATGGGTTAGCCCTGTTCAGTTTGTACCAAAGAAAACTGGTTTCACTGTTATAAAAAATGAAAATGATGAGTTAGTTCCTGTGAGAGTACAAAACAGTTGGCGAGTGTGTATCGATTATAGGAAACTAAATCAATCCACTCGTAAGGACCATTTCCCACTTCCATTCATTGACCAGATGCTTGAGAGACTAGCGGGGAAGACACACTATTGTTTCTTGGATGGATTTTCTGGCTATTTTCAGGTTCCCATTGCAGCAGAGGACCAGGAGAAGACAACATTCACATGCCCATTCGGTACCTTTGCTTAGCGAAGGATGCCATTTGGACTTTGCAATGCCCCAGGTACCTTCCAGAGATGCATGGTGAGTATTTTCTCATATTTCATTGAGACCTGCATGGAGGTATTTATGGATGATTTTACAGTTTATGGGTCCTCATTTGATGAATGTCTCTCTAGTTTGGGTGATGTGTTGCATCGTTGTATTGAGAAGAATCTGGTCTTAAATTTTGAAAAATGTCATTTCATGGTCAAAAAGGGAATTGTCTTAGGTCATATAGTCTCACAACATGGAATTGAAGAAGATAAATCTAAGGTAGATATTATTTCATCCCTCCCATATCCAACATGTGTGTGTGATGTTCGATCATTCCTTGGGCATGATGGATTTTATCGACGCTTCATCAGAGGTTTTAGTAAGATCGCTCTACCCTTATCTCGATTGCTTCAAAAAGATATTGACTTCAATTTTGATGATTCATGTAGGTTATCATTTGATGAGCTGAAGAAGTGTCTGACCACTCCACCAATCATACAGCCCCCATGGTGGGACCTTCAATTTGATCTTATGTGTGACGCCTCCAACTTCGCGGTTGGAGCTGTCTTATCTCAGAGGGTGGAGGGACGTTCACATGTGATCGCTTATGCATCGAGGACACTGGATTCAGCCCAATAAAACTACACAACCACAGAAAAGGAGTTTCTTGCTGTCATATTTGCTTTAGATAAATTCCGTTCATATTTATTGGGCTCTAAAGTAGTTGTTTTTTCTGACCATGCAGCTTTGAGGTACCTCCTAAAGAAGCCAGATGAAAAGCCACGACTTATCCGTTGGATGCTCCTTCTTCAAGAGTTTGACCTTGAGATAAAGGATAAGAAGGGGTCAAAGAATTTGGTGGCAGACCACATGAGTAGGCTTACTCACACACTAGAGGATGACATCTTAGATCAGGTACCACTTCGGGACACTTTCCCTGATGAGCATCTCTATACCATCTCAGGTACGCATCCTTGGTATGAGGATTTAGTTAACTACCTTGTTGCTTCTGAAATCCCTGCAAATTTAAAGAAACATCAAGTCCAAAAATTAAAAAGTGAGTCTAGGTTTCATGTGTGGGATGATCTGTACCTCTGGCGCATGTGTAGTGACCAAGTCATTAGGAGGTGTGTTCCCGATCATGAGTTTGAGTCTGTTTTTCATTTCTGTCATACACTTGCTTGTGGTGGACACTTTGGATCCCAACGGACAGCTAAGAAGGTTTTGGACTCTAGATTATATGGGACTAGTTTATTCCATGATGCCCATGTGTTTTGTAAGTCATTCTCTCGTTGCCAACACACTGGGAATATTTCTAGGAGACATGAGATGCCCCAACAACCCATACTATTCTGTGAGATTTTTGATGGGTGGGGCATTGATTTTATGGGTCCTTTTCCAAGTTCATATGGTTTCTTGTATATTTTGGTTTCTGTTGATTATGTGAGTAAATGGGTGGAGGCCAAGGCCACCAGGAATGATGATTCTCATGTTTTTGTGGACTTTGTCAAAGCACAGATTTTTTGCAGGTTTGGAGTACCAAAGGCCATCATCAGTGACCAAGGGACACACTTTTCCAATAGTAATTTTGCTTCCCTCCTTCGAAAGTATGGGGTGACACACAAAACATCAACACCATACCACCCCCAAAAAAATGGCCAGGTTGAGGTTTCAAATCGTGAGTTGAAACAAATATTGGAAAAAACCGTGCAGCCAAATAGGAAGGATTAGAGAAAGCGCTTGGATGATGCATTGTGGGATTATAGGACAGCATACAAGACCCCCATTGGTATGTCCCCATTTCAGATTGTTTTTGGGAAAGCGTGTCATCTCCCTGTGGAAGTCGAGCATCGGGCATATTGGGCTATAAAGAAATGTAACATGGATTTGGCCCAAGCTGGAATTCAAAGGAAGTTGCAAATTCAAGAGCTTGAGGAGATTCGAATGTCATCATATGAGAACTCAAGGCTCTACAAGGAAAGATCAAAAGCAGCTCATGACAAAATGATCCAACAAAGGGAGTTTCATGTTGGAGAGAAAGTCCTTCTCTATAGTTCACGACAGAAGTTGATGCCTGGTAAGTTGCGTTCCAGATGGTTAGGTCCTTATATTGTGTCTAATGTTTTTCTTTATGATGCAGTGGATATCACACAAGAGGACACTGGAAGGAGCTTTACAGTCAATGGGAAACGTTTGAAGAGATACATTGAGGGACATCCTACTGATGCAGTGGATTTTATCACACTGCATGACCCCATCATCACTTGATCACATCAGGCTGTTCCTAACCCTTTCACTTTTATATTATTTGTCCTATTTAAAAATTCTACATTTCATGTGCATATATCATCTCATAGGTTCACATTGAGGACAATGCAATATTTTATGTCTGGGGGAGGGAACCTTTTAGTTTGGTAATTTTAATTTCTTTCCTGTTCAAAAAAAAGTTTGGTAATTTCAATTGCTTTCCTGTTCAAAAAAAACCAAAAAAAAAATAATAAAAAATTTTTTTGTGTGTTTTTCAAAATTTGTGTGTTTATTTTTCAATTTTCTTTGTGTTTTTGAAACTTTTGAACTAAAATGATTCTCATCACCATTTTTAAATCCATATCAATAAGTGAAACAATTTACCCCTTGAAACTATGCTTAAATGAATGCTAAAATGACTTTGTTTCAAGTTCAAATATTTAGTAATTTCATGAAAAGTACGCTGAATTTTGAATCCCATGCCAATCTCACTGTCTTTATATTTGAAATCACTTTCCTATGAGGCTTCTAAACCATTATTTTCATATTCTTTACATTCACCTCACTTCTTGAGATAACCAAACCATACTTTATTTAACCAGAATTTGATTTATTCCTATCAAAAATTGAGGGTTTGAGGTACTTATGTTTAAATGATTGAGGCATTTGTTTGGTATTAAAGCCCCTATTTCAAATATTCCTTTTTTATAATGGACTACCTTGAATATTTAATCCTTTTAGCCCTTAGAATCCATGCACAGCCTGTTAGGTTAAGCCACATTACAAGCCAATTTTCCCTATCCAACCAACTCTTGAAGTGAAATTGAATAATCTAGTTGAGCTTAAGTGTGGGGGAAGTTGTCTTGGGTTTTGCCACCACATTACGTGATACTTTGGGTGGAAAATTAAATTCTGAAGAGATGTGTTTTCTGCTAAAGAAATTCATTATATTGAAATCTGTGCCTTTTCTGGAGCTTTCATGACAAGTGAAGTTGTGCCTTTTTTCTGGAGCTTCTAATTGAGGTGGAAAGCTGTGCCCATATGGAGCTTTCAAGAAAATCATGTTTGAGAAGATTGAAATTTTTTTATGCTGAAATGATGAATGTTGTAAACTTTTCATGACTTTTCATGATGATGGAGCTGAATTGATACTATGGGGATTGAAGAGAAGACCATATTTAAGTGAAAATTAGATTAATGCAATTTTGCTTCAAAAGAGTCAAGCCCTCCTCATTCAGCCTCAGCGTTTTTCACATCTTAATCCTACCAACCAAAAGCCACAGAACAACCCTGAAAAGTCATCATGATAAACATATTTCCTTGACTCACATCGGGTAGTGATTTAGGAATCTATCAATCCTATGGTGACCCTTGTATGAGTTTGGATGAGAAAGACATTGCAAAAAAAATGATATTTGAGTGATGAGTGAAAATTCAAGCGAGGTAAGTGTTTTGTGCATGGGAGGCTAAATGAAGTGGAAATATACTGAATGATATAAATGGAGAACTTGAGATAATGGTTTTTTATGAGGCATGATATCTTTTGTTTCTTGGTGTGTAATTGTTTCATCTCAAAGATATGTGTTTCAAAATTGGTTTTGTTTTTATATTGATGTTATTTGAAATGAGATTTTGCTCAGGAGTGCAAAAGGGTACGTGTGGGGGAGTTGATAAAACACTATTTTGTTGAATATTTTATTGGTAATAAATGATATAACTTCCTCAAATTGTGTTAAATATGTTTAATTAGAATGTATTTGGAATTAGATCATTCATTTGAATATTTGATGAAAATTCCAGTTTTACCCTTAATAGTGCACTGTAGTATTTCAAAGATAAATATTTTTATATTTATGATTTGAATTTGAAATGTTTTAAAAGTGTTCCTAACATAATTATCTACAACTTTTTTTCAGGAAACTAAAGATAAAGAGTGCATTTGGATGGAGTAAATGAGCCATTAATCCAATGGTGGGCTGGACTCGGCAGAATGGACATGGGTTCTATATTTGGGCCATATATTCTACATACATGCTTGGATTGAGCCCAAATTTTGAGTAAAGCTCGGGGACATGATTTGGCATTAATAAGCCTTCTGGAAGGCCGGTCAATTAACGCTTTTTGGAGGTTAAATGGGCGGTTCAAATTGGAATAAAATATTTGGCCGAGTTTTTCATTTCACACATAAAAAGTTATGTATCCCTAGCCCTCACAAACTCTATTTAAAGGGGGTTTTTACTCTTTGAGAGGGATGGTCGAGGCTTTGGGAAGTTGTGGCCGAAAGGGTGTCTCTTGGGAGCCCCTCACAACTCTTGGAAGAAGTAAGCCTTTGTGCAAACCTCTCTTCCAAAAAGGCTCTCCTCTCTCACCTCTTCTTTGTATTTCTTTTCTTTCATGTTTGTTTCTTGAATTTTTCTTCATATAATCTTCTGTTTTCATCCTTATTCTTCTTATATTAATCTTCTTAATTGGGTTGGAATAAAGAGTGGAGAAAATAATGGGTTCTACCCTTTCAATCCGTTTCTTATGCAAAACGTCTCCACGATGACTACACCACCCATGGAACAGTAGTTCTTTTTAGTAATCGATCGACCTCTATCCTTCTTCATTCATTTATTTTGAATCAATGAGATACTTTAATTCAAATATTATGATCTATCAATTGAGTTTTTAATTTAAATGAAACTAATCAAGCATTTGAATAGTTAACACAAAACATGCGAGGTCGGGAATTGTGTGAATTGTGAGAGCACAACCTTAACCGGTAATTCAAAACCACATGGGATCAATTTGTAGAGTTAAAATATAATCCCTAAACTCAATTAATCATCATTTACAGAGTGGTTATGTGCCTTAATTTAACACTGACCATAATCTAATTTTAAAACAACAATCAAAGCAGGGTGTTGCGATTGCATGTTCTGAAGTTAGCCTAAGGTTAAAATTCAGTTCAATCTTCGTGGTAAAGTTAATTCTCGTAGGGTTTTGGATTTAACAAATTAAGGGATCATAATTTAGTGAATATTAATTTAAATGATAATGATTAATAAATGATTTAAGAGGTATAGTTAGATCGATTACGCCTTTTAAAATAGATTTCTAAAAAAAACATCTTCTCATTGTGTCATTCTAATCGAAACATCATTTCAAAATTAAAAACAAAAAAAATGCAATCTTCTTCCAGCAAACTTCTTCTAGGTTCATAAACTATATAAAAAAACCACCCCCATCCTTTCAAGTAGTTTTTTTATTCCCTTTTATTTTGTTTCTATAATACCTATGAAAAGTTGTTTTAATTCACTTCCTCCTTTGAGAGACGACCTTGGTCAGCCACTCTGCTGCACCTAAGTACCCCAAATTACACTAATCATTTGAGGGCGCCCACGATAGAGCTCTTTCAAAAAACAATAGTGATGTAAGATAGTATTTTTATAATAATATTATTTATTTTATAAAGATAATGGTTTCCATAAACATATTATATATTTTCCTTGATAATATGTAAGATTTTGAGAAATTCCATTGAATTGGGCTGGTATTTTGGAATCAATTCTGAATGTTCCTCTTTAAATTTGTAACTATCCATAAAATAAATAAGGGTTATGGTTTTTAAACACATATAGATAACTCACAATGATTTCATGAGGGTTATATAATAATATACAAGAATTTCGTTGAGGTAATTATACAATAAAAGTAACCCGAATGAAAATGGAGGTTCAGGTGAGAAAACCCTTACCTTAAGACCAAATGTGTTCCCCTCTTGAACATAAGGTCCGGGAATATGAAATTATAAACATTAATAACTTAATTCATAACATATTAGACATTTTTTTATCATAATTATTTTTACATCGTTGATGCCTTTATTGATATGTTAGAATATCAAATTTCGTCTTTCCGGAGTGTTCATTTTCCTGATTTTCATAATCGGTTTACTTTTATTATGTAAAGGAGTTCATGTGGAATGGTTGTATATATCCCAAATTGAAATTAAATAATATTTATAAACATCCATAATTGTTAATGGTCATTTATATAATTTTTTACATGGAATGAAGATGAATCATTAGCTGACAACTGCATCGATTATTTGGCTATATTAGGATTATTATGAACTAGTCTATCATATAAATTAAAAATAAGTACTATATACTGGTTCAGGAATATTAATTAGGTTATCATACATATTTTATTGTCTATTAATACCATAAAAATGGTACTAATTACTAGTAATTAAGGATAAATTGAAGAATGAAACTCCATCGCCCACAGAGGTTATAAATGATTTAATTTATAAAATAAAATGGAGGGAGTAAGAATATTGGCGATTGTTCTTACATTAACATGATATAATTTTAGTATATATATGATATTAGAGTTATCATGATCATTTGTACATATAAGGTGATAATAGGATAACAAAAGAAGATAAATTGAAATGAAACTATGTAAAAAAGGGGTGCTTTACCTCTTGAAATAACCTCCTTGAGATCCCCCTTAAGGGAAGGGGTTTTGTACTTTTGGAAAGACCAAAATATTCTTGGAAATGTTGATTGACTCTATATTGTTAATTTATCATATCATTTAAGATATTCAAGGCTCGGAGGAGTTAAGATAACAGGGAGTGAGGGGGGTGTTATAGTGAAGAAGTGGGTAAATTTTGAATATTTTATTCATTATTTTATTATTTCCATCAAGACAACCTAGACTGTTGTTTAATGTGACCCCTAATAGTAATAAGTGCATGTGAGTTTGAAACAAGTCACCTTACATTACATATGATGCCATAAACAATGTATTTAACTGATAATTTGAATATACAATATTTTATCATATTTCACAATTCCTCAAAAATTTATGAATTTCATAAAAATCCCAAAAATTCCCCTAACATTTTTTGATGTGTGTACTTCAAAAATGAACTCCATTTTTTGAAAAACAATTTTGATAAATATTATTAACTGAAATTTTTAATTAAATCATAGTTAATTCAAAAAATTGCATTTTTAAAGGTATAATTAGTTTTATATCACATTGAAAAACTAATTGAGATAGCATTATCTTTTACCATAAGAAAATAAAATAAAATCACTATTTAATATTCATAAGGTTCATATTTATATTAATACTACTATTTATAAAGTATGTTACTGTTCACTAAAATTCATTTTTGTTCTATCAGATTCCATATGACTTACTTATCATAATTCTAGATGACTGTTTTTTGAAATTCAAATCAAAGTGGAGGAAAAGTTGTATTTAATGTCTACATTATAAAATGAATTCAATATTTATTTTGAAAACCATGGGGTTTTAAATTTTGGAATACCACAAAAATATTTTATTTAAACCATCAAAAATAATATTAATGTAGAATGATTTTGGGAATGAATTTTAGGGTCAGTTATTCCGCAAAGGAATAAATGTTCAAAATAAGGTAGAAAATATTTGACTAAGGATTTAAAGTAGATTTCATCATCTATAAGGTTTTTTATTGATATTACTATCCTGGTCACCATTCTGATATTTTCCTCACTATAATACTAGCCCAACTGAATAATAAATATGATACCTAAAAGTATCAATACACAAAGTATTAATTCAATAAAAAAATATATTATTATTATATTTGATCTTATATCATCAAAAGGGGAATATCGATTTGATATTTGAGAGTGGATATTCATCACATGTGACATGATTTTTAAAAATATTGAAAATTGTTAAATATTGAAAAGAAGGTTCAAGGACTTATAGGAAGTTTGGGTCACTTAAAATAATTTTTCTAGATTAGACGTGATTAGAAAGGATAATTTTTAGTTGAAAAGGACGTTATTGTGTATGGGATAAAAGACAACTCATTAAGTGTTGGTTGTCTATATGAAGAAGTAAATGGGGTGATTTATATTACATATGGTTTCTTGGTGAATATGTTATAAAATTATAGGTTTTTGACATGTGGATAATTAACTAAGGGTAGTCAATTTAATGTGGGAGATTCTCATAATTTATGTACCCTATGATTGCAAAAAAGAACATAAATTATGGCATAAATGGATTTCTATATCTTCCAAAAGAACTTGAGATAGAATATCCATATAGAATGTTCCATTGATCTTATTAATATGAATAGATAATGTAATGAGATTTTATGCAAATTGAAAAACTGGAAGACAACAACTTCCCTCTGTAAGAATGTTTAGATTTAAACATCTCACCCTTTATAGATTATTCATTAAGACTTATGTAGGACCATGACAATGTAATCCAAAATTGAAGATAAATATTTAATCCTTTTTATTGATTAATTTTCGTTATTTAATTTTATAAGTTTTATGAAACATAAATTAGAGGATCTAAATATTTTCAAAAATAAAATGTGTTCTTAAAATAAGTGTACTACTCCTTGAAGAATATTTGGTCAGATAATGGTGTTGAGTAAGCTAATGGAAGATTTGAAGCTTACCTTAAGAATTTTTGTATCTACCATGAAATCAGAGAACCTTATAAAATACTTAATGTTGTGTCTAATTGGAATAATTTTATAGTGTGTATGACTCAGAACATGTTTATAGAACCTGATATGTCATAATACTTTTAATTGCATGGTATTATAAAAATAATTCTCATACAAAATCTACAAGATGAGAGATTACATGCATTGACCCACTGGTATGAATTATTCATGATTTGGTGTCATTGGATATTCCTATCTATGAGCATGTGTGATGGTACATAGATATTAAGATTATTATTAACACATCTATCAACTCATGTACTGTGATGGATTTTTTAGACCATGAAGATAATAGTCCATAGACAATTTAGATATGATGGGTTCATCAGGAGTGACATTTCATTAATGAATATCTCAAGGATTTTTACCTTCCATATTTATGGATGATGATTTACTGGCCCGTTAATTATAGTAGAACCATCACATTAAATTCCTTGTACATGTGTAAGGACATGTTTATTTCAGATAGTAGAAGAAATATATATCAATCATATAGGTTGGTGACACAGATGTGAAACCTCCTTGAAGAGATATTATGACAAGGGGATTATATCACATGGTGAGAACTCATATGTAATCTCGAACCTTATTCAAGCCCTCTTAATGCCAAAGAGAAATAATATTAGAGGGTCACAGACCAAGTGCTTTTTCTGATCATGATTTAATTTTATTTGATTTAAATTTATATAATAAATAATATTCTCATGTTTAAGAATTATTTTCTTCATGTTTTATTGACCACAAAAATTAAATTAATATTTATTCATTGGTATTTGAATAAAATATTCATATTATATAATGAATATTTTTATAAATATTCCTTCACTGGAATGGGAATAAGATATTTATTCAGTTCTTCCATATATTTTGGAGGAGTTAAAATAGACCAAGACCAAGGCCAGTGGGAAATAGTAATTAACAAGACCGTTACATTATATTTTTTACCGTCCATGTTGAAGAGAACCACAATATAGTAACAATATAATTATTATTATGTAGAATGGGTTTTTTATAGGTAATAAATGTAATTTAATGGATGGTATGCAACCAAATAATATTTTAACTTAAATCCTAACACTATAAATAGATAGGTGTGTTTATTGTGTAGACTATCCTAAATTGAGAATAGAGAATTTTTTCTCAGAACTAATTGTCTCTCAACTCCTCTTTCTCTATCCATCTTAAGAATGAAAATTTTAAGAGATATTTATTTTAGACCAAGGAAAGATTGATTAAGAGTGAACAATGCCATACATTTAACCTACTACACTATCATAGAATTATCGAGTGGTGTTTCTCATAGATTATTAGACGATGTGTGGATCATCGCTAGAGAGATTCTATCCATAGATCCTCATAGTGCAACGAAGGTAAAAGTAAATGGTCTTTTTGAATAGTAAACATTGACCATTGATGAATTTTCCTATGTCCAGATATTTATTTCATCAAATATAAAATAAATTATTTATAATTTGGATGTGAAATATCCTTGCTCTTGTTTTCAGGAAACAATTACTGAATGAGAATTTAATATATTTACTACATTAGAACGTATCAACTACATTTGGAACCATCAAGTGTTTTAAAAAGATTCACATTTAAATTTATAATTATTTATTTTTTTGTTCATCGTTGTTCAATTTTGGTTAGATTTTGTATTTCATGTTATTAATTCATTAATCAAATTTGAATCAACATGTTATCAACATATTAATCATGTTTTTTCTGTGATTCATTTCATTACAGCTTTAATAACAAATGAATAATGTTTGGAGACTCTATAGGGAAGTGGAAAATCATTGGCCAATAGAACTGGGATACACGGCATACAGACATAGCACACATCATATACCCATATATAGTGTATCTAGAAGCATTGATCAATTAATTACATTTGTTTCTCTTATTGGACAATGGGTGTTGATCGGGCCAACCAATCACACAAAAAGCAGATATAGGGTTTGTAGCTATTATGTACACATCATGAAGTTCAATTGAGTTAACACAGCAAATCCCCAGGCGTGTGACTTAGATATACAATAATTGAGTTGCATGGAATATAGTTGCTTGTACACATCATGCAGTCTCCCATTAATGTAAAACAACTAAAATTACATTAAATTTTAAATTTGTATAATTAAAACCTTATTTTAATGATTGGCATACAATTGTTTGTTTGAAAATATTAAAATATTTTTAAATAATTTTAAACTTTCAATTAATTAATTGTAATAAATTATGTCATTATTGGTTCCTCTATTTATTTTCCATGAATTCCATTAATGATGGGTATCTCAAAATGAGATCATATAATCATTAAGATTAAATGTGATTAATTAATTTATTAATTAATTCAATAAAATTTATCGTAAATAATAAATGAATGAATAATGAAATATATTCTAGAAATTTAATTATGTGTATTCATTTCATGTATGACCATTCATGAGCTTGACATAGAATTTTTTATCTATTGGGTATTTTAATTTAATTTATTGAATGACTTTTCCATTATTTAATATTAAATTAAATTATTTCCATTGTGGCATCCTCCCTCTATTATTTTATTGGACCTACGTGTCAAAAGATATTAATATAAACCCCTTTAACCAATCCTTTGGTTCCCATCACCTGTGTCTGAGTAATAAATATTTGTAATTAATGGAGCTTCTTAATGAGCATGGAGGCGGTTCAAGATAGAACCATAATGATACCAACCTTGGTGATACATAGGTGGATATGAGGAATTATAAAAATATTTCTAAGACGATCAATAGGATTTATTTACCCAAGGATAATGTTTTATTTATTTTATTCTCATTATATCAATCGTCAAATAAAGATCATGAACAAGTCATTTAATTTATTAATTATTTATTTCTATGCAATTATTTATTTTATGGATGTACGTCCATGATCACATAAATAAAAAAAATTAATTTTTAAAAACATAAATTAAATAAATTAATTATGCGTAACTCGTTTATCAAACACATTTAATTAATTATGTAACATCCACTAAATATTAACAATATTTGTAAAGGATAAAACAAGATACAATTTATGCATAATAAATTAAAATACCTCAATTAAATTTTAGCTCATGGTAAACCTTCAATTACATGATTGAGAATGAAGCCATTGAACTATGTGTACTACATAGCCAAAAGCTAGACACTTACTTTTATTATTTAGTTACCATGACAGTTTTGGGTTGCCATAACTAAAATTGTATTGGGTTTGACCTCCAAAGTCCATTCAATACAAATTTGGAGCCATGGGTTGAAGAAATCCATGTTAGAATTTCAAGGTAGGGAAATCCACTCAACTGGACAATGAGTTTCAAGTCCACATTTGGCAAGAATGCCTACCTAATTACATTATTTTAGTTTTCATAGAAAATGTATGGTTCATTAATAAAATTAATAGGGATCCTTCCCACTAGATTGTTAATGAAACTATGAATTCTGAGTTAAATGGTGAGGCTATTTAGACTTGTTATAATAGTGGATAATTTAATATATATATATATATATATATTATTTATTATATCCCACTTATTTTTTAATCAAAAAAATTACTATTAATCAGATCATTTAAATTAGAGAATAAATTGATATGTTTATCATCCAAAATATCCCTACGATCAATATTCTAGAGATATAACCTCTTAATTGGCAGAAACTTGTAAGAGTGGTTTTGATATCTTTGGGTTGTGCTACTCCAAGTATGGAAAATATACATTATATAATCCCCAATGACTGATCATCCTACTAATGAGGCGAGTGATGAAGAGTTCATTGTCTATGAAAAACATTTGAGCGATGTGGTTGAAATACAATGTTTGATGCTTTTATCAATTTCTAATGAACTAATGATGTCTCATGAATACTTCAATAAGTATATCATGCTTGATAACCATTATGGCCTTTACTCGGATAGAGATATTCGTTAATAGTTTGATATTTCCAAGGCTCTCTTTCTGGGAAATCTTGGAGAGGGTGCCCTAGCTGGGCCTCATGTTTCCTCGCTCATTGGATACATTGAACAAATATAGGTAATAGGGTCTATTATCGTTATAGAACTGATAATTGACCTCATTATGGAATCACTCGCTCAGTGCTTCTCCATCATTCTTGTGAATATTAATATGAACAACATTGTGAAGTCACTACCAGATCAACTTACTCTTCTTCACCAAGTAGGTAAAAATAAGAAGTGTGAAAAAACTTTTTTCCTTATGGTGAACAAAAAGAAAGGGAACGAAAATATGTTTAATCCCAAATCATCATCACACCCTTCCATGAAGTGGAAGATCAAGCGTAATGTAAGGTGATATTATTTTTTCTGATTTGCATCAAGCAAGAAGGGCCACTAGAGGAAAAACTACGCTTATCCAAAGAAGAAAGTGGAAGGTTTAGGTGCATTTGATATCAGGTGAAATTTATATGTTTCTACAAATTTGGTATTAGTTACAACATTTGGTTCTCATATAAGAATTCAAATATAGGAAAAAATAGATTCAAAAAGTTTGACTGAGGGGATGTAGATGTTCGAATAGCCAATATAGAGGAACCTAATAATGTAGCTATCAAGAAA
Organism: Viscum album; assembly: GCA_963277665.1. NCBI lineage: Eukaryota > Viridiplantae > Streptophyta > Magnoliopsida > Santalales > Viscaceae > Viscum > Viscum album. The sequence goes on along the minus strand of OY728159.1, from coordinate 412,996,555 downwards.
TACCACCTCACATTTCCTACAAGAATGATATTAGTTTAGAAGGTATGCTATTATGTGACATCAGTTACCAAAAACATTATTTCTGTACCCAGACATGATACATAGGGATTTATTATCTAATTTTAAAATTATGGTTTCTTCATTATTAAGGATATAATTTCTCATGGTATTTCACATTTAAATAAATGTCTTTATATGTAGGATTAGATAAAATAAATAATGGAAATCAATAACAATGTAACATCACGTGACTCAAACTACACCCAATGTTGGCATCACTGGCTAGGTCATGTAAATGAAACGAACTTGACTAAATTACATCAAGATGAATGTTTATATTTTTTTTAAATAAAACCAATTGGTGTATGTAACACACGTTTACAAGGAAAAATGACCAAATCCCCATTTACTGGCTAGTAAAAAAAGGGCTAACGAGACTCTTGAATTAGTTAATACTGATATTTGTGGAACATTTCCTATTGAATAAAGGGATGGGTACTCATACTTAATATCTTTTATTGATGATTTGAGTATATATGGATTTTTATACTTAAGGTGGTATAATTCAGATTCTTCTAAAATATTCAATGAATATAAGAATGAAGTTGAGAACCAGCTTGGAAAAGAGGTTTAATAAACATCACTCAGACCATAGTGGAGAATATCTTATTCAAAACTTCTGTTATTTTCAATGGAAATTTGGGATTTGTTCTCAACTCACTACTCCTTATTTGCCTTTGTGGAATGATGTAAGTGAAATGAGGAACCACACCTTATTGGACATGGTTAGATCAGTGAAGATTCATGCATGTATTCCATTATACTTTTTTGGAATACATGTTACAAATAGTTGTATACCTACTAACCGGAGTGCCAACTAAATAAATAAATTGTATACCATACAAATTATTGAATTTAATGACACCTGTGTTGTATTAATTACATGATTGGGGTTGAGAAGCATATTTTGATGCCTTTTCAGGTAAAAAGATTGCACCCTGAGGTACAAAGATTATCATTACATGATATCCTAAAGAAACAAAGGGATACTACCTATACAATCCTTCAAACAAAATATTTGTAGTTCAAAAACATCCCACATTCATTGAGGAGGATATTATCTCAAAATAAATAGTGGGATAGATGTAGACTTCGATGAAGTACAGGATCAAGATACATAAGAGTTGGCACAAGAACAAATATCACAAAGCCCCATGGAAGAAGATATTGTTACAGAGAAATAATTACTACGTAGGAGAACTAGAAAAGTTAGAGAACCAGATTGGTATGATTTTCTAGTCACCAAGGATGGAGATTCATTATTATTTGATAATAACAATCCTCTAACCTACAATAATGTAGTAAGTGGCACAAATATTTCAATGTGGAAATAAGCCATGAATTATGAAATAGATTCCATGTGCCAAAAAAAAGTCTAGATTTTGGTATTCCTTGTAGTAGTTTTAGATCCCATTGATTGAAGAGGGGAATTCATGAATAAATTGGACATAAAATACAATTCAGTACCTATAATGTGAGACAAGTTTCAAAGGGGTTTTCATATTGTCAAAGAATTGACTAAGACAAAACCTTTTCCCCAATTTCAATGTAGAGATCCATTAGAATTGTAATTTCCCTTTTATATATTCATGATTATGATATTTTGGAAATGTATTTAAAAATATAAATCCTTTATGGGAGACTTCAGGAATATTTCCATATGACAAAACCTAAAGGTTTTGTGACACCAATGGATTCCAACATGTTTTAGAAGTTGCAAAGATCCATTTATGGATTAAAGAAAGATTCTAGGTCATGAAACATTCATTATGATGATAACATAATAGAATTTTGATACATTGTAACACCACAAGCTTCCATTATACGCTTCTCCTTCAATAATGCAATATCATGCATTGTACACAACTTCGAGATTCTTACAAACCGTGACCAATAAAAGTAGCCATTATGAATAGTAATACACACATTTTGAAATTATATAAATTTTATATTTCAAAATGGACTTCATTTTTGTATTCGGTATATCGAAATTATCCTAAGTTGATTTTTTTTGTAATTTTCTGAGAACTTCTAATTTTCTATGAATAGAAAAATACTTAAAAACAAATTTTTTAATCGAAATAATTTAAGTGATAATTTATATTATTGAGTGGTTTTAAAGTATAATTATAATATATTTTTACCATTTTATACAATGGTGGTCATTAGAATTAATTTCACTTTGAAATTGATTATAAACAATTGTAAATCTTTTGATATATATTGTTTCTTAAAAACACGCTATTTGTTGTGACATCAGAAATTAATTATTAAATTAATTAATGAAACTTATATGTTTGTAACTTTGTAAGATAGACATCATTTTTGAGTTCAGAATATAAATTATATCTTAGGGTAAATTTTTGGTATTTTTCTGAAAAACTTCAATTTTTGATGAATAGTGAAACCAATAAGTGGTAGTTAGAAAAACTGATTTTTCATTTAAATGAAACATTACCACTTCTGTGATTTAATTTTAAAAAATCCAATATAAATTGTTGTCATTAGGAAGTAAAATTTGGTTCAATAGGATTAAAATAATTTTTTTTGGTGAATAGTAACTTTTATGTTTTATTAATCGCGATTAAATGTAATTAGTGTAATTTAAGGTAATAATAATGTTATAATAATATAACATTACCTTGACACATTCCTAATCTTATTGTATGAGTCATGGCCGACCAATACAATCCATGGGTCAACTTGGAGACCTCATGGAGCCACTTGGGTAAGAAAATGACATTAATAACTTTTTATTTAATGTAAAAATAAAATTGACCCAAACATGTGTTGTTTTACTGAAAAAATTATTACATGGGGTTATATAAGTTAACATTTAAACTATAAATATTCATTATAAATCTAAAAATATTTCATACATCTTGATAATTCTTTTATAATTTTTGTACATTAAATAAATTAAATTTTTTATGACACCATGATGATGCAGCGATTACCTGATTAATTAACGATTTAAATAAAATGAAAAGATAATATAAAATCTAAGACTCAAACTTGTAAAAAACCTATTGTATGAGTATATTCGAACCCTTATCTCCTTATCCTAGATATATATAATTGTTGTACCATTTAAATCTGAAAATCACTTCATAATAATGTAACATTTTATGAATTTCCAAGAGTGCCCCTCCTCTCATCTTATAAAAGGCCCCCACCTCTACCACCTTATTCACATCGTCAAAGCCATTTGGATTGGCAAACCACTTCCCAAATACTCTATATACTTTCCTCTCTTACTCCTAGGATACTCACTTTAGGCAAAAGTCTTCCCAAGTAAGCCTTTGGCTCAAATCAAAAAGAGTTACCTGATTTTAAGGTAATGTCTCCTCTTATGTTATTTTGTTTTATTTTGCTTCTACAACCCCTTAAACTCTATTTATTACTTTATTTTGTAACAAAACCATTATATTAATTATAATAGGATGTTTTTATGAGAATTATTTGATTTAATCTTACACATTCCTTCGTCTAAAGTTTAAAGAACATACTGTTTCTGTGGGAGGAAAATTACTCCCTAACGAAACAATGATTGTTCAATCTTCTTTTAACACAACTCATGGTAGACATTAAGTTGTCACTATATTTATATGTGATATATATTATGTTTATGTTTTCCTTATACTTCTTTTTTTTACATTTATGGCATTCCATTATGATTACCATTATGGGTAAACGCAATAACTTCATTTTAGGAAGTGTGGAATACCGTCCCCTCAAAGTGATCTGAATCGTTAATGCCATATGTGGGATGTATAAAGGATGGATTAAATGATGTTATATATGATATTATACAGGAATTATAATATACATTTATATCATTATGATTTCATTCCATTAAATATGAAATATAAATGAAAGTAGTGTTCATGCGTATGTATGGCTTATCGTCTCCATGAACGGTGAATTTCATTTCTTAAATATAATTGTTATGTAATATTATAAATGCATATATATAATGGATATATATGATATATATGATATGTACATCATGAATATAATTCTGGATATAATGAATATTTTACCACATGAACAACTTGTAATTATAAGAAGTTTATTTTAGACTCAAGTACCACAGATCAACAAAACCACCGTTATTAACATAAATAATTACTTAATGATAATAACATATAAATAAGTGATATAAAAGGAATAATGAACTTGAAAAAGTTTTTTAACCAAGTATTAATTAACTCTAGTTTATTATTTAGGAGATTAAAGAACGATCGAGTCAAGTCGGACATGAGGTAAGGGACTTCGTCTCAATCTTCATTCATTGAGGCATATTTTATTTTATACATAACGTTCTTTTATGTGGTGTATAAACTCATTTGACTTTTACTTTCATTCAAACGTAATTTTTTTTTACGAATCGTTTTACTAAACAGAAAAATGGAATGTTTTTTTGTCGTACGTATGCGGCGACAACGACTTCTCCGCCGTCATGACCATTATTTGAGTTTCGGCTTCCTCTACAAGCCGTAACATTTTTAAAAAATGAAAAATAAATACCATGTTCTACTTTTCTTTTATTTTGGAATTGAAAATGGTTTTATTATATAAATTTGTTATATTGATATCTTGTGATTGAAATGTGGAAATTTTATGTTCCCTTTATGCATGTTTTATGTGATATGATTATGTTATGGTTTATGCTATGTTTAAACCTATTCATATAAGGAATGTGTTGGAAATAATATGTGATGAGTTGATCCAGCAATAGCTCCTCGATGCATCGGTAGGTCTCATGAGACAAACTAGTTTCTTGAAATGAGGGCTTGACAAAATCATATTTTTAGTCTTGGCATGAGGCCTTGGCTAGGTGGTTATGATAGTATTGCATTATGCATTCCATCATTATAAAAGTGGTTATTGATATTTCATGTGATTATTAGACTAGTATAATATCCATGTGAATAACTAAATGGCATTATTTCATTTTAATTTTTCCATATTACGCTGAAGTTCATGTTTAAAAGGCTTTTGTTTTAGTTATAAATTGCCTTAAATGTTTATGTTTATTTATGAAAGCTTATGCAATATTATTATCCTTACTGAGCATCTGAACTCACCCCTTTCAATGTCTTAATATTCTCTAGGATGTGAAGAATTATTTTATGAATGACCTGTAGGGATAGTCAGAAAGGGATATGAGTGTGGCCAATAGAGACCATGTTATTGTAGTTTTTCACTTTATGATGTAATGTAACTTTTATGAATGTATCTAGTGTTTCCAAGGCTACTAAACTAATCAGTATTTCGAGACTTGAACTTTTGTGATCATGCCAATGTTAAGTAATAATGCACCAACTCTGGGTAACTGGGGTCGGGGCGTTACAGTTGGTATCAGAGGCAATTTAGTATTAACCTTGGAAGCTCGATTTAGATAAACTCTGATTAGAGCACATAGACCTAAGATAAACTTCGAGGATTAATATAGAAGAACATCATAGAATTTTGGTATTATAGAGATTTTGTGATTTTTCTTTGTAATACATCCCTGTCTGGATATGAGAAGGTAGAGGCGGCTCTAGCACAAATGTACCTTGGGGTAAAACCTGAATACACCGCTTGGAGCTAGATTCGAACGGGAACTGGTGCATGACAACAGTTTTTGTTTCACTCTTGGTTACGAAACTCCCAGGGGTTATGCTTAGTATAATTATCATTTTTCATTACAAACCATTATGAAGGGTTTATAAGTGTACACTTACTCAAAGAAAAAAAATATTATTATGGATTATATCGCTAAACTGTTCATTTTATTTTAAGTTTTTTACACGTATGAAATTATGTATTTTGATTCATAAACTAATCTAGTTTATGCCATTGTTTATAAATTCCACCTAGTGGAAGTAATGGAAACCATATCAATACACGCACTACATGTAGGGATTTCCCTCTTGCTCAAGAAAATTGTAGTGGAGCTAGTGATAAAACTGGTTCTTATCAACTTATCACCATACTGCGACAACTGACTCAGGTTATGAATAATAAACTTACTCATATGGAGCACCCTGATTTGCAACACAGAGGATCAATGTTAGACCTATTCATGAGGCAACAACCACCAACATTAAATGGGGGTACAAATCCATTAGTAGCTGAGCAATGGATAATCTCCTTAGAGAAAATATTCTATGCCTTGGGGAGTAGCGAAAGGGAGAATGTTGTCATTGTAGTTTACAACCTCACTGGAGATTCCGATCGATGGTGGTTACTAATTCAAAACACAAAGGATGATTAGGAAGTATCAAGTATGGAATGGAGGGAGTTTAAAAAAATTTCTTAGAAAAATACTTTCCACATGACCATCGAGCAGATATGGAAAGGAAATTTCTGAGTCTAAGGCAGAAGGAAGATGAGAATGTCGCAATGTATGAGGCTAACTTTACAAGGTTAGCTAGGCAGGTTGCAGATTATATACGTAACCCAAGAAGTAAGATTGATCATTTCTTTGATGGGTTAAAACCATTTCTCCATCGAGCATTAGTCTCACAAACCTTCTCGTCATACAAAGATATTGTCTCGTGTGCTATCAAGACAGAAAAAGAATTATCCAAATATTATGACCATAAAGTAAAGTAAGAGAAGAATAGAACGGTGGAACAAGAGAAAGATAAAGGGAAAAGGGGAAAGAAGGATTTTTCTATTATGCAATAATTGTGGGAAGAATCACCCATGTACTTGCCTAAAAGGAATGATAGTTTGTTATAAATGTGGAGAAAAAGGTCACCAAGCTCGTGATTGCAAGGGAATGAAAGAGGCTATCAATGTTGAATGATACAATTATAGGGAAATGGGGCATTATAAAAATGAATGCCCTAAGCACCAAGGAAACATACCTCAGAAAAGGCCAAGGGATCAAGGACAATCTTATGATGTTACTACAGTTGATGTGGAATAATTAATGTATTGGTGCTTTTGGAATCAAGGATTATATTCTGGTTATAAGAATAATGTGATATATATAAGGATTGTACTGCAGTACTTGTTGTTTTCATTAAGGTTTTAATATGATGAAGGTAATCATATTTTTGTATGTGACAATAAGAGAAACATTACTTTGTTTGAGAAATATGATGATACAATTGATTTTGGAATTTAGAGACCTTTTAGAGAAAATATGGATAGTGTTATTTTGGATAACTATAAAGGTTGGAATGGATTAAGGCTAAAACATTTCTAAAGATTATTTTTATAATATTATAATACTATAGTTCTAAGAAAAGGACAACCTGCAGGTTGGGGGATAAACCGTCGCGTCAGACAAAGCTGCAGGAATCTAACCCACAACCATAGTGTGACATGCCTTTATTACCTTCCACTAGCCTAAAGGAAGTCCCTGGTTATTACAAAATATTTTTCCTAATCTAAATGGTATGTGTTAGTATTTGGAACCTTGTACGATTAGGATAAATATAATATATTTGAGTTCTATTACCTTTTTGGAGTGAAAGGTGGTTTTGAGGTAAATATTTATTAATGAATGAAGGTCTACATGACAAGTAAGTATGTTTCCTTACATTCTTAGGAAATATCCTAAATAAATACCACAACTTTATGAAAGGTAACTTAAAACAAAAATGTTGTTGTTTAACTTTTCCAATTGGGGAATCAATGACCGTTTAACCAATCACAAGTTTGTGATTTTCATGTAGTTAACTTTATCCTAATCCTGTTTTCTTCAACTCTTCATCAGACCTTGATGGTTTATTTCTCCTCCATATCCATGATTTCATAGAATCCATGTGTGGGCTATATCGGGTGACCTTTGTACTTCTCTTTCATTCTTTTAAAGTTATATTTTTATTAACCCTATTTCCGATGTGGATTTTCCACAAAGTATTTTCTATCATCAACCTTGTATTTTCGAAGAACAATTTCAAATTTCAAAGATTCAATTTATTGAAGGAGGGGAGAATGTAACACCCCAAGCTTCCACGATACGCTTCTCCTTCAATAATGCAATAGCTTGCACTGTACGCAACATCGAGATTCTTACACACCGTGACCAATCAATGTAGCCGTTATGAATAGTAATACCCACTTTTTGAAATTATATAAATTTTATATTTCAATATGGACTTCATTTTCGTATTCGGAATATCGAAATTATCCTCAGTTGAATTTTTTGTAATTTTCTGAGAACTTTCAATTTTCTATGACTAGAAAAATACATAAAAACAAATTTTTTAATCAAAATAATTTATAGTGATAAATTATACTATTTAGTGATTTTAAGGTATAATTATAATATATTTTTACCATTTTTTCCAATGTTGTTCATTAGAATTAATTTTACTATGAAATTTTACATAAACATTTGTCAATCTTTTGATATAAATTGTCTCTTAAAAACACGCTATTTGTTATGACAAAAGGAATTAATTATTAAATTAATTAATGAAACTTATATGTTTGGAATTTTTTAAAATAGGCATAATTTTTTAATTCAGAATATCACTTATATATTAGGGTGAATTTTTGGTATTTTTCTAAAAAACATTAATTTTTTATGAATAGTGAAACCACTAAGTGATAGTTAAAAAACAGATTCTTCATTTAAATGAAACTTTACCACTTCTGTGATTTGATTTTCAAAAATCTGACATACATGGTTGTCATTAGGAATTAAAATGTGGTTCAATGGGATTAAAATAATTTTTTGATGAATAGTAACTTTTATGTTTTATTAATCGTGATTAAAGTTAATTAGAGTAATTTAAGGTAAAAATAATGTTATAATAATATAAAATTACAATGACACATGTCCTACTCTTATTGGATGAGTCATGTTCGACCATGAAAATCCATGGGTCTACTTGGGGACCCCATGGAGACACTTGGGTAAAAAAATGACATTAATAACTATTTATTTAAAGTAAAAATAAATTTGACACAAACATGTGTTGTTTTACTGAAACAATAATTACATGGGGTTATATAAGTTAACTTTTCGACTATAAATATTAATCAGAAATATAAAAATATTTCTTACATCATGATAATCTTCTTATAATTTTTATATATTAAATTAATTAATTTTTTCTATGAAACCATGATGATGTAGCGATTACCTCATTAATTATTGATTTAAATAAAATGAAAAGATAATGTAAAATCTAAGACATAAGCTTGAAAAAAAAACTTTTGTATGAGTATATTTAGAACCCTTATCTCCTTATCCTCGATATATATAATTGTGGGACCTTTGAAATCCTAAAATCACTTCATAATAATGTAACAATTCATTAATTTCCAAGAGTTCCCCTCCCCTTCTCTTATAAAAGGCCCCCACCTCTACCACCTTATTCACACCATCAAAGCCATTTGGCTCGGCCAACATCTTCCCAAATACTCTCTCAACATCCCTCTCTTACTCCTAGAAGCCCCAATTTGGGTAGAAGTCTTCCCAAGGAAGCCTTTGGCTCAAATCAAAAAAAGATACCCGATTTTAAGGTAATGTCTTCTCTTATGTTATTTTGTTTTATTTTGCTTCTCCACCCCCTTAAACTATTTTTATTCCTTTCTTTTGTAATAACACCAGTATCATCAATATACTAGTATTTTGTTACGAGAATTATTTTATTTACACTTACACATACCTTCGTCTAATGTTTAAAGAACATACTGTTTCTGTGGGTGGTGAATTACTGCCTCACGAAACGATGATTGTTCAATATTTTTTTAACACCTCTCATGGTGTCCATTAAGATATCACTATATTAATATATGATATATATTATTTTTATGTTTTCCATATACTTCTTTATTTTTCATTTATGGCATACCATTATGATTTCCATTATAGGTAAATGCGATAATTTCATTTTAGGAATTGCGGACTACCGCCCCCTCAAAGTGATTTCAATGGTTAATTCCATATGTGGGATGTATAAAGGATGGAGTAAATGATATTATATATTATATTATACAGGAATTATAATATATTTTCATATCATTAATATTTCATTCCATTAAATACGAAATTGAAATGAAAGTAGTGTTCATGCGTACGTATGGATTATCGTCTCCATTAACGGTGCATTTCATTTCTTACCTCTAAATGTTATGTAATATTATAAATGCATATATATACTGGATATATATAATATATATGATATCTACATCATGTATATAATTCTGGATATAATGAATATTTTACCACATGAACAACTTCTAATTATATGAAGTTTATTTTTGACTTAAGTACCAAAAATCAACAAAACGACCGTTATTAAATTAAATAATTACATAATGTTCATAAAATGATAATAAGTGATATAAATGGAATAATGAACTTCAAAACGGTTCTTAAGCATATATAAATTAACCCTAGTTTATTATTCAAGAGATTAAAGAATTATCGATTCATGTCAGACATGAGGTAAGGGACTTCATCTCAATCTTCTTTCATTGAGGAATATTTTAATTTTTACACAACATTCTTTTATGCGGTGAATAAAACCATTTGACTTTTACTTTTATTCAAGATAAATCTTTTTTATATTAAGAGTTTTACTAAACGACAAAAGGGAATGCTTTTCTGGTCGTACGTATGCGGCGACAACGACTTCTCCGCCGCCGTGACCATTATTTGAGTTTCAGCTTCCTCTACAAGCCATAATTTTTTTTAAAATGAAAAATAAATACCGAGTTTTACTTTTCTTTTATTTTCGTATTGAAAATGGTTTTATTATATCAATGTGTTGTACTGATATCTTGTGATTTAAATTTGGAAATGTTTTGTTCACTTTATGCATATTTTATGTGATACGATTATGTTATGGTTTATGATATGTTTAAAACATTTCATATAAGTAATGAATTGGACTTAATAAGTGATGGGTGGATCCCTCTATAGCTCCTCGATACATTGGTAGGTCTCATGAGACAAACTAGTGTCTTGGCACGAGGCCTTGACAAAATATTATTTGTAGTCTTGGTACAAGGCCTTGGCTAGGTGGTTATGATAGTCTAGAATTATGCATTCCATCATTATGAAAGTGGTTATTGATATTGCATGTGATTATTCGACTAGTATAATATCCATGTGAATAAGTAAATGGAATTATTTCATTTTAATTTTTCCATATTACGCTGATGTTCAAGTTTAAAAGTCTTTTGTTTTAGTTAGACATTTCCGTAAATTTTTAAGTTTATTTATGAATTCTTTCTCAATATTGTTATCCTTACTGAGTATCTAAGCTCACCCATTTCAATGTTTTAATATTTTCCAGGATGTGAAGAAGTATTTTATGAATGACCTGTAGGGATAGTCATAAGAGGATATGATTGTGGACTATGGAGACCATGTTGTTGTAGTTTTTTACTTTATGATGTAATGTATCTTTTATGAATGTATCTAGTGTTTCCAAGGCTACTAAACTAATAGGTCTTTCGAGACATGATCTTTTCTGTTCATTCCAATGTTACGTGATAATGAACCGACTCTGGGTAACTGGGGATGGGGTGTTAAATTAATAAAGAATGAATGTGAGTTGTGGGTCTATAAAAAGATTAGTGGGAGTTCAATTGTTTTCATAATAATAAATTTTGATAATATATTGCTCAATGGAAATGAAATACTAGTCGTACAGTCTGTTATGGTGTAGATGTATATGTTTTTTTCTTATAAAGAAATTGGTAGATCCAAAATATATTATTGAGATCAATATCCATCCTGATAGATCCAAGAGGTTTCTCTAACTATGTCATAAAACATTCAATGGAAAGATTGTAATGAAATTTTGTATAGAACAATCCAATAGGGGGTTGTTTCCATCATCCCATAGAATTCATCTTTCTTGAAAAATGTGTCCTTATACACAAGATTAAATAAACAAGATGATAATGATTTTATTCACATTAGATATTGTGTCATTCATTAATGCTATGCTATGTACTAGGATCGATGTCACCTATACATTATATGTCGTAGGGAGATATCAAGATGATCTCGATAAACACCATTGGATGGTAGTTGAGACTATCCTTATGTATCTAAGGTGTATTAAGTATATGATCTACGTTTATAGAGGACAGGAGGAAATTTTACTTAGATGATATAAATATTCTAGTTTCCAAACTGATCAAGATGACATACAGTCAGAAATGGGATACATATTCACATTGAATTGAGGTGTTGTGATATGGAAGAGTATAAAACAGTATATGGTTGTATATTCTATAGTAGATTCAAATTATATTATGGATTCTAAGAAAGATAAATAACTATTATGGATTCAAATCTTCATCCAATATATTGATATTATACATACCAGAAAATATCCTATCACACTCTATTGTGATAATATTATAGCGGTGGCTCTTGAAAAAGAGCCAAGGCACATTAGCGAATGGAACACATCCTTCAAAAGTATCATCTCTTAAGGGACTTATCTTATATAGGTGAAGTTGGAGTGAGAAGTATTTCCATGAATGATGTTGCAACATATCCCTTAACTAAATCCTTCACTGAGAAGTAACATTAATATAATTTGAGGTCTTGTGGACTAAAGGTCATAGGTTTTTTTTATAGTCCAAGTAAGAGTTTGTTGGATTTAGTGTCCTAGGAAAAATTATTTTTTACCATGATTGCATGAATTTTTTATGTATTGAATATTAATAAAACTTCTTATTAAATATTTATTTTTATTCTGTATGAATCTAATGTAACAATGACCTAGAGTATACGTTTAATTCATAAGGTCATATAAGTTCCTCATTATGATGGGAACATTGATGTTTTATGAAGATTTTCTGAAATAAAGTTTTCCAATTTGATAATATAATTTGATGGGATACATAGTACCTAGATTTTAATGTGAGAGAACTCATCTGTAAATGAGGCTTATTCTCATGAAGTCCACACTTGATAATATCCTAGATAGAAGATTATCAAAACATACCTTCTATTAGGAATTCTACATGCTTTGGTGTCATTAGATATTTATATCTATGAGCCTATGTGATTGACCTTATACATTAATATTATATTTAATGCATGTTAAAACTCACGTACTTATATGTATTTCATAAACAAAGAAGATATTAATTTATAGAGAAGATAGATATGTGTGGTGAATCACCAGTGACATGTCATTAATTATTAATTCAATGAATAATTTCCCTACCATATTTATGGAAGCTGATATCTCATCCCTTTGATAGGAATAAAACTGTCACATTTAATTCCATATCCATGGTGGAATAAGGTGTTTATTTTAGATAGTCAAATAATGTCATATCGATCATATAGGTTGGTGAAATAGATATGCAACTTGGATGATGAGATATTGCGAAAAGGAGATTATATTATGCAGTAAACAGTTTATATGGTTGATAAAGTTGGGACATTATGTTAATTCTATTGGGTCCCATGACCCATTGCTAGATATTAATATCAGAATTTAGGCAAGCCTACCTAATACCGATGAGAGATAATCCTAGAGGGTCATACACTAAGTGTTTTCATTGATGTTGATTAAATTATATTTATGATTAATTAATGGAATAATTATTATTCACATATTTGAGGAATAATTTAATTTATGTTATACTGAACAGATAATTTTAAATACTATTTATTCCTAAACATGTGAATAAAATATTTATTTTATTTATTGAATATTTTAACATATATTTATTCAATATATTTTTAATAAAATATTATTTTATGAATAAAACATTTATTCGGTTATTCAATAAATACTGGAGGATTTTGAACATAACATGGCCGTGTTGGGTGAAAAATATTAATTAACTACACCTTTACATAAATTGTTTTATTGCGTATGTTAGTGCAAATCAAAAAATAGTAATAATATAATTATTATTTTTTACAATGGGTTTTATTAATGGAAATAAATATTACCTAATGGCTAGTATGAAATTAAATAATATTTTACCTTAAATCAAAATTCTAAAAGTAGAGGGATATATCAATTATGTATAGCATCGAAGATTGAGAATAGATAATTTTTAGGGAAAATTTAATCTCTTTCAACACCTTATTATCTCTTCCTATCAATAATGATAAGATTCAGAGAGATTTATTCATGATTGAAGAATGATCAATCTATAAAGAACTGTGCATGAGTTTAGACTCACTACGCTAGCATCAGGAGATTGAGTGGTGTTACTATGATATCGTATAGGGAAATGTGGATCACATAAAGAGGGATTATATCCCTGGATCATCACAATTCAATGAAGGTAATATAAAATAGTCATTCCAAATGATCAACATCCACCAATAAAGAATGTTCCTAATCCCTTGTATTTCTTTATAAAAATATTATTAAAATTAATTTTATATTTCATGTGAAAGATCATCTCTCTTAATTTCAAGAAATGACTATTAAAAGAAATTTTAATTTATCCGCCTTCTCCAAGATCTTATATTGCACACAGAACTATCAATCTACATTCGAAAAGTGAAAGATAACATCATATCTCAATACTAATGTTTAGAATTAAAAATATATCCCTTTAGATATTATTTATTTAGAGTTTTGTGGGACCATGATAAATAAATAAAAAATTAATGATATGTATTTTATATAATTTATAGATCAATTTACCTTTATTAATTGAATAATTTTTATGAAACATAAATTAGATGCTCTAAATAAGTTCAAAAATTTCAGGATTTGTGAGGAGTGTACTGCTCCTTGAAAAAGTTTAGTTCATATAATGGTGTTGAGTACACTAATGGAAAATTTTAAGAATAAATTATCAATAGTCATATCTACCATGAACTTAGTGAACCATATAAAAAACTAAATGTTGTGGCTTAATGGATGAATGACTTAGTGCATTTCTCTCTGACCATGTTTATAGATCATGATACTTCATGATTCTTTTAATGAAATGTTAATATAGATATAATTCTCCTAAAAATTCAAAACTTACATAGAAAAAATTATATCATATCAAAATTTTATAGGTATTATAATAATTCTCTATGTTTGAAGTAATTAAGAGTATTTGAAATTACTTAAATTGTAAAATTCAAAGGTGAAAGTCATTGGATGTTTGAAAAAAGAGTTTTTGATTGTATCATTCCATGTTATCCTCTGAATGAAATAGGATACCACTAATTAAAACAAGATATATGTAATATTGTTAACACTACATATGTTAATGTGTTGTGACTTAAATATAATGAATACACACATGAAGAACTAATTTGTAAAAGTGATGAAGATGACGTGTTGTAATCTAAAAAAACATGATAAATTTTTAAAAAATGGAGATAATTTTAAAAGATTTAATGAACATGCTAATGATTTAGAAAACTATAGTGTTGATAAGCAAAATCTATCATCCCATACAAGGATAATAAGACACGTGTCTATCTAAAACATAATCTGATATCAAGGATAATATATTTAAATTTATATAACCTTTTGGACTCATATACATACCTAAGCTCTTTGCAATGTTTAACCAAGATATGTTGATAATTCTTCGGGGAATCGTGAGTGGGTTGATGCCATGAGTGAAGAGTTATAATTTATATATAAAAATAGAACATGGAAATTGATACCTAAACCTAAAGATAATAATGTTATTAGAAAAAATGGGTTTTTTGAAATAAGACAAATTTAATAAGAGAAGCTCTGAGAAGTAAAGAAATACATGAGTTTGTGGTGATTTATCGAGTAGAAGACATTTATATTAATGAGAAATTTTCATTGGTTTCTAGATTATAAACAACTATGATATTTCAATTTATTCAATAAAAAAATTAATAATTTATTCAATGGGGTGTCAAGTATACATTTCTCAATAAACAACATGCCGAGGAGATCTTTATTGATAAAACATGTTGTTTTTTAGAAAAATATGTCAACAATATTTATAGTATAAAAGTAAATATATATCATTTTAAATAATCCTAAAGATAATTTTATACTAATTTAAATAACATTTTAAATAAGTTTAAGTTCATAAATGAAAAAATGGTCAAAAATATCTATATTAAATTTTGAAACAAATTATTACTCAATATAGTTGTTTATATAGAGGATATGATTTTTGTTATAAATTAAATAGGTGTATGTGAATTATTTATTATGACGATGAAGATGTTTTTTGTAATGTACATGCTTGGTCAAATGAGATACTTTCTAGTTTTAAAATTTTTTCAAGAGGTAGAGTAAATTTCATTTCCCAAGAGAAGTATTCCCAGGTGTATATAAATATGTTTTTCATGGAGGATTCAAAGCCAGTTTATATAACCATCATAATGGAAATTTTTTTTTAAAAGGATGTGAATGGAAATGATGTTGTCCCCCAAGAATTTCATAATCCCATTGGGAGTTTTTTTTGTTTTTGATTACATCTAGATTATATATTGTCTATGTTTCACCCTTTGCAAATGTTTTAAAAAATGAACAGTAAATGTATCATATGATAGATGGTACAATAAATATTAGATATCTTAAGTGAATATTGTATTATGGTATAAAATATTTATGTAATTTAAGTCTTTATCTATTTACCCATACAAGAAATAGATTTAGTATAAATTGATTACGGTAAAAGATCAACATCAAGAGGGATTTTATTTTTATGAGAAAGGTATATTTGTTGGAACAAAAAGAAGTAGGGTTATATGATCTTGAGTTCATTTGAAGTAGAATATGTCTCTACAACTCAAGAAACTACCCAATTTATGTGGATAATAACTATGTTAGTAGACCTCAAGGAAAAGTGAAGCGACTTCTACTATTGTTCCATGATTATCAATGTGATATTAATCTTTCAAGGAATCCTATTCAATTTTCAATGGCTGTGAACATTGATATAATATATTACTTCATCAAAGATCATGTTTAGAAAAATAAATTTATGTTATAGTATGTATCATTCCTTGTATAAAATAATAAATATGTTCAACAATAATTTGGAATGGTTGCATTAAAAATATTGAGGATGATGATGAGAGTTCGTCCGTATTTTTCTCAAGCATATGGTTTGGTGTTACTATCCACTATCTGTAGGATCGAAATACAATATGAGATGCTCAATATACAAGAGGGGGGGTGAATTGTATACTTTAAAAATTCCTTTGGAACCTTTAATGTTAGTTAAGAATAACTATGTTTTCCTTAAGTAAAGGAAAAGGCTAAGTTTAACAAAGTTAAACTAGGCAAATTCACAACACCTCTAACACCGAACTAAACTTGGAAAGAGATTCCAACAGTAGGTTCCGGAAATATGGTTCCGGAGATTGAAACTTAACAAACAATTACAATATGAGATTCTACCTTAAAGCGTATAGAATCTAAATGAATCAGAGTAAGTAAGGAAGTATAAGAAAGTTATACTTTCCTTAAGATACAAATTACAGCGGAATAAAAACAAGTAGTAAAACTACTAGTAACAAGATAATAGTCTTTTAACCCAAAGAGAAGGGTATCCAACAACCTTGGATAAAGGTCCCTTGATTTATACTTTCAAGAATGTCTGTCTTACCCACACCAGGGTAAGCCCTCGATATGAAGATCGGAGTCTCTGTCTTGCTATCCCCGCAAGCCCTCAACTTCAAGGTAGTTGGAAACCTCTGTCTTTCTCAGCAAGAAAGCCCTCGATCTTTAAGGTAGTCGGCACCTCTGTCTTCCTATCCCCGGAAGCCCTCGAATGTAATCACCAACATTCGGAGTCGCACAAAGATTTGAGAGTTAATAAGAGACTCTCTCTCTAGAAATCACTTCAACAGCATGTAAGCACTTTTTCAGCAATCAGCATATTAGCCATCAGCATTGAGCTCTTTCAAATGAGCTCCTATTTATAGGTAAGGTTGGCTCCTCTCCAACGGTCATATTTTCCTTAAGGATCGGAGGGACCTGTACACGTGTCACTTAGATAACGGTTAGTTTATAACAAAATGGACGACATCGTTTTATAACAAAGTGAGTGTAACAGAATGTACGACATCGTTTTAAACTCTAACATAATGGTTCGGAATAGAAACTTTGGAGTGAAGGTTCGGAATGAATAAATTCAGAGTGTATAAAACAATGATAATCAGATTCTGTTTAATAGGTGAATTCGGAATGAGAATTCGGAATAGGAATTCATCATCAGAAATCGTAATGAGAATTCATCATCAGAATTCGTAATGAGAATTCATCATCAGAATTCGTAATGAGAATTCATCATCAGAATTCATAATGAGAATTCATCATCAGAATTCGTAATGAGAATTCATCATCAGAATTCGTAATGAGAATTCGTCATCAGAATTCGTAATGAGAATTCTTTATCAGAATTCGTAATGAGAATTCGGAATGAGATTTCTTCATTAGAATTCGTAATGGGAATTCTTCATTGGAATTCGTAATGACAATTCTTCATTGTAATTCGTAATGAGAATTCTTCATTGGAATTCGTAATGAGAATTTTTCTTCTAAATTCGTAATGAGCATTTGGAATGGGATTTCTTCATTAGAATTCGTAATGAGAATTCTTCATTGGAATTCGTAATTAGAATTTTTCTTCTGAATTCGTAATGAGAATTCGGAATGGGATTTCTTCATTAGAATTCGTAATGAGAATTCTTCTACAGAATTCGTATCCTGAATCTGGAATAGAACTTAGTCAGAGTTCATAGCCGGAATTCGGAATGAAACTTCCTTATAGTTCTTGTCCAGAATCCGAACCCTAAAACAGAATGCTTTATATCAAAGTTTCAATGATTCCGAGAAAATGAATCCGAAACTCATACTTAAGAAAAATAAGAATGAAAATATGATAAGGATAATTTTTCTTATAAAAGCGATTTTCCTTAAGAAATCAATTTTCCTTATAAAAGCAATTTTCCTTAAGAAAGCAATTTTCCTTAAAGATAAGGTGTTTGTGATTTTCAAAACAAGAAGGAATGGAAAAGTCATAAGGAAAACCTTATTGACTCAACAATCTCCCCCTTTTTGGAAAGCACAAACATCCTTACGAAAAAGCTATTTTAAGAAGAAAGAAATACATTAAAGCTTATCTCCCTCGGTTTAAGGATATAGATGAATACGACTAACTCCCCCTTAGGCTTTGAAACTCTAAGGATCGTATTCATATATCCGGAGTGATGTTTCTTAAGAAGGTCTTCTTTAAGAAAAACTCCCCCTTAAACAAACTCTTATTAGAGTTCTTTTTCCTTGGGTATTTTTCTTTCTCCCCATTTGATAAACACTTATTAGAGTTCCTATTTTTCTTAAAGATCTTTTCCTTCTCCCCCTTTGTGATTTTCAAAAAGAATTGGAGGGAATGGAAAAACTTAACAAAGTACCTGAAAAATTAGTAATGACAACAATAGAAACAACAAGTACAACTTTCATTAAAATTGGAATCTCGACAACAAAGGAAAAAAATACAACAAAAAGATCGGATTGGTTATTTCAGATCTTTCTCCTTCGACATTAGCCCCGTAAGAATCGTCTTGATCTTCTTTAAGTCTTTGTGATCTTCCTCTGCTTGCTTCTCTAAGACGACTATTCTTGCTAACTGAGCTTCAATTATTTCTTCCTGAGCCTTCAACTTTTCTTCCTGAGCTTTCATCTTCTCTTCCTGAGCCTTCATCCTTTCTTCAAACTCGATCCGATAATCCCTTTCAAATTTCCAACTTTGATTAACGGAATTGAGCTTTCCATTCAGATCTCTCACTTCCTGAATCCGAAAGTTCTTTTCCTCTGTCAATTTCTCTTCGAAGGATGCATTCAGCTCATTAATATTATTGTCTTCGGTCTCAAAGGAATCCTTAACATTATCTTGAAACTCATCAAGAAACCTCATCTCTTCCACATTTTTCTTCGACCAGCTTGTCATCCTCTTACAATATCTTTTATGAGCTTCGTAACCAACAAAGAATGTTTTGAACAAAGCTTCAATCTCAACACACTTATCAATAACCATCGATACGGAGTCGGTTTTCTGATTCAATGCATGTTGGAGCATCTAGCATCTAGAGTCAATACTATAGAAGGTTGGAATGGTTCCTACCAACTTCTTTAAGGACTGAACAACAAATTCATGCCCCAACGAGGATAACTCCGAATCTGAAACCTTGCTAGGAGAATTTTCTTCCTCAATAAGTTCCAACTTCCTCTTAGAAGAACTACCAGTTTCCTTCCTCTTTCTTACTACTGAGCTCGGAGTCTCGGTAAGAATTTTCTTTCCCGTATCTTTTTCCGGAATAGAATCCTGTTCCGGAGTTTTCTTTTCACTGTCAGAAACTTGAACAACCAAATATTCCTCCTCAGAAACTTCTTGAAAACCAACCTCTATGTTTCCCATCTGAGCAATATCATGTAAAAGTTGTTCTTCTTCTCCATGATAGGCAACTTCTTCTTCTCCTTTCTCTTCTTCCATCGCAGGAGTAAGTAACTTGGAAGATTCAGCTTCTGAAGTCCGGAGTGATAAGTGTTCCGAAGGAGTTCCCTTGTACTCATCTACCTGTTTTAGCACATCTCCTATCTCACCACTTCCTTCAGAAGCCTCTTCAACTTGTTCCACTTGTTCTACTTCCTCAGTATTTGTGGCAACAGCCTCTTCTGAAGCAACAAGATTTCTTCCTGGAGTCTCAGGTAGAGATTCCAGGGAGAAAGTTCTCGGAACTGGAATTGTTGCTGAAACAATTTCATTGAATTTCAACAACGCTTGGACTGCCTCAGCTTCTGACATTTTCTTCTTAAGCTTCTTTTCCTTAGCTTGTTTCTCAAGCTCATCAGTAGCTTTCTCCTTCAAAGCTTTAGCTTCCGCAGGGTCCAATCCGAACGGCGGATCCCCTTCTTTCCTCTTCTCTTTGTCAGCTCTCCACTTTGTAACAACCTCATCAGGATAGGTCTTCTTCTTCTTAGGCTTTGGTGGTGCGGAGTGGACTTCCATAGACTTGGGTTCCTCGGCTTGTTCTTCCATTTGTTTCAGCTTTCTCTTCCTTACTGGCTTGGATGATTCCGGATCAGCAGATTTCGGAGCTACTTCTTCTTGTGGAGGTAGATCAATAAACTTCCCAGACTTCTTGTCAAAAGATATATTCATTCTTTTAAGTGTGCCATCACTAAGCAGCATGATCTTGCAAACTCCCGGCTTAGAACTGCAAGCTACCTTGAAAGACTCTAGGCACCGAACTATGAGCTTTGATAATATTGCTGGGTACATTACGATCTGAGCTCTCAGATTCCCCTTCTTTAAATTCTCAATATTAAGAAGAATATGCTTCATCAAGTTAATCTTCCTTAGATTTATCAGGAAATCTAAGATATATATCTCACTCTTCTTCAAGCTATCTTTATCACCTTTTCTCGGTACAATAAGCCCTTGCACCCATAACTCCAGAATCCAGAAGTTTGTAGATAGGCTTGCAATTATCGGAGCCTTGTCATCATCCAATCCGAGAGTTTCTAAGGCCTTTTACTTGTTGAAACTACCCTTGGAGTCTGGCAATATGTGAGAAATAAACTCAGCTTCACCATCATAAGATAACCCTACCAAGCTTGCAGCCTTGGTGTAAGAAAGCTTATATGTCTTGCCATATGATTTGAACGAAAATTTTTCTCTATTATCTTCCTCGAAGAAAGCAACTGACTCATAAAACTCAACAAGAAAATCTGAGTACACTTCATCTTGGTTGCCGGTTTTTGATACCGCAACATCTTCCTAGCCATTTAACTTGATATTCTTTGAAATGACAGAATCGTAGTTGCTGAAGAAAGTCGTATGAAATAACCTTTCTCTGTATATTAACCACTGAGATATAGGCTTGGTTGAAGACATTTCTTGAGAAGCTAACTCTGCAGACATTCGGATCTGAAGTTCTCTGGGAAATTTGGAACGGAGAAGACTGATGTTCGGAGCGGAGAAAACTGTGGTTCGGAATGGCCTTAAATCGGAGAGTCAGAGCTTCAGGACGCAAGAGCTTGAAACCGATGTGGGACAAGAAATTGGGTCCCCTTTATATAGGCAATGGGATGACCGTTCACCTTCCACGGTTGATCTAACGGTTTAGAATGAACTGAGATCAAATCTGACGGTTGAAAACTTGAATCTGATCTTTTGAGATTTTATTAAAACAAGGATTTAAGAAAACTAAAAACCGAAAACAAAATATAAGAAACTACCAGCAAGTAAAATATGATTACGAATACTTCAGTAAGGAAATCATACCTTTCGGATTAGCTTAGTAATGTTATTCATAATGGGTAATATAAAGATGACTACAAAAAACTCGATACGAAAAACTAAATACGAAAACCTCAATACTAAAAGGAAAATACGAAAAACTCAATACGAAAAATTAAATACGAAAAAGTAAATACGAAAAACTTATTATGAAAAAGTAAATACGAAAAACTTATTATAGAAGATTCAGTATGAATATTCCATTATGAAAATACCAGTACGAATGTTTTTCATTTCGGAAATTTTCAATACGAATACTTCCATTCCAGAAGTATTCTGTACGAAAATATCCATTCTGGAAAAGTTTCATTCCGAAATATTCATTCCGGAAATCTTCGTTCTGAAAAGTTTGAAAACAAATTTTTAAAAACTTTGTTAAAAAAATAATCATATGTACTCCCCCTATGAAAAAGAGTTTATTACTGTAAGGAGACTTTTTCAACAGAAAGTTTAATTAAGGAAGATTACCTTACGGTTATCATTCCTAACTTCTGTTTAATATATTCAAATCTATCAGAAGGCAAAGATTTTGTGAAAATATCAGCAAGTTGATCTTGCGTTCTGATAAACTGAAGAATAATATCTCCTTTAAGTGTGTGATCCCTAAGAAAGTGATGCCTAATATCTATGTTTTTTGCACGGGAGTGATGTGCAGGGTTTTTACTTAGGGCAATGGCACTTGTGTTATCACACAAAATTTGAGTTTTAGTAAAACCCAAGCCATAGTCTGTGAGTGTGTGTTGCATCCACAACACTTGTGCAAAACAACTTCCAGCTGCTACATATTCAGCTTCAGCAGTGGAGAGTGCAACTGAATGTTGCTTCTTGCAGGACCAAGAAACTAGAGAATCTCCTAAGAAATGACAAGTTCCGGATGTACTCTTTCTATCCATTCTACATTCACCAAAGTCAGCATCAGAAAAGCTTTTTAGAACAAAATCATTTACAGAAGTATAAAATAATCCTACATCCATGGTTCCCTTAAGGTAGAGAAAAATTCTTTTAACTTCCTTTAAGTGAGATTCCTTAGGATTGGATTGATATCTTGCACATAAGCATACTGAAAACATTAAGTCTGGTCGACTACCTGTTAAGTAAAGTAAACTTCCAATCATACCTCTAAAAGATGTTTGATCTACTGGTTTCCCAGCATCATCAAGATCTAACGTGTTTGAGGTACCAATGGGAGTACTTATACTCTTAGTGTTGTCATAACCATAATTTTTAAGAAGATCTTTAATATACTTATGTTGAGATATGTAAGTTCCTTCTGGTTTTTGAGAAATGTGAAAACCAAGGAAAAATGTTAACTCACCCATCATACTCATTTCAAACTCAGATTTCATTAGACTAGCAAAAGATTCAGTCAAAGATTGCTGAGTTGAACCAAATATAATGTCATCAACATAAATTTGAACAATCAAGTCGTTTTTCTTATCATTCTTTATAAAAAGGGTTGGATCTGCATTTCCCTTAACATAGTTATTTTGAAGCAAAAATCCAGCAAGTCTATCATACCATGCTCGTGGGGCTTGTTTAAGGCCATACAAAGCTTTGGTAAGTCTAAAAACATGATCAGTATGTTTTTTATCTTCAAAGACAGGAGGTTGTTCAACAAAAACTTCCTCTTGAACATAAACATTAAGAAAAGCACATTTCACATCCATTTGGAAAAGTTTGAAATAAAATAATGCTGCAAAGGCAAGTAGAATACGGATAGATTCAAGTCTAGCTACTGGAGCATAGGTTTCTTCATAGTCTATTCCTTCTTGCTGATTATAACCTTTAGCAACAAGTCTAGCTTTATTTCTAACAATGACTCAATTTTCATCACATTTATTTCTGAAAACCCATTTTACTCCAATAACAGAAGTTTCCTTAGGTCTTTCAACCAAGGTCCAGACTTTATTCCTTTCGAATTCATTTAGTTCATCTTGCATTGCTTTGATCCAATCATCATCACCTAAAGCTTCATCAGTGCTTTTAGGTTCTAATTGGGAAAGAAATGCTAGATGTTCTACTTCATTTCTTAAGGAACTTCTAGTCCTTACAGGTTGATTTACATCACCAATGATACTATCACTGGGATGATTCTTAAGAAACACCTGATTTGGGTTTTGTAAAACCTGTTCATCAACATAGGGTAGAAAGTCTTCTGGGGTAAATGTTTCAGAAGTATCTTCTAGAACAATTTCATTATCAGATGGTTCTTCTATCAAAGGTTGATAATCAGTTTTTGAAAACACATCCGAAGATGTAAGTTGAAATGGTTTAAAAACAAAAGGATCTGACTCATCAAATTTTACATGTACTGTTTCCTCAACATTACAAGTGTTTTTATTAAAAACTCTATAAGCCTTAGAGGATGTGGAATATCTTATGAAAATTCCTTCATCAGACTTTGGTGCGAATTTATGTAAGTTATCTTTAGTATTCAAAATGAATACATTGCAATCAAAAACCTTGAAGTAGGAAAGTCTAGGTTTTCTACCATTCCATAACTCATAAGGAGTTTTATTAAGAAAAGGTCTAATCAAAACTCGATTTATAGTATAACAAGCAGTACTTACAGCTTCAGCCCAGAAATGTCTAGCAATAGAATATTCACTCAACATGGTTCTAGTTATCTCTTGAAGAATTCTATTTCTTCTTTCAACTACACCATTCTGTTGAGGAGTTCTAGGTGCTGAAAAATTGTGAGTAATACCTTTCTTACTACAAAAAGTTTCAAAATCAGAATTTTGAAATTCTCCTCCATGATCACTATGAATAGTTTTCAATGGAAAGTTTTTCTCATTTTTAACTTGAGCTCTAAAACTTTTGAAATATGAAAAAGCTTTAGATTTATTTGCTAGAAAATAGACCCAAGTAAATCTAGTGTAATCATCAACTAGAACAAACACATAGTATTTGCCTCCAATGCTTCCAGTTTGTGTTGGACCAAAAAGATCCATGTGCACCAACTGTAATGCATCGGTTGTTGAGACTTCACCGATTGACTTAAAACTAGATTTATGTTGCTTTCCATATTGACAAGGATCACAAACTTTAGAAGAATCAAATCTAAGCTCCGGTAGATCCTTAACAAGTTTCTTCTTAGAGAGTTTACATAGGTTACTAAGATTACAGTGTGCTAATATTCTATGCCATAACCAAGAATGATCTTCCATTTCACTTAGGCAAGGTAAATCTTGGCTTTGTAGGTATTCTAAGTTTAAGGTGTAAACATTCTCTTGCCTGTTGGCTGAGAGAATAAATTCTTCCTTGGAATTGTGAACTAAGCATTTATCATTCCTAAAATTCACAAGGTAACCTTCATCACATAACTAACTTATGCTAATGAGGTTGTGCTTAAGACCTTTAACAAAAAGAACATTTGAAATCATAGTTTTACCGAGAAAAACTATATTACCAATACCAACAATCTCTCCCTTAGCATTGTCTCCGAAAGTTACCTTTCCTCCTTTCGTTTTGATAATCTTTTCAAAAAAGCTTTTGTTACCAGTCATGTGCCAGGAACGTCCACTATCCATATACCAGATATTGTTGCTGGAACTTTCTTTATTTTCCTGAAATCAAGAAGAAAATTAGACTTTCAGAATCCAAACTTGTTTGGATCCGAGATTTCCAGACAATAAAATTTTAGGAACCCACATTTTCTTAGAAAAATAAGCTTTGTGAAATCCTAGAGATTGGGTTTTGTTTAAGGAACAATTTTTTGCCCAGTGACCACCACATTGACATTTAGTGCAAAATGGGGCACTCTGAGGAACAAAATAATTGTTACTGAAAACTGGTTTTGCATGGGTATAACCAAATCCGGATTTATTTCTTAAAGGTCGTATTTGAGAATACATCTTATCAAAATTTTCTTTACCATGGGTAAAGTTTGATAAACACTTCTTTAAGGAAAAAATTTCGGACTTGAGTTTTACAACCAAGTTTTTATCCTCACAATCATTAGTTTTTGAGCTAGAGTTAGGCTCGAAAATATTTTTATTAGAAATTACTTTTTCTAACTCTTTAGAATGTTTATTTTTCTCAGAACATACTTCCTCAAGATTTTTTGAAATATTTTCAAAATCAGCATTTTTCTCATCAAGATCTTTAGAAAGATCTGATATCTCTTTAGTAAGAATAGAATTCCTAGAATTTTCCTTGTCAAGTTTTTTATTGAGTTTGGAATTCTCAATCTCATGAAGTTCAGAAAATCTAGAGACTTCTTCATAAGTAGGTAAAGTATTTTCCTCATCAGAAGATGATTCTTCATCAGAATAGTTATAATACTAACTATCATTAGAATTTAAAGAAACATTGGTCAATGATTCAGCATTTCGTACCTTAGCCACAAGACAATGATTATCAATAGGTAATCTGGCTATAAGACCAAGATTCTTCTGTCCTGAAGATTCATATTCAGAAGATTCATATGAAGAGTCACCACCACTGGCACTCCAGGTGTCATTAGCTTTTAGAACGTTCTTAGCTTTATCTTTGTAATACTTCTTTCTGTTCCTGTCTGAATGTCTTTCCTTTCTTTCTTTATTTTTGAGCATAGGGCAATCTGGTCTAATATGTCCAGCTCTTTTGCATTCATAACAAGTTACTTCTCCATCTTTCTTGTCTTTCCTGTCCTTTTTCTTATACTTGGATTGAAAGTTTCTCTGTCCAGCTATCTTGTTCATCCTTCGAGCAAGATTGGCTAATTCATTTTCTGAGACTTCACTCTCACTAGATTCGGATTGGAAAATAACTTTCTTAGACTTGGATCTGGTTACTCCTTCAGGAGTCTTAGCTTTCATCTGATTAGAAGTTGTAGTAAAAGCAACAGTACCATTTCCATTCTTTTTCTTGATGTTGTCAGCATCTCTCTTCATTCTAGTTTCATGTTGTAGAAGAGTTCCAAAAAGCTCATCAAGAGTAATTTGAGTAACCTTCCGGTTCTCATCTATAGCTGTTCTCTTGTATTCCCACTCATTGGGCATAATATCAATTATCTTGTCCACAAGAACTTCATCATCTAATCCTTTCTCTCCCATATATTGTAGACTGTTGACGATAGTCATAAATCTTTGTTGAACTTTACAGATAGGTTCTCCATAAGGAAGATTGAAGCCATGATATTCAGCTCTAAGCATAGCTCTTCTAGTCTCAATCACCATAGAAGTCCCAAAGTGTGTAACCTCTAATTTCTTCCATATACAATTAGCTTCTTCACAAGAAGAAATTTGGCTATATATATTTCTGGTCATTGAACATAGTAAAGTATTTCGTACCTTATAGTTGAGTTGATATTCTTGCTTTTCCTGGTTAGTGAAAGATCTGACTTCCTTGTCAAGAATTTTATAATCACCAGTAAGCATCACAAAGTTGTCTACACCAGTATTAATAACAAATGTCTTCATACGATCTCTCCAGTACTCATAGTCATTACCATCGAAGATTGGTGGCCTTGTAGGATTCAGATTGTCAATTGATCCAACATTAATTCCTGTCATACTAAAAATAACTTTGCACGCAAACTTGTTAGTAGAAAAGATTCGTAATAACAATGTTCAGAATGGGAAAATTTCGGAATGGGTAAATCGTAATGACAAAGTTCGGAATGAAAAAGTGAGCAAGAAAAACTTGTATGTGAGTACAAGTATTTCAGTAACCTTGGCTCTGATACCAAATGTAGGATCGAAATATAATATGAGATGCTCAATATACAAGAGGGGGGGTGAATTGTATACTTTAAAAATTCCTTTGGAACCTTTAAAGTTAGTTAAGAATAACTATGTTTTCCTTAAGTAAAGGAAAAGGCTAAGTTTAACAAAGTTAAACTAGGAAAATTCACAACACCTCTAACACCGAACTAAACTTGGAAAGAGATTCCAAAATTAGGTTCCAGAAATATGGTTCCGGAGATTGAAACTTAACAAACAATTACAATATGAGATTCTACCTTAAAGCGTATAGAATCTAAATGAATCAGAGTAAGTAAGGAAGTATAAGAAAGTTATACTTTCCTTAAGATACAAATTACAGCGGAATAAAAACAAGTAGTAAAACTTCTAGTAATAAGATAATAGTCTTTTAACCCAAAGAGAAGGGTATCCAACAACCTTGGACAAAGGTCCCTTGATTTATACTTTCAAGAAAGTCTGTCTTACCCACACCAGGGTAAGCCCTCGATACGAAGATTGGAGTCTCTGTCTTGCTATCCCCGCAAGCCCTCAACTTCAAGGTAGTTGGCAACCTCTGTCTTTCTCAGCAAGAAAGCCCTCGATCTTTAAGGTAGTCGGCACCTCTGTCTTCCTATCCCCGGAAGCCCTCGAATGTAATCACCAACATTCGGAGTCGCACGAAGCTTTGAGAGTTAATAAGAGACTCTCTCTCTAGAAATCACTTCAACAGCATGTAAGCACTTTTTCAGCAATCAGCATATTAGCCATCAGCATTGAGCTCTTTCAAATGAGCTCCTATTTATAGGTAAGGTCGGCTCCTCTCCAACGGTCATATTTTCCTTAAAGATCGGAGGGACCTGTACACGTGTCACTTAGACAACGGTTAGTTTATAACAAAATGGACGACATCGTTTTATAACAAAGTGAGTGTAACAGAATGTACGACATCGTTTTAAACTCTAACATAAAGGTTCAGAATAGAAACTTCGGAGTAAAGGTTCGGAATGAATAAATTCAGAGTGTAAAAAACAATGATAATCAGATTCTGTTTAATAGGTGAATTCGGAATGAGAATTCGGAATAGGAATTCGTCATCAGAAATCGTAATGAGAATTCATCATTAGAATTCGTAATGAGAATTCATCATCAGAATTCGTAATGAGAATTCATCATCAGAATTCGTAATGAGAATTCATCATCAGAATTCGTAATGAGAATTCATCATCAGAATTCATAATGAGAATTCTTCATCAGAATTCGTAATGAGAATTCTTTATCAGAATTCGTAATGAGAATTCGGAATGATATTTCTTCATTAGAATTCGTAATGGGAATTCTTCATTGGAATTCGTAATGAGAATTCTTCATTGGAATTCGTAATGAGAATTCTTCATTGGAATTCGTAATGAGAATTCTTCATTGGAATTCGTAATGAGAATTTTTCTTCTGAATTCGTAATGAGCATTTGGAATGGGATTTCTTCATTAGAATTCGTAATGAGAATTCTTCATTGGAATTCGTAATGAGAATTTTTCTTCTGAATTCGTAATGAGAATTCGGAATGGGATTTCTTCATTAGAATTCATAATGAGAATTCTTCTTCAGAATTCGTATCCTGAATCTGGAATAGAACTTAGTCAGAGTTCATATCCGGAATTCGGAATGAAACTTCCTTATAGTTCTTGTCCAGAATCCGAACCCTAAAACAGAATGCTTTATATCAAAGTTTCAATGATTCCGAGAAAATGAAACTGAAACTCATACTTAAGAAAAATATGAATGAAAATATGATAAGGATAATTTTTCTTATAAAAGCGATTTTCCTTAAGAAATCAATTTTCCTTATAAAAGCAATTTTCCTTAAGAAAGCAATTTTCCTTAAAGATAAGGTGTTTGTGATTTTCAAAACAAGAAGGAATGGAAAAGTCATAAGGAAAACCTTATTGACTCAACACTATCATATATTTTTCTTTGGATATTTTTGTTAGAGTGTATGAAAATGAAAACACAAATCCTTTAATGTTTAATACCTTAATTCTCAACTCATATCTCATGTGTAATCAATTTTCGACATCAATTTTAAAATTACAGTAAAGGATTATGATCTATGAAGTGTTGAATATAAGTAATATTTTTAGGGACAATGTGATATTCTTATTCAATGAATTTGTTTCCTACATTGATATTTCCCAAATAGGCATAGAATTATTAAAATATTTTTTACATTAAAGTTAATTTAGTTTGAGAGTAGTGTATATTCATTGGATACCAAAATAATTTTTTAAATGGCGATATTATTGATCCTAAGGGTTGTTTTGAGTTTTTTTTAACATGGGGGATATTTATATGACCCGTTTTAATTTTATTTTTGTATTTATAATTAATGAGGTTTCTCCAATAATTTTTTCTAATGCCTAAACAAAATAAAATTGTTTTTTTTATGTTTATATGTTTCTTACATTTATTTTTTCTGTTAATAAATCATATTCAAACACTAATAAAAATTATATATGTTGTATCAGGAGAATGTTTTTTGAAAGTTTAATATAATTCAGGATATATTTGGAAGTCGTATAGAAATTTGGAATTGGAATATGAAAATAATATATATACTTAGAACATTGGGATTTTATTATATTTTACTGGATATTTATAATATGATAGAAGATTTAATTAAAAATTGTATTTAGTTACATTAGAAGAGAATTTCAAACCATCGTAAAGAGTAGTATCAGTTTTAGAATGTTTAAAAATAGATTTTATGAAGGTAAATTTTCACTTTGGAAGAGTACATGATCACTTTAAAAAGTAAATTTAGTACTTTAGAATAGTAATATTCCATTTTAGAGAGTATTATTCTATTTTATAATAACTATTCCCTATGTAAGAGTAAAATAGACTTCATAAGACTAAATATAGACTTAATAATTGTAAATACAGTGTTTAAAAAGGATTGTGATGACTTGATAGTAGTATGATACGTTATCAAATTGTGAAATTTCATGAGATTCATATATTATTGATATTTTGAAAACAATTATGAATAATAAAATTTAATTAAGTTATATTTTTTAAGTAATAGTAATTAAAAGTTGTAATAATATTAGTTTATGATTGAATATAGTGTTTGAGAATTTTATTCAAATAATAAAAATGTTGTATAATGGTGTTGTATGCTATAATGTATATATAGAGGTATAATTAAAAAGACCCAAGTGAATTTGTTTTCTCATCAATTATTTTTTAGGGAAAATTATTATATGATTTAAGATATATTTGAAATAGAATATCAGGATTTTATATTTAAATAAATTCCAAAGTAAATATCTGATATTCAATAATGTGACAATGTTTTAAAATAATTCAAAAACAGTTAACATGGGTTATAAATATGAGTAAAATACATGTGAATTTATATTAAAAATTTATGTTTATAATAATAATGAAATAAATTCAACATAAAAGGTGAATAAAGATAACATGAGATTAAGTAATTTTGAGAAGAACTAATACACTATTATTTTGAATATCTATTTTATCAATGAGAATGAACTAATGTGAACAAAAATGAATCCATTGCTCACAATTGTATACGAAGGGGAATACAAATAATAATTGACTTCTAATGATGAATATTTGAGAATAAGATGAATTTTAGTGACAAAATGGTTCATGTTTGGATTGGTGGAAGAATTAATTGTTTTTCCAAAATATTATAAATCATCATAACTACTCCATACAACCATACCTAGTTGGGAGACTTCTAATATGGGTACATGGATAAATCATTATCATTATAATCCATAAGTTGATAATAATGTGCGGTGTGATCGTTGATGATTTTTAATCACATAAGTATTATACATATCATTTGGAAAATAAAATCATGTAAATCATTTTTCCCTTATTCTCTCTGTGTGTGTATGCATTATCAACAAATTTAAACCATTCTAATTGGTGGAAAAATATTTTTTGAAAATGAAAATTTAAAAATAACTCTATATCATTGATTCAACATAATGCTTGTGATATCATTGATATTGGGGGTATATTTTCATCTGTTATCAAATCAATTATACATTCATTGAGTAACAATTATTTTGAGATGAAAGAGAAGATATTTCCCTATGGTTAAAGGTTCATTCACTAATGTCATTGTCTAAAATAATGGAAAATAACAATTCAATAATGAACAAATTGATTCCCATGTTTTAACTAAAGAATTATCACATGCGGAATGATTGAATGCTACCTAATATTTTATCAAAAATCTTTAATGTTTTGGAGGTTGTAAATGATGGATTAACTCCTCATGTTGAAGGTATTGTCCTGATTGAAAATCATAGAAATAATTCATAAAATTTTGTGTGTTCTCGGAATTTGAACCCTCCTTCTGTATCAGAGAATATTTTCTTAAATAGAAAGTAAAAAAGATATCTGAAGGAATATGAGAAAAACATGAAAATATTTATTAAGGTAATAACAAGGTAATGTGAAAATAACAATATATTTTGAGACTAAAATATTAATATGTGAGGAAAATGTATGATGAATCTATAAATTAATTTTTCAAATGGGATAATGAAATTATGATAACTATCAAAATTATGGGTAGAATTCGTAGGATTAAATGTTGGATGAGAAGGTACTACATATCTTCCTAAACACATTTTATGCTAAATTCATGGGTCTTGAATATTGCGATCTATTTATAATTACTCTATATGTCTTAAATAGTATTCTCATAGATTATGAGATGAGGAAGTAAAATGATATAAAAAATAACGATAATTATGGAATGATATATAATTTATATATTTAGAAAGATTTCACATTATTAATTAGTTTTACGCTGTTGATATTGGATGTCTAGATCTAAGTATATATGAAAATATTGAAAATGTTTTTATCTTTTTTTATAAACATAATATGTGGCATTCACAAGTAGAAGATTAATTTTTCGCTATAATTATTTGAGTGTAGATATATTAGAACAATTTTATTAAAATATGAAAAATATAAAGAAGAAGAAAAAACATGTAATGATGAAGCTAAAATAATAATAAGATAATCAACGAAGAAACAAACCAAGTCAAAGTTTCTTTCTAGAATAAAATTTTATACTTTCTCGATAAAAATTTATAAATTTATTATGTAAGTGTAAAGGATGTTATATAATCCTGAATAAAAAAGTCTAAACATTCCATGATATTGAGGATAATATACTTATTGAAAAGGTGAATAAATAATGTTTCAATAGTGAAGTGATTAATTAAGTTTCAAGTGAGTAAACATAAATATTTTTTAGGATAAATAATGAGTAAAAATAATTTCATTAAAGGATCACAAAAATAGGGAAGTAGATTATAAAACTAATGAAATAAAACCCATACTCTAGTAGATAAAAATATATTTTATAAAATAAATATGAAAATTACTAAAATAGTTTGATAATTGTAATAATTTTCATGTTGAAGAGAAGAATCAAAAGATAATACTGGATAAATAATGTATGAATATGGCGAGTATCATAAATTTGTTCAATTATTTTAGGTCAATGAAAAAGTGGAATTTGACAAGCTGATATTCATCATCTAGAATCAATTTTTGAGAGGTTAGAAAAATATATAAGAAGAATTAATATAACAAAAAAATTTTAATCCCAAAGATTTTAAAATAATCTGATATTTTCATCGGGAAGTATAAATTAATGAAATAGTTTATGAAGATAAAGTTTATGTCTTCTAAATTTAAATCTCCTAAATCAAAAAATTTTGGGAAAATATAGTGGAAATTAAAACCTATTATAACTGGGGATTATAAAAAAAATTTAATGAGTCAACGTCAAAATAAAAATATATTTTTATATAAAAACATTGTTGGTTCTAAAAAAACGTCGAACATTATCAGTCATTAGAGGAAAATATGAATATTTTAAACTTCTATATAAGAAAATTTATAACGAGGAATGTTTAATATTTATGGTTTCTATTGTAAATGTGGAGGCATTCATTAAACATTAAAAAAATTGGTTAAACCATAAACATTACAATGAATCCAAATGTTTTTGGAGGAATAATTTAAGAAGTATTAATCCCACTAAACGAAGAAATGTTCTGAGGAAAGTAAAAAATTATCGACTAAATATTAAAAATAAATTTCAGTATTTAAAACAAATTTGTTGGAGATATGACCATACTAGTAACTATTTTGATACTTGACTCAACATAATACTATCCAAACTGTGAATTCATGAAAATACATAAATGAAACAAGAGAATAATGGTAAATTCCTGAAAAAATATATTGTTTTGTAATTTTCACTTAAAGCCTTAAAAGTGGATTTTATATAGATATTGGATTGTGGATGTTCTTCACATATGAATAGTTAATTAAAACTATGTAAGAATGTTAAATACTTTTAATAAGTTTCAATAACCATTTTTAATGGTGGATTACTTAGTATATATGTTGTTGGATCAGTTGTGACTGGAAATTATAAGCTAAATTCCATGAATAACTTATTTTTGATGGGTTAAAACAAAACTAGTTTTGTTTTTGATAGATTTATGTTGAACTAAATGAGTTTAATTTTAGTAAATATAGTTTCTTGGTGAAAAGTATATTAGATAATAATATTGTGAAAAGAGGAAAATGACGAAAGGGATGTCTTATTTTATGAGAGAGACTCTTAGAATTCTTTATTCCTTTATAAGAAAGAAGAAAATAAAATATAGTATTGAAGGATTGGCAATTTTACCAAATTAACACGAGAAAGATTACTAAAATATAAAGTGGTTCTGATACTATTTAGAAAAATATAGAAAGGAACTAAATGGTATTCCCATTATAAAAGATAAATAATTAAAATTCTTTTAATCAGAAAGTTGATATTGATACATATAACCCATGTAGAGTTTATACATTAAGACATCAATAGGCCCCTTAAAAAGGAATGAAAATGGTTAAAATGTATTATATTTTCCTCAAAAACAAAATTCAATCACATTTCATATATATGTTTTTTGAAAAAAAATACAGTCTCAAAATTTGTTCTGATGTTTCAAAATATGTGATAAAAAGTAGTGTGGATACTCCATGAATAAAGTCAAGTTTGATAATGGAGTTGAGTGAATAAATGAAATATTTAAAGATTAACATGAGAAGGATGATATCCACTATCAACTCGGTGCACTATATACATCACCTTAATTTTTTGTCTAAACATAAGAATATATTTTTGGTGGAGATAGATAAAAACTTGTCTATAAAACAAGATACTTATTTCTAATTTTTAACATAGGCTTTTGGAGAATAAGTTCACATTCAAAATCACTTCGTAAATTGACGAAATTATGACATGTTATCATCTGATATGAATTATAAGAACATCCCATGATTTATGTACATAATATTTTTTGAAATTCCCTATATTATTAATTTTATATGAGAAAATCATATGATGTTTGAAAAAATAGGTGTTGATGGTATATTTTGAGGAAATCCATAAAATAGAAGCGGATATTGATCCTTCCAAAAGTTTAAAAGTAATATATTTGAAAATATTCATGTTAATATTAAAAAACATGTAATAAAAGAAGACACATATAAAATAGAATATGCCAAAATTATTTTAGATGAATTTATTTTTTTTAATCATTATAATAAAGATTCCAAAGATTAAAAAATTATAAAGGAGTATAAGATGATGAATATTATTCCAATAACTATATTGATAACACGAAACATCAATAATCCCATATAAGGATGATAAAACAATTTTAGTTCCAATCAATCATTGGATATTAAGGACATCTAGTTCATAATAGTAAATACATCACTTTATAAGAGTATTCTAGCATTTTGGAAGAGTAGTTAACCAATTCAAAAGATTAGTTTATTTTGTCGTTGAATCTCATAGTGTATTTGTTTTATTGATCACAAACACTCCAATGTTTTTATATATTTTTCCATGTATTTTATTTTTTTTTTAGTTAAAGTGACATGAATGAATTTATCCATTAAAATATCTATAAGTGGCCTTGGAAGACATTTTCCAAGTCCATTTCTATAGGGATGCACTGAGTATTATATAGGACTTCACTAGATAACTGGTCAATCAATAAATATATCATATAGTTAGAAACACTCAACCATCTATCTGGTGGATGCTCATAATTTAACTTATGGGGTTTCCTAAACTATAGTTCCTATAGTCTTGCACACCGACAAGCCATTGGTGCCATTCCAAAAACATATGAGGTGAATTTCTTATGGTTTTAAATGTATTCAATTTGGTTTTTATGGTTTATCTCGACTTCTGGTGACCCCAAAACCCTATAAGGAAATAAATAGAGGATATATGAATTGGGTTTCTTTATATACTGTACCTAAAATATCAATGATAAAATCCTTGATATTCATAGATATAGAAATCTTCTCCAAACTATTATTATAATCATATTTCAAATGTCTCTCATATTATTATTATAAAAATCAAGTGATAATAATTGGAAGAAATTAATAATTATAATGGGAACCATTCAATGGAGTGATATTCTGCAACTATCATCATGTTCCATCATGATTTATCAATCAATTATTTCTTTGGTTTATTTTTTTCTACTAATATTTAACCTTTATACTTTCTTAAATAACCCACTAAGTCTCTCTATCTCTTAATTGAAACTCATTTATCTCTATTATATTGTTTCATATTAATATCTATATTTATATTTTATATGACATTTTAATGGTTTTTACAAAATTAAATCGTCCACTTTTCATCCGCATCCTTCTCATAATTGGGATTTATATTTCCATAAAAACTAAGGGTTATTAGTTTCAATCATTATCCATTCAAAAGATAAGGACATTTTTCTTCTTGGGTTGTTGTTAAAACCATGGGGAAACGTATTTTTGGTTATTTTATATTCATTATAATAAAGGGTTTATATGACCCTTTCATCATTATTGATGCTAGGATATATAGGGACACCTTGTTCACTATTGTTGAACATTAATTTCAAAGTTACTTTTGTGATTTTAATTTTTCCCATTTACTTTTCCGTATTTAATTTCCAAAACACCTTACTTATATAGTATATAATTATTTCATCCATATATTTTATATCATCATATGAAAATCCTTTTAGTTTTATTTTGTATCTGTATTTATTATTATGTTTTTTAAAAGTCAATTAACCCCCTCATTTTATATACTGTAACCAAAAACTGTTATCTCGTGATATATTTGTGTCTTTTAAAAAAAATATCATTTTCTAAACTATGTTTTAAAAAAAATTATTTTTATTTTAAAATTTAAATCAATTTTGATGATTGATCATTTTATAATATCATCTTTTTCAAATGCTCTATTTTTTTATGGCATCATTTATCCCAATTATAATACTAAAATCCCCACATTTCCTAGTAGAAGAATTTATGTTTTCTAAAAAATCTATATGCATGAATATATTACATATAATGAACCAGAATAAAAATAGACTACTAAATATATTATTTATTTTTAACTTATTGGAAACTTAATAAGACTCTTCATTTTAGGATTGATTGAAATTAATTTAGTCATATATCTACTTGAAAACGGCTCATGAAATTTGGATTTTAATTCTCCAGCCCCAAAATCTCAGAGATAGTGCATTACATCATTACATTGCCTTGATTAAAAGGAATCAAATCACGAATGATTGATCAATTTATCTATTTTTAAAAAACATATTATATACTTGATACTCTTATTATACTAATAAGTAGAATATAAAATTTAATACATAATAAAGACTAATAAACTGGATCCTTGAAACTTCTTCCATGAATTAAACTTCATATCATGGGGATAAAAAAATTAAAGGTGAGCTCAAATTACAAATAAGTCCAAGAGTATATTTGAATTAATCTTGAATTAATCAGATTAAAAAATATGGAAAGGAACATAATTGAACACACTTCCAATTAAAACAAATTTTTAAGTAATAATTAATATGGAATGGTAAATAACTAAAACATATTCCATTTTATCAATAAAATGATAATAAAATGCATCCGTAGATAATTTTAAATAAAAAATATCTTACATAATAATTATAATAACTAAATACCCAATAAATTAAATTCCTAATTATTTGACATCTTGTTTCCCAGGAATATGATACAGTTACTATCATGAACAATCACAAGAACGTTTAGCATACTAATATTAAATCCTTTCATAAGAATATTACAATATGTGGGTAGAAAACCATCTATTATACATGGAAACAAACACAAAGGGTTTTTCTGGGAATTATTTTATCTCATGAGACTATCTATACATCGAGGAGAAAAATCTAAATGGTCCCCAACCCGTTTTGTTCCAATACAAAGCATTCATTCTATATCGAATAATTGATTTGACTTACAAAAATGTTCCATATCATAAAATATAAATTATTAATAAATAATATGAATTTAGACATAATTCACTTATGGGGTATATGTAATAATAATAATTTTTGACATAGATGATAAGAAATACCATTGAAATATCAGTAAAAATATTTTTGAGGAAAATTATTTTTAAACATTTAAAAGTCTCCCATAATACTTTCAAACATTTGAATCATAATCCCCATGATGTAGTAACATTAAATTAAATTTATATTATCACTAGAATAAGTTTAATTATGATATAACATGTAAAAATTTAGTATATACAACATATAAAATAAACTATGTGCATAACATTAGATTTTGCATTAATAAAAGGAAATTGAGATGAAATCCCTTAACATGAGTCTAAATTGTTACATGTGTTTTTATAATTATGACTAATAAAATTATTATAATTATTTAATTTATTTATAACCATTTTATGTTTTTTATTACTTTTATTTTTGTTATTACAACATTGTATACAATTACTTTAACAATTACGTTTATGTCGGGTGTTTTGACCAATTCTAGTCATGTTTCCAAAAAGATATTAGTAGATCATATATGGTCCATGGGGTCATTATAAAATCATAGTTAGAATAATAACAATTACATAATTATAATATTTATAATTGAATTCTACTTTTATAAAATCATGAAATATGTTTATTGAAAATGAAACTACATTAGAATCATAAAGACGATTAGTTGAACGTACTCATGTGTAATATTCCCATTTTCCAATGATCAATATAGAAAAAAGGGAAGTAATGTTATATCTTTTATTAATTATAATTATATCAAAAATAAAATTTTATTTAATCATATATACTTATATATATTTTTCTTGAGATGTAAAAGGAAACACATCGCGTTGGGGAGACGATAGTCCAAAAGTCCACGAACGTTGTTTTCACATTTTTTCTGTGTGAAGAGGGTAGAAAAGGATATTATATATTATATTTATAAAATTGTAAATATTTATTGAATATAATATATATTTCATTTATGTAACATATTTTAAATTAAATCTCTCCTTATTACATTTCATGTAATGTGTGAATATATCGCATCACTTTGAAGAGGTGGTAGTACACATGTCCAAAAATGATGTTATCATATTTACAGCAAATAGAACTCATGAATGTATGTATTTTGTACCAATTATATATTTATTAACACAACATAAATATCAAATATATCATATAAAAATGTGGTTTTCATCATAACCCCCAACCGTGAGAGGTAGTAATGGGAAAACGAATGACGTGGTTTTGTGAGGCGGTAGTTTCTAATGCATGATGGGTAATTTCCTTATCCATTTCATGGAAGTGTGTGTAGGTGTAGTTATAAACAATAACATAAAAAAATATTATTAAATGTATACTCATGTTATTATATAATCATGGAATATAAAAAATTTCATGGGTGGAGAATGAAATAAAACAGAAATGCACTTTGGAAGAATGCCACCTGTTTTCGAGTAACTCCTTTTCATTTTCCCAAAGGGCTTACATGGAGGGATTTATGACCAATGTTAGGAGTCTGAGTTGAGGGGAGGTATTTTTTTAGATTAATTTGTCATATGTTTCATGATATAAATTGTTTTGAGATATGTTATTAAGGGGAAGAGTGAATGCCTTTTTGTAGTGGAGGAGGAGTGGCATTCGGGTAAACACCAAAAGGTAAAAACTATTGGGAGGTCTCCCTTACCTCATGATCCTCCAAAATTGAAAAATAATTAATTAAATGGAATTTATGTTCAAGAAATTGTCACAACGCAAAAAATAAAAACATTTTATGATTTTATTCCTTAGTCATAATGTTTTACTATTTTTACCATTTTTTTATTAATGATACTAGTTTTCTATCATAAGTAATTTTTCTATTAAGACTAAATTAATGTGATATATATTATAAAATTTAGACCCATTAAATTCTAAATATTAAATATAATTTACAAATTTTAAATATCAGGTGTGATGTAAATTAATTTAAAAACAAGTGCATGCAATGTACAAAACACTACTTTGACCCAAAGATAGCTAATAATGATTTTAATATTCA
Organism: Viscum album; assembly: GCA_963277665.1. Lineage (NCBI taxonomy): Eukaryota > Viridiplantae > Streptophyta > Magnoliopsida > Santalales > Viscaceae > Viscum > Viscum album. The sequence continues at coordinate 412,956,122 of OY728159.1, read as the reverse complement.
TGGGTCAATATGTAAATTATAAAAGAACATTCGGTGCATTAATGTTCAATATTTTATATTTAATAATACTTAAAAATCACTTGGCATTAGATATTATTTTTATTAGTTTTAAATCATTTAAGAATATATCATTTATTGTAAAATAAAAATAATTCCATTTTTAAAATTATATTTTTAATTTAAATGTAAAAGTATAACAAAAATATTGTAATTAAAATATATTAATTCCAAAGCTGTTTAACTTGATATATTAATCGAAAAAATGGAATATATTATTTCATTTAATTTATTTTCCTTTTAAGTTTTTTAGTGTCATTTTTTTATAAATTATATACTAAATAATCCATATGTAAGCATCTGTTAAGAATTTAATGTAACTAATTAATATATAATCACTATTGTAAAATTATCATGATAAAAAATCACATTTAACCTTCCAAAGAATGTATATAACTGATAGTATATATCTTTTCCATACTGTAAATCTTTACCAATGTTAAACATAAGAATAATTCATTTTTTTCTTATTCCTCAGTTGACATATTATAAAGTAAAATTACATGCAATAATATCCCATTAACACAAAAATTTAGAACTTATAGGGTATATGTTTTAACTATTAGAAGAATTTTTTTTGGACAAGCTTCTAGGTCATTTTCCCATTGTGCTTACGGTTTAATCACTTTTTAAGCTTAATTTTACATTAATCATTGCTATTAATTTTAATTATTTTAACAAATATTTTTGGTCAAAAAATAATTTTATAATATAATATTATATTTATTATATTTATTAAAACTATTTATTTTTATTTTTCCAAATTAAATTCACATAAGTTGAAAAATTAAATTTAAATACAAACATTTAGACACGGTGATAAAATAGGTTTTAAGTGAAAATGTTCAAAAGTTAAATTGATTTTTTATCCGAATTCAAAAAAAATTGATCCCAATGAACTAAATTTGATTCATATATGTGTATGTTATATATTATGACTTTAAAATCAAATTTAAAATATCATTTACCATTAATAATTATTTAAATGAAAAAGACATCTTTTTACTAAAATGAATAATTACTGAATATTTATCATAAAAATGAAACTTCTCAAAAAAATACCAAAATAGTCATCATTAGATAATTTTAATATTAATAATTGAAAAATGATGCTTATTTTGATTATTAATATTTATAAATATGCAAAAATTTAGTTTTAAAATATGTGGGCCTCTAAAAGGCTGTAAAACTCAATCTTTCATGTAACACAATCTATGTCAATGTGGTATATTGCGTAATCATAACATGATGTTGAATATATAGAAATTATATAAAATAATAGTAATTTTATTCTAAAAGTAAAATATTTTAATGTATTTGGGTGTTACATTCTCCCCACCTAAATCAAATTTTGTTTTTAAAATTTAAACATGATCTTGGTAATCAAGGGTTTTATATTTTAAAATCAACCATTATTGAGAAACTCGCACTGTAAATAGTGTTAATAATACATTGTATAAATCATAGTGGAAATAAAATGTAATAGTCACAAAAAAATATTGGTTTTAAAATAGGATAAAATTTGTGAAAAATTGGACATGGAAGATGTTGGCCTTCTCATGTATTGATCAGGATTTAATGATCACAAATCATATATATTCTATAAATCCCAGTCAACCTGGGTATTCAATCTTAAATAATATGTTCAGATTATTAATATCTTTGTGTTTTAAGTAAAATTTTCCATGATATTCATATCTATACATTCATTCTGATTACTATTCACTAAATTGAATTTACTTTATAATGATTTCTTTGATAAATGATTATGACTAATCTATTATATAAATATCACTGGTACAGATAGAATACAGATATTTGGATATGTTTGAGACATCGTGACATCCATACAATGTGACATACAGAAAAAGTGACCTCCAAACACCGTGACATCCAGAAACCATGAAATCCAGACATCGTGACATCCAGACACCGTGACATCCAGAAACCGTTAACCAGACACTGTGACATCCATACACCATAACCAGACACTATGAACTAGACACTGTGACTATGAGACACTATTTCAAGGAGACACTGTGACTATGAGACACTATTTCAAGGAGACACTGTATCATGAGACACTATTTCAAGGAGACACTGTATCATGAGACACTATTTCAAGGAGACACTGTACCATTCAGACACTGTGACTATGAGACACTATTTCAAGGAGACACTGTATCATGAAAAATTAGGACACCTTTTATTAATATGTTTTTTCGCTTTTAAATATAATCTATAAAAGTCATATTTGATGATTTTAAATGCACTATAATAAATAATGTTTCTTTATAGGCATTTTACTTTATAGTATGAGGTACGAGGTGCAGACTACATGCAATCTGTTGGCCTAAACACATGCACTCCAAGAATAAAAGAGAAGTGTTTCCCAAAAACAAATACATGAAAAATGAGACAACCAACATGCCAGGACCATGATAATGGATATTACACATAGATATTTTTCGAGAAGTGAATCGACACATGCAACTAAAAACTGCTGAAGATCACGCAAAGCATACTCGAATCCCAGAGTTGAGGACATCTTTGCACTATGGACACTATGAGGAACACAAGACAGATCTAGCTGAATTGTGATACTCTGTTTTCCATATGAGGACTCAATTTAAACATCTACATTATGTTATAAATCTAAAGATTCAGAGACAAACACTCATAGCACATATATCCTTATCTCATCATCTTTACTCTACTGTGTATTGTTTTTAGTGTTCGAGCAATGTGTGTGTGTCGGTATAAAAACACACATTGTCTCCAATATTAGACTAAAGGATACAATATATAATTTCTCACAAACCTTTTTACACTTGTGTATACTCACTGATAAATGTGGAATAGGTCCATGTGTGTCCTGGTAGCTTGTACCCAAAATCAATTATGGAAAAGGTTATGGGCCTGGACAGTCTTGTGTACTGTTGTTTCCCCTATATAGGGTGAAGATCGTGTTTATTAATATAATTTTTTTGGTTGAAAGGTGATAACCAGGTGGAGTGGATTAGGACTCGGATTGAGACTGAACCACTTTATTTATTTACGCTTTGTTACTTAATTTAGTCTTTTTCTATTTTACTGACTAATTCATAAATCACTAAATTTATTTGATAGTTAATCTTGGAAACATGTTATAATTGAATTTAAATATTATAATATATTCAAATGTAATATTAATAACTAATATTAATATTACTGATAATTAATCAATATTATAAGAAGTTATTTTAATAGTCAAACCTTCATAACCATATTTCTTTGATTAATTGGGTTGTATTTAATTTTATTGGTGAAACCTTTCAGGAATACTTTTTAAAAATAAATATTTACAGATACTCAATTCACCCACCCACCCACCTCTTCAGTAATCTACTTTGACTAACATTTGGTATAAGAGGTTGTTTTATTGATTAAGACTCTGTTTTTGCCCCATTTCAACTGTACATTTAGTTGTCCTTTAAAGATCATTAAATTTCTGTTAATTATAAATTTCAAGCTATTTAAAATTATTTTTTTATTATGGATAATAGATTGGAACGTTTTTTAACCAACAGACCACCATTCTGTAATGGAATCAATTATTCACAATGGAAAATGAAAATGGAAATGCATTAATATGTATGAGCTTTGAAATATGGTCTTCAATTCTAGATGAATATAATATTCCTACTACTAATAGAACTACATGGGATGAACCTATGAAAACTAGCTATAATAATAATTGAGAAGGAATTAATTCTTTATACTTCTCTTTAGGTGATGAGTAATTTTATAGAATCTTTGCATGTAATTATTCCCATGAAATTTGGGATATCTTGTCTATTTCACATGAATACACTTCTTAGTGTGAAAAAATGAGACTTAATAATTGATATAAATCCATATTTTTTTATTTTCAAATGAATATTTTAAGGGAAAGTGTGAACCTGAATGCCACCACATGATCCCACATATTCTACACCCCCAAAAGACCACAACAAAAACTTTCAAAGACCACTATTCAAGATTCAAAATTAAAAAAACCAAAAACAACCACCATTCATCACCTAAACCCTTGACTCACATACCCCCCAAGATCCCCAAACCAGATGAGCCTATTTCTAAAATGTATCTTAGGTTAAATGATATTTTCAACATAATGATTTCTATGGGAAGAGAATTCACTACTAAGGAACAAATTATGTGAATTTTCAAATCTCTACCTGACAGATGGAGAGGAAGCTTTGTCTATATTAAAGAATAATGTGATATCAGCATGCTACTAGTAAAGGAAATCATTGGGAAATAGATGATGTATAAAGAGGATATGAATGTCAACAAGTAAGAGGATGATGAACCCAAAAGAAAATATTTGGATTCCCAGACTACCACCTATAAACAAAAAGACAAAGGAAAATTGGAAGCCTCTGTATAAAGATCAAACAGTGAAAAATCGTAATCTAATAGTGATGAAGAGATGGCTCAATTAGCCAGAAGATTCAAGATATTTTACAAGCAGAAAAACGTTTTTTGAAAGCCTAACTTAAATGAAAAATATAATAAAAACGATGTTATAAAAAGGACTGTAAATGAAGTGATAAGTCAGATGACATTGTCTGCTATGAATGTATGTTAAAAGGATATATAAATGATTATTTTCCAAATCTCAAGTACCAAAATAAATATGAGGACAAGGCAGAATGTATATAAAGGAAATGAAAGCAACATGTAGTTATTCTGAGGATCGCTCAAGTGACACAGAATCATTACATGATGAAGAGGCTAAAAAATCCAATATGTGTTTTATGAAAAACACATCTGAGGTAACACATGACTCTCAAGTATATAATTCATACTATTCTGGAGATGAGAGTGACTCTGAATATATATCTAATGAAGAAATTTATGAATATTGTAATATTCTTGAAGATACATGAAATGAAGTAATATATAAATAAAAATCATTGAATAAGCAACATGCTCTTACCATTATTGTTAAATATGAACTCCCAACTGAGAAAGAGAAAAATGATCAACTGCTAAAGGAGAACATTGAATTAAAAATGTCTAATGAGAAATCGATGAAAGACTTTGAAAAGATGAACATTTGGAAAATTAGTCTTACTCAAATTCTAGGTAAAAATATTTCCCCTAAATATATTACTGTCATTGGCTATCAACCAGTAAAATAAATTTGGGAAATCCCAATTTTATTTCCAAATATATGGCATACAGCTTTACTCCCAATTCTATAAAAATCAACTTGTTAAAGTTATGATACAAACTCTACTATTTCACATTTTTCTATATCAAATAATGTTTATTTTTAAAATACATTACATAATTCTTATAAAAAGCCTATGAGGTAGATATCGACTCCTAAAGAACCTATCACTAATATTACTCGACTCAAAAAAATGTGGGTACCAATATCTGTTTTCATTTGACTATTTTGTAGGAAATTTTCATAAAGAGTTCTTATAAAAGCTTATGGTACTAGTATAGTGAATGTTAAAGACATTATGATAGGAGACTACTCATGGTTCATGAATTTAATAAATATTTATAGAGGACATGTTACTTTTGTTGAAAATTCCAAAGGAAAAATTATTGGCCATGGCCAAATCTGTAACTCTAATTCAATTTTGATATCTAAAGCACTGTTTTTTGATGGACTAAAATATAATCTTCTTAGTATTACACAACTATGTGATGATGGTGTTCATGTTAAATTTGAAAATGATGCTTGCAATGTTTTCAATTCTAAAAATCATTTAATATTTTCTACATTATGAAATGGGAATTTATACTCAATTAACATAAATTATTTAGTTTCTCAAATTGATTGGTGTTTATGTGTATTTCATAATGAATCTTGGATTTGGCATAGCAGACTAGGACAGTATAATGTTTACTCTCGTAGATATTTAACTATAAAAGGCTTCGTAAATAACCTACCCAAACTCGAGTTTCAAAATAATAAAGTGTGTAGTCACTATCAAAAGGGAATGCAACAAAAAACTTCCTTCAAACCAAATAAATAAGTGACAACTTTTCAACCTCTCAAACTAGATCACATTGATTTGTTTGGACCATCTGGAGATTCAAGTTTAAATGGGAGGAACTAAGTTAATATTCTTGTAGATGACTTTTCTTGATATACTTGGACTTTCTTTTTGTCTCACAAAAGTGAAGCCTACTAACATCTCACCAAATATGAAAAAATTATAAAAATAATTAGTGGATGTAAAATTAAATTCTAGAGATGTGATCATGGTTGCGAATTTAAAATTAAATAATTTGAATCCTTTTGTTCACAAAATGGATATAGTCATTAATTCTATACCCCTATAACACCTCAACAAAATGGAGTTGTAGAAAGAAGTTATAGAACCTTGCAAGATATTTCTATAACCATTCTTAGTGAATATGACCAACCTATTTACTTATGGGATGAAGCTGTAAATACATCATGTAATATTATCAATAGAGTTTCAATTAGACCAATTCTGAAAAGAACTCCTTATGAGTTATAGAACAAATGAAATCCCAAAGTTAGTTACTTCAATGTTTTCAGTTTCATTGTATATATCCTTAATACTATGAAAAATTGTGACAAGTTTCTATCCAAGGGTGATGAAGTAATATTCTTAGGATATTCCACCTCTAGTGATGTCTATAGACTGTTTAATAAAATAACTATATGTGTGTAAAAATATATCAATGCCAAATTTGATGAAACAGATCCACATGAGTCTAAAACAACTCCAATGAACCTGGAGGATGATGTATCAAGTCTGGATATTAATTCAAAATCCATAAATTATCTTGTGAAAGAATCTATTAAAACTTCCAGTTCATGAAATTCATTAGGCTCAATTCACAATGAACCAAACCTTATTGAGGAACCTGAAATCACTAGTCCATCATTTTTTAGAGCTATTAGAACTGTTAAGAATCTTACATTATAAGCTCTTGTAGGAGACTTAGAAAAAGGAACCCAAACTAGAGATTCTCTTAGAAATCAGGTTGAACATCAAGACTTCTTGTCACAACATGAACATAAGAACATTACATATGTTATCAATGATGAATTTTGGGTTATATTTATGCAAGAGGAACTTAATCAGTTTGAATGGAACAATGTTTTGAAACCTAATGACAGAAACAAAGACAAATTAATCGTAGGCCCTAAGTGGGTGTTTAGGAATAAGGTAGATGAATCTGTTAATATTTTTAGAAACAAGGCTAGATTGGTTGTACAAGGCTACAGTCAAGAAGAAAAATTGACTATAAAGAGACCATTGCTCTATTAGTCATACAAGAAGCCATAAGAATTTTGGCCGCTTATGCTGCTCATCTAAATTTCATACTATATCAAATGGATGTTAAAAGTGCATTTCCAAATGGGAATATAACTGTGGATGTCTTTTTAGAGAAACCCCCTAGTTTTACAAACCCTCATTTTCGAAATCATATTTTTAAATTATAAAATTCTATATATGTATTAAATCAAGCTCCCATATCATTGTATGATAGGCTGAGTACTTTTCTTATTTACAATGGTTTTACAAAAGGAATAGGTGATCCTACCCTTTTTATAAAATGAATTTCCAAAGATGTTTTAATTCTTCAAATCTATGTAGGTGAAATTATATTTGGATCTTCAAGAAATTTCTTATGTATTGATTTTTCTAAAATGATGTAAAATGAATTATAAATGATTTTAATGGGTAAATTAAAAATATTTCTTTGATTTAAAATATTTCAAAATAATGATTGTATTATTTTAAATCAAAAAAAATATTCTAGGGATCATCTAAAACGTTTTGGATTGGATAAAACTAAAATTAGTGACAGTCCAATGAGTACCACATATAAGTTGGATCTTGATGAATATAGAAAATATGTTGATCAAACAACTTAAAAATGAATGATTGGAAGTTTAATATAATTAAATTCTAGTCAACCTAACATTATGTTTAGTGTATGTATGTGTGATAATTTTCAATAACATCTTATGGAATATCATTTAAATGATGTTAAGAGAATTTTCAAATACCTAAAGCATACACCCAATCGAGGTCTCCTCTATCCCAGAGGATAATCATTTGAATTAGTTAGTTATTCTGATGCTTCCTTTGGTGGTTTAAATTTATAGAGAAAAAGAACCTCTAGAACATGAATCTTTTTAGGAAAGTCACTAGTATCATGTTTTATAAAAAAACAAAATTCTATTGTATTATCTACTACAGAAGCTGAATACATAGTTGCTGGTAGTTATTTTTCCCAAATTTTGGGGATGAAACACACATTACTAGATTATGGATATCAATTTAGGAATGTACCAATAAATTGTAACAAAGAATATGTTATTAACATCTCTAAAAATACTATTTCACACTCTAGGACAATGCATATTGATGTAAGAATTCACTTTTTGAGAGATCATTATCAAAAAGGTGATATCACTTTGGGATTCATTAGTACTGAATATATTCTCACTGATATATTCACCAAACCACTAAATTATAAAAGAATAGATAACATCATACATGAATTTGGTATGATACATCTTATGTAGATATCTTACTATTTCATATCTTACTATTTCATATCTCACTGTTTCCCACATTACAGTCTCAGAAATCACTATCTTGAGATAACTATTTAATGCAATGAGTTATATAGTTTTAATGTCTTAATACCTACCATTTCATGTTTACGGACTCACAATTATTATTTCCTCCTTACTGTCTGAAACTTACTATCTCAAACAATTCAGTCGCACATTTTAGAATTCACATAGTTACTGTCTCACTGTGCAGTCTTGTTACCGTTTCATTATGAAGACTAATTACTGTATCACCATGAAGACTACTAACTCTATCACCATGATGGCTCATTATGGTCTCACTATGGTGATAATTTATTGAATTATTTATACATTTTATCATGTATCACAGTAGTTACTTTTTTTAAATTTTCACATTCCCAAGATTTTGTTTTCGCAATGATTGGAATTCATAAATGATAAAATAAAAGAAGTTTCACTCATTATTCTCTCGAGCCCTCTTATATTTTCTAAAACAGTAACCCTTCTCTCAACCCTTTGGTTATCTATCTCTCTCGATCAAATCTTTAGTGGATTCCTAGGATGAAACTCTCATCGTTATCAACTCCTGAGAAGCGCAATTCAATGATTAAGTTGAAGATAACACGTATGTAAAAACCCAAGGTTCCTATGAATCCGAACCTCATGAATAGAGTTGTAGTACCTAAGAAAGATATTTTATCCCTGTGTTTAATGTCTTGTAATTATCTATTTTTCAATGTACTGAATGAGAAATGGTGGTTAGATTGGTTTTCCAAGGAATATGGTCTGATATATTCAAATCAAGTTTCACAATTTAATCTGTATGTAAAATTTTACATTAATTCAAGAAGATGGGTATGTTGTCAGAATTTGGTTAAATGGCCAATGATGCATGTTTTCTTCTAGGATATGGGTTGCATGCCATATGATACCTCATGAGGGTATTTATGAGGACTACCAAATAGGTCCTCCACCTTCGAGTGAATACATCTTCTTGGAAGAATCTTTGAGTAGTTTAACCAGAAATGAAACCAGGAGAAGAGAAATAACCGCATAGGTTGATGGAAAACTAGACATTTGTTCAAATTTGTTCAAAATATGATTATCCCCAGAAAAGGTGATTTGGTTGTGCTCAAATATTAGAATATATTTCTGATACTTCTCAGGAAGAATGGGCATAAGATCAATATTTGTAAGTATGTCAGATACCATATGTGTGAGATGATTAAAACCACCTCCAAGTCAACCTCCTTATTTTATTCTTTTATTATATCAGTTATTCTTCATTTAAAGGGATTGGTTGGACAAGATAAAGAATTTTTAAATGATTATGAGTTCTATATTTAGAAATAAATTAAAATTTTAATGAAAATAAATTTTAATCCATGGAGGAAAGCATGGATGGAAGATAATGGTTGGATCTATGAAATGTTCAATCCATTGGAACACTATTCAAGACCAAAAGGTATTTCTTATCCTATTTTGGAACCAGATATTCTTTTTTGATTATTCGGAAGAATAAGAATATGAGGTTATTGTACCTACAAAAGAAACTATTATTGATAAGGAAGGTAGTACATCTACTACTCAAGTCGTATTTGAGAAGGAAATACATATTGTTAAAGATATTATTTATTTGGAAGAACAACACACTACTGAGGAAGAAAATGATTCTAGGGAAATCAACAATGATGTTGTAGAAGAGCCTTCAAAATAAGGTATTCCTGTTGTGCATGAATATTCACTTGGGGAACACCTAAAGGTACATGTTATTCCTGCAGAAATTTCTTCGAATGAAGAGAGAATAGAGCAAGCCTTTTAATTTTCTAGACAGAAATGAATGAAGAAATCTGGGACAAAATAGTGAAAATAGATAAAGATCCAAGGATGCACCTATTGAGGGGGAGAATACCACTAGTCTAGAATCTATTGAAGTGAAAAAACTGATTAATCCAATATTAGTGGATATGTGGTATAAATTTCCAAGTTTTTATGATGTAAATGAATCACTTGATGTCTCTGTCAAAATTCATGATCTATATACAATGTTCCAATTGAAATCAATTTCTATCCTTCTCTCCGCCAAAGAACCTAATCTTATCTCATTTTCTATCTCTGCGCCTATACAAGATCCTTCATACTTGGTGAATAAGGATGATCTCAATGTATTTAGAGCTACTCTTTTGGAATGGGTTGAAAATCTTATGAATGATCCACCTACCCCTGTGAAAAATTTAATAGAGAGGGATATTGCCTTGTTATTGAAAAAGATTATACAGAAGATTCAACCAAAGATGCTCCATGAGATTCAAGAAACCTGAAGTGAAAAAAAATTTCACAGTGATGAAGTAAAGACTCTAAGAGGTTTGGTTGAAAAACTGCATTGAATGATGACCTCAATACCTGAACCTATTTCTCATCCTATTGAAGATGTTAGTAAGACCCCCTAGAAGGTAGCCTCTCTGCTTCAACCTCATTTAGCTTCCTTATCTAAAAAGTTAGCTAAAATAAACACTCAAATAGTGAAAGAGATGCGTGAAATCCTTATTAGTCTTAAAATGTTAACTGATGAGTATAAGGGGTGTGTTCATAAAGGGCTTAATCAACTCAAATACCTTACATTATATGTCACTGCTTCTAACACTTCTGGACAATCATATCAACCTTCTTTCAATAGTGATGTGCTCAGAATAGTTGTCAAATAGGAACATTAGGTTGTGCTTAGTTTCTTTGATAGATGATATCTCTCTAAAGTTATGAAGAAATGTGATAGAGTTACTGATTTGGTAAGAATCCATTCCAAGATTGATACTGATGCTCAACAAGAAATTTCTATGAATGGGGACTTTTACTTGAATAAGATCTTATATAAGACTGACATGACCAACCACATCATGTACCTTGTGGAGAATCTGAGGATTCCTCCTATTAATCAAGCCTTTAAGACTCATGTCAGAAAGCTAAAAAAGGTCACGTGTATGCTGGAAATGTTTATGGATAAAAAGGATGAAATTGATAAATCCATGAAATATGGTGAAGAGATCATTGCTGATTTTATCAACCTCTTGAGACCGTATCTTCATGTTCAAAGTACTACCATTGTTTCCCCTATAACTGCTCCCATGAGATCTGGTTTGCCTACCTTTTCCTCTTCAGCCCTTGACATCACATCCATGTCTGTCTCTCAAGCCCAGAGTATGATCAGGCCAGTAATCCTTGATAAAAAATTGCATCGAGCTTCTAATAGACCTACATTAGCCCCTTTTGTCATTAATGGTCTTCCATTACCTTCTCTGTCAACCAGTTCACTACATTCTTCCACTTTAACCTCTACTCCTATGACTTCTTCTAGTGATCCTACTACCAAGGGAAAATAGAAGACCAGCTAGTGATGAAGAACATTGACTACTCTCATTTTATAGGACTGCTATCTTGATTTTTGTTATTTACTATTTGTACTGACACTTTTCCATCTAATGCAATGTGAATTTTTATTGTCTCTTTCCTATTCACTCTTTTTGATATTCCCAAATGGAAGAGAAATATAAACCCCAAATAAAGAATAGTAAAATATGTAGTTTATATTCGAGATATATACACTCTAAAGATACCTGATTTGTGATCATCAAAAAGGGGGAGATTGTTGGCCTCCTCATGTATTGATCATGTTTTAATTATCACAAATCATATGTATTCAGTAAAGCCTGTTAGTCCTGTGTAATATATCTTAAATCATATGTACAGAAGATTAGTATCTTTATGCTTTATATAAAGCTATCCAAGATATTAAATTCTATACGTTGAGTCTGATTATTATTCAATATATTTAATTTACCTTATAATGATTTCATTGACAAATGAATAAGTCTAATCCATTCTATAAATATCACTACTTATGTCTGAATATAGATATTTGGCTATGTCCGAGAACTGGTGACATCTAGATACTGTGACATCCAAACATAGTGACATCCAGACACGATGACATCCAGACACTATGACATCCAGAAACCATGACATCCAGACACCATGACATCCAGACACCGTGACATCCAGACCTCAGGACATCGAGACACCGTGACATCGAGACACCGTGACATCCAGACACCGTGAAATCCAGACACTGTGACATCTAGACACCTTGAACTAGACACCGTGAACCAGACACCATGACCACAAGACACCGTAACTAGACACCGTGAACCAGACACCATGAACCAAACACCGTGACAAGCAAACAGCATGACCATACAAACATCGTGACCATGAGACAGAGTTTCAAGGAGACACCATTTCCTGACAGAATATGACATCGTTTCTTAATCTATTTTTTTGCTCGTAAATTTAATCAATAATGGGCATATTTGATGATTTTAAATGCACAGGCATAATTATTGTTTCTTTATAGGAATTTCACTTGACGGTACAATGAATGAGGTGTATAATACATGCAATATGTTGGCTCAAATAGATGCACTCCATGAATAAAATTGTAGGGCTTCCCAGAAACCAATATATGATCAATGAGACCTGCAATTGGATGTGAGAAAAACAATTAACAATACAATTAGATCTTTCTCGAAAAGAGAATCGACAAATGAAACTCAACACTGCTTAGGAACACACGATGCATACATTAATCCTAGAGTCGAGGACATCTCTGCACTATGAACACTACGAAGACAACATGCTGGATATAACTGACAAGTGATTCTATGTTTTCCATACGAGTACTCTATTTCTACATCTGCTTCATCCCAGAAGTCCAGAGATACATAGAAAATGTAATGACCCGTGGTTTTGGGGTCCATTACATGGGTAAAATCTGATTTTTTGGGTGTTTTGGGTGGTCTGGAAGGCCATCCCAGCTTCTCGTTGAAGCTTAAGACTCCTAATGGTGGCCACGTCTTACCGGTATCCTTGGCCTACCGGTAGCATTGGACAATCGGTAGCTCGGCCTACTAGTAGACACGGCCTACCGGTAGCCTCAGCCTACCAATAGCTCGGCCAACCAGTAGCCTTGGACTACCGGTAGCTCGTCTTACCGGTTGCATCGGCCTACCGGTTTCCTCGGCCTACCGGTAGCCCCGACCTACCGGTAGCCTCGACCAACTGGTAGCTTGGTCTACCGGTAGACCTAGCCTACCGGTGACCTCTCCATGGGTTTTCCAGTAGCGCCTCCATTTTGTGTGAATTGGGTTGTAAACCATCTTTTAACCCCTTTAAGCCTATTTTAAAGCCCATTAATGGTATTTTATTAAATGATTGGTATGTTGTGTGTATTGTTTACCCGCCAAAAAGGGTGGGGACCTTTTACGTTACGTGTGGGGCGTCCTAGCCACATGGTCACCCCATGATCCCTCTTCTTCCGTAGTTTCGAGTTTTTCTCCATATCTTCACCATCTCAGGGATGGTGTATCTCAGCCTTTATAACCTAAAGCTTCTCTTCTCCCAAGGATTATTTTTCTCTATCACCCTACGCTCGGAATATCCTTTCTCCGGACAAGTTGTACGTAAGTGATGTTTTCCTTGATCGCATGTCGTGGTGTTCCTGCTACTCCTAATTTCTAGTTTTCATGCGAGGACATAACGTCGATCCTTGTTCAATCAAGTAGGGATTTTCTCCATCGTCTCTCCATTATGTGAATCATGTGGGGTGGGTATTCTTTTGCCTCTATGGAAATTGACGAAACAAACTTAATGAATAAAATGAACGTACCTCAAAATAAGTAATGGGAGGGTGTGATCGATGTTCTGTTGTACTCTTTTATGTTAATATGTGTTCTGAATTATATGAGCCTATGGTCACTGAAAATCATGGTCGTTGGTGGTAATTCTATATGCACTAATGAACATGGGTACCCCTGGATGTTTAAATAAATGTAACATGGAATTGGTTAATTATTTTTACTCAGTTAAATAAATTGAAAGCACCAAGATCAAACCTTTTTTGTGATACCTCCGGTTAAAGCCCGGTGGAATTGAAACCAAGGACTGTGTTAAATATTTTAAATTTGAAAATACAAGCAAGGGAATACCTTGTGTTTGTGGTAGTGTTTTGGATGTTTTCTTTCATGGGCTCAGATTACTGGGGTGATATGGGTTGGGATGGGATCCCCTGTTGTTATACATTCGCTGGTTGTGAATCTGAGGCTGTGTGGCTGCTCTGCTGTGACAGAAATTCAGGTGGGATCCTCTATTGTTGAGAAACCGTTATCACCTAGATTTTGGAGACATGGGGCTGTGTCTGAGGGTTTTGTTGTTTCCAGTACATTGAGGGATCTCACTTGATCCCTAGTTTCTATGACTTTACAGGAGAACTAGGTTTGAATGCTAAAATTTTTCCCGATAGTTTTCTTTACTGCGTTAATTGTTGTTTCATTTTTGGTTGTGCCTTTAGTTTCCCAGTAGTGAAGGGATTAAATCACTCTAAACTTTTATGAAATGATACTTGAAAAGGGAAACTGGGAACTGTTTGTTGTGTGCATGTTTTCTGAGGCCACAGTGTTTGGGTACATTCTTGAATCTATTGAGGAACTATAGGTTGGACTATGTGTTGTTATATATATATATATATTTATATGTAACTGTATGTTTATTGTTTAGTCACACCACACCCAAGTTGGGCACTTAGTATCGGAAACCCCATTTCATGGGGATGGGTGTTTCCCCCTAGTTACTCTCCTTCTTACTCCCTCTTCCCTCGGCTGTGATGGTAGGAGGTATCCTTACAACCAAGATTTTTTGGGTAGGTTTCGACTGGTGTGTTGTTAGCCCAGTACTCTTGGGGGAGGTTTGTTTTCCCAAGTGTCTTAGGGATGAGGCCTAGGTGTGTGCGGGCAGGGATGGATTGTAACACCGGATACTTTAATGAGAAATATTTTGCATTAATGTTATATAAATCATCAAAGGAATCTTTCACTACACAAAACACTAGCATGTCTTGATTTTCACGCTACCGCGGCCTTCCTCGATAGCTTGCATTGTACGCAATACCGAGTTTCACTAAACAACGACATGCTATTAAAATATTATTAAAACTAGCTGTTATCAATAGTAATACACACTTTCTGAAATTTTATAAATTTCATCTTTCAAAATGGACTTCATTTTTGGATTTGTAATATCAAAATTAGCCTAGGGTGAAATTTTGGTATATTTCTGAAAACTTTCAATTTTGGATGAATAGTGAAAACACTCGGTTACTATTTAAAAACCGACTTTTTATTTAAATAATTATTTATTTTATTTAAATTTATTTTAGGTAAAAATTGATACCTAATACCTATATAAGTTCAATGCAATTCATTGGAGTTATTTTTAATAATTTTAGATATATAAAAATCTTATTGAACTTTTCACCTTCTTTTACCCATCTCCTAGGAGAATTTGCAAATTTACATAAAACTAAATTGTACCACTTCTGTGAGTGGAATTTCAAAAATCCGAGAGACAAGGTTAATATCAAGGACTAAAATGTGGTTCAATGTGATTAAAATAATTTTTGGTGAATATTATCTTTTTACTTTTTCTTACCACAGTTAAATGTAAATAGGGTAATTATGGGTAAAAATGTTATTATTATTACCCTAAAACATGTCCTAATTATATTGGATAAGTTTAATTAGAACAGAAAAACCACAGGAATAAAATATGACCATTTAGGCCCACTTGGATTAGATTAGGACAGTTATTATTAATTTATTTAAAGCAGTGTTAAATTAGTTAAAATCAACGTTTAATAAGTAAATCACTTTTTATATAGGGTTATACATAAGATAAATTAGACTATAAATATTAATTATAAAGCTAAAACTATTTCCTACATAATGGTATTTTACTTATAATTTATAGAAATTTAATAATTTAATTTATTTATGACACAAAGATGATACAGTAATTATCTTATTAATAAAATATTGACATAATTGATGTTATAAATACCAAAATAAAAGTAATTTGTGACTTTTTATGATTTAAACTAATTTTATTAGTTAATATGACATGATAGTATGGATTTTATTAACTTTTTTCGAACTAATATTTCAGTTATGATTTTCAAAAAAATCAATTACCAAATAGTGTCAAAAGTGACATAAAATAGTTTTTAAAAACAATATTATACTATTAATTGTTATTTTATTCCTAATAATTTAAGTATTGGACAAATTACTTAGATAAGGTTATATATATTAATAATAAACAACTTGGGGTTCGTTTGGCTTGTTATTGGAAGTTTATTAACCTTATAGTGTTAGTAAACAAAAGGACACGGTAAAAGTGAAATTATTTAACTTAAAGTTAAATCTAAATGATAAGGTTAAAATAGACCCCTAAACTCGTCTAAAATATATTGGATGAGAGGATTTATACCCATACGCACCTTAGATTCAAAATAAATCAATTTGGAGCTATAAAAAACCGAATTTGATTTTATAATAAAATAATATATTTTGTTTTTCCAAAGGTGCCCCTCTCCTCCCTTATAAAATGGCACCTCCTCCCTCTCTTCCTGACACCACATTGAGCCTTCATGCTCAGCCAAACCCTGCAAAATTATTTTCTACACTTACCTATAAACATCTTAGAGGTACTTTTCTTCTTCAAATACCAATTTTAGTTTCCTAAAAGGAGGTCTCAAAGCGGCGCTTCAAAGAAGAGGTAATGTCCGTTACAGATTCTTCCAACATTATTTCTTCTTCCACTTCTTCTTCTTTAGTTGTATCATTATGAAGTAATAACATCAGTATCACTCATATACTGATATGTCATTATAATTATTAAACAACCCTATTTCACCATCTATCCATCCTACGGAAAACAAAATTATCGCGTGTGCGTACGTACGGAATACAGTCTCCACGCCGTGGTGTAATCTATTTTCCACCACCACCTTATTTGTATGGGTATAATGGTGTAAATAAGAACTATATATGATTATTGTAAAGTGATATTGATTCTGAAATAGTATACATACACTCCAATACAATTCCACAATCATGGGAATGATATCATTGCTCGTGTGTACGTACAGAATACCGTCTCCACGATGTGATGCGAATCGTTTACATGATTTTCATTGCATAATGATTACATAAATGAATTTAGTGAATAAATATGATATATATTACACTAATACCATTATTTAAATGAGGTATCTATAACCTAAAAAGAATAAAAATAATTTATTTGACAAAACACGCATAAGAACAAAAAGTAATAAACACACGAATAACAAGTAGCAATGAAATATTACTAATAAGAAGCTAAGAATATGAACATATATTATATAGTAACAATGATTATTATTTTGGAATAAGTAAATGACATTATTTAAATCATTATACATGAGGTTCGGACACTTACGAAGCAAATCAGACCTAAGGTAAGGGACAATCTCACAATCTCAATTTTTATCCGAGATTATTTATACTTCAGAATTTACTGCGGAATATTTATCATCCACATCCATGTTTCCTCAATATGTAATATTATTTATATCCTCCTACAATTTTTAAATCCAATTTTACCCTTCTGTGATTTTTTAGTAAATGATATGAAAGGAATATTTTGTCGTTTTTCGTACGAGGTACTTTTTGACTTTTCCGACATAAGTACGAGAAGAATGTTTTTTATAACTTATACGGCATGAATGGATTTTTAAAACATTATTTCCAACAAGATTCCTTTACATGTTTTCAATTTTATTTTTAATCAAATTCTTTTAGTTTAAAATTGTATGACATGTTAAGGAAATATGTTTTTGAAGTAGAAAGGATATATTCCTCAAGAATGGAGTTCAAGTATTTTATCAAAATTATTTTATATCTAAGATAAAATAGGGTTCTATTTCTATACCTATTATTACATTTATTTTATTATGTTGTGATGGAATTATTTTTATGAATTCCTTTATCTTATATGAATTGTTTTATGATGTCACGATGTTTATGAATCCCGTTTTTATTACATGTGTTATGCAATGATGTATGATTTTTTTTATTTTGATGAACACATAAGAATGGTATCATTATGAGATGGGTAAAATCTATATATCCCTTCAATGCATTGGGTAATGATTGATATCTCATGAGATGGACATGGCTGGAATGGCAGGTTAATCCGGTTTAGTGAAACATCACTGAAATGAGGAGTGAACTCAGTTCAAAAATGGACTTTGTCTGCTAAGATATTATTGGAAATGAGTCTTGACTACTAATAAATGATTCTCTATGATTATATGTGTATTCCACAAAGTTTCATGTTTTAATTTATGATTATTGGGATTACATTTCACTACTATGATTTATCCCAAGTTACAAAATTATGATCTCTTTTGCAGGTTAAGATTTCTGAAATGATATGTTCTTATTAATATGATGCGATTGATATTTCTTTTTTTTACCCTTACTGAGCATTTGAGCTCACCATTTTGTAAGTTTTAATTCCTCAGCTCATGAAAAATGTTATCAAGTAGGATATTCCAAAAGGGACTCTAGATATGATGAAATAAATGGGAGACAACGTAGATGATTTATGAACTAGTTGTTTATGTTTCCCAGTTTCTAAAGACACTATAACTATACAGTCATTTCATGGTTTTGTTATATGTTGTAATATGTATGATTTAGTTTGATGTAATAACCATGTATGTAAATTATGGGTTGTTATTGTTGGGATCATAGGAAAGTTATAGTCACCCTTTGGAAACTAGGATGTGAAAGCCATTGTATGAACCCTAAGGATAAGTCTAAGCATAGAAAACAATCATAGTGTTTTAAATAAATGGCCACGAACAACCTATGATAAGACCTTAAGTGTGTAAATTTATTCACGATTATGTGTTTGTATAATTATAATTATTGTTTCTCACACTATTCTTCTTGGTTTTAGTCAATGGTTGGAACCCGAAGGAATAATGTTATTGCGGAATGCGATGGGAAATGCAATGATTGTCCCCCTGAGAAACCAAACATTATGGGAGTTGGAATGAAAAATCTTGTAGCCATGCTCACCCAACTTTCTCAAGATATGAATCATGCAGGACTTCCAAACAAGCAAAGGAAGGAGCAAAATTCTGTTGAATCCTTCATAAGGCAGCTTCCACCTTCATTTAGTGGGTCTTCTGATCCATTAGTGGCTGAACAATGGATCAGTACCACTGAAAAGATATTTTCAGTTCATCAATGTTCTTAACATGATAAAGTAATCTTAGTAGTATATCGTTTTTAAGGTTATGCTGATCAATGGTGGAATCTTATTCAGAATACGAGGCAAAGGGATGAAATTGAGTTCATGGAATGGGACGAGTTCAAGAACTTATTTTTCAATAAGTATTTCCTTCATATTATTCGAACCAAGATGGAGAAGGAGTTTCTTGAACTAAAGAAAAAGGATGATGAATCTGTTGGTGCCTATGAAGAAAATTTTACAAGACTTTCAAGGTACACTTATGGGATTATTATCCAACCCGAGAGTAAGATAGATCGATTCTTTAGTGGCTTAAAACCAAGTCCTCGAATGGAGTTAGCCATAAGGGACTTCAATAGCTACGAGGAAATTGTTCGATGTGCTCTCAAGGTTGATATGGAGATTGGAGTAACCCATCAGTCAAATGGGTTTGATAAGAAGAGGAAAATGGAATTCAAAGGAAAATATAAAGAGCACACTAAAAAGAAGATGAGTTTTCCCTTATGCTCAAAGTGTGGAAATAAACATGGAGGGAGTTGTCTTAATGGGACAAGTAGATGATTCAAATGTGTAAAGGATGGTCATCGAGCATTTGAATTCCGCAATGATGGGAAGAAGATGTCTAGTGATGCAAATAATGAAAAGGCTACACAGAGTGCACCTCCTACACATCAATGTTACAAATGCAGGGAAATGGGGCATTATGCCAATAAATGACTTAATACAAGGGTTGTTGATGATGATCAAAGTCAACAAACTCTTAAGGCCAAAGACAAAGGAATGTCACATGCAATTACTATCGGCGATGTGGAGTACGACAACGAAGTGGTGAATGGTACACTTACCATCCACTCTAAAGTAGAAAATATTTTATTTGATTCTGGATCCACCCACTCTTTTATTTCTGAAGAATTATCTAAGGGTATCACCATATTACCTCAACAATTAGATGTTAAGTTAGCTGTGACAACCCCTAATGAAAAAATAGTCACTTCAAAAGTTTATAATTCTTCTTCGATTGAAGTTTGTGGGAATGTGCTTCCTGCAAATCTTGTGATCCTTCCTATAGTGGAATTTTATGTGATTTTTGGCATGGATTGGATTTCTTTATATGGAGATCATATCAATTTCCAAAGAAGGGATGTCACATTTCATATTCCAGATCAATCTATGATCGTCTATCGATGCAAGGATGAACATAACCTTCCAGTGGAAATTTCTTCCATCTTATGGGTCTTGATTCCACAAATTGAAGGTTATTTATCTCCAATGGTTGGTGAGAAACTCACAATTAAGAATATGCCCATTTTACGAGAGTTTGAAGATGTCTTTCCGGAGGAATTTCTGGGTCTTCCACCAAATCATAAAGTAGATTTTTCAATAGAACTCATACCGAGTGCTTTGCCTATTTCAAAGACACATTATAGAATGGCCCCACTTGAGTTGCTGGAATTGAAGAAGAAACTCAAAGAGAATCATCATAAGGGATTCATACACCCAAGTGCGCCACCTTGGGGAGCACTAGTTCTGTTTGTTAAGAAGAAAGATGGATCAATGTGACTCTGCATTGATTATCAATAACTCAACAAGATCACTATCAAGAACAAATATCCTCTCCCATGCATTGATGACTTATTTGACCAACTACGCGTAGCTCAATACTTTTCCAAGATTTATCTTCGTTCAGGGTATCATCAATTAATGGTCAAAAGGGAGGATATACCAAAGATGGCTTTCCGTACAAGGTATGGACACTATGAATTTATAGTGATGCCATTTGGTCTTACTAATTCCCCTGCTATCATCATGGATCTTATGAATAGTGTCTTTAGAGACTATCTTGATTAGTTTGTGGTAGTCTTTATAGATGATATTCTTGTCTTTTCAAAGAGCAAGGAAGAACATGATGATCAATTGAGAATTATATTGATGACCCTGAGAAAGGAGAAGCATTATGCCAAATTTAACATGTGTGAATTTTGGCTTAAAAAAGTTGCATTTTTGGGTCACATAATCTCAAAATAGGGGATATCTGTGGATCCAGCAAAAACAGAGGTTATCGAAATATGCTTGAGACCAACAACAGTTACTGAGATCCGAAGTTTTCTTGGTTTGTCTGGATATTATCGATTTTTTGTGAAAGATTTTTCATGATTATATAATCCACTCACCAAGTTGACTCGGAAAGGAGTTATGTTTGTTTGGATGGTGGAATATGAAGATAATTTCAAGGAGTTGAAAAGAAGGTTATCCAGTGCACCTGTACTCACACTTCCTTATAGTGGAGAAAGGTTTGTGATCTACAGTGATGAATCCAAGAAGGGGCTAGGGTGTGTTCATATGAAAAATGATATGGTGACAGCTTATGCCTCATGACAGTTGAAAATCCATGAGAAAAATTACCCAACTCATGATTTGGAGTTAGCTACGGTAATCTTTGCATTAAAGATTTGGAGGGATTATCATTATGGATAAAGGAGAGATATTTATACCGATCATAAAATTTTAAAGTATATTTTCACACAAAAGGAGCTGAATATGCGCCAAAGAAAATGGTTGGATCTTATTAAGGATTACAAATGCTCAATTCATTACCACCCTGGGAAAGAAAACAAGGTGGCAGGTGCATTAAGTCGACAAGACCGTGCTAGCTTATCCATGATGAGGATCACAAAAGATCCAATATTTATGGATTTACAAAGGATGGATCTTGGAATTATAAAGGAAGGGGAAAATCACATCTTTCTCAAATGAATGTTCAACCATCTATGCATGTGAAGATTAAAGAGGCACAAAAAGAAGATATAGTGTTACAAAAGAAGGTGAGAAATGTTCCTGAATTCAACCTTGATTGTGATGGGATAATAAAGTCCAGGAATCGGGTTTTTGTTCCTCCCATCCCAGAATTAAAGAAGGAACTGCTGGATGAGGCTCATAGTTCTTCATTCTCTATTCATCTTGGAAGCATGAAGATGTATAGGGACCTGAAAGAGTACTTCTGGTGGGATGTCGTGAAAAAGATGTGGCTGAATATGTCTCTCAATGCTTGGTTTGTCAGCAATTTAAAGCTGGGAGACATAAGTCTAAGGGGATGTTACAACCATTAACCATACCTGAATGGAAATGGGAAAACATCACTACGGACATTGTCACCGGACTTCCAAAAACATCCAAAGGCAATAATGCTATTTGGGTCATAGTTGATCATCTTACAAAGTCTGCACACTTCATTTCTATTAGAGATGATTTCTCTCTGGATCAGCTTGCCAGGATATATGTAAAGGAAGTGGTAAGATTGCATGGAGTACCACCTTCCTTTATATATGATCGGGATAAGAGATTTACCTCAATGTTCTGGGGATGACTTCAGCAAACTCTGGATACATAGTTGAGTTTCAGCACTACTTATCATCCTCAGACAGACAGTTAGTCTGAGAGAACAATTCAAACTCTAGAAGATATGTTGAGAGCTTGGTCTATGGATTTCAAAGGTGTTTGGGATCAACACCTACCTTTGGTGAAATTTTCTCATAATAACTGCTTTCACTTTAGTATTTAGATGGCTCCTTATAAATCTCTCTATGGAAAGAATTGCAGGACTCCAACTTGCTGGGATGAAGTTGGGGAAAGAAAGCTATTAGGACCTGATCTTGTTGATGAGATGGCAGAAAAGGTCATATCAATTCACCAACACATTATAGAAGCTCAGATTCGACAAAAATTTTATGCCGACGATCGAATAAAATACCTAGAGTTTGAAGTGGGTGATAAAGTGTTCTTACAAATATCTCCTTGGAAGAGAGTAAAGAGATTTGGAAGAAGGGAAAGATGATCCCTAGATATATCGGTCCTTTAGAAATACTGGATCATGTTGGGAAGGTAGCTTACTGATTGGTGATTCCACCGAATCTCTCCCAAGTTCAAGTGTGATCCATGTATCTCTCCTGATAAAGTACATACCTGATCTGTCAAATGTACTCAGCTCATAAGTTGTACCGCTAGAGCAAGATCTTTCTTATGAAGAACAACCGATAGAGATTCTGGATCGTGGTGAAAAATAACTACGAAACAAGCCCACTCGCTTGGTGAAAGTTTTATGGAGGAACCACCAATTAGAAGAAGCTACATGGGAGCTTGAGGATATAATGAGGGAGATGTATCCTCATCTATTTGTTACAAAGTGAGGAATTTTGAGGGCGAAATTCATTTTAAGGGGGTAGAATGTAACACCCAAGAATTTTATGAGAAATATTTTGTTATTATGTTATATAAATAATCAAAATAATCTTTCAATACACACAACACTATCTTGGTTTTCTTTACATGAAACTGCGGCCTTCCTAGAAAGCTTGCATTGTACGAAATACCAAGTTTCACTAAACAATGATATGCTATTAAAATATTATTAAAACTAGCCGTTATGAATAGTAATACCCACTTTTTGAAATTTTTAAAATTTAATATTTCAAAATGGACTTCATTTTTGGTATGGGAATATCGAAATTATCCTAGGGTAAAATTTTGGAATATTTCTGAAAACTTTCAATTTTGGATGAATAGTGAAAACACTGAGTTACTATTTAAAAACCGACTTTTTATTTAAATAATTATTTATTTTATTTAAATTTATATTAGGTAAAAATTGATACATAATACCTATATAATATCAATACAATTCATTGGAGTCATTTTATAATAATTTTAGATATATAAAAATTTTATTGAACTTTTCACCGTCTTTTACCCATCTCCTAGGAGAATTTGAAAATTTACATAAAACGAAATTTTACAGATTCTATGAGTGAAATTTCAAAACTCTGAGAGACACGGTTAATATCAAAGACTAAAATGTGGTTCGATGAGATTAAAATAATTTTTGGTGAATAGTAACTTTTTACTTTTTTTAACCACGCTTAAAAGTAAATAGGGTAATTATGGGTAAATATGTTATTATTATTACCCTAAAACATGTCCTAATTCTACTGGATAAGTGTAAATCGACCAAAAACAACCTTAGGAATAACAGATGACGATTTATCCCCACTTGGATTAGATAAGGACATTTATTATTAATTTATTTAAAGAAGGGTTAAAATAGTTAAAATCAATGTTCAATAAGTAAATCAATTTTTATATAGGGTTAGAAATAATATAAATTCGACTATAAATATTCATTAAAAAGATAAAAATATTTAATACATAATGGTACATTATTTATAATTTTTAGACATTAAATAAGATAATTTATTTATGACACAAAGATGATGCAGTAATTATCTTATTAATGTAATATTGACATAATTGATGTTATAAATACCCAAATAAATGTAATTTGAGACTTTTTATTAATTACACTAATTTTCTAGAATAATATGACATGTTAGTATTAATTTTATTAACATTTTTAGAACCAATATTTCTGTTATGAGTTTCACAAAAATCAATTACCCAGTAGTGTCAAAATTGACATAAAATAGTTTTTAAATCAAATATTATATTATTAATTGTTATTTTATTCCTAAAAATATAATTTTCGGCCAAATGACTTATATAAGGTTATATATATTAATAAAAAACAACTTGGGGTTCGTTTGTCTTGATGTAGTAAGTTTATTAACCTTATAGTGTAAGAAAACAAAAAGACATGGTAAAAGTAAAATTATTTAACTTAAAGATAAATATAAATGATAAGGTTAAAATAGAACACTAAACTTGTCTAAATTCAATTGAATGGGAGTATTTCTACCCATACCCACCTTATTAAGAAATAAATCAATTTGGAGCTATTTAAAACCGAATATGACTTTATAATAAAATAATATTTTTAGTTTTTCCAAAGGTACCCCTCTCCTCTCTTATAAAAGGGCACCTCCTCCCTCTCTTCCACACACCACATCGAGCCTTCATGCTTGGAGAAACCCTGACAAATTCTCTTCTACACTTCCCTATAAATATCCTAGAGGTCCTGGTATTCTTGAAATACCAATTTTAGTGCCCTAAAAGGAGGTCTCGAAGAGGCGCTTCAAAGAAGAGGTAATGTCTGTTACCGATTCTTTCAACTTTATTTCATCTTACACTTCATCTTATTTAGTTGTTTCATTATGAAGTAATAACATAAGTATCACTAATATAATGATATGTTATTATATGTTTGAAACAACCCTATTTCACCATCTATCCATCCTATGGAAAACGAAATCACCGCGCGTGCATAAATACGGAATACTATCTCCGTGCCGTGGTGTAATCTATTTTCCACCACCACCTTACTTGGATTGGTATAATGGTATAAATAATAAATATATATATGATTATTGTAATGTGATATTGATTCTGAAATAGTATACATACCCTCCAATACAATTCCACAATCATGGGAATGATATCATCGCTCGTGCGTACGTACGGAATATCGTCTCCACGATGTGATGTGACTCGTTCTACATGGTTTTCATTGCATAATGATAACATAAATGAATTGAGTGAATAAATATGATATATATTACACTAATAAAATTCTGGAAATTAAGGATCTATAACCTAAAAATAATAATAATAATTTATTCGACAACACACGTATAAGAACAAAAAGTAATAAACACCTGAATAACAAGTAGCAATGAAATATTACTAATACGAAGCTAAGAATATGACCATATATGATATCATAACAATTAGTATGATTCTGGAATAAGTCAATGACATTATTTAAATCATTATACAGGAGTTTTGGACACTTACGAAGCAAATCAGACCAAAGGTAAGACAGTCTCGCTATCTCAATTTTTATCTGAGATTGTTTATACTTCAACATTTACTGGGGAATATTTATCATCCACATCCATGTATCATCAATATTTAATATTATTTATATCCTCCAAACAATTTTTTAAATCCAATTTGACCCTTCAGTGAGTTTTTAGTAATAGATATGAAAGTAATATTTTGTTGTTTTTCGTACGAGGTACTTTTTGACTTTTCCGACATAAGTATGAGAATAATGTTTCTTTATAAATTATACCGCATGAATGGATTTTTAAAACATTATTTCCAAGAAGCTTCCTTTACAAGTTTTCATGTTTATTTTTATTCAACTTCTTTTATTTTAAAAATGTATGACATGTTAAGAAAGGAAAAATGGTTTTAAATTAGAAAGGATATTTTCCTCAAGATTGGAGTTCAAGTGTTTTATAAAAATTACTTTCCATATATGATAATATAGGGTTCTATTTTATCCCTATTTTTACATTTATTTGATTATGTTGTGATGGAATTATTTTTATGAATTCCTTTATCTTATATGAATTGTTTTATGATGTCACGATTTTTAAGAATCCCATTTTTATTACATGGGTTATGCAATGTTGTATGATTTTTTGATTTTGTGGAACACATAAGAATGGTATCATTATGAGATGGGTGGGACCTATATATCCCTCCAATGCATTGGGTAATGATTTATATCTCAAGATATAGACATGGTTGGAATGACAGGTTAATCTGATTCATTGAAACAGGACTGAAACGAGGAGTGAACTCGGATTAGAAATGGACTTTGTCTTCTAAGATTGTCTTGGCAATGAGTTTTGACTACTAACAAATGATTCTCTATGATTATTTGTGTATGCCTCAATGTTTCATGTTTTATGTTATGATTATTGGGATTACATTTCACAAATATTATTTATCCCATGTTATGAATTTATGATCTCTTTTGCAGGATATGATTTCTGAAAGGATATGTTCTTATGAATATGATGTGATTTATATTTCTTTTGTTTTCCCTTACTGAGCATTTGAGCTCACCCTTATGTATGTTTTCATTCCCCAGGTCATGAAGAAGGTTATTAAGTATGATATCCCAAAAAGGGACTCTAGATATGATAAAATAAATGGGAGACAACGTAGATGATTTATGAACCAGTAGTTTATGTTGCCCAGTTACTAAAGACACTATACCCATACAGTCCTTTCATGGTTTTGTTATATGTTTTAATAAGTATGCTTCAATTTTGATGTAATAACCATGTATGTAAAGTATGGGTTATTATATGGTTGTTTGTGAGGCCCAGGTGTGTGCGGGAAGGGATGGATGGTTGTGAGGCCCATGTGTGTGCGGGCAAGAAGAGCGTGGTAGAGTCAAGAAGTTTGCGGTCAGGGATGAGAAGCTAGCTAGTGGGGGAAATAGTAGTGTGGGGTACCCAATTTCTATGTTCTTTACTATTATCTTACTTCTTGTGTTATTTGGTGAGCGTGGCCGGTGAGGTGGGATGGATATATTCTTTGATAGATGATGTTTCTTCTGCTTCTCACAAGACATTAGGACGTCTCCTCACTTGTTCACGAGAGCTTTATGTTTTCCTACTGAGTATACATTGTATGCTCACCATACATTTACTTTCAGGTTTCCAGGAGGGATTCAAAGGTCGTGTGGGACCTTACTAGTCTGGATGTTGGAGGTGTTGTTGGTCATTGTTGAATTATACATTGCCCTTTTCCTTTCCTGTTGGGTATTTTGCATGTCCTTGTACTTTTTTAATTTTATTATTAAAACATGCATGTAGTTTGGTTTTTTACCATGTGTTTTCTATACTTGTTGGTGTCTGGTTTTGACTCATTCTATATCTAAATCTTGGTTAAAAAATGCGTAATGCCTCTTATATTGTGAAAATGGTGTACCCTTGGTTATAGTCTCCCCTCTGGAGCCTACCGGAGGTGGGACTCGGGGGTCATTATCTCTCCTTCAACATAAAGAAGGATGGTATTGGAAATCTGTTGTCCCTTGCCTCCTTTTTGATGAAGGCGGGTCGTGACAGAATGGTATGAGATGGAGGATGGGGGATAGGATGGATTCTGGAGTTAGGCACAGTGAGGATTGCATGGGATGGTAGGGAAACAATGTTAGGTGTTCATGGTTCGTGAAATAGACCAGGGAGGACCAGCTAGGACAAGAGATTTCAAGGCCCCATGTGATCTGATGCAAGGACTCTGAGCCTATAAAATGGCCAAGTGAGACTACATTTATTGCAGGGTAAAGACCCCGGATAAGGTACATGAATATACTGATTGCCTTTTTTTGACTAATTTGGGGCACCTTGGGGAAAAAATTTAATAATAATAATAATTCCCTTGCTACTCGATCTAAGGAATGCTTTGTTTACCTTGTAGCTATGGAACCCGAACGGTATTCGTGAGTGACTCGGGCGGTTGAGGCCCAGTGGATCAAGGCAGTTGACCAGCAGAGGTTTGACCAAGATGAGGATGATGACTTCTAGTAGAGGAATATGTGCTCCTTTCAGCGAAAAACCCTCATGAAGTACGAGGCCAGTGTTTCGGAATCAGTAGCAGAGGGATGGCTCGAGTATCTATCCATCACCTTCTCTTTGATATGTGCTCCAAGGGTGTACTGGGTTCCATTGGCTGTCAGTCAGCTGAGAGGAGTAGCGCGTCAGTGGTGGACGCTTTTCCTAGGAGAGAAGATAGAGGAAGAGGTTTCATGGGCCTGTTTCAAGAAGGAATTTCATGAGGAGTAACTCTCCTCTACGGCGAAGGCCGAGAAGAGACAAGAGTTTCTCTCCCTTCCACATGTAAACATGTCATTGAGGGAGCCAGAGATCAAGTTCAATGATATCTTGTGCTTTTCCCCGGATCTCTTTCTGGATGAGGAGTCTTGGGAAAGACGGTTAGAGGAGGGACTTTGTCCTTCTCTTCAGTACGATGTCACTCCCTTCACTCTTCCGACGTACCTAGTAGTGAAAAATATGTCCAACATAGTAGATAGGATGCACTCGAAGGGAGGAACACCACGAGAAGGGAACCAGCTGAGTTCATCAAAGGGGAAGGTGGTCATCAGTAGGTCTCCAGCTACAGGGCCTTCCAAGTTTCGACAAGCAGGGATTGGGCCTCATCAATTCCAGTCCCTAATTTTAGGCCCTCACCCTTTTTCCACAGTTCCAGGACCAAAGTGTTTCTCTTGCGGAGTTTTTGGGCACGTCCAGAGCAGGTGTCCGACTCGAGCTCCACATGGTGGAGATGGGAAGTTCCAACACCCACCTCCACATCATCCGTTGCCGGCGAGGCCTTTCCAGCAGCAGTAGCAGCCCCCTAGGCCTCCGAGGGATGACCTTGTGGGAGGAGACCGACACCAGGATGCTCCTCAAGGACCTCGACCAAGGCATGATCATGAAGGTGGTTGACAGCAGCGAGGCAGAGGAGACGGGTGTGCGCAGTTTTACGCCACAGAGTTAGTAGCTCTAGTGAGACTAGAGGTCGTTCGAGGTACGATCAGTTTATTTAGAACTCTTGTTTCTGCCTTTTTTGATTCGGGAGCTTCGCACTCCTTTGTTACACCTGAATTAGCCCATGCTCTGGGTCTGGATGCCGAGAGACGTTTTGTGCCCCTAGTGTTGAGAACACCAGTTGGGGGTCAGACCAGTGTATCTTACTTTTTCTGTGGATTTAGACTGATTTTGGGACCGCATCAGTCCAGTGGAGACCTTTTTTCATTGAACATGCAGAAATACGATTTCATTGTTGGCATCAACTGGTTATTCTCCGTGCATTCCATAATAAACTACTATCAGAGAAGGATTGAATTTCCCAACAAGGATGGAAAACGTGTGGATTTTTTTGGGGAGAATAGTTATCATGTGGGGAGTCGACACGTTGATCCACTCCTTTCTATGCTGGACGGGGTGTCAGTGGAGTCGGAGGACGCATGGAAGATGGATGTCCCAGAGGTTGGGAGAGAATTCCCTGATGTCTTTCCTGATGAGGTTGTGACTCTACCCCCTCAACGTGACGTTGATTTTGGGATAGACTTACAGCCTAGTGCCTGTCCGATATCGATGGATCCTTAACAGATGACACCTTATAAGATGCAGGAGTTGCGGAATCAGATTGATGATCTGATGGAGATGGGCTTTGTTTGAACCGGTGTGTCACCATGGTGTGCTCAAGTTTTGTTCAAAAATAAGGCAGATTGTAGGCTACGACTATGCATAGACTACAAGAGGTTGAATTAGATGACGATCAAGAATCGATACCCCCTCCTGAGGATAGACGACCTTTTCAAAAAACTAAGGAGAGAAGGTTGGTTATCTAAGATCGATCTACGGTCCGGATACCACCAGTTGAGAGTGAAGGAAGGTGATATCCAGAAGACGGCTTTCAGGTGCGGATATGGCCACTTTGATTTCGTGGTCATTCCATTTGGCATTTCAAACACACCAGCTATGTTCACCAGCTATGTTCATGACCCTCATGAACACTATCTTCCGAGAGTTTCTGGACCAATTCGGTGTGGTGTTCATCGACGACATCCTTATCTACTCAAGATCAGCGGAAGAGCATGTTGAGAATCCTAGGGTAGTTTTGTGAGTCCATCATCACCTCCATCTTTATGGGAAACTGTCCAAGTGAAAGTCGTTAATGTGATAAGTACATTTCCTTGGACACATTGTGTCTTAGAAGGGAATAGAAGTAGACCCGTCGATGGTCGAGGCAGTCTTTTCATAAGAAGAACCCAAGAATGTGGTGGATGTTCGTATTTTACTTGGTATGGTAGGATATTACTGGTGGTTTGTGCCCAACTTCTCTCGAGTTGTAGCTCTACTGACATCTTTGACTAGGAAGAACCAGGCCTTCGCGTAGAGCGACCTATGCCAGATAGCTTTTGGCTACCTAAAGGAGAATATGGTTAGTGCACTAGTACTCTGATTACCAGAGGAAGGGGTGTTGTTTGAAGTGTTTTGTGATGCTTTTGGCCTTGGTTTGGGATGTGTACTGATGCATTAGTGAGGAGTGGTCTTTTATGGGTCTAGGCAGTTACGACCTCATAAACCTAACTATACCACCCACAATCTAAAGCATGCGGACGTGGTGTTCGTATTGAAGTTGTGGCGACATTATCTCATCAGAGTGCGCTTTGTGGTCTTCTCAGATCACAATATCTTGCGTTATGTCTTTTCCCAGTGGGATCTGAACTTGCAGCATCGGAGATGGGTTGAGTTCCTCCAAGATTACGATATCGAGATCTCATATACTGAGGGCAAGGGAAATTTTGTGGCTGATTCCCCAAGCAGGAAATCACAGAAGGATGTATTTCGGGAATCTACAGATGCTCGTAGAGTGATGGAAGAGTTAGAGGCCTTGCATTAGGATACAAGGGTCAAAGGTGGAAGAGGTTGTCTGTTTCAGATGATTGTAGTTTCCTCTTTAGTGGTGCAGGTGGATGAGTCTCAGTGGGGGGACTCAGATGTGAAGTGATGGGAGATTGTGTTTATCAGGGAAATGCTCCTGAGGGATGGTCAGAGGATGGTTAGCATCAGATGCTTTTCTGTGGAAGGATTTTTGTTCATGAGATGATGTGTAAATGTGTTCTCCATGAGTTTCATGGCTCGACTTTAGCGGTACAACCTGGGGTCTCAAAGATGTACCAAGGTATGAGGGGACAGTTCGGGTGTCTTGGGGTAAAGCGGGCAGTGGCAGAGTTTGTGGCTAATTTCCTAGTGTGTCAGCAAGTGAAGGCTGAACAACGTTTTCCTGGAGGGTTGTTACAGGCTTTCGATTTTCCTGAGTGGAAGTGGGAGGACATATGGATGGACTTCATCACAAGGCTACCCAGGGCTTAGGGAGGCTATGATGACATCTGGGTAGTGGTGGATCGGTTGTCAAAATAATCACACTTCTTGGACATTAAGGATTCCATCTCGATGAGCACCTTAGCCTAGAGGTACGCCGATGAGGTGGTGTGGTTGCATGGGATACTGAGGTCTATTGTCTCCGATCGAGACACGCGGTTTACCTCATGATTATGGAGGGGATTACATCACACCTATGGGACACAGCTATGCCTTAGTACTACATTCCACCCTTAGATAGATGGAAAACAGAACAAACGATCCAGATGTTGGAAGACATGTTGCGGGCATGTGTTCTAGATTTTAGGGGATCATGGTATGAAACTTGACTGTGGTAGAGTTTTCTTATATCAATAGCTTCCACTCCACTATTGGCATGACACCGTTTCAGGCCTTGTATGTAAGGTCGTTTCGTTCTCGAATTTGCTGGACAGAGATTGGGGAAGCAGCTGTTCTTGGGCCAGAAGTTGTGCAGGGAACCACAGAGATGGTTCAGCTCTTGCGTGAGAGGATGAAGGCATCCCAGGACTGGTAGAAGTATTATACCGATAGTATGAGGATGCCCTTGGAGTTTGAGGTTGGAAATCATGTGTTCTTGATGGATTCCCCTCGATGTGGGAAGAGAAGGATTGGGAAGGGGAGTAAGCTCTCCCCTAGGTTCATCGGACCTTTTGAGGTGTTGGGATGAGTTGGTGAGGTGGTGTATCAGCTGGTATTTCCACCTCAGTTGGAGAAAGTTCACAACGTCTTTCACGTCTCCCAGCTTCGTCGATATATACACGATTACTCCCATTTCATCGATTGGGGATAATCTGATGTCGAAAATGATGTGACCTTCATAGAACGACCAATCGAGATTGAGGATCGTAAAGAGAAAGTGATTCATGGATGAATTATCCCCTTGTTTCATGTGTTGTGGATGCATGGTGGCCTGGAAGAGAGAACATGGGAGCGGGATACCTAGTTACGCGTTCATTATCCAGAGCTATTTTGACTTCCCTGTTGTTGTTTTTGTTGTTCTGAGTATTGTTGAGATGTTTCACCTTGTGATTTAATATATGAAATTCTTGTTCTGCTTGTTTTGACACCGACTATGTGATGATGGAAAAAACCTGGCTGCTAATCAAGGTGCATTAATGTGGATGCGATTAATCCCATGCGGGCGAGTCAATGCTGCCCAAAGAAGATAATATCCAGACATGTAGAAAGGGACTCCCTCACTCAGGTGTTGGAAAGTGTGATCCTTGTGCATGATGTGAATGTTTGTGGTTGATAACTCATGGGGGAGTTTTCCTGGATGTAGGGGGGTTCTATTCAAGATTTTGAACAACTCGGGGGTTTTCCCCTGAGATGTATCTTTAGAGGGTTGTTTTTTGGACCCCTCTTTTCTCATTTCTGTTTGGATCTTATATTCTCATGGACGGGAATAGTTTGAGAAGTATCTGATGTAATGGAATGGGGTTTTGGGGTCCATTACTTTGTGAAAATATGATGTTTGGGGTATTCTGGGTGGTCTGGAAGGCCATACTAGCTTCTCGATGAAGCTTCAGACTCCTAACGGTGGCCTCGGCCTACCGGTAGCCTCTGCCTACTGGTAGCGTCGGCCTACTGGTAGCTCGACCTACTGGTATCCGGGGCCAACCGGTGGCCTCGGCCTACCAGTAGCCTCAGCCTACCGGTGGCCGTAGCTCGGCCTACCGGTAGCATCAGCCTACAAGTGGCCTCAGCCTACTAGTAGCCCCGGCCTACCTGTCACCTCCACCAACCGATATCTTGGTCTACCGGTAGACCAAGCCTACCATTGACATCTCCACGGGTTTTCTAGTAGTGCCTCCTTTTTTCACGAATTGGGTTATAAACCCTATTTTGACACCGTTAAGCCTATTTTAAAGCCCATTAATGGTATTTAGTTAAATTAATGGTGAGTTGTGCATCTATTTTAACTGCACCGAAGGGTGGGGACCTTTTAAGTTATGTGTGGGGTGGCCCAGCCGCGTATTTAACCCACGATCCCGATTTTTCAGCGGTTTCGAGTTTTTCTCCATATCTTAATCATCCCGAGGATGCTGTATCTCATCCTATATGACCCAAATCTTCTCTTCTCCCTAGGTTTATTTTTTTTTTCTATCACCCTGTGCTCATAATACCCTTCCCCTAAACGAGTTGAACCCCCACAAAGGTTTCCTTGATCGCGTTCCATAGAGTTCTTACTACTCCTAATTTCCAGTTTTCACGCGAGGACTTAACGTCGATCCTTGATCAATAAATTCGGGATATTCTCCTTCATCTTTCGTTTCTGTGCATCATGATGGGGGGGGGTATGATTTTGTCTCTTTGTGAATTGATGAAACCAAATTAATGATGAAAATTAATGGACCTCTAAAGAAAAAAGGGGGTGTGAATGATGTTCTGTTGTATTCTTTTATGTTTATATGTGTTGTGAATTATACGGGCCTATAATCACTAAAAATCATAGCTGTTCGTAGAATTTCTTTATGCACTAATGAACATGGGTTCCCCTGGATATTTAAATAAACGTAACATGGAATTTTTTAATTACGTATACTCGGTTAAATAAATAGAAAGCATCGAGATCAACCCTTTTCTGTGATAACTCCAGTTAAAGCTCAGTGGAATTGAAACCATGGAGTGTGTTAAATCTTTTAAATATGAAAATACTTCTAAGTTCCTGCATTGTGTTGGTGTTAGTGGTTTGGTTGCTTTCTTTCACGAGTATAGATAGCTGGGGTGATATGGGTTGGGATGGGATCCCCTGTTGTTATACATTCACTAGTTGTGAATCTAAGGCTGTGTGGTTGCTCAACTGTGACACGAATTCGGGTGGGATATTCTGTTGTTGAGGAATTATTGGATCGTGGATTTTTGGGACATGGAGCTGTGTCTTGGGGTTTTTTTGTTTCCAGTACATCAAGGGATCTCACATTCTCCCTAGTTGTTGTGACTTTACAAGTTAACCGGGTGTGAATGCTTAAATTTTTTCCGACATTTTTCTTTACGATATTAATTGTTGGTTCATCTGTGGTTGTGCCTGTTAGTTTCCCAGTACTGAAGGGATTAAATCACTCTGAGCTGTTATTAAATGATACTTGAATAGGGAAACATGGAACTTTTTGTCGTGTTCCAGTTTTCAGAGGTCGCAGTGCTTGGGAACTTGCTTGTATCTGTTGAGGAGCCACAGGTTCGGCTGTGTGTTGGTATATATATATATATATATAACTGTATGTTTTGTGTTTATTCTCACCCCACCCATGTTGGGAACTTTGTTTCAGACACCCCATTTCATGGGGAAGGGTGTTCCCACCTAGTTACTCTCCTTACTACTCCCTCTTCCCTCAGCTGTGATGGCTTGAGGCGACCTTACACCCAAGATTTTTCAGGAAGGTTTTGATTGATGTGTTGTTAGCCCAGGACTCTATGGGAATGTTTGTTTTCCATGGTGTCTTCAGGATGAGGCCCAGGTGTTTGCGGGAAGGGATGGATGGTTGTGAGGCCCAAGTGTGTGCGGGCATGGATGTATGGTTGTGAGGCACAGGTGTGTGCGGGAAGGAAGAGTGTGGTAGCGTCAAGACATATTCTGTCAGGGATGAGGATCTATCACATGGGGGAAATAGTGGTGTGGGGTACCCAAATTCTTTGTTCTTTACTATTATCGTACCGCTTGTGTTATTTGGTGAGCGTGGCTGGTGAGGTGGGATGGATACATTCCTTCATAGATGATGTTTCTTCTGCTTCTCACAGGACTCTAGGACGTCTCCCCACTTGTGCATGACATCATTAGGTTTTCCAACTGAGTATACATTGTATGCTCACACTATGTTTTCTTTGAGGTTTCTATGAGGGCTTTGGAGGCTGTGCGGGACCTTACTAGTCTTGACGATGGAGTTGCTATTGGTCGTTGTTGGATTCTAATTAGCCTTTTTTCCTTTCCTGTTGGGTATTGTCGAGTCCTTGTACATTTTTCAGTTTTATTATTAAAACAGGCATGTAGTTTGGTTTTTATCTTGAGTTTTCTATACTTGGTGGTGTTTGGTGTTGACTCCATCTTTGTCCCAATCTTGGTTAAAAAATGGTAATGCCTCCCATATTGTGAAAATGTTATACTCTTGGTGCTAGTCGCCACTCTGGGGCCTACTAGAGGTGGGACTCGGGGGGTCATTATCTCTCCTTAAACAAAAAGAAGGAAGGGCTTAGTAATCTTCTATCCCATCCACCCTTTCAGTGAAGGTGGGTCATGACAGACAAACACTCATAACTTCTATCCTTATCTCATCATCCTTATTATGTTGTTTATTATTTTTAGTTTTCGAGCATTGTGTGTGTATCTGTTTAAAAACACACACTATCTCCTACATTAAATTGAAATATAAAAGATATCCTTTCTCAAACTACTTTTTACACTTCTTTATACCCACATATATGTGTGAAAGAGGTCCCTGTGTGGCATGGTAGCTTGTACCCTTGAAGAACTGTAGAAGTGGTCATGTGACATGGACAATAATGTGTACTGTTTTTACCCCGATCCAGGGTGTGGATCATGTTTATGAATATAAATTGTTTAATTATAGGTTATCACCATGTGGAGTGGATTATGTCACAGATTTAGACTGAACCACTTCTTTTATTTTCGTTTTGTTACTTAATTTAGTCTTTCTCTATATTACTGAGTAATTCAGAAGTCACTAAATTTTCATTGATAGTTAATCTTGGAATGAAGATATAATTTATTTTATTTACTAAAATATATTCAAATGTAATATTAATAACTAATATTATGATTACTGAGAATTAATAAATATTCTCTGATGTTATTTAAACAATAAAAAACTCATAACTGTATTACTTTGATTAACTAGGTTGTATTAAATTTTATTGGTGGACCCTTTTAGGAATAATTTTTAAATAGAAATTATTATAGATACTCAATTCACCCCCCCCCCCACATATTGAGTCATCTACTCAGACCAACAGAAGAGAAATCTGACTATTATTTTCTAATGAAGAGTTATAGAGAACTTGTTCGGTAGAAAGTTGATTGCCAAAAATCCTTAAATAGTTGTTATGAACATTTTCATTGATATCATAAAAAATAAATATAATAGGCCAAAATAATTTTACCAATTTCATTTTCCGGGAGTTATATAATTATTCCTATAATAACTAGGATATTCATTTTAAGTATGGATCTTCATTTCAAGTAGTTTTTTAGGAAAAAAGGATTATCTAAAATTTATATAAGTACATGAAATGTACTTTTGAGTACACAGAATGTATCTAGTTTCCGCGTGTAGCCGTGTAATAGCTATGTAATAGCCGAGTACATGGCTATGTAGGTGACCTGGAATACCGCCTAAAGCATGGGCCGTTTGAGCTAGTAAAAGGTGTGTACATTAAATGAACATGCCATGTACATTTCTTTTTATTTGATGATTTAGACCAGGGATGTGTCTCATCTTTAGAAAATACATCTTCCCCCCTCATTTCATACATGAGAGAGACGGAATGCTGAAGATCTTCGAGCTCATCCTGGTTCTCTGTCCAAGCTCAAATTGAGACACTCTCGGGTGTGTTGGATTCTCGCCGGTGAGATCCCTCTATCCCTAGAGCCCCACTTCCAAATTCCATTTCTCTCATGGGTTATTCAAGGTTTAATGAATTTATCCTTTTTTTATATTTACACTGTTCTAGGATAATTGAATGGCCAATGTTCAAGATTTATCATCATATAACATTGAGGTGGGTGGTTTGTTCCTTTATTTGGTAGTGTTTGTATGATATATGTTTAATGTTCCTGATACCCATGTTGGGGGTGTTGCGTGATTTGGAATTTGAACATGTCTAATGTCTGACATGGTTTTCTTATTTGATTAAGGGTCGTTTCATATTCATAATATTGTATACCCTTTTTATGGGACACCCCATGGTTGTGTTCCCTTGATTAATCGTTTATGGCTGTTTTTCCTAGATTGCCTATGAGGCATACCTTGTTTCCATGTCTTGAAGTGTTTTGGAAGGGGTTGATTGATTATATGTATATCATGTGTTATTCTTGTGAAATTTATCATTGTAGTTTTTATATACTATATGATCTTCTTTGAAATGATATGCACTCAGATCTTGCAATGGATAATGAGAGCCTTGTACAAGGAAAACTATAGGGGTTTCCATGTTTATTAACACAGGACCGTGAGATCATTGGTGTTGATTTTTACCCAGGGGGTATTTAATGTGAGAGATACCTAGTGGTCATTTATGTTTTTTATACTATTTTGACCCTGGGTTTATTGACCGTGAGATATACCTGGAGGTCGCGTATAAATTGTTGATACTATGTTGACCCATGGGGGTAATGACTGTGAGAACAACCTAGAGGCCATGTATAAATTATTGATGTTATGTTGACCTGGGGTATTGACCATGAGAGATACCCATAAGGTTGTTATCATTACATAGTTCTATGTTAAACCAAATGGGTTAGACAATGAGGGCTTTCCCATAGGGTTGTTATGAATGATTTATTGTTGTTGGTGAAGAGTCTTCCAAGACAAAGCACGATCTTGGACTCAGTCATACCTGGTTGTTTAGATGGCCTTCTGAGACATCTATTATTAGTATTATATAGAGTGATACAGAACTTATTCTAGATCATATGATTCATTATTCAAGGGTTTTAATAATTATTAGATGGAAATAAATGTAATTAAAAACTATATGATTGTTTAATTTTGAATAATTATTAGATTATTGTTTCTTTTTTCATACTGACTACTATATATATTCATTGAATTTTAGGCATAGATCTTTTCATGGTTTCCTTCTTGTATTCTTTTCACGACCTATTTTAGTCATGATTTTGGACCCCAAAAGATAATATTATTGTTAGCATAGATAAGGGTATGTTCTCTTCGTCATCAAGTACTTGATTACTATAGGAGATGGAGATCATGGGACCAAGATGAGGTTTGCGATGCTATTGGAGTTAATTTCTTTCCTATACATTGGTTTTTTTATTTTATTTCCAGCATTATGAATTTTTTGGATTCTTTCTTAGACACATGTGACATGCATCAATTATATATTCTTTAGTTTTTATATTACCATCCATCTTCAATTGTTTGCTTTTATTGTGTGGTATTGCCGCTTCCTTTATAGTTTATTACATTTTATTCTGCTTTGTATACTCTACCAATAAGGTCATATTTTCCCCACTATCATTCCTTATCCCTCACTACTATTTAGCAGCCTCTGGAATTTGGGGAAATACGCTTGAGTTCATGTGACCAACTCAGTTCAGGGCACCTTTGGGTGGCACCCGGAAATAGGATGTTACATAGTTGTATCATAAGAGTTTATTTTCAACTTTGTCTTACTGTTTGGAGCCTATAGACATGGATATAAAGGAATGGGTAGATTGTAATAAGCTGTTCTCAGGAGTAGCTAACCAGTGTATAGGGAAAAGCCAAGTTACCTCAAATATTGAAATTTTTCTAGTTATTCAATAGGTATAGTTGATATGATTTCACTATTGGGTGACACACATGATTTTTTCTATTGTGATGTATGCCATTGTGGTTCTATTTCAGTTGAATATCGATGATATGAGGGTATTCCATCTCGTGCATCATATAGGCACTTGATAGAGATCATGTTCCATGAATTTATTGTTATACCATTTAGGGTGCATTATTTATTGCATGTTGTTGTGATAGATGTTATGCTAGATATTTATGTTGTTATGATATATTACATGAATTAATACCTGCTATTTTGATAGGGTATTGGAATATGTAATGTTTCATTTGAAAGGATTCCAAACATCGGTCCTTGAGGTGTTATGGACCCTTATGGATTTGAATTTGGTGGATTATGTTTGAACTTTAATTTAATTTTGTCATGTTGTGATTTGAATAAGGATGAAAAACATGGATTCACGGGAGTATGGGCACTCATGGGTAATAATTTATCACTCCTTTGATAAAATTATGATATTTTAAGGGTTCTGGAGGAGTTTCAATGGCCTACTATCTAGAAACCCAGACAACACGACATGTGATGTAATGAATACATGCCATGTGTTCTTCTGTTCTAGAAGAAACAAATTTTCATAAGTACACATCATGTACCATATATACATGTAGCATAGCATTTGACCATGTCAATAACTATGTGATAAAATACACAGGGTTGATAAATATTTGGTAGAACATGTCATGTACTGGGAGTACATGTCGTTCCATAACGACTGTGAATCCGGCAGGGTGGCCAACAACACTGGTGGATGAAACTTAGGTTGTACATTCCATGTCTCATTTATGAATTATGTGTGAAGTTGTCCATGTATATGAACATGTGAATAACATTATGGGTTCATAGAATTTAGGTAGTACATGACCTGTCTAGGGTGAACACACGATGTATTGTTACCCAGGAGAGAATCGTGTGGTTTGAGCCATGTAAATGTACATGTGAATGAGGAAAAATTAAAGTACATGTTGTGCCTAGAGTAAACATGCCATGTAGTGTTAACCATGATATAACTATGTGTATAATGCTTTTTGAAGTACTTGGGAAGGATATAAATTAAATGTACACGTTGTGTCTCAGATGGAACACGCTATTTGTAAGGGGTGTTACACAACCAGGTTGGAAGAGGTGTACACCCATATTAAAATATTAAGGGAACACGTCGTGTAATGTTTATATACGATGTGTAACCTTATTTTTTGAAACATGAATGACTTTTCTCCTGTTCCTAGTTTGTTCTTATAATATGATGTCCTTGAAAATATTGAACAGAGGTGTGCGCTTGACCTTGCATAGTTATGCAACAAAAAGGTCCTCCAGTTTTACGTTAGGTACATGACAATGATTAGACACTAGAAATGGTAAATCAGGGACTAACAACAGATCCTCTCATCATTACCATTATTTCACTATCTATTATAACAGACATAGGTGTTGATGCACATTTCTGTTAAGGTGTTATGAGGATGATGCAGACATTCTAGGGAGCACCGCATCCCACCCACGACAATGGAAGAGTTGACGTGGGTGTTCTAGTAGCAACATCCTCCCACTTTTTCAAGGGATGGAGGACCACAGGCTGTGGAGACCTAGTTGGAGGTAATGCTTGATATTTTTGGGCATCTGGAGATGCCTCCAGAGAGAAGTGTGAAGCTCGCAATGTACAAGATATGTGATTCATCCAAGATATGCTGGGATGTTGTTTTCTAGGAGGGAAATCATTAGGATATGGCTTGGGAATAGTTTCGTATGAAGTTCTATGATTACATTTACCCTAAGACGTTGAGGGTAGACTGAACCTGAGCGTTCATTAATTTTATGCAGGGAACCCTTTCAGTGATGGAGTGCTCTTATCGTTTTTTAGAGCGTCAGGGCTTCGCAGTTGTTCTCGGAGGCGACGAGTTATCTTTAGCTATGTGGTTTGAGGATAGTCTCAGGTATGACATCTGATTATTGGTGAATTTTATCTTGGTGTCTTTAGTTACTTCTAATGTTTACCATTCACTTATTACTGAGTACAATATAAGGGTGTTGGGAGCTTTTAGCAAAGGAAGTTCAGCATCCGGGGTTGGTACTCCTTCATTTGATAGACGGAAGCATCATAGGGATCCATTTTTTGGTGTTTACACTAGAATTGATGTTACTATAGGTAACCATGTGAGGTGTTGCCAATGTGGGAAGAGTGGACACATGAGACCTCAGTGCTCGAGAGACCCAGTCGAGTGCGGATCCTATGGTAAGATGGGTCATCTTCAGCATTTTTTCTGGTTTTTCCCACTAGATTATAGTGAGATGTGATCAATTATGACTCCACATTCAGGATCAGGACCAGTAGTTTCACCTCATTCTGGGAACATGAGTTCATTATTCCATTTTGGCTAAGAAGGTGGTCGTGGAAATGGTATCCAGATGACAGGTTTTTAGCGACAACAAGGAGGATCAACTCATGATAATTAGGTAGGGTCGTAGGGCCACAATATAAATTAGAATTTTTCTATGTATCATTCCATGTATGAGAAATATCCCAAACACTCAATAGTTAGAGG
The DNA here is from genome assembly GCA_963277665.1 of Viscum album. Lineage (NCBI taxonomy): Eukaryota > Viridiplantae > Streptophyta > Magnoliopsida > Santalales > Viscaceae > Viscum > Viscum album. The sequence goes on along the minus strand of OY728159.1, from coordinate 412,913,556 downwards.
TAATATTCTAGTTGATTATGTTTTATCATCTCCTCTTTCTAATACAGTGGATTCCAATAGTTTTAAAAAAAATTCCATGATATAGAGACTTGGGATTTGTATCAATACTTGTGGCGATCTTATTATGGGACATCTATGTCTTAAATATGATTGGCTTCGATGCCATTCTATGAATGGACTGGTTGATCTTATTTCAGGCCATCCTTGAATGCTACAATTGTTGAGTGCGTTTCACTTCACCAGAGTGAAGGTCTTTTATACACATAAGTGAATGGGATGTCCAGGCTAGCACAGCTGGACCCAAGAATCATGGGATGCAGGAAATTATAGAAATGATTTCTAGTTTATATCTAGATGACCAAGGGACTTCACAGATGGTCTTTTCATAAGTGGTGGATCATTTCAGATATGTCTTTATAGATGACATTTCAGGTTTAACTTTAAAGCAAGAGGCTAATTTCTCTATTGATCTTATGCGAGGTGTGGAACCACTATCCACACCTCCTTATATGATGGTCATACAAGAGTTAGCGGAGCTCATGAAATAGTTATAGGAGTTGTAGTTGTAAGAACCCAGATATTCGTTTCAGGTAAGTTTTTCCATTTCTTGTCGTTTTTGAGAAAATAAAAGAAAATATACAAATTTTCTAAGTATAGGTTTTTTACTTTATGAGTACACACCATGTACTTTCCTCCCACATGAGGCCGTGTGCTGGCCATGTCTGGGCCACAAACACGGTGTGTAGCTGTGATTTGGAGGCCGCTTAATGCGGTGTACAGAAAGGGTGAGTACACGTCATGTACTCATGAAGTACACGTCGTGTACTTTTCTTTTTATTTTATTAATCAGACCGGGGTCACGTCTTAAACGTATTTTCATCTTCTTCTCCACCTAATTACATCCACAGAATCTAAGGAGGCCGAATCCTCTCCGAGCCACTGATCCGTCATCAGTCATCTGAATCGAACGTTGTCAGTTGAAATAGAATCACATCGGTGAGTTCTTGGTTCTTCTATGGCCACGTTTCCTGATTCCTTCTCTACTGACACTTATTTGAAGTTGAAAGTTTTAGAAATTTTTACAGATCTTCTCCATTATAGGCTGCTTCATAGGCCGAGGTTCAAGTATATCGATATTCTAGGATCGAGGTAGGTGGTTTGTTTCCCAACATTGAATGTCTTTGAGTTTTTGGTGCAAATGTGCCATATACCCATGTATCGGGTATCTTGGGTTAGGATTTTGATCATGTATTGTTATCTACCTTAGATTTCATGTATTCTTGAGGTTATTAGATGATTGATAATTTCTCGTTATCATGTTTGAGGATCACCCCATGGGTGTTCCCCTTGTTTTGGATGTTTATCGCCGTTTGGCTTATGATGCCTGTGAGGCATACCATGTTAGATTGTTTTCCTAGCTTGATATAGTTGATTGAATGTATTTCCTACTATTATATTCTTTTGATTCATTCTAGCTATTAGCCAAGTAGTTTTTGAGCGTACTTTGGGCTTCTAACAGTCGTTTACTCACGACTAAACTACTCAGGACTGTGGGAACCTTGTGTTGTACACTAAAGAGGGAATCGACAATTATGGTCTTCCCTAGAGAGTCTATTATAAATTTGTATCATTCGCAGGACCTACGGAAATGGGAATTTGTGATTCCTTAGAGTTTCCATAGTTACGTATCGAGACATTATGGGTAATTAGACCTAAGTGCTTCCTCAGAGAGTCTATAGCTATCGTTGTAAGACCACATGGGAATTGACGGTGAGAGATTCCCAAAGTGTCTGTGCCTTTGTATGAATACTTGACTGGAGGGGTCTGCCAGTGTGAGCCACCCAGAGAGTCATTTTAATAATTTTTTTGTTGGTTGTGACGAGTCCACCAATCGAAATAACAAGCTTGATTTTTGTACTACTTTCTGTTTAGGTAGTATGCTGAGATACCTCTTGTGTTACTTGTTATACCTTGAGAATATAGAGATTTTTGCTAGATACCAAGGTTCATAATTTAATGAGTGAATTAAAATAATAAATAAATGTGAATGGATATTTTTAGGATTTTTTACTTTGGAGTACTCATGTTTCTCAGGTGCATTTGTTTCCTTTACTTTTTCTATATTGCTCACTGATAGTAGGGAACAGATCTTGTGATGATTTCCTATTGGGATTAGTCTCACACACTGTTTGGGTCCTGCATTTCAGCCCAAATAGGTTATATAGTTGCAGGTGTGGATAGGGATTTTGGCCCTTCTACTTCAGGTACATGATTTCTGGTTGGAGCTGGAGAGCATAAGACAAACCTTAGGCTTGACATGCTGCTAGAGTTGTTGTTTAATTTTTGTGCTTTATTCTTAGTTATATTTCAGCATGTTGTTGTGTTAGCTGTTTTCCTTAGGTACATGTACCATGATCCATAATTATCACATTATACATTACTTCCGCTGTTTAGTTTTAGTTGTGGTATGTTGTTTACTTCTTCAGCTATTGACTGTAACTTCTTGAACCTTTTATACCATACCAAATGATGGCATGATTTCCCCAATAACATACCAAGGTCCTCTCTGCTAGTTGGCAGCCTCTGGAATTTTGGGAAATGCGCTTGTGGTCATGTGGCGAACTAGGAACGTGGCACCAGTTGGGGGGCTCCGGATTCGGGTCGTTACAAAGTGGTATCAAAGGAGTTTGTTTCCTTTTCTATTGACATTCTATTTAAAGATATTAGAAAGGGATAATATGGAATATGTAAATGGTAAATAGTTGTTCATGGGTGTTCTATAACCCGTGTATATGGAAAAATCCATATTACCTCTAATATTGCTTTTTTCTAGTTTTTTCAAATGTTACGGTTTAATTAATTTCACTTTTGGGTGGTGAAATTGTTTTGTGATATTACTGTTTGTATGATTGTGGTTATATTTTGTTTCAACTCGATGAGATGAGGTTATGCCATCTCATGCATCATATATGCACTTGTTAGGAAATCACATGTCATGCATTTTTCCATTCCATCTAGATTGCATTAAAAATTGCAAGCTGTTGTGATAGATTTTGTGGTAGACAATGAATGCTGTTGTGATAGCTGATGTGATACAATACCTGCTATGTTGACAGGGTATCGTTTGTTTAGAGCTTCTTTATCATGGACGCCAAACTTTGGTCTTAGAGGTGTTATGGGCCCTTGAGGATGAGAATTTGGTTGATCGTGAGTTGTTATAATACTTACTTCTTAATCCATTGTTATAATTCCAAGCTTTGATTCTTGGGGAGTATGGTCCCCCACGTATAAGAATTTGCACCTTAACAATTGTTTTCCGTGTTTTCTAGGATCCGGTGCAGTTCTGAGGCTACTCTCTGGAAAAACCTAGAATACACGGTGTGTACTGTATGCATACATGCCTTGAAGTTTTTAGTCATGTCCCTGACATTGTTGGGCAGAGACACGAGGTTGTAAGGTTTCTTGTCAGAACACGTCGGGTACCAGCATAGTACGCCGTGTAGTCTGAAATAGGTATCCGGTCATGTCATGAACACCACAAGCTGGGGTTATCCATCAAGTGAACATTGTGTCCCTTGGGGACATGCTGTGTATAGTTGACAAAGTAGCCGACCATGTAGCCAACAACACGGGATGGTGCTATCCTTCCGCATACACGCCTTGACTATATGGAACATGCCAAGTAGTGCCGACCATGTATCCGGCTGTGTCACTAACAACACAGTCCAGGTAAGGCATGTCAAATACACGTCGTGTCTCCTTTGTCATGCCATGTAGTAGTGGTGTGTGTACCAGTTCCTGTGACTAATGACACAGACATGGGATAGATCTTAATGAAACATTGTGTAGTGGACAAGCACGCTGTGTAGTTTCTTGCTGGGACTGTCTGTGTTCCCAGTCGTGTAGGAGTGAACGGGAAGGGTGGAAAAGGTTTGGTACACGTAGTGTAGTTTAAGAACACGTCATGTATCTAGGTGATTTACACATCCATGTATGTCCATGGTACACACCCATGGTAAACTATTAAGATACACACTATGTATTAGTACTGCACATTGTGTAGTCATGTTTTCCAAAATTTTAATGATTTTATCTTCTATTCCATTCTTCTCTCTTAATTTTCATATGTTTTCATTGTTATTGAAGGTTTGGATTTTAACTTTCAGATCTATAGCACCAAGACGTCCTCCCATTGCACGTCAGGAACAAGGCAGTTACCGTATACCTGATACGGCAGATCAGGGACTACTGGTAGTTCCACATATCATTCCATAAATGTAACCTGTAGTGATTCGAGACACTGGTTCCAATGATCAGTTAAGAGAGGTTTTCATGAGATTTATTCATACCATCCAGGGAGCTCAACATCCTGCCCCGTCTATGGAAGAGCTGACGTGGGTTTTTTAGTAGCAACACCCTCCCATGTTCACATGGGATGGAGGACCACAGGCTGCAGATTCATGGTTAGATGCCATGTTGTCCATCATCGAGCATTTGGAGACACCTCTGGAGTGGAGAGTGAATCTGGCGACTTATATAATGTGAGAGTCTTCCAAGAGATGGTTGGATGTGGTCTCGCATATAGGGCGCCAACAGGCTATGGCTTGGGATGAGTTTCAGTGTACATTTTATGACTACTTCAACCCGACGACACTGAGGGATAACATAGCTAGAGAGATCATGAACCTTCAATAGGGTACTCTCACAGTTATGGATTATTCCTACCGCTTTAGAGAGTTACAATGTTTAACTCCCATTATGGGGAACGAAAAATTATTTTTGGCGAGGAAGTTTGAGGAAGGCATCAGACCGGACATCAGATCATGGGTGAACGTCTTTCTGTTGACTTCTATCACTCTGACCATCAACCAGGCTCTTATTACTGAGAGAAACCTGATGGAGGTTGGAGCTGTGGAATAGGGCGGTTCAACATCCAGGGCTGATTATCTCTAAACAGACAGTAGGAAGCGCCACCGAGAGTCTACACGAGGTGACTCGAGGAAGTGAGGTATTCATTTTGTTAAATGGGATCTTCCCTCTACCAACCATGTGGTGTGTTATCAGTGTGGAAAAAGTGGGAATAAGAAGCCCTAGTGCCAGAGGGACCCAGTGGAGTGCCCATCTTGCTGCAAGATGGGTCATCTACATTTCTTCTTCAAGGTTCATCTACCAGTGGCTAATGAAGGAGGATCAGTTTTGACTCTGTGTACCAGATAAGGGTTACCAATTCCACAGTAGACTGGTGGATGGAGTTCTTCAAGTCGTTCAGGCTAGGTTAGAGGTCGTGGACAGAGTGGTCAGGCTCAGGGAGGAGCAGAACAGGTATCTCAGGCTGCTATACAGGGCTGCGGTACAAGCCAGACTTTTGCTGTAGAGCAGATTCATCAGGAGCAGGATACTGGACCTTCAATAGTTTGAGGCACAATTTTAGTATCCTTAGTTTATCATCTGCACTTTCCAATAAATGAGCTTCTCATAGCTTTATTTCTGTTCATACTATGGAAATACTTAGATTTACTGTTTGTACTTCTAGGGATATGATGATGCTAGACACTACCATGGGAATTAGAACTACTAGCATGCGTCAGTGCTTAGACTGCCCCCTCAAGGTTGGTGGGTGTAATTGTTTGTGGAGTCTCTATGTTTTGGAGATGGCAGGCTATGATGCCATTCTCGGGAAAGACTGTTTAGTTCCCTTCTATGCCTTGGTCGATTGTTATCGCTATAGGGTGAGTTTCACATCACTAGAGGGAAGATCGTTTCTTAACAAGGGCGAATGCGATGTCCAGGAGAGTAGAGCTGGACTAGAGCATCATTGGTTGGGCGGTATTACGACCCATATTTCATGCTTTTATCTGGATGACCACATGACTTATCAGGTAAATTTTCCTCTAGTGGTTGATAACATTCCAGATGTCTTTCCAGAAGACTTTTTAGTTATTCCTCCGTAGTGAGAGGTAGACTTATCTATTAATCTTGTGCCAGAAGCGGCAGCAGTGTCCATTCCTCCTTATAGGATGGCTACATCAGAGTTGTAGGAGCTCAAGAAGCAGGTAGAGGATTTGCAGACAAGGGGTTTCATCTGACCCAGTACTTCCCCTCGGGGTTAACCTATCTAGATTACAAACAAGGAAGATGACACCATTAGGCTTTATGTGAATTATCAGAAGCTGAACCAGTTGACGGTCATGAACCGATATCCATTTCAACAAATAGATGATCTCTTTGATCAGCTTGAAGGATCGAGAGTGTTCTCGATGATTGACTTTAGATCTGGCTACCATCAGTTGTGTGTCAGACCATCTGATATACCACTAAAAGCCTTCCGGAGCTAGTATGGTCTGTATGAGTATTTGGTTATGCCATTCGGTCTCACAAATGAACCATCAGTTTTTAGGGCGCTGATGAACAGAGTGTTCCATCCTTACTTGGATTTCTTTGTGGTGGTTTTTGTGGATGATATCTTTATGTACTATCACACTTGACATGACCATGCTACCAATCTTGAGATCATTTTGAGTACAATGAGGGAGAATCAGTTATACGCTAATCTCTAAAAGTGATACTTTTGGATGGAATTGGTTAACATCCTGGGTCATTTCACCTCAAGGATATGAGTATCAGTAGACCAAGAGAAGGTGTGACGTGTAGTCACCTTCGAGCAGCTGAAGAAAATCTTCGAGGTATGGAGTTTCTTAGGGATGACTGGTTACTATAGAAGTTTTATACATGACTTCCCATGCCTAGAAGTGCCTTTGATGGGATTGAATAAGAAAGGGGTGAAGTATGTTTTGTCAGAAGCCAATGATTCAGCCTTCCAGGAGATGAAAGGGAGATTGGATTCAGCACCAATTCTAGTTTTTCCGGAACCGGTAAAGAGTTATACAGTTTTCTGTGTTTCATCTGGCATCAGACATGGAGCAGTACTTATGAAGGAGGATCTTGTTGTTGCGTACAAATCTTGGAAGTTGAGGCCACATGAGAGGAACAATCCTACGCACAACCTAGAGTTAGATGCAATTGTTCATTACTTGTGTTGTTGGAGACATTACCTTCTGGTAGAGAATTTTGTGGTGTATATCGACATAAGAGACTCAAGTAAATCTTCAAGAAGCGTGAATTGAATAATAGACATCGAAGGTGGGTTTAGTACCTACATTATATCGATTGTTTTCTTGCCTATACGCTTGGGGAAGGAAATGTGGTGGTTGATGCATTGAGCAAGAGGACTTAGATACAAGGAGATCAGGAAGCCAGCAGTGAGTGGCAGCTTATGGCTATGTTCTCTGAGATGCCTTTGGAGATGCATGATAGATAGGCGAAGACTTTCCTATCATTTGTAGTTGTTACCTCTATGCTTCTCGACCGAGTTTGAATGAGGCAGTTAACATATTCTAAAGGCCTAGTCATACCAGAAAGCTTGTCAGGAGAGGACCCACATCCCAGATAGACCATAGCTGAGGATGAGATTTTGTGTTTCTAGGGATGTGTATGGGTGCCATCAGATATATGTGAGGAGATGATGCAAGACTTTCATTCCTTAGTTTGGGAAGTTCATCCTTGCTTCACCAAGATGTATCCTGATCTACACCACTAGTATTGGTGGCCAGTTATGAAGAGAAATGTTGTTGGTTTTGTCATGAGTTGTTCCACCTGCCAGCAGTTGAAGGCAGAGCACCAGCGACCGGCAGGGATTTTACAGCAGCTACTGATTCCTGTGTGGAAGTGTAATTATGTACCAATGGACATCATGATAGGTTTATTGAGATCTCCTTGAGGGAATTACGCGGTATGGGTTGTCATTGAAAGGCTCACGAAGGTTGCTCACTTTATGCCAATTAAGGAGACCTTCTATGTTGATGAGCTTGGATCATTGTACATCTTTGAGATTGTATGCTTGAATGGGGTTCTGTGTACTATCATTTCAGATAGGGACACCCGCTTCACATCACATTTCTGGCAAGGGCTACAGAGGGCTTTGGGTGTACAGGTACTTCTGAGAATAGCTTACCATCCCAAGAAAGCTAGCCAGTCAGAGTGCACGATTCAGGGGCTAGAGGACATGCTACGAGCATGTGTCCTTGATTTTGGAGGTTCTTGGGATTAACATATACCTCTAGTGGAGTTTTCCTATTATAATAATTTTCAAGAAACTATTCAGATGGCACCTGATGAGGCTTTATACTACAGGTCGTGCCGATCACCCTTCTGTTGGATGGAGGCATGAGAGGCAGCTATGATGGTACCTCGTCTTGTTCAGGAGACCACAGAGCAGGTGGAGTTGATTTGAAAAAGGATGGCTACTGCACAGTGTTGACATAAATCTTATATTGATCAGCGGAGATGGCCTTTGGAGATTATGGTCGGGGATCAGGTTTTCCTATGTGTTACTCCAAGGTCGGTACACAAGAGGATCAAGAGACAGTGTAATCTTTCACCGAGATACATTGGGCCATTTGAGGTTATGGAGAGAGTCAGGATGGTTTCTTATAGGTATTAGTTGCCTCAGAAGTACTGGGCTATGCACGACGTCTTCTATGTTTCTCAGCTTCGCCACAATTTCTCAGACTTGTCTCATGTTTTTCAACCCGAGGAGGTTGAGCTGGAGTAGGATGCATCGTTCGAGGAGCATCCTATCAGGATTGTCGATCATAGTTCAATGATACGTCATTTCCGGTCTCTTCCTCTAGTACGGGTGCTATGGTAGCACGGCCGTGTACAAGATGAGACTTGGGAGAGCGAGGCCGATACGCGATCATAATGGCCAGAGTTCTTCGAGATTTCATATTCTCCACCATGTTAGGGAAATTCAAGGATGAATTTATTTAAGGGTGGAAGTTTTTAAGAACATGGATCTTCGTTTCAAGTATGTTTTTCCGTTTCTGATCGTTTTTTAGAAAAAGACGAAAATCTGGAAATTTTCTATGTACACGTTGTGTACTTTATGAGTACACACCGTGTAATTTTCTCCCGTTTGAGGTCGTGTGTTAGCCATGTCTGGGACACACACACGGTGTGTATTGTTGATGTGAAGGCCACTTAATGCTGTGTACGGAAAGGGGGAGTACATTTTTTGTACTCATGAAGTACATGCCCTGTGCATTTCTTTTTATTTCATTAATCTGACCGGGGTCGCGACTTATACCTATTTTCATCTTATTCTCTGCCTAATTACATCTAGAGAGTCTGAGGATGCTGAATCTTCTCCGAGCCACCGATCCAACTCCGATCATCCAAATCGAATGTCGTCGGTTGCAATATAATTGTAGTGGTGAGTTCTTGGTTATTCTGTGGACACGTTTCCTGATTCCTTCTCTTGTGGGAGTTAACTGAGGTTGAAATTTGGAGATGATTTTTTATATCTTCTCCATTCTAGGATGATTCACAGGCCTAGCTTCAAGTATATCGATCTCCATGGATCTAGGTAGGTGGTTTGTTTCCCATGTGGAATTTCATTGAGTTTTTAGTGCAAAAGTGTCGAATACCCATGTATCGGGTATCTCTGGGTAGGGTTTTGATCCTGTATTTTTATCTACCTTATATTGAATGTATTCATGAGGTTATTAGATGATTTATAATTGCTTGTTATAATGTTTTAGAATCACCCCATGGTTGTTCCCCCTGTTTTGGTTGTTTATCACCTTTTGTATTAGTATGCCTGTGGGGCATACCTTGTTGCAATGTTTTCCTGCCTCGATATAGTTGATTGCATGTATTTCCTACTGTTATATGCTTTTTTATGTATTGTATCCAACAGACAAGTAGTTTTTCATCTTACTATGATATTCTAATGGTCTCTTATGCACCAATAAACTACTCAGGACTATGGGAACCTGGTGTGGTAGACTAAAGGGGAAATCAATGATTAATGGATTCCCTAGAGAGTCTGTTATAAATTAGTATCGTTCGCAAGACCTATGGTAATGGGACATTGTGATTACTTAGAGTGTCCTTAGTTATGTATCGAGACTATAGGGGGAATTAGATATAAGTTATTCCTTATAGAATATATAGCTATCCTCGCATGACTGCTGGGGTATTGATGGTGGGAGCTTCCCAGAGTTTCTGTGCCTTTGAATGTTTACTTGACTGGAGGGGTCTGCCAGTGTGAACCACCCAGAGAGTCACTTTGATTGTTGTATGGTTGGTTGTGATGAGTCCACCATGCCTAAGAACAAGCTTGAGTTTTGTTCTGCTTGTTGTTTTTTGTAGTCTGCTGAGATACATGTTGTGTTACTTGTTATGCCTTGAGAATATAGAGTTATTTTCTAGATACATTGGTTGATAAAATAATGAGTGAATTAAATTATAAAAAAATGTGAATAGAGTTTGGTAGGATTATTTACTTTAGAGTAATCCTATTTCTATACTGCATTTATTTCCTTTACTTTTTCTATATTTCTCACTAATAGTAGGGCACAGATCTTGTGGTGATTGCCTACTAGGATTAGACTCACACCGTGTTTGGGTCCTACTTTTTAGCCCAAACAGGTTATATGGTTGCAGTTGTGGATAGGGATTATGGACCCTCTACTTCAGGTATAAGAATACTAGTTGGGGATGGAGAGAATATGACCGATCTTATTCTTGCGATGCTGCTGGAGTTGTTGTTTACTTTTAGTGAATTGTTCTCAGGTGTATTTCAGCACGTTGTTGTGTTTTCTGATTTCTCGAGATACATTTACCTTGCTGAATCATTATCATATTGTACATTGCTTCTGCTTTTTAGTTTCAGTTGTTGTATGTTGTTTACTGCATCCGTTATTGACTGTTATTTCATGTACTATGTATACCTTACCAAATGAAGGCATAGTATCCCCAATAACTTACCAAGGCCCTCACTGCTAGTCGGAAGCCTCTGGCGTTTGAGGAAATGTTCTCGAGGTCATGTGGCGAACCAGGTATGTGGCACTAGTTGAGGGGCTCCGGATTCGGGTTGATACAACAGGAAAAGGGTATCCTCCGACCCAATACTTCTCCTTGTGATTCACATGTCCTATTTACAAAAAAGGTGGATAGTACCCTTAGAAATTTTGTGGATTATCAGAATCTAAACTACTGGACGATCAAGATCTGATATCCCTTGATGAGGATTGATGATCTATTTGACCAACATCGAGGAGATCAGGTGTTCTCAAAGATTTACATGAGATCCAGTTATAATCAGTTTCACGTTAGATCATCAGATATACCTCCTAAAACCTGTTGGAGTATGTATGGTGTTTATTAATATTTTGTTATTCCATTCGTTCACACAAACTCACCATTCGTTTTTATGGAACTAATGAACAATGTGTGCCCTCCATACATGGATTCTATTTTTGTAGTCTTCTTGGGTGACATCTTGGTGTAATGTCACACTCGACACAACCATTCCACCAATATTGAGATCATATTGAGTACAATATGTGAGCATTAGTTATATGATATATCTCAAAGTGACTCTTTTGGATGGAACCGATTCAATTCTTAAGTCATGTTATATTTGAGAAAAGACTATCAGTAGACCCAGAGAATGTGAGATGAGTAGTTTCTTGGGAGCAACTGAAGAACGTATTTGAGGTATGGAGTTTTCAAGGGCCAGATGGTTAATACATAAAATTAATATATGACTTTTCATACTTAGAAGTTTCATTGATGGGCCTTACTATGAATGTTGAAAAGAACATGTGGATAGATTTCTGTTATTCATCTTTTTAGGAGCTGAAAGGGACATTGAATTCTGCACCGATAATGGTTTTTCCAGATCCGAGAAAGAGATACAACATTTACTGTGATGAATCATGTATTGGGATGGGAGCAATGATTATACAAGGGGAAGGAGTCATTGAATATGGGTCATGGAATTTTGAGGCCACATGAGATGAACTACCTAATGAAAATTCTCGACTAAGATGCAGTTGTGCATGCTTTACGATATTGGAGACACTATCTTTTGCGAGTGCATTTTGTGGTATACACTGACCACAACTATGTCGAGTATATATTTACTCAACATGATATAAATTTGGGAGAGCGTAGGTGGGAGGAGTAGATTTAGTCTTTTGATTTTGAGATTTCCAACAGGATAGGGAGAGTGAATGTAGTGGCTGATGCGTTGAACCAGAGGACATTGATATAGGCAGTTCAGAATACCACCAGTGAGTGGCACCTTATGGATATATTCTCTAAGATGCATTTGGAAGAGGATTTTTGTCACAATGGATTTTGTGATCGGTTTTCTAATTTCCCCTTGATGGAATGAGGAGGTTTGGGTTGTTTTTGATATAATCACGAAGGTTTCCCATTTCCTTCCAATGAAGTAAAACTTTTGTGTTGATGAGCTTTGAAGGTTGTACATCCAAGAGATTGTATGTTTTTATGGGTTTATTCACTCTATTGTTTCAGACAGAGATGAAAATTTTACTTTTTGTGTCTTGCAGGGACTACAGAAGGATTTGGGAATATAGGTACTTAAGAGTAAAACTTAACATCCCTATATAGATGACTAGTCTGAGCGCACAATTAAGGTTTTAGAGGACATTCTTCAAGCTTTAATCTTGGATTTCGAGTGATATTAGGAGGGACATGTACCCCTAGATGATTTTTCCTACAAAAAAAATTTTAGGGGAAAATTTAAATGGATCCTTATGAGGATTTATATTGTAGTCCATACCGATCACCACTATATTGGCTGGAGGATGGAAATGCAGCTTTGTTGGGACCTCGTCTTGTCCAGGAGACCACTAAGCAGGCGGATTTTATTTGAAAATGGATGGATACTCCACAATATTTCCAAAAGTATTATGATAATCAACGGAGATGGACTCTCGAGTTTGAGGTCGGAGATTAGGTTTTCTTACGTGTCACATAGAGGTTGGGACACATAAAGATTAGGAGACATGGAATTATTTCACTAAGATACATCAGGTCGTTTTATATTTTGGAGAGAGTTATGTCAGATGCCTATTAGTTGGAATTACCTCATAGTTACAACACTATGCACACCGCCTTTCTTGTTTCAATGCTATAGTGTTACTTTTCACACCGGTCTAACAATTTTCAACAAGAGGTGGTTGAGTTGGAGGTTGATGCATTCTTTGAGAAGCACCCTATTCAAATTGTGGGTCACAACACAAAGGTTATATGTGGCCAGTATATTCCTATAGTATAGTTATTATGGTAGCATGGGCGAGTATAGGATGATAATTGGGAGGGGGAGGCTGATATACGATCATAGTGGTGAGATTTGTTTGAAGTTTCTTCCACACCACCATTAGAAGGGAAATTTAGGGATGAATTGCTTTAAGGGTGAAGTTTTTAAGAACCCATATCTTCATTTCAGGTATGGATACTTATTTTGGTTTGTTTTTTAGGAAAAAGGATGTTCTAAAAATTTTCAAAGTACTTGATGTGTACTTTTGAGTAAACACAGAGTGCTTTTGAGTACATGTTATGCTCATGGTTTCCATGTGTAGCCATGTACTGGCCATGTAAAAGCCGAGTACATGGATATTCAGGTGACATGGAAGACCACCTAAATTGGGGTCTAGTTGGGGCTATTACACGGTGTGTGCATTAAATAAACATGTCATGTAATTTTTTTTAATTGATGTGTCGAACCAGGTTCACATCTAATATCTAGAAAACACTTCTTCTCCCCGTAGTTCATATAGGAATGTGACGTAACACTGAATATATTTGATATCCTCCTGGTTCATCATCCTAGCGCTGATTGAGACGCTGCGAAGTGACTTGGATTCCCGCTGAAGAGAACTCTATTTCCCTAGAGGCTCTCTTCCCAATTCCTCTTCTCTTGTGGGTTATTAAAGGTTGAAAATTTTTAATCTTATTGTATATCTATGTAGTTCTAGGATGATTTAAGGGCCATCATTCAAGAGTGTTCAATTTACAACATCGGGGTAGATGGATTGTGACTTTCTTTGATGGTGTTTGGATTATATATGCTTAATGTTCCCAATAACCATGTATTGGGTAATGTGTGTTTTGGAATTTGACATTGTCTAATGGGTGTTATGGTTTGATTTTTTGATTAAGGGTTGTCGCTTATGCGTGATATTGTAAACTCTTGTTATGGGAAACCCCATTGGTGTGTTCCCTTGATTACATACTAAAGTCCATTTAGACATGTTTTCTTATGAGGCATACCATTTTCCATTATTTTAATTATTTAGGATAGAGTTGATTTATTATATGTATTTCATGTTTTATGATTGTGAATGTTATTCATGTAGTAGTTATAGACTACATATTCTACGTTGATATGGTATGCACACTAATCTCCCTATGGACCGTGAGAGCCTTGTACCAGGAAAACTGTGGGGGTTACCATGTTTATTTACATAGGACCATGAGAGCCTGGGTGTAGATTTTGACCAAGGGTGTATTGACCATGAGATCTACCCAAAGGTCATTTTTGATTATTTATATTATGTTGACCCATGGGTTTTTGACCGTGAGATCTACCTAGAGGCCGTCTAAAAATTATTGATAATATATTGACCCAGGGGGTATTTACCATGAGAGCTACTCTGAGGTTGTGTACAAATTATTAATGATATGTAGACTCGAGGTATTGACTGTGAGAGATACCTAGGAGGTCGTTATCAATACTTAGTGATATTTGAAACCAAATGTGTTTTCTGGTGAGAGCATTCCCAGAGGGTTGTTATGAATTATTAATTGTTGTTGGTGATGAGTCATCAAAGCCAAAGAACAAGCTTGGAATCATACATACATGGTTGTTTATATGGTCTTCTAATACATATGTTGTTACTATTATACAGAGGGATACAAAGCTTAGGCTAGATCCCAAGATTCATTATTCAAGGGTTTCAATAATTAATAAATGGAAATTAATATAATTGAAAACAATTGTATTGTTTACTTTTTAGTACATCCTAGTTTACTATTTATTTTATTTATATTTCTTTTTATATATATTCCTGAATATTAGGCACCAATATTTTGGTGGTTGCCTTCTGGGATTCATCTCACACCATTTTGAGACATACTTTTTGACATAAACAGATTATATGGTTGCAGACATATATAAAGGAAATCACCCATCTTCATCTCGTAATTGATTATTGTTGGAGCTATAGAAGAATGGGACCGAGCTGAGGCTTGTCATGCAATTAGAGTTTACTTCTTTTTTGTACTTTCATTTTAGTATTGTATTTCTAGTATTTTTACTTGTATGGATTCCTTACTAGACACATGTGACGTGCATCAGTTATATATGCTCCAGTTATTATATTACGACAAGTCTCCTACTGTTTACTTTTAATTTATTGTATTACTACTTATGATATTGTTTATTATTTTTTATTTCACTATTTATATTTTTCTAATAAGGTAATCATTTCCCCACTATCATACCTTGGCCCTTACTACTAGTTAAAAGCCTCTCGAATTTGGGGAAACGTGCTTGAGGTCATGTGACCAATTGGGATCGGGGCACCTTTGGGGGGCTCCCGAAACCAGTAAGTTAAAATTCCACACTCTAAAAATGTAATTAAATATATGTTTCTATTTCATAAACACAATATTTTTCTTCGTTTTTTCCTTGAAGTAGGAATAATTTATTTTCTAAAACAATTTGTATCATATGGTTAAATAATAAATCAATCTATAAAACCACACAAAAAGATCAACTTAAACCATTTAATAAATGGTTAACCTTCCAAAAATATTATGATCCACCATTTAAGAAGGAATGTCACTAAAGTTTCAAAATGAACTTATCATTAGCCTTTAATCAACATAATGTAGAACTAAATTATCAAATTCTAAACATTTGAATACCTTAAAGATATATTGTATTGAAATAATTTAATTATATTAATTACAATGAAACCATATTTAAAATATGCATTATTCCTTATTAAATAATTAGAACACATGGTATTGGATATATTCCTTAAATCCAAAAGTATTATAAACCCCGTCAATGATAGCATAAGTCATGCTTTCAAAAAAATAATTAATCAGTTCTAATGTAGTATATGATATCCAATCTACTTTATCCATAAAAATTATCTATTTACTCCAACATCATCATCATATAATAATAAATATATTAAGTACTTTCTTTCCCTAAAACAATTGTTTTTTAAAAAATGGTCAACTTGCTATTAAATAAATTTTAATTGTTATTTGTAAAAATCAACACACACTTTTAAATCCATGGTGGAACATACTATAATATAATCCTTAAGTATTTTTTTAATATCACGACCATTGCCTTACAGATAGAATACACAAATGACATTATTCTTGAATAAAAAAAGATGTATATTGATCAATACTCTTCATATATATTAGTCATAAAATGTTTAAAATGATATATTATCCTATCTTGGTGTATATTGATTTTACACGTGATACATTGATTTTCATGGTTCCCTACCACCATTCAATCAAATAATTGTAAGATGGGATCTTTTTTCTTATCCATGAAATCATAAGTATGGTGGCCTTTCTTTCCAAACTTGTAGAAAGCTCCCAATCCTTTTAACCAAGTATCGTGTCGATTATTTCCATCATTAATTCATGTGAAAAAAATACTTATTTCCCTTAATCACTTTATTCTAATTTTTACCAGATATCCTCTTTTTCTTGTTCTTCCCATTTGATCCATAATACTTAGAGAATCATTTCTCTATATTTCTATCACATGGTACTATGTCCTCATGTTTTGAGAAAGTTTGGGAGACTAGTTCCCTTCGATAGATCGACTTAATACCGTAAATGAAATTATCATTCACACTCAATAGATATTTTGGATTTTTAAGGTTCACATTGATTTTGGTTGGAACCATTTCTAAATTATTTCATACACTAGGTAAGATCATATAGTTAGGAAACCTAATGTATAATCCCAAAACAAGTAAAATACATTAGATAATGTGAACAATTTATGTTTTTCTATTCTCATAATAATAAAAATAGATTCTTTGGGATGGTCATATATACTTATACTAAATTTATATCATAGGTTTTTGTTCCATAATATATATATTCCAAATATATTTTTCAATTTTTGTACAAATAATCCACTAATAGAAACTGTAACACCCAAAACTCCAAATCCCGAAGATGGTGTATTACTTTATTACATTATCATGATTACAAGGAATCAATTCCCAAAGGAATAATCGGTTTAAGTGTTTTTTAAAGAATACATTAAAATATAGTACACATATTTTATTGAGAAATATAAAATAAAATTTAATACATAAAAAAGACTAATAAATTTCAAACATTAAACTCATTCCAAGAATTTATCTTCATATCATGGGGGATGGAAAAAATACGGGTGATCTAAAATGATCAATAAGGTTAATATTAAATTATAATTAATCATAAAAAAATAATATTTAACACCTTTTAATGTTAAATAACTGAAAAAAATTTCAATTTAGAGAACCAAATAAGTCGTAATCAATTTGGAAAGGAAAATAACTAAAACAGATGCCATTTAATAAATAAATGTATAATAAATGGAATCATTAGATAATGTCAATGAAAAATCTCATGGATAATAAAAATAATATCAATATTCTAAATAAAGTAAATTATTAATTATTAGATTTCATTTTTCCCAGGCACATGATACCTTTACCATTCGGACCTTTCACATGATGGTTTAACAAACTACTATCAAGACCTTTCACAAGACAGTTTAAATCTATGGGTATAAACCCATCTATTATTTTTTGAATCAAACTATAACGGTGTTTCACCAAATGATCTCATATCATGAGACTAGTAATGTATTAAGGGGATTTGTTAAAATGGTCCCCAACCTATTTTGTATATATCCAAAGCATTCCTTATATATTTAATAATTTATTTAATTAATTAAAAGTGTTCCTTGTTATCAAATATTCATATTGAATAAATAAATTTTTTTTCTCAATAATTCTCATGTCCAGGATAAGTAACAGTAAGATTTTTTTTAATGATGAATGTAAATACAATTGAATGGTCATTTAAAACATTATTCTATAAAATAATATTTAATCATTCCAAATTGTCCCATACCACTTTGAAAAATCTAAATCGTAATCCCTGTGAAGGAGTTACATTAAATGAAACTTATAATATCATGATAATATATAGATTCATGATATAACATGTCAAAGGAAAGTATATACACTATATAAAAGAAACTATGTTTATAACATTACAATATTCTTCAATGAAATGAATTTGAGATGAAATACCTTACCTGGAGTTTGACTTGTCCCAAGGGCCTTTGTCTTCCAGAATAATAAAATGATGTTATTTATTTATTTTATTTAGAACCTTTTCCATTAATATTATTAAATTTATTTTTCTAATTATAATGATATATACAACTACTTAAACAATTAAGATTACGTCAGATGTTTTGAAAAAATTCAGTTCATGTGTCCAAAACGATAGTAGTAGGTAGACTATGGTAAAAGGGGTCATTATATAAACATATCCCGAATAATAATAATGAAATAATTATTATATTTATACAGAAATTATATTTTTCAAAAAAAAATCAGGAATTATTGTAATGAAAAATTAACAAATGTTTCAATCATGGAGATGGTAGGCTGCATGTATGCATGAATAGAATTCCTATTTTCAATGATAATTATGGAAAGAATGTTAGTAACATTATATATTTAAATAATTATACTTATTAAATAAATACCATGAAATTTAATCATATATAATTATATATATAGTTATTGTGCTGTAAATGGAATCACATCACGTTGAGGAGGGGGTAGTCTACACTTCCACAATTGATATTATCATTTTTTTAGTGTGTGAAAAATGTACTAAGGAAAATGATATATTATATTTACATAAGTATAATTATGTAATTAAAATAATACATATTTCCTTTAATTTAAATATGTTTAATCAAATACTTCTTTAATACATTCCATGTAATGTGTGAACGTGTCACATCGCTTTGAGAAGGAGGTAGTCCACATATCAACAAATGATGTTATCATATTTACAAGAAATGGAACACATAAATGTATGAGTTATATAAAAATTAAAGAAATCTGTACACAACATAAATATATTATATATCAAATAAAAACATAGTTTACATTATAATTATCAAACATTGATGGTGTTAAAAGAAAAATGAATGACATCGTTTCATGAGGCGGTAGTTCAATATACATGAACGGTAATTTCGTTCCCATTTAATGGAAGTGTATGTAGGTGTATTTAGATCCTTTAACAAAAAGAATATCGGTAATTTATTGTACTTATGTTATTATTTAATCACTTAATAACGATTATTAAATGGGTGGATAATGAAATAAAACATAAATGGACCTTTTAGAAATGATACCTCTTTTTGGGTAAATCCTTTTGGTTTTCACAAAAGGGATTTTTTGGATGGATTTATGACATGATTTTGAACTCTATGATGACGGTATTGATGTTCGGAGATTATTGTTTTAAATTTTTAATGATCCAATGTGTCTTGATAGGTGTCATGGTGGGGAAGAGTACAATTCTTTTTATAGAGGAGGAGTTGAATTATTGTAAATACCTAAAAGTAAACACTATTATGAGATATCCATTACATAATGTGCTCAAAATAGAAAAATAATGGATTAAATGTGATTTATGTTCAAAAAAGATTGAGAAAAAATGAAAAAAAAATAATTTTTATCCTTTTTACCATTTGTCTTTATGTTTCATCATTTTTATCATATATGTTTTTATTAAAGTAACTAGTTTTCAATTAGATTAAATTTAACCATAAAGAGTAAGTTAAAGATATGTTTAATATAATATTTTGAAAAATATAATTATAAATATTAAATCTAATTTAAAAAAATAAGAAAACCCAAGTGTGTTGGAAAATAATTTTAAAACAAGCTCATGTAACTCGCAAAAACACAGCTTTAACCCAAACCATGATAACATTGTTATTACTATTTAAGGGACAATATGAAAATTATAAAAGATAATTTGGTCCATGAACGATCCATATTTTATATTTAATAATACTCAAAAATCAACTGAAATAAGACAATGTTTTTATTAGTTTTATACCATTTTATAGAATAACATTATTGTTAATTTTGACAATATTTATTTAATTTTAATAAAAATATATTTAAAATCGTTAGAATTAAAATATACTAACTTAAAAGGTATTTAAAATTATATATTCATCTGAAAACAAATGTAACATAATATTTCATTAAATTAATTTTCATTTTAATTTTTTTAGGATCATTTATTTTATTTAAATATTACCTAAATAATCCACGTGTTAGAATCTATTAAGTGTTTAATTTAAATAATTAAACTCTAAAGATTATAGATAAATTATAAAGATAAAAAATCATTTAAATTTAATATAATTTTTATAACCAAAACTATGTAGCATATTCCATACTCTAAATCGTTACAAATGTTAAAGGAAATGAAAGGTCAGGTTTTGTCTTTTTTCTTTAATTAACATATTATATGAATACATTTCATGGAATATAATCCCATTAATTCTTAAAATTATACCCAATAGGGGATATAGTATAAATAATGCTATAAAATGGATTTTGGATATGTTTTTAGGTCATTTTCCCCATTTATGTTTACGTTTTTGTCCCTTGTTATGCAAAATTTTACCCTAATCATTATAATTAATTTTAATTACATTCAGTAATATTTTTGGTTAAAAAATATATTGAACTTATTATATTATAAATATTATACTAATTAATATAATTTATCTCTATTTGTGTGTGTTCAATTCCCAGAATAGGAAAAAATAAAATTTAAAGCTAATCCTGTAGATGTTGCGAAAAGAGGGGTTTTAAGTGAAACTATTCAAAAGTTCTATAAGTTTTTATATCAAAAATATTTATATAAACTATTTTGATCAACTATATTGGATTAATATCTGTATAATTAAATTATTTTGACTTTAAAAACAAATTTAAAATAAAATTTAACAGTGTTAAATTTTTAAATGAATGTTTCTTTTTTTACTAAAATGATATATTTTCTACAATTCATCAAAAAATGAAACTTCTTAGAATCAAAATCAGATAATAAATTAATATTTTGGAATTCAAAAATTAAGATTAAATTTAAAAATAAATTGTATAATAGAGTTAAATGTTTTTTAAAAAAAATAGGGTTTCCATTAAAAGGTGATAAAACATGGTCTTTCTTGTAACACAATCTAACTTACTGTTGTGTGCATTGTAATCTTAACCTACAGTTTTCTATAAAACAAGCTAGAAACAAAATTAATTTTATTCTAAAATAGAAATATTTTCAATTGATATAGTGTTAAATGGATTCTCATATATGTAATACATACATGCATTGAAAAATATTAAGATAATATGTTTCAAATGTTTTAGAAATATTTTGAATGTTTCAAAATGAATCCAAATAAATCCATTACGTGTTTCTTTTAATGTATTACTTGAATTTTCAATGCTAGAAACTCTCTAAGTGGTGATAATTCCAGATAAACTCTCATGAATAATATAAATTGGGTTTTACCTATTTTACTTGCTCCAAAAGTGATGAACGTAAAAAAAATAAAGACATAAAGAATATCGAAGTTGAAGAGACCATTGAACCACTCATGATGTATAAAATAACCATTAAGTTCCAAGAAGTAAAATAATTAATGTATTCTAAGGAAAATAATATTAACCTATAATTTAAGAAAATCAAAGTGGATGATTTGTTTTTTATTGTTACCGATGGTGAAGTTTAAATTGATTTATTTTACAAAAACATTAAAACAAATTTAAAAAGAACAAATCATCGTGATGATCAAAAAAGAAATATTATATTCGAGTTCCAGTTAGTACATGATATTACTACAGCAAGAATGTCTAAATTTGACATGAATTCCCCATTTATAAAAAAAGATGAAATTTAATAATAAAGGTTATAAATATCATAATGTCACCCCTTTTAGGGTAAGTGATGCCTTCATGGAATCATACCACTCAATGAACACAGGTCCTAAATCTATCTTAATGAAGATTGTGGTAAGTAGAAATTTAAGCTTTGTATCTTCTACCACATCATCTTATTTTTCATTTTCTTCTACAAGTCCCAAATATATAAAGGATTAATATACACTGATGATCTACTCAATAAATGTTTTCATAAACATTCTTCTTTATACAATGATCTAAATAAGACATATAACCATGTATAAAAAATATTAAAATATTCTTTCAAAAGGAAAAATATGAATTAGTTTTGAAATTAAAAATTCAACTAGATGTAAAAGTTTTAAAATATGAAATCATGGATCTAAAAATATGTACTTCAAAATTCAACCAAAGTGAAAAAAAAATTAACATGTTCCTTGGTTCTCAATTTTATAAAAAAATAATCACATCTAAATTTTTTTAAATAATTATAGCTCTTCGAAAAATACTAAATTTATAAGAGGTGTTTCTCATAATAATATTTTCTAATATTTTTTAAAACATGTTATTTTAATTTACTAATGTGATTGTCTAAAAGTGTATATATCAAAGACCTAATTATATAAAAAAAAATTGTAAACTTTTCAAACAAGTAAACATGTTTGGGTACTTAAATGATTATTAGTCATTCTTAGTAGACCAAAATTATTTCAGCTTCAACTAGATAATTTTCTATTTCTAAAGGACCCAAAATTTGGGTACCAAAGGAACTAAAAATTGATATCATACCATAATTTTACATTACAAATTATTGAAATATCATATGGTGGAATTATAATAATTAAAAATCCTTAGTGTGGTAAATATTTTAAAATCTAGGAAGTATCTTATTTTTTATTTTATTTTTGTTTTATTCTGGGTTATTTTTTAATTATATTTTCTATTTATTTACCTCTTTATCTAGAAATCTTTTGATTACTAAGAATGTTCTATATTGAAATTATATTGGTATAATATTTATTAAAATATCTATTTCCTGGCATGATCATAATTCTTTGAAATGATTGTGTTATTATTTTAATATATTATACATGATTTACGAATCCATGTTTTCAAAATCTTATATTTTTTATGAGTTTTTATTCACATATTATATTATTTTATGTGCATAACTAAGTGTTAATATCTACATGGAATATTTAGTTTAATTATTTTTATCTCTTTGTGTATTGAAGCACGAAACATTGAAAATTCACTTTCATTAATACACTATACTTATTAAAGTAGAGTTTGATAATGTTAATCTTTTTTCTTAATTGATGTTTTAAATTTCACTTAAATATCGACCATATTATCCTATTTATCTACACATATTTCATTGAATGTTTCTTTTTTATAAACCTAAATGTGGAGTATATTTTCATATAATGAAAAAATATAATGTATGGATATTCTAATAGTGTATCAACATGGGGGGAATAGTTTAATTTAAATGTCTGATAAAATAAAAGGAGAGATATTGCCTATGATTTTAAATGGTAGAATAATTGATTTAAAATTAAGGAGACTTGGTTTCATGATTTTTTGGGAACTCCTTTCTTTTTATATTTTCCCCTTCCTCAAATTAATTTTTATATCAAGCGTTTTTTATCATTTAATAAGGGGAGATTGTGGACTATTAGTGTAGTTTTTTGATGATCACAAATACTCTAATTAGTTTCTAGAACGTTTGATGTGTTTTTAGTGTTTTTGTTTGTTTATATTGACATTAAGGAAACTAAAAATTATAATTATAAATGTTTTTTGGAGGAAATTTCCTAAGACCATTTTTTTAGCAATGCATTGTTTAGTCGATAGAAGTGCACCAACCAACCGATTGAACTGTAAGGATCTCCCATATCTAGCAAAAGTCTACGGGCTAGCCTATAGACTGTTTCTAGCAAGCCGATGGAGTTTCAAGAAAGGGAGTTCATATAGTATTGATCACTAAGTATCTGATGGCATCATGGGGCTATCTATTGGTTCCATTCCCGAATCTTTCATTGTGCATTTATTATAATCCTATATAGATTTACTCTGCTATTAATGGTTTTTAATTGCCTTGTACGACCCTATAACCCTAGGATAAGGGGGTTTATCTAAATATAGTATGATACAATGAAAGGATCTACAATATCCATCTATCAAGAATACTCCAAAATTTTCAAAGAGCTTTAAACCTCTAATATTTCTCATCTAATTCCAAATAATATAATTTTATCATCATTATTGATAATTTAGAACACCAATTGGATCCTTTTAACCGAGTAATATTCATCAAATATCATCATGTAATATAACACTTCATTGATATATTCATTATATTCCCATGTTCGCTTCTTATCTTGACCCATTGTAATTTCTTATATAACCCCATGGCTCTCCCTATCTCAAATTTAATTTCTCTCTCCCTCAATATAATTTATATTCTTTTATTTTAGTCACAATTGTGATATAATTTTAATGGGTTTTTTTTTCAAAAGTATACCCATCAATTTTCTTATCCTCCTCATAATTATGTTATTAGATTTCATTTTAAACTATGGGTTATTGGATTTTTTAATTATCAATTCAAAACCAATAGACTATTTGGTTCATTCATTTAAATTAAAACCATGTGATTTTATATATATTTTTCTTGGATATATGTTAAAACCAAGGGGTTATATATCCCTCTCAACTAGTTTATGAGGGGATGGAATGTTGTAATTCCATGTGTGCTATTGCCAAACTTGGTTATCAATGAAACCCTTGTGATTTTACTTTTCTGCATTTATTTTATAGAATATAATTTCATTTTTAGTTTCACTTTTTAAATTTCAAATTCATTCATGATATCAATATAACGTTTATATAATCATATCAAAATGATTATAACATGATATTTATCTTTTTATTTTTCAAATTTAAATTAAAAAGTCAAAATACCTCACTCTATTTTTCCATCTACTCTAAAAAAATATGTAAGACTAAATTAGAAATTATAAGAGTAAAAAAGGCTTCATAATAGTTACTTAATAGATTTAAAGAGTAAGAAATAAGTTTTTAATGGTTAGATAATTTTTAATATTTTCAATTTTTTTAAGAGTTAAATATTCCATATTTTTAGAAAATAATTTTGAATAATAAATTTAAATATAGAGATATTAATTAGATGTATTTTAATTGAAATAGAAATAATAATAAGTCACCATGATTGAATAACTCTTTTGATAATTCATCACCTTGAATAATATTTTTACATCATGTTGTTTCATATTATCATACATATGTAAAGGAAAAATTAAAAATATGTAACAATATTATTTTTTATCAAGTATTTATAGGGGAAAATTATTCCATTATTAGTGTAATTTTTGAAAGATAATATTAGGGTGAAATATTCGAGGTATGTTGAAAATAAAAAATTTAAATTCAACATTACAAGAAATAGATTTAATAATTCAAAAATATCTGACCTGAGTTATGGATATGGATAAAATAAGTGGGAATTTTCATAAAAATTTGATAGAGATAATATTCATGAAATATAGTGAATATAAAAGTCTATGAAAGAAAAGAATATGTTAGAAAATTGGGAGAAGAACTTATACATTACTATTTTAAATATCTATGTATATAAGAGAGAAAAATAAATTGAAAGAATAACAATAAGATGTTATTTCTCACTGATACAAAAGAAAAAAAATTTGAAAAAATTATACTTGCGAGCGTTCCACACTTCTCATTGTAATCGATTATTTGACACTGACGGGTTGTGTGATCATGGGTGATTCATTATCATACCATGACATAGCCTTCTCATTTTGATATTTGAAACTTATAAATAATTTCTTACATAATTTCTAGGTTTATGCATGATTTTAATAGTGAATTCAAATCACTTGAACTTGTGGAAAAGTTTGAATAAAAATGGAAAAATAACAATAACTATAAATCACTGATTCCCTCCCCCTCAGTGACTTCAGTAATCCTATGGTTGGTTATTCATATTGAACCAAATTTTAAAATCACATATGATATCAGTGAATGGAAAAAAAAAATTAAGTTTAAACTTTATCTTATTTAAATAAGTGATATTGTTTACCCATCCCATGTAAGAGGCAGAACCTCTAAAAATTAAATCATTGTACATATGTCGTATTTATATAAAATTAATTTGATAAAAAAATTATGGTATTTCAAAACAATATAGAGTAAAAATAAACTAGTGTACATCTGTAATTAATTAGGATTTTAATGTAGTATATAACAATAAAAATATGATAAAAATGTATATTGAGATTTGGACCTAGTCGATGAATGTTTATAATGAAAGGATTGGATATTAGTGTATACTAAGATACATTTATTATAAACAAAAAAAATGAACCTTTAAAGCGTCTAAAGAAAATAAAAAATATATCTTCGAACTTATATAGATGAAAAGATATTTTTGATGAAATTTTTATGGAATGATATCATAGGTATTACCCTAGAATTTATTAATACGAAATTTTTTGATCTAAGGTTTAAATTTTATGAATAATAATCATACATGTATATATAAATAATTCATTGGTTATGTTAATATTTTTCGGATAAAAACGTTCTCCCAAATTTATACTTTTCTAAAAAAATTATGATAGTAAATCAAATACCAAAATTTAATCAACCTGTACTTCATGAATCATACATGTCATTATTAAATAATTTTTATAATAGAAAATATTTTTTTATGGTCATGTTTTTTGGGGAAAGAATATATTTTATGATTAGATTATTAGAAATTGATTAATATTAATATTCATAGTAAAAACCCACTAAATTAAAATTATTTAGTTAAAATTATTTTCTCTGAAATCAGATGAGATATTTATAATGTATAGTAAATATTCGAATTTTTTCGTCTTTTATTTTATTTGAATGTATAATTATTTCAATTAATTTATAATTTTATGGATATTATTTTTATTTTATATTCACTTATTATGTTTTTAAATTAGATTACTCTTTTTTTGGTATCATATCATATCAATTTGTAAAATCTCATTGGGTTTGAGAAAGATTATAAAAGTTACATTTTTTATTTTCAATAGAACCATATCAAGATTATCTCTTGAATATCCATTATTTTCAATCATGAAAATAA
Source organism: Viscum album (assembly GCA_963277665.1). Lineage (NCBI taxonomy): Eukaryota > Viridiplantae > Streptophyta > Magnoliopsida > Santalales > Viscaceae > Viscum > Viscum album. Next base: position 412,886,460 of record OY728159.1, on the reverse strand, counting down.
TTACTACCTTTGTCTAATAAATCTTAGTGAAATTTGTAAGACATGGAATCGAAGATACATGGATTTTTCATATGATTTATTTTTTCCTTCTTATTTTATCACACTCACATGAATTTTAATCATAATAGTAGTGGAACAACATATATGAATTTAGGAAGTGAAAAAAATGAGAAATTAATAACTCCATGTTTTCTTTATTTTCCAAAAGTATTTATAGATGAAAAAAATTATATTCACTTAATTTTAAAATATTTGAATAATTTTCAACACACCTATAACATTTCCAAGAACTCCAATTACATAGGTAGATACCTTAGTATAAGTTACATCACGGGTGTAGTGACCCCTGAAATATATTGAGAAATACCAAACATAATCTTTAGTTTTGATGTACCGGTTCCCTTAAAGTGGTTAAATTATTTATTTAACTTATTGAATGATTTAAAAAAAATGATAGTTTCATTATTTTTTAGACATGGTATTTATCCTAATGCTGAATTTTGGTGGAATTATAAGTTAGTTAAATTTTAAAATATGTTTAGTACTTATTAAATATATATTTATTTATCCTATAATTTTGAATGTGGATATATTCCAAAATATAATCTATGTCTGAAATTTCAACACCACAGTTGTGTTTGGTTCATGTGGTTTTACTATGTGAACATATACAAATTCAATGAGGTTTCGATTCTAGTTCGAGTCCATTCAATGAATTTTTCTAAAAATGCATTGTTCGTAACACCCTAACCACACCCCTTTCTCTAAAAAATTCTATTGAATCATTCATTGAGAGGGTTACCCTTCTATGTCACCCTAAGATAGAAACCTCTAAAGGAGATTGGTGGTCCCTATTCTTGTGTTGTAGCGATGATATATGTTAATCAAAATCATAATTCTAAAACACCAACAATTTACCAAAGTGGTAGAGAATTATATTTTAAATTTATGCTATATTATTTTATATTTTAATGATCTTTATTAAATTTACACAAATTACATTTTATTGGAATTTCTTTTGAAATCTTATTACCGTTGAGGATTTTTTTCATTAATCGTGTGAATGTATTATTGGTGTTACATGAAAAAACATTATTCAAGAACCCCCATTCAATGTTCAGAAAATCATATCACATCTCATTATCATGACATATACCTTATGGTCAACAATTTTTGGATCTTCAAGAATTATATTCTTCCATGATATTTTATGAATGCATTTGGATATGTGAATTCAAGAGTCCAAATTTTCTATCGAACGCCATTTATTATTTTGTATACAACCCAACTTTTTTTGAACTAATAGAGATGACTATAAAGGGTGGAATGAGTGATAGTGTCCATTAATCGATCATCTTGTCAATGGTTAAATTGAAGGGGGATGTTGGCATGGTAGCTTCAGGCTGTTGAGTGGTTGGAATCATTTCATGGGTAGTATGGGGCCTGGATCAAATATTTAATTTGAAAATATGGATGAGAACTAGCTAGGGGTGTCGATGTATGACGGAGTTAACGAAAAGAACTCTCCAAATGGAATGTGGGGTGATGGATGTATATAATTACAGAAGAGGTGATGAAGGAGGTTCATCTCATTGGTGGATAGAGGATATGGATATGAAATTTCCAATCTAATAATTTGTGACCATTAAAAACAAATGACATATAGAGTTTTGGATATGATTCTAGGGTTTATATAGCTTATATATAAATATCATATAGTATGTATCCTTTAAGGACATATCATGAAAAGATATCTAGCGGTGTCAAGGGTATACATGTGGATATAGTGTGTCACAATATGTGGCACACTAGGTTCTATAAAAAATGGACCCTAGATGTGGTAGGGTCCCTTCCAATCACCATATTTTCAACAAAAGGAATATAGTTAGAATAATAGGTTCTTTCAAATTATATTACAATACATGCGCTACAACACACAGTTGGGGAACTCCTCAAGAACTACATGCTATTTGAAATTTACAGCATGCCATGTATTCAGGAATACATGACTCGAGATACTAGAAGTACATTCCTATGTTACTCATGAGGCCTTATTCCTTTTGAAATACTTGTATATTCCATGAATGTTTAATCCACTGGGTTAAACAATATAGTTTTATGCTCATGATTTTTTATGGATGACACACTATGTTTAGTTTAGTACATGTTATGTGTTTTATGATCTTCATCTTTTATAGATTATGATAACAAAGGTTTCAGAATGATAAAATCAGAACTGACATGGGATTCATGTACTCCATTATAGATATTATAATTATAGGTCATGGGTTTAATATATTTAGCAAGATGTTGATACTCCATCACCTTTTGGGGTGTGGGAATTTAAAATTGGGTAAATATTTTATGTATTTTTTAGTCTCTCAATTTTGATAATAGGTGCTCCCCCATTCTATTATTATAGATTTTAATCCCCCCGTATGATAGATCATGGGTCTCTAACTATAGAATTTAGTACATCCCCATGTAACATGGTGTACATCCTATATCCATTTGAGTGAGTATTCCTTTGATTAAACCTCCCACTTGATGAGGTACAAGTCCACCATATGGGATGGTACTCCCTCGATAGATAATAATTCAAGGTGGTGTGTGGATCCCCCTAAGTTGTAAATAAGTGGTGTGGAAGTTATGATATCTTGGTAGTCATACTGATGAGAAATATGGGTGTGAAAGGTCATATGAAATCTTAGGAATGATTTCATTCCTTCAGGATGTGACATAAAACTGGGATTTTAAATTTGGGATAAATGGGTGTTTGAAATTCTAGGTGTCTCTAGTTATTATTAAGAAATATTATTTCATGCATCTAAGATTTTAAGACTAAATTTCTTCATGTAACCTTGGTTTTCATAACCATTGATCATATCTAGGTCCATTTATAGGTTCTTTAATTTATTACTATGTATTGAGATGATTTTTTATTCCATCCAAATTTACTTTTTTATTTTTCTAACAATTTTATGAGGAAAGTGAGAACCATCACAATTCAACATAACAAACATCAAAAGAGACTACTAACTTGATAAACACAAGATTGAGGCTATTGGTGTAAAATTCCTTAGACAGTTTCCTTGGAATGAAAATTACCTGGAAGTTAGGATCATCTTCAAGAAATGCTTCATAACAAGTTTCTAGGTATTCACGGGTTGGAATGTACTCTTCATTGCTAATTTTTTCCATGTTGAAGCCTCTAACCAATATACGATCTTGTTTTTTAATACACTCCCCTTTCAATTCTGTACCTTCCACTCGAATAAATATACTCCTCATTTGATCAATGTCTTCCCTTGTCACATTAATCACAAGGATGTCCTCTTTAATTTCCTCACCCGAGTGCATGAGTAGATCCATCAGCTTATCTGAATCAATATCCCATAATCACTTTCAACTGACTAGAGGCCCTTCCACATGCCGCTAGAGATCATCCTCCATTGACACCATAACCTATTTAGATTCAGTTTTCCATTCTCCCTACTAATCAATTTCCCTTGTAGTAGCCACAGGTTCTTTAGACACTCGATCGTTGGCCTATTTGCCACCTGCTTGCTTACCATCCATATGCTCATCAGACCCCTTCCTCTTGCTCTTGTAATTGTTGTCTGCATTATTAGTACCCATCAGAGGGATTTTACCCTTACTTTTAGACCTCTTAACTAGAGGACTAGGTATGTTAATGTATTCCTTTCTCCCTCACATCCTCTGGTTATGCTTAATAAACCATTCTGAATCAATAATTGTATTCTTTCCCTCCATCATCAGGATTTATTTCTATTAAGAGGTGTTACCCATTTTGATTAATCGGTTTTTCTTGGTGAAATTACCATTTATAGATGGTTCCTTTAAGGGTTTTATTATTAAGATTGTATTGGATAAATATTGTTATAAACATGAATTTGATGTACAATATAATTATTTATATATATCATAACTGGGTTTTCATTATAAATTTGGCTACGGATGTATAAATATTATGTTTTTCATATTGGATAAGGTTCCCCATGTTCAGTATGCCTCTTCGGTGATAGTTATCATCCCGTAGACTCTTATATTATGGCATAAGTTTAGAACACTTTGATTATGGCTATCCTAGAGGGTGTCTCGGTGGGTTTATATGTGTTAGTATGATATACAAATGATTAATTCATAGGGATTGATATTAGAGTTAATGTACATATAAGGATTAATTTGTGAATTTTTTGTACTTTCTTTAAGGGTTTTTGTTTTGAATTCCAAATATGGGAACCTAGTATTTTTGTAAAGGTTGATGTATCCATTCAACAGTACTATAATAATATTTATATTGACTTTAAAACCATGATTAATCAGTTGTAGTTTAAATTTAGATTATGGCATAACTATATGTTGGTTATTATTAATTTTCATATCCTTCATGTGTCAATTCACCCATATATACATTAGTTTCCATGGTTTTATCATGTTTAATAGGGGATTCCTCTAAAAAACAGTCAACCAAGATTCAAGGTAGGAACATATTGAGTCCATAAAAATGATTAATCATGTTTTTGTGATCGATTGAGGAAAGGGGAATCAATTCAAGAACCTAATTGAGTGGTATATTTGCCATGATCAGTGGTTGGGTGGTTTATATTCATTTTTAGTGTCGTTATTATTGAAGAGGATGTGATAGATTCAGTTGAGTCATATGAGACTACCCATGTACTAAGTGAATTATATATGTTCTAATTTTAGAGGCTTTCTAGGTTTTTAGGTGAGATCGATCATCAAATTATAGGGGATTATTTGGATTCTAATACTTTTGTTTCCTTGTAGTTTGGATGTCTATGAAACAGGTGATAGTTCTTACATAAAGTACCATTTAAAACATAGTTATCCATATGTTTCCATAGATTACCTAAACTCATGATGGTGATACTATACCAGGGAAAACATATGATATTTTATTCAAGTTGTTCTCTTATGAGATGTTGATGGTTATTGTAGTTATAAATATATTGGATCCTCTTCACATTTATTATTACATTAATGATGTACAAGTAAAGGTTTAAAAATAATTTACTCCATTAACATGATTTAGAATGGATTTATTCAAACTTGAGAGTTTGACTGAGCCCTCTAAAGTGATAGTCAAGCTCTGTTTTTGGATTTCTGCATCCACCAACTACACCAAAGTCCATTAATGTGTTTTTGTAATTGATATTTTTCTATTAGGGATGCATTATGGTTTTAATTAAAAAAAATGTCTTTCTATGGGTATCTAGATTAGTTTCATAGACAAACCTCTATGATAAAGATAAAAATGTGGTTTGGAACCATCATACTATATATTCAGTGGAATTTTTGGAGGTGTATATGATATATTATAATGTGATACTAGAGAAACTAACGGATTTAGATTCTTTGAACCATCTCTTGGTGGTACTCAAATGGTGGAAATTGTTTTCAATCAAGTCACAAATAATTGTGTATTATGGAATACTCTATTCAGGTAATTTCCAATAGGTTTTATGGTATGATTTTCATCTTATTTAATGATACATATACTCATAGATACTACTATATACCATTACATTATTTTTATTTCATTATTTTTGGGTTAAAATTCCACGAAAAGATCATTCTATCCCTAATCTAAAAAAGACTCCCTCAAGTGGTGATCATCCATTCACATACATCGGCTGATTATTTGTGCATTTGATCATGTGAGAGATATTTTATGGGATTCCAAGATTCTGATATTAGTCTATCTGGAATTAACCTGTTTTTTGGATAAAAAATATAGCTACTATTTTTGGGTAATATGTAGTTGATAATACGTGACAAGTTCAACCATTAGTGGTGAGTTGGACCCTCAGGCAGGATGAGTTGGACCAACCATAGGTGTTAGTGGTTGATCACAGTAGTAGTTATAGATCCTATATAGCTATTATATAGGTATATTTAATGGGTGATTTATTGTAATAGTTGAGCAACACATGAATTTTTTTCTATAGTTTATTCTATGGTTTCCTACAATGGGATATCAACCCTTGTTTAATACTTTTTTCTATACATTATTGATAACTTCAAAATCTTATTTGGTAGCTCAAATATAAGGACTCTGTCTAAACAAATACCTAATATTGAATTAAATGAATAATTTACATTGAGAATCTTTTTAGGTTTAGTGTTTTAGAGAATTACGCCATAACATATACATAACAATTAGAATATTACATGTTGAAACTTCCACATAGTATCCATTTTTTTCATAAAATAAAAACTCCTAAAAAAGAGTCATGTCTAGTTCTATGATTTAGACAGCTTGAATTTTCCATGATCCCAACCGTAACCCCATTCATATTTATGTCTTATAAAAAACATTTCAATAACATGGGATGAGAATAAAAAATCAGTACGAGTTATAAAATAAAGAAATAAAACATTAGTCCATCAATACTTACTAATCAAAATCTCTTTAACAGACCTCATGAAATCATAAAATTTATGAATAACAAATAGAAATCAGAAATCATTAAGGTAACTTGTAGCATACATATCATACTTACATTGTAGTTATCACAGCTACGTAGAAAGTTTCATTGGAATACCAATCAAAGTATAATCCATAAATATCTTAGTAGAAACATTAAAATTTACCTCAGTCACATTACCCAATGCATTGGAGAGATATATTGGGATCACCCACACTAGGTTTATCATGGAACCACTCGTATATGTAAACAGTGCCCAAAACCATAACTTTTTTAGAACACATTAAACAAACATAAATGAAATATAACATTTCCACATTGCAAACATAATATATCATTTAAATATATTGACATAATCAATCCATTATAAAAACCATTTCCAATACTAAAATACCTCAAAAGGGTATATGGTATATATTTTCTTTTTATAATCATTACGGCTTGTTATGGATGACAAATATCAAATAATGTCAGTGGTGGCGCAAAATGTCATTGTCACCATGTACGTTAAAAAGAAAGAATATTTTTGTCATTTAGTAAAATGAATTTTAGAGAAAATATTTACTTTTAATGAATGGAAATGTAAAAGGGTTTTATAAACTATATAAAATAAAGTTGTTTAGAAATCAAAATATGCTTCAATAAAGGGATATTGAGATGACGTCCCTTACCTCATTTCTGAATTGACCCATTCGTTCATTAATATATTGAATAATAGAGTAAAGTTAATTTATACTTTCTTAAGAAATTTTTTCATGTTTATTATTCTTATCATATCATTTATTTTCATGTTACAAACATTATATAATCATTTATTTTAATAACCTTCATTTTGTCAATATTTGGTACTTGAGTCAAAAATAAACTTCTTATAATTACAACTTGTTATTGTGGTCATAATTTCATTATATCCAGAATGATATTCATGATTTATATATCATATATATAATATATATCTTGTTTATATGTGTATTTATAAGAGTACATAACATTTGGAGTTATGTAATTAAATGCACCATTCATGGAGACGGTAAGTCGTTCGTACGCATGAACGCTACATTCATTTCAATTTCGTATTTAGTGGAATGAAAACATAATGATACATAGGTATATTATAATTCCAGTATAATATCTTTTATAATTTATGTTACTGCATCATTTATACATTCCATGTATGACATGAACGACTCATATCACCTTGAGGGGGTGGTAGTCCGCTCTTCTTCAAATGAAATTATCGTATTTACCCATTATGGAAACCGTAAATGAATGATATAAATGAAAAATATAGAAGGATAGAAATAGTATAAATAAAATATATATTACATATAAAAACAGTTCCATCATAATGGCCACCATGAGAGGTGGTAGGAGATAATTGAACAATAATCATTTCGTGAGGCAGTAGTTCGCCTTCCATAGAAACAGAATGTTCTTTACCCATTATACGGAGATCTGTGTAAGTGTAGTTCAAATAAATCTCATAAAAAAACATAATATATTGAATATACTAGTTTTGTTTTGTATGAAAAAATAATAATATAATATGTACTGGATAAGTAAAATAAAATAAATAACTTAAGAGAAGACATTACCATTAAATCGGGTAACTCCCTTTGGTCCTATCCAAAAGGATTTCTTGAAGTGCCTTCTTCCTAAGGTAAGGATTATAGGTGGAATAGAGGGATCGTGAGAGATTATTTTGATAAAGGTTGGATGAGTCAAGGGGCTAGATAGGTCTGAGTAATGGGTTTGAGGTGATTTCTTTTTATAAGTGGGGGGAAGGGCTCTTTAAGAAATTTTGAAAATATTATTTTATTATAAAATGATTTTCGGTTTTTAAAGATCCAGAACTTATTTAATTCATAGATAATATGACTAATGTGATAAATAAAATAATCCTATAATAATTGGATAGGTTTTGTACATTTTTAAAATTTTTATAATCTCGTTTATTTAAATTATTCATTAATAAGGGAATCAATGAATCATCATTGAGTCATTAGTAATTTTATTTATTACCCGTATAAAATTATAAATAAAATACTATGATGAAAGAAATATTTTTAGATTTAAACTGAATATTTATAGTTAAATAGATAACTTTTATTACCTCATGTAAAAATTTATTTAATAAATGATATATGATTATGTTATTTTTTTCTCTACATTAAATTACTTAATAATTGTCATTATCACCCCCATGTGGCTCTATGGGGTCACAAAATCCACCCCAAGGATGCCCATGGTAAGACATGTATCAAAAAATAAGATTAGGAAACATTTTAGGGAAATTTAATATTAATATAATAATATTATTTTACCCTTATTTACATTATTTCACCTTTAACCATGGTCAATAAAAATATTTACCAAAGAAAATATTCATAATGTATAAAAATAAATGTTACCTATTTACAAAATTTAGAACTCCTATATCCAAATATGGATTCCATTTTTCCAAATTCCAAAAATAGAAGAGGCAGAAATTAATTTAAAATTTATTCCCATTTTCAAAACAAAAAGTGTGTTTTTATGAAATAATAACATCTAAAAGATTTAAACGTGTTTATTTACAATTTCAAAGTGAAATTATTTACAATGAACACAATTGGATTAATTGGTAAAAATAAATTCAAATTAAACTTGAAAACCTATAAAAAAATAATCTAACTATATAAATAAAGTAGATTAAAAGGCAGTTTGGAATTAAAATGCAGTATTTATCACTATTAATTAAATAATGAACATTTTTCGAAAACTTACAGAATTACATCCAAAGTAAATTTTTATTTCACTATTCTAAATAAGAATATTAGTTTATTCATGTAAAAAATATAAAAGTGACAAAAACTAGATTTAAAAAGTGTTTGACATCAAAAGGTTGTAAAAGGACCTTTTAACAAATATTTGAGTATTTATGCTTAAAATTGGAGTCATTCACATTTTAAGCCTCCAAAATTTATTTTATAAATGTATGAAAATTTAACGAACATGTATAATCAAATAGTAGTTATTTATATTAATTCCCACTATTACTATGGCTAGACATTAACTACCATTTAAAATAATAATAATATTTTATTAGTGTGAAACGTAAGATTTCAAAGAAACCTGTTGTTGAGAATCAGGTAAGCCATCGAACATAGTATCCCCATTAATGTAAAATTAATATTTAATTCACAAATATTAATAAATATTAAAATTTTATATCCTTTATTTTCTAGGGATATTACATCCTTCTCCGTTTTTTGAATTGCATCCTCACAATTTTATTAACCTATCAAATAAGTGGGGGTATTTATCCTACATAGCATTTTTAGATTCCCACATTGCCTCTTAAACCATATTGTTTTTTACAAATCCTTTACCTGATAGATTACCATATAATGAAACTTATTCTCTCTTCGTTCAAGAATCTGGATTGGTCGTTTTTCAAAAGAGAGATTAGTATCCAACTAAACTACCTCTATACTCAAAACATGAGATGGATCGGGCATATAATTTCATAACATTGAAACATGAAAAACATTATGTACCTAAGATAAACATAGTGGTAAATACACTCTGTATACAACTGGTCCAAATTTCTCTAGGATTCTATAAGGTACAATGAACCTCAGACTCAACGTTCCCTTCTTAGCAAAACACATCACACTTTTACATGGATAATCTTTGAGAAATACATGATCACTTACCTAGAAAGAAAGATCCTTCCTCCAGTTATCTACTTAACTTTTCTGCCTACTGTGACCTGTTCTCATGTTCATCTAAATCAACTTAACAATTTCCACCATTACTTCTACCAATTCTTGTCCCATCAACTTCCTTTCACTTAATTCTTCACAAAAATCCGGAGTTCGATACATCATCCCATATAATGCCTCAAATGGAGCAATCTGTATACTAGAATGACAACTATTATTATAATAAAATTCAACCAAACAAATATGGTGGTCCTAAAAACCCTAAAAATGATGTGAAAAAGCACGTAGAATATCATCCAAGGTATGAATTGTTCATTTTTATTGTCCATCTAATTGTGGTTGAAAAGTGGAACTAAAATTTAATTCAGTACCCAAAAACTTCTGAAGGCCTTTCCAATAGCTATATGTAAACCTGGGATCACGATTAGATACAATGGTGATGGGAACCCTACATAACCTTACTATCTCATTAACATGCAGCTGAGAATGTTTATCTAGATATAATATATCTTGAATAGGATGGAAATGAGCAGATTTAGTCAACTGATCAATAATAACACAGATTTAATTATTACATTTAGATGTCTTTGGTAATCCCACAACAAAGTCCATGGATATATTTTTCCCATTTCCACTCTAGCACCGATAAAGACAAAAGAATCCGTTTTGGTAATTTCTACTCTAATTTACCCTATTAAAAATCCAAACACTTCATTGTAAAGCCAACAATATCAATTTTCATTCAAACCCACCAGTAATACTCTTGAAGATCTTTGTACATCTTAGTACTTCAAGGATGAACTGAAAATAGAGAACTATGAGCTTCCCATAACAACTCATTCTTCAACTACGAATCACAAGTCACACATAACCACTTACCAAATCTCAAAAAACTATCATTATAATTGTTAAAATCAGAAAACATACCCTTATGAACCAACTCTACTATTTTCTGCAACTCATTGTCTTCCTTCCGCGCTTGCTTAATTCTGTCTGATAGAGGTGATTTCAGGGACACCTGATACAAAGCAGAGGAATTTCATTCACCAACAACTTCTATTCCAAAGTTCATCAAATTGTTAACCATGGGATCTTGTTACAAATGTGACATGGTAAATGTATCATTACTTTTTCGACTAAAAAAATCAGCCACTTTATTTTCTTTTCAAGGATGGTAATGGATCGTTCAATCACAATCCTTTATTAGTTCTAGCAATCTCATCTGTCTCATGTAAAATTATTTCTGAGTTAATATTTACTTCAAACTTTTGTGATCATTATATATTTCACACATTACTCCATACAAATGATGACAATAAATTTTTAAATAAAAAACAACAGCAGGTAATTCCAAATCATGTGTAGGGTAATTTTACTCAAGAGGTTTTAACTGACGTGAGGCATAAGCAATTACATGATCATTCATAATAATGAAAAAACAATTTCCATTCAACAAAGCATAAATATTGATAAAAAACTCACAATTTCTAGATGCCAATGACAAAACTAGAACATTCACCAATATTTTTTCAATTCATGAAAACAACCATCAAATTCATTTTTTCAAATGAACGTAACACCTTTTTGAGTTAACATTGTCAGTGGGATAGATAAATGTGAAAAATTTTCAACAATACTTCTATAATAACCTTCCAAACCAAGAGAACTATGGATCTCGGTTATATTTTTGGGTCTTAGCTATTCGTTAACAACTTTCATTTTAGCAGGATCAACAATTATGACTTTTTTTAAACAATGTGACCAAAGAAGAATATTTGTTGTAACCAAAACTCACACTTTCCATATTTCCCATATAGTTTCTTCACATTTATGGTTTGAAAGACAAATCTTGAATGAATATAATGATCCTACTTACCTTTAGAATAAAAAAAAATATCATCAACGAACACAACCACAAACTTATCCAATAACTCACATAAAATTCTTTTCATAAGATCCATGAATTCAATAAGGGAATTGGTTAACCCAAATGGCATAACTAAAAACTCATAATTGACATATCTATTATGAAATGTGGTCTTCGAAATGTATGCTTCCTTTACATTCAAATGATAGTTCCCCGACCATAAGTTAATATTTGAAAAATACTGATCACCATAGAGCTAATCAAACAAATCATCGATGTGAGGCAAATGATACTTTCTCTTGTCAGTTATGTTTTTCAATGCTCTACCACTACTATTATTATAGGATATTTTCACACTTATATATCCACGATTTAAAGATACCATGGTTATAGCATAATATATCCCCATGGGACTTAAGATACCTATGGAGCTACGCTATGAACCCTCGTAGCTATGCCCCCATCCCTCACGATTCCACCCCGATATCGATTTCCCCTCCCCGCGAGTCGGCGAACACCCTCAGCCAATGATTCCACCACCTCCTTATTCCTCTGACGACGACACGACCACACAACATCTATCCTCCTCCATCAATGTGGCCACCGAACTTCGATTCTCCACCAAAGATTTCGCCACCCATCCTCGATCCTCCTCCAACAATTCATCCACCCAACCTCGATCCTCCACCAACGACATGCCCATCCATCCTCGAGACGATTAACCATCGATGATGCAGCCACCCAACTTCCCCACGATCTTCTTCTCTGACATGGATCCACCTTTTCCTCCCCCTTCCGGCCACACTCTTCCTTGGATCAGATGGTAACATTATTATTATTATTTATATATGCCTATGATTAATGTTTATTGATGGAGATCCATAGTGATTACAGGGAGAGATATTCCTCAATTTTTGGGTTTCCTGAAATAAAATTGTTTTTGTGATCCCATAGACATAATATTATTTGGATTATAGATGATTTCTCCATGATTTAACATAAATGGATATCTGGATGGTGATGGTCAAATGGAGATCATAACTAATGGTTGTTTTCCTATTATAGTGGTTTTAGTACCTTTATACAATATTATTTTTTACTAAACAAAACATTCATCAGAAAAATGTCATTGGAAATAGTTTCATACTAATGGGTGTTAATATTGAAATTCAATTATGTTCAGAATGATATAATAGGATAGTTGTTTTAGTTTTTGTCCATATGTTAATATTATATAGGTACCCTTATGAATCAACAGTTATACCCTTTTGTTGTAATAGGAATCATTTTGATAACCATACAAAACTATCTGATTACCCATTCCCTAGTATTGATTTTTCTGTGAATATATGTTTGTGGTTCTATTGGATGGTAAAAATGGGTATAATCATTTATCTATTAATGGAATGTTGATTGTAATGATCAGAGTAATGTATAATTTTTTACTACAAAATTAATTAATAAAAGATGGTCAAATAACCCTCTTACTATGTTTAATGAATGTGTGATCTGTTAATATTTTTTATAATACCATATAAGAACCCGAAGAGTTTGTGAGTATATGTGGTGTACTCTTATTTTGTCTCCCCAAATAAGAAATTCATACAGTTTTCTCCTGTATAATTTTGACACTTTATAAAAAATAGAAAATGTTATTTGCAAATTATTATGGGTTATTTTCTATGTGATGCACCGTCATGGAGATTTTAGTATGGTGATGAGGTTAGATCATCCCAGTTATAGTAAATAGAATCTTAGGAGGTATAAATTATTTGAAAAATCCCTCTATCAACTTAACCATCGGTGATCATATACCACGTGTAGGCTGATGCGATAGGATGAATGATTCCACATAGTGAATTTTTTCTTACCAATGTCCATCTGTTATATTTAATAGAAGGATGTTTTTGTTTGTTTAAATGGATCTCCACCAATAAGGTGGTTTCAAAGAATTGTGGTTACTTTACTAGTTACATTGGTTCTAATTCCCCAGACAATTACGATTCTTTATCTCCCTTGGTTTAAAAGTTATTTTAATTTACTTGGATTGCTATCATTAGAATAATAGATTCATAGAATGGAAGTGTTTTGATTTATATCATTAAATGAATAAGATTTTCTTATCTGATAATGTATCTAGAATAATATCAGATACAAAAGGATATTGATTCCCCTTTGTGTACAAGTGTCTAAAAAGTCCAGATATCACGGAACATGGATTGTTTAATAGGAAGGCCCATATAAGTATGTGGGATATTTTTATAGAATATTTAATTAAAAATTATAGGGATTAAAATTGTTAAAATGGATAAAAATTAATTTGATCAATGAATTATAATCCAACAAATCTTAATAATAAATTCATGTTTTGAACATTGATCAACCAGGTAGTGCTATATAGAAAGTCTTCTTCCGATATTGTGAATGAAATCGATATGATATGAGGGAAGCATGAATATATAAAGGTAACATAAAGATATGTTTGTTTGGTTTTCTTATTATTTCTTCAATTCAATAGGTATGTGGATCCATACTAACAATGATTAAAAACATTATTGGAAAGATATATGTTTTTAGAAGGAATCAGAAACATGATCTCAAATTAATAATTGACGTGAAATGAATATAATAATTAATCTAAAAATATATCAATGATTTAATAAGTGGATGGATAGTTCATCAAGTATACAATTATAAGAATAAATCATCTAAGTAAATGTGTAAGTGTTGTGATTGATGAAAATCTATATGTTCTATTCCTACATGTTTGAATTGGGGGAGAAGTGGTCATGTCAAGAGTAATTAATGAAATCAGACAGAGGAATCCACTTTTGGATGAACAAACGCAGTCTACACAATGGATAGAGGGTAAAATGTGACAAAGAGAATACTCTTATAGACATTAAATAGTTGGATTCATTAATATAAGAGTTAATTAATTCCTAGAATCATATAAATATAATGAATTTCGCTAAACAAAAAAAATGAAAGTACAGATTTTGAGAACAAATTGGTGTTCCATTTGAAATAATAAGCTGATAGATGTAAGATATAATTATAGATTGGTGGTGAATAGTTTTCAAAAAATATAAGGAATTTAGTTTTATGACATTTTATCACCTCTTGTAAAATAGTGAAAAATTTAGAAAGAGCATAACATTATCATGTCTTATTAACCTTACATAGATCTAATGGATGTTATGATATTTTTTCTCATGGATAGTTCATGGAAGTCATTTTCACGGTTCATCACAAGGAAACTGAAGTTCATCAAATAAAAGATTGCATCATTACATTAAAGTGATATCATGATTTCTTATTGAAACATACATGATATTTTAATAGGGAATTCAATACATTCATGTTTTATGATTGATTTATTTCACATGTGTGAAAACATTATTGTTTCCAAATTTAATTGGAATATAGAATATATTTTTTTATAGATTATGAATGGATTTATAGTTACTATTTCTTATTAATTAAACAATTAATGAAAAATATATCAAGAATATTCAAGATGAAGAATCTTGGGAATGAAATGATGAACCTAGGTATCTGAATTAATAGATATACCAAAGTTATATCATTAGTCTTATCCCCAAATGAATACATTTGTAATGAAATAGAACGATTCAAAATTACTATATGCAATCTTACCCCAACCTCACTCACCAAAAACATCAAACATACTATAACATAGATATCATTAATGTAATGAGAAGTTTTTTATGTGGATATGGTTTATTATTTGTTGTTTATATGATGATTGATTTATTCAATGGTAAGTAGTCAAAAATATAATTATTTTTCTACGGGTTTGGTTTGTTATTTGATGTCAAATCCTAGATGAAAATAGTGGTGATTTGTCAAATGGATCATATAATAAATCAAATGGTTGTTGGATGTAGATTTATAATCCAGTGATGAATATATATTGACATAACTGATGATGTATATTTCATGGACACATGGATTCATGGAAATGTACATCATGGTTTATGATATATTTTGGTGGAATAGTTGTATGTATGATGACTCAATTTCAGAGTACATTAATACAACTGATGTATCCAAAGAACTAACATGGTTGATTCTATTTCATAATGAACACTAAAATATATTAGACATGGGTGTTTTATTTTGTGATAGTTAGAGTGATCATCATTTTTTGTTTCTCCTAGTGACTCATTTTTGAATGCAGAACAGTGATCTAAAATAACATTTTATATGAATTATACTAGAGGATAAATTGATATATACATATAGGATTACTAAGATTAATAATCCTTTAAAGATGATTAAAAGGTGATAATCCATGAATGATTGAGGTAATATCATACCTCAATGAGACTCAGCTAATCAAAAAGAATGAGGGTCACAATAAGGATTAGATAGAGGAAAATTTCCTATTAGTGAAAGAGTAATTTGGCTAATATACTAATGAAATTTAAATGTTTGACATTATTTTGTTTATAAATGTTTTCATTAAGTTTCATCAAATGAATCTTTCTAAAATGATATAATCATACTTAGATTATAAAAAATATATGGTCTCCTACTACGGTGAGAGTTGTCTCTCCAATGGGGAAGGGTGCGCGGGGGGGGGGGGGGGGGGTCCATGGGGTGTGTATAGGAGAGGGTGTGTTGGGATGTTCTTCAAGGGGCCCAGGTAGGGTGCATGTGGTTTTCTGGGGGGAATGGGGTAGGGGTGGTGGTGGAGGCGGATGGGTATAGGGGGGAGGGGAAAGGGGGAGGGGGGTGTCCAGGTGGGGGGGGGGGTAGGGGGTGGTGCACGGGGGGGGGGGGGGGGGGTGCAGGGGGAGGGGAAAGGGGCATGGGGTGTCCAGTAGGGTGGATGGGTGGGTCGAGGAGGGATCAGTGGTTGTCCAAGAGGGAGGGGGCTCTCCAAGGGGTTGTCTAGGGGTGGTGAGCAGGGTAAAGAGGCAGGGGATGTGTGGGAGAGTGTGAAGGGGTGAAGGGAGTGTATGTAGGAGTAAGGAAGTGTGTAGTGGAGGGGGAGGGGTGTGCAGGGGTTTTGATGGGTGTGTGTTGTGTGTGGAGGGGGGAGAAGCTGAGTTCACCATGCCATGTTTTTCAAAAATTTGTTTACAAAATGTGTTTTTATTCCTTATGTAATATAGTGTTTATTAATGAGATGGTGTGCTTTTGTAAAGTCAATGTTTTGGCATGTGTTTTTCTTTTATGTATGGGTGTTTTAGAAAGTTTCCTCTTTATTAATAATCATGTTATTTAGTATTGGGATGTACATATCAATCTGAATATTATTTTTTCATTGTTGGTTATGGATACATGTATCATTTGTCATGAAAAGTTGACATAATTATCATATACATACATATAAATTCATCATATCTCATTTTTTTCCCATTATTTCCTTAGAGGTGGTTTGTTATGATGGGGCTGGTTCTATCCACCACCTTCAATGATAGTGATTTCAACATCAAATTAGGGTATGTTTTATTATGTTTTTATACATTGGTCCAATTTTAATTATGGAGTTCATGATTTTTGGGGTCCATTTATTTTTATAGTGTTTTTTTGTATCTCGTTGAGGAGTATAACCTCACATGCCCGAACACACATGCCCTTACATTGAACACCTAGTCTCTCACACCATGCTATGTATCCCTTGACATATACCTAGATGAAACCCTACATAGCCTACTACCATTCCCTTAGATGAACTTATAATTTTCATGAACATATCTACAGATGACCAAACCCATACTTGTTAATCATGTAAACAATGATCCAATTCAATTCAACCAATGAAACATGTCTTTTTGAAGTTATGATCGACACATAAAATATTATTTATGTATCGAACATTAGTTCAGTTGCAGACCAAGTTTGTTTTCATATACATGGTTCATTTTTTCTATTATTATTGGCTATATGTCTACAGTATTATTTTTTATTGACTTATATTATTTGTTAATTTTCTAATATGTTTTTTTACAATAATTTTAGGGGATTAACACTACTATCTTCTACCATGTGTTTTAGTTACTGGTGAGCTGGTTCGAGAGTTATTTGATAGTTTGTTTTATAGGGAGACTCATGTAAGTGTAGATATGTGTTTTTTTATATTTGGTGTGGTTTAATTCTTAGTATGTATGAAGGCTTAGTGTATTATTTAATTTGGAAAGTGAGTACCACGTTGATCTTCTGTGTGATAAATAGAGTAATCTAAGGACCATATATAGAAATAGTAGTATTAGTAACATATCAGAAACTAACTAGGGTAAATCTCAATTGACTGTATCTCATATTTCATTTGATTCATCTTCCAGAAACCTCATCTTCTTATGAAGTTCACCATCAACTCATTCAAAACCATTTATATCATTCTCAATTATAACTTCATCAGAATTGAATATCATTGAAATGATAGATACTGAAAATCTATATTTCATACATAATTAATATTTTTTAATGAATTTCTTCACATAAAACCATAGATCATAAATTATTCAGTCTTTGTTCATCAACCAACTTGAGGTGACTAGTTTTGACCTTGGATTCCTTGGTAAGAAACATAGGTTGAGCTCACTTGGAAAGGTGGATGGAAAGAAAACGTTGATTATTTGGAAGAACCATATGAAGGTAAAAATATTCCTTACAACTATCTCGGATACTATAAAGTATCAAGAATCATACAAAGATTTCAGAATCAACTGTATGTAGGTGGTGGGGTGGGTAGGGTGAGGGGGAGGGGTGTGTAGGGTGAGGGGGACAAGGTGTCTAAGGGGGTGTGCTATGTTTTTTTCAAGGGGTAGGGTAGGGTGTAAGGGGGTGAGCATGGGGGGGGGGGTGCAACGTGCAAGGGGGTGTCCAGGTGGGAGGGGGCACTATCCATGTGAGGGACGGAGGTGTGTGTCCATGGAGGGGGTGGGGCAAGGGGGCTGTCCTTGGGGGGGTGACCAAGTTGGGGGGGGGGGGTCAGGGGATTTGCAGGGTGGTGGGATATTGTAGGGATGGGGGGTGAAAGGGGTATGTCCAAGGGGGTCGGGATACTATAGGGGGGTGCAAGGGGATGGGGTGAAAGTGGTTGTCCAGGGGTGTTGGATACTGTAGGGGGTGCAAGGGGGTGGGATACTATTTGGGGGGGTGTTCAAGGGGGTTTTATTGTGGGTCCAGGGGGTGTAGAAGTGGGTACAAGGGGATATCTACGGTGTTCATGGGGTTATTCAGGGAGGTCCAAGGGGTCTATCCCTAGGGGTGCACGGGGGCTATCTAGGGGGGAAAGGGGTACTGGGGGTTGTCCAGGCAGGGCATGGGGGGTGCAGGGGGGCTGTCCAGGCATGGGGGTGCATGGGCGTGCATGGGGGATATCCAGGGGGTTCA
This sequence comes from Viscum album, assembly GCA_963277665.1. Taxonomy (NCBI): domain Eukaryota; kingdom Viridiplantae; phylum Streptophyta; class Magnoliopsida; order Santalales; family Viscaceae; genus Viscum; species Viscum album. The sequence goes on along the minus strand of OY728159.1, from coordinate 412,867,042 downwards.
AGGGGGCTGTACAGGGGGGTTCATGGGGGTTCATGGTGGCTCTCTAGGGGTGCACGGGGGTTAAATGGGGCTATATAGGGGGTTCAAGGGGGTGCGTGGGGTGCAAGGGGTGTTCAAGGTGGTGTGGGGGGGGCATGGGAGGGGGGGGGGGGGGTTCAGGGGGACTGATCCTATTTTTTACCATATAAAACATATCTCCACAGTTTTAATGGTGGAAATAAGGGCCTCATGCAATGGTTAATCCTTGGAAATAGGCTCCTACTACCACGACGATAGAGCCCACAGTTTTCCAAAACTGTGGCCATATGTTATTGCCAGGGTTTTTGGGCCTACAGCCGTGGTTCCAAATGGTGGTTGTATGTTATTTCTCTATTTTTGTATAATCAATGAAAATTATTATTAAAACAACTCTCTTTTTGAAAAACATGATAGGATCACCCCATGGTGATGTCCTAGGTCGAATGAAACCTTTATCTAATAACTCATGCAATTGCTTCATTAAATCTACAAGGTCAATTTGAGCCATTAGATAAGGGGGATTGAAATTGGATTTTCATCAGGAACTAAATCAACTATAAATTCAACTTCTAATTCAGGCATAATACTAGAAAAATCATCATTAAAAATATCACGGTACTAATTTACCACTAGCACATCATTAATCTAAACAGTTCCTATTTTTCAACAATATGCGCAAGGTAACATTCATTTCCATCATTTACTAGTTTCTCATCTTCCTTATATGTTTTCAAAAGTAATAGTTCAATATTGTAAACAAACAGTAATTATTTCTAAAAAGAATCCTTTTTAGCTCTGCAGTCAATTCCTACCAAAAATAACATCAAACTCTACTAGAGGAAAAACAATAATGTTTACATGTAGATTCTTTCCGCACAAAAGCACAATATGGTTCTTATAATTTATTTTCATCAACATTTCCTTTTGGTGTTTTTACCATTAGATTAGGATTTATATCTTGAAATGGAATTCCTAATTTACTAGAAAACAAATCAGAAATGAATGAATCTGTTGACTCTGTATCAAACAACACTTTGGCATAATCAAAAAACAAACAGTGTACCTAATACTATATCATTTTATGGCCCAACATCTACTAAAAAAAGATGAAAAGGATTTCACCACCCCATTATACTAGTAGTCCGGCTGCTTTCCCTCAGCTGAGTTCTTCGTTGGACACTAATTTTCATAATGACCCATTTCATTGCATATGAAACATTTTACTAACTGTAAATAAGATTTTTTTTCATTCCATTACTCAGATCATTTTCAGTGAAATTACGAGCCTTATGTCATATTTTAACACATCAGTAGCACTTACCAAAATTAAAAATACATTCCCCATCATAGTTTTAACCCAATTTTCACAAACTGTAATGTTAAGTTTCATACCATCATACTTTTTTGAAGAGTTCTTCCCATTCATCTTCGACCTCGACCTCTTATTCTTTAGTTTGTCAAATAACATCTGATCATCGGAAAACTCCATTTCCACCTTCTCTGCACATCGAACTTGTTTTTCATTACTTTTTAACTCATGGTAAAATTAAATCCTTTGATACATTGGATTTAATCATGAGTAAAAATTATATAGTTTACTATCAATATTTCATATGAAATTTGTAGCATACCTTTCAATTCGAGTGAATTTTTCTTCATAAGCAGCCACTAAGTCATCCTCATTTCTCAATTCCAAGAATTGTTTTTCCATCCTAAGAAAAACCACCTTAGGAAAACGTTTCTCCAGAATCATAACTTTGAATTCATATCAATAAAGATCATCAATCTGCTCACTATTCATGATATGTTTAACCATTGACCACCACTAATCAGCTTCACCTTCAAAAAGATAAACAGGGAGACTAACCTATTGATGTTATGAACACACCATGACAACACAAATCTTCTGTGGTTCATTAATCCACCCTTTAGCTAGAACAAGGTCAGATGATCCTCTGAATGATGGGGGATGCGGCCTCATGAAATTATCCACTACTGACATGTTCCTCGGTGGTTGATGTGGATAATCTCGTGCATGGATACCACTAAAATTTATATCCTAAGTCAACTATGCCATCACCACAACAAACTATTCTGTTTGGATTCCTCCCATCATATGTTTCTTATTTGGAAGGTTGTATTCCTCCTGATGTCATCCCATCATAGCTGCCATGTTTCCATTGCAGGAACCCATTCTGAACAGCGAAATACCTTAGGCGATGAAAAATAGAAATCTGTAAATGTTATATCATTTTAATATTACAATAATGTAAACAAATTATTGATATTAATTTAACAATATCCTAAGAACTAAAGTTATCTATACCTCCCTTTGATACCATCTATAATATCCCGACCTAATAGCATTACATAATATTGAAATAAATTAATAATTCACATTGAGGATCTTTTCAGGCTTACAGTTTTAGAGAATTAGGCCATAACATATACATAAAATCTTGAATATTATATATAGAAACTTCTACATAGTATCCATTTCATTCATAAAATAAAAACTCTTAAAAAAGAGTCATGTCTAGTTCTATATTTTAGACTTGATGGATTTTCCATAATCCCATCTTTTACCCCATTCTACTTTATGTCCTGTGGAAAACATTTCAAAAACAATGGATGAGTATAAAAACATCTGAAAGGGTTATAAATTAATGAAATAAAACAATATTACATCAATACATACCAAAAATAAGCTCTTTAACATACCTAATGGAATAATAAGATTAATGAGTAACACATATATATCATAAATCATAAAGGTAACTGGTAGCATCCATTTCATACTTATACTGTAGCTATCATAGCTACGTTGGGAGTTACATTGGAATACCCATCACAGTATGTTCCTTAAATATCTTTGGAGAATCATAAACATTTACCTCAATCATGTTACGTAATGCATTAGAGAGTTATCTCAGGCTCACCCACCCTAGTTTTATCACGGAACCACCCATATATTTAAACAATGTTCAAGAACCATAACTTATTCACAACACATAAAACAAACATAATGGAAAGATAAAATCTCACACTGCAATTGCAACATACCATTTAAATATACTGAAATCATCAATCCATTATCCAAACCATTTTCAATACCAAAATATGTAAAAAGGGAATAAGATATTTATTATCATTTTAAAAACATCACGTCTTGTTATGGAAGCCGAATATCAAATAATGCTTGGGGTGGCGAAAAGTTTGTTGCCACCATGTACGTTAAGAAAAACAATATTTTTGTCATTTAGCAAAAATATTCCTTGAGAAATTATTTCCATTGAATGAAATGAAAATTCAAATGGGTTTGTACACTTTATAAAATAATGTTGTGTAGAAGTCAAAAAATGTCTCAATGAATGGAGATTGAGTCGAAGTCCCTTACCTTGTGTCCGACTTGACCCCTTCGTTCTTTAATCTCCTAAATAATAGAATAAAGTTAATTTATACATGCTTAGTAACCATTTTTAAGTTTATTATTCCTTATATAGCACTTATTACATTGTTATAAACACTATGTAATCATTTAAGTTAATAACGGTCATTTTGTCGATATTTGGTACTTCAGTAAAAAATGAACCTCTAATAATTACAAGTTGTCCATGTGGTGGAAATTTAATTATCTCCAGATTGATATTCATGATCTAGATATCTTATATATAATATATATCCAGTAATTAGATGTATTTATCATAGTAAACAACATTTAGAGATAAGAAATGAAATGCACCATTCATGGAGATGGTAAGCCATACGTATGCTTGAATGCTACTTTCATTTCTATTTTGTATTTAATGGAATGAAAACATAATGATACATAGGTATATTATAATTCCCATATAATATCATATATAATTTCAGAAACTTCATCCTTTATTTGTTCCACGTATGGAATGAACGAGTCATATCTCTTTCAGGGGGCGGTATTCCACACATCCTTAAATTAAATAAATGTATTTACCCATTATGTATACCATAATGGTATGCTATAAATGAAAAATAGAAAAGATTAGAGAAAATATAGATGTAATATATATTACATATAAATACAGTTCCATCATAATGGCGACCATGAGAGGCGGTAGGAGATAATTGAACATCTATCGTTTCGTGAGGAAGTAGTTCACCATCCACAAAAACAGTATGTTCATTACCCATTAGATGGAGGTTTGTGTAATTTTAGTTATAATAGTTCTCATGAAAACAACCTAGTATATATAGTATACTTGTTTTGTTATGTAAAAAATAACAAGAAGATCATAGGGAGTGGAGAAGTAAAATAAATGAAAAGAACTTAAGATAAGATGTTACCTTTAAACTATGTAACTCCATTTGGGTTGAACCAAAATGATTTATTGAAGTGCCTTATACCTAAGTTAAGGATTTTTAGTGGAATATAAAAATCCTTAGAGCCTATTAGAATAGATTTATTATGAGACAAGGTGTTTGAGAGGTGTGAGTAATGGGTTAGATGTGATGTCTTTTTATAAGGGGGAGGAGGGGCTCTTTAGGAAAGTTTGAAAATATTATTTTACTATATAACAATATTATGTTTCTAATGGTATAAAACATATTTAATTTTAAGATAAGATTACTATTGTTCAAAATTAAATAATCTAATAAGAATTTCACAAGTTTTGGATATTTTTTTAATTTTAATATCTCATTTATTTAAATTATTCATTAATACGGGAATCACTACATCAGCATTGTAACGTAAATAATATTATTTATTTTATGTATAAAAATTATAAATAAAATAACATGATGTAGGAAATATTTTTATCTTTAAAATTAATATTTATATATTAAGAGATAACTTATATAACAACATGTAAAAATTGATTTACTAAAATATATATGTTTATGTAGTTTTTGGCATTAATTTAAATTAATTAATATAAAGTGTCATTATCATCCCTAGTGGCTCCATGGAGACCCAAAATTGACCCGAGGATTCCCATGGATGGAAATTTATCAAACAATGGGATTATGACACATGTTAGGGAAATCTAATACTATTATAATAAAAACAATGTGCCCTTATTTACCATATTTACCCTTTAACCATGGTAAATAAAATATTTAATGAAGGAAATATTCTTGATGTCTAAAAATAATAGTTACATATTTAAAAAATTTGGACCACCTAATTCCAAATATAGAATCCATTTTTTCCAATTAAAAATACAGAACTGTCAGAAATTAATTTAAAATTAATTCATGTTGTCAAAATAAAAACTGTGTTTCTATGAAATAATAACTATCAAAATATTGAAACATGCTTATGTCCAATTTCAATGTGAAATTACATCTAATGACCATCATTGGATAAAATGGTAAAAATATAATCTAATTAAAATTTAAAACCATTTAAAAAGATAATCTAAACATATGAATATATTATATTAAAATTTATTTTTGAATTAAAATGCAGTGTTTTTCACTATTCATTAAGACTTGAACATTATCAAAAAATTACTGAAATTTCACCCAAAGTAAATTTTAATGTCCCAATTCTGAAGAAAAATATTATTTTGTCCCTTAGAACATATAAAAGTGACAAAAACTATATTTAAAAAAGGTTCTCCAACTAAAAGCTGTAAAACATCCTTTAAAAAAATATTAGAGTATTTATGCTTAAATTTTGATCCATTCACATTTTAATCATCTAACATTTATTGGATGAATGTAAAAACTTTTAAAAAGAAATTATAATCATATTTTAGTTAGTTCTATTCATTCCCACCATTATAATGGCTAGGAGATAACTATAATTTAAAATAATATTATTATATTATTACTGTGCAATATAAGATTTCTAAGAAACTCGTCGTTGCGTATCAGGTATGAAACAGAACATAGTATCCACTTTAAAGTAAAATTAATATTTAATTCCAAAAATTTAATAAAAATAAAAATGTCATATTCTTTATTTACCAGGGATGTTACATCCTTCCCCCTTTTGGGAATTGTGTCCTACTAATTTTATTCATTATCAAATAAGTGTAGGTATTTATCCCTCGTAGCATTTTTAGATTCCCACATTTCCTCTTAAACCATATAGTTTTTCCACAAAACTTTTACCCTAATGGATTACATTATTCTGCAACACTTTCTCTCTTAAGTCAATAATCTGGATTGGTTGTTCCTCATAAGAGATATTCTCTTCCAAATGTACTACCTCTAGACTCAAAACATGAGATGGATCTGGTATATACTTTCTCAACAACGAAACATGAAAATCATTATGTACCTAAGATAAAATTGGAGGTATAGGCACTCTATATGCAACTGATCCAACATTATCTAGGATTTCATATGGTCCAATGAAACTCTGAATCAACTTTCCCTTCATACAAAAATGCATCTCACTTTTTCAAGGAGAAACTTTGAGAAATATATGATCTCCAACCTCGAAAGAAAGATCCTTCCTCCAGTTATCGATATAACTTTTATGCTTGATCTGAGCTATTCTCATGTTCTTCTGAATTAGCTATTCATTTTCTTCCATCTATTCAAATAATTCTTGTCCCATCAACATCCTTTCACCTACTTCATCCAAAAAAGCTGGAGATCGACACAACTTCCCATAGAATGCCTCAAATAGAGCCATCTATATATAGGAATGAAAACAGTTATTATATGAAAATTAATATAATGAAATATGTTGGTCCCAAATTCCTTGGTAATCTAGTGAACAAGAATGTATCATATCTTCCAAGGTCAGAATTGTTCGTTCTGACTATCCATCTGATTGAGGATGAATATCTGTACTAAAATATAATTCAATACCCACTGACTTCTAAAAGCCTTTCCAAAAGTTAGAAGTAAACCTGGTATCATGATCAGATATAGTGGATAGGGTAACTCCATTTAACCTGACAATCTCTTTAAGATACAAACGAGAATGTTGATCTAGAGAAAAAGTATCTTGAATAGGAAGGAAATGAGCTGATTTAGTCAATCGATAAATAATAACCGAGATTGCATTATTACCTAGAGATGTCTTTGGTAATCCCACAATGATGTATATGGAAATATTTTCCCATTTTCAGTATGGCACTAGTAATGACTAATGCTTCCCTTTCATTAATTTTCTCTCTTCTTTAAGCTGTTGAAATGTCAAACACTTCTATGTAAATCCAACAATATCTCTTTTTATTCCATCCCACTAGTAATACAAAGGAAGATCTCTATACATCATAGTACATCCATGAATAAATAAAAATAGAGAACTATGAGTTTCATATAACAACTCACTCTTCAACTTCGAATCAAAAGACACACATAACTTCTTCCCAAATCTCAAAATAAAATCATTATCAATGTTAAAATGAGGAAACATACCCTTATGAACCAACTCTACCTTTTTCTATAACTCACTGTCTTCCTTCATCACATTCATAATTTTTTCTGATAGAGATGATTTCATTGAGACATGAAACAAAATAGGGGAATTTCTTGCACCAACAACTTCCATGCCAAATTTCATCAAATCGTTAATCAAATTATATTATTAAAAATGTAACATGGTTAATGTAGCATTATATTTTTGACTCAAAGAATCAAAAACATTATTTTCAATTCATGGATGGTAATGGATCGTGCAATCATAATACTTGATTAATTCTAGCCATCTAGTCTATCTCATGTTCAATTCTTTTTGAGTAAACATATAGTTCAAACTTTCTGATCAGTATATATTTCACACTTTACACCATAAAAATGATGAATCAAACTTTTTAAATAAAAAACAAGAGCCGCTAATTCCAATTCATGTGAAGGGTAATTTAGCTCATGAGTTTTCAAATAAATTGAATTATAAGCAATTACCAGATGATTCTGGATAAGGACACAACTATGTCCATTCAACGAAGAATCACTGTAGAAAAAAATATCCCCATTTCTGAAAGGCTGTGCCAAAACTAGAGAATTCACCAATCTTCTTTTCAATTCAAGAAAACAACCATCATATTTTTTTACCAAATGAACTAAAAAACTTTTTAGGTTTAACTTTTCAGTGGGCTAGATAATCGTGACGAAATTTCAGAAAACCTCATATAATAACCCACCAATCCAAGGGAACTACTGATATCAGTTATATTTATGGTTCTTTTCCATTCATCAACAAATTTTGTTTTATCAGGATCAACAGTTATTCCATTTTTTTAAACAATGTGACCAGGGAATGAAATTTTTTGTAACCAAAACTCACACTTGCTGAGTTTACTATATAGTTTCTTTTTTTAAAGTTAGAAAGACAACCCTTAAATTAATTTCATGATCCTATTTACATTTATAAAAAAATATCATTAATGAACACAACCACAAAATTATCCAAGAACTCACAAAAGTTTCTATATATAATATATATAAATAGAGCTGGTCCATTAGCTATCCCAAATTTCATAACTAAAAATTCATAATGGACATGTCTCATACGAATGTTATTATTGGGAAAGTCTAAAACCTTTACTTTCAACTGATGGTACCCTAACCTCAGGTCAATCTTTGAAAAATATTAAGCTCCCTAGAGGTGATCAAAAAAATCATCGATATGAGGCAAACGATACTTGTTCTTAATAGTGATGTTATTTAGTGCCCTATAATCAATGCAAAGTTTGATTGAACCATCTTTATTTATTAAAAAAAGACAGAATCACCCTCACTGATGTTATAGGTCAAATTAAAACTTTTTTATTAACTCTTTCAATTGATTCTTTTACTCTAAATGATCAATTTGAGCTATTTGATAAGGGTGTTTTATAATTGTCTTAGCATCAGGAACTAAGTCAACATCAAATTCAACTTTCCAATCAGGTATAATGATAGGAAAATAATCAGGAAAAACTTCAAGGTACTCATTTACCACTGGTACATCATTCATATGAACAGTTCATTTATTTTGGGCAATATATGCAAGGTTACATTCATTTCAATCTTTTACTAGTTTCTTAGCTTCCTGATATGTTATCAAAAGTATGGGTTCATTCTTGTACACAAAATAAAATTCTTTATGAAAGAAACATCTTTAGCTCTATATTCAATCTTAGAATTAAAAAAAAAATCCAATCCAGAAACAAAATAACATCAAACTCTACTAGAGGCAAAACAATAAGGTTTTCAGGTGGATTCTTTCCACACACAAGGATAATAATGTTTTTAAAATTTCTCTTCGTCACGTCATTTATTCTTGGGGTTTTTACCATAATTTAATGAATAATATCTTGAGATTGAATTCCCAATTAACTAGAAAACGTCTCAGAAATAAATGAATGTGTATACTCTGAATCAAACAATGCATTGTAATAGCCAGAACAAACAAATAGTGTACCTGATACTACTTCATTTGATGGACCAACATGTACTGAAGTAGTTGAAAAGGATTTAACCACACCTTTCTAATTGTTGTCCTGCTGATTTCCCTCAGTTGAATTCTTCATTTGACCCTCATTTTCATAATGACCCATTTCATTGAACTACAATCATTTTACTAAATGTAAATCATATTTTTTTTACAATTACAATGATCATTTTCAGTACAATTATGAGCATTATGTCCCATTTAACTTCATCAGTAGCTCTTTACATAATTCAAAAAACATTCCCCAACATGCTTTTTAACACAATTATTACAAAATTTAAAATAAATTTTCTCACCATCAAACTTTTTTAAATATTTCATCCCTTTTTTCTGCCACATATACCTATAATTCGATTGTTTTTCAAAGAACATCTCATCATTGGAAAACTCCATTTTCTCCTTCTCCACAAATCGATCAAGTTTTTCATAACTATTGAAATAACGATAATCTAATGCCCTTCAATAAAGTTTCGTTAATCCTGAGTAGAAATGTTTGAATATACTATCAATATCTCGTATATAATTTTGAGCATACCAAACCAGTCGAGTGAATTTTGCTTCATAAAAAACGAATGAGTCATCCTCTTTCCTAAATTACTTGATTTTTTCCATCCTAATATGAACCACATTAGGAAAATATTTCTCAATAAACATTCCTTTGAATTCATCCTAATCAAGAGCATCAATTTCCTCACTATCCCTGATATTTTTAACCATCAAACACCATAGATCAGCTTCACCTTCAAAATGGTAAACAATGAGACCAACCTTTTGATGTTATGAACACCCCATCACATAAAAAATCTTATCTAGTGATTTAATCCACAGTTAAACTATCACAGGGTTAGATGACCCTCTGAATGATGGGGGATATTTCTTCATCAAATGTTCCACTACAGACAAGTTTGTCTATGGTTGATTAGACAGATCACGTGCATAGATACCACCACCATTTATAACCTGATTCAATTGTTCCACCACTGCAATAAACTGTTCAGTTTTGATTACTACTATTTCAGGTTCTTGATTTGGAAGCTTGTCTTCCTCTTGATGATGTCCCATCGTAGCTACCATGTTTCCTCAACAGAAAACCATTCTAAACACAGAAATATCTTGGGCAAAGCAACATGGTAATTTTTAAATGATATATTATTTAAATGTTACCATAATGTAAAAATAATTTATGTATATAAATTTAACAATATCTTAAATCCTAAAGGTATCTTAACCTCCCTTTGATACCAACTATAAGGATCCAACCTAAAAACATTACCTAATCTTGAATTAAATGAATATTTCACATTGAGAATCATTTAAGGTTTAGAGTTTTAGAGAATTATTCCATAACATATACATAAAAACATGAATATTAAATATAGACACATCTACATGGTATCCATTTATTTCATAAAATAAAAACTCTTAAAAAAATATTAATGTCTAGTTCTATGTTTTAAATAGCATGACATTTCCATGATCACAATGTTGACCCGATTCATCTTTAAGTCCGATGAAAAAAATTTCAAAATAATGGGATGAGAATAAAAATCTCTGTAACAGTTATAAAAGAAGAAATAAATCATTATTCCTTCAATACATACCACTCATAAGCTAATTAACATACCTCATGAAGTCATAAATTTATGAATAACAGATAGAAATCATAAATCATAAAGGTAACTAGTGGCATCTATATCATACTTATATTGTAGCTATCACAACTATGTAGGGAGTTATGTTGGAAAACCCATCTCAGTATATTCCCTAAATATCTTGGGAGAAACATTAACATTTACCTCTATCACATTACCCAATGTATTGTAGTGAAATCACAAACTTACCCACCCTAGGTTTATCATGGAACCACCTGTATATGTAAATAATGCCAAATAACCATAAAATATTCAAAACACATAAAAAAAACTTAAAGGAAAGATAAAATTTCAACATTGATATCACAAAATATTATTTAAATATATTGACATAATAAATCCATTATCAAAACCATTTTCAAAACCAAAATACGTAGAAAGGGTATATGGTTTTTATTTTACTTTTAAAAACATGTCAACTTGTTAAGGAATCCAAATATCAAATAATTCTCACAGTGGCGGAATGGTCATTGTCACCACAAATGTTAAAAAGAAGAAATCTTTTTGTCGTTTAGTAAAATTCTTTATAGAGAAAAAAAATTATGGCATGAACGAGTCATATCACATTGAGGGGGCAGTAGAATTCACTTCCTCAAATGAAATTATCGTATTTACCCATTATAGAAACAATAATATTATTCTAAAAATAAAAAATACAAGTTCATAGAAAAAATATAAATGTTGTCTGTATTACATTTAAATACAGTTCCATCATAATGGCGTCCAAGAGAGGCGGTAGGAGATAATTGAACAATCATCATTTGGTGAGGCAGTAGTTCGTCGTCCATAGGAACATTATATTGTTTACCCATTAGACCGAGGTGTGTGTACGCATTGTTAGACTAATAATCATAAAAACCCTATTATATTGAGGATACTATTGTATTTAGCTAAAAAATGAATAAGAAGATCTTCGGGAGTGGAGAAGAAAACTAAAAAAAGAACTTAAGAGCAGATGTTGTCTTTAAATTAGGTAACTCCCTTTGGTTTGAACGAGAAGGATTTCTTGATGTGACTTCTACCAAAGGTAAGGCTACTAAGTGGAAGAGAGGGGTCTTGATAGCTTATTTGGATATATTTTGGATCATTCAAGGTTCTTTATAGGTGTGAGTAATGAGTTATAGTTGATGTCTTTTTATAAGGGAAGGAGGGGGTTTTAAAATAAGTTTGAAAATATTATTTTATTATATTATGATTTTCGATTTCTAAAGGTCCAAAACATATTTAATTAAAATATAAGATGACTTTGGTTCTAAAAGAATCATCCAATAATAATTGGAATGGTTTTGGATATTTCTATAATTTTTATAATCTCCTTTACTTAAATTATCCATTAATAAGGGAATCATTGCATCATCACTGTGTCATAAATACTTTTATTTATTTGTTATCTAAAAATTTAAAATAAAACACCATGATATAGAAAAGATGTTTATACGTCAAATTAATGTTTATTGTCAAATATATAACATATATAACAACATGTGAGAATTTATTTACAAAAATATATATGTTTATGTCATTTTTGTCTTTACTTTATAAATTTATTAATATAAAATGTCATTTTCACTCCCAAGTGGCTCCATGGGGTCCCAAAATATAACCAAAGATGCACATGGTCACACATGTATCAAACAATAGGATTATGACACATGATAGGGTAATTGAATATTATTATAATAATATTTTTTTACCCTTATTTACCATATCTACCTATTGACCAAGAAAAATAAAATATTTATCGAAGTAAATATTCATAATGTATAAAAATAAAAGTTACCTATTTACAAAATTTTTTCCTAATGATTAAAAATATGGATTCCATTTTTGGAAATTCAAAATACAGAAGTGGAAAAAATTAATTTAAAATTAAATCATGTTGTCAAAATAAAAAACGTGTTTTTTAAAAATAATAACTATCAAAAGATTGACCCTTGTTTATTTCCAATATCAATGTTAAATTACACAAAATAAACAAAATTGGATTATATGTTAAAAATATAATCTAATTACACGTTAAAACAAATTAAAAAGATAATATTAACTTACAAAAAATATTATATTAAAAGGAATTTTTGAATTAAAATGTAGTATTTTCACTATTCATTAAAAACTGAACATTATTTGAAAAATACCATTATTTCATCCAAATTTTTTTTGATGTCCTAATTCCAATGAAGAGTATTATTTTGTAATATAGAACATATAAAAGTGAAAAATCTAGATTTAAAAAGGGTTCTCCATCAAAAGGTGACAAAACGACCAATAAAAAAATATTAGTGTATTATGTTTAAAATTGGATTATTTTAAATTTTAAGCTTCTAAATATTATATGATAAATGTAAATAAATTTAACAAACTTGTATAATCATATTTTAATTATTTTTTTTCATTACCTCCATTTCAATGTCTAGGCGTTAACTGCCATTTGAAATAAAATTATTATATTATTAGTGTGCAACTTAAGATTTCAGAGAAACTCGTTGTCACGTATCAGGTATGCCATCGAACCTAGAATCCCCTATAAAGTTAAATTAATATTTAATTCACATATATTAATAAATATTAAAATTCCATATTCATTATTGAACTGGTATGTTACTTCAAATATGGTCTGGGATTTAGTTGTTAAATTGTAATAAATTTGTACATAAAGGTTTAATTAGGCTCAAGGTGACCTATTTGAATAATAGGAAGGGAAAAAGTGTTCTGGAGGTTAAAAATATGTATAACTAACATAAATACTAGTTTCAAAAGTGTAAATCCTATGAGAATCAGTTTTTAATCCATATGAATATCATGGGATCATAATAGTTATTTTGGGACTAATGAATTCTCTATTATGTTTGTGAGGACATGGGTTATTCTGGAAGTGTTTATAGATTCCACCACCATTTATGTAGAATCCATGGTTGATGATTATTAGTAATTTTGGTTTATTCTTTGATAACATTGACAACACCAGTAATATGGGTAATCCTTGATGTGCATGCATTAGATTTGAGATATATATCCTTTATGGAAAAATCTTTTATGATGGTGGTGTAATAGTCCATCTTCCAAAAATCTATGGATGTGATGGATTTTGTGAATATAGTAGTGTAGATAATACTTTTGGCCATGGAAAAAATTGTATGCTTATATAATGGAGGATATTTCAATTTAACTAGCCTTGAATATTGGGATTTGTGTGGATACATATTCATATTAAACGTACCAAATACATTTTCCTAAATTTTGTATGTACATAATCATAATCCAGGGTTTGATAGTAGTAATCCAATTAATATTATATTGTGTTTGGAGATTTAAATTTTCAAATACTAGGGTGTGGGACCTCGAATGTGTACATTTAATTGAGAAATGATGATAGTTTTTGGAAACTCTGGATATGATGAAAATGAATGTTATTACATGGGTTGGGGTTTTTTTGTTTCCTGAGATTTTTTAGGAGTATCACAGTGTCTAGAGATGATATATAAAGGTCATATTAATGGTCTATAGCTATCCATTTTGAATCATGGAAGAGTAGACCATCAAGATGAAATGTGTTGGCTACATAGATTTATGTGGAGGTTAGCGTCAATTATTTATGTGTATTTAGTCAATTTAATGAAGCGTGACCACATTGCAAGTAGTTTATGATTTATTTATTGATGTAATTATTTTAGTTTGAGGTTCAATTTTGTTGTTACCATTGATTCATGTAAAGGAAAAATATTTTTGAGTAGTGATGTTCTTGTGAATGACATTGTTCATGTTGGTACACGTGTCTTGTGGAGAAATTATTAGTAGAAGAAGCAGACATCGAGGATCATGTTATCCTAATGATCTTCATAAATCAGTAAAAAAAATTCAAAGATATTACCATCAGTATTTTGGTTATAGATCAAGGGGACTTATACAAGAACTCTCGAGGTCACTCTTTAATGGTGGAGGAAATAACACCTGTATAAGATATTCTCTCATTAGCAAGCTATTTCCATATTTTTTGTTATTGGTTCACAATTTCATTTAATGATATAAAGATAGGAAACCTATGTATGGGAAGGATTTTGGTATAGAATCTTATAGGTATTATCATAATGAAATATTATTCTTTTATTAAACATTTTTATAGGAAAGGTATTGTTCAAATATAGTCCTATTTCGAAGTCTAAATGTAGAGATGGTAATTGGATGTAATTGGTATAGAAGAGGATTCTTTCCTATGTGGATGCGTCACAAGTTCATATAGAACCCATACAACTAGAGGGTGTTAAATCATGTGTGAATATTAATCATTTTATATATGTGTTTTTTTAATATTTCATATTTATTGCACTTAATATTTTTTAGAGAAGAAATATTTTAATGGTGGAGAGATTGTAGGGACGCATGTTTTCACATTGATTAAAAATTAACATAATTTCTTGTTTTTTTATTAGTTATACTAAAGTGGATACTTGTAAATTTAATCTAGTGAAATATCATGAAAATAATTATATGGATTTAATTAATTTCGAGATATGGTTTTGATCCCTAGTATTGATTTTATGGGATTCTGAGATATTAAAATTTTACGGGATATTTAATATCTATTGAAGAAATCAATATTTATCATATGGGAATAAATGATAATATACTCATAATTGATGCGTATAGTAAAATTTCAACAAAATAATTGATTTTTATGCATAGGGTTTTTGTTAGAAGAGGTATAATACTTTTATGGGGATTAAAGCCATGTTAGAGCGTGTTTCAAGAATTTTTCAAAAAGGGCCTGATAGGTGGA
The DNA here is from genome assembly GCA_963277665.1 of Viscum album. Taxonomy (NCBI): domain Eukaryota; kingdom Viridiplantae; phylum Streptophyta; class Magnoliopsida; order Santalales; family Viscaceae; genus Viscum; species Viscum album. The sequence goes on along the minus strand of OY728159.1, from coordinate 412,851,219 downwards.
ACCCTATACATAACCCTCACTATATAAATTAATTAGTAAATCAAATTTGAGAATATTTTTAAATGATACAATATAGGAGTGAAATAAGTAAATGATATTAGAGATACCCATTCTTCATGAATACGATGATGTTAAAGATTTGATATTGGGTCTGTGAAGCATAATTTATTTTTCAATGAGTTATGAAATCATTATTTAATATTACTCATTTTTTATAAATTTTTTAATGATTTAAATTTAATTGGTATAATGTTTTTGTGATTTTAATTTCTTTTAGAATCCCATGATCATAGTGTATTTGTTTTATTAATCTTGCTAAAAAATTATTTGTTTTCCTTGGATAGACAATCATTCCAAAATCTTATTTTGTCATTGAAATACATGTCAGATATAATTATAATGATTCGTACCTTATGATCTTCTCTATAATTCTATAAGGTAATTAACATATTCTATATTCTATTTAGAACATGTTTGTCAATGTGAATTTATTTGGTCGGATCAATGTGAGAAGATGTGTGGTGGCGTCAGGATATTGGGAAATTGGTGAAATTTCCAGGGTACTATGGGGATATTTTTGAATATGAAAATGTAATAATTTGATGAATCCTTATTTAATAGCGGTGATTTTTGATTTGGGTGAGGAAATCGAATTTAGACATGGAATGTGGTTCAATTGACAAAATAAATAGTGAATGTGATAATTGAGACAATGCATCTCACAAGTGGCTAGAGGTTCTTGATTTGAAATTTCTGATCAGAAGACATATGACCACTGAAACACATATTTTTAAGTATTTCATCTATTAAAGTATTGTTTTATATTCTAAATTTAACATGGAATGAGTCATTCAGGTAAAAGAATGAATCATTTATTTGTGATGTCTAGGTTTTATGCATAGATATCACACTATGTATGACTATGAGTCGCATGTAGTTTTCTCCAAAACCTCAAAAACCAAGTATAGCAAAGTAAACATCCAACCACATCATTCGACATAAATGGAATATATTTGGATGTAAACACTATGTTACAAATACAAAAAATGACATAATCTGTAATAAAATCTCAGTGAATCCATCGTGAACCATATTTTGTGTAGTCATCGATACATGTCATGTAGTTGAGACCACATGATTCAGGCTACTAATTATAGAAACTAGAGTGACTCACAAGATGAATACACCATTTACTCTTGGAAAATACCATATAGGTTGGATCCACAATGAATAATCACTACGGCAAAAAAGGCATTTCGCGACGGTTTTTTTTTCGTTTCGCGGCGGTTTAAACCGCCGCTAAATCGATTGGCGGCGGTTTTGAAAAACCGCAGCTAAATCTGGCGTCAGGAAACTATTCGCGGAGATTTTCAAAACCGTCGGAACGTTTCGCGGCGGTTTAAACCGCCGCTAAATGATTCAGCGGGCGGTTTTTTTAAATATTTTTTTTAATTTTTTTTAATTTTTTTTAATTTTTTTTAATTTTATATTTATTTATTTATTTATTTATTTATTTATTTATTTATTTATTTATTTATTTATTTATTTATTTATTTATTTATCCATGCATGGATCTCCCATGCCCATGCACATGCATGCCCATGCAATATAAATAAATCCTGCGTCTAGTGAGATTTGAACCCCTAACCTCTTGCATATTTTCCAAAGACTTTACCACTCCAGCAAGCTCGGCATGTGGTTAATAAACAGAAATTAATATACTTATATATATTAATTGAAAAAACAAATAATACACAAATAATAGATATAAACTCGATAATAATAAATAATAAATAATAAATAATAAATAATAAATAATAAATAATAAATAATTAATAATAAATAATAAATAATAAATAACAAATAACATATAATAAATAACAAACAAGAAATAATAAATAATAAATAATAAATAATAAATAATAAATAATAAATAATAAATAATAAATAATTAATAATTAATAATTAATAATTAATAATTAATAATTAATAATAAATAATAAATAAATTTAAATAATAAATAATAAATAATAAATAATAAATAAATATAATAAATAAATATAAATAATAAATAATAAATAAATATAAATAATAAATAATAAATAATAAATAATAAATAATAAATAAATATAAATAACAAATAATAAATAAATATAAATAATAAATAATAAATAAATATAAATAATAAATAATAAATAACTATAAATAATAAATAATAAATAATAAATAATTATAAATAATAAATAAATATAAATAATAAAAAATAAATATTAATTAATAAATAATAAATAATGAATAATAAATAATAAATAAATATAAATAACAAATAATAAATAAATATAAATAATAAATAATAAATAAATATAAATAATAAATAATAAATAAATATAAATAATAAATAATAAATAATAAATAATAAATAATAAATAATAAATAATAAATAATAAATAATAAATAATAAATAATAAATAATATATAAATATATATAATAAATAATAAATAATAAATAAATATAAATAATAAATAATAAATAATAAATAATAAATAATAAATAATAAATAATAAATAATAAATAATAAATAATACATAATAAATAATAAATAATAAATAATAAATAATAAATAATAAATAATAAATAATAAATAATAAATAATAAATAAATATTAATAATAAATAATAAATAATAAATAATAAATAATAAATAATAAATAAAAATAATAAATAAATTTTAACAACAAATAATAAATAATAAATAATAAATAATAAATAATAAATAATAAGTAATAAATAATAAATAATAAATAATAAATAATAAATAAATTTAAACAATAAATAATAAATAATAAATAATAAATAAGAAATAATAAATAATAAATAATAAATAATAAATAATAAATAATAAATAATAAATAATAAATAATAAATAATAAATAACAAATAATAAATAACAAACAATAAATAATAAATAATAAATAATAAATAATAAATAATAAATAACAAATAATAAATAACAAACAATAAATAATAAATAATAAATAATAAATAATAAATAATAAATAATAAATAATAAATAATAAATAATAAATAATAAATAATAAATAATAAATAATAAATAATAAATAATAAATAATAAATAATAAATAATAAATAGTTAATAATAAATAATAAATAATAAGTAATAAATAATAAATGAATTTAAACAATAAATAATAAATAATAAATAATAAATAAAAATAATAAATAAATATAAATAATAAATAATAAATAAATATAAAAAATAAAAAATAAATAATAAATAATAAATAAATATAAATAACAAATAATAAATAAATATAAATAATAAATAATAAATAAATATAAATAATAAATAATAAATAAATATAAATAATAAATAATAAATAATAACTAAATATAAATGATAAATAAATATAAATAATAAATAATAAATAATAAATAATAAATAATAAATAAATATAAATAACAAATAATAAATAAATAGAAATAATAAATAATAAATAAATATAAATAATAAATAATAAATACATATAAATAATAAATAATAAATAATAAATAAATATAAATGATAAATAAATATAAATAATAAATAATAAATAATAAATAAATAAATATAAATGATAAATAAATATAAATAATAAATATAAATAATAAATAATAAATAATAAATAATAAATAAATATAAATATAAATAAAAAATAATAAATAAAAAATAAATAAATAAATAAATAATAAATAACCAGTTACAAATAATATATAATAAATAAATTAAAGTATATTATAAATAATAAATAATAAATAATAAAGGAAACACATGAAAAAGTATGAAAAGACGTGATAAGGGATGAAAAATCATGAAAATGCATGAAAAAGGATGGAGAAGCATATGAGGAATGAGGTATTAGAAAGAATGAGAACGCATGAAAACTCGTGACAACTCTGGAAAACTCCTTAATAATTCAACATAATCATCATAATAACCCACAAAAAAGCCATTGATAAAGATAACAAGTCATGGAAACCCAAATAAACAGTAATAAATGGAGCTATCGTTAAAACTCGTCAAAACGGTCATAAAGAGACAAAAACATTGGACTCACATTAACGGAGATAACTTAAGATCCGAGAGTCTGTTTTAGATCCGCGGCCTGTCAAATCACATATCCTGAAACGATCTTCAACCTGAAAGGTGAAAGAGTCCAAATGGACAGGCGGATCGGAAGTTACGACCATTTAAAAAAAAGCTGACGGGGAACGGGTGCTAGAAACGAGGCATTGAAAAACATAACAAACCCGATACCCACTAAAAAGGCCATAACATATGATCTATGAGTGCATGTGGGAACCGCAACCAGTCAAACTGAAGCTCATGGAACGAGCTATGATCTGGCAGGTGGAGGAGGCCGAATTGACACGCGGATCGAAAGTTAGGTCCGTTTGAAGACAAGTTCGACGGGACACCGCTGACGGAAACGGGGTTTTGAAGGCCTTTGGAGGGGTTTTTGGGGTCTAAAAACCTAACAGAAGCTTGCTTCTGTTGAACCGGTGCGTAGCTCTCTTCGCTGGCTTCGATTTGATATGTGGTAGAGCCCAAACGGACACCCGGAGCGAATGTTATGGACATTTGAAGTTGGAGAACTTTTTTCAACTTTTTTATAACTCTAATATCGTCCACACCTTAGAACGTCTCACGGTTTTGATTATATGTTCCTCTATATCTTATCATGAGCTTCGATTTGACTGGTTGTGGCGCTTCAACGGATGCCCGGATCAAAAGTTATGATCGTTTTGGTGTTTTCGGGGTTTCTCACGTTTTTTTATTTTTTTCATTTTATTTCACGGCGGTTTTACCGAAACTGCCGCAATTTCGCGGCGGTTTTCTAAAAAACCGCCGCTAATCCTTGAATAAAAATAAAAAATAATTTTTTTTGCCGTTTAGCGGCGGTTTTTTCGTGGCATTTTTAAAAACCACCGCGAAGTGCCAGCCCGAAACGCATTTCGTGGCGGTTTTTAAAACCGCCGCGAAAAAACCACCGCTAAACGGCGGTTTTCTCGTAGTGAATGATGGTGGAACATGTTTTTCCTCTATAATAGGCTCATATGTCATGTCTATAAGGAAACATGTCATTTACTATGTTATCTCCAACATTTTTCACTTATTTTTACTCATGTGTCAAAATTAGAAAATTAAATAGTCTATTCTAGTTAGATTTTATGTGTTTCATGGAAATGTTATCTCTTACGAATCTAAAACAATTTGTAATGCATATTCATAGTTTTTAGGATATTACCACCCTCTAAGATATGAAATGGTTTGAAAGTGACATTCATAGAAAACATGGGGTTTAGGTACTCCAATTGGGATATTATGATGACAGATCAGGGGACTACTGCATACGAAATATAGATGGTAATATTCAACTTTTATATGGAATGGTTCATATATATCTTGAAATTTGGGCATGGGGTTAGTACACCCTTGAAATACACATCTTGGTTGAATTTCATGATCCTCATTACTTTTAAAATAAACTAAAATATCATCAATGAACACAACCACAAACTTACCCAATAACTCATAGATAATTCTATTCATAAGATCCATGAATACAATAAGTGAATTGATTAACCCAAATGGCATAATTAAGAATCCATAATCGCCATATCTAGTATGAAACATAGTCTTCCAAATGTATGATTCCTTTACATTCAACTGATTGTTCCCTGACCATAAGTCAATATTTGAAAAATACTGAGCTCCCTAGAGCTGATCAAAAAAATTATTGATATGAGGCAAATGATACTTTCTCTTGTCAGTTATGTTATTCAATGCTCTACCACTACTAGAATTATAGGATATTTTCACACTTATATATCCATGATTTAAAGAAACCATGGTTATAGCTTAATATATCCACATGGGACTTAAACTACCTTTGGAGCTACGCATTGAACCCTGGCAGCTATTCCCCGAACCCTCACAATTCCACCCCGATAACGATTTCTCCTCCCCATGAGTTGGCGAACGTCCTCACCCGATGCTGCCACCACCTCCCTATTCCTCCGACAACGACGCGACCACCCAACATTGATCCTCCACAGACAATGTGGCCATCCAACTTCGATTTTCCACCGAAAATTTCACCACCCATCCTCGATCTTACCCCAAATATTCATCCACCCAACCTCAATCCTCCCCCAACGACGTGGCCACCCATCATCGAGACGATCCACCTTTGACGACACAGCCACCCAACTTCCCTGCGATCCACTTCTTCTGACACGGCTCCACCTCTGCCTTCCCCTTCCAGCCACCCTCTTTCTCATCTCAGATAGTAATTATATTATAATTATTTATATATTCATATGATTAATGGTTAGTTATAGAGATAGATAGTGATTACAGGGAGATATATACCTCAATTTGTGGGTTTCCTCATATAAAATCGTTTTTGTGATCCCATAGGCATAATAGTTTTGGGATTACAGAAGATTTCTCCATGTTCCAATGTAAATGGTTATCTTGATGGTGATGGTCAAATGCAGATCATAACTAATGGATGTTTTCCTATTAAATTGGTTTTAGTACATGTATACTATATAATTCTTTACTAAACAAAACATTTATCAGAAAAATTTCATTTGAATAGTTTTATATTAATGGATGTTAATATGGAAATTCAATTATGTTCAAAAAGAGATAATAGGATAGTTGTTTTATTTTCTGTTCCAATGATAAATTATATAGGTAGCCTTATGCATCAACTGTTCTACCCTTAAGTGGTAATAGAAAACATTTTGATAACCTTAAAAAACAATCTGATTACCCATTCCCTAGTATTGATTTTTTAATGACTATAGGTTTGAGGATTCATGGGATGGTACAAATGGGTATCATCATTTATCTCGTTATTGGAAGGTTGACTGTAATGATCAGAGTTATTTATAATTTTTTTTACTACAAAATTCCTTAATAAAAGGATGAACGAATAACCCTCTTACTATGTTTAATTAATGTGTGATCTGTTAATATTATTTATAATACCGTATAGGAACCCGAAGAGTTTGTGAGTATATGTGGTGTGCTCTTATTTTATCTCCCCAATTAAAAAATTCATATAGTTTTCTCCTGTATAATTTTTACAATGTATTAAAAATTGAAAATGTTATATTTAAATTCTTATGGGTTATTTCTTGTGTTATGCACCATCATATAGATTTTAGTATTGTGATTAGGTTAGATCATCCCAATTATAGTAAATAGAATCTTACGAGCTATACATTATTTGAAAAATCCCCTATCAATTTGATCATCGGTGATCATATCCCCTGTGTAGGTTGATGCGATAAGATGAATGATTCCACATGGTGAATTTTTTCTTACCAATGTCCATGTGTTATATTTAATAGATGGATATTTGTGTTTGATTAATGGGATCTCCACCAAGAAGTAGGTTTTAGAGAATTGTGGTTACATGACTGGTTCGATTGGTTCTACTTCCCCATAGAATTACGGTTCTTTATATTCCTTGGTTTAAAAGTTATTTTAATTTAATTGGGTTACTATCATAAGAATAATAGATTCATAGATTGGAAGTGTTTTTATTTATATCTTTAAAGGAATAGAATTTTCCTATCAGATAATGTATCTAGAATAATATTAGATAAAAAAGGATATTGATTCCCCGTTGTCTTCAATGTGTCTAGAAAGTCAAGATAACATGGAACATGGATTGTTCAACAGGAAGGCCCATATAAGTAAGTGGGATTTTTAATGGAATATTTATTTAAAAATTATAGGGATTAAATTTTTTACAATGGTTAAGAAATAATTGGATCAATGAATGATAATCTAATGAATCTTAATAAAAATTTCATGTTTTGAACATTGATCATCCAAGTAGTGTTATATATAAAGTCTTCTTCTGATATTGTGAATGTAATAGATATGATATGAGGGAATCTTGAATATATGAAGGTAACATAATGATATTTGTATTTGTTTTCTCAGTATTTTCCCACTTCCATAGGGATTAGGTTCTATACAAACAATGATTAAAAACATTATTGTAAAGATATATATTTTTTAGAAGGAATTAGAAACATGATCTTGAATTAATAATTGATGTGAAATGAATATAATAAATCATCTAAAATATGTCAACGATTTCAGAAGTGGATGGATAGTTCATCAAATATGCTATTATAAGAAGAAATCATCTATGGAAATGTGTATGTGTTGTGATTGATGAAAATCTATAGGTTTCATTCCAACATGTTGGAATTGGGGGAGAAGTTGGCATATCAAGAGTGATTGATGGAATCAGATTGAGGAATCAACATTTGGATGAATAAACCCTATCAACACAATGGATAGAGGGTCAAATATGATGAATAATATACTATTATATACATTAAATAGTTGGATTCATTAATATAAGTGTTAATTAATTTCTAGAAACATAAAAATATAATGAAGTTGGCTAAACAAAAAAAATGAAAGTATAGATTTTGATAACAAATTGGTGTTCCATTTGAAATAATAAGCTGATAGATGTAAGATATAATGATGCATTGGTGGTGAATAGTTTTTAAAAAATATAAGGAATTGAGTTTTATGATATATTATCACCTATTTTAAAATAGTAAAACATTCAGGAAGAGTATAACATTATTATGTCTTATGAACCTTACATAGATCTAATGGATGTTATGATATTTTTTCTCATGGATAGTTCATGGAATTCATCTTCATGGTTTTTCACAAGGGTTCATAAGTTCATCGAATAATGCATTGCATCTTTACATTAATGTGATATACATATTTCTTATAGAAACATACATGATATTGTAATAGGAAATTCAATACATTCATGTTTTTAGATTTATTTATTTCCCATGTGTGAAAACATTATTGTTTCCAAGTGTAATTGGATTATAGAATATATATTACTATTTTTATGGATTATGAATGGATTTATAGTTACGAGTTCTTATTCATCAAACAATTAAAGAAAAAGATATCAAGAATATTCAAGATGAAGAATCCTGGGAATGAAATGATGAACTTGGGGATCGGAATTAATAGATATACCAAAGTATTATAATTGGTATTATCCCCAAATGAATACATTTTTAAGAAATTTAATGATTCAAAATGACTATATGAAATCTTTTCCCAACCCCACTAACCAAAAACATCAAACATACTATAACATAGGTACCATTATTGTAATGAGAAGTTTTTATATGGATATGGTTTATTTTTCATTGGTTTTATTAAGATTGATTTATTCAATGGTATGTAATCAAAAAGATAATTATTTTTCTATGGTTTTTGTTTGTTATTTCATGTCAAATACAGATTGGAATAGTTGTGATTTTTCAAATGGATCATATAATAAATGAAATGGTTGGAGGATGTTGATTTATAATCCAGCGATGAATATATATTAAATTTAACTGATGATGTATATTTTCATGGACACATGGATTCATGGAAATGTACATCATTGTTTATAATATATTTTGGTTGAACAGTGGTAAGTAAGATGTCTAAATTTCAACAATAGATTACATTATCTATAATAATTTTAGTGTACATTAATATAACTAATGTATCAAAAGAACTAACATGGTTGATTCTATTTCAGAATGAACACAAAAATATATTATACATGGGTTTTTTATTTTGTGATAGGTAGAGTGATCATCATTTTTTGTTTCTCATTGTGTTTCATTTTTGAATAGAGACCAGTGATCTAAAATATCATTTTATATGAATTATACTAGAGGATAAATTGATATATACTTATTGGATTACTATGAATAATAATCCTTCAAATATAATTAAAAGATGATAATCCCTTAAAGCTTGAGGTAATATCATGCCTTAATGAGACTCAGATAATCAAAAAGAATGAGGGTCATAACAAGGATTAGATAAAGAAAAATTTAGAGTTAGTGAAATAGTAAATTGGCTAATATCCTAATGAAATTTTAATGTGGGAGATTATTTTGTTTATAAAAGTTTTCATTAAGTATCATCAAATGAATATTTTTAAATGATATAATCATACATATACTAGAATGAATAGATGGTCTCCAATTATGGTGAGTGTTGTCTCTCCAAGTGGGAGGGGTGTGGGGGGGGGGTCCAAGGGGTGTGTAGGGGAGAGGGTGTGTTTGGATCTTCTTTCAAGGGGCCTGGGTAGGGTGCATGGAGTGTGTTGGAGGGAGGGGGGAAGGGGTGGTGGTGGAAGGGGATGGGTATAGGTGGGAGGGGCAAGGGGAAGGAGGTGTCCAGGAGGGGGGAGTGGGTATGAGGTGGTGTACGGGGGAGGGGTGTTGGGGGAGGGGAAAGGGGCATGGGGTGTCCAGTAGGGTGGATGGGTGGGTCCAGGATGGATCAGGGGTAGTCCAAGAGGGAGGGGGTTGTCCAAGGGGTTGTCCAGGGGAGGTGTGTAGGGTATAGAGGCAGGGGCTATGTGGGAGAGTGCGAAGGGGGTGAAGGGAGTGTGTGCAGGAGGAAGTAAGTGTGCAGTAGAGTGGGAGGGGTATGTTGTGGTTGTGTTGGGTGTGTGTTCTGTGTGGAGTGGGGAGAAGTTGGGTTCACCAGGCCATGTTTTTAAAAAAAAAATTATAAAAATGTGTTTTTATTCATTATGTAATATAGTGTTTATTAACGAGAAGGTGTGGTTTTGTATAGTCAATGTTTTGGCATGTGTTTTTCTTTGATGTATGGGTGTTTTTAAAATTTTCCTCTTTATTAATAATCATTTTATTTAGTATTGGTATGTACATAACAATATGAATATTATTTTTTCATTTTTGGTTATGGATTCATGTATCATTTATCATGAAAAGTTGACGCAATGATCATATAAATATATAAAGTCGTCATATCTCATTTATTTTCCCACGTTTTCCTTAGAGGTGGTTTGATATTATGTGGCTGGTTCTATACACCACCATCTATGATAGTGATTTCAACATCAAATTTGGGTATGTATTATTCTATTTTTATAATTTGGTCCCATTTTAATTAGGGATTTTTTGATTTTTGGGTTCCATTTATTTTTTTAGATTTTTTTGGATCTTGTTGAGGAGCAAAACCTCACATGCCCGAACTCCCATGACCTTAATTTGAACACCTAGTCTCTCACACCATGTTATGTATCCCTTGACATATACCAATATGAAACCCTACATATCCTACTACCATTCCCTTAGATGATCTTATAAATTTCATTCACATATATACAAATGACCAAACCGATACCTGTAAATGATGTAAACAATGATCCAATTCAATTCAACCAATGACACATATCTTTTTGAACTTATGATGGGCACATGAAATATTATTTATATATCGAACATTAGTTCAGTTGGAGACCAATTTTGTTTTCCTATACATGGTGCATTTATTCTATTATTGTTGGTTATAAGACTACACTATTCTTCTTTATTGAGTTATATTATTTGTTAATTTTATAATATGTTTTGTTTTACCATAATTTTAGGGGATGAACACTACTATGTTCGACCATGTTTTTTAGGCAGTGGTGAGCTAGTTCGACTGTTATTTGACAGTTTGTCTTATAGGGAGACTCATGTATGTGTAGTTATGTGTTTTTTTATATTTGGTGTATTTTAATTCTTAGTATGTATGTAGCTTTAGTGTATAATTTAATTTGGACAGTGAGTACCACATTGATCTTCGGTCTGATAAATATAGTAAACTAAGGATCATATGTAGAAATAGTAGTAGCAGTAACATATTGGAATCTAACTAGGGTAAATATCAATTGGCTTTATCTCATTTTCTCATTGATTTATCTTCCAGAAACCTCATCTTCTTATGAAGTTCGCCATCAACTCATTCGAAACCATTAATATATTTCTCAATTAAAACTTCATTGGAATTGACCGTAATTGAAATGATAGATACTAAAAATATATAGTTCATCCCTAATTAATATTGTTTGATGAATTTCTTTATAGAAAACCATTGATCATAAATTCGTCATACATGGTTCGTCAACCACATTGAGTTGATCAGTTTCGACCTTGGATTCCTTGGTAAGAAACGTAGGTTGAACTCATTTGGAACGGTGGATGGAAAAAACCTTTGATTATTTGGAAGAACCATATGATGGTAAAATGGGTCCTTAAAATTATCTAAGAAAACATATAGTATCAAGAATCATACAAGGATTTGTGAATCAACTATTTGTAGGGGGTTGGGTGGGTAGGGTGAGGGGGCAGGGGGTGTGTAGGGTGAGGGAGAAGGGGTGTCTAAGGGGGGTGTGCTGGGTTTTTTTTCAAGGGGTAGGGTAGGGTGCAAGGGGGTGAGCATGGTGGGGTGTAGTGTGAATGGTGGTGTTCAGGTGGGAGGGTCTCTATCCATGTGATGGGTAGGGAGGGGTATGTTCACGGAGGGGGGGGGGGGGGGGGGGTTCAAGGGGGCTGTCCTTGGGGGTGACCAAGTTGGGGGGGGGGGGGGTCAGGGGCTTTACAGGGCGGTGGGATACTGTCGGGATGGGGGTGAAAGGGGCATGTCTAAGGGGGGAGGGCTATAGTAGGGGTGCAATGGGATGGGGGTGAAAGGGGGCTATCCAGGGAGTTGGATACTATAGGGGGTGTAAGGGGGGTGGGATACCGTTTGGGGGGGTGTTCAAGGGGGTTGTCTGGTGGGTTCAGGGGGGTGTATAAGTGGGTGCAAGGGGGCTGTCCAGGGGGGTGTAGGGGGATGTTCCGGGAGGTCCAGGGGGTCTGTCCCTAGGGGTGCACAGGGGCTATCCAGGGGGAAAAGGGGTACTAGGGGTTTTCTAAGCATGGCATGGGGGTGCAGTGGGCTGTCTAGGGGGCATGGGGTTTCATGGGCATGTATGTGGGATATCCAGGGGGTTCAACGGGGCTATCCAGGGTGTTCATGGGTGTTCATGGGGGCTGTCCAGGTGGTGCAAGGGGGCTATATAGGGGGTTCAAGTGGGGTGCGGGGGGGGGGGGGGTGCATGGGGACTGTTCCTATGTTTTATACCATATAAAACGTATCGCCACAATTTTAATTGTGGAAATAAGGGCCTAGTGCCACCATTGAGCCTTGGGAATTGGCCCCTACTGCCACGACGATAGAGGCCACGGTTTTCCAAAACAATGGCCATAGGATATTGACATGGTTTTTTGGCCTACGTCCATGGTTCCAAATGGTGGTCGTAAGATAATTTTCTAGTATTTTATAATCAATGAAAATTCTTATTGAACCATATATCTTTTTAACAAACAATATAGGACCACCCCACAGTGATGTGCTTGGTCGAATGAAACCTTTATCTAATAACTCATGCAATTGCTTCTTTTACTCTAAAAGTTCCATTTGAGCCATTTGATAAGGGGGGTTTGAAATTGGATTTGCATTAGGAACTGAATCATCTATAAATTCAACTTCTCCATCAGGTATAATACTAGGATAATCATCCGTAAAAACATCAAGTTACTAATTTACCACTAGCACATCATTAATTTGAACAGTTCCTTTTTTCAACAATATGTGCAAGGTAACACTCATTTCCATATTTTACTACTCTCTCCACTTCCGGATATGTTATAAAAGGTAACGGTTCTGTCTTGTACACAAACAAAAATTATTTCTAAAATGAAACCTATTTATCTCTGCAGTCAATCTTATCATGATAAATAGAAAGGAAATTCCTACCCAAAATAACATCAAACTCTACTAGAGGAAAAACAATAAGGTTTCATGTAGATTCATTCCACACAAAATCACAATATGGTTCTTATAATTTGTTTTCATCAACATTTACTTCCAGTGTTTTTCCCATTAGTTTATGATTCATAACTTGAAATGGAATTCATAATTTACTAGAAAACATATCAGAAGTGAATAAATCTGTAGACTCTTAATAAAAAAACACAATGGCATAATAAAAAGAAAAAAAAACAGTGTTCCTGGTACTGTTTCATTTGATGGCCCAACATCTATTGATGTAGTTGAAATGGATTTTACCATCCCATTCTACTTGTAGTCCGGCTGCTTTCCCTCAGCTGAGTTCTTTGTTGGACACTCATTTTCAAAATGACCCATTTCATTTCATATAAAACATTTTACTAACTGTAAATAAGATTTTTTCTTACCATTACTCAGATCTTTCTCAGTTCAATTACAAGCCTTATGAAATATTTTACCACATAGGTAGCACTTAACAAAATACAATATACATTCCCCATCATGTTTTTACAACAATATTCACAAACTGTAATCTTAAGTTTCATACCATAATACTTTTTTGAATAGGTCTTCCCTTTCATCTTCCACCTCGACCTCTTATTCTGTAGTTTGTCAAAGAACATCTGATCATTGAAAAACTCCATTTCCACCTTTTCTACACATCGAACATGTTTGTCATTACTTTTTAACTCATGATAAAATAAAACCCTTTGATACATTGGATTTAATCATGAGTAAAATTATTTATTTTACTTTCAATATTTCATATGAAATTTGTAGCATACCATTCAATTCGAGTGAATTTTTCTTCATAGAAGCCACTAATTCATCCTCCTACTTCAATTCCAAGAAATTTTTTTCCATCATAAGACAAACCACCTTAGGAAAATGTTTCTCTAGAAACATACCTTTGAATTCACCGCAATCAAGATCATCAATATCCTCACTATCCATGATATGTTTAACCATCAACCAACACTAATAAGCTTTAACTTCATAAAGATAAACACTGAGACTAACATTTTGTTGTTATGAACACCCCAGGAAAACAAAAATATTCTATGGTGCTTTAATCCACCCTTCACCTAGAACAAGGTTATATGATCCTCTTAATGATGTGGGATTCTACCTCATGAAATGATCCACTACTGACATGTTCCTTTTTGGATGATCTGGCTAATCATGTGCATGGATAACACTACATTTTATAGCCTAATTCAATTATTCCATCAACGCAACAAACTATTCAGTTCAAATTCTGGCCATCATAGTTTTCTTATTTGGAAGGTTGTATTCCTCCTGATGTCGTCCCATCATACCTACAATGTTTCCACTGCAGAAACCCATTCTTAACACAGAAGTACCTTAGGCAAAGAAAAATAGAAATCTATAAAAGAAATATCATTTCAATAATACAATACATTAAAAATAATTTATTGATATTAATTTAACAATATCATAACTCCTAAAGTTATCTATACCTCCCTTTGAAACCAACAATAAGAACCTGACCTAAAAACATGACAAAATATTGATATAAATGAATAATTCATATTGAGGATCTTTTTAGGTTTAGAGTTTCAGAGAATTAGGCCATAACATATTCATAACAACTTGAATATTACATATAGAAACTTCTACACAGTATCTCTTTCATTCAAAAAATAAAAACTCCTAAAAATAGTCAGGTCTAGTTCCATATTTTAGACAGGATGGATTTCCCAGAATCCCATCTTCGACCCCATTCTTCTTTATGTCCTGTGGAAGACATTTAAAAAACATTGGATGAGTATAAAAAGCTAATCAAGGGTTATAAAATAATGAAATAAAACATTAGTCCATCAATACATTCCAAGAAAAACCTCTTTAACATACCTCATGGAATCATAAGATTTATGAGTAACACATAGAAATCATAAATCATAAATGTAACGTATAGTATCCATATTGTACTTAAATTGTAGCTATCATAGCTATGTAGGAAGTTACAATGGAATATCCATCATAGTATGTTCCTTAAATCTCTTAGGAGAATCATTTACATTTACCTCTATCATGTTACCCAATGCATTAGAGAGCTATCTCATGCTAAATTTTCCGAGGTTTATCACGGAACCACCCATATACGTAAACAATTTGCAAGAACCATAACATATTCACAAGTCATAAAACAAACATGATAGAAAGATAACATTTCACATTGCAATTTCAATATATCATTTAAATATTTTGAAATCATCAATACATTATCAAATCCATTTTCAATACCAAAATATGTAAAAAGGGAATAAGGTATTTATTATCCTTTTAAAAACATTACGGCTTGTTAAAGAAGCCATATATCAAATAATTCTTGAGGTGGACGAAAGGTCGTTGTCACCATGTAAATTAAAAAGAAACAATATTTATGTCATTTAGTAAAAATATTCCTAGAGAAAATTTATCCATTGAATGAAACGAAAATTCAAATGGCTTTATACACTTTATAAAATAATGTTGTGTATAAATCAAAATATATCTCAATGAAAGTAGATTGAGTCGAAGTCCCTTACCTTGTGTCCGACTTGACCACTTCCTTCTTTAATCTCCTGAATAATAGAATAAAGATTATTTATACATTATTAAGAACCATTTTCAAGATTATTATTCCTTTTATACCACTTATTACATTGTTATAAACACTATTTAATCATTTATGTTAATAACGGTCATTTTGTAGATATTTGGTACTTCAGTCAAAAATGAACCTCTTATAATTACAAGTTGTCCATGTGGTTGGAATTTAATTATCTCCTGATTGATATTATTGATCTAGATATCATATATATCATATCTATCTAGTAATTTTATGTATTTATCATAGTAAACAACATTTGGAGATAAGAAATTAAATGTACCATTCATTGAGATGGTAAGCCGTACGTACGCATGAATGCTACTTTCATTTATATTTTTTATTTAATGCAATGAAAACATAATGATACATAGGTATATTATAATTCCTATATAATATCATTATAATTTCAGTAACTCTATCCTTTATACGTTCCACGTATGGAATGAACGACTAATATCACTTTGAGGGTGCGGTATTCCACACTTGTTTAAATTAAATAAAACTATTTGCCCATTATATACACCATATGTAATGCTATAAATGAAAAATAAAAAAGAATAGAAAAAATAGAAATATAATATATACTACATATAAATACAGTTCCATCATAATAGCCACCATGAGAGGTAGTAGGAGATAATTTAACAATCATCGTTTCATGAGGAAGTAGTTTGCCATCCACCGAAACAATGTGTCCATTACTCATTAGACGGAGGTGTGTGTATGTGTAGTTATAATAGTTCTCATAAAAACAACCTAGTATATTTAGGATACTTTTTTTATGTAAACAATGAATAAAAATAACATAGGGAGTGGAGAAGTAAAATAAAAGAAAAGAACTTAAGATAATATGATACCTTTAAATTGTGTAACTCCATTTGGGTTGAACCAAAAGAATTTATTGAAGTACATTATACCTACGATAAGGATTATTAGTGGAAGAGAGATATCCTAAGATACTACTGGAATTGATTATGGATGAGACAAGGTGTTTGAGAGGTTTGAGTAATGGGTTAGAGGTGATGTCTTTTTATAAGGGGGAGGAAGGGATCTTTAGGAAAGTTTGAAAATATTATTTTACTATATAATTATATTAGGTTTCTAAAGGACTAAAAAGTGTTTAATTTTAATATAAGATTACACTTGTTCAATATAAAATCTTCCAATAAGAATTTCACAAGTTATAGATTTTTGTTTAATTTTTATATCGCATATATTTAAATTATTCATTAATAAGGGAATCACTCCATCAGCATTGTGTCCTAAATAATTTTATTTATTTTATGTCTAAAAATTATAAATAAAATAACATGATGTAGGATTTATTTTTATGTTTCAAATGAATATTTTTATTTTAAGCGATACTCATATTACCACATGTAAAAATCGATTTACTAGCAGATATATGATTATGTCATTTTTTTCATTACTTTAAATTAATTAACATGAAGTGTCATTATCACTCCCAAGTGGCTCCATGGGGTCCCAAAATCAACCCGAGGATTCCCATGGATGGACATGTAACAAAAAATAGGATTATGACTTATTTTAGGGTAATTTAATATTATTATAATAAAAAGAATTTACCCTTATTTACCATATTTACCCTTTAACCATGATAAATAAAATATTCACCGAAAAAAATATTTTTAATGTCTAAAAATAAAGTTACATATTTACAAAATTTGGACCACCTGATTCAAAATATGGAATCAATTTTTTAAAATAAAAATTACAGAACTGTTATAAATTAATTTAATATTAATTCAGGTTGTCAAAATAAAAACAGTGTTTCTAAGAAATAATAACTATCAAAAGATTGAAACATGTTTCTGTCAAATTTCAATGTCAAATTACATCCAATGAACAACATTGAATTAACTAGTTACAATATAATCTAATTAAAATTTAAAACCAATAAAAAGATAATCTAACCATATATATAATTTAGATTAAAAGGTATTTTTTAATTAAAATGCAGTATTATTCACTATTCATTAGGAAAGGAACATTATCAGAAAAATACATAAATCTCATCCAAAGTAAATTTTGATTTCCAAATTCTAATGAAAAATATTATTTTGTCACATAGAACATGTAAAAGTGAAAAATATTATATTTAAAAAGGTTAGCCAACAAAAAGCGGTAAAACAACCTTTTAAAAATATTAGAGTATTTATTCTTAAAATTGGATCCAATCACATTTTAATTATCTAACATTTATTCGATGAATCTAAAATCATTTAAAAAATATGTATAATCATATTTTATTTATTTCTATTCATTCCCCCCATTATAATGGCTATGTTTTAACTATAATTTAAAATAATAATATTATATTATTAGTGTGAAAGGTAAGTTTTCTAAGAAACCCATTGTTGTGTATCAGGTATGCCATCAAACATAGCATCCCCATTAAAGTAAAATTAATATTTAATTCAAATAATTTAATAAAAATAAAAAATTCAGATTCTTTATTTACTAGGGATGTTACATCGTTCCCCCCTTTTGAAATTGTGTCCTCGTAATTTTATTCACTTATCAAATAAGTGTGAATATTTATCCCTCATTGCATTTTCAGATTCCCACATTTCCTCTTAAATGATATAGTTTTTCTACCAAAATTTTACCTTGATGGATTGCCTTATTCTGCAAAAATTTCTCTCCTCTGTCAAGAATCTGGATTGGTTGTTCCTTATATGAAATATTCTCTTCCAACT
The DNA here is from genome assembly GCA_963277665.1 of Viscum album. Lineage (NCBI taxonomy): Eukaryota > Viridiplantae > Streptophyta > Magnoliopsida > Santalales > Viscaceae > Viscum > Viscum album. The sequence continues at coordinate 412,832,114 of OY728159.1, read as the reverse complement.
GAACTACCACTGGACTCAAAACATGAGATGGATCTGGAATATACATTTTCAACATCGAAACATGAAATTCATTGTGTACCTAGGATAAACATGGAGGTAGATCCACTCTATATGCAACTGATCCAACATTATCTAGGATTTCATATGGTCCAATGAAACTTAGACTCAACTTTCCCTTCATACAAAAATGCATCACATGTTTTCATGGAGAAACTTTGAGAAAGACGTGATCTCCAACCTTGAAAGAAATATCCTTCCTCCAATTATCCATATAACTTTTATGCCTACGCTGGGCTATTCTCATATTCTTCTGAATCAGCTATACCTTTTCTGCAATCTCTTCTACTAATTCATGTCCCATTAACATCCTTTCATCTACTTCATCCAAAAATGCTGGAGTTCGACACAGATTCCGATTGAATTCCTCAAATAGAGCCATCTATATACTAGAATGAAAACAGTTATTATATGAAAATTAAAATAATGAAATATGTTGGTCCCAACTTCCCTGGTATTCTAGTGAACAAGCATGTATCATATCCTCCCAGGTCGTAATTTTTTGTTCTTACTATCCATATGATTGAGGATGAAAATATGTACTAAAATATATTTCAATACCCAATGACTTCTAAAGGCCTTTCCAAAATTTAGAATTAAACCTGTTATCATGATCAGATATAGTTGATAGGGGATCTCCGTTTTACCTAAATATCTCTTTAAGATACAACTAAGAAATTTGATCTAGAGATAACGTATCTCGAATAGGAAGGAAATGATCAGATTTAGTCAATCGATCAACAATAACCCAGATTGCATTATTACCTTGAGATGTCTTTGGTAATCCCACAAAAAAGTCCATGGATATATTTTCTCATTTCCAGTATGGCACCGGTAAATAATGAAGCATCCCTTTCAGTAATTTTCGCTCTACTTTAACCTATTGAAATGTCAAACACTTCATAGTAAAGCCAACAATATCTCTTTTTATTCCATCCCACTAGTAATACTTCTGAAGATCTTTGTACATCATAGTACTTCCATAAAGAAATAAAAATGGAGAACTATGAGTTTTACATATCAACTCATTCTTCAACTACAAATCAAAAGGCACACATAACCACTTCCCAAATCTCAAAATAAAATCATTATCAATGGTAAAATGTGGAAACATACTCTTATAAACAAACTCTACCTTTTCCTACAACTCGTTGTCTTCCTTCTTCAATTTCGTAATTCTTTCTGATAGAGATGATTTCACGGAGACATGAAAAAAATAGAGGAATTTCTTGTACCAACAAGTTCCATGCCAAATTTTATCAAATTGCTAATCAAAGTATATTGTTCAAAATGTAACATGGTTAATGTAGCATCACATTTTTGACTCAAAGCATAAACCACTTTATTTTCGTTTCTTGGATGGTAATGGATCATGAAATCATAATCCTTCATTAATTCTAGCCATCTATTATGTCTCATGTTCAATTATTTCTAAGTAAATATATACATCAAACTTTTGTGATCAGTATATATTTCACACATTACTCTATAAAAATGATGACACTATCTTTTTAAATAAAGAACAACATCAGCTAATTCCAAATCATGTGAAGGGTAATTTGACTCATGAGGTTTCAAATAACATTAATCATAAGAAATTACCTGATCATTATGCATAAGGACCCAACCATGTCAATTAAATGAATCATCACTGTAGATAACAAACTCACCATTTCTGAAAGGCAGTTCCAAAACAAGAGCATTCACCAATCTTCTTTTCAATTCGCGAAAACAACCATCATATTCTTTTGACAAAGGAATATAAAATCTATTTAGGTTAACATTTTCAGTGGGCTAGATAATCATGGGGAAATTTCAGAAAACCTCCTATAATAACCCACCAATCCAAGAAAACTAGGGATATCAATTTTATTTTTGGGTTTTGGCCATTCTTCAACAATTTTTTTTTAGCAGGATCAACAGTTATTCCATTTTTTAGACAATGTGACCAGGGAATGAAATTTTTTGTAACCAAACTCACGCATGATATGCTTCCAATATAGTTTCTTTTTTTAAAGTTTAAAAGACAACCCTTAAGTGACCATCATGTTTTTATTGACATTTTTAATAAACCAAAATATCATCAATGAACACAACCAAAAAATTATCCATGAAATCAAAAAAATTTCAATTAATAATATCCATAAATGCAGCAGGTGCATTGGTTATCCCAAATGGAATAACTACAAATTAATAATGGCCATGTCTCATACGAAACATGGTATTTGGAATGTATACTTATTTTACATTCAACTAATTGTACCTTGAACTCAGGTAAATCTTTGAAAAATACTGAGCTCCCTGGAGCTGATAAAAAAAATCATTGATATGAGGAAAAATATACTTGTTCTTAATAGTGATGTTATTCTATGCCCTATAATCAATTCAAAGTCTCATTGAACAATATTTATTTTTATGAAAAGAGACATATGTACCCCATGGTGATGTTCTCGGTCAGATAAACATTTTCTATTAACTATTTCAATTTCTTATTTAACTCTAAAAGATCAATCTTAGCCATTTGTTATGGGTGTTTTAAAATTGTCTTTGCATCAGGAACTATGTCAACAGCAAATTCAACTTCCCGAGCAGGTATAATAACAGGAAAATCATCAGGAAAAACATCATGGTACTCATTTACCAATGGTACATCATTAATCTGAACAGTTCCTTTGTTTTCAACAATATATGGAAGGTAACATTAATTTCCATATTTTACTAGTTTCTCAGCTTCCTGATATGTTATCAGAATTAAGGGTTCATTCTTGTACACAAAATGAAATTCATTGTGAAGGAAACCTCTTTAGCTCTGTATTCAATCTTAGCATGATAAAAAGAAAGCCAATCCAGACTCAAAATTACATCAAACTCTAATAGAGGCAAAGCCATATGGTTTTTAGGTGGATTCTTTCCACACACAAGGATAATAATTTTTTAAAAATACCTTTTCGTCACAACATGTCCAGTTAGGTTTTATACTATAATTTAATGAATCATATCTTTAGATAGAATTACCAATTAACCGGAAAACTTCTCAGAAATGAACGAATGCGTAGACACTGAATCAAACAACGCATTGGCATAGTCTGAATAAACTAATAGAGTACCTAATACTACTTTATCTGATGGCCCAACATCTGCTGAAGTATTTGAAATGGATTTAACAACACCGTTCTACTTGTTGTCTTGCTGATTTCCCTCAGTTGAGTTCTTTATTGGACCCTCGTTTTCATAATGATCCTTTTCATTCCACATATAACATTTAACTAAATATAAATCAGATTTTGTCTTACCATTACCATGATCGTTTTCTGTGTAATTACAAGCTTTATGTCTCATTTTACTACATCGGTAGCTCTATACAAAATTCAAAATACATTACCCAAGATACTTTTTAACAAAACATTTACAAAATTTAAACTAAAGTATCTTATAATCAGATTTGTTTTGAAGAGTTATTCCCCCTTTCTCCCATATATACCTCTTATTCTGTGGTTTTTCAATCAACATCTCATCATCAGCAAACTACATTTTCACCTTCTCCGCACATCGAACAAGTTTTTCATAACTTTTGTAATAATGAGAATCTAAATCCATTCGATATGTTGGATTTAATCCTATGTAAAAATTATTGAATATACTATCAATATCTCGTATACAGTTTGGAGCATACCATACCAGTTGAGTGAATTTTGCTTCATAAGCGGACACTAAGTCATCCTATTGCCTCAATTCCAATATTTTTTCCTTCCTAAGACAAACCAACTTATGAAAATATTTTTCAATAAACATTACTTTGAATTCATTCTAATCAAGACTATCAATGTCCCTACTATCCCTGATATGTTTAACCATCGACCACCACAGATCGTCTATAACTTAAAAAAGGTAAACAATTAGACTAACCTTTTGATGTTATGAACACCCCATGACATAAAAATATATTATCTTGTTCTTTAATCCACCCTTAAACTATAATAGGGTCATATGACCCTCTGAATGATGGGGGATGTTTCCTCATGAAATGCTCCCCTACTGACATGTTCGTCTATGGTTGATAAGACAGATCACATGCATGGATACCACCACCATTTATAACTCGATTCAATTGATACATCACTACAAAAAACTATTCAGTTTTGATTACTACTATCTCAGTTTCTTTATTTGGAAGGTTTTCTTCCTCCTGATTTTTTCCCATCATAGATACCATGTTTCCTCTATAGAAAACCATTCTGAACACAGAAATATCTTAGGCAAAGCAATATGGTAATTTGTAAATGCTATATTAGTTAAATATTTCCATAAAGTAAAAAATAATTTATGGATATTAAGTTAACAATATCCTAACTTCTAATTTTATCTAAACCTCCCTTTGATACCAACTATATGGATCCAACCTAAAAACATTACCTAATATTGAATTAAATGACTAGTTTGCGTTGAGGATCTTTTCAGGTTTAGAGTTTTCGAGAATTATTCCATAACATATACATAACATTGTGGATATATAATGTAGAGACTTCTATATAGTATCCATTTATATCATAAAATAAAAAGACTTAAAAATAGTCATGTCTAGTTCGATGTTTTAGATAGCATGACATTTCATTGATCACAACCATGACCCCATTCATCTTTATGTTCTCTGAAAAACATTTCAGAATCATGGGATGAGAATAAAATTCTATGTAACAGTTATAAAATAAAGAAAAAAACATTATCCCTTCAATACATATCAATCATAACCTCTTTAACATACCTCATGAAGTCATAAATTTATGAATAACACATAGAAATCATAAATCATAACGGTAACTAGTGGCATCCATATCATAATTACATTATTTCTATCCCAACTACGCAGGGAGTTATGTTGGAAACCCCATCACAGTATATTACTTAAATATCATAGGAGAAACATTAACATTTACCTCCATTACATTACCCAATGCATTGGAGAGAAATATCAAACTCACCAACCCTAGGGTTATCATGGAACCACCCGTATACGTAAACAATACCCAAGAACCATAAAATATTCACAACACATAAAACAAACATAAAGGAATGATAACATTTTAACATTGATATCAAAAAATATCTTTTAATGATATTTATATAATAAATCTATTATCAAAAACATTTTCAACACAAAAATATGTAAAAAGGGTATATGTTTTTTATTTTCCTTTTAAAAACATTACATCTTGTTAAGGAAGCCAAATATCAAAAAATGATCATAGGGGCAGAAAGGTCGTTGTCACCACAAATGTTAAAAAGAAACAATATTTTTTTTTGTTTAGTAAAATGCTTTATAGAGAAAAAGAATTATGGCATGAACGAGTCATATCACATTGAGGGGGCAGTAGTATGCACTTCCTCAAATGAAATTGTCATATTTACCCATTATAGAAACCATAAAGTTATGGTAAAAATGAAAAATATAGAAGTATAGAAAAAATATAAATGTTGTATGTATTATATATAAATACAGTTCCATTATAATGGCCACCATGAGAGGCGGTAGGAGATTATTGAACATTCATCGTTTGGTGAGGCAGTAGTTCGCCGTCCACAGAAACAATATATTCTTTACCCATTATACGGAGGTGTGTGTAAGAATAGTTCAACAATTCTCATAAAAACAAACTTTTATATTTAGGATATTGGTGTTTTTGGGTAATAAATTAACAAGAAGATTATAGGTAGTTCAGAAGTAAACTAAAAGAAAAGAACATAAGAGAAGATGTTGTCTTTAAATCAGGTAACTCCCCTTGGTTTGAACCCGAAGGATTTCTTGACGTGAATTCTACCTAAGGAAAAGCTTTTAACTAGAAGAGATGTATCTTAGTATATTATTTAGATATAGTTTGTATAATTGAAGATGCTTTAGAGGTGTGAGTAATGGGTTATAGTTGATGTCTCTTTATAAGTGGTGGAGGGGGTTTTTAAAACAAGTTTGAAAATATTATTTTATTATATTATGATTTTCGTTTTATATAGGTCAAAAACTTATTAAATTCTAATATAAGTTGTCTTTGGTTTTAAAAGAATCATCCAATAATAATCGGAAATGTTTTGGAAATTTTTTTAATATTTATATTCTCCTTTATTTAAATTTTATATTAATAATGGAATCACTACATCATCATTGTGTCATAAATACTTTTATATATTTGTTATCTAAAAAGTATAAATAAAACACCATGATATAGAAAAGATTTTTATACTTCAAATTAAAGTTTATAGTTGAAGATATAACATATATAACCCCATGTGAGAATTTATTTACTAAATCATATTTGTTTATGTCATTTTTGTCTTTACTTTATAAATTAATTAATATAAAGTGTAATTTTCACTCCCAAGTGGTTCCATGGGGTCCCATAATCTGACCAAAGATGCCCATGGTCGCACATTTATCAAAAAATAGGATTATGACACATTTTAGGGTAATTTAATATTATTATAATATTTTTTTAATCATATTTACCATATTTACCCATTAACCATGGAAAGAAAAATATTTACCGAAGTAATTATTCATAATGTATAAAAAGAATAGTTAACTATTTACAAAATTTTGGAACTCAGGATTAAAAATATGGAATCCATTTTACCAAATTCAAAAAACAGAAGTGGAAAAAATTAATTTAAAATTAATTCTTGTTGACAAAAAGCGTGTTTTTAAGAAATAATAACTATCAAAAGATAGACACTTGTTTATTTCCAATATCAAAGTTAAATTACATACAATGACCAGCATTGGATTAACTAGTAAAAATATTATCTAATTAAACTTTAAAACTAATTATAATGATAATCTAACCATACAAAAAAATGATTAAAAAGCATTTTTGTATTAAAATGTAGTATTTTTCACTATTCATTAAAAATAATCTTTATCAGAAAAATACCAAAATTTAATCAAAAGAAAATTTTGATGTCCTGATTCCAAATAAGAATAATATTCTATCATGTAGAACATATAAAAGAAAAAAATATAGATTTAAAAAGGGTTCTCTATCAAAAGGCAACAAAACAACATTTTAAAAAATATTAGTTTATTATGTTTAAAATTGGATTCATTGACATTTTAAGCCTCTAAATATTATCTGATAAATGTCAAAACATATAACAAACATGTATAATCAGATTTTAGTATGTTCTGTTTATTACTTACATTACAATGGCTAGGCATTAACTACCATTTAAAATAATAATATTTTATTATTAGTGTGCAACTTAAGATATCCAAGAAACTCGTTGTCGCATATCGAGTATGCCATCGAACATAGAATCCCCATTAAAGTAAAATTAATATTTAATTCATAGATATTAATAAATATGAAAATTTCATATTCTTTATTTACCTGTTATGTTACATCAAATATGCTTAGGGATTTAGTTGTTAAATTGGAATAAATTTTTAGATAAAGGTTTAATTAGGTTTAATGTGACCTATTTAAATAATATGAAGGGAAAAATTGTTCTAGAGGTTAAAATCATGTATAAATAACATAATCACTAGTTTCACAAGGGTAAATCCTATGGAAATCATTTTTTAATCCATATGAAGATCATGGAATCAAAATATTTCTTTTGGGATTAATGAATTACCTATTGTGTTTGTGAGGCCATGGGTTATTCTAGAAGTGTTTATAGATTTCATAATCATTTATGTAGAATCAAAGTTTGATGATTAGTAGTAATTGGGGTTTATTCTCAGATAACATCAAGAACACAAGAAATATGGTTATTCCTTGAGGTTCATGCTATATATTTGAGATATATATCCTTTATGGAAAATTCATTTATGATGGTGGAGTAATAGTTCATCATTCCAAAATTTGAGGATGTGATGGATTTTGTGAATTTAATAGTGTAGAAAATACTTGTGGCCTTGTAAAAAAATTTATGCTTATATAATTGAAAATATTTCAATGTAACTAGCCTTGAATATTGGTATTTGTGTGGATAGATATTCATATTAAACTTACCAGATATATTTTCCTAAATTTAGTGTGTACATCCTCATAATCTATGGTTTGATAGTAGTAATCCCATCAATATTATATTGTGTTTGGTGATTTAAAATTTCAATAATAGGGTGTGTAACCTTGAATGTGTATGTCTAATAGAGCATTGATGTTAATTTTTGGACCCCCTAGATATGACGAAAATGAATGTTATTCCATGGGATGGGTTTTTTTTTTATTCCTGAGTTTTGTTAGGAGTATCAATGTGTCTAGAGGTGATATATAAAGGTCTTATAAATGGTCTATAGCTATCCATTTTGAATTATGGGAGGATATATCATCAAGATGAAAAGTATTGGCAACATAGATTTATGAGGAGGTTAGTGTAAATTATTTACTTGTTTTTTGTCACTTTTATGAAGAGTGACCACATCGCCACAAGTTTAAGATTTATTTATTGATGTATTTATTTTAGTTGGAGGGTTAGTTTTGTTTTTACCATTGATTCATGTAATGGTGAAATATTTTCGAGTACTGATGTGCTTTTAAATTACATTGGTGATGTTGGTACACGTGTCTTGTTGAGAAATTATTAGTAGTGGAAGCAGGCATCGAGGATCATAGTATCCCAATCATCTACATAAATTAGTAAAAAAAATTCATGGTTATTACCATAAGTATATTGGTTATAGATCAAGGGAAATTATATAAGAACTCTCAAGGTCACTCTTTAATGGTGGATGAAATAACACTCCTTTAAGATATTCTCTCATTAGCATACTATTTCCATATTCTTTGTTATTGGTTCACAATTACATTTAATGATATAAAGAAAGGAAACCTATGTATTGGAAGGATTTTGGTATAGAATCCTATATGTATTATCATAATGAATGATTATTCTTTTATTGAACATTTTTATAGGAAAGGTATAATGCTAATATAATCCTATTTCGAATTAGAAATGTAGAGATGGAAATTTGATGTAATTGGTATAGAAGTAGATTATTTCCTATTTGGATGCATCACAAGTTCATATAGAAACAACAACACATGGGGGTGTTAAATCATGTGTGAATATTAATCCTTTTATATATGAGTTTTTTCTTACTATTTCCTATTTAATAGCACTAAATATTTATATTAGGAAAGAAATGTTTTAATGGTGTAGACAATGTGGGGACACAAGTTTTCCCATTGATAAAAAAGTAACATAATTTATTGTTTTTTTCATTTGTATCCAAAAGCGGATAAATTTAAATTTAATCTAGTGAAATATCATGAAAAAAAATTATAATTATTTATTTAATTTCTAGATATGGTGATTATCCCTAGGAAAGTTATTATGGGATTTTGAGACGATATAATTTTAATGGATATTTAATATCTATTAAATAAATCAATATTTATCATGTGGGAATAAATTTTCATATATTCAAAATGGATCCATAGAGTAAAATTTATACAAAATAATTGATTTTGGTGCATAGTGTTTTTGTTAGAAGTGGTATAATACATTTATGGGGTTCAAAAGCCATGTTAGAGCATGTTTCAAGAATTTTTCTAAAAGGGCATGATTGGTGGAACCCTATACATAACCCTCACTCTATAAATTAATTAGTAATCCTAATTTGGGAATATTGTTAAATGATAACACTATAAGAGTGAAATACATAAATTATATTAGAGATACCCATTCTTGGTGAATGTGAAGATGTTCAAGATTTGATATTAGAACCGTGAAGCATAAGATATTTTTCTATTAGTTATGAAATCATTATTTAATATTACTCCATTTTTATGAATTTTTTAAATATTTAAATTTCATTAGTATAATGTTCTTGTTATTTTAATTTCTTTTAGAATACCATGATTATAGTGGGTTTTTTTTATTAATCTTTCTAACAAATTATTGGTTTTCCTTGGATATAAAATCATTCAAAACTCTTATTTAATCAATGATATACATGTCACATGTAATTCTAATGAGTGGTACCTTATGATCATCACTATAATTCTATAATATAATTATCATATTCTACATTTTTTGGAGAACATTTTTGTCAATGTGAATTTATTTGGTGGGATAAATGTGAGAAGATGTGAGGTGGTGTCAGGATATTATGCAATTGGTGGAATTTACAGGGTACTATGTGGATTTTTCTGAATATGGAAATGTAATATGTCGATGAAGCCTTATTTAATAGTGGGGATTTCTGATTTGGGTGAGGAAATCGAATTTATACATGGAATGTGGTTCAATTGACAAAATAAATAGTGAATGAGATGATGGAGATAATGCCTCTCACTAGTGGCTAGAGGTTCTTGATTTGAAATTTCTGATCAGAAGTCATATGACCACTAAAACAAAAATTGTTACGTGTTTTGTCTATGAAAGTATTGTTTTTTTATATTTATAATGGAATGAGAAATTCAGGTACAAGAATGAATCATGTATTTGTCATGTCTAGGCTTTATGCATAGATATCACACTATGTATGACTATGAGTCGCATGTAGTTTACTCCAAAACCTCAAAAACCAGTAATGTCAAAGGAAACATCTAACCACATCATTTGACATAAATGGAATATATTTAGATGTAAACACCATGTTTGAAATAGAAAACATGACATAATCTGTAATAAACACCCAGTGAATCCATCGTGAACCACATTTTGTGAATTCATCGAGACATGTCATGTAGTTGAGACCACATGATTCAGGCTACTAATTATAGAAACTAGAGTGACTCACAAGAAGAATACACCATGTACTATTGGGACATACCATATATGTTGGATCCACAATAAAGAATGATGGCGGAACATTTTTTTCCTCTGTTAGAGGCTCATATGTCATGCCTATAAGGAAACATGTCATTTACTATGTTATCTTAAACATTTTTCACTTATTTTTACTCATGTGTCAAAATAAGAAAATTAAAGTGTCCATTCTGATTAGATTTCATGTGTTTCATGGAAATTCAATCTCTTATGAATCTAAAAAAAATTTAAAGGCATATTCTTAGGTTTTAGGATATTACCGCCCTATAAAATATGGAATGGTTTGAAAGTGATATTCATAGAAAACATGGGGTTTAGGTACTACAATTGGGATATTCTGATGACAGAGCATGGGACTACTGCATTCATAACAGAGATGTAAATATTCAACTTTTCTATGGAATGGTTCATATATATCATGTAATTTGGGCATGGGGTTAGTACACCCATGATCTTGATAATAAAAAGGTCCCTTGTATTTCATTTGTAGTTGATACATCCCCACATGACCGAACATGGGTCCTCCATCTAAGGAATTTGGTACTTCCCCATCTGATGAGGTGTAAGTTCTTCATCAATTAGAGTTAAAAATACCTCAATTGACTCATATCCTTGATGAGGTAATAGTCATCCATAGAAGATAGTACTTCCTCATCTTAAAACCATTCATTGGTGAAGTGGGGTACCACTGTAACACTTTGAAATTTTATCCTGTATTACCACTATATTTTATGTTAGATACCTTATAATACAAACAATAGAGAACCTAAATAAACAATGTAATATATTATTAGAATGAAATATAAACATTAATACTTTATAATAAAATAATATAAATCATAATTATGAAAAATATAAGAGGAATAAAACCACAATAAAATCCAAATACCACAATCATTAAATGATATTACTTTTATTTTTCATTGAATATTATACCTCCGATTATTATTATGAAATTAATGAAAAATAATAGAAAAAATATATATAATTACAGAATGAAGTATATGAATATGGTAAATGATTCTTAAAATGTTAGTAAGGACATATATAGGAATATAATATGATTATTATATATATGGTTGTTGGACATGTAGTCATTCTATATACTAATATCCAATAGGTACATTGATTTTTTAAAGATTTACAAAAAAATAAAGGTATTATAATTTAAATATAATAAATAATTCTATAATGAAATACAGACAATTAATTATAATATTTTTTAAAAAATAATAGTTTTTCATTATATATTTTTACTATTATTTAAAAAAATGATTTTATGGGTATATAAAATTAAATAAAAGTATTAATAATTTTGAATTGATAAAATTGAATGGTTACAAGAGATATAATTTTAAAAATATGTAATTAAAATTATATAATCCTAAAAGTGATATTTTTTTCAAAGTATTTTTTTTTCAAACTATTTTGTAGTTTTTTATTTTTAATTAAATTGATCACACATAAAGGATGATTGTAATAAAATTTATTATTTCAATGTATAAAAAGTAAACTAAAATTAGTTAATATCATATCAATCCATGCACTTATAGAATATTTTGTTTTTATTCTTGAATTATATTGTCAAATTCATTTTAAATATATAATTAAATAAGTGGTATTTGTAGAAAATAAAGAATCAATTCCAGGGGAATAGTAACTGTACCATTGGAATAGTAATGTCCCCATTTGGTGTTTTAATATTTCTATTAGAATAATAACATCACCTATGAATGTATAAATAATATTTCAGAATCTCATAAATGAAAATATAATATATTTATATCATTGTACAGGTAAATACATTTTTTCAAAATGATAAATTAAGTGTTGATATTTTTGTGAAACCTAAATGTTTATTTAAAACATTATAATTAATATAATGATATTAAAAAATTATTTTCATAAAATAGATTCATAAATTAGTATTTTTCTTTATTTTAATTATAAGATAATTTTAGGAGGCCTTATTTAATTTTTTAAAGTGTCATAAAAACAGTTATAATATTAAAATTGATATTTTATGAACAAATGATGATTTTATTTAAAAATAAAAATAATCATATTTAGGAATTTATTTTAAAAAACTTTTCCATTTATAAATTCTACATGTCAAAAATATTTAAGGGAGAATGTTTGGTATATTTCTAAAATAGATTTTTTTTAGTAGTGAAATACGGTAATTTATGGTATAAGTTAAATACATGAATTATTGTTCCATGATTGATATATTGATGAGGTAAGAACACATTATACTGAAATGAAATGAAATAGTTTCTATACATAGTCCCAATAATCAACACTATTTATATTCTTGAACAAAAATAATAAACAGATGAATAAAATAATAAAATACTCCTCTCCTCTCCATATTAATACCACCCCTCAACACCCCTTCTAATCACACCTAAATGTTAATTTAGATTGTCTATATTCATCACAATTAAATTACCAAGGCTCCACCAAAATTGAATACCTTCTAGTCTCAACAAAATATTGAAACCAAGTTCATTAAAAAGGTTTAAAAAGAGACAACATTCGAGTGGTAAAATCCTCCATTCATTCTATTTTAGATTCTTTCATTATTTCATTCATTCTACCTTATCCTTACCAACACTATCCAAAGTTACATGATATCTAAATTATCATATACTATAATTTTTTTAATGGAATATCAATCATAAAACCTCTTTTCTTCTCCACTTATTCTAAAAAAATTAAACATCATTCCTAATGTGTCAATTCACCACCTTCACGAACAATGATTTTAATTTTCTATGTCCACCTTCAAGTCCAGTCATAAAACCATTATTTTGGATAAAACATATTTTAATAATTATATTTTAACCTTATCAATGTTTTGAATCTAATTTATAGACAATATATTAAATAAAATGAAACTAGTTTGTGTTAGTCAGAAATATGGCTAAAAATCAAACCAAAATTTTATCTTTAATTTTGATCTAATGTATCATCCTCTAATAAGAAAAAATGATATATGGGATCATTTAAAATTTTGGAAATATATTAATTCCATATTTTTCAAATTTTCATGTTTCGGTTCCATTTGACAAGAAATCTCCTAATTGTACTCAAGGGAACCGACCCTATATCCATGAAATAAATGAAACTAGAACGACAATTATGATATTTATATCTCATAAAAATCAAAATAAATGAACATAATAAAATGGAAATAAATAAAATATATCTGAAAATGGTTCTGAATTATGTAATTAATGAATCTAATTTGAATATATTGGACATTATGTACAAGTTTATAACACTTTTAGACATAATATAAGGGACCTTTTTAAAAAATATTTTCATGTTACAAATATTTTTAGGAAAGAAATCGTTTTTTACTTTTATGGAAGAATTAGATGTACCATATAGGTTTTTGGAGTGGGTTAGATTCCTTTTACATTTTAAATCTATCATGTTTGTTGGGTATAAATTCTTATTTCAGGTTTAATGGAACATAATTTCGAGTTTCCCTTTGACCCAATACATTGATTTAAGATAAGTAACATTTCTCAAAAAGTGTATTGAGTGTCTGGATGGATTTTGGGGTAATTAGAGGACGAGAGGCCCTATTTTGTAAAATTGAAGGCTGAGGAGAATTGTTAGATACAATCATGTATCGTTTTAGTGAAAACCATAAGGCCCATTTTTGTATTGATAATGGTTTGGTAAACCATGATAGAGGGGGTGCATGACCGTGTGGGAGCTGAGGGAATTCACACTATTTGTGCAAGGTTATGGACAACCTGAAAGAAGTTGTACACCTATTTCCAAATGGAAACTACCCTTTCACTGTAGCACACATGATCTCTACATGGATTGACCTAACTATGTGGGATAACATGGTGAGGCATCTCTCTTAAGTAGATGGACCCACACGGTTGCCACACGGTTTGGGAAAACATGTCAGCTGACTGTGAGTCCCATTAAAATGGTGAAACAACCAAAATTCCGTCATATCCTTTTTCATTCATTTACTCCTTTAATACTTCCATACAAGGGCTTCTTCTCCAGTGAATATGGGTGCTCCTCCTCCTCCTCTAGGGTGTGAGATATCCTTTCCATATGACCTTTGTTCTTTGATCTATTGGTTGTGTTGGACCCATATCGGCAAGGCACTCTATCCTCTAACTTATATTTATTATTTTCTACTTCAACATATGGTGCTCAAAATTTTGGCAAGTGGTTTTAACCAATATTTTGGGTGTTCATATAGAACATCGATTTCATCCAGATCAACCTGAGTTAGAGGCTATTATCGGATGTGCCTACGTCTATGATTGTGACGTAGGTGGTACATAATTTTCTTTGTGATTTTGTGAGTGTTTTGGGGTAAACATTTTTAGTAAACCATTGTGTTGACTAAGAGACACCCCAAAATTTTAATGGATTCCTTTAATTAATTGATTAAAACTATTGGGATTCTATGGGAATATTCAAGAGAGATTATAGTTGGTTCAATCCGTGTGAGGAGCATCAGATCATAACAAATGGGATGATGGGTATTCATTTAATTATTTTTTATTTTTTTGAATTATTATTTTTTTAACTGATTCTATATGTATATATATACGTTTAATGTGATTGGATCTATAAGATCGCGACGAGATCACCCAATAATTGAGGTGGAATTTTCCAGCTTGTATGAGATGATTTAGTAGTCATGTTAGGAGAGGTCCATAATATTTGACTGATGTTGATCATAGGATGGGTGAATCCATCATAAAATTGTAACAGAGAGACCACTAGTATAAGGGCAAGGCTAGTGATATTTTGATGGATTTAACCGTTAGACTGGGAAGACAAGGATGTAGGGACAAGAGGTGTCGATTGATGTGGATATGTATCTATTTGGTGATTTCCACTCACTCATATTGTCCAATGCGCCATTTGGATTCATGAACTCATAGGTTGAGTCATATGTTTAATGTGGTATTGAATATTCGTGTGCGTAGAGGAATCTAGTAGTTGCGGCGCATGAATTCTGGTTAGAGGTTCTTGTTGTAGAATTCCACGAGGATGGTGAGGAGCTATATGCGTACAATGTTGAGGCTGTTTGTCAGGGGGGATGAGGCTATCCATGATTGGGGCTAGTGGGCCATGACATATTGTTTGAGGACAGATATCACTATACCTCTAAAAATCGGGCTTTAATCCATTGGGTGCTATTGAGTAGGGGTCTAAGGGACCAGAATTTGTTGATTGGTAATGCCTTTGGTACAATGGTTACTTGTTTGATGGAACATCGTGCTAAGTGACATTTGTAGGTGGAAATTAATGGTTCACCTAGGCCTATTTTACATCAAGGGATTCCTTGGGCTATGAGATAAGAAATCCTCTCCTTCTTAATTATTATGGCGATGTCTGAATAAGGTGATAGATTCCTAACGGTAGTTGGGATCCATGTTAGCTTGTGTTTAATTTATTCATGTGTTTCTTAATTATTTTATTTTCATTAAACACTTTATATATCACAACTATATGGTACGAAATTGTTGTTTGTGGACTAATGAGACTCATTCTCACACCCAACATGGGCCTTTCAGGACTAGTGTGTGTTTCATGATTTTCCATTCAAGTAATGTTCTGGGAATAAGAGATAGACCCTAGGGAGTGATTTATCATAGATGGATGGCAAGGCACCATGGGTTCATCCCTTGGATAGATGTTTCTTGTTTTGGAATCTTTTGTATCAATGTGATTATATTATATATATGTATTTTGGTCGTCCATTGATGACCCTTATACTTACTGATATGTATGTCTAGTTTAGATATTCATGTTTAGTTTCAAATGGACTGTTTGGCTTGTTTATTTATTTCTTCCACTATTTGTTCGATATGCTTCCACTATTGTATGGTATTGATTGTGCTTCCACCATGGGAGAGTTTCTGAGCATGTCTATTGATCTTTCTTTCTAAAGAAATATACTTATATATACCATTATTATATCATCATCAGAGGGTATAGTCTCTCCACTATATGACCTTTAAACCTTTTCTACTAGTCACAAGACTTTGCTGCATGGGGATGTGTGCTTAATTCCAAGTTTCACTCATCCGAAAGCATTGTTCTATTGGATAAACGGGTCAGGGCCCAACAAATGGTGTCAGGGGAGTTTCGTTTACATCATTAATTGTTGTAAAATTTTCTCTATGGTAGTATTGAAATTAGGATGCATCTATAATGGGGTTTAGAAATCATGTTTGGGTGCTTATAGCCTCATGCACGGGGGAGGAATAAGTTTCAAGGGGTGTTAATTTTTGATTTTTTTATAATTTTATAGTTTATTTAATTTCCACCTTCAGTGGTACAATTGGAATATGATTGTTATTTGTTATGTCATGTTATCCATGAAATATTATGGTAAGGGACGATATTTAGACCCTTGGCCCGATATGGAAATATGTTATTACACTTTCAGATTTGGAAGATAAGATCTTTTAAATATACATGTGATTGTGTTATGGAAACTTCTTTTAATTTGAAATATATATGTTATATGGAAATGGAACATATAGGAATACACAGTGATAATCATGTGGTTTGATGTTGATCACCAGGTTGGGTGACATGGTCATCAGTTCGAGGTGATGTGGTTTGTTAAGACTAGAACATCTCGAGGCTTATGTGATACTTGACTGTTATGGGAAGGTAAGGAGGCCATGAGGCCAAGATAAAAGGTGCACAATTATGATGGGGAGAGGTACAGTTAGTAATTGGAAACATCCTATTACCACTTTTCCTATTTGTGATATATATGTGTGTGCATGTGTGTGTGTATTTGGGTGTTATATGGGTTGTTTGACCATGTGATGGTATTCATTGGGATTCCACCTAGATGGGCCCCAAATCAGCTTTAGGTGGGAATTGATGAGGTGATGCAAAAAAATTAATAGGTCGAGACCACTGGGGGACATGTTGGGGCCCCTTATGGTCAAGAAGATCATGAGCCATAGGTGCATGCTTTAGTATTGGATTAAGTGTAGGTAGGAAAGATGTAAGATTTTATAGATTTTGGACCTTGGATTGACGACAAGCTCAATGTGTGTTTGGAACATGTCATCTAGAGGGATTGACATGGGAGCCCTGTGAGCATGGATTTCAAGGTTGTATCTGATGAAAGAGTTCCAGTTACAACACCCAACATAGTTTCAGCCTAATGGAATCCCATAAGATATTTAGAACATGTTTAATTCGATGTATATGATATTTGAGCATTTACAAATGACTCCAGAGAGGACAGTGAAGATGATGATGTGCATGCTCAGAGGACCAGTTATGTACCTTCTAAGATATACATGTTATAGTGGGATGACATGAGGGTCTATCCTAGAGGGACATTGTGCAAAGGTTATTCGATATCTTCTTCTCAGATACATTGATGGTGGATTGAGATTGGGAGTTCTTGATCATAAATTAGGGTGACATTTCCATCATGGACTATGTATTGACAATCATCGAGATAACCCACTTTGCCCCGGTATTGTGAGCGACCATCCCTTGATTGTGATGCATTTAAATGATGGTGTATGGCATGTTATTTAGGTACAAGTAAACATCTTCAAGTTGGCCATTTCCTCATAGGTGGTGAACCAGGCTCTCAGAGTGAGGGTGATTTCAAGGACTGATCATAATCAATATAGGTGAGGAAATCATGTGATTTCTGGGGTGATGATTTAGATTGATGGAAGGAGGTCTGATATGTGTTCCAACAAGATAGTTAGGACAAATAATTAGGGGGAACACCTCTAAGTGGGTCATCAACTGTGTGATTCCAGTGTGGGAAGTGAGAATATGTTTGGAAATAGTGAGATCAGGCTACAAAAGTGTGTCAGGCATGTGGGTAGGACATAAATGTCAAGAGGTACTACAGGAAGCCATCTAGGGGGGGCTGGATGTCAAGGACATGGGTAGACTCAAGGTTCATAGATCATATATAGAGAAGAACCTAGTAACAGAAGTCATGTTTTATCTCCATTAAGAGGTCATCACAAAGACAATGGGACCCTACAGTGTGGTCACTGGCTAGTGACTAGTGAAACACTATTGGGAGGCCAAGCTTTAGGTAGTTGAGTGTCGTGCCGGGTGTATGTATTGGAGCTTCCAAGTGATGAACAATTTGGGGAGTTGATTTCTGTCAGAGGTATGCCATGGGTGTAACCATGTATTTTTTATTTTTTAGAATGTAATTTTGAGTCATGTAGATTTTGGGTGAATGAGGTTCAAAAGATAAATCTATGGAGTAAACATAAAAAGATAGTAGGTTGGATTCATTTTGGATGTGTTATATATATATGAGGTGTGTGGAACCAAGATTAATGTGGAATGTAAAACTGGGAATACATAAGGGGTGTTGGTATCAAGGAATCAAGAATATTAAGGTTACTTTATTTGTTTTATCATTTGACAATCATTGTGATGCACAAATTTATTATGGTGTGAGGATTAATGAATGGTTTGAGCTTATGATGAGATGAGGGACCTCATATATTCCATGTCTAACAAGAGAACGATGTAGTCAATGATGCAGTGGAGGATTTTGATGGTTGTTGTGTATGGAAGACGAAACTCTGATGAGTTTTAAGAGTGATGACATGTCATGATAGGACCTTGTGTGTAGATATGGTTGATGGAACGTTGTCTGGATTTGAGATTTGGGTTGGGATGCAACTAGGGTAGGTAACTGCTATTGTAGGGGACCCCCTTGAGGTACATGACTTGTTCCCTTTTAACTGAGGTAGTCTAGGTTAATTTTAATGAGATGGGTATGCTCGGTACTATCTATGAGTTTTGTTATATAGATCCGGTAGGAACTATGTTAATCTTGGGAGATTGTAACATCCCATGTTTTTTGAGTGGGTTGAATTCCCCACCCTTTATGAATTCTTAGAGTGTGGTGGGTAGACCAAATTAAATCTGGTTTAATGGATCTTAATTCTGAGTTTTCATTTTAATAAAGAACATTATTTTAGAAGATTATTAATACTTGAAAAGGGAATTGGTTGTTCAGATGGGTTTTTGGTGTATTACAAGTCTGATGGACGTATTTTGGAAATGTGTAGGCCATGATGCATGTTTAGATCTAACTATGAAGCCTATTGGTGAAAATTGTGCATCCCATTTTTTGCATTGGGCATGGTTTGGTAAACCATACTAGAGGAGGGTTAAATCCATTCAAGACATCTTCAGTTATTAGAAGATGAAATTATCATATTTTTCTCATGGTTATGGATAATAGTTCAGAAGTTGCATATTTTTTCCAATATGGGTAGTACCCTGGAACTGTAGATCGCATAGGCTCTATACGGTTTTGCATAACTATTTGGGAAAGCTATGTGGGCCCTGGGACATAAAAAATAGGAGCTGAATTGTTTTCATTTAGTTTAAAAAACAATGAGATCTATCCATCAGAAACATTAATAAGGTGAAATCACCGAGATTTTCTGCTCTCCTTTATCATTATTTTTCTTCTTTCTACCTCCCACGTGTGGGTTTCATCTCATGGGGTTGTGAGATCATCTTCTCCCCCTCCCCCTCTAGGGCATTATCTATCTTATCTATATGAAAGTTATTATTTGATGTATTGGTTTCTTTGGATCTTTATCAGTATGGATTTCCATCAATCACTTATTTTTCTATTTGAACTATCTATACGATGTACTAAATCAATGCGAGTAATTTTACCCAATTTTCACAGTGTTCATACAATACATGAATTTCTTCCAAATCAGTATGAGTTTGAGGATAATATTGGACGTTTTTACCTCTACAGCTATGAGGTTGGTGGTGAAAACATTTATTTTTGATTTTGAGAGTGTTTTGGGGTTGCGGATTTTAGCGTGTCATTCTATTGATCAAGCAAGACACGATGATTTAAATGACCAACATTAATTACTTAATTCAACCTTATGGGATTCAATTGTAATTATATATTGAGAATATAGATGGTTTGAACCATGTGATGGGATTTAGATGATATAGTCTAGGCTGAAGGTGTGTTTAATTAATAAATTTGTGTTTTTTATTATTTGATTTTTCATAAGTGAATCAATATGTATATAAAAAAAATTGAATGAGATGAGATCCAAGGGATCGTGATGGGATCTTTTGAGGATCAAGGAGGTATTGGTAATCTAGTATGAGGTGACATAATCATTAGTTTGGGCGAGGAATGAATTATTTGAGTGATGTTGATTGCAGGTTGGGTGACCCAAACATCATATTATTATGACAATCTCATCAGGTTATAGTCAAGGCCCATGATATTTGGATGATATTAACCATTGGATAGGGGATATAGGGTTACAGGGGAAGGAGGTGTTGGTTAATATGGATTTGGGTCAATTTGGGGATTTATGCTCACCCATATTGGCCAATGATCCATTTCGAGTATTGTGAACATAGGATTAATTTAATGTTTGGGGTGGTATTGACCACCCATGTGGGGTAGAGGCCTCTGATAGTTACAGCCTAAGAATTATAGTTGGGGGGTGCTTATGGTATAAATCCATAGGGATAGTGATGAGATATCTGGTGACAATGTTGAGGAAATCAGTTGGGGGTTAATTATTACCACACACGAGGCCTGTGGGCCAAGACTAATTGTTTGAGGAATATACTAATGTACCTCCAAACGTCAGGTTTTGAGCTGATGGGTGCTCTCAAGTGGGGGTCAAAGAGATTGTATTCTATTGATTGGGTGTGCCTCCAAGATATCAATTACTTTGTTGATGGAACTAGGTTCCAAGTGAAATTGGGAGATAGAACCTTTTGGTTCACCTGGGGATATTTTACATCAGGGGATTCCTTGGCCTATGGGCTATGGAATCCTCTCCACTTCAGTTATTTCATTGATGTACAATGTTGGAGATAGATTCCTGGTGGCTGTATATCCCCAAGGGTGTTTGTCTTTACATTGTGAAAGAGTTGTTACATTATTATATATTTATTAAACACATTATAAATCACAAATGGAAGGTAAAAATATTTAGGGGGCAGACTAAAAAGACTCATTCTCGCACCCTACACTGGCCCTTCAGGAAGCCTGTAAATTTAGTACTTTTTCATTCCCATAGAGGACCTATCTCAGAAGTTGGATCTTATGGGTTGAGTTAACATGGATGGAAGGAAAAGGCCCCTGGGTTCTTTGATCAGTTGGAGTTTTCATGTTTTTTACTTTTTTATATGCATACTTAGATTATATATGTGTCATGTTGTATGTCACCAGTGACACTTCTGGTTGTTGTTATGTGTGACATATTTTGGTATGCATGTTTAGATTCAAATGGAACATTTGTATTGTTTATTAATGTCCAAATCATTTTTATTTGTGATTCTCTGACTGTATGATATTGATTATGCTTCCCCCATGGGACTGTTACTGGTCTATCCTATTGGTTTTTCGTTCCACTTCATTATAATTATAAATACAAATATTATATCATCTTTAGAGGTTATAATATACCAAATATAACCCCTATAAATCCTCATTGTTTGCTGAATACATTTTATTTTACAAGGAGGCATACAAAAGGCCAAGTGGACCTCAACCCGAAGCACTTTTGGAGTAGCTAAATGAGTTTGGATGATAAAATGGATTTTCCAACATTCATGATGCCTTATTGATTTTATGTTCCCTTTAAAAGTTTATTTTCGTTTAGTGTTTTTTCATTTATAAGTGCACAACTTCTCAAATATTAATATTTATTTCAAAATGGAAAATTTATTTTCCTCAAGAATGTTTCTATTATGAATGATTTTGTGTTTTGATCATGTTATGGTGCATGGGAGGTATTGTGATCAAGGGTGGTTCCATGATAAAATGAGTATTGGTGATCCTGTTATTAATCTCTAATGCATTGGCAAAAGGGATGGAGTTTACCAATTAAGTTTCTTCTAAGTGATTATAGGAATATACTTTGATGTTTTTTCAAAGTGTAACCATTATGGTTACTCCCTATATAGCTAGGAGAGATACATTATATGTAATTTTGGTATGAAAATGATTTAAAAGTTACCTTTTCTGATTTATATATTATTTCTATGGTTTTACAGGGAACATGTGATTTCATAAGGTAAAAAAAGGGTTTATCTCTTATGTGTAAACGTTATAACTTCATCCAAGTGTTTTCGTTAATGTAATAATGGTTTATTTCATTCTTTATATGTCTATTTTTATGTTTTTGTGACCATACCATCATTTAAAATGTTTTTCATAGGGTTTATGGATGGGAAAAAGAATATATTTATTTAAGATTACTATTTTGATGTTTTTCTGAGAAAAATCACATTTTTTAAAAACATTATATTGTGGAAAAAATTGATATTGAGTAGAATTGTATAATATTTAATATATTAGTTTCTATGTATGAGTTTATAACCTAATTCTCTAAATATATAAACCTAAAATATCTTTTTCAATGTATAAAAATAAATTCTAGTTGAATTAACTAGATTATGTAATGATTAAGGATGAGTACTTATAGTTGGTATCAGATCATGGTTTAGATGAATTTAGGGGTTAAGATAATTTAAATAGAATACCAATAAATAAATTTTAATTTATAGATAAGTTGAAATGATATTTATTTTATATATTTCCATTTTACTACATCAGTGATATTTTATTATAAAAATGTTTTCAACAAAAGAAACATGGATCCTGATGTATGGAGGCATTGAGAGAACTATATCACTTTGAATCTGCACCCTAGAATGCTTGGAATTGGGAGCTTTATGTTTTTGATTTTAATGGATCAGTTTATATAATCTATAAATGGTGGTGGGATTCAGGAAAATGATCTTCTAGATCAAACATATAGGAATATATAAGTGGTGGAACATTTTATGAATCAACACCCACCTGCATTTAGTGAATATTATATCCCAGAGGTTGATATAGGTTGGAATAAATACCTATAAAATTTTTTCAATGTCCTGGGGTGTTTATTCCATCAAAAGGATAGTCTTTATATTTACCATTTGGAAGGTGAAGCTGTCCTGTGGTGGTCAATGGTCAATAATATCAGAGATATTGAGGATATTGATTCTTTGGAATGAGATGAATTCAAAAATATTTTCCTTAAAAAATATTTTCCTATGTATAATTTACTTAGGATGAAAATGTTTTATAGAATTCAAATAAGAGTATGATTTAGTGGCTACATATGAAGAAACATTCAATGTATTTTCAAGGTAAGATCTATGTTTTATTTGAGATATTGATAGAAAAATTGACCACTTTTACTCAGAATTGAATCCAAAATATTAAAGGGCATTAGATTCTCATGAAGGAAAAATCAATGAAAAACATGTTATATGTGTATAGATGGTGAAATATGGTTTTCTAATGATTATGTGTTCATTGAAAACTAGCAAAAAAATGGGACTGAGGTGGCTGAAAAATGGAAATAATGCATCAATTATTTTTTATAGTAAGAAAAATCTGTTTCCCGTTTGTGATAATTATAGTAAAAAAAAATTGAGGAATTTATTTTTGAATATATAAACTATTTCTGATGTACAAATTTCGGCCATATAGATCGTAATTGCAGTGAAAAGGATCATGGAAGTGGTAATAAAAATTCTTATATATAGGTAGTAAATTGTTTTAAATCTAATGTGATGGTTCATTATGAAAATGTGTGTTTGAAGAGGAACTTGAATGATTGAAAGTATACATACTCTAAGAAGAAAGGTGTGGTAAAATCCTTTACAAAATATTTAGTAGATGTTGGGCCATCAAAAAAATTGGTATCATGTACATTTTTTGGTTACTCATATTTTGATAATGTCTTATTTTGTTTAGGGTCTACACATTCTTTCATATCTCATAAATGTTCTGGTAAATTGTATATTTCACCTCCTGAAATGAAGACATAACTTATATTAGACACACATAGGGAAAATATTAAAGGAAAAATTATAAGAATCTTTTTTTTATGTTTGTAGATAAAATTACTTAAAAACCTTATTGTCCTTCCCCTAGTAGATTTTGACATTATTCTGGGTATGTATTGGTTTTCTATTTACCATGATATGATTGATTATAGATCTGATGAAGTTTTTATTTAGAAAGTGTTTTAGTTTGTATAATAGAATAAACCCATACCATTGATAACATACCATGAAGAAGAGAAACTGTTCAAATATTGAAATTAATGTAATCTTGCACAAATTTTTGAAAATAAGGGAACTAATCAGATTAACATCTTGCCGGTGGTAAATATGAATTAGGATGATTTTTCTGAACAGTTTCTTTACATTATATCTTATTGGGAGGTTGATTTTACTACTGATTTAGGCCCTAATGCTAAATCTATTTCAAAATCCCTTATCGAATTACTGAAGTAGAAATTTTGGAATTGAAAAAAAAATTGAAGAGCTTATAGATAATGTTTTTATTCATCTGAGTACTTCACCATGGGGTGCTCTTATTTTTTGTAAAAAAATATTGTTCTATGATGATTTTTATTGATTATTGGGTATTGTATAAAATCACTATTAATAATAAGTATACTTTTTCTCATATCGATGAGTTGTTTGATCAGCATCAGAGAGATCAAGTTTTTTCCAAGAATCACATGAGATCCAGACACCATCCGCTAAAGGTAAAAAAGTATGACATTATAAAAACAACATTCTATACTAGAAATGGGAATTGGGATTTTCTTGTCATGACCTTTATTCTTAAAAATTCCACTGCAATATTTATGGATCTTATGAATAGAATATTTCATGAATATTTGGATAAGTCTACTATAGTATTCATTGATGATATTTTGGTTTATTAAAAAAGTTATGAGGATCATGAAAATCATTTAAGGATTGTTTTAAAAAAATTAAATGAAAATAATTTATATTAGAAATTTTTTCAATGTGATTTACGGTTACAATAATTTTCTTTTCTTGGGAACATTCTAAATAACAATGGAATAATAGTTGATACTACCAAGTAGGTGGCAAATTAATGGAAAATCCCTTCAAATTTTACCGAGATTCGTAGTTTTCTTGGATTATCATACTATTACTGAAGGTTTGTTAAAACCTATTAATGGTTGTTTATCCTTCTAAATAAGTTAACATGAAAATGGGATAAATAAATTAGGATAAAAGAATGCAATTTGTTTTCAAGAATTGAAAATGAGATATGGGAATGCTTTTTTTTTGGAACTGACTTCTTAAAATGAATGGTTTATAATATATATTGATTCATATTTAAAGGTTCTTGGTATGGTTTTGTTGTCGAATGATCAAGTAATTGCTTATATTTCAGAGAAACACAAACATTATGAGTTAAATTATCTCACACATGATTTCGAATTAGAAACTATTGGTTTATATATAAAAACATGGATACATAATTTATATAGATTAAAATGTAATATATATATAGATCATAAAATTTAGAAGTATATATTTACATAATGGAAATTGAACATGAGGTAGAGAATATGGTTGGAATTAAATAAGGGTTATGATTCCATTACCAATTACCATTCTATAAAATAAAATAATGTGGCTAATTCTTAGAGTTAAAAAATAATGCAATTTTAACCATGATATGTATGAAACATTAACCCTTGGCCAGTTATTTGAAATATTTTGTCCTGGAAGTTGTTGGTGTATAAAATTCCTCCGCTTTTTTATAGGTGTTACTGTAATCATCTCTATCAGTTAGAATTAAGAATGAATAGATGGAATATCATGAAGTAAAAGAATAAGTATAATTGGTTAAATGGTATGTTTAGAGAATTTACCATCGATAAAGATTGTGTTTTGATATTTTTGAGGATATTATATGTTCATTTTGAATCATAGTTGAATAAATTGTAATTAAGTGAATCTCATAGTTATCCATTTTGAATTCACCTTGGTAGCACTAATATGTATAGAGACCTTCAAGAATAATACTAGTGGGGTAGAATGAAAAGGTATTAGTGAAATTACCATGAAATTCATGAATTTTCAATAGGTAAAAAATTATAGATAATTACTGAAAGGGTTGCTTCACTGTTTTCCAATTGAAGTGTGGAAATGGGAAAATATATCCCTGGATTTCATAATGGGATTTCCATGAACTTCTCTAGGTAAAAATTTGATTTTGGGTTATTATTGATCGAATGACTAAATCTATATATTTTTTCCTATTTGAGAGACTCTACCTCAATATAAGATATCTAGATTGTACCTCAAAGTGATATTTAGGTTACAATGAGTTCCTCTCTACATTATATCTAATCAAAATCCATGGTTAACTTCTATCTTTTGAAAAAGAATTCAGATTTCATAGGGATTTGAATTAAATTTCATCACTTCTTTTCATACTAAATCTAATATATATTCATTGCAAATAATTCATATATTATAGGATATTCTTTTAGCTTTTTCAATGGATTACTAGGTAAATTTTTATCAATATATTTCTTTGGATTATTTTTTAGTTGAATAATTGTTTTCATTCCAATATATATATATGGCTCTTCTTGATGTATTATATGGAAAATGACTTCAAACTTATAAATTTTGTGATGATGTAGGGGAATGAATATTTATGGATCCATCATTAGAAAAGAACACAACCGAGAAATATTAGATGATTCAACAACACTTGTGGATAGCTCAGAGTAGGTATAAAAGTTCTGGGGATAACCAGAGGAAGGACCTTTCACTAACGTTAGGTGATCATGTCTTTCTTAATGATTCTCTATAGAAAATTGTGGTGTGCCTCTTTAGAAGGGAAATATAATTCAGTGATTCATTAGACCCTATGAAATTTTAAAAAAATTGGGCCATTTTCTTACTAACTGGATTTACATCTCAGTTATTTCCACAAACATAATATTTTTTCTATTTCAATGTTATGAAATTTTGTTTTTTGATTCATCTCATATTCCCTGAGAGTGTTTAATTGGATGGAAAACATTCATATAAATAAAATCCTTTTCAGTTTCTGGAACATATAGAGATGTTATTGTGAATAAAATTAATTCACCAAGCTATGGTTTTTTGAATAAAAACACATGGTTAAAGAAGCAATAGGGGAATCTGAAAATTCTTTGAGGTAACATTATACACAATTTTTTAATAAATGAAGAAACTTACATGGAATAATTCTCCAAAATAAGGGATATAACAACCCAAGTACTTAGAGAATAATTTCATTTCATTATAGAATTAAATAATTAAATTAATTATAAATGTATAATGCAATAAGTTATCTTTATTGAAATTACAGAATCTATACAAATGGAATATTAACAAAACCATTTGAATTGTAATGTGATGGTTAGGAATCGTAATATGGATATTAGAATAACAACATCACCGAATAATATATAATTAAAATTTTAGGTATCTCGTAAATTAAAATATGATAAATTTATATCATGGCCTAAGTAAATAAATGTTTTAAAAATGAAAAACAATTTGTTGCTATTTATGTGAAATATAAAAGTTTATTTTTAATTTTCTAATTAATATAATTATTTAAATTATTATTTATTTTCGTAAAATAATAATTTATTATGTTTTAATTATAATATAATTTAATGATACCATATTTAAATTTCAAACTGTCATAAAATCAGTTACAATATTAATATTTGTATTTTCTGAATAAATTGTATTTTTAATTTAAAATTTAAAATATCATATATAAATAGTTATTTTCAAAAAATGGTGTCCATTATGAATTATACCCATTGAAAATGTATAGGGTGAATTTTTGGAATTTTTCTAATATAATTGAATTTTTGTGAATAGTGAATATAGTAATTTATGCTATATGTTAAAAACAGAAACTAATGTGTGATGGAAGATGTATTTATATGTTAAAAACCCATTATTTGTAACACAAATTAACTATTTACTATACTTAGTGACAATAATCAAAACTATTGATATTCCCGATCCAAAATAAAAAAAAATAATTAATAAAATAATAAAAAACACTCATCTCCCCTCCCTATAAATGCAACCCCTCCTTACCCATTCTCCTCACACCTCCAAATCATTGTAGCTCATCAAAATTATACCCAATTACCTTCCCAAGACACCTCCCCACATTCTATACCTGTTGGTCTAACTAAAACACCAAAACTATGTTCCATAAGGTGTATCTCAAGGAGACAACATTTGAGAGGTAAAATCCCCCATTCAATATCTTTTAAATTATTTCATTCCTTCTTCATCATTCCTTATACTCAACTCCCTTTTCAAAAGTGACATGATAACTCCAGTATCATCCATATAAATGAATTAAAATTGTTTTAATTTAATATCCATCATCAAACCTCTTTTCTTCTCCTCTTACTCTAAAAATAACATTATCGTCTGTGACTTGTTGATTCACCACTTTCATGGTCGATGAGATTTAATTTTATATTAATACCTCCAAGGCTAGTCATAAGACATTATGATGGATAAAATAGATTTTAATTTATATTTTATAACATTTTTAATTATCTTAAACTAATTTACAGACATAATATTAAGTAATACAAAATGAGTTTGTATTGGTCAGAAAAAATAATAAAAACCAACAAAACATTTATCAGTAATGTTTTCTCAAACTAATCATCCTAATATTATAAAAAATAATATATGGCATCATTTATGTCTATGAAAAAATATTAATGGAATTTAGTTCCACTTCTAGAATTTTTCATCAATTTTACAAGAACTCCAATATTTATACTCAAGGGAACTGAAAATACATACATGAGATGAACACTCATAGAATGATGATTATGATATTTATAACTCATATAATGGGTGATAAATGAAATTAATAAAATAGTAAAAACAAATATATATGTGAAAAATGTTCTGAATTAAGTAATTATTGAATCTAATTTGACTATCAAGGACATTAAGAACAAGTGCAGAACACTTTCAGATAGAAGGTAAGGGAATTTTTTTAAATACACTTTTCAGGAAGAAAATAATTTTATTAAAGAGTTTTTTTTATGTCATAATATTATTTTAAAAATATCATGATACCTTATTTATTTTATGTTTACTTTTTGAGTTTACTTTTTTATTTTCAAATAAAATGTTTTCATTTATATGTTCACGACTTCTTAAAACTGAATATGGATATCAAAATGGAAAATTTATTTTCATCGTGAATGTTTATTATATATAATATTTATGTGTTATAATCCTGTTATTATTCATGAGAAATATTATGTTGATGATTGATTTCCTAAAGAAATTTGGGTGGGTGATCCTATTATATCTCTCTAATTCATCGGGTAGAGGGATGGAGTTAACCAATTAGGTTTCTCCTAAGAGATTATGGGAATAAACTACAATGTTTATTCCCAGTGTAACCATGATGGTTACTCCTAGTGTAGCTGTAAGAGCTTCATTAAATGTAATTTTTATATTAAAATGATTCCATAATTTACCTTTTATGATTTATTTATGTTTTATATGGTCATGCTTGAATATTATGATTTCATAAGGTAAGTTAAATATCATATGTTTTATGTGTAAAAGTTATAACATTGTGAAAAAAATTCATTCACGGACTACAAATTTATTTCTTCCTTTTTTCATTATTAATATTTCTATACTCATTCTATGTTTTAAAATATTTTTCATAGGGTTTTTGGATAGTTAAAGGAAGATAAGAATTCTATTTTAAAGTTGTGAGGATTTGGTAAGGAAAGTTGTCGTGTTTCGTTCTAAAAGGTTTTATATTATAAAAAATAGATATTGAGTAGAAGTGTCTTTCTTATAATTTATGAGTATCTATTTAAGATATTATGACATGATTCTCTAAAAATATAATCCAAAAAGTTATTTTTTAATGTACTAATAAAATAATAGTTGAATAAACTATATTATCTATTTTTTTAGGCTGAGTCCTTTCAAAAATGAAATAATATGATTAACACTTAATGTTTAAAAATTCATTTTTTTCTATAATAAACATATTTATACATTTAATGTTTTAATTATAAAGAAAACTATATCATATTTACAAATTGAATAAGATTATGTGGAATTAAAATTTGTAACATGGAAATTAAAAGTAGGTAATGAGTCCAATTTCATTTCTTAGGACAAAAATAAGTTACTGAGGTAAAAACTGAGTAACCATTGTAAAGGTAAAGAAAATAATAAGTGTTACATTAAATATACCTATGTAGATTGGTGAATTATAGACCTTCCAATATTATATCTCTATTATTTATTTGGATTCAATCTAATTTCCATTGTAAATTATATTCATTGTTCTTTATTGAATGAGTATTTGTGAAAATACCACTCATGCTCACATTTAAAAGGGTATCTCCCCCACCACTTCCAAACCACTCATTAAATTTGGTTACATCATTAATACCTACCAATGTTTAATTTATTAATGTATTATTTTAATTTTGGTTTATTTTATTCACATTTAAATGTATTAAATATCACATTCAGAAATAACACATTTTGTGGAGAAAATTCACTGAAGTATGTTTCAATAATCTTTTTTAACCTTCTAAATTTCCTTCAGATATGAACTTTTTTTGAATATTATTATCTACTTAAATGATTTTATATTAACATCCTTATATTTCTATGAAGATGATAAAACTATTATATAAATCTAAACTCTTACTCATTCATTAGTATAACATGTTCTTTTTTGGGGCGGTTCAACCATCTACATGATTGATGTTATATGTACATCATAATTTTTATTGTGGATAAGTATCAAGTAGGTAGTAATGGTAAATGAGATATTAATGAGTAATATATTTTAGGAATATGGTTCTGGAATGATGAAAAAATAAATGTTCACTATAATGTATCTTTTCTTTGTTGGTAAATTGCCCGAAATATGTTAATCATGGGATCCATTATCCCAAACCATACCCAAACCTTCCATCAAATGAATTTGGGACTATAATAAACAATAACTAAATAATTTTAAATTAATAATTGGTAATATTAATAGATTTTAAAATGTAATTTATAAAAATATGATTCTAAAATAAGTGAGTAAGATGGATATCTTTATTATAATGGTGGGTAAAGTACCTTCATGGAAATTAGGAGTAAAATTAACGGTTTCTTATCTCAAATTTCCATTCATTGAGATATAAATTTTATTCAACCCATGTTTTTTGTGTTGTATATACTACCCTATGAATGTATTTTTAACATTATTATCATGAATTTCAAATGACATACAAATATGTATTGGTAATCTCTTCCAAGGATATATAAGTAAAAATTTACCAAATCTAAAAGGGATTCCATCCATTAACTCTTTAATGTATAGATTGTTTAGGAAAATTTAAAATAGGGAAAATTTATTATTTTTAGTCTCTAATATCCCACCTTTTCTACCCTCTTATGGTTATTTTTTTCATTTTTTATTTTCATTTCACCTTCATTTGGTTTACAATTCAACTTGATAGTTTTTTTATGTGGACCTAACCTCATATCATCATATATTTTGAGAATATTTATCTTCCATAATCTAATTTTACTTAAATATACTTATCTATAATTATATGATTGTTTAAGATCATTTTCTATTATAAATGACTTTATTTACCAAAATATAAAAGGAATCTCTTTTAAACATTTTTAGAATAGATAATGTTCTTGTTGTGTTTGATTTTCTTTAGAATAATGTGATAAGATTATTTTTTTCATCCTTAATAATAAATAATTTTCCCACCACATTCTTATAGTTTTGATAAATATTCATCTATGATTTTTTATAGTTTTATAATGTAATTTATATTTTCTATTTCATAAATTATTTCCATTTATAATCAATTTAATAAAAAAATTAAACGATATTTATTTTTAATTATAATTATTTTAATGATCATAAAATGATTGTTCATCTATTTGAATATACAATAATATTTCCTATGATTTCAATAGGATTTTATTTAATGATACAACCCACCATCTCTCCCTATATGACCAATGACTATGTATTTTGGAAATTTTTATTAAACTAGAACATTTAATGTGGGTTAATTAAGCTTTGATTGAATTATGGAAGTTTTTATATCGACGTGGAACACATTTGTATGGTTTATCGTTATTTTATCAATGATTCCATTATATCACTGCAATGAATTGGTTGATTGTTTATATATAATCATATTATGATGATACATGGGTGCTTAGCTCATATCCAAAATGTTATGGGGCATATTTTTTATAAAAATTCCACTATATAATGGGAATTTGGTTAGCCTTGTCCATTATGATATGAAATTCTTGGTGGTTAACCTTGATATATATTCTGATGTTATTTTTTATGTTTATGAAGCATTCTTATTTGAAGGGATATATATAAATCATGTTCTCATGAAAAATTATTATTAAATCTTTTTTCCACACTCCTAAAAATATATTCATATGTCATACATAAATATTAATGTCATGATTAATGATTCGGTTCTCTATGTTTTATTCATTATAATATCTTTTTTTATGTTATTTTACCTTGATAATGTTTTCATAACAACATTTTTATTTTATCACTACATATTATCTTTGATTAATATGTCTTATGTTCACACCTTACTAATCCTATGATCTCTTCCTTTTAATGATTCCATTTCCTTAGGTTACGAATAATATTATTATTTTTGACATTTCAATAACGATATCCTTTAAAAAAATAGATTGTATAGAGATTGAATAATTGTTATAAATTTTTTTTATTGTGTACCTAATATCCAAAAACACGATACCTATAGGTTTTTGGATATGCTTTATTATGATATTTAATAAATTATATTATAAAATGATGAAATATGTATGAATGTTGTGATAAGGTACTATCAGTTAGTTTTAGAGTGGGATTTAGTTTTTTTTGGGATTCAGTTATAAATAATATTGATATAGAGCTAAAAACCTATGGTGAAACAAAATTGATGTTTGGTGAACATAAAATGTTATATATAGGAAACAAGTTTTCATAATTTAGGAAATACAATGATTTATTTTTCATAAAATATAACTGGTCACTCTGATTATTGTTTATTGTTACTCAAACTAACCTTTTGGGTTTTATTCCATAGTTGATACCTGGAGATTCTATGTAAAACAATTTGTGTATTTGAAAATGCATTGAATTTCCCATTGAGAAACTATATTGGATGGGTTCAAGATTAAAAAATATATTGGCTATTCTCGGCCCAATTTCTAAACTTATGAATAATAACATATACTATACTGAACTCTATAACACACCAAGTAAGTAAAAAGTAGTAATTGATTCCTTCATACTGTAATTTCAACCCTATATTATGGGGTCTTCAAATAAATGAATTTATAGTAAATTTGTTAATAAAATAGATAAGGTATTTTCATTTATATAGTTCTTGGATCAAGAAAAGTTTGTTTTGTCTATTTATTATTTAGAAATAGAAAGTTACCCATGTTGGCCTCTCATTAGGAATACAAGGCAAGATGAAGAAATAAAATCTGTGGAATTAGAAGAGATTAAGAAGATATTTATCAATAAATATTATCCAATAAATCATCACACTAAAACAAGAATGGAATTACTGAAGCTAAAACAAATGGAGGGTGAATTAATTTGCACCTTTAATGTAAACTTCACATGAGTCTTATTGTATGCTTCTCGTTTAATATTTACCCCAAAAGAAAAGTGGATCATTTCTTTAGTAGAGTCAGAAAAATGAATTTAATAAATCTGAATTTGGTATATATAAATATATTTTTCTATGTTCTCACAATGTTCATAATGAAATTTGTGATTATTATTATTCACATAATTTTAGGGACAGGAAGAGGAAAATGGAGTTTCATGTAAACTGATATAATAAACCCCTTGGGGGAAAGAATAATCATCTTATTATATGAAGAATATGTGTGAAGAAGTGTGCTAGTAATTGAATCAAATTAGTAGGTAAGTGATTATAATGTGGAATATAATTCCATCAAGAACATGCATGACAAATGGATTTGGTTAATGAAACTAATGATAAACCAAATGATTCACCCACACTTTAATGGGTCAATTGTTAAAAGTGTGTACATTATTCCAAAAAAGTGTAGCAAATAAATTATTAATGATGAAAATTGATACTAGAAACCTTTAATTCCAATAGATAATGTGAATTACTATTGAATCACAATAATTAATGTACATCATGAAAACAATGGTGTAAAAGGTACACTCATTATCCATAGTAGACCTGAAAATAACATATTTGACTCTATATCTGTCCACTAATTCATATCTCAAAAAAATAAAGAGAGTCTAATAACCCCCCCCAATGACTATATAATGAATTATTTGTGAATAATTTTAGTGGAATGATGATTTAATCCTAATTATATAACTCATATATAATAGAAGATTGTGAGAATGTGCTTCTTGAAAATCTCAAAATTCTCCCTTTATTGAAATTTTATTTGATTTTGGGAAAGGGTCGACTATCTATATAAAGATATAATATTAATAATTAAGAAATGTATGTAAAAATTTATATCTTCATTAACCTTTGATAATCTATCAGTTCAAGGATGACAATAAACTGTGAATCTCATGTGTTAATATATTATTTATTATTATTATTTATATCTTTTTGTGTTATTTTATGTTTTCGTAAATTTGGAACTGAAATTTAATATTTTGGGAAATGTTTACGATTTTCATGGTTAGACAATAATTTATGAGTAACAATGAAACAACCATGCATTTGAATCTACCACATGATAGTGAAGTTTCATAGGATCACTGCATGGTTATTCAACCTATGTGGGGGCTTAGGGGAAACTGTGTGATGTCTTCAAGGGATTTTAGTTTCTATTCATAGTTAGTGAATAGTTTACCAAACCACGCATCTAAACCAATACAGTCACACTGTTTTTAATTTTTTGATTTTTCAATCCTCTTCCTCTTTTTTTTAAAACCCTAAGCCTTATTTTTATTTTCCCATAGTTCTGAAAATAATGAGTATTGAATACTTACTCACACAATATGCCCCTTGTAATAACTCCTCATCCATAATGATTTGTAGTGGCTTATTCAATATTTAATGATGAATATACCAGGTAGGTACTCGTATTCCCCCTATTACACCATTCCTCTTGTTTTTATCTTATCCCATCATTGTTCCACTTCTTTTCTGAAACCTAGGTGGTGTTCTAGTTCTTATTACGTTTTTGTTCGTAATGTTATGGTGTGAAATGTCTTCTTCGAACTCATTTAATCCCATATTTGGAGTTGTATACCAGTCATCGTCGATTTGAGTTAATTTTTCCCCATTCCATAAATTTTAATTTTAGAAATATCTATATCTTGGGTTCTACATTCATTTATTAATTTTAAAATGATAATATGACATGTTTTTATATAATCTCTTGGTATAAAATTGTATTTTATCATGGTTATTTTTGGAAAATGATTTTTTTCACTATTTTAAATGAATTTTCAAACATGATTTCATTTAAAGATGAAAATATTATTTATTATACAACATAAATGGATAAATAAAAGTTATATTGAAGTTAAAAAATAAGTATTTATATTTTAAATCAAATTTCAAAAATAATTTGGAAATGGATTCTCAATTGGCCTAATGTTTTACTGATCATTTCATGTGATACTTAAAATGATATGAATTGATAAAATGTTTGAATAATTTTTTATATAATTTGGGAGAATTAAAATTTGCGACCATTTTTTGGACGTGGAGTTAAATAAATAACAATGATTAAATTTTTAAAAGTTTTTTTTAAAACAAAATCAGTTTTGTTTCATAAATTTACTTATTGGGTGATTTCAAATGAATGGTTTTAAGAATCTTTTTACAAAATGAATTGAATTATTATAAATATATTAATCTTGATGAGTGGATTTCAGGAAGGATCATTTGTAACATAACATAATTTTAAATGTTAGGGCTTATTGAACCATCTTTGTGAAATTATGTTTGTTTCCCAATAATTGGTTATGCATGATATACGTAGAGATTGGGTGATGGATATCAGGAGATATTTTTAGAGGGAGATAGACAAACATGTAATATTAATATTTATAATTTATTTTGGTTATGTTGATCTCTAGTTTTATCTCCCTCGCTTTTTTTGTCATAGGAACATGGGTTTCTATGTGTGACATCTAAACTTATACTACACTAGATAGTCACATGATACTAGTGTATACTATAGTATGAAATTTGACTAGATGGGTTTTTTCCATCACTAACACTGGGTGTATGATTATTTGGTTGCTTTTATATTTGATGCAAAGAATTCCAATAGTTTTTTCCATTTTTAATAATTTTTAGGACTAACCATCATTAAGACTCAAGTTACACCCCATGAAACGTATCCCATGATTGGTGGATTATATATGGAATCCTTATATTGTTCTTGAAAGGATTTCCTTTAATTTTACTGGTTCTATAATTCTTCAGTCATTATTGTTCTCTTAACTTGTGGTTCCTATTTTTTGTCTTGGTGTATACCATTTATTTGGATCATTTTTTATTTAAATTCATTAATAATTTATTTCAAAATGAGTTTTTTGGAAAAAATTGATAAGGATGAGAAAATGAGGTTAAATTTATTGTTTAAATTTGACAAAAATAAAAATTAATGTTTTTTTAAAATTGATATCTATTTAATATTAGGTTTTCATTAACTGATATTTTAAAACCTAATTTCTAATTTTATTTCAAAATAGCATGAAATAGTGTTTTAATTAAAATTTTAGAATTTTCTAAGGAAGATTGAAACCTACATAGCATGTCTGATATCACACATATTATTATATATTTCATTATTAGGGTTTTGATTTAGAT
Source organism: Viscum album (assembly GCA_963277665.1). Taxonomy (NCBI): domain Eukaryota; kingdom Viridiplantae; phylum Streptophyta; class Magnoliopsida; order Santalales; family Viscaceae; genus Viscum; species Viscum album. Next base: position 412,794,450 of record OY728159.1, on the reverse strand, counting down.
TTTTATCACTCGTGGGCTTTATATGGAATCAACTATAGTTTCAGATATATGGGGTTATGGAGGTTAGTTGTTTATTTTGTCTGATTTAATTTCCTCACTTCACTTTCCAAATTATATATCCTTGTTCCCTTTAATTAATTTAATTACTGCTTCATTATATATTAATGTTTGTGTATGTGGGTTGTGTTGTGTTATGGTTTTTGAGAAATATGGGTTTCTATATCTGAGGGGGTTGGATGTGAGCTATGGGCCTTATGTTTTCTCTAAATTGTTTATAGTATTATTATTATTTATTTGAATTGGCATAGATGTATGACTTTTGGATGGGTCATTCAATAATTTTTGGGGAAACTCCACTACTTTTGAATATTTTTTTTGGAAGAATCATTCTCAAATGTGATCCTTATATTTAAAGGCACTAATTTCTAGTATATGGGAATTATAAATTCTCATAAGGATATTGGATGACTGATCTGGGTGTTGATTCATGTAGAATCCTAGGTCAGTCTATTAAAAATGATATCATAGGCTAGTTTCATAATAAGTACATGTTTACATCACACCGTTTTTAATTTGGTTATTAATGGTATTGTAGTGATATGTATGTTTGAAAATGAGATATTGGTTCAAGAGATAGTCCAGTTATCTCTTTTCTCTTTGGAGACTCAAGTGGAGAGGTTCTGTTCTGGTAAGATTCTTGGTTTTTTATTTTACTCATGATCAAATTTATGTTTTTGATATGGAATTTGTTTTTGAATTACTAATGAGGTGAATTTTATTTGAGGGTTCTATTGATCTTGGGGTGAGGGTGAAAGAAGATTTAGAGCTATATAAGAAGAATACATGGTCTGTAAAATCATGTAGATAATGTGTGGGTGGTTCTAGGGACTCTTCTAAACTCATAATAAATTATATATTTTATTTTTTACTTGTGTTTGATCTCTTTTAATTTAAAAATCACAATTAAAATGGGTCCTAACTTTTTGGTGGGGGAGTAATGGGATGTTTTGTATTATTGTAGTTAATTTGACGTGGTGATTTGTGTTATTTCCTGGATCTGATTTGAAAATTTTAAATGTATTTATGAGTTAGAAATGGAGTTATATCTATTTTTAAGAAATTTTTATTTTCATATTTAGTTTTTGTGGGTTTTTTAAAAGTGGTTTCATATTTCGTATAATAAATTTTATAATGTGGTTGATTTTAATAAGGTGTTTGGAAAAAATGTGGTAGTAAATGTGTATTTATGGAAAATAATTATGATAATAAAATGGGAATAAAATTATAGAATTTAATTTACTTAGTTTTTAGAATAATTTTGGTGTTTCTAAATTCATTATTATAAGTCAGTTCTTTATAAAAATGAAAAATATTGTTTTTTAATCGGTGAGTGATGTGTTTTTTGGGGAAATATAGGTTTTAGATTCTCCCCATTACAAAGAGACCATTTTGTGTTCATTATGAAGAATGGATTGAATATTTTCATCTCTAACATTGTTTTACATTTTTCACCTAGAAATGTTAAGGATAATAACTGAAAAGATACCTCCTAGAATGATATTGTCAGTTATTTATTTTTCCTTTGGTGTAGATCCCTTTTCATACTACATTTACATAAACTTCGAATAAAGTGGCAGAATTGGAAATTTTTACTCTTGACCCTTTATCATAAATTCTTTTATCAGTAAAAAACTTATTTGAAAATGTATAATGTTTCATCTTGGATAGTGGGGTGGTCATAATGAGATGCGAGAAATATTTAATTCCTTTAATAATTAGGGAGCTTCATTGGTGAGATTCATCATGAGATATTCATTGAACTATGTTAAGATATAAAAAAAGTCATGAGTGTGTTCTAGTTGTATGTGGATTTATTCTTTGTATTTTGAATTTGATTGAGTCTATTGACAAGATTATTTGGTTTATATGTTTCCTTTGGGATCTCCTAGACTGGTTCTTATCGAATATTGGTTACCTTATAGTCTTTGTCGTGTTTGGTTTTATAGTGTAGTTTATTGAGGTCCGATTGTGTATTTACTGGTGATGATGTTTAGATATCATTCTATGGACATGATAAGTACTTGGAGTTTATTCTTGGGTGGTTACAGTGTGGATGGAACCAGTTATGATTGTATATTGTCTAGTGTTTATTCTGATTCTGTCTGGTTATTTCGTGATAATGTATACCATTATAGAGACCCTATATTTAACTTCTATGTAGTGACTCAAGGTTAAATACCATTTTATCATTTTGGTTTGGATGAGATCTTTCTAGGCATTGGTCACATTAGTTTTTGGTTTCAAATGTGTTCATTTGGGTTGTTCCTCTAAAGGAGTTTAATTGGTTTCCAATGAATGTTTATTCATTATTGTTTTTTGAAGATATATTTTTTTGTATCATTATTTTCGCATATTTTTGTTTCTTAATTCATTAGTACTTGGGTTAGATAGATTCTTAATAGATGGTGAACCCTAAATCAATATCCCATATATTAGGGTCGCAATGTAGATTCATTAGGTTGTACAGATAGTTATCTTATCTCTTTTCCCCCTCCTTGATCACATCATTGATTAAAGTGGAATTTTTGTTTCTTATTCCAATGCATTTTTCATTTAATAAAGACTTTTTTTTGTGGTAAATGTGTCATGTTGGGGAGAATTTTGATACACATGTGTCATTGTAGTATTTATTGGGTATTTTATTATATTAATTTATAATTCATTATATTATTTTATGTTATCATAAATTCTAGTATTGAAATTTTAAATTTTGGGTACTTTATGTGTGTTGTATTCTTAGAATGCATGGTTAGGTATAACTATTTGACAACTATGTGTTTGATTATTCCACTTGATAGTTAAATTTATCATGAAAAATGCATGGTTTGTCAAACCTTGTGGGGACCCAAAGGAAACTGTATGATGTCTCCAAAGGTTTTCAGTATCCTCATATTATTAACATATTGTTTACTAAATGATGTGACCAACCATGCAGATTACCTATTGTTTTTTTAAATTTATGGTCCAAAACCTCCTTATATTTAAATCCATAAGCCCAATTTTTATTTCTCTATTTCTCTCACAATGACCATCCATGATCCCCTACTCACATGATCCCACCATATTTTATCTCTTCTTCCATGGAGATTCATGGTGGCTTATTTATGATTACAGTCCTAATCTATAATATCGGGACTATTATTCCATCAATATCCTATATCCTATATTTTTTCTTCCCTCATTATTGCATCCCTTCATTCTAAATAGTAATTGGGGTTTTTTTTTATTTTTTATAGTTCTTGATGTTAAGGAATGATATATATTCTTCAAGAAAATTTCACTTCATATTTGGTGTTTTAAACTATTTGTCGTCGATTTGAGCATGTTTTTCCTCAGGTACTTACTTTTACTTTTATAAATATTTATAGTTTTAGTTTTAAATTCATATATTTAATTTTATAATGATAATATTAAATGTATTTATCAGATTTTAAGAAATAAAAATTTATGAAATTTAGGATTTCAACGAAATTGAAGGGTTACTTTATTTTAAAGGAAACAACATGCCTGATTTTAATTAACCATGCACAAAAACTTTTATTATGCATCATAAATCTAAATTTATAAAAGAAAATTAAATTTTTAAATGTGTTAATTCTATTTTAAATCAAATTTCAAAAACATTTTTCAAGTCAATTACAAATTTCACTAAACATTAACTTATAATTTCAAATGAAAATTTAATTTAAAATTGGTGATAAAATGCTCAAAGAATTGTTTAAAATAAAGGGTCATATATTACAGAATTTTAAACATATTTTATTCATGGGGTGAAGTATATAGTTATATTTACGATATCGAGAGTTTTTTAAAAATGTATTATTTGTTTCCTAAATTGATTTCTTTATTGATTTGAAATGCAACTTTTTATAAATTTTTATATAAATATATTTAAATTAATTTAAATATATTTTTCATAGCAAGTGGTTTTCGAAAAGTGATGCTTTCACTTTCAATCATAAAAAATATGTGGGTGTGTGGATCTCTCTTTGATCACCTATGCTTGTTTCCTTTTTTTGGGTGGTGCTTGATGAATGTAGAAGCTAATATATGGATCTTAGGGGCTGTTTCATTATAGGGATATAAATTAAATGGGGATATTAATACTTACATATTATGTTGGCTATGATTATTACTTGTTTTCTCACCATCAATTTGATTGATCATGGGAACTCAGGTAGCTAGGTGGGATGTTTAGACTTATGATACGATAGATCATTTTATTCTATTTTTGTCCAATATAGTGTGAAATAGTACTAGATGGGGTGTTCCCATGATGATATGAAGTGTAGCCTAATCAGTTGTCATGTATATAGGATGCAACGTAGGCTAACAGGTTGGTCCATGTTTAGTAAATTTTAATACTATATCACATTAGCACCAAAGGATGAACTGCTAACACTAATCCCTTGACTGGTTCTAAATTTATGGAATTGTTATCTTGTATTTGATCAGTTTCCCTGTGATTGTATTGGTTGTCATACCCTTCATTTATTATTGACCTTCAGGATTATGGTTCCTATTTTATAACATGATATACCCATTTAGTTTGGATTTTTTTCACATTAAATGGATTTAAAAAATGATTGAAAAAATATTTTGGATTAAAGGGTTTAAATTTTTGTTTTTAAAATGGATTCAAAATGGGTGTTTTTATGAAAATGCATTGGGTTGAGGAAATTTATATAATGTGATTGTTTTCATTTATGAAAAATAAAAAAGTAATGTTTAAATAATGGTTATGGACATGATTTTTTTTTGTGAATATACTTTTGAAAAAAAAATTAAATTTATTCCAAATGAGAAACTGGTAGCATAAGATCCATGATAAAATAAAAAAAAATTGAAATTGCACATGATGTCCCAAGCTACTAACAAGGATTTCCAACATGCAGTCATGAATTAATATTAAGTACCAAAAAATTTAAATTCTCAAATTGATCCCTAGAAAAATATACATTCACAACAAGAAATAAGAACCTTTTTCCCCTAATCTACTACATTGACATCCTCATTCTTAGTCCATAAAGGATAAAAACTCTACATCAATAATTGGGAATTAAAAATCATGCAATTCTTTAAAACAACACAAAACATTTGTATTACTATAAAATAGTATCAAATGAAGAGAAAAAACTGTCCACCAATGACCCACAAACTAAAAACTAAGCACTGACTACAATCATCTACAATATGCACAGATGATAAACCATTATACTAGACCACACCAGAAAAACAACAACAAAACACAACTATACCAATGAAAAATAATCATTACAACCTCCAGAAGAAATCATTCATGGGGCTTCAAATTATCAAGAGTGAATGTAAGTGTTAATATTCATAGTTTAGGTTCCATTGATCTATGAATTCTTTATATTAGTAATCTATCATGGATTGATCTTTAAATAAAAATTAAATTCTTCATATAATCTACCAATATCAAGGAAATAATTATTTTAGAAAATATTAATTTTTCTAAATTTCCAAACATGATATGTTTCCATACTAACTAGGCTTCTGTATAAATGGTATAAGGCACCTGAAGAACCTAGGTATTTCTAAATATACCCAATGAAATCATTAACTGCACCAGATGGAAAAAAAATATCTAAAAGATATTTAATAATAGAAACCAAATGAGTGGGGACGTAAAATAAAATGAATAAATGATTACTAATATCCTAAACCAGATGGAAAAAGTGATACAAAACATTGTTAATAATATCAAATTTGGACCATCAAACCCATGTAATCATTCCGTACTAATCTAGAAACTAAAATAAAAATAGATGTTTCACAGTGAAATAATGTCTCTAAAAAATAATGTTTCATTTAAGATTATATAAAATATATAGCGGAAAAATATTTGCCATGATGGCATATGTAGTAACCATTTATCATTTTCTAATAATCCTAGTGGGATCAACAAGATCCTCACAATGTAATGGTTTCCTCAAAGAAATTAGTAACCGCTTAAAAACCTATGTGGATCAATTTTTTAAGGGGATTGTTCCAAAAGATGAATCTCATATATATTGGTGGTTAACCAAGTTAGCCGACATATATTCATTCAAACAAACCAACTACTAAATTTTTTGAATCAAAAGCATGATGTTGGTTTTCATGAAATAATTAATACCTAAAAAACCCAAATTTATAATAAGGGTTATTTTATTCCAAGAAATAAGTGGTTTTAAATATTTCTCTATACCATCTAAAAAACTTCTACATAGGGAATTAATCGATTTGAAAATGGTTCTATAAAGAGTAATAATAGATCCTAATAAAGAAAAAAATAACATAGAATGGATTTAACTAAAAAATTCATCTAGCATAGGTGAAAATTTTCGAAGACCAAGATAGGATATAGGAGGTTACCTTCTCCACTAAATAAAATCTCTCCAAAATTGTCAAATTTTTATAGGATAAGGAAACACCCTAATACATCGGAGGATGGTGGTCTTCCTGGAAGTTAATATTATTATTAATGATTAATGTATCCTATTTAGATCATCTATATTACTTTAATGGTCATTAATAGTTATTCTTTTCATAGAACTAATAAACATTTATGGACATTCATCAACTGATATTTAAATAATCTAATTTATAATTACATTTCAGACTAGCATGAAATGTATTTTTGGTTAAAAAATTATCATGTTGAATGATGGGTGGTGGTATATTGAGAATGTTAGAGTTCATTACTACTATTATATATTTTACAATTTGGGTTTTTATATATCTATTAATAATTCATTGGCATGTAAGACATTAGGTCTAATTAGTATCTTATAGAGATGTGGAGGATAGTTGTTTATTTTATTTTTTGTTTCCTTTCTTCACCAACCAAATCAATCATTTCTTTCATTATTCATTAATAAAAATCTGTTTGTATTATATATATGTGTGTCTCTATGTATGTTAATGGTGTTATGGATGTTTAATAAAAGAGGATATTTTGTGTGATGGAGTTGGAGGTGACCAGTGGGGTTGATTTTCTTCTAAAAAATTTAAAAATTTATAATATTCTTTTTCTAATATCTGTGTTGGCATGGAAATCTATCAAAAAGACATGTAATGGGAGAATTTTTGGAGAATTTTCACTTAAAATTAAATGTTTTTATGGGCTAAATTATTACCAAGTGTGTTACGTAGATGTCCAGAAACTAATTTCTTGACTTTTGGAATTAGAAACACTCTTCAGGTGTGTGATGGACTAGTTTGAGTGTTATTTTAGGTGGATGCCAATGCTGGTTCCTTACATGAACTACCAATGGAAAATAATTCCCTTATATATTTCTTAATACCTAATCATGAGGGATAGTTATCTCAAATGGTCTGGGAGAAACTAAATATTTAGGATAATATAAATTTTAATGAATATATTGATGTTTTCACTGAAGTGTTTTTATGTCTTGCACCAAATTGCATGGTTGGGATATTTTTAGAACCCATACCTAGTTCTATACCTAGACTAATGAACATTATTGAATTTCCTTGATATATTTGTATGAATTGAAGAAAAAACTCAAGGACAATTTGGATATGGGTTTCATATTCCAATGTTCTTCTCTGTGGGGGTACAAAAGTTTTATTTATTATGAATAAAGGACTAATTATTTTTTGTATTGATTAGCGTGAACATAAAAATATTATTATCAAAAAAAAGTATCATTTATCCTATATTATTACTTGTTTGGTAAACTATGAGGGTTTCAATAATTCTCAAATATTTTCCCTTTTCAAGATATCATCAATTAGAGTTTAAAATATAAGATTCACCCAATACTATCTTTCATACAATATATACACACTATAAATTCATAGTTATGGAATTCTGAATTAAAAATTCCCCCACTATCATCATGGATCATATGAATATAGTCTTTGGAGATTACATTTATGAATATAATATAATATTTATAGATGTTTTTCTCATATATTTTGTGAGTAAGGAAGAATATGAAGATTATTTTAATATTGTACGAAAGAATGTAAACCAAATTTAGCTATTGTAAATTGTGTCTAAACATAGTATCCTTGTTGGATCATATAATATGAATTAATGGTATATATGTGGATCAATAAAATATGGAGCTGATTAGAGAAAGGCCTCGATAAAACACTATAATGGTGATTTTTTTTCTTTGATTGACAAGATATTATCGGTGTATTCCTAGAAATATCTAATGGTTTTAAAATTAACAAACCAAGTTAACACAGAAGGGACTCAAGTTACATTATATATATTGATATGAAGAAAATTTTAAGGATCTAAATAGAAGTCTTTTCAATCTACATATTCTCATACAACATAATAGTGGAAAAGGGGTTGTGATATATAGTGATAGATCCGAAAAAGTATTTGGATGTTTCCTCAATAAAAATAGAATGATTATAGATTATGATTCACATAAATTAATTATTCAATAGAGAAATTAGGTAATCCACGATTTTGATCATCCAAATGTAATATTACCTTAATATATATGGTGGAATTATCTGTATAGTAAATATTGTAAAATATATACTGAACACATGATCCTAATGTATATATTAAAACATAAAGAGTTTAATATACACTAAAGGATGTGGATGGAGTTGATCGAGGACTATGAATTTCAACAAATTACCATCTTGGGAAGGAAAAAATGTGAATATTACGTCAAATAGAAATGATCATAAAACCTTATCCATGATGAAGATTGAAGGAGACACAATACTCATGGATTTTTAAAGGATGAAACTTGATATATTAAAGTTGGTGGAGAAATAATATCATTTACTAAATGATATCTCAACCATACATCAATGTGAAGACCAAGGTGGTGTATATGGGGGATACAGAGATATCGAATTTGGTATGAACTGTTTTTGAGATCTTTGTAAATGAAGGAATTTTGATATTTGGGAAATGAATATGTGTACTAATGAAAGAAAAATTAAAGAAGGATTTTTTTTATGATTTACATAGTTCATCATTGTCAATCCATCCTAAAAGTAAAAATAAATATAATGTTCTAAGGAATCATATTTTGTGGGATGTCATTAAGAGGGAGATTGTAGAGTGCAATTCTTGATTCTCAATTTTTTAATAATATAACGATGAAAATAAAAATCCTAAGGGGATGATGCAACAATTACACATAACTATATTAAAATGGGGTAAAATCATCATGTATTTCAATACAGGTATTCCCAAAACCATTAATGTCTAAAATACCATTTGGGTTATTGTTTATCACCTTATGAATTTATAACATTTCATTACTATTAAATAATATTTATCACTTGATAATCATTCCAAGATACACATAAAGGTAACGGTTAGGATACATATATTACCCCGCTTAGTTGTATCTAATCAAGATCTTTGGTTTAAATTGATGTTTTGGACAATCCTTCCACAATAATCATATACAAAGATGAGTTTTATCACTTCTTGTCATCATGATATTAATGATTAATATAAAAAAACAATTCAAACACTGTAGGAAAGAAGATAAAATGTTAAAAATATAAAATACATTTATAATGAATTAATATAATATTATTAATGATTCTTGATATATATATATAATTCTATATATAGAAATAGATTATGATTGACATATTTATGGTCGTTGGATATATGTTAGTTTGAAATATAATTATTGGATATATTTTCATTGTATATACTATTATCAAATAAGTATACTTATGTTGTTTCAATATTAGTAAAGTTTTATTTCTAGTATAATTCATAAATAATAAATAATTTTGGATTGAAATAAAAAAATTAATAAAAACAGTTTATTAGAAAAATATATAATTTTTCTCTTACATATTATTATTATTATTACTAAAAATAACTATTTCATTAGTTTATAAAATTAAAATAAATATCCTAATAGAGATTTTTTGATAAAATTTAATCTTTAGATGATAAATAATTACAATGAAATGTGATTAAAATTATATAATTCTAAATAATGAAATTTTATTAAATAATTGAGTTTCTAATTGTTGAATGTTTTTATCTTAATAAATTAAATTGATCACATTTAAAGGATGATTAAAATAAAATTTAATGGTTCAATGTATGAAAAAATTTATTAACACTCATTGATATGAAATATTACTAATGATAATTAAATTTTAAAAATTCCATTATTCTATAAAATTTAGATTCCTATATTGTATATTTTCTTAATTTAAAAGATAAATATCTCATATTTATAAATTAAATTAGATTAAATTGATTTTTAATTTTAAATAATAATTTTTAAAATTAGTTAATGACTTCAATTACATTTTTATTCCTGCAAATAAGTTTCTAGGATAAAAATAGTGTAACCATGGTAATAGTAAAATAAGATTACATCGTTAAATTAAGGTTTTCAGTCATAAAAATATAAAACAACTATCTATACATGAGTTTATTATATAATAATGAACCTCAAATTATCCTATATCCATTACATATCCATTTTGAATCCAATTTTTGTGATAAATTACATTATTTATTTATTACAAAATGTGTATTTTGAGGAAATTCCACTCATGCTCACCTATAAAGGACCTCCCAAAAACTCCTTCCAAAAAACTCATTTCCTTTAGTTATATAATTAACCCATTAACATTTTACTATCATAAATTTATGTTATATTTATTGGTTTCCTTTTATACCAAGAAGGATACCTACATTCCACATTATAAAGGAAGTTCTTTTGAAAAGAGAATCTATCAAAATAATTATCTAAGTTATTATAAACATTCTCAACTACCATATCATCTTATCTATTCCTAAATTTCATTATCCAAACTAATTATATTCAACTAACATCATTATTATTATTTTAAAATTATACTACTACTATTTAACTCTAAACTCTTATCGATTCATTAGACTGACATATTCTTGTTTTAGTCAGTTCAACCACCTACATGAATTATTTGATAAAAACATCATCAATTTCATCATTAATAAAAATAAATCCATTAATACTAGTCATTTATGATATTGAATTTTAATTTACTTCATGAATATGGTTCTCTATGGGTGAAAAAAAATGAATGGTAATTATAATGTAACATGTGGTTATTGGTAAATTACCTGAAACATGCTCATCATCGATTCAATTCTCACAAAACATACCCATACATGGTAAGGGATGAAATAAATAATTAAATAAAAATTATTTTACTATCTTTAATAAAAATTTAATGATTAACTTGTTAGTAAATAATGTGGATTGTCATTTTCATTTTGATACTTTTATAAAACAATGAAAATTACAAACATATGATGATGAAAATAAACACTATCTTACTATTATATGAATAATAATAAAATTTAATTTGAGATAATAAATTTAATTGATTTTAATATGGATCTAAAATAATTTATTGATATGGTTATCGTTATTATACAATAGGTTAATTTACCATCCTAGAAATCAGGTGTAAAGGTATTGGTTTCTCATCCAAATTTTCCATCCATTAAGATATACACATATTAACCTTTTGTTTATTTTATGTTGTGTATACTACCCGATTAATTTGTTTTTATAATATTTCTTATGTTTTTTTATTTAAAAATCTATCTCAAGTTATCTAATTCACTTGTTTTTATTTAAATGTTTCTAACTTCGTATGGGATTCATTCCACTCTCACCTTTAAATAAATATTATTTATGAATAAATTTAAATTTGGAGAAATTATATCATAAAACTCTTGAAAACCCCATATATTTTATTCTCCTTTTTTATTTTTGGGTCTATATGTCATCTTACCCTTTCTACTCCCTTTGGATCAAAATTCCACTAAATGGTTTCCTATAATTGGTGGTGACCTTATCTCATATTTTTTTTGACAATATTTCTCCTCCATGTTTATATTAATTATATTGTTTTATGAGTTTCATTATATATCGATCAATCATTTCATAATTTCATTTCATATTGGCCTTTACATTGTTTATAAAAATTAAAGAAATCTATTTTTATCAATTTCTGTTTGAGTAATTTTATATTTCATTTATGATTCTGCACAATGTAGGGAAGTGAAGGTTTTTTATCTCTTCAACATAAATACATTTTTATTCCAATTTCCTTCATTTTCTTTTTGAGTATTCCTTTGTAATGTTTCATAATTTTTTGAAGAGATTTATATTCCCTTTGTTTTATAAATTATTTTCTTTTGAAATAAAATTAATAAAAAATGTAAAGAGTATTTCTTCGTATGTCTTGAATTAAATTTAAATTTTATTAAATGCTTATTTTCATCTATATAAATATTATTTTATGTTTATTATACTGTGTAGGGGATTCTCGGACTTTATACTTACCACATACTTTATTTGGATGAATTATGAAAATATCTATCATAAATTTTCATGAAAAATCATTTCATGACCCTAAATTAATTAATATATGATGGAATTTGTAATGTCTTCATGGTCTGGTGAGAATTATAAGTTTGTTTTGACATTAAGTATTTTTTGGGTATTTCATATCTCAAGAGACCAAGATTGGTCACATGTGGTTAGCATAAGTACAAATTTTTATGTGGTATGGGTGGTTATCTCAAGTCCACTACAACATGGGAAGGTTTTTATTCTAATCCATTATGACATAATAGTCTTGGTAGTTAGACTAGAAATATGTTATGATTTATATGCTTATGTTTGTACTAATTCTTATGTTATGAAAAATAATTATTTCATATTCTCATTGCCTATGATTATTGACTCATGTTTCGATACATGTATCACTCATTCCATATGTAATACAAAATAATATTATACCATTCATTATTATTTAATGATTAATATTTTATTGGGTGGGATTTACTTATGTAATGTTCTTATACCTTGATCTTGAACTCATTCCCACATATTTATCCGATGATCACTTATGATAATTTATTAATATCTCTTTTGTTTACTGATGAATGAGTGTATGATCTCACCCTTTCCTAAATTTAAATTAACCTAGGTTATGAAGAAAAGAATCATATATAATATATATATATATATATATTTATATCACGTGTAAAGAATATTTTTTGGCTATGTCAAATAATAGTTGTAAAATAAGTTAATTATGTATCTAGTTTCCAAATACACTAAACCAATATGTTCTAGGGTGTGTTTTATTATGTGATATAATTAATAGTCTTGTAATATGAGGTAATATATATTTATTGTATGATTGAGTTATCTCACCCCTAATATGTTATAGAGAAGTAATGCTAGAGTTATAATGTGGGTGGTCATAATGATATGTAATACGACTGGTTCTAGTATTGTGGCATGTCAGTCATTCTTGGTTACCATTGAGATACAACATACTATTATGAAATCGATAAAATCAACTATGAGCTTCATGTGTCATCGATATTAAAGGTTAATCTTGATTATTATGAGAAATAATTGTCTATAAAGTTATTTTATAATGATGGTATGTAATAAATTTTTTAGTTATCTTGGAATTTGATTATATAATGGTATCATTCAAGTTTCTTCTTAATTATAATGTTTTTTATAACATGTTATTTTTTCCTTTTTTGGAATTTTTGGAGATTAATTTTGGTTGTTATTATTCTCACCATTATACAATCTTTGATATACCAAGTGTTGTATCTATTTTTAGAATTCATGATACAGTAATTATCATAGAGTATGTGGAATCGGTAAAAATTATCTCATCATGGTATTTATATCATTTAGGAAATGATTATTTATCTTTTTTAATATTATCATTAATTTCATGGTATTTACTATTAATTTAGTTGTTTTTATCACTTTGAAGGATCTATGAACATATTTCTATAATAATATATTCCATGAACATAATATTCACATTGTGAATAATTGTGAAGGCGATCCTTGATTTACCAAACTATGATTCATGGCATAAAAACCCATTTGTAGTTTATAAACCAGTTAAGTGAAAGGGGTTTTAGGCATTGATTCTATTTCACACTGTGAACCCATCGACCATATTTTTAACAGGTTTTGTTTTCCTCACCTTCCTTTTGTTCATGTTAACCCTATTTTATACTCAATTTTTGTTTCTCAAATGTAATTGTTTCACTATTGTACCAACTCTTTTCTCCCATTGTTTTTGGTGGTATTTTGGTGAGATATCACTCTAGATCATCATAGAGTATCATTGTAAGTGGTTTTATTCATATTTTATTTATATTTTCTTCCTTATCTCTTGTGTTTTCATCACCTGAAGTCTATGGAAGTCAAATTCTTGATGATTATCAATATCATGTTTAGTAAATTGGGATTTATGGTATTCTCTACCATTTTAGGAGACTCTTCTCTCTTATTCAAATGAATAGTGTTCTATTGTAGACTATTTCAAGTGTTTTAGGTAACTGGATTCAATATATCACTTTTCTATATGAACCTTGGTTTCTTTAACATGTTCATAATAGATTTTAATTTTTTTTAAGACATGATTTGGTTCCATGAAATTTTTTTTCAATGTTAGAGATGGATTGACGCTGAAAATGATTTGAATGCAATTTTTATGCACAGGTTTTGGGGAAAATATTATTATATAAAATACTGTTATTTTATAACTAATTTAACACCCTTTTAAATTTTGTTTTTTTAAATGATTACTACTTGAGAGGGGGAAACCCCATGGAATCCTTTGTATTGGATGTGTAATTATGGACAAGAACAATTCGTTATGGTTAGCTACCCTAGCATTGGATAAACACTATGACTATAATAAAAACATTGGTAAGGTTAGGAGGAACATTTTCAGGCTCTCCAATCTCTAGGGATATGTTCTAGGGGATTGAGTGTGCACCTAATTATTTTTACTTGGTTGTATAGGTATGAGTATCCTTGTTGGACCTGCATTGAAATAACATAGGACTCCCAACTATGGTTCTAGATTTTTTTGTTTATAAATTAACAATTTATTGAATCCATTACTTTAAACTTCTTCAAATTGGATCATATTCCTATTTTATATAAAAATGTAAAATTAATGTTTCATCCCATTTAGAACTTATTTAAATAGAACAATTTATTGATTTAATAAAATATAATTTAACACTTGGTGGTATCCTACAATTATTTCATCTCACACCCTATATACGCTGAATAGTTGTATCTAGACTTTATTATGTCTAATAAGGGAAATGTAAAGGTAGTGTTTGGAAATTGTGGGTATTTATTCAAGTCATTTATGAGTTATTGTGGATGAAATAAGATACTAACTCACATGTATCACAAATATGGGTTACAGTGTTTTGGTTCATATTTTTTTATCCCTGGTAGCATTATTTTTATTACTATAATGAAACTATTTTTCATAGTGTCTATATCTATCTTGTCATGTTGTGAAATTTTTCAGAGTTTTTTTATTTATGATATGCATTGGAATAATATTTTATTTCTTATTCATTGATACATTGGTTTGTTAATGTTTTTATAGGTGAAATCATTACCATATGTAGTTATTGTATTCCCAAATATTTGTCGCTAGACACTGGGGATTAGTAATTTCCTTCAGTCCTTTCTATGTTCCATATCAAGTGACCGATTTTGGGGGGAACCATGTTGTTTTATAACACATGTTTTTTTGAAGATGCTTTTTGGTAAAACTGAGTGGTGCTAAATAGTGACAGTTATTATTTTCCATCTCTAAATATAAGTTCCTAGAATGAGGAGGTGTTTTCCATTATTATGTATTTATTATTCTTGATGCAATTTATGTTTATATACTGTTTATTTCAAGGTTTTATTATTTTGTGTTATATTGGATTGTTTTTTTATTAAAAATAAATTTTTTATATAGGTTAATTATTTATATTGATCTTTAGTCGTTGTTGGTTATCATATTTGGATGACATGTACATATGTTGCATTATTCATACAATATAAGGCCACTTATATTGGATATGACATTTTAGTGCTAGTCACCCACCTCTAGACTGTTTAATGTGGTCTTGGAGTGTCATAGTTGAGTTACGATTGAGCTAGGAAGGCCCTTAATGGGTCAGGTCATGTTATTCTGAATAGTCAATATTAAAAACGTAAACTATAGAACCATTTTATGTGATAACTAGTCTGATTATAGATTTTAATGATTGTCCCTCAAAACCCCAACCAGAATAAATTTCTACCTACCATGTTCTCCTTCAATATCTCTACCAAAATTTAATCCATTAGAGAAATAACTAGTAATAGGGGTGCCCATGTTTGGGTCTTCGTTGTTGACTTTATCAGTTAACTTCTGTCACATTCTTGAAAATAACTCTAGTGATGCATGTGTATAATATTTAGAACTATTTGAGTCCCTCAAATGGATATTTCTTAGTAATTTATTTCTATTAATACCTACCAAAGCTCACATATCTCATTTTTTTATCATCATATTCGTAACTTTTGGATTAGATTCCAGAGAGATCATTGATATCTCATGTAGTCCCTTTGGATGAATGTTTTGAGGTGGTTATTCTATTAATTCCTCCCACTACTCTTATATATCTCACTGATTATTCCTCTAACATCTTCTGTATATATTTAGGATATGTTTTAGGAAAAATACTCTTTGTTTCTCGACGCATCGATGTTAGTCTATATATTATTAAAATACCCAAACTTTGTCTCTCCCATAAAATAAAATAATATTTATATAATGAAACATATTTTATATATTTTTTTAAAAAATAATATATATAATAATAATAATAAGTAATAAATATTAATCTGATTCTTAAATTATATTTACATTAATTATTTGTGTCTATGTCATAATAAATGTAAACAAAACCATATAGTCCAATTTGATTATCTCACCATCCCCCCAAAAGGGTTACCAAAAATCTTCCAAGCTATACCAAAGGTCCACAATAAAAATACCAATTAATTCAAATCTTCAATAAAACTATTATAGTAATGTTAAAAAACACCTCTAGGGTTCTAAATTATTATACATGTAACAACCCGAGATTTTATGAAAAATATTCTTTTTTATTTCACTAATGTCTTGTGTTGTACGCTACACCAAAAGGAGCTTGCACAACACGCATCCTTGACTTGCCTTGCATTACACGCAATCGCGACCTTCCTCGATAGCGTGTGTGGTACGTAATACTGAGTTTTACGAAACAATGATATGCTATTAAAATATTATTAAAACTAGCCGTTAGGAATAGTAATAACCACTTTTTAAATTTTAGAAATTTTAGCTCTCAAAATGGACTTCATTTTTGGATTCGGAGTATCGAATTTAGCCTAAGGTGAAATTTTGGTACTTTTCGGATAACTTTCATATTCTGATGAATAGTGAAAATTACTAAATTATAATTAAAAACAACTTTTTTAATCGAAATAATTAATAGTGATAAATCATTAATTTGAGTGGTTTTAAAGTATATTTAGAATATATTTTTACAATTTAATACAATGTTGGTCATTGGTTGTAATTTCACATTTAAACCAGACATAATCAAGTGTCAATCTTTTGATAGATATTGTTTCTTAAAAACAAGCTATTTGTTTTAACAGCGGGATTTAATTATAAAATTAATTAATGCAACTTCTATGTTATGAATTTGGTAAAATAGACTTCATTTTTGAATTCGGAATATGAAATATAGCTTAGGATGAAATTTTGGCATTGTTCTGAAAAACATCAATTTTTGATGAAAAGTGAAACTACTAAGTGGAAGTTAAAAAACTGAATTTTTCATAAAACTTAATTTTACCGCTTCTGTGAATGGAATTTCAAATATCCGAGAGACACGGTTAATATCAAGGACTAAAATGTGGTTCAATAAGATGAAAATTATTTTTTGGTGAATAGTAACTTTTTACTTTTTTTACCGCGGTTAATAGTAAATAGGGTAACTAAGGGTAAATATGATATCAATATTACCCTAACACATGTCCTAATTCTATTGGACAAGTGTAATTCGACCAAAAACAAACTTAGTATTAAAATATGACCATTTAGGCCCACTTGGATTAGATTAGGACATTTATTATTAATTTATTTAAAGAAGGGTTAATAGAGTTAAAATCAAAGTTTAATAAGTAAATAATTTTTAATATGGGGTTATACATAAGATAAATTCGACTATAAATATTCATTAGAAAGCTAAAAATATTTCCTACATAATGGTATTTTATTTATAATTTTTAGACATTAAATAATTTAATTTATTTATGACACAATTATGATGTAGTAATTATCTTATTAATGAAATATTGACATAATTGATGTTATAAACACCCAAATAAATGTAATTTGAGACTTTTTATGAATTCCACTAATTTTCTAGGTTACTATGATATATTAGTGTTGATTTAATCAACTTTTTTCGAACATATAATTCTGTTATGACTTTCACAAAAATCATATATCAAATAGTGTCAAAATTGACACAAAATAGTTTTTAAATCAAATATTATATTATTAATTGTTATTTTATTCCTAAAAATATAAGGTTCGGCCAAATGACTTAGATAAGGATATATATATTAATAATAAACAATTTGGGGTTCGTTTGGAATTTTATAGTAAGTGTATTAACCATATAGTGAAAGAAAACAAAAAGACACGGTAAAAGTTAAATTAATTAACTTAGAGTTAAATCTAATTGATAAGGTTAAAATAATACCCTAAACTTGTTTAAATCCTATTGGTCGATAGGATTTCGACCCATCCCCACTTTATCTTCGAAATAATACCCTTTGGAACCATTATAAACCGATTTTGACTTTAATATAAAATAATATTTTGAGATATTCCTAAGGTGCCCCTCTCCTCCCTTATAAAAGGGCACCTCCTCCCCCTCCTCCTCACACCAAATTGAGCACTCAAGCTCGGCCAACCCCTGCCATTTTCTCCTCTCCACTTCCCTAGAATAATCCTAGAGGTCCTGGTATTCTCCAAAGACCAATCTTAGTTCATTAAGTGGAGGATTCAAAGAGGCGTTCCAAAAGAAGAGGTAATATCCATTACCGATCTTTTCCATTTCTTTCTTCTTCAACTTCTTATTCTTTAGTTGTTTCATGATAAAGTAATAACATCAGTATTACTTACATACTGATATTTTATTATAAATATGAAACAACCCTAATTCACCTTCTATCCATCCTACGGAAAAATGAAATCACCGCGCGTGCGTACGTACAGAATACCGTCTCCACGCCGTGGTGTAATCTATTTTCCACCACCACCTTACATGGATGGGTATAATGGTATAAAGAATAACTATACATAGTTATTACAACATCATATTGATTCTGATATATTGTATAATCCACTCCAATTCAATTCAATATTTATAGAAATGATATCATCGCTCGTGCGTACGTACGGACTACCGTCTCCACGACGCGATGAGATTCATTCTCAATGATTAACCATTCATGAATGATTATAAAGTATATATAATAAGTACTAATGGAATATATGACATAATAATGAATCTGGATTTATTTATATGTATGTCATCTACTTAATTCCATTCAATTCAACAAGGAAACGAAACAGCGTTCATGCGTACGTACGGACTACCGTCTCTATGAACGGTGTATTTATTTCCATTTACTGATTTATTATATATTTATATTCTGAATATATATATATAAATCATGTTTTATATTCTGGAATTAAGTAATCATGATCTAAGTAATCATATGAATAATTACAAGTTAAAAACACGAACAACAAATGAGACGATTTTACCCAAAACACTACTTTAACATGAATTTACAAAAGAACGGGTAATATAAAGTCATAAGTGGACCATATATGATATAATAACAATGAATATGATTCTGTAATAAGTCAATAACATGATTTAAATCATTATACATGAGGTTCAGAAACTTACAAAGCAAGTCGGACCTAAGGTAAGGGAAATATCACAATCTCATTTTTATCCGAGATTGTTTATTCATAAGTATTTACTGGGTGTATTTTATCATCCACATCCATGTTTCATCAATATGTAATATTATTTCCATCCACCTACAATTGTTTAAATCCATTTTTACCCTTCGGTGAGTTTTTAGTAATATCTATGAAAGGAATCTTTTGTCATACGAGGTACTTTTTGACTTTTCCGACAAAAGTACGAAGAATGTTTTTTTTTAACTTATACGGCACGAACGGATTTCTACTGTTTTATAAAGCCTTATTTTCATGAAGCTTCCTCTAAAAGATTTCATGACTATTTTCAATAAAATCTCTTTCTTTTAAAATTGCATGATGTTTTGTGAAAAGAAATTGATTTTAAAGAAGAAAGGATATTTTCCTCAAGAATTGAATTCAAGTGTTTTATCAAAATTATTTTCCATCTAAGATAATAAATGGTTATGTTTCTATCCATATTTTTACATTGATTTGACTATGTTGTGATGGAATTATGTTTATGAATTCCTTTATCTTATATGAATTGATTTATGATGTCATGATGTTTCAAGAATCCCATTTTTGTTACATGTGTTATGCGATGATGTATGTTTTATGATTATGTGGCACACATAAGAAAGGATTCATTATAAGATGGGTGTGACCTATATCTCCCTCCAATGCATTGGGTAATGATTTTATATCTCATGAGATAGACAGGGCTGGAACGGTAGGTTATACTGGTTCAGTGAAACAGGACTGAAACGAGGGTTACTCGATTCAGAAAGGGACTTTGTCCACTAAGATAGTCTTGGAAATTAGTCTTGACTAACAAGAAATGATTCTCTATGATTATGTGTGTATGCCACAAAGTTTCATGTTCTACGTTATGATTATTATGATTTCATTTCACTACTATGATTTATCCCATGTTATGAAATTATGCTCTCTTTTGCAGGTTAAGATTTCCAAAAGTTATGTTCTTATGAATATGGTGTGATTGATTTTTATTTTGTATACCCTTACTGAGCATTTGAGCTCACCCTTTTATGTTTTATTTTCCCCAGGATATAAAGAAAGGTTTTAGGTAAAAAAAAAGAAGGGAAGATCTTTATGGGAGATATTGAAGATCTTTCACCACGATTAGAAGATTACGTTCCGAGTTTCCAAAGACACTAAAATATTACGATCCTTGTGTGTGTATTTTTTTGTTTAGTACTAAGTATTCCGCAAAAGTAATGTAATGTCCATGTACGATAAGCTTCGGGTCTCTACAGTTGGTATCAGAGGAAAGGTTTAGTCAACCTTTGGAAACTAGGATGCGAAAACGTTAGTGTGATCCCTTGAGATATTTCTAAGGTATGTCTAGGGATGTCCCTAGGGATAAGTATACGTATAGGTTATAGTAATTGAATTACGCTAACGATCATAGAATTAAACCTAAGATGTTGGATATTGAAGGTACTCCCCCTTTATTATGTTGTTTTCCCTAGCATGATTTTTGCCTCTCACACTATTCTTTTTGGGTTTTAGACGATGGCTGGAACCCGAAGGAACCGTGTTGATCAATGCAATGGACAATGCAATGATTGCCCTCCTGAACAAACAAATGTTATGGGAGATGGAGTGCAAAATCTTATTGCTATACTTACACAAGCTATGAATCATTCTGGACTTCCAAATGAGCATATAAGGGAACAATATTCTATTGAGTCCTTCATGAGGCAACGTCCACCTTCTTTCAGTGGGTCTTCTGATCCACTTGTGGCTGAACAATGGATCAGTACTACTGAAAAGATATTTTCAGTTCTTCAATGTTCTAAACATGATAAAGTCATCATAGCAGTATATCGTTTGGAAGGTGAAGCTGATCAATGGTGGAATCTTATCAAGAATACGAGGCCAAGAGATGAAATTGAGTCCATGGAATGGGAATAGTTCAAGAACTTGTTTTTCAGTAAGTACTTCCCTCGTATTCTTCGAACAAAGATGGAGAAAGAGTTTATTGAACTGAAGCAAAGGGACGATGAATCTGTTGGTACCTATGAAGCAAATTTTACAAGACTTGCAAGGTATGCTTTTGGTATTATCATCCAACCTGAAAGTAAAGTTGATCGATTTTTCAGTGGCTTAAAACCAAGTCTTCGAAGGGAATTTGCTATAAGAGACTTCAGTAGCTATGAAGAAATTGTGCGTTGTGCTATCATGGTAGAAATGGAAGTTGGTGTTACATATCCATCTCATGGTTTTGACAAGAAACGAAAGATAGAGTTCACGGAGAAATCTCAGAATAATGGTGAAACGAAGATGAATGTTTCTTTATGCACAAAGTGTGGAAAGAAGCATAGTGGAGATTGTCTTAAAGGGACTAGAAAATGTTTTAAGTGTGGAAAAGAAGGTCATCGAGCAGCTGAGTGTCGAAGTAATGGAAAAAGGGTTTCTAATGATGTGAATAAAGCAAACACTGCAGAGAACGCACCACCAACACTTCAATGCTTCAAGTGCAAGGAAATGGGGCATTATGCTAATAATTGCCCTAATCCAAGGGTTAGTGATGATCAACATGAGCAACCACTGAAGGAAAAGGACAAAGGGAAATCACATGCGATCACTATTGGCAATATTGAATATGACAACGATGTGGTGGAATGATTAAGTGTTTATGTAATGGGATTCCAAAATAATGTTGTATCATTGAGTATTGCAATATTTATTGATGTGGTATTCAAAGTGATTGAGATATTTTTTTGGAAATAAGATGATGTGCGCATAATGAAGACGAGAAAATGAAATGTTTAATAGTATTCATGAGCTCATGATTGATATAAGGACTAAGTGATATCATGGTTTGAGTATATAGAATTTTGAGGATTTTGGTATGTGGAAAGTGTTAACTTGTAACTGCACTCATGTTTTCACTAAGGTATTCAAGAGAATACATGATTAAGGACTTTGAATGTTTGGAATGTGACCAACAAGACATATCTTATGATATGTGGGGATCAACGACAGTATTAAATCTCTGGTAATCGTTGTCACTATATTATGAGAGTGGACTGCAGTATTATGTATAAGCCTAAAGATTAGAATGGATTATGTTGGACATAAGTGTGTATAGTTTAAGGATAGAAGTTTTTTTATTCGATATTATGGGATGTTATAGTAATGTAGTTTTAGAAAAAGGACAACCTGCAGGATGGGCGACAGCCCATCGCGTCGGACAAGGCTGTAGGAATCGAACCCACAACCGAAGTGTGACTGGCCTTTATCGCCTACCACTGACCTACAGGAAGTCCCTGTTTAGTAGAAACTAGTTTTATTATATTAAGCAGTATGATATATGAAGTATAAGTCCATTTTAGGAACTATATATGATTAATCTCACTATAGATCGACTTATGTATATAATTTTGCTAATCTTTTGAGATAGATGGAATGACCTGTCATTATATCACATGATCTGCTAACACTTCACGAATAACAAATTCAACTTCATTTATTTAAGAGATGAAGTGGAAATTGTTAAAGGCATGAACAACAGTGAGATTGTACCAAAATAAAGTATGTATTTATTCTAATTCAAATTCTTTAACATTAGGGAAATGATCTTGAAAACCAAAAAATGTTGTCCTAGTTCTCTTACACCTGATGAATCAGATGGTACCTTAGATCGTCACAAATTTATGGATTTGTGATTACTGGCTTTTTCATAGCCATGTTCTCTACCACTCTCCATCAGAACATGATGGTTAGATTTCTCTTCCATATCCATATTTTTACCTATGTGGAAACCCAATGATTAGTTTATTTGAGTAATCGTTACATTTCATACTTTAGTTTTTAAAGCCAAGTTTTGGTATTCCTTTTTACGATGTGGGATTCTATTAAAGAAACTTTCGAATAGTAAACCATTTATAACCCCGACGAATTTCGAGGGCGAAATTCATTTTAAGGGGGGTAGAATGTAACAACCCGAGATTTTATGAAAAATATTCTTTTTTATTTCACTAATGTCTTGTGTTGTACGCTACACCAAAAGGAGCTTGCACAACACGCATCCTTGACTTGCCTTGCATTACACGCAATCGCAACCTTCCTCGATAGCGTGTGTGGTACGTAATACTGAGTTTTACGAAACAATGATATGCTATTAAAATATTATTAAAACTAGCTGTTAGGAATAGTAATAACCACTTTTTAAATTTTAGAAATTTTAGCTCTCAAAATGGACTTCATTTTTGGATTCGGAGTATCGAATTTAGCCTAAGGTGAAATTTTGGTACTTTTCGGATAACTTTCATATTCTGATGAATAGTGAAAATTACTAAATTATAATTAAAAACAACTTTTTTAATCGAAATAATTAATAGTGATAAATCATTAATTTGAGTGGTTTTAAAGTATATTTAGAATATATTTTTACAATTTAATACAATGTTGGTCATTGGTTGTAATTTCACATTTAAACCAGACATAATCAAGTGTCAATCTTTTGATAGATATTGTTTCTTAAAAACACTCTATTTGTTTTAACAGCGGGATTTAATTATAAAATTAATTAATGCAACTTCTATGTTATGAATTTGGTAAAATAGACTTCATTTCTGAATTCGGAATATGAAATATAGCTTAGGATGAAATTTTGGCATTGTTCTGAAAAACATCAATTTTTGATGAATAGTGAAACTACTAAGTGGTAGTTAAAAAACTGAATTTTTCATAAAACATAATTTTACCGCTTCTGTGAATGGAATTTCAAAAATCCGAGAGACACGGTTAATATCAAGGACTAAAATGTGGTTCAATAAGATGAGAATAATTTTTTGGTGAATAGTAACTTTTTACTTTTTTTACCGCGGTTAATAGTAAATAGGGTAACTAAGGGTAAATATGATATCAATATTACCCTAACGCATGTCCTAATTCTATTGGACAACTGTAATTCGACCAAAAACAAACTTAGGAATAAAATATGACCATTTAGGCCCACTTGGATTAGATTAGGACATTTATTATTAATTTATTTAAAGAAGGGTTAAAATAGTTAAAATCAAAGTTTAATAAGTAAATAATTTTTAATATGGGGATATACATAAGCTAAACTCGACTATAAATATTAATTAGAAAGCTAAAAAGATTTCCTACATAATGGTATTTTATTTATAATTTTTAGACATTAAATAATTTAATTTATTTATGACACAATTATGATGCAGTAATTATCTTATTAATGAAATATTGACATAATTGATGTTATAAACACCAAAATAAATGTAATTTGAGACTTTTTATGAATTCCACTAATTTTCTAGGTTACTATGATATATTAGTGTTGATTTAATCAACTTGTTTTGAACATATAATTCTGTTATGACTTTCACAAAAATCATATATCAAATAGTGTCAAAATTGACACAAAATAGTTTTTAAATCAAATATTATATTATTAATTGTTATTTTATTCCTAAAAATATAAGGTTCGGCCAAATGACTTAGATAAGGATATATATATTAATAATAAACAATTTGGGGTTCGTTTGGAATTTTATAGTAAGTGTATTAACCATATAGTGAAAGAAAACAAAAAGACACGGTAAAAGTTAAATTAATTAACTTAGAGTTAAATCTAATTGATAAGGTTAAAATAATACCCTAAACTTGTTTAAATCCTATTGGTCGATAGGATTTCGACCCATCCCCACTTTATCTTCGAAATAAGACCCTTTGGAACCATTATAAACCGATTTTGACTTTAATATAAAATAATATTTTGAGATATTCCTAAGGTGCCCCTCTCCTCCCTTATAAAAGGGCACCTCCTCCCCCTCCTCCTCACACCAAATTGAGCACTAAAGCTCGGCCAACCCCTGCCATTTTCTCCTCTCCACTTCCCTAGAATAATCCTAGAGGTCCTGGTATTCTCCAAAGACCAATCTTAGTTCATTAAGTGGAGGATTCAAAGAGGCGTTCCAAAAGAAGAGGTAATATCCATTACCGATCTTTTCCATTTCTTTCTTCTTCAACTTCTTATTCTTTAGTTGTTTCATGATAAAGTAATAACATCAGTATTACTTACATACTGATATTTTATTATAAATATGAAACAACCCTAATTCACCTTCTATCCATCCTACGGAAAAATGAAATCACCGCGCGTGCGTACGTACAGAATACCGTCTCCACGCCGTGGTGTAATCTATTTTCCACCACCACCTTACATGGATGGGTATAATGGTATAAAGAATAACTATACATAGTTATTACAACATCATATTGATTCTGATATATTGTATAATCCACTCCAATTCAATTCAATATTTATAGAAATGATATCATCGCTCGTGCGTACGTACGGACTACCGTCTCCACGACGCGATGAGATTTATTCTCAATGATTAACCATTCATGAATGATTATAAAGTATATATAATAAGTACTAATGGAATATATGACATAATAATTAATCTGGATTTATTTATATGTATGTCATCTACTTAATTCCATTCAATTCAACAAGGAAACTAAAACAGCGTTCATGCGTACGTACGGACTACCGTCTCTATGAACGGTGTATTTCTTTCCATTTACTGATTTATTATATATTTATATTCTGAATATATATATATAAATCATGTTTTATATTCTGGAATTAAGTAATCATGATCTAAGTAATCATATGAATAATTACAAGTTAAAAACACGAACAACAAATGAGACGATTTTACCCAAAACACTACTTTAACATGAATTTACAAAATAACGGGTAATATAAAGTCATAAGTGGACCATATATGATATAATAACAATGAATATGATTCTGTAATAAGTCAATAACATGATTTAAATCATTATACAGGAGGTTCGGACACTTACAAAGCAAGTCGGACCTAAGGTAAGGGAAATATCACAATCTCATTTTTATCCGAGATTGTTTATTCATAAGTATTTACTGGGGTGTATTTTATCATCCACATCCATGTTTCATCAATATGTAATATTATTTCCATCCACCTACAATTGTTTAAATCCATTTTTACCCTTTGGTGAGATTTTAGTAATATCTATGAAAGGAATCTTTTGTCATACGAGGTACTTTTTGACTTTTCCGACAAAAGTACGAAGAATGTTTTTTTTAACTTATACGGCACGAACGGATTTCTACTGTTTTATAAAGCCTTATTTTCATGAAGCTTCCTCTAAAAGATTTCATGACTATTTTCAATAAAATCTCTTTCTTTTAAAATTGCATGATGTTTTGTGAAAAGAAATTGATTTTGAAGAAGAAAGGATATTTTCCTCAAGAATTCAATTCAAGTGTTTTATCAAAATTATTTTCCATCTAAGATAATAAAGGGTTCTGTTTCTATCCATATTTTTACATTGATTTGACTATGTTGTGATGGAATTATGTTTATGAATTCCTTTATCTTATATGAATTGATTTATGATGTCATGATGTTTCAAGAATCCCATTTTTGTTACATGTGTTATGCGATGATGTATGTTTTATGATTATGTGGAACACATAAGAAAGGATTCATTATAAGATGGGTGGGACCTATATCTCCCTCCAATGCATTGGGTAAAGATTTTATATCTCATGAGATAGACAGGGCTGGAACGGTAGGTTATACTGGTTCAGTGAAATAGGACTGAAACGAGGGTTACTCGATTCAGAAAGGGACTTTGTCCACTAAGATAGTCTTGGCAATTAGTCTTGACTAACAAGAAATGATTCTCTATGATTATGTGTGTATGCCACAAAGTTTCATGTTCTAAGTTATGATTATTATGATTTCATTTCACTACTATGATTTATCCCATGTTATGAAATTATGCTCTCTTTTGCAGGTTAAGATTTCCAAAAGTTATGTTCTTATGAATATGGTGTGATTGATTTTTATTTTGTATACCCTTTCTGAGCATTTGAGCTCACCCTTTTATGTTTTATTTTCCCCAGGATATAAAGAAAGGTTTTAGGTAAAAAAAAAGAAGGGAAGATCTTTATGGGAGATATTGAAGATCTTTCACCACGATTAGAAGATTACGTTCCGAGTTTCCAAAGACACTAAACTATTACGATCCTTGTGTGTGTATTTTTTTGTTTTGTACTAAGTATTCCGCAAAAGTAATGTAATGTCCATGTACGATAAGCTTCAGGTCTCTACAATACAACTGAATAGTTTTTGTATGGTGCAAATATAACGGATAATGTTGAGTTAATATTACAGTGACATTACTTAACAGAGAGTGAAAAAAAATATTATCTCCCCAACTATTTTTTAATCATTTTTATTTCGGAATCCTTTTTTGACTCATTTCTATTTTTGGCCATTTTGCGCCTCAAAAATAGGTAAAACTATTTTCCCTAAATTTTCTCATTTATTGAAAGAGATCTACAAAAATTTCGGAAGCCCATACTATATTATAATCCGGGCATAATGTTAAATTATATAAAATAAAGATAAATTCATAATGTTTTATATATTTTTAGAACATAGTTTTTTAATTTTCTTGTAAATTATAATTATAATGCATCATTTTATGGCGGGATTAACCACTTGTTGTGTCACTAAATGTGTCATAAACCAGGATATTTTATTGATCTAACATTAAATAATTTCTCATTTATTATTCATCAAAAAACCAAATTACTAATTAAGTATTTTTATCAATAAATATTATCATTTTGGGATAATCCTCATCCCATGAATATCTCTAAAGTGTTTATAGAAAAAATTTTCCTAATTTTTTATTAAAATTATGGGTTATTAAGAAATTTATTGTCTTATTTCATAGAAATTATTAATAACTGATTATAAGACTTATTGTGACAAGACATGACCCATTGGTTCCCCACTTGGGCTAGCTATAAGTATTTAGTACCATCCCAAGAACCCAACCAATATTTCATGAGCTAGGGACATGAACCACATAGGAAAATCATAGACTAGCTGTAAGCATAGAGTACCATCCCAAGAACACCACCAATATTTCTAAATCTAGGCACTAGAACCAAGTAGGAAAATCACACAATATTTGAGTACTTATCATATATCAACCTACAGTAGACACATATATTCAATGTATAATATAGACAATATAATATATATATATATAACTAAAATTTATACATCACATTCATGTTACAAAAAGATAAATATAAATATACACATTGAAAAATTAGAAGGATCTATACATCTAATAATCCTTAAAATTCATTTTCTATAAGAAATTATAATATTAATCTTCATTGTATGTTATCCTAGAATGATCTCTAGCCACAAAGGTCACTAAAACTAATAAAAACAACCATGATCTATCCTGAATTATCTAGTATCACTGTGATAAAACTCAAAACAAGACACAACAGCTCCATGTATTCCACCAACATCTCTTAACTCGTGCATTATCTACAAAGACACAACACATGTGGTAACAAAACTCATGAATGGGTGAGCATAAAGATGCTGAGTAGGATTCCAAAAAACCCATAATAAAAACACCAATCAAATGGTCAGCTCAAAGATCCCCATAGTATAGGGTAAATGGGAGGAAGATAAGGTAGAACAATCTAGATACTATCTTAAACTAGAACTCTCAGTAATATAAAGTGGTCATAATCTTCTCATATCCCACCCATAATAATAAAACTTTCATAATAATAATAATAACGGAATTATGGTAGTATCCTAAGGTCCACATAGACTGAAGTAGTTGCATCTTGATGAAACCAGGGGTTTACTAAGGAGTCACAGATTCCATGTATCCAATATGATCCACCTCTCTAACTTCTATATCGCTATTGGGAATAATTTAAATGGGGCGCATGTTACTCATTGAGATACTCACATTATTCAATGACATACAACACCACATTACCAAAGAAATCCATTTCATAAATACAAAAAAACCCACAAGGGAGAAAAAGGTTTTATCATAAATATGTTTTGGTCCAGGGTATACTACCCCTTATATCATAATAACCCATGAATAAGAAACCCGTACCACCTCACTAAAATTATAAAGTGTAATATTACCCTCACTTTTGGACACCTCATTTAATGGACTATAACCCAAAACAAGAGGATCCCCCACCAATGAAAAGTGGGGGAATATCTAAACCAACTTATATAAAGAAATATAGCATTCCATGGCCCTTATATAAAGGGGAATACCTAATGCTATCTATAAACTGATCCATATATAGAGAATCCCACAACCTAGATATGGGGAAAATACCTTAACCTATCTATAAAACAACCTGAAGATAGGGAATCCCATTCCTTGTGTATATAGAGGATTAAATGACCCTACATATTTGACAAAAATGATATGGTCATGAAGCTAAAACCCCGTCATTAGCCTTATAAATCTAAATAAAAACTATATATTTATCCACCAAATGGAATGAGATGTCTAAAAACTATCCTATTGGGATAAATGTTGAAAAATACTGAATATATTCTATTTGTTTTTCCAAAATAGACACATGGTAGAGAAAATCAGAAATAACATGCCACATGAGCATATGACAAGCCATGTAGTGGCCCATTATTTCCATGTTGTGCATAAGATATCCCACATGCACCCATCAATGTGGGTTTGTTTGATCACATGTGTGTCATTAACCTTCCTATATTTTGTGAACCTGATTTTTTCGCTTCTTCTAATCCCAGTTCACATGTGGCTTAGTGGTCTAAG
Source organism: Viscum album (assembly GCA_963277665.1). NCBI lineage: Eukaryota > Viridiplantae > Streptophyta > Magnoliopsida > Santalales > Viscaceae > Viscum > Viscum album. The sequence goes on along the minus strand of OY728159.1, from coordinate 412,763,799 downwards.
CCCCATTCAATGTTAGTTGGGTCATCCAAGCAAAACCCCCTAGACCACTGAGGTTAGTTTGATCTACCCCACCCACCACATGGTGGGTGGGGTAATCATTTGATCCAATTGGATCAAATTTATATGGGAACCCCAATTATTTCCCACCTTTTATTATCACATAGAATTATCCAAGACAGTTGTTGATCATCCTATTGAGGTGGATAGGCCAACCTTAACTACTCTACTTAATAGTTCCATCGCAACTACAACATTTATTACACTACATCAAGAACCATTTTGGTTGAATTTTTATTTATTGAACCATCCAGCATCATGGCTTGTCAAACCCTATCACTTCTCTCTATAACATTCCACATGACATCCTAGATTCCTAGTAAATGTTTTCTATTGTGCACCACTATTTGTGTCAACCTAACACTAACATTGTCATATCACTCCACATTGGACCAAATCTGTCTCACATGACAACCTATACTGTGTCACTCCCTACCTCTCGCATGAGGAAGAGGAACAGTTGAAGGTGTAGAATATAAAATAGAGTTTTATTGAGAGATAAAGAGGTATATATTATCATGCCCATTTATAATGGTCTATTAAAGGTTTTACACATCCAAATCAAATTAAATTTTTAATTCATCTATCCTAAAAAAATTCATGTTGTGATGTTTTGGTATTCGTGTATATGAAATTGAGAAGATAATAAATCTATTCATTATTGCACCAATTTATATCATGAAGAACAATGATAATATACTAGAACATTAAACATAATAATCCCCAAGAAAAAAATATATAAAACAAAATTCCCTACCAAGATGGTGAAACTCCAAAGCCTCAATTCATCATCGTGTAATTCATTTATCAATTTCATCATGGTTTAAACCTGAATCCTCTATCTGGAAGTCACTTCCACCAAGATCTGACCTCTCAAATATCCTCATATATCTATGGTTAATTTCTTCATCTAATGGAATACCCTATAAAAGTCAATATCAGGGATACAAATAAAGTAATTTTATACAATTTTATTACCATTAATAAATTAATTATAATAGTTAATTTATTTTAATGATGAAACTATAATGTTCTTCCGAGAGAACCAGAATGGGAACTCAAAATATATAATTCCAAGGGAAAACACTTGTCTCACCATTACCTTGTGTTTTTCATCTGATACATTATTTGGAAAGAAAAGAATAATTTCTCTTAATGAATGCATATAGGATAAAAATAATATTTTATTCTTAATATATTATAATTTAGTCACTGATACACCAAAAAAATTCATTATCATCTCAGATCGAGGATAAACACCATGCACTAGAGTCAAAAGGTCCATCGGATAATTATTTTGAGGCATTTGTCTTGGGTAAATTTTCCATTTACCACTCGAGAGTCCCAGTGACTTTGATGATCATGTATTAGAAAAGATTCATTTGAGTAAAACTAATGGAAATACATCCTACCCACACTAATAGATTTTTTATTCTCAAAAAGAATAAAATATGAAATTCTATCATGGATACTCAAAAGACAACCCCGTGTGGAAAACAAACCATCTTCCTATGCATTTTGCTTAACATTGGAGGTCTAATATATAACTAAACTTGATATATTTCTTCCCAATAAGGTAACATACTCTTTAATCATCTATGATTTCATCTACATCTCACATTAAAAAAATACCATGATGAAAACATTAATATTCTATAGCATGTTCTAACCAATCCTCAAACCCAAAAATTCTTTAACAGGTTTTCTTCTGAAAACATGGATGATGTCGATTAATGAGCCACTGAAATCCATCTCAAAATGTTTTGTTAAACTTTGTAAATGTGATGAGAGTTCTACTCTCCCCGCCATTAAAGAGTATCCTAGATGGTGGTTAGGTGTGGGAAACTCATTGATTCTAAAATCAACCATTAAGTGCTTCACAAAGATTAAACATTAACATAATATGAGTTTCAAAGAATTATGATCCAAAAGACCTATTTTAGATTCATTTCAATATCCTTATTGCAATGAAGTAAGCAACAATGGTGTTAGGTAATAGAATTAGAGAATCATGGTCCTTCTACCCCTAACCTCTTCACAAACATTCATATAGAAATCCTTTATTTTCATATCAATCTCTATGAATCTCTCACAAATTCAAAAAGATATTTTTTTTTGTGTTTTCGTCACTCTTTCATGAAATAAACTAACTATAACATCAGTAATAAGCAAATAAACATCGTAAAACTACTTAATAAGTAAAAATATCATGTTTACTGGCCCAATATACACAACACAAATTAGATTATATTGACCCTTTAGAGAACCTAACTCTGTTGGCTCTAGAACCAATGATAATACATTCCTGAGAAACCAATAACTTCATCCTCCCAACAAAAAAACCCTCCTCCACTATATGGGAAAATAATTCTAATGGGAACACCCAAATATTCTCACTATTCATCTCATATATAGGCTTATGATCCTCTATGAAAGTATACACATGGGATATGCATTATGATATTTAATAAGAAGTCTATTTAAAGATAATTTCCTACCATAAAAATTGGGTGATGTTCTCCCCACCTTTTGCAAAACCCTTTAGGTCGACCTCTTGATAACATCCAGTCAGACAGAATCACCCAATCGACATCAACATTATGGGCCTCTATTACAAAAGGGGAATTTGTAGGGCTACCACCTTCGATAACTAGTTATTATTTCTCTCTATGTTGATATAATAATTACTATGACAAAAGTATTTTCTTGGGATGACCCAATATTTCACTATATGATATTTCCATTAAATAAACACTTTTTTAATAACATGTTTTATATACACAACTAAACTAAAATTATAAATGAACTAATACATAATTACTATTCTAAAAATAATTAGAATAATAAAACATAATGAAAATAATAATATATTTTTCAACTAAAAATGATTACATTTATAGGATAAAAAAAATATTTATTTATTTATTAAATAATATTATAAATAAAATATAATTTAAATCAACCAATTTTAAATGATAGTATAAAATGTTTAAATATATTAACTAATATACTATCAAACTATTATATATAAATTCCTATGAAATAATAATAAGGACACTTAATGTGTACTAATGTCATTTTTTTAATAAAATTGATTTTCATTCAAAAAATTATTAGTTTAAAAACTATATTTAATGTTTTTGATTTCTAATTTGGTAAAATAAAATTATTTTTTGAATTCATCATATAAAAATTGACTTAATATAAATTTTAGGGGTCTTTATGAGATTATTTATTTGTTAACGTGGTTTTTTGTAAACCACTATTCAATTAAATTATGATTTTACTAAGAATGTACCATAATAGAACAACCTAGAGTCGATCTCAAGGAGGTTTTTCAGATAAAACTAAATTATTGTTGTTATTATAATGATATAATTAATATTAAACTACAAAAATAATTTAAATTTTGGGGGGGTTGATATGTATTGCCTGATATAATTGAGAATGCTCAAGCAGGATCAGTGAATCACTGAGACAGGGAAGGGAGAATTAGCGATATCTTTTTCTCTGATGTTTCATTTCATTTGAAATAAATATCAACTCCTATTAAAGACTTCTTTCTCTGCTGAAAAAAAAAATAAAATACACATCCACAAGAAAACAAAATTTATATGTTTTACTACTCAACAGGTGTATGAATGTCTTTGTTATGGTTTATAAAAAATCTAATTCCATAATATCAACTATATAAAAATCCATGTGTTTAGAATACATTGAGTAGGATATGCCCTTACACTTGTTTTCACTTTTTTCAAATCAATAGTGCATGGTCCTTCTGTAGTACAAAATGATTTAATATAACTTGTGTAAATAAAATGTTGCAATGCGTCTTGATCGACATTCACAAGTTAGATTTTTAGAAATAATTCTTCACATCCTTACCCAATACAAGGAGAGAACATCCCTATACTTATTAATGATACTCACTTTGTTTTACCATCCAAATTCCTCGGTATTATTTCTAAATTTGATAATATTTATTTTTCATAATACCACCAAAACAATCCTAATCTTCTTCTTCCTTAGTCCATAAATCCAAGTCTAATTTCTCAGTCTAATTCTAAAATCATTGTTTATGATATTTTCTCTTCTCCTTTATTATTTTTTATAGTAATATTTCTCAAAAAATCTGAATCCATAAACTTCTTCTCCCTAGAACATTATATATTCTCTCTCTTCCTTCGTTCATATTACAAGTTTCAGGAGATTACAATGTTCATCAACTATTTTTAGGTGACAAAAAAATTTGGTGGGATTCTGATAATAATTACCACTAAACCAAATTTCCTAAATCATACATTTTATTAAATTTTTTTATAAATATTTGAATTTTACAAGTCTTCTAAAATCTTCTCAAATCATAATAAATCAATCTTTCTTCATTCATTATTTAAAATATTCAGGTCAATTTCAATTTTTTATTCTGGTTTTCTCATTATGATGGAAGCATGTGTTTAGGAACAGATTCTTCATTACGTTTATCTACACAAAATGTAAGATGTAAAACATATGTCTTCTCATTATCATTCTAGAAACAATATAACCATTCCAATTTCTTCATTCTGATGGAGATATAATATTCATCAAACATTTTCAATCCCTTATATGATCCCCTGTATAACACTTTGATGAGAATCAAGAAAATAACCTTTTTATCTTTTCACAGACCAATGATCTTGACTCTAATAAAGACATCAATGACATATATAGTCTTATCATCTTGATACATAAACATACAAAAATAAATCATTGTTCTTTTCTTGATTCGGTAACAACTTTAAAACCAATCATATCATTTATTTTCTCTCTACCCTCTTGATAAGGAAAACCATGTTCCTATAAAAAAATAAATAATTTATCTTCATGAAAATAGTGTAAAACATTTTTTATTGATCTATAACTTTATTTTTTATATAATTCACAACAATATTATCTTAATTTATGTATTAATAGGTCAAAAAACTTCCCAAAAAATGATTAATCCTCTAATTATCATTAAATGATCAGTGTTTATATTACTCTAATTCTTAGTGGTACAACTCATCTGATGGACCAGTTCTTAGAAGATTTGAATTCAATAAATTCTTTTATTCATTGATTATGATCATCATTAACCTATTTAATTGAATATTTATTTATCATGTCTTATTGGTCTGACTAAAAACTAGCATATTCAAAACATTGCATTTTAAACAATCTTCTCAACCAACAAACATTTCTGGGTTTTGTGACCTCACACTGATGAGCTGAGACTAGAAGGATTCAAATTCAAGAAATATTATTCTATCACAAAATTATTCTTGTATCATGAATTCTTCATAGATTTTATTATGTTTAATATCATCATAGCGTCATCTAACTTATAATGGAATGTTTTTTAACTTTCCATTCTTTTAGAAACATCTTTTATACCAAACAAATTTCAATATGATTGGCAGTACACCCCCTTTACATCATAAGGCATTATTCAAAAGATATATAGAAAACTATGATTTTTTTGAAATAAAAAACAATAATGCATCATCATTTTTTTATCATTTCCAAAAAATACTATAAAACAGCTTCCCGTTAGGATCGTCTTTTTATTTATAAATTAGGGTGATTCCAATGAAGATATTATTCCATAAAACTTCTCCTCAATCTGAGGGTATTTTTAAAAATTTGGATTTTGAACTCTTGAATATGATATTCATTCCAATTTTCCACATTTAACAAAGTGGGGTGATTTTTTCTTCTTTTACATCTCCTTAAAATCAAAAAACATCAATGTTGGAAACAAGAATTATTGATACTAAAACCATACTATCCAAAAGTATTAATCATAAAACTCTTTCATATCTTCGTAAATTATTTCGTCACTTCTTATACATTTTTGTAAAAAGTGATTCTTCTAACCACTCTATTAAACATTTTGAATATTTCACACATTTACATATTGATATCAATTCCTACCCATAACTCTCTATTTACACATACTTTCTTAAGGATAGATTTGTGAAACAATTATCCCCCATGAAAACACTATCAAAATATAAGTTAATAGACGAAAAAACACATACCTAAAATTTGATGAGAATGATATTGGATCCCCATGTTCAACCATTGTTTTTGAAGGGTTCCTTTGGTAAAGGTTTTGTGATATTGATCGCAACATGTTTCGATAAAGAAAGATACTACATTTTTAACTCAATATTCTCCACATGTTATTTTATGGAAAGTTATTTGATATCAATATATTTTGAATGATAAGGTTTTATTGGATTTCTTGTATGTTTTATTGAACATTGATTAACACATCCAAAGAGAAAGTGCGACTTCAATTCAAAAGGAAAATCATTCAAATGAGTCTTCATCCATATAGGTTGGGTAGTAGCTTGAGTGGAAGTAATATACTCAGATTCATTCATGTTAAGAGTTACTGAATTCTGTTTCTTTTTTTCAACTAACATAACATTTTTATATAATAAGAAATATAAAAAATTTCCATCTTTTACCAACAAAATTTTCTTCCCAATCATTACATGACTACTAAAAAAGCATACTTTCTGAGCTTTCTTACATGATTTCAAAATTTTTTGAGCCTTTGGTATATCTTATAATTCTTTTTCTAGGAAATAGGATGTGATTATTTTTGGAGTACTCTAAAATATTTCACATAATTTAAAAAAATAAATAATGTCAATTCATAAGGAAGTAAAATAAAAAAAACATCATATTATCTTCAAAAATTCTATCTGATCAACTTCATTACCATCAACATCATTGGAAAACATATTTCCTAATGAAATTAGTGTGGAAACTGGATTCAAGTTTTTTATGGTGAACTTTTTCACAAGTTCTATAGCATATTTTCTTTATCAAGAAAACCGTGTTTCTTATTTTTTATGTTTTTTAAACCAATAAAGTATTTTATTTCTCCTACCATAGACATCTCAAAAATCTTTTTCATACCTTTGGAAATAAAATCACACATTCATTCATTATTCTTGACAAATAAAACTTCATCAATTCAGAAAATTATGATGAGTGAAAACTTCTACATTTCATTAATGTACAAATTATTATCAAAACGTTTTTCTTAATAATCATCTTCTTCAAGAAAGAATCCAATTTAGAATATCATCACCTCAAATATTGCATTATCCCATATGCGTATTTCTTCAATATGACAACATAAAAATCATATTTACCAATAGAAAATTAATATAATTGTTCAATGTAAACATCCTCATCATGTCTAGAATTCATAAAATATAACTTTACATCCATCTAATATAGTTTTTAACTCCATTGTGATAAGCTAACAAGAAATATTTTTTTTACCCTTACTACCGGATAAAAATTCGTATCAAAATAAATTCCTTCAATCTATGAGTAAATCTTTCACACTAATCATTATTTGTTCTTTATCTCTTCACCATATTTATTATGATTATTCTAGAAAATTACTTTCTACAACTAAATTTTTTTTATTAGGAATGGGTATGAATTCCTAATTATCATTCTTCTCAATCTGATCTAACTCTTCTTTCATGCATTGAACCTATTTAGGATTCTCAAAGAAATTATTAAAATATTTTTTGTTCCAATTTTGAATAGAAATAATTATTTTTATGAAATTATGATTTTTTTATTGTTTTAACATTTTGATGTTGATCACCAATAATATTTATAGATTCGAGTTTCTTCATAAATAGGGGATGTCATTTTCTAGATTTATCCTCATCACTAAAAATAACTGAATCTAATTCTTCTCCTTCAGTAGGATTGCTATCATCATTATACTTATTCTAACATTGGAAAAAATTCCTTCATTCAGTTCATCTTACTTATCCACATGAGTGTATTTATCTTCCTCATATTTCTCAAAAAAAAATCACATTAAAAGAGTCAACTAATATTCTTGACACTTTGTTGAAACATCTATACCTTATTCCATCAATAGAATAGCGATGGAAAATTTCATATTTACCTCAATGATCAAACATAAAAAGTATTCCAACTTTGATACATATTATAAATAGACTCTAAAAGCTCTAAATTGTTTCAAACATTGATTTTTAAATAAAAAAATTCACATTGAGTCATATCTCAACTTGGTCTATTGAAACATCATTTTTGAATATGCATGGCAGTGCTCAGGGATTGCATCCAAAATTAATGAGAAATACTATGTTAACTAACATAATCCATACCATTTACACCAAACTTCAATTTTTCCTTTCAGCATCACCATTTTATTGAGGAGTTTATAGTATCCTAAACTCGTACATAATTCAATGATTCCTAAGAAAACTATCAAATACATAATTCTTGAATCCCCCACCATTATCAATTTTCAACTTATTCAATGAATACTCACATTCATTCTCATCATTCCTCCTAAGACTTTTAAACATTTTAAGAGCATCTTACATATGTTTTATATACATGACACAAGTAATGTGGGTATTTCCATCAATGAAAGTGATAAATTATAACAACCCTGCTCTTTATTACACATTAATACAAGTTTAATTACATAAAAGTACACATAATTAAACCCCAAAATATCTATAATTCTTGTTTATTTAGGAATTAGGTATATTGCATAGAAACATATAATATGGAATAGAAACCATTATCAATCACTTCCTTTAAATGATCATAAATATTCCAATAAACTAAAAACTGCATGGGATAACCTAGGGAGAAACATATTAAAGGGGTGATCTATAAATCCCATTAATTGAACAAACCAAAAAAACATTAATAAGAAAATACATGTTAGACAATAGGCATATCAGTGGAGCATAAAATGAACATGAATAATATGGAATTATATTGAATGGTAATCATAACATGGGAAATGTGGAAACAACATAAAACATGAAGAAATCATGAATCAAGGCACCTTAAACATGGAGAATCATCAGTAAAGTTTGTTTCCAAGACTATTTCACAAGACGTTTCATGACACTAAATATTACCCAATTAATTAGAGCGATGTATAATTCTGGGAGCACCCATCACTTTCATTTTCATTGTCATGCTTAAGTTTGCTACATAGATCATCCTACATGGATTCTTTGATCATCATATTTTATTCCATGGTCAATGAGTGTGGAATACATACTTGTAAGTCCCCAATAACAGAATTATATGCTCATAATGGTAAACAACCCTAATAGAATATGGGCATGGTATTGACTAGACAATAGTTTTGGAATGGAAAGTCACGGATCAATTTTAGAAGTATAACAACATCACATAAAAAACTCATAAAATGGGTTGATGATAGTGAAACAGGGATATAATCATTTAAAAATGAAATTTAAAGTAATATGGACATAAAAATACATATCCCAATTAAATTAATTGTAAATATATGTCATAACATAATATAGAAATATAAAGTAATAGGAATAAGTAAATAACCCTCACAAAATTTAGGCATGGTAACTTGTGTAAATAACAATTTTTATAAGGGATAAATGAATTTTAAAGGGGATATTATAAGTTATAAATCAAATGAAAAATAATTGGGTACCTAATAACATATTCCAACATATTAAAAAGGAAATAAAATATATAACATAAATGGAGTGCTTAATAGATGAATAGGGTGGAAGATCCCTTACATGAATGTGTGACTCCAAAAGATTAATAGGGTATTCCTGATATCTTGGGTACACCATGGGAGAAATCTAGAGTGTGGAGTGTAGAATATGGACATTATTAAAGTAGTTTTAATTAAGTTAAATGGGATCTTGGGTGGGTTTATATAGGAATAGAGGGGGATTTCTTTATTATTGAGGTTTTAGACTCTACATAACAAAATATTCAAAACCACAAACCATCCATTGGTTTCTACCAAATGGGATTGGATCAAATTATTTTATAAGGCCAAGTGATAGAGATAATAAATCAATTTCCTTGATTATGTGTATGTTATTCACACTCTCAAAAAAGGATTTTAAAATATTAAAATATATTATAAGCCTTGGTGGAATCATTAAGGATTTATAAAATAAATCAAATAAAAGTAGAATTAGATTAATTTAAAGGGAAACAATATTTTCCTTATATACATTTTCTAGTAATTATTACATAAAAATTGGTCCTTTATTATGTCATAAAACATGCCATATATTTATACGGTATATAATTTGTACCCAAAAATTTGACTCTCTCAAAAAATTATGAGAAATTAATCATCAGATAATTTAAAAAAATACATTTCAAAGATAATATTCATTTTATCAAATTAATATTTTAAATATTTGAATTTTATCATTTTAAATAAGAGCCTAAATTTATTTAAATTGATGGCATTTTTGACAATAATAATTTTCGAACCCTGATAAAAATAAATGTGATATCATAAAAAACGATCATTTATATTAAATATAAGTAATTTAATAATAATATTTTATTAACAAATTTTTTTTTCAGAAATACATTAATTACACAAAATATATTTCTTAATTTAATTTGAATATTAAACAAAAATAATTGTTGTGTTTTATAGATTCAAAATAAAAATCATTTATAATTTAACAATAATAGGATGAATATATATCCATTACTCTATAAAAAATAATTTACACAATCATATTTCATTGGAAGTGGTACATATACCTTTAATAAACAAGTATACACCCTTAGAGTAAGGTGCATGATAGTGGGTATTTCATGGGGATGTTCGGTTAACATGGTTTGGTATGTAATCTTGATGAACATGAAATTATTCTATAAATGGTTTCAGTCAAGATTAATTCGTTAGATCCTAGCTTTATCATGGTCTACGAAAAATCCTAAAAATTCCATATGCCACGAATGATCCAATAAATTGGCTTTATGGAGTATTATCTTACTATTTTAGGCCATAACTTCATTTCTTTGTGTCAAATGGATTTTTTAAAACCTTATATTTATACTAGTCATGTGATCACAATTCAATGACTATATTAGAAATGTTAGTGATTCTTAATGGCCATCAAAATCCAATTGGAAAAATTAATTTCATTTGTTTTCAATACCCATATTATATAATAATACATATAATATAATAAGGAGATGAATTATATTTGTAACAATATTTTTTATTGTAATCAGCCAACTTAATAAATTTCAAATTAAAAATATTATTTTTCCACACTAAAAGGGATGAGGGTAACTCTGATTCATCACCTCCTCTGGTTCCCACATTGATTATTCAAACATATGGTTTCTCCATAACACTTAGATGAGGGGAATTGTCATATTTCCAATAAATATTTCTCTAAAATCTAATATCTTCTTCGACTATTATTAATAGTAAATACCATTATCCAATGGTACCACCTATAGATTTAGAACATGTGAGGGGTCTGGTATTACATTATTAAGAGGGATACATGGAATAAATCATATACTTGAGACATGTTTGGTGGGAGTTTTAGTCGATAGGATACATCTCCAAAGAGTTAGAAGATCTGAAATACCCTAATGTACCTTGGAATAAGCTTTTAATTATTACCAAACATCATCACTTAATTTCATAGATATATATGGAAGAATACCATGTCTCCAACATATAACACTAGGTCTCATCAACAATTTTCATTATAGAACTTTTTTTCACTCTGAGTTGATTTAATTTTCTTCTTAATGGTCTTTAAAATCTCCATCATTATCTTATACAATTGAGTACCTAGAGGTTTTATTTCTCTAATTTCATCCCAACATGTCGGTGTTCTTCACCTCTTCCCGTAAGGGTTTTGTAGTGAGCCATTTGGATTTTTGAGTGGAAATTGTTGTTTCATTAGAACTCGGCCAGAGAAAGATGTTGGAACCATCCTCCATTAATGTTCATTGAATATTATCACAACGTTTATTCCAATTTCTGAAGAGTACACTTATATTGGACATCAGTTTGATGATGATAGGATATAATAAAATTCATCCCAGTGTTTAGAGCATGCATGAGAAATTTCGAGAACATAGAGATAATTCCTGGATCTCAACCACATAAAATTGATATTGGTAATTCTTGTAGCCCTATAACTCTATGATATATATCCATTGTAGTATATCTAGTCATAAATCCTCTGTAATCACAATTATTTAAGTAGACGTTGTATTATGATCCACAATAACCCATATGTCATTATTTTTATTAGAATTCTTTCGAAGTCCGATGAAAACATCCATGGTGATTTGTTTCCATTTACATGTTGGTATATGTAATGGTTTCATCATCCCCTTAAACTTCAACCTTACAAGAATCACTTACTAACATATCAAAAACTATGATGTTTATTCAGTGATATCCTTCTATATGTTGTCCCACCAATAGTTCTCTCAATGATCTCCATAAATCATGGTGCTTTCTAGGTGAATGTAGAAGTTTGAACCATATTCATCATTCAATAGTTCCTTATTTAACTCATGAATTTATGGAACACATATTATTGACCAATATCTCACAATTCCTTCTTCGTTATAATTAAATATCAAGGATTTCCCTAATAGTTTCCACTTTTTTATGAATTCTCATATCCACTTTTTGATCATCCTTTATCCTTTCCGAATGAGATTATTGAAAAACAAATTGAATGGATTTCTTCTGTTCCTTTTTTAATGATTCCCTTGACCATCCTCTTCATGTCTAATAATATCAGATCGATCTAAATTTTAACCAATAATTGAATTGTTGGGTCTTTTCTACATAGAGAATGTTCTACCTTATTTTCATTACCAGGATGGTAATGGATTGAGAAGCCATAACTCTTGATGAGATTTAACCATCTCCCCTGGCTCTTATTTAGATCTTTTTGTGTGAATATATATTTGAGGCTCATGTCGTTAGTAAATATGTCATACTTCAATCCAAGTAGATAATGCCACCATATTTTCAATGCAAAGATTACATCTTTACATTCTAGAACATGCGGGGGATTGCTTTTACCATGAATTTTAATCTACCATGAGGTTTAAGAATTTAATTTTTCATTTTTCATCAACACAAGTCATAATCCCTTCTTTAAGGGATAACCAAAAATTATAAAATTTCCCCATTTGTAGGGATATTTAGCGTAGGGGCATTGATAACGCTTCATTACAACTCTATGAATCATTCTTCAAATTCATAGTTCCAAGAAAACTTGGCTCCCTTCAATGATATCTTGGTAAGAGGATTTGATCATCATGATAAATTTCTCACAAATTAGTGATAATATCCAACTAACCCAATGAAACTATGGATATATGTCACAGATGTTGGCATCATCCAACCATCAATTGATTTTTTCTTTTAAGGATCCACATATATCCCATTTCTTATGATGATATTACCTAATAAAGAGACTTCCCTCAATCAGAACTCACACTTATTTTACATTTTGTAGGTATTCTCCTTTCTCATGGTTTTTGCACAATGCTCTAATATTCCTCATTTTTTTCCTTTTTTTGGATATATTAGAATATCAACTATAAAGACTACTAAAAAACATGTTGAGGTCATATATAAACACCATATTCATTAAATACATGAATATTTAGATATAATTATTGAGTCCAAAAATAATTTCTATGAACATTTATTGCCCATACCTTGTAGAAGATTCATTCATGGGGATATCCTTCTTCTTCACTCTAACTTGGCAATATTTTTTCTGTATATCCACTTGGGAGAAGTATTATACTCTATGTAGTTCTTTGAAAAAGGCATCAATCTATGGAAAATGATACTTTTTCTTTATCAAGATCTTTTTGAGCTCATGATAATTAATGAAAATTCTCATTAATCTATACTTCTTATTGAGGAAGTGGACTTGTGCACCCCATGCTAAATCACATGGGTGTATAAACATTATATCCAAATTCCCAAGTAGTTTCTTCTTTAGATCCTTAATTTCAACAACATCCATCATATAGAGATTCTTGGTTACTCAATGTTCCCCAGTTATAAGTTCAATTGAAAACATGACCACTATAAAATAAGAAAGATCATAAAATTCCTCAGGAAACACATCAAGGAATTCCATAACAATTTGAAAGTCTTTGAGGATGATAATTTCAATAGACTCAATCATTTTAACAAGATACACATTCTCATTGGGAAAAAATATCCATGCTTCAGATGATGGTGCAAAAGAATATTCATCCTTAATTTTTCACTTGTATTGGATCGCGGGTCAATTCACCATATAGAGATTGATTTCATTCTCATGTGAATTTATAATGGCTCTATATAAGGAAATAAATTACATTCCAAGAATTGCAATAAATTCTACCAAAGGGAGTTTGAAAATGTTCATTGGAAAATTCATCAAACAAATTTTGACTTGGGAGGATTTATATACATGGGATTCAATAATTTACCAATTTTCCATTTTGACTAACATATCTACTTCAATTATTTTTGGTTGTGTTCAAATAGTTCTACAAAACATTCATGATATAAAAGAATGCATACAACTAGAATAAAAAATTACTTTCACTATTATTAAATTAATAAATAGAGTACCTGTACCTACTTAGTTTTTTGGATACAATTCAGTGGTAGTGATGAAACAATCTCACCCTTTCTACCTTGGGGGTTTTTGGGAGCATCAAAAAATACTTGGCCTCAAGAATTAATTCACAGAGTTCATCAATTACTTTTAGTTGTAGCAATGAATAATTTCTTGAGGGATGAGTAGAGCATTCCTTTCCTCCATTGTAATTTTTGGTTTCTCCTATCAATAATTATTAGTTCACTGTCTGTCCTTCTAACACATAAATCATTTCCTTGTTCCCTTTAGGAAATTTTCCGAGTGATTCTTTTTGCTCTGTTGATAAATGGGATAATGAAATTTCCTGGAACTTTTATATCATTCTATCAGACCACCAGATTTAAACTCCATAATCCACTTCATATACCCATGATACCCTTGAGATTCACTAATCTCCATTTTGACTTTGACATCACATCGATCAATTTCTTCATATCTATTAATTTCATGGATCAATTGGCCTATTTTTAAACTAGGTTTTATCCCACTAAAGTAGTGGTTATCCTTGAATTTGGGGGTTATGAAAAAACGAGATGTGTGTCAGACAAGTCTTGTGATGTTTTCCATATAATTCCCAATAGATTCATTAACATTTTTTAGTGAAATTAAATCCCATTCAGTTTTAAGAAGGAAAGTGCAAGGAAAATATTTACCAAAATATATTTTCTAACATTACTTCAACTCCATTACTTTGATCTCTTCCACAAGCGTTGTATTATTGATTAATATCCACCACTAATCAACTTATCCATCCATATGATAGAGATCCAGAATAACATTCTCTTGTTTGGAACATTAATGGATAGAGAATATTGTCTTAATTGATTTGACTCATTGATCCATGATTAAGGGATTGGATGATCCGTTGAATGTATGGGGACATTGTCTCATAAAGATCTCGACTATGGGTTATTTTATTGTAGAGGTGGGGGGGGTCTTCTTGATTTAGGTTTATATTTATAAAAAGATCTATCAGAGAGGGTATCATGGCAAAGTTTGCGATTTACACATCCATCGAGTTGGGCACCTCCTTGGGTAAATCATCGCACTACCCTTCACATCGGTTGATAACATGATTTCTCCAATTTCTATCCATTTGCTAGAAGAAAAAAAGAAAATTTTGGATGATTATCTTTAAAAATTAAACACATAATGTGTAGTATAATGAAATTAAAAGGATAACTTATAAAATTAAACTTATCTTCTAATCTTATGATTTTCTAGGCTTCAATTAATGTTATCCAAGATTTATTCACAATGATATATTCTTATGGGAATTTTTCCCCATAATAATGGTTTGTATTGAGATTATTAATTTACCAAAGCATATTTCGTAGGAGTTTCAAACAAGGTGTACAGTAAGGAAAATTTTCATGTAAGAGATTCTTTCTAGTTACCCCAAAACATCTTTTCAGAGTTTTTACACCTAGGTAAATTTATTCTAGAACCACAACCACTTGTAGTATTCAGACATGGATCTATTTTCATGATAAAAAACATACTCTATACTAACCAAACATTAGTGATGTTTTGATATAATTAATATTACCCCTAAGTATTTTCCTATAGTTCACTAACCCTAATCCGAAATAAACTAATCCTCCCTTTGATACCTACTATAACGACCTTGGTCTATATTACACATTAATACATGTTTTCTTACATAAAAGTACACTTAGTACTACACCAGAAGATAGAAAATAGTACTTTCATTAGGAATTCGGTACATTACATTGATAAATAGAACATGGAATGAATAAAATTTATTGAACACTTCCATGACATGATCATGATATTCAAAATAACTTAAAACATTATGGGATAACCTAGAGACAAACATAATAAAGTGCTGAGTTATAAAATATAGTATGTGAATAAATAAGTCGTAACATAAATAAGATAACACATGTTAGAAAATATGCATATAAATGGATCATGAAAGGAACATGAAAAATGAGGCATGATATAGCATGACATTTATAAAATGGGATATGTGTTAATAACCAACAACATGATATAATCATGAGTGAAGGCTCATTATTTGTAGAGGAGATTGAGTTATGGATCATTGCACATGGATGAGCATGATTCAAGGTTCATTGGACATGAAAGATCAGGAGTCAGGGATAACATCCAAGGCCATTGCACATGATGTATCATGATACTAAATATTTCCTAGTTAATTGGAGAACTATATAATTTCATGTGGACCTATCACTTCAATTTTCATTCTCATGATTATGTATGCCACATAGATCATACAACATGGATTCATTCAACATAATATTTTTTTCCATTGTCAAGGAGTGTGGAATAACTAGATATAAGTAAAAAATCAAGGATGTATATGTGCATAATGGTGAATTCACTTGGTTGAATATGAGAATGGTATTCACTACATAATTGTTTTGGAACGGAAAATTGTGGTGAAATTTTGACTACATAACGACATCACATAAAAAATCATAAAAAGAGTTGATGAGAGGGAAATGTTTATCTCATAATTTATAAATGAAATTAAGAGAAAGAGGTGAAAATAATAGAATGTCCCAATATAAGGAATTATAAAAAGAATGTGTAACATAATATAAAAAACTAAAGAAATATGGGAAAGGAAAGAACCCATTGAAAAGTTTGACAAGGTAATAGTTGTGCATTACGGTATTAGGGGGGAAATGTGAATGAAATGGGATATCAAAATTTATACATGAAATGGATAGTAAGGGGTATATTTAATATAATTTTCCAAAGTTCATGATATATGAGGATGGTGGCTGATCCCTTACTTGAATGTGTGACTCCAAAGTCTTGGTAGAGGCTTCATGAGATCTTGGGGCATGATAAGAGAACTATAGAGTGTTGGGGGAAGAATATGGGCTAACTCCATGGATTTTGAGTGAATAAAAATGAGATCTTGTGTGGGTTTATATGTGAAAAGAGGGTAATATATTTATTATTTAGGTTTTTGGACTCTATATAATAAAATATTTAATCCCGCAAACCATCTCATGGGGTTTCCCTTGGTTACTACCAAAAAAGGATTGATTTAGATCATATTATAAGGCAAATGGATAGTGATAATAAAATAATTCCCTTTCGTATATGGATATGATTCACACTCTCCAATAAATGATTTAATAATTTTAAAATATATTATAAGTCTTAGAGGATTCATTATGAAATTATAAAATAAATAAAATAAACATAAAATTACACTATTTTAAAGTGAAAAAATATATTTGGATGAGTAATTTTTTATAGTATTTATTATATCATAATTGATCCATTATGATGTTATAAAATACAAGATATATGTATATGATATTTAATTTTTACAAAAAAAATGGCTATCTCAGAAAATTATGAAAAATCAATGTTTTATAATTTCAACGTCCTGATTCAAGAAATAATATTAATTTTCAATAAATAATTTTCTAAATATTTGAATTTTTTCTTTCAAAATAAACAGCGACATTTATTGAAAATAATAGGTGTTTTGAAAATAACATGTCTTAAACACTAATAAAAATTATATTTGATTCCATAAAAATTATTTGATCATTTATATTTACTATAAGTTATTTAATAATAATATTTTATTAATATATTTTTTATTTCAAAAAATCTACTTATTAGTCAAAATAAATATTTTTATTGAATTTTAATATTAACCAAAAATATTTTCATGTTTTATAGATTCAACCTATAAATAATTAATAAACTGACAATAATAGGAAGAAAATAAATTCCTTAATCTGTAAAAAAATAATTTACAGAATCATATTGCTATTGTATTAATACTGATGCCTTTAATACACTAGCATACTCCCAAAGAGTTAGGAGTGTGATGGTGGGTCTTTCACGGGGTTGTTTGGTGAACATTGTTTTTTTCGTGATCTCTATGGAATTGAACTACTTGAGTAAACAATTTTGCTCCTCTATAAGTTGTTGGATCTACATTGGCATCATGGGTTGTAGGGGGCTGGGGAGTGGTGTGATGGTCACATGGTTGAGTACCTGGGACATTTTCTCATATAGAATGTTTTGTTATAGAACATACCTTTTACATTGTTAGATCTCATCTTGGGATTTGTCTAGAGAAAATCCCAGAAATTCTATCTTTATTAGAATATATGATAAATGGGCTTCATAGGTTATGATCGTACAATTTGAGGACATCACATAATTTGTATGTGTCCAATATATGTGTTAAAATCATACATTTATACTAGTCACATGATCACTATTCATCTATTATGTTAGCAATGGTAAAGATACTTGCCTATCCTTAAATTACAATTAGACAAATTATGTGCATGTGCTTTCTATAACAATAATATATAATAAGGAATTTAATTGAATAAAAAGTTGAATTTAATTTATAATAGTTCATGTCATTAAAATAAGTACTTATCTCTATGAGTTGATTATTTTCTAATTATCCCACTGACATCATAATGAATTCATTCCATAGGTCATTTTGGAAAAATATCATTGTTTTAATATATAGAATTCGTAATATTTCATTTATGAAAAAACTTTCAACACCAATATTTCCTTCTTGAAATATTAGGAAACCCACAAAAATAGTCTCTCATTAATAACTTTCCCACAATTCTCTGAAATTTGTGTCCCAACATTTTATTCCATAACTAATTCTATTCTACTATGCACAAGAAAAAATATTTTTGTAATTCACAAACATGGAATAAGACTCCTTTTAAATTTTGGACTCTTATAAAAATCTTTCCATCTTCCTCACTTTTCACAATAAACACATATTTGCTGAAAATAATATTGTTAACTTTATCACAAAGTGATGAAACACTTAACAAGATGTATTTAAACCCATAAATATACATGGTTTTCTTGGACGTAAAATGTTATTTCTCGATAAACGCAGATACATTTGATTCTAAGGGATTCATTATTATCAAAAGTAATTATTCCTTCTTTGCATTCTATCACATTTTTCAACAATTTTATGTCTCCTATAATATGATAAAAACAGCCAATATCCAAGATCCACGGTCTTTATCCTATTATATCTTTGAGATCTATTTCTACAATAATACCTTTTTTCCCTTTATCTTTCTTAACATCGAGCTTTTGAGAATTTTTAACAATTTTTTTTGTTCTGGTAAAAAAACAAAACATCCTTATAAGGCTTATTCCATTAAGGAGATTGAATAACTCTCAAATTTTTTCTTCAGTAATGTGTAGATTAATTGTAATGTGGTTGATTAAAACAAAATATATTTGCTATGTGTCCAAATCCATTACAATACCAACAGTATCCATTGAAATAATATTTTTTTATGAAACTTATATAATGTCAATAGTTGTGCACATGTTTATCAGCAGCATTCATGTCTTTCTTGTCAGAACTTTTTTGGACACTAACCATTATATTTTCTAATTTAATAATCTCTTTGAGATAATTTTGTATTTTCATCCTTATCAGAACTAGAGGTAATAAAAAAAATTCAGGCTTATATTTTTTAGAAAATTATTACTTTACAACATTGTTGATCTTGTCCACATATATATCTTTCCATGATTTTCTCCTCTCAAAGATAATTTTAGCTTTCTTCTCAACCTTTGAAGGAAAATTTTCATCTTTTTTAGGATTACCCCATCCTAAGATTTAATCCACTTCTAAGACAAAATTATTCAAACATATAAACCTATATTTAGTCATTTATTTTTTTAATGTTCCAACACTTCTTATTTTTCCTTCAATTTTACCTCTAGTTGTTCATCACGATTGTTTTCTTTCTTAAGATATTTTTTTAAATAATCAATATCCTCTAGAATCCAGAATTTATCTTCAGGAAACAATATTGATTTTTCATTGAATAATCTTCACATTTTATTTTTTTATTTATTTCTCAAGACTCAAAATCTCTCTCATTAATTCTCTTAACTCTTCATTAAGATGAAATTATAACTACTTATTTTGAAATTATTATTATAAACTATTGTAATAAAAATATTCTGATCCTTTTCCACACACTTTTTGGATTCTGCATTACTGTCTTCATCGTCATCATAGTTCTATAATAAAATTATCCTTTAAGATTTGAAGAATTTTCTAAACATTCCTTTTGAATAATATTTAGCCTTATCACCTTGTTTTCTCCATGATCTTCTCAAGCTTCTGTCATCTTCCTCAATATCCTTTTCTTTATTTATTCAATGTAAATTTTCCACATTGTTCCTAGTAAATCCACATTCAAAACATTTTGATGGAAATTTCAATTTATATTTACCTATACCTTTTCCCAGGTTTTTAGAAAATAAGTATAAAAATTCATAAATATTTTTACATAACAAATTTTGAAAATTAGAATAACCAGATTATTCTTCCATAATAATATTCATTATCTTTTTTTTTCTTGGAATCATTTAAATAAATTTCTCTATCAACTTTAGTTTTTTTCATATATCTATCCCTTTACATTTCTTAATTTTTGTGAGTGTAATAAAAATCATCCAGATCTAATGTCTTTGGATCACTATCATCTAATTGGAAAACTTTATCATCAAACTTTTAGGGGAATAATTAACAATATTTTTTCTAAAAAATTACATTATTTTATGTTTTCACCAATTCGTATAATTTTTCTAACAATTTAATTCACCCTAGTAAATAAGTCACCAAATAATTCGTACTCAACTATCTTGAGATCATTATAATTTACCCTCCATATTTTTAAATTTTGCTTCATTAATTTTTTATTACCATAATAAATGTTTTTAATCTTATACCATATAACTTCAGAAGTGGAAACACCTTTCACTCTTAAAAATCCACTTTCATAAAGTGGTGATATTAAAGAATTCTTAGCTCCTCCATCATTCTCAGTATTCTTCTTTTCAACCTACATATGAGAGAATATATCATCAATAAGAATAAATCCATATGTTTCAACTTCCCGAACATCATACCAAAGAGACATAAAATAAGGAAACATACTATCTTATATGATAGTTCATACCATCCAAAACATGAATCCCCTTACTATTCACACAATTCATATTATCCATTACAACTTATCTTTCAAAAATTCAGTAAAAAGTAAATTAAGGGATCCTTCATCTCTAATACCAAAAGAGAATTCCAAAGAAGGATCAATGAATAACTGAGAGGGGAGGGTTTGAATTAGTGATATCTTTTTATTTTATGTTTCATTTCTTTTTAAACAACCATCTTCACCTGGTAAATATTTCATTCTATAATGAGAAAATATCAAACACACATCAATAGGAATATACAATTTTATATGGCTCACTACTCAACAAGAGTAGCTACATATTTAATATTGTTTGGAAATAATACAGAACCAAAAAAATGTACTACAAAAAAATTATTTTGGTGTAGAATAAAACATGTAATAAATTATCTCATACTATATTAAAACCATGTTCAATTTAATGGTATATGTGTTTAAAGAATCATGAATTTATATAATACAATTAGTGCAACAAACATGTCATGATGTTTGTTGATAAAAATTCACAAATAATATTTTCAAAAAAAATTATTAACATACATACCCAGAAGTAAGAAAATAAATTATTTATAATTCATAATGATACTTAGTCTAATTTCCATGTCTGATTATTCAGTCTGATTTCTAGATAAGATAATATTTATATGTCAGCATACCAACAAAACAATCTTGAACATATTTTACCTCAGTCTTGATAACCCAATATTATTGTTCAGTTTGATTCTAAAAACTCTAATTATGATCTTATATATTCTCATTTCTTCTTCTTTACTCTAAAATTATTCAGGAAATAATAATATAGAAACTTCTTATCTCTAAAGCCTTAGATATTATCTCTTGTCCTTCGTGAATGGTAATGATGTCAATGATATAAAATTAAATTCCTCTATTTATACAAATCCAAAAAATGTTTGAGTGGTATTCTAAAAATGTTTCCCACTCAAATGAAATATTCCCACAAATCAATTCTTCATCTGATATGATTCATGTTATCGATTTCAATTGAATCAGATTCTCAATGGTACAAAATGTTTGATAGACTGGTTCTAAGAAGATTCTTCTTTAGCAGCAACATTTCTTCTCGGATTATGATCCCCATAAACTTCATTCTTTAATGATTTATTTCTTTTGGATTATTGTCATAATTTAAAACAAACATCTTCAAAACTTCATGTTCTGATCCACCTTCTCATTAGACAAACAATTTTGTATCTGGTGATCTCACACTGATGAGTGAAGACCTAAAAGCTTCATCTTTAGGAAATTTTTTCTTTCACTAAATTGTTCTTGTATCCTGACATCCTCATGACTTTTAATATATTGATTATTTTTATATCATATTCTAACATATAATGGAAATTTTTGTAACGTGTTATCTTTTTAGAAAATTATTTAATACTGACCAATAGTTAATACTTTAGGAAGAACTCCCATTTTCATTTATAGGTCTTGCATCCTATGTTCCTAAAACAACATTTGAATTTTTGAAATACAACAGAGAAATGCAGCATCTGGTTTCCATCAGTACATAGAAGACTTCAAAGCAGCATCACAATATGATATTCCTTTTAAACAAGACTCAGGGGGATTTATATGAACCTATTCTATCAAAGAAACATCTCCTCAATCTGATGGATTTTTTTTAAGAATTGTAATTATGAACTACAGAATATGATGGTCAATCTGATTATTAACATTTAACAAAGTGTGGTGATTTTTTCTTCTTTGACATCACCTTGAAAAAAATAGAACACTTTCAAATACTAATATATTCCATCCAGCTTGGTCCCAACAATAATTAAATATATGAAAATAAAAAAACCAGATATAATAAAAATACTGAAAGAAGTTAGAAGAAGAAATTTGTTACTCTCAGGGGTTCAAACTGATGTTATCATTTTCATTCAAAATATATGCTCTATATTTTTATTCAATATGTAGTTTACGAAATGTCACTTTAAATCCTCACATTTGAATTGTATTACCTTACACCATGAACTCTACATGCAGTATTAATATCTTTCACAACAATGCCTAATAAAAACTCTACCATTTGATTGACTTAAATATCAATGAGAAGGAAGATGAATGAACATTGAGGAACAAGACCGTAGTTTGTAAATTAGAGTTACAACACACCACAATAATTTTAACAAAAACTAAAATATTAACATAAAACATCAGAATTCATTTATTCATAATAAATTAAAAACACCACCACTTCCCCCATTGGATAATAGCTAGGGATTGTTCTCTACAAAAAATGGAGATAAACATAGTACAATATTGGAAACTAAAAATAGAAAATATATAAAATAATTGAAAAGGAATAGAAATAAAATCATATATATTGAAAATATAATAAACTATTATTGTATATATAATCCACATTATCCCACCCAAAATTTCTATCTCTTGTAATGGAATATGGGATTTATATTTATTAGGAGAAGGGTGGAAAAATTTTCATCTATATTCATCCTCTAAAATAATGAACATGTTTGACACAATAAATGGATAATTTTTTAATAGTGTTTTTACGTAAGGTTTATTACCTTTGTAATTATAGGGAATCCACAAATTTTTAGAATAATTTTCCACATTTTAAAGGAGGTATGGTATATTTTTTTGAAAATAATCTTGCATAGGGAATGTTCTAATTCCTACGATATAATTTCCTATGGATTTATTCCCCAAATGGAAGAAACAATTCATGATTTTATAGTTACTAAAGTTATTAATTGTAATATTCTATATGTACTTGTGATATTTTATAACTATTGGGTCATTACTTCATGAGATATGGTTCAATTATTAAAATTCAACTATTTTGTGCACAGATTTTAAGGAAAAATTTTGATATATTATTTGAATTCAAAAAATTGAATTGATTTTTTTATAATTTAATGGAATAAATCCCAACATGTATGGTATCTGAAAAATAGAAATTTTATATATAAAATTTTTATATAAAATATTCTGGCTAAAAAAAAAAGAATTTTTAATGAAAAGAAAAAGTACCTTTTATTAAAAATATATAAGAAAAAAAGTAGAGGGGAGGAATAAAAAAACTAAAAAAGAAAAATATATTCAATGAATATGAAAAAAAAGATAATAAATATACAAAATACCTTGGATAATAACCATGTGATAGAGATAAATATATCTTCTATCCCATCCCCTATGAGCTATCCCATATGGATGAGGATCTTTCTTCCAAGTCTCTAACACTTTTTCCATGGATCATGAACATAATCTCAATCATTAATTATATTGGATCACTCCCTCTATTTAGGATCTAAATTTCCTAAACTCATATCATTAACTTTGATTAAAATCCCTAAATTAGAAGTAGTGGAAGAGGAAAATCACTTTGGTACATAACTAAAATGATGACCAGTTGTAGAGCCTCCACTTCCAATTGCATCATGAGAACTTGTATTGAAACTATTTTCAATTTGGTTCAGTAGCATTGAATTATGAATGCAGCTACATGTTCAGCAGTATCATATAAGGACCCTTCTTTATTAATAAGACCAGTAGATTCATCTATAGTAAGAACTGTAGCATCATCTTTTTTATCCAAATTATGTGATCCAGCCTTCAAATGTAATATATCAACCAGCTTAGATGAAGGAGAAATATGCATATCCATGTGAGTAGAATAATAAACCATAGTAATACCAAGAATATGAATATTAGAAGAATATTTTTGTATTTTAGTATCAAAATTATTCTTATTATTAAAATTCATGACATCACTCTATTGAGATGAACATATTTCTAGTTTTTTAGAGAAGATGGATTTAGATAGATAATATTAATTAGGAACATGTGTATGAATTGAGGCCTTCCAATCAGTAGAATCAGTCACCAAATTCAAAACATTAATCTACTATAAAGTGCTATCAACTAATCACCCTACAATATAGCCCCATTTATAGTAATATGGTGTTGTCATGAATATACCATAAGACCATTAGTAATTTTTGAAAGGAAATAAAATATATTAACATGTTCATCCAGTGATTCATTCCTACCATGTGATTCATGTGTAATCTCTGTTATATCCTACTGAACAATCATAGAATTATTATCACTAAGAATCCTATAATCATTATAAACATTATAATTCACTTTTAAAGATCCTGAAACTGGAAGATTGAAATTACAGTTATCAACCACAAGATTGAACATTTTGAAAATTTCACATTCTAATCCCTTTCTTAATTTATCGAGAAGATTTTCTACATTATAGAACTTGTAATGAAAGTGGGGTAAATTCTCAATATCAATATGTAATTCAAACCAAAATTCCAAATCTACCACAAATATTTTATCTATAGTAGTTTATAACAATTAAATCTCAAAAAATATGTGATAAAATATACCAAATGTATCTATTTATGTTTAAAAAAATAATATGGACCCCAACAGTGGATGCAACATCTAGTATGATTTCAGGGTTCCCAAGGTAACAACTAAGGCCATAGATTTGGATCCATGAATGAGAAATCGAGTTGGAAGATGATGATATATTGAAACTACTATCCTAATCTAGAATTATTAAGAAACTGTGATGAAGAGGAATAAAGTCAATACCTCTGGATATTACCATCAAATAATGTAAAGGAATTTTTTTTGAAAGGATCACTTTCTAAGATATGACATCTTCTAACTACTAAATAACTAATAGATAGTGATAAAACTATAATGATTATATAATTTCCATGATTTGTCTACAATATTGTGAAACAAATAGAGCTATTATTGAGTATTTAAAATCTATAATTAATTGATAAATCAATGAGTAATTTTTTTCAATGAAGGCCAATGAACCATTCTGTTTTATTCTCCCAGAACAAGTCATACCAAAATTATCATTATCAAAATATTTGGAAGTGGAACTTCATATTTGTTTCAAATAATTCTGAATCGTAGTAAGAATACCTTCAACCACAAGATTCTCATCTTATAGATCATGAGAATAATTATCATCAATAGATATGGTTATCTCATAAGTTCTTATATTCATATACGAACAAACAAGAACCTCCATTAATGAAAGAACATTGATACCTGCATTCTTTCAGGAAAGTGTAATAACATCAATAAGAGTAGTTGTGGACATTAAAACGTAATAATCAGAAACACCATAAGAAATTACAAAAAAAATTACATCAATTTTCATTGAATATCTCAAATTTCTATTCATTGAACCATCTTCCAATATTTAGAAAAGTAAAATAAAATAGTTTAAAATAAAAATTTAAACCATTTTATCAATTAATCTGAAATTACTAGTAAAACCAAAAAATGGGGAAATTTACCATAAAATAAAAAAATTATGGGATTAAAAACATTTAATGTCCATATAAAAACTATGATTTTTTTCTTAATAACCCTCCAAACACAAACTTTTCACTCTCGGTTAATCAAAAAATATCCAAATCAAAATCCACACAATTATTAAAAATGAGAAAATAACCATCATATTATAAAAAATAGAATTGCATTTTATATTATCTATGAAAAATAATTATCTTTAATTAGTATCCCTCACATTCAAACTCTTTAAACCCCAATAATCAATCCATTTCATAGTCAAACATTTCCTCAAATTGAATTTTATTCCACTTTTCAATCGAGAGAAATTAAATCTTTAGTTATATTTATACTAAGAAATTTTATTTTCCCCCATAATATTGTGAAAAGTATCATATCTTTATATTGTGATACATAAAAATTAATTATATCAAGATATATTTTCAATGTAATTTATATGGCTTAGGGTTTGTGTGTAAAAAAAATTTAAAAATTTTACGCTAAAAATGGGTGGTTGGTATCTTATGTACAATTCAAGAATAATAAAGAAAAAAACTAGATGCTTTGCACTAAATTACCCATAAAAGTTTGATAAAAAACTCCACCCCATTTTGGGACATTTTACACAGGTCATTCAATGATTATAAAGATATATTTAATTTTTATTCTCCCATTATTTATGTTTTTTTCATTTTTTTTCCATGGGTTATGTGATGTAAATGAAATACAATAAATGATTGAAAATTGATGACTTTTATTTTTTAGGGGGACCTGAATTAAAAAACTAATAAGAATGTTAAATTCAATCTAATTTTTTTTCTTCTTCTATTTTTTTCCATTTTTCAATTTTTAAAGGGAGAAATGTATGGTACGAATAATGAAAAATGACATGATGACTCCTGCAAAATGTTCTCTCTCACTATATACTACACAAAATTATGGCACACACATCACACTACCAGAAAATTTAATATATCACAAATAACATACATAAAAGGCTCTTCCCCCACACACAAACATTAAATATCCTAGAAAAAATATTAATAGTGTAGGTTAGTAAGGGAAAATTATTATGTAATGTGGATTAAACCGACAAGGAAATTCATGGAATATAAGGGAAAATGTGTAAATGTAACATTAGGTTTTGGAATAATATTTTTCATGAAAAAAATCATTAATACTCATAAAAAATATGAACTCTAATGATTTGGATGCGAAGATTCATAAGTGTTGTGTCACATAATAAATCCATGTTTCTCTCAAGAAAGTGTCTATATTATGGAATATATATCAAAATGGTTTTTAATACCTAAAAAGAGTGGAGAAATATTTTAATTCAACATTCTAGTGTAAACGATTTCAAAAACAACACAATATCATAAAAATGTATTAAAATCAAGTTCTAGGAAAAATTTCTCACATCAAGGATCATTTAATGTCAATGTTTTCAAAAAACATGTCCAATATCTAGAAATTAGTTGAATTGTGAATTTTTTATGAATATTCATTTGAAGAAAGTGTTCAAAAATGATGAAAAAAACAAAAAAACAACTAATCATGTTGAAACTCCCCTCAAACATAAATTTGACTTCCCATTATTTTAGCTCAATAAAATACAAATTCGGTAAAATATTAAGATAATTAAATATGTAACTTGTGTTTATTTTTAAGTGGAATATTTGATTTTCTCTCTATTATTCTTCAAATTTATACCTATAATTTAGTATAAAACATAATATATGAAAAATAAAGAATTAAAAAGAAATAGAAAAGAGGATAGAACATGGTGGTTCATCGATAGTGGTAATGAATCTAAAAAATTAGAATATGTGATATTATTTTTCAAGTATAAATGATAAAATTTTTATTAAAAAATGATTAAAAATTAAATATTCCTAAAAATTTTCAACTTCAAACTCATTTTCCTTAAGTGTAGCTAATTGGAATTTATTTATTGGATAGGGAGGTGGATGTTAAAGTATTATTTAAACCTAAAAATTTTATTCTTGAAAAGTATGTGGAGAATGAATTTCATTGTTTTCATCATGTCATTGTTTTTTCCATCCATATATTTTAATGTTCCTCAGAATTAGTAGAAATTATCTTTATTTGGTTTCTCACTTCTCCAATCATATTGAAATATTATTTAAGTAACAATTTTTTTTTTACAATTTAGTGAGAATTTTATTCAAAATTTATCTGAATTTTTTATAATTTGAATATTTAAATATTCCTCCCTTCTATAAAATTTATTAATAACAATGAATGTGATAAATCACTATAAACATCCAACTTGACATATGAAGTGAATTATTTGAAACAAATAATCTTTTATTATTTTTCAAAATATTTATTTTTTATAAAAAAAGCATGTGAAAGATTTTATAATCCTAAAAAACGAAACAAATTTGATGATAGATGGATTTCATAAACCACTATTCAGTTAAATTCTCAATTTTCTGATAATTTACTATGGGGACACTACCTTGGTTCGATCTCGAGGAGGCCTATCCAAACAAAATAAATTTCAACTGTCAAAATTAAATTCTAAAAAATATAAAAATAATAAAGAAATAAAAATTAGGGGAAGGGGGGTTCAATATGAAATTATTGATATAAATATTTTTTAAAATAAAAAACCCAAAAAAAAATATAACAAACAAAGATTACAATAGAAGAAGACTCCTTCTCTTGCAGGTACATAGTGAGGTTATCATTTTTATTTAAAATTTATACCTAATTATTTTATTCAATACAAGGATTAAGACAAAGCACATAAAACCCACATATTTTATTGGTATTACACTACATTTATCTCTTTTCTTGTAGGTTTAAGCTCACAAACATAAATACCTATTCCAACCACTTTTTTAAATTAATTTGATATTAATGAGAAATAAAATGGGTGAAACTAGAGGGAGAATACAATAGTAGGGAGTAAATGGTGACCACACTCCGTAATCATTATAATAAAATATAAAATATTATTATAATACATGATAAATTAATAAATCAAAAAAATATCAATATTACGCCAGTTCGCCACTTGAACAAAATTGAGGGTTCCTTTACCAGAAACATTAGGATTAAAGAAGTTTGATTGGGGAACACCAAATAAAAAACAATAAAAAATAATGGAAGAGGATAAGAGTAAAACTAAAATGTTATCATAAATAAAAACTATTATATTAGTTATATTCCATGTTATCCACTTGAAAATGTATATCTATTGTAATGGATGAGGGGGTACATATTTATACGGAGTAGTGTGGATAGATTTCCTTATAAATCTTACCTACCAATGTTTTACCATGATTAACACATTAAATAAATTATTTTGGAAGAGTTTCCTTATATAATTCTCTCCAACTTTTTGTTTCATATTCAACCAAAAAACATTGCATCAATTAGATTTGTATTAATCGATTTATTTTAGATTATCTTCAGAAAAATATTCAATCCTGGTGACTATTCGAATTCCAATTCTCTGATTCCCCTTGAATGTATGAAATTCATGAAGGAAAAATTTCACTTTTCCATAGTTAATTAAGTTATTCCCTAAAATATTCTCTATATGTATGTTATGAATAACCTCAATTGGGTCAATACTTTATGGGATATGAGTCTTTCTTTAAAACTCTTCCATTATGTTGCCATATTTTAAGGCCAAGATTGAGCGATGGATTTAAACATCAAAATTTTGGATTGAGATTCGGAACAAGATGAATGAAATAAAACCAAAAATTTATAAAATAATAAAAATTTAAATTTTTAATCATTATATTTAATTTTAAAATAAAAAAACTAAATTAAAAAAATATAAAATCCCAAATATTCCATTTTAGTAATTAAGCTCATGTTACTACTGAAACAAAAAAATGTGACTATTACAAAAATAAAAGAAAACTAAGGTGGGATTAAATAAATATTATTTTAGTATAAAATATGTGAATATGTGAGTCTAATTAGTGTTTTCATATGAATAGATAAAAATCTATTGTATTTTACAAAATGGTAACATTTGTTACTTTATAAGTATATAAGAAAGGCCAAAAATTGTAAAGAAACATTTAATTGACCAAAGGAATAATGTTATTCAATTTAAATATATTGATTCAAATTTATAAAAACCTATTCTAAACCATAAAAATAATTTGATATTTTTAATTCTAATAAAAACATTTTTCTTGATTTTTTATTTAAATAAATATTATTTGAGTAAAATTCACTTTCAGTTTTTTTAATCCATGTAATATGTATTAATTTTATAATTAACCAATTAGTAAATTCAAAATTAAAAACACTGATAATTTTATCCTACACCTAAATTTCAATTGTAAAACCCCAATTTTCCAAATAAAACTATGTTTACACATTATGTGAATTTATATTAAAAGGAACATTTCATATCAATAGAAATTGTTCAACCCAAACTTTTATAAATGAAATTATCCTTTTAATGAATACATGGATTTTTAAGTAATGTAGTTATAGAAAAAAATACACACTAATTTGGTTACTTTAAACAATTATAGATCATTGGATTTAAAATACCACAAATCATCATAAAAATTGATAATATACCCATGATAAAGTGTTTGTTAAGATCAATATATTTATTAAGGGATATGATAATGTTTAATTGACATAGAAAAAGTGATGGCCTATCCAGATATGATATCACCATCTAAAGCCCATTTGGCAGAGCTTATAGTGAATATTGAATCATTGAGAATTTACCTTGGTCAAGAACAAGATGATATAAAATTAATGAAACATGAGTGAATGCATTTATGGGATAAGTTCATGCTTATCAATATCACATCTCAAATAATGTTCACTGAACCACCCCAAGAATGTGTCACTAATGCACACCTTATCATTAGGGCGTACGCTGGTGTATATCTAAACCCTACTAATATGAATTTTAATGTTTTATTTTAAAAAAATAATTATTATGTTTTTCCCTTTTTTTATTACATTATTAATTATTAATGGGTTTGATAAACATAATATTTTTATATCATGAAATAAAAAGCGTATTTTTGGTAAATATATGTATGTTCAATTACAGCACATATTTCAATAAATTATTGAATTTTTTAAATAAGTTTTATTATAATAAAATATTATTATTAAATATTATAAATTTAAATATAAAATATATTTTAATTTAATGATCTTCAATGTAATTTTTAAAGGGTTCATAAAGTGGTTTGTGTTAAAAAACTAGTATTTTCTTATAAATATGTATTTATATATGAAACAAAAAATTATTGTATTTATAAAACTATATTGGTAAAATAAATATCATTTTTTGAATAAATTTTTTAAATTATCCAATATTTCATTTTTCATAATTTTATGAGACAGTCAATATTTTGGGTAAAAAATAAATACAGTATAAGCATACAGTATGTATAGTTACATAATAAAATCCCAAATGGGATTTAATAAATAATATAAAATGAATATATGAAAAATTATTGATTTCATATTTAAAATAATATATTTTTTATGTTATTTTTTCAAATTTATATACCTCAAATTAATCCTTCAAAAACTATGTTATATTTTATGCTTTTAAACCCAGTTATTTGTGAATGTGAATCAATTCCACATCACTAGTTGTATTGCATTAATTATTATGGATCATAGTATTATAAAACATTTAAAACCACTAATATCTAGAAGAAAACATTAGAAATATCATTGTTTTTTTTGTTTTGATTATTTTATTATAAACATTCTGAAATTTATGTTTAGAAATTAATAAACAATTTTACTCTCTTTTTGTACAAAAAACTCAAAAAATACCACTACCCTTTACTAAAAAACCTTTTATAAATAATTCAATCTATCTATACCTCTCTAAATCCCACCCAAGTTATTCCCAAGGTCTTAAAATTCACCTTCTAATCTTTATAGGCACACCCATAATGCAAGGGACCACTCTATCTTCTTTTCCATTCAAGCACCTTCCATGAATTTATCATTTTGACTATCAAATCTATTATTCTTTTATTATGTTTATAAATATCCCATTTATATCCAATTTATGTTTTATGAACGATATCTTAATTTTCTATTATCATTATACCCTTTACCTAAGCCTTTATTATGCCTAAGTAGTGGATAATCTCCTCTTCCTCTTTTTTCAACAATATTATTTGTATTATTACTCTTTTCCAATATTCTATATTATAATATGATTTTAATCAAAAAAAATTATTTTCCTTATGATGTCAATGAAATGAAATACCACCTTTTACTCTCATTGAAACCTTCCAAGAATCTTTATGTACATGTGTTATTCTGCCAAAATTATCCTACTATTTTTCATATCAAAAATTTTTATTGATCATACCCATTCCCATTTCTACATAAGTGTATTAAACTATAAGTACATATCTCTAACTTATTATGTAATTACAATTATTTAACCAACACTCTTTAATCATAGGATTAAATTTATTAATGATATTTTAATTTTGTACGATATTTGTGGAACACAAATTTATAAACATGATATGATTATGATGGGTGGGCCAAGAATTATATATCCCTCCAATACATTAGTTAATCATTTTATATCATGATATACCATGTATAGTTCATGATATTTTATTATAATCACACAATTTTATGATTACTCAGTTGTTATCCTTGACTTATGTTTATGATGTCATGTTTTGTGTTGTTCCAATATTCCTATATTGCCATGATTCCATCATCTCATATCAATATTAAATGTTCATTTTTATGATTATCACTCATTTTATATCACCTTTATAATTCACCTGAATCACATTTATTAACTTTATCATGTTATTCTTTGATTATTCTGCTACTAGGGTTTATGTCTCACCCCTTTATTATGTACATTCCCATGTTCTCCAGTGTAATTCTAGAAATATGGTGAAATTTTAAAAGCATGTTAAGGAGTTTTAAATGATGTAATTATGTAAATTTTTTAATTTAGTGTCCTATTAC
The DNA here is from genome assembly GCA_963277665.1 of Viscum album. Classification (NCBI taxonomy): domain Eukaryota; kingdom Viridiplantae; phylum Streptophyta; class Magnoliopsida; order Santalales; family Viscaceae; genus Viscum; species Viscum album. The sequence goes on along the minus strand of OY728159.1, from coordinate 412,729,886 downwards.
TCGAATTTAACAAATAATATAGTCCTTCTAATCTTATAGTATTATGTTATGTATGTTAAAATGTAATAAATAATGAAATAATGTATATAAAATACATGGTTTGTCTTAATTTGTATATAAGGAAATGTCAAGTTATATTTTGGGGTTAGGATTAGAAAACTATTTGTGATGTACTTAGGGATAAAAAAACATAATAGACCTCCCTTAATATTTTTAAATTATATACTATGTGCTTTCCTTTCAAAAAAATTCATTTCTACATAGTACAAGTTATTATAGAAGTGACATAGTTTAGCCTAAGGGTAATTACCTAGAATATGGGGCATTGGGTATTAACTCGATTTTCACCGAGTTCATGAAAATGTGGCCTTGAATTAAAACTGGTTTCATACTCATATAGAATATTATTTATTAAATAAACAAGATCTTTTCTAACCATTGTGATGGGGACAAAAATTCCTATGAAATTTTATTTTAGGAAATATCCCACAAATAACATAGATTGAAACTTATAAATTAAAGAGTTAAGAAATATTTACCCTTTATAATTAATAATTTCAATGTTAATAGTTTCCCTTTAACATGTTCAATATTTTACAAAATTTAATCCTTAAATTTTTTCTTTATTTTATTCAATGTCACGAAATTGAAGGAACTAAGTCAACATATAATCTTATGGACTGTGATGACTGCTCAAATGAGATTCCCAACATAATACAAAAAGGAGTTGAGAAATTCATGATAATACTTACTCAATAAACACTTTATTTTTATTAATAGATATGTGAATCAAGGGGAAAACCGCATCACCCTACTAAATATAAATTTTCAATTGATACGTTCATGTGATAAAGGGATCTAAATTTTAGTAGATATTTTGATCCCTAAATCATTGAACTATGGATTAACTCCATTAAAAATATCTTCTCCATATTTCAATCCTCTGAGTATGAGAATTCCATGATAAATATTTATCATAAAGAGGGACAATATGATCAATATTCTACACTGCCAAAAAAATAAAGATTAGTGAAGAGATCTAAGCAATGTAGTGGAAGTAAATCTTGAAATTTATTTTGATAAAAATTTTCCTCATATTATTTGACGTAAAATTTTTATGGATATACTTATCTTAATAAAAACATATAATGAATGAATCATGTTTTTTGAGGAAACATCACAAGACTTGAATGATTTTCTTTTTTATTTTTCATTTACTCTAAAAGTAATACTGATCACTTATTTTGTTGGACAATTCTGATCCAATGAAAATATTTGTAGATTTGAGACTTTGATAGATTTGAATATATTATCTAATGTTCCATCAATGTTTAAATATATATTAGTGAATCTTAAGGGTCTCATGCGTAATCATATAGCAATCTGGGATTGGATTTTTATTTTGGGGGAGTTATAGATAAAAATCATTGTGTAATGAAATTAAATCATCCCACTTGTTAAAATTTATGGAATAAGAATACTTGAAATTTATCGAAAAGGAAAAAAGAAATTGATTTTCTGTAGAATGGTATGAATCCTAGTAAGAAATTTCTAATTAGTGAAATCCAACAATGTGATTATACAATGTAATTCTCCAGTCACCCCTTAGCCTACTGTCCAATGTTTCATCTATTAGGAACAAGTTCACTATGTGAATCCATGCCCTAAGCCAAGGGATTTCGATAATAATAGATAAAAACAACCTATATGGAATAGATGGAAAGGGAGGTCTTATTATATCACAAGTACTATGGTGTATCTTGATAATGATGTGGTGATATGTTTTGTATTTATTACATTATGGATAGAGTGATTACTATTTTATTATTCATCCATGCAATCATTTATATCAAAAATGTCTAGTGGAACAGTTCTAACACCACCTCAAAACCAGGAATTCATGTTATCAATGAAGATGAAAAATGGGTCAGTTATTATATCCTAGTAATATAACTAATTCCCTATCAAAATTTGTATAATTAATATCCTAGTGAACCTTGTGATACTCTTCTTAGAAGAACTAGATGTTATTCTATGTATGGATTAGATATCCTTATATAGAGCCATAAAAAATTCCAATAGAATTAAATCAACCTCTATATTTATAATCTATTAGATTCTATACAGATAAACGGATAATTATTAATATCCTTTTGAATCATCATCTTAGGAATGTATATTATTTTCTTCTGAGAAATATTATCTATCTCAAATGATGGAGATACAGGAAAAGACCATCTGTGATGACATTCCCATTATAATGTAATTTTTTATGTATTTTCTGAAGAATTATTTGGTCTTAGTCTATGTTCTAAGGTTGAATTCTTAGTAAAACATATAACTGTAGCACTTATAAAATTTAGTAATCGAAATATAATATCCAGGGTTGACCATAACTAGTCTAAAAAGAAAATATAGGAGAATATTTATAGATGTTTAATATTCCCAAGTCATTCACAATGGAGTACAATAGTTCATTGTTTCAAGATTAAGGATTGGTAAATCATCTGTGTATGGATGACTTGTTCAATCATTTACATTTATCATTATACTTATCCAAGGTGGATAATATTCATGATATTATCAAGTAAAGGTGAAGAATGAGGATAAACCCAATATTTCTTTTCATTCATGGTATGGGATCTATGAATTCATAGTGATTCAATTTGGACTCACTATTTCTTTATATATCTTCATGAACATAAGTAATATAGTCCTTATAGATTAACTAAACACATTTTATGGAAGTCATTGTAGAAAATATTATTATATTATCTAATTTAAAGGAGGAATATTATGTTCATTTGAATATTGTACTAAAGACCATATGAAAGTAAATTGTTTATCCAAAGTATAGTAAATGTGGGTTTTGGTTGGTTTATGTTACAATAATAGGGAATGTTATCAAAAGGAAAGGTATATTTTTGAATCCTTAAATAAGGTAATTGAAGGATTGCCAAGACCAACATATATGGAAGAAATCCCAAGTTTCTATGTATTATAATGGTAATATCTTTTATTTGTCAGAAACATCCCATGATTTTCAATCCCACTAAACAAGATAACATAAATAGATGTGATGATTTTATGGACTGACGAATGTAAGTAGATATTTAAAGACTCAAATAAGAGGCTAATCATTATACCTGTTCTCACACAAACCACGAGTGGGTGAGGATTTGTGATCTATAGTGACACACCCAAACAGTCTCGGGATTTATAATCATAAACGATTACAAGGATATAGATTAAACCACTCACCAATTAAATATCCATGAGTAGAAACGTCCAATGCATGATCGGGAATTTTTTGTTGTGATCATCATATTAAAGATTTGAAAACATTATCTCTAATGGGGCATGTGAAAAATATATTCAAATCATAAAAGTAACAATTATATATTCACAATAAAGAAATAAACATTCACCAAAATATATTGTTAGAGTTGGTCAAGGATTATGATTTTTCAGTCCATTACCATCTTGTGAAGGGAAAAAAATTGGAAAATTATATGATTAGAAATGATCCTGGATCCCTATCCAAGATGAGGATTTAAAGGGATCCAATAATCTTGGGAATGAAATTAATAAACATGGGAATAAAAAATTTATATTCATATTGATCATCTCAAATAACTATTCATCCATGCATTCTTGATAGGATCAAGGATGCCCAAAAATATTATGGGGCGCAATAGAAAATGATAGTGAATACTCCATTGTTCCAATTTTATAAAGATGGAGTTATAAAATTTGGAACCCTTATATGTTTTCCATCAAAAAAAGATTTAAAGAGGGGACTTTTAGATGATGTTCAGAGCTCAGCCTTCTCTATTCATCTAGAAACCAATAATATATATAAATACTTATAGAAAAACATCTGGGGTGATAACATGAAGAGTGATATTGAATAATTTTTATGTCTATTCTTGGTATTATAATAAGCCAATTTTGAATGAAAAAAATAATAAGGGTATGATGAGACCATTGCTCATACCAATATATAAATTGGAAAACATAACCATAGACTTCATTGGAGGATTCCCAAGTTAATCTAAAGAAAATAACTCTTTATGGGTGGCAATTGATCACCTTTAAAATTCATCACATTTCATTGCTATCATGGAATATTATCTCTTGACTAACTCACCATGATATATATATGAGAAGTGGTAAGACTAAATGGAGTGATACTCTCCATTGTATCTGATCGAGATCTGTGGATTACCTCAGAGTTCTAGATAAGTCTTCAGTAAGTGTTGGGTATAGATTTGGGTTTCAGTATTACTGTTCACTCTCAAATAGATTTCCAAACTGGATGAACAATTCAAAACCATGAGGATATGTTGATATCATTTTCAATGGATTTAGAAGGATTTTGTGGTCAACACTTTCCCCTAGTGGAGTTCTCTTATAGAAATATTTTCTATTATAGCATTCAAAGGGAACATTATTGATCTTTATATGGTAATAAGTGACACTTGAATATACTAGGATTATGTTTTGGGGAATAAGCTGATTTGACTTGGTCTTACCCAAGAGATGATAGAGAAGGTTCACAAATTTATACATCATATAAAATAAATGAAAATTAAACATAATAACAATGTGGACAGTAATCAATGAGAAATTCATTTTGATGTATGAGATAAGGTGTCCCTTAATTAATCATCGTCGATGAAATTCATGATTTTCTGGATGAACAGAAATCATAGTTCTAGATACATCAACCCATTTGAGATCCTTGATAGAATCTGAGATATGGCCTATCGAATATCACTCCCACCTTACCAACCTCAACTAGATGATTTGTTCAATGTATCCATCTTAAGGAACTGCATATCATACCCCTGACATGTACAAAACACATTGTTAGTTATATTAGAGAATTATCACTCATTTGAGGAGTAGCTAGTAAATATCCTAGATTAGAGAGATAAAGTTATACAAAATAACACAACTCGCCTGGTCAATTTATTATGGTGGAACCACTAGTTTGAGAAAGAAACATTATATAAGGAAGAGTTAATGAAAGATAAGTACACTCATGTATTTTTGTGTATAAAATGTAATTTTGAGAGGAAAATTTTGGAATGGTGGAGGAACATAACTACACAGAATTTTAAAAATGAAACTGAATTTTGAATGGATAAATTACTTTTAATGTAATGCAGTTATAGAAAAAACATTCACTACTTTGGTTATTTTAGACCATTATAGCCAATTAGATTTAAAATACTATTAATCATCATAATCATTGATAATATAGTTTTTGTACAGTGATGGTTAAGATTAGTATATATATATATATATATATTAAGGGTTATGATAAAGTATAATTGACTAAGAATGAAGAGGTTATGGCCTCAATTAGTAGGAGAGTTCCCAATAAATCAAATTTATCAGAGCTTCTAAATAAGATATTATTATTTTAATTTACCATGAAAAATTCCATGTAAGAACACAATTTTTTCTATGAAAATCTATAGAATATTTCTAGAGTTCTTCCAGAGCAGCGCCTTCAGGCAGCATGCGATTCTGAGCCCCGGTGTGGCTGGAATTAAATATTCAGTGTGTTGACACTGTGAATGCAAAATAAATGGGAAAACTCCTAAACGGTGATCCGGATCAGATATCCGAGTGTACGGATGGGTCTAGAATGGGGTGTCTACCCTAAAAACGACATAAATCATATAGGCGCTGGAAGATTAGACCCCTCGCTCAGTTTCAGAACATGGAACAAATAAATTAAATAATTAATTAATTCGTTTAATGGTGAAACTCAAGTATCTCTTAAATGGTGACTCAGATTGGAAAACTGAGGGCACCTTTGATTTAGGAGCATTTCGTTTACCCTAAGAGGGGTGTAAGCTTCGCGGGAGCGTCCCGTTTGTGAAAAATGGCCCCAGGGGCGTTTTGGTAAGTTTGAAGCCTCGGACGTTCAGTTTTATAACATTTGAATGGGGTCTTGGATTAAAATTCCAAGACTGCCATTGTGCTCTGGGGGTGGTGTTTACCCTAGGGGTGGCTTAACCTTGACCCCATCGAGTGTTTCGGAGGTGGGTCCTTTCGTGGGTAATTAATAAAAATGAATTAAATTAATTATTATTTTCTACATAAGCCAAACCCTCACCTATCCCTCATTTCCACCCCTGGTGAAACCCCTCTTCTCTCTCTCCTCCTCCATTTCGGCGAGACAGCTCCAGCGAGGTGCGACTCTAACGGATTACGGCAAATCTTCGGGCGAAGCCCATCGAGGTAGGATTTGTCGTTTTCATTTTCATTTCCCGCATCTAAGTTGAGCTCAAATTTTTGTATCGAAACTCTATCGAATTTTCGAACAAAGCCTATGAATGCGTAGTAGATTTTATTCCCTTTCCAACACTTGTCTCATATTTGAAATCTGAGTTCTGAGGTTCCTGCAGCGGTTCACCGAATGTTGCGGAAATTGGGGGGTTTTCGATAGTTTTTCGGCAACCCAGGGTGGTCTGGCGAGGTTCCAAGGTGGCGCGGTGGTGGGACGAGGCAATGCGGAGGCTTATAAATGCGCGCGAGCAGCGGTGTCAGCGGAGGTCAGTGGTGGCGACTCACCAGCGGCAGATGGTGGAGGTGTCGGGCGAGCAGGGGCCAAGCTCCAGCGGGGGTCTTCAGCGAGCGTGGGGCACGAGGTGCAGAAGAACCGAGGTCTTCGTGACCCCGGTCGGCGGACAGGACCTGCACCACGCGAGTCCATGCGGAAACCGGACCGGCCAAGCCAGTCTGGGTGGTTTGGGGTGGTCCGCGCGGTGAGCCGCGCTACGCCGGTCCAGGGTGAGGGTGGTCCGGCCGAACAGGCCTGGCCCACCAGTTTCTGTCCCTAAATACTAAAACGCTCCTAAAATGTAGCCCGGGTGTTGGATTCACATTCCGTCTGCGGAAATGTGTCCCTTAAATTGAGACAGAAATTTTGAGATGGCTTTAGGGAAATTTTAGTTCCCGAATCGAGGGGCTTGGAGGCACGTAACGTCTTAAGTGAATTGACTTTTTCTTTGGGGGATCTTGTTTTAGACGGCGCGGATGGGTCTGATGTCCGTTTTGAGTGCCGTCAGTGGCATTGGGACCCTGGCACTGAGGTGGAGCATTCCATAGTGGATTCAGGAATTGAGGCCGAAGTTGAGGCATGGGCCCCATGACCCGTCTTTTGAGCTACCTGCAATGTTTCACGACTTTTACATCGGGCGTCCGTTCGGGGGCGTGCGAGCAGTCGATTTTGGATGTTTTTCGGAGGGGATTGCAATGGAGTAATCTTCCCACTCTAATTATTTAGGATGGTGTGGGTCCCACAAGGGCCGTCTGAGTGTCGGTGGTGACTTTCCATATTTATCATCGGGCGACCGTTTTGGACAAGTGAATAGTCCATCTTGTGTTCCTTTTCGAGAGGATCGTAACTGTGTGATCCGTTCATTGTGTTTCGAGACCGGGATGCAGGTCCCACGAAGCACTGCTCATGTGTGGTGTTCCGGAATGCACCTTTTTCTCCGGATATCCATTTCACTCGTGTGAGTAGTGCGTTTGATGTGTTTTCCCAAGGGGATCGCATTGGTGCGATGCGCCCGACTGTTTTCAAGGCTGAGGGTCAGGATCACGGGACGTAGTTCAGGCGTGGGGCGGTGTTGGAAACCTATCTATCGGATATCAGTTCGAGGTATGTTAGTAGTCTATCTCACATGTTTTTTCAGGAGTATTACAAAAGTACGATCCGTTTTGTTTAGCGGAGCCATTTACGCGATCTTATTAAATGTGGAAATGTGTAGTTGCCCCAAGGGCGGTTCTCCTACTGTGTTTGTAGAGGACCCTTGGCGTGTGATCGTGTGCACTCCCGTGTGAGTGAAGTAATGCTTGAATAGATGTGGTTGGTCGTGCCCTAATCATTGAGGTGGCACGTTGGAGATGTTATGTCATGCCTTTGCGTTGATGATGGGTGTCGGGTGCATGATATCCCTTGGGCTGAAAGTGAGGTATACTCTGGGAGTATATGGGGGCTCTTGGAGGTACGTGTGGTTTGTACCTGGGACGTTCGTGCGCTTGGTTGGGGTTAAATTGGGGCCACACGTCGTGTGGGCCCTAGGTACGTGCCGAGATCTGCTTTGCATACTTTGACCACTCGCGACGTAGAGGGTCCCTCTGTGCACGTTTGTTTGACCAGCAGGGTGGAGTTTTTCCCCTGGTTTTGTGCTCATTTTTTTGACCAGTAGGGTTGAGTGGTCTCCCCCTAGTTTCGTTCTCGATGGATCGACTGGTGGCGGTGCTAGTGACACCTAGTGATGGAACAGGCGCTGAACCCCTTTTGGGTGAGTTGTTCTGGAGTTGGGTGGTTGCACGGTACCCACTCAGTGCTCAGTTGTCTAGTGTTGTACCATCCAGTAGGGATGGCTAGAGTAGTTCTGGGTATACCCTCCTGTAGGGCTGGGTAGTTGGTTGCTCATTGACTTCTCAGGGTTTACCCTGTAGCAGAGACTAGGCAATGGGTCACCCGATGACCCTTTAGAGTCTACATTCAAGCAAGGCTGGGAAGTGGGTCACTCGTCATCTTGATTCAGGTCTACCCTCCAACAGGGCTGGGCAGTGGGTCGCCTGTCGACTTGTTTCATGTTTACCCTCTAGCAGGGCTGGGCAGTGGGTCACCTGTCAACTTCTCCAAGGGTCTACCCTCCAGTAGAGATTGGGTAGTGGGTCACACAACGACCTCTTTGGGGATACCCTCTATCAGGGCTGGGCAGTGGGTCGCCCATCGTCTTGTTCCAGGTCTACCCTCCAGCAAGGCTAAGAAGTGGGTTGCCTGTCGACTTATTCTAGGTTTACCCTCCAGCAGGGCTGTGCACTGGGTCTCCTGATGATGTATTAGGGTTTACCCTCTAGCAGGGCTGGGTAGTGGGTCACCCTATATCATATTATGAATTACACTCCAGCAGGGCTGGGTAGTGGGACACCCATTGGTATTCCAGACTTAGTCCTTTCTACTAGGCTTGTATGTGGCTTTCCTCCATGATTACTGGAGCGAGACCCTTGGTTGTGCGGGTTAGTGATGGAATGACCTTGACTTTGAGGAGACCTCATGACTGTGAGGCAGTGACGAGGCATGGTTTGACTTAACCCGAAACTCTCAAGTACGAGGGCTGATTTCCCCCACCGAGACGCGTCCTTGTGACGCGACCTAAAACCGTGCTGGCGAGTCAGTACCGCCCAAAGAGTTGTAAAATTTTAAAATCATGATAAGGAGTTTTAAATAATTATGTTGTATCACTTTCAAATGTTATTTTACAATATATCTAATTTTCCCATGATACTAGTCCTTTTGATCTTTTGGTATTTTATTATGTGTTTGTCGATATAATAGATCTTGAGATAAAGTGTACAAAATACATGGGTTATCCTAGACATTTTATTTGATAAAATTATATTAAAATATGAAATATTATGTTTAATTTTTTTTAAAAAGGTACATTTTAATTTAGTTCATTTAAATTAATTAATATATTTTGAATTTAATTACTATGGTGAAAGTTAAAATTGTAAAAATTTATTTACAGATTTAAAATAACCAAAATCATGTCAATACATGTTTCCCAACGGATATTTTAGTTTTTATAGACCAAAAATCACCTCACCTTTCAATATTTCCCCATTTTTCCCTTTTACCCCTAAAGACTAACATTAAATTGATTAAAATAAATACTCACCCATGCCATCATAAAAATATATAGATCAATGATTATTTTCAATATGATACTACTATTTTACAATGTTGAAAATCACCATTAATATTGAATATATTTAAATAAAAAATTATTGTTACATTATTCTGGAATACTAGGAGTGAAAAAATAGACTCATCATCAATACAATATAAAATATTACGGAAAATTTTAATGGAATGAATAATGTTATTGACTATTGAGTTTTTAATTTCAGGTATAAACTAAATTTGAAAGAGAATTCACAAGAAAATTAGTCTATGTAGTAAAATAGAAAGTGATAGACAACTAAAATATATTATTGTTATTTTAATAATCAATATTATAAAATGAAAAATGATAAATTTTAATAGATAATGATAAAAATTCGGTCACTAATTTCATTATAAATTATGATTTCTATAGTTATAGAATTTTATCAATAATTGAGAGTCACTTGAAGTTGTATAGTGAACCAATTCCATTTTCACCATGTACTAAATATTTAACTTAAAAATATTATAAAAACACTATCTGTAGATGAAATAATGTTTAATAATAATAATAAATAATAATGAATGTTGAAATATCACAATAAAAATTTTTAATGGAAAAATAGTAATGAGTAACGAAATCTAAAAATTGATATTTTGAATGGAAAATTAGAGATAATTAAGTATCATGAAAAGATAAAGAAAATTATGTTAACATAATACTATGTTAGAAATATAGTTGGGTTTCTTAATAAAATCCTTTTTTATAGGACTTTTTTATTATTAACAGAATCCCCTAATGGATAGAATAGATATTTAAAGCCAAGAAAATATACTAGAATATAATTATTTTTGTTATTTAACAGAAATAATTGGGGAATCCTATAGACTATATATTATCCATAGGAGGTCCAAATCACAAATAACTCAATATCTCTATAGGATGACATAAAAATTCCTCATATTATAGAGTTGTGTTGAAACCAAACTAAGTCAACTTGAAATTATGCAATGGATAAGTAATACATATTCCAAACTAAAAATATGGGTAAGAAACGTTTTCAAATAATGATTTATTAAATGTTTTATCTACACCATTAAAGGTGGTGTTAATGATTTTGGATTTTAGGATTCATACCTATGCACTGACAATGTGTGTGCTATTCAAAGATGGGGTTATACAATACTATGATAGGAAATCATGGGAAAAGATGGATTAGTATGCCATGTTCTTGGAATTTTGATCCAAAAAATAAGGATTGGGCCATGATTTTTTTGAATGCATGATTTTTTCTCCACATTCCAATTTAATCTAAATTTCAATACTAAATAATCTAATTGAAGGCAGGAATCATAATTTTTTCATTCATAAATACTTGATACATTTCTTCAGTTTTGTGGAGTAGCAGTGATTTACTTTTCTTCTTCACTTAGTGTTCCTAGTTCTATCTATAATAGATGAAATTATAATGATTTCATTCATTTTTCCACTACTAAATATTAAATTAGTGGTAAAATTGTTGTTTCTAATTACCTTCAATTGATGCTGAAGGGGAAAATATGTAATTAATTTTCTTGGTATTTAAATTTTCATATTCTTGTTTGGATTTGTTTATTTTTGATTCATGGCATTTAAAATAAGGTGACATATGAATGGTATGTTTTATACATTTTCTAGAATACATAAAACACATAAACATGTAATGTGATACAAGGAATAAATCATAGAGAACATAAAAATTGGCATAGAGAATGATGTCAAAACATATTAAAGCCTAAAACATGTCTATAAAAAATATAAATGGATTAGATAGAACATATTTGGGGGAAAACCCATGCTAGGGGCCCCTTGAAAAAATAGGGTAAACTAGATAAATTGTTTAAATTGGGTAAACTGTGCAGTGTTTATGTAATTCATATAACAAACATATAATATATAGAGAAAAAAATGTTCAAATAAGGTTTAGGTAAAGTAGGTCGCCTAATACACTAATTACCATAAATAAAAATTCAAAAAAAAAGAATTTTAAAATAAAAGAAACAATCACAATTTTGTATTAAAATTATATTACACTGGAAAACGCTTTTCATATTTTTCATTATTCTTGTTTACATATCCCTTTGTTAGAGGTGATGTTATGTGTCTTGGTTTTTTGTAGAAACATATTCTCGAGGAATTAGAATATTTGGTTTCACTGCATCCTCAACATCAAAAATCCCACAATATGATTTTATAGATAGATAATAAAGTTAAAAATAAATAGTATAAAATAAATGTGAAAACTAAAATCATAGACTTAGAAATATAAATATTAACAATAAAATATTGAGAATTTGAAATGAATTATATTTTTTAAAAATATAAAATATAAAAACCACTAGAAATTTTATTTCTTTTATTTTTAATGGTGTTGTGAAAAAAAAATTGATCAAGATAACATATATATACCTGAGTGGATGAAATATATGTGGTTGATGTAAAAAAATCAGCATCATTGTTTTAACATAATCGAAAATATGCACCACTCTAATGCTTTTATGAGTTTAGGATAAAAAGAATATTTCAATACGGTGTTGTTTATTTTGAAATAAATAAAATTTGATTAATTGAAAATAATTGTACCTAGTTATGTTTAACGCTGCTAATGACTAATGAAGTTCCAATATTATGATAATCATATATAATAAGGATAAAAATAGTAATTTTTTATTAATTTTTAAAAGTTATTTACATTTTTTTAATCATTAGTACCTAATGGTCTTCTATGCAGTTATTACTAATGTAATTTTCATTTTTATTGATAAAAAACATTGTTTAGGTGTTTTATAATGAAGAATGGTGATAGTTTTGAATATTTTAAATTGATACATCAATTGATAACATCAAGTTATTTTTATGAAAATGTTTAACTATAGAGGAAAACTAAACTCAACATGGCCTTAATTACAAAATTAATAAAAAAAATGTTTAAATAAACTACAAATATATTAACATGATATAAACAATTGTATAGTTAAACCTTTACATATAATCTATCTAAAGTGAAATCTTGAAAATTATAAATAAATATATATATATATATATATATATATATATTGGAGTTTATAATAGGTGAAAAATGGAAGAAGATATGGCAGAATTTTTTACCAACCATGATATGTCAGAATGGAAGATGTGTACAATGCATTGTGTCCAAAAATGGGAAAATTTTATGATAATGACCTAAAAATATCACAAAATTCCAATAATAAAATGTTTGAACTGTAATAAAATAAATAAAACCTCAAATCATAATTAATGTTGATTAAATTTCATTAGTAAACTATATAAAATATGATATATAGTCTATATTGTGAGTGTGGAATCCCCACGATGCCCACAAGATCCACCATTTCTAAAACATAAATTATTTCCAGAATAAAATGATAAATTAAAAACTCCTAAACGAATGATTCACTACAAAAACATTAAAATTAAACCATTATTGAATATTTTATCCTACCATATTTAGACTTGTGTTTTTTGAAGATTAGATTGAATATATTAAGTTATAAATCCTAATATCCTACAAGGATTCATTCCGTACATACTAAATCCAAACCTGAAACTTTCCATATCAACCTACTGTGGTGATCATATAAAATATGGAAACACATATGCATAAAAAATCTAGAAATTGTTTTCTATATGAAATATATAAAAACACTTATGTATGAGAAACTGAGAAACACTTTTTCATAAGAAATCATGAAATAACTATGTTTGAGTAATCTGTAAATAATTACATATAAAAACATGGAGAAACGTATGAATAAGAAATATGCAAGAGATTTTGTAAATGTAAGGACCAAATGAATGATGGAGAACCAAACTAATTCCTCCAATAAATACATTGAGATGATATGTAGAATCATCTAGTGATGTCATTGGTGATAGAGTAGTATCCAAGACATTTGGTTCTCTCATTCCTCCTTCGTATGTCACAATCACATATATAAATTGTAACAACCTGATCATTTATAAACAAAAATACCTTTATTTTAATTTCGTATGGATATATAAAACACATGGACTATTTTTATTATTATTATTGTATTTAAATGACCATTATGTGTCATTACCATTTGTAATATATCCATTGAATAAAGATCTAGAAAATAATATAAATAAAAAGGTTATAAAAACTCTTTTTGACATAGAAAAAAGATATGATAGACTCATCTAGTAGACTTCAGCCATATGAAGCTCATTTTTTAGTGTTTGAAAAGGAGATAGCATCATTGGGCTTTGGTCATGACCAATCTAAAGTCGAGCTTCAACATGTTAAGATTGAAAAAAAATATTCTATTTTAAAAGTTCAATTTAATAGAGATTACCACCTTAGTGATGTTATCTAAGCCACACCAAGAGTCGGTCAACATCGCACACCATACACATAGGTCTTATTCAAGTATTATAATGGGTTATATATCATGGTATTAGTTATGTATTGTGTAATTTCGTTTGATAAAAAAATCTTACTCCATAAATTTATTTATGGTAATAGTCTTTCTTAAAAATATTTAATTTGATAAATTGTTTTTTCGGTTAAAAATGGTACTCATGAGAAATATATGATTTTTTATTTTTTGATTAATAATAATAAATATATTCCTATAAATTATTATTATATCAGTTCTTTATCTGTAAATGATTAGGTAATCAGTTTGATAAGAGTTATATTTTTATACGGTAAAATGGAATGTTTATTTTATTGTAATTTATTTTAAGGAATGTTTAATTCTTTAAATAATTTATATGTTAATAAATTATTATTATAAAAATAATTTTATTAATAATAATTTAGTGTAAAACATTTATAAAGTCAAATGTAATTATTATTACGGTATACATTCTGTTTTTTCAAAACCTGTCAAATTTTTAATAAATGTCGATTATAATTTTAAAAGTGAAAATTTATATATATATATATATAATTATTTAAATAAGATGAATATTATTTTTCAAATCAGGATGTCAAAATTATCCAATGGTTCATTTTTCATAATTTTCTGAGACAGTAGAGTTTTAGGGTAAAAATTAAATAATATATAAATATATAGTGTGGCTTATGACATTATAATGACCTAGTAGTGATGTTATAAATACCATAAAAAGTATATTTTACCAAATATATGTTTTAATTTTAAAATATTATTATATTAGGTTAATTTAACTTATTTTATAATTCCATAGTGATTCTACAAAAATGTATAACATATTTTATGATTTTATGTTCATTTCATTAATAATGTGATTAAACTCCACATACGAAAGTCAATTAATTTTATATATTCAGAACATGGCCTTATAAAATAATTTTTTCCACTACAATTTGGAAAAAACCGTGGGATAAACCATGTAATGGATTGTGGTTTTGAATATTTTTTTATATTGATTCGAAAACTAAAGTGTGTGAAATATTATGGAATTCCCCTATCATTCCCCATATAAATCCATCCATGTCCCCACTTCTCTTCACTAAAATAATTTTATCACATCTTTTATATCCCCTCCCCTATCTATAATCTCTTTAAGGCACCCCAATCTCTCAATAATCCCCTCTTCATTCTTTTGAAGTCACACAATCAAGTTAGGGCTTCATTCCTCTCTCATTTTTATCCATGTTTCCATATATTGTTAATCCCTTTTATTTTCAATTAAAAATTATGGTGTATGTTTCTCCACCTCCCACATAATATCTTTATTACATTTTGATGAATATTTACCCCTTTATCTCTCATTAATCCCTCACATGTACACCTGTTTCCATGATGAAATTTTGTACGAGTTATTTCATTCCTCCTCCTTCTTCAAGATTCTTTATTAGGTTACACATTCTAATTAAAATTTCCTCATGTTGGATCATGTATTTATAAGATCCCCTTACTTCCCATTTAATTTATAAATTATTAGATACCACTTTATCTCTCATCAACCCATTTTATGTATCCCCATTTGATGTCGTTATGTTGCTGAAATTGCTCTGCAATTTTCCATGCCAAAATCATCGTGTAGTGAATACCATTACCATTTCTCTATCAAGGGTATTCAACTTTATTAATATATACATATTTATTATGGAAGTTAATATATTTATTAAACATTCATATATCATTGAATAAATGATGATGTTGAATGAATTAATGTTATATGCTCTATGCGGAAGACTTAACCAAGATATTTAATGTTCATGAAGGGTGCACCCTAATAGTGCTCTAATGAACTTGATAATATTTAAGGACATGATATATCATGTTGGGTTAGGGGTTTAACAAATACTTTTATAATAATTTTTTCCATCATGTTGGGAAAAGGGTTTACCTGATACATTTATGTTAATGATATAGTGTTTTAAGTTATTTCCACATTTCAATGTTATGATGATCATGTTATATCATGCCTTTATGTTCATCCTTCTATTATACTCAATTGATATATCTATTTCCTAAAATTTAATTTATTATTCTGGTGGTTCTTTATTTACCCTCATACTATGATTTATATCTCACCCCTTTCTTATGTATGTCCTCAGGTTATCCCATGAATTGCTATGTACGAAGGAATGTTGTGGTCAAGTAAAACGATTTTCAAATTACGATGTTGTATTTTATGTCATAAATTGTCATGTAATATTCATAAACCCCAAAGATACTATACCTCTTAATATTTTGGGTTGTATTAAGTTAACTTTTAAGTCTTAAATCATTTCTAAATATGAAATAAAGAGAAGGGTTGTTATATGCATTGGCTTCACTAACCCCCATCTTTGTGATACAAATATCCTCCCATGATTTTCTATGAGACGAATAAGAATACCTGGTAGTATTATATTGAGATACTGACTACCAATTTATAGTTTATGTTTCAATGTTTAACTTAATATTATTATAAAATTCAGTTTATGATGAATATTTGAATAGATTACTATCTAATAGTAATCTAATAAATTCCGTAATAGAAATTGGTCATAATATACTATAAACTACATGTTGTAAATTTTACAGTGTATATAAGATGAAAATTCATTTTAGATGTAGAAAACGTTAAAATGAGGAGAAAATATATATTTTTCAATTATAATGTTTTATTAGAAATAACAGTCAATCAAAAGTATATGTATATTCTTTTGATCCCTATATATCATTGAATTTCATGCTCATAAAAAAATAAAAAAATTTAATTCTAAAATACATCATTAATATCAGAGATGAGTAAAAATTATATGATAGGCCTGATTCTTTTCAATTACCATTTCCTATTTCACTTGCCCCTATATTTGATAGAATGTGACAAACTCCCAATTTACCTATAAGGATATTATTAACATCCCTTTATTACATCATGAATTGTAGTTGAAAAAAATACCTCATCACATTATAAAACTATAAAAATAAATTTATATAATAGAAAACAATATATTCAAAACATTAAATAAATTCATCTAAAAAACATAAAAAAATTTAAAATAAGTTTGTTGATAGGAAATTGTGAATAAAATCAACAAAATATACCATGGAAACATGAAATTTATATTTGATTCTGAAAAAATGGTTTTTACTAAAAAATCAATCATAACTGCATTGTAATAATTCATATAAAATAAATAATTTAAATCTAGGAAACTTTACAATCCTATATGATGTCATTAAAATCTAATAAATAGTAATTCCCTCAAACTCATCGTGAAATATGGTATATAAAATTACATCATCACATCATCAAGAAAAAACAAATAGACTTATATAATAGAAAAAAACAAAGTAAATATTAAATACAGTAATCTAAAAAATATTCAAAAAAATATAAAATAATAATATTGATATGAAAATGTAAATAAAACCAATAAAATGTACCACATAATAATTAAATTTATAATATGTTTTGAAAAATTTTTGTTCACTAAAAAACATTGCATAGCTTCACTGTTCTCTTTAATAAAAAATAAATAATATCTATTTGACCACCTTTAAAATCTTCGATGAACTCAATAAAAACATATAAATAATACTACATTAAAAATAATTTTCAAACCAAGCCAAATAAAGATTAAATAAAACTAAACCTATTTTTTGAGGTATTATCAAAAAATATTATTTCAATCATGGAATCCAAAAATAAAAATTATTATCATATTAATAACCAAAATTAATTCTTATAAAATATGTATAAATAATATTTCTAAATATTATATATTATAAACAAATATAAGGATAGTAAAGTGATATTAGTGAAATAATTAAATGAAGAATTCAATAAACTAATCATATTTTAGATAACCATTTGAAAACTGAATGGATAAAATAAAATTAGAAAAATATTTTTTATATATGAATTACTCAATAATTTATGTGACAGTTTCCCATACGATAACATTTTTTTGGTCTCCGAGAACAACGAAGATTCAAACCTGATAAAAAAATTAAAAAATCATATTAGGGAAATATGGAAAATATATTAATATAGTTTAAATTATTTGAGAAGTTTTAATTAAGAATGAACTATAGAGAGTTCAATGGATGCTCTTTATATTTCCACAGATGTAGGCTCAACGATGGCAGTTGTAGAAGACATACAAAATAAAATATTAGGATCATATAAAAATCCAAAATGAATTATAATTAAATATGTACAAATTATATATATATAATATTTATAATGAACAAATATATAGAGAGTGAAGTAGTTTTAGTGAAATTAGGAAATAAAAAATCAACTAAAAGAACATATTTTGATTAACCATATGAACACTAAATAGATAAAATAAAATATGAAAACATTCAGTACATAGGAATTACTCAATAATTTATTTGATGGTTAACCATCCTACAACATCTTTTATTGTTCTGGAACAATGACGATTTAAACATAATAAGAAAATAAAAAATTCAAAGGTAAGAAAAATAGGGAAAATATATGAAGATAATTTAAATTATTACATAAGGTTTAAATAATATTGAACCATAGGGGGTCGATGGATGTACTCTGTACATCCGTGGATGCAGGCTAAAATTTTATTCTTGTGGAAGGAATAAATAGATAAGAAATGTTCTGATAATATGGAATTCACACATCAATATGAATTTAGATAACTAATAAATACATAAATTTGGATATATTTTGTGATAAAATCCAGAGTATATAGATAGGGTTTACATGAGAGGCAATACATAGTTTTCTAGAAAGATGAGGAGTTAATTTATCTATCCTATAAGACTGGGAGCCTATGTATAATGAATGGAGTATGAGATGGAGGAGAAGGTTGAGGTGGAAGAGCTGAAGGCAGAGTTGGAGCTAGAGGATCATGTAGAGGTGGAGGATTTGGAGGAGGAGCTGGTGGGGGAAGAGAAATTGATGGTGGAGTTGGAGGGGGAAGAGAATACAAATGTGGATCAAGAAATAGTGGACTATCCAGAGGTGGAGAAATCATTGGTGGAGTATTCGGGTGTGGATGAGATGGAGGAAGAGGAGTCGGAGATGGATCACATGAAGGCGGAGCAGGTGGATGCATAATAGTTGGTATTATGCCTGAACCTTAGGTGGAGATGAGGGAAATCATGAGTACGAGGGAATCATAATGGATGTAATAAAAGGGGGAACAACAGATGAGTGACATAGGTTATGTATGTAATGTCGTATGACATAAATGGTACCCAACATTAGAATATATACTAGATGTAAAGTGTAATTCAAAAATTTACCTCCTCATTACTTATAAAAGGGTATATTTCCACCCCTTCATTCTACACCCATTAATTTGAATTTCATCTAGAATCTAAACTATTTTGTTCCAATTATAACCATCTTCCACTTCCTTAGGCCTATAGTCACCATTAATTAGCATCAATCCTCCATTTTAAATGACATTTCTAGGAGAAAACTCATGATAATAATGTATGTATTACCTTATTCTTAATATTCCTCCTCCAAAAAATTTCTAAAAAAAATTAATATAATGAAATAAGTATAATCAATTTAACAATATGATATTATAAAAATTTAAAAACTCAAATTTATTAATTTCCATACACTATGTAAAATTATGAATCATCGATAGTGCGTGTTTATAGACTACCGAATAATCAAAGTAATGTTTTTCATTCTTCATATTGACATTCATTATTTGGAAAAACACTTTCAAAAAAGATTCAACAACTTAAAAATATAAATAATATCATTATTCTTCTTTATTTAGGATACCATTCCTAGATAATCTATTTTATAATAATACTCATACCTTAATTAAGATATGTTCTTGCTTGGGTCATTTTAACCACATATATGAACGATGATATAAAACTCTATCATGGATGACTATGAGAACATAAATACTAATATTAAAATATTTTAATAAGTAAATTATGAATTTTTTGATTCAATAACGATTATATTAATAATTTATCTTTATATTAAAATATCATCATTGATCGCTAAAATAGTCAAAATAAGCTGACGCTGATTCAATTTTTAGGAACACCAAAGAAAAATAATTATAAATAAATAGAATATCAAAATAAATGGTACATATTAAAAGAAATATAGGATAATAATTTTTTTAGATGGTATATAATTAACATAATATTATTAAACATGAATTCAGTTTGCGTAGAATGAATCAAGCCTATGGTAAGGGGTTTCAGTCTATAATTTAAATTCTTGGGACATATGTCTTATTTTTTGCCCTTAAATCTTAAATATGGTGTTATAAATTCATAATGAATTTAATTTACCATATTCATGAGATTTTGAAGCTATATTTTATTTTATCATTTAAGTGGACCTCGATTTAAAAGATACCAATGTTGAAAGGGGTCTTGATTAAAATGTAACTTAAACCATAAGGGTTTCATTGTTAGTCTTATTTTCAAATAAATATTTTTTTAATGATAATAAATATGGTTAATATTTATTCTTTATAAATCACCTCTTAATTTTCATTGGATATTTATCATTTTTTACATCATCCCCCAAAATTTCATTTCTCCTTGACTATAATTTTACACAAAGTCTCTTTTGTAAGTGAAATTGTCCATTACTATTATTCTCTACTGGGAACCTACCTTCTTCCATGTATGAATTCATTGAATGATTTTTAAAATTTATTTATATAATCTTAAATAATTGATTTAGTTCATTTTATACTACATAATCTTCTGTAAAAAAATTAAATAAATTTTAATTATTTTCTAGATGGGTCTTTTTCATCAAAGTATCAAAAGAATCAGATTTTTACATTTTCAGTGTGAACATATATTTCCATTATCTTTGTAATTTTCAAGAAAAATTAAATTTTATTATTTAATGGTTTTATAAAATAAAATATTATTCTATTTTATTCATAAACAATATATATCTAAATGTTTTTTAAAAATATTATGGAAGTTTCATATTTCTAATATGATTTTTCCTAAAGCTCTTAAAACAATTTTTCCTCTAAATTCACATCATTTGACATACCATAATCTTGATTGGGTATATTCTCAGAATTTTATCATCCATCCTCTTTATCTAAATATATTATGTAATATCCTTCTCTTTTGGAGGATCGATCCATCAATAATTTTTTGTTTCCAAATAATCTTCAGTGTATAACTGTTGTTTTTCTTTAAAATTATTTCTCTATAGAAACTATATATTTCCATCATATGATTGAAGGGTGTTAAAATAGATTGTATGAATTATTTGATTGTGAAAATTATTCAATTAACAATATACCCTTTATCTGAATGGTGTAAATTCCATGTACATTATAATCTAGATTAAAGGGTAGTTACATAGAATGTTACTGAATATATCTGGATACCCATTTATTTTCCATTTCATTATTATTTTATGATTGTTAATAGACTTGCTGATGACTTCTTTATGTGATTCCATTTTTAAAGGATATAAACAAATTTTCTTTCCATGTGTTCTCTAAGATGTTAAAGTGAATTATTTTTAATTTAGATTTTTGGGAAACATAATTAATTTCTATGGATTCTTTATGATGTGATAAGTGAATATTTTTTACAAATTTCACTCAAAAGTATGGATGAATTATAAGTTTTGTCCTAAATCACCCTTGTATGTATTTTTAAGGACATATATCTCATGATAAAAGTATAGAGAAGTATATTTTTTTACATAAGCATGGCTATTAATAGTTTGTCTCATGGGAATAATGTTTCCATGTACAAATATTTGTTTCATAATTAAAATATTTCATAGGTTTTTTATTATTCTCATGACTGTGTTTTTTTCTCTCAAGGATCATTTTAATTAACTCACCCTTTTGATTTATATATTATTTTATGCCATGACTTATGGGATGGTTTAGAATATATGCTTATTGTTTATAAATTATATGATATATCTTCATTATTCTTACATTCTCATATAATTTTCATTATGATGATTGATTGTTGTCTCTTACATTTACCCTTACTAAGCATCTGAGTTCTCTAATTTAATTTGTTCAAATTCCAAATGTTTCTACGAAAAGTAATATGTAAGATGTTAATATACAATTATATTATGTGGAGGATTTATGGGTGATGTTAAATGAATTTTATTGATTAATTAGTTTCTTATATAGTAGAAAAATATTTCCATTTCATATAAAAAACATCAGTTATACTAGTTAAATATTTTTCTAAATTCTATAAAATTATACCCTTAAAAATCCCCTTGTGTTGTAAATTCGTAACTATAATGTAATTATTTATTTGTATCAATGATATTGAGTAATTTTTTTGTGTGTTTTGGATTGAATCCATGAGTGTGGATCTAGGGGTGCTCACTTCTCATGTGCCTCCTGCATTGTCCAACCATATAATCATTTTCTAAAAGCATCTTCCATCGAACCATTATTACTTCGCTAAGTTATTATCATAAAAAGGGCCTAAAATTCACAGAAGAAAATTGTAATCTATGAATCCTAAACTTACGCCATAATAGGGTATTACATATCTTCTAATTTCCTGCTGAGGCCAGTGAATCCTTACGAATTCCCAATAGGATACCCTCTGAACCAATACCAAAAAGGGAATGGTAATTATTCCCTATAAATTCCAATATGGTATTCAATATTTCATTGATAAACACCCAAGATATACCATTAAAATATATGTTGATGTTTATACAAGTTTCATATAATTGGAAAATAATCGTCTATACATTAGAAGTATTTATTTATTCTTCTAAATTCATAGGAAGTGAATTTCACATCCACAAGGAGTGAATTCAAACCAAAAACTTTAGAGACCGCATCACATTGAGGATATTATATGAAAATATTATCTGATAAAAATATATATTTAAAGCATGACTAAATTGTGACTCTCTAACCACATCCCTGAAAATAATGTCCCTGAATCTCAAGATGGTTGTAAGTGAAATAAGATAACCCTTAGTGAAAATTCTCTAGATAAAAATGGGTTTTCTTGCGGCCCAACTAATAACTCAAACTCCAAAAAAATATTTAGAAATAATTATTCATTATAGATCCATCTAGTATGAGGGTCCCTAGAGAGTTGATACAAATTATACAATAAATAATATTCATTGATGCCTAACCATACCCATCTACCACACAAATCATTTTATAGTATAGAGGGTACCCACCATATGTAGTATGGGAACTAACCATGGGTGGTTATTATAAGAAATGTTTTTAATGTTTTCCATCTACATCTACTCATACTGGACAAAATTCCTAATAAAAACTACTCCCTTCTAGTCCCTTACCATATATGGGATACTATTCGATTTCAGTGTTATCTTTAACATTAAGATCCATCCATGACATCACATGGGATTTCCATAGGTATAATTTCGATATACTCCCACCGCTAGGATCCATCAAATTACAAGAATCCCAAATTCTCCAATTCTCACATGGGGAACTCTATTATAGATGGCGCTTCATGAAAACAAAACCATAGTTTCGTAAATCCACTAGAGTCTTCTCCCATACCACTGATCTCATAAAATTATGCCATAAAACATAAGTAGGGAATTCCATATGATGTTAGTGAGGAATAAAAAATACCTTTAAATTGTATCTCTACACTAAAGAGGGACCAAAACGTAACACCTATGGATTTTAAAAGATAGTCATTTTTCATAACTTGTACAATAAGCAACACCATGCTTAAATGAACAATAAAATATAATTATTTGACCATCATAAGCCAGAAAATGAATTTGTATGTTTAAAATAGAGTAAAAATATTATTATATATATATATATAAATTCCCCAATTAATAAAAATTTATTTATTAATTCATAAGAAATAAATACTCCATCTTTGGAAAAAAGCATTTTATTCTTCAAAAATACATTTTCTTCAAAAAAATGTATTTAATTATTTCAATGAATGAATATTATAAATAATTTATGAAACATTTATAAAGATAATTTGATAAAAGTAAAACCATTTTTTGAGTTAGAATATCGAAAATAGCTTCTGGTGAAATTTTTCGTATTTTTTAAAAATTTCAAATTTTTTATGAAGAGTGAAAATACTTTTTTTTAAACTGTATTTTCATATAAAATTTTATAAAATTAAAATATATTTTGGATTAGATTTAATTTTTAATTAGTTTATTTTGATTAAAAATTATACAATTATAGAATTTTAATATAATTGTATACATTAATTCAGTATAAAATCTTTTTGTACATATAAATGCATTATTCAGAAAATCATTTTTTGTCACATTTTTTAGGCTTAATTATAAATTAAATATTGAAAAGTATATATTATTTGTTTATAAAAATTAATTCCATTTTTAAAAAAAATCATAATTTAGTAAAAATTTCCCATCTGTTTTTAATCATTATAAATAGTAATCATAGTTAATTGTGTTACCCTACTAAAGGTAAAATGGGTTAATTAAGGATAAAAAATAGTTTTAAAAAGACAATAAAGTAACCCTAAAACATTCCATAATATTATCATATGGGTATAATTTTTTCAAAAACATTAAATATATATATATGTCTTTTTTCCACATGAGAATGATTTTTACCATTAAATAATTTTATGCAATGAAAAGTAAAAAATGTAATTCTGTATGTTTCCTTGTCTTTAAATATTTTCCATAAGGATAAAAAAATGTCTGCTTGGTTATAGATATTTATTATAATGAAAAAATAATTTTATTTATCATTGTAATTTATTTATAATTTTTAGTGATGGAATAATTACCTTAAATGCACATGCAACACTAATTAAATATTTATTCAATTAATAACAAAAAATAAATGATTATACAAGTGTTAAATGTAACATGATATGAATGAATTATAGTGTCAAATGATTTTTGTAGAAAAAAAAATACATATAATATTGGTTATAATTACTTATATTCAAATTTTATTGTTTTCATGTGGTTTTAAAAGTCAAATTACAAGAATTGTTCAAAAATTTACATTAATGTTGTTTAATAATAAATAATATTTTATTAAATGATTAAAAACTCACAAATATTATATTACCTTTAATTTGATTGGAATATTGTTTAAAATGTCTACCATGGTCAATATATGGTTTAATTTTTCTTTTATATTGACTATATTGACCCCAAAAGAGTTATATTTTTATTATCATGATAATTTTTTAAAAGGGTTAGCACGGGTTAAAAATTAATAATTGGTAAAATAAAAACCTAAACTTTTATATTTTTTATTATATGAGAGTATTTATATTCATATAAATATTATATTAAAATAATATTAATTTTGATCTATTTTAATTTAGAAATAAAATTTATATTAATTTGAAAATTTAGGAGATTCCAAAAATTTTGCTCCCCTCTCTTATAAAATAGAACCACTTAACCTATTTATCTACAATTCAACAACATTTGGATTTTGCAAGTCCTATAAAAGTAATTTAATAGAATACCTACTTATGTTCATGTGGTGTTATTTTGTGCATAATAAAAACCTTATTGAGCTTATGGTGTAAAGAAAAGGGTTGCCACATTAAGAGTTATAATTCTTTATCAAGTGTTCTAGATTTTTTTATTATTATTATTCACTAAAATATTATTCATACCCAATGAAATAATAATACAAGGAATATTCCATATAAAAATATTTTGTTATGATAATGGAACAATCAATATCTATGTATTATATTATAAAATAGGAAACATAATTGATGTTCATGTGTACGACGGATTACCACCTACCGAACTGGTGTAATTCATTTTTCATAACCATATTATTTTACTATTTATAATGATGTATAATGTTTTTATATGATATTAATGACATAATTTTAATTTTTTGAAGATAATATATCATTTACATTCTTACATTTCCATCTATTGAAAAATTACAACATCGTTCATGTGTAAATGTGGCTACCACCTCCAAGAAGTGATATGATTCATTTTTGCATCACCCCATCACATGGATGATATATATTAGTTTATTTAAAGAAATAATATTTTATTTATTATATAATGATAATTCTATAAATATAAAACAATACATACCATATTTCTACAATGATCATTGAAAAATGGACGTGTTACTCATGTGTAAATATAACTAACCATCTCCATGATTGTAAAAAAGATCATTTTTAATAATGTTCTTATATGGTTCTTTTTTTAATTTTACATGATGTTTAAATTTAATGATTATTTCACGATAATTATTTTTGATGTTAAGGAGTAATTTCATCTTTTATCATAGTAAACCTACCCAATTCATTTTGGACAAATGATCCAAATATCATCGAAACAGCTGATGTAAAATTAATTGATTATATCATTTTTAAAAGAATATGAAAATTGAAAAATATTATTAATAAATTAAATAGTTAAAATAATTTTATTGTTTTAGAAGGTAAATAATTTATATGATTATTCATTCTCAATGTAAGCTACATTTTTTAAAAATCCTCTTTAAAAGTATCTATTAAATCCCTTTTTTCTTTCTTTACCATTCATATAAATGTTTCATGAAAAAAAAATTTTACAACTCAATGGTTGAAAATAGTAAATATTCACCTTAATTTAATTTCATTATTTTTAAAAAAAAATATATCTTTTAATGAACCATCGTGAGGGAAACATTACCTTAAAAAAAACATTTTAAACTTTTTTAAAAGTTATTTTAGAAATCATTCTCTTTTATATCCCTACTCTAATTTTTTTATGGATGTATATATAAAAACAAAAATTAATTGATAAGGAAATTTTATGTCACTTTTTACTTTCATTCAAAAATATTCCAAAGTAATCTTCTTATGGAATTTTTTAAATTTCTTCAAAAAATAAAAACAATCTTCTATTTTAACATATATGGAATTAAATACTTCTCATTCCATCACATATATTCATTTATTTAAGGATTAAATTAAAATTTTCAAGTTTTATTTTAATAAAAACCCTATTTCCCATTTTTTATTGGTATTTTAATTTAAAAATTGGGTTTTAAATGCAATGTATATTTTTATATCTAAAAGTGTTATTTATACATGTTTAATAGATTTTTCCATGGTTTTAGTCATGATATGGTCCTTGTAAATTATTTATGATAATGGGTTTTCCAGATATTGATCATGAATATGTATAATCTTGATATAGCTTGTATTGTGTGTGTTCATGGATAACACTCCCATGCAATGAGTAATGATTATATTCTCTATATTATTAGGTTGGAAATATATTGAATGGTTTATCTAATTATAAGCATTCTATACAGGTTCTATGAAGTTGATGTTCTAAATAACGTAAAATAATTTTCTATTAGTAGTTATGATATTTAATTGCGATTATTTGATTTCAAAATATAATCTAAATAATTTTTTAGAAATGATTATTCAATTTTGGGTAAAAAGTTATGCTTAAATGAAATTATTTTAGTTGGTACTCAGGTTTTCCATGAAACCATAATGTTTATTATTTTGAATTTATGATTTATTATAACCTAATTTATTAAATACTTTGAGTATAAATGAAAATTAAATGTATAATTTTATTTTTTTATAAGGTCAAGGTTTATTATGTCAAGGAAACACTATTTTTATGATCTGATGTTTTCAAAATAGACTAAATTATTTCTCTCTTTATTTCTATATCCCCTTATGAGATTTTTGTGATCAAAAAGTTTTTCTAAAAAAACATTACAATGTTTATGGACAGTTAATAAAAAATATGATTTCAATTTTAATGTCATTAAAAGAAACCCTATTTAATTTAAAAATTCTTATACTGTGGAGAAATATATAATTGGTGGAAGTGACCACTTATTAATTTATTAGTTTGTTATAAATGATTTATGACCTAATTATCTATAAATATAAACCTAAAGGATATTTAGGAATCCAAAAAAGTGAATTTTTGTTTAAATATACTATATTATGTGGTTTTTAATGCTAGGTCCTTATTGTCAGTCTCAGAGAATGGTTTATATATCTTTGGATCTTAAGATGTTTCTATGATAAGATATATTAAGAGTTTTTGATACTATCATGAGTTCATTTTTTTAATTTTGATTATATTATCAATAAATTAGACTCCCGGTTTAGGTTTTATGTGATTTTATTTTAAGGTAATTAATGATATTTTGTGAGATATTTCATTATGTAGATATATATTACCCATAGGTTTAATATAAATTATTATTTGATAATTATGTTGCTACATTTTTGGAATGTAATAAAAAAGAAATGTGAATTCCTTTAAGGATAAACCATTATTTAATTTTAAAGTTTTTATGGTTATTTTTTGGGATTTTATGGTTAATATATTATATAATTTATATGGTTATTGTGTTTTTAGGGACTATTTTAATTTTAACAAAAAATAATTCAATTTATGTTTTAAATATATTTTTTTCAAAATTAAATATCATTTATCAAGATAAAATTAAAATGACACCATATATCCTTATTTTACATTATATATTACTTAATCATCTCTATCAAGTAACATTCTTTCTCAAATAATTTTTTAATATTTTTGAACATTAAAATTGCTTATTAGTAACTATTTGATCTATCTAAAACCTTTTAATTTCTCTAAAATGTCCACAGATCAAGGTATTTATTCTATTTTATTTTAAAATATCAAGTCATTGCTTTTATTGTATATGGTAAATACCATTAAGGTCTTAAATATTTATTTTCTTGAGATATGTACACTTTACTAGAAGATAAAGGGTATATTAATACCATAAAAGAAGAACTTGATGTCTGGATTTATGGTATTAATTATTTTCTTATGTTCTAAGAATGAAACATGATTTAGTTGATATTGAAAAATTATACAAAAATATTTTATATCATTTCTTTTTAAGAATAATGTAATAAGGAATAAGATGGAATATTATGGTTAAAGGTTTAGGATGTGCGTTTAATGAATGGTGTTGTTATGAATTATATTTTTGTATATTCTAATATTATAATAATCATATAAAATGAAAGGATTATTTTATAGTGGATTTTATTTTCAAAATATTTAATCACATATTAGATATTATCATTACATTTGAAAAAAGGTTTAGTGTAAAGGTATTAATTCATGGATAATGTCTTTTAGGGATATAAGATATTGGGATAAATGATCCATTGGGGAAAAATGTTCATGATGTTGTGGAAATAATAGTCAATTATGATTATATTATTTTTTGGAAAAAAAGTTGTTTAGAATTCCATAGTGTTTAATAGTTATTTGATTAATTATGATAAAATTTTGAGGCTGTTCATCATCTATTTGGGAATGTTATAGGAATTATATTAATATAATTTTAGTAAAAGGTAAACTCACCGGTCAGCTGAAAACTCATCACATCGCACAATCCTATTGGACTTGAACCCACAACTGAAAAGAGAAGAGTGTGTAATACCTTCCAATGGCCAACATTAGGCCATAATTGTTATTAAATTAATTTAACAACATTGAAAAAAATATTCTGTTGATGCTAAGAATATATTTTTTATCATATAGATAACCATGTGATTAAATAGTGATTTGGTGATTAAGTGATTTATGATATTTTGGAATAATTTCACTATTTTAGCAACATTTTATGATTAAGATAGATGAAAATATTTATTCATAAGATGGAATTTTATTTTAGTATCAACATTTGAATTATATTTCTATAGAAAGTATTATTTTAAGGTGTCTTTATAGTGATTGAGATTATTTATGGAAATAATTAGCATATATTAGAGATTATTTATCTACTTCATATATATTTTTTGAATGATAATTTAAGATTGATTGATGATATTTGATGATAATTATTAAATTTATCTTGGTATAATATTTTATCAAATTAATAAAATCATTGGGTATCAATATTAGTTACAAATATTTTCTTGAAAATTTTGGATAGTTATTTCCGAAATGATCTATGTTGAAACATTAGTGATATTTTTGACTTTTATAGATAAATATATTATTAATTTACATGAAATTTTATTCATTTTTAGGAATATATAACCATTTTTTAACAATTTTGGGTTTGGTTAATGTATACGGATAAGAGAAATAATATTTTATCATTTTAAGTAAGAATATAATCTTATGGAAGTTGATTTCAGTTCTTCAAGAATAAAAATACATCTTGAATATTTATTATTTGAAAAAAAGAATATATTATTGCAAAAATTGATTAAAAGATGGAATTGTACTTATCGAGTTAGTATATTTCCTTATTATCTTAGTCTATAAGGTAATATAATTCATAAATACCTGGAAAAGGATCTTAGAATTAAAAAATCAAATTACCTTCATTTCAGATGAATCAATGTCCTTTTTCACACCACATTGGGTAATGGTTTTTTGGTTATTAACATTCTTATGATCATTCAGTTTCTTTTGATCAATGGCCTATATCTATCTCCATGATTATTTTGACGTTATAATTTCCTTTCATTTCTATGTTTTCACTTCCCATTAAATTTTTCTTATTTAGAATCCTATTAATTTTTATTAAAACATCTATTTTACATTTCAATTTCTAAGAGGTTGTTTTATTAAACATTTTTATGATTTCATAATTCAAAAAAGGTATTTTTTTAATGGAAAAAAATTGGATTAATTATATCAAGTTCTTATTTCAAGTGAATAATTTTTTTATTGAGGGACAATGTGTCGCCCTAATATTTTAAAATATGTACATTATGTTTTATGATCTGTATAACACAAATCACCGAGCTTAAATGAAAAATAAAATATTATTATAAGACTGTTATAACCTAGAAATTTAATTAGTGACTATGAATTGTATTAAATAAAATATTAGATATATATAAAGTTCCAAATAAATACCAATTTATTTATTATCTATTAAAAAATAAACCCTTAGTTTTTAGAAATATCATTTTATTCTTCAAAAATATATTTTCTTCAAAAAATGGGTTTATTAATTTTTTTGAGTGATAATTATAATTAATTTATGAAACTTTTAGAAATTTATTTTGATAAAAATCGTATCATTTATCAAATTATCATTTTAAAATTATCTAATCATCAAATATTGTGATTTTTCTAAAAATATTTATTTTTAATGAATAATGAAATGTAATAATTTTAATGAAAATTGTAATTTGTTTTTAAAATATTTATAACAAAAAATTAAATTCTTTATTATTATTAAATTTTTAATAGTTAATTATGATTTAATTTATTCTAATTATTGTATCTGAATCAAATTTCATACTTGAATTTAGTATTAAAATATTTTTTTATTTAAAAATGTATTTTTAAAAAAAATTGTTTATCATTTCATTTTGTGGGTTTATTTTTAAAATATATACTTCCACTTATACATTTTTAATCATAAAAATGGATTAAATGTTTTTATTTATGAGGTCCCAATTTGATAATTGATTCCCTTTTTTATCCATTATAGGTTTTTAAGGTCCTGTTAAATTTTTTTACATTTAAACGAGTAAAATGGGTTAATTAAGGGAAAAAATAATATGATAATGACTATAAATTTACAATAAAACTTGAATTTATTTCATTATATGAGTATATTTTTTCCATAATCATCGAAAATTATAATATATGATCTTTTATTTCCATATTTAGATCATTATTTCTTTATAATATTTTATGTAAGGAGAAGTAAAAAAATGACATTCTCAATGTTTTATTAACATTAAAATTTGGAGACATAGATAAAAATAAGGTATGTTAAGTTAAAAATATTAATTTTAATGATATATTAGTTTTATTTATCATCATAATTTATGTCAATTTAACATCTTATATCCATCCCCACTCCCATAAAATGGTAAATGAAATGTCATTCGTGTGGACGACAGACTGGCGCATCACGAACAAATTTAATTTATTTATCCTAATCGTCTATAAAATATAGTTTTAAGTATATATTAAATGTTTATAAATAATATTAATAAATTTTTCACAATTTCAGGAATAAAATATATCCTATAAATTCTTACTTATCCATCCATTGAAAAATAATAATGTCGTTCGTTTTTATGTGTGGACTAGAACCTCCATGGAGCATTGTGATTAATTTTCAATCACCAAATCACATGGATGCTATATAAAAGTTAATTTAAATAAAACATATGGTATTTAATAAATAATTATTATTCTTTAAATATAAAACCAGTCTTACCTTCTTTACATTATGATCATTGAAATATCGAAACGTTACTCATGCATTCGTATGACTTACTATCTCAATGATTGTAAAATTGTCAATTTTACATATCCATATTCTATGGTAGGTTTTAAATTTTAATATATGAATAAATATGAAAATAATTTCATGAGTATTATTCAAGATTACCTATAATAATTTCCACATTAATTATAATCATCTAACCGAAGTCATTTTGGACATATCGGTTGAATATCATCAAAATGTTAATGTAAACTTAATTGATCATAAAATTTATTATAACATTGTAAAGGGAATAAAAAACTTCATATTTATTCTTAGGTATGTACATTATTAAAATAAGTTTATTATTCAAGAATATTTAGAATGTATGTGTTGAGTTGGACATGACATAAGGGGCTATCTTTTAAATATCCTCTTTTAAGGTTTCCCTTAAAATTATTTTTTCTTACATTTCCATGTTCATATAAATGTTTTAGAAAATATATAATTTATGAAATAATGGTAGAAAAATTTCATTTTTTACATAATGGTATTTCATTATATATTTTTTAAAAATATTCTTATTATGGTTTTTTGTAAGGGAAATTTTACATTACAATCCTTATTTTAAAAGTTTTAAAATTTTATTTTCAATTTATTTCTCTTGCATGTCTATATTCGTAAAATTATTTTATGGATATATTTATGTGTACTTAAATTAATTGAAAATGAAATATTATATGAAATTTCACTTTCTTTCAAAATATTTCAAATTAATATTTTTAGAAAATGTTTTGACTTTATTTAAAAAATAAAAAATGTTCATTTTTAATATATAAGAAGATTATGAATTTTACAGACATCATAAAAATTATTTAATTTATAGATTCATTTAAAATAATTCATGTATTATTTAATTATAAACAAAATTTTCTTTTTTCGGTGGTATGTTATTTCTACGAATTTGTTTTTAGAAGTAATGTTAATTTTGATTTCCAAAAGCGTTTTTCTTGTGGGTTTAAAGGACTTTTTCTAAGGTTGTAGTAATGATATGATTCTTTTAAATTTCTTATGACAAAAATTGCGCCCAATATAACATATAATGTGGGTGCTCCTAGATTGAGCACCACTACATTGGATAATTATTATGTTCTCTATAAAGTTATGTTTGAATTCAACGTGAGATTATTAAAATTTTAAGGATTGTGTAAGGGTTTGATGGCGATGATGTATCAATGAACCAACATGAATTCAATATTATTACTTATTATTGTTCATTGGATTTATGGGATTTCAATAGTTATGGTAAATTTTATTTGTTTTAATGAAATTATTTTTCTATTTTTTTGGTAAAAGTTGTGTTTTAAATAAATTATTGTCATGGGATATCATGTTTTATAAGAAATGCTATTATTTATGATTTATTCATTTATTATTTATTATATAGTCTTTTATGAAATAGTTTGAGTTAAAATAACGATTTCTTGTGTTTTCAAATTATTATTTTTTTCTCAATTTTTATTAGGTTAAAGGAAAATTCTTTTTATGATTTAATTATTTGAAAATAGACTGATGGGTTTATATCATTATTTTTGTATACCATACTAATATTTATTTTCTCATAACATGTTTTTAAAAAAATTCAAAGGGTTTAAGTATGATTAAGAACAAATAACAACTAAACATGAATATCATGAATATTTGTGAAGAAAATAAATCATATTTCATTTTAAAAGTTTTATATTTTGATAAAAGTTCATATTGAGTAGTGGTATCCAATTTATAATTTATGGGTTTTATATATTAGGATTATGAACTAATTTTCTAAAAATATAAACATGAAAGATAAATAGGAATGAATTAAATAGAGTTATTGTCAATAGACATAATATTTTGTGATTTTTAAGTCTATTTCTTAATATATAATAATCAAATTAAATTCCATACAGAATAAGGGGTCAAACTAAAACCATGATAAAGCATTCCCAGTTTGAGTTTAAGAAAATGATTACTGATAAACGAATCACTTTGAATTATTGGGATCTCAATGAAAGATTCATCATATAGATAATGTGAGTATCAACTATATGGAAACACATATGTTAGACACTGGTCAAACCAGTATTGTCTAAGGATCAAGATATCTTTAAAGACCCATGATGCCTCTATCCCCAAAACATACACAAAAAATATTGGCTATGATTAATATCATTTAAATCAATGGAAACAACCATCCTCACTACTAGAAATATATTTATTAGGAGAAAAGGATGGATAAGTTCTTCATTTTTTGACGTAATAATGTCTCTCAACTATGTATCATAAAATAACCCGTCATCATCCACCAACTTTTGGAGAGATTCCCAACTATAGAAGTGAGCTCATTATGAGTTTAACTCAAAACATAAGTTAACTATCATTTCGTGGTACCCTTTTATCAATAGGAAGAACCCAAAAGGGGTAGAGAATATCTGGATGATATGGCATATGAAATACATTAATGATCATATAAATCCATTAAATGATTCATATACTAACATTACTATACCTTGTATCGATGTCTAAAAGTTATGTGTTGACTAATAGGTTGTCCAAAACATGA
This sequence comes from Viscum album, assembly GCA_963277665.1. NCBI lineage: Eukaryota > Viridiplantae > Streptophyta > Magnoliopsida > Santalales > Viscaceae > Viscum > Viscum album. The sequence goes on along the minus strand of OY728159.1, from coordinate 412,694,941 downwards.
AGAAATGATATGTTTAATAGTTCAACAATGATGGTCTCCCCGTTATTATAATCAAATTCAAGACCCCCTTGTACATCATTTCCCAAAATCCTTAATCCAATATCACAAGAATACTAACTCTAATCACCATCATTAGGAAAACTCCACTCTAATACCACTCTAACATGACCCGACCCACTAGGGCCCCACTCAAGACATTAATAATCCATGATTTCCACACCAAGACTTCCTACAATGGGCCAAGGTATAGTGATTAATACGAAATAGTAGAATAACAGAACATGGGAAACATTTTTCCTAATCAACCTATAATAGATACATATATCTACGTATAAAATAACTAGAGGAATATATATTAACAACTAAACTATATAGGTAACATGAATGGATTGTAATGTATATGTAGAACCCTGCATTGAAAAATAAAAAAGGAATTGTACAATTAATACTCCACTAATATTTTCTAATATAATACACTTTGAAACTCTTAATTTCTTGTATACTCATAAAATTTTCTCTGTCCAAAATGGTCACTAACCCCAAAAAGAACCCCTATTCACTATCATGAATTCTCCATTTCCACCAAGAACCAAATCTGAATAAGATACACCATATTCAACCCTACCAATACTGTCTTGGAAGTGGTGTGTCATTTACACAAACCCAGCACATGTGATCATTATACCCATTAATGGTGAGTATAAAAATACCTAATAGGATAGATTAAAAACAACAAATAATAAATAGATAAAAATTTCAGGTCAAAGATCACAGTATTATTGATTAACAAAGATGGAGATAAGAGAGAATAAACCAAATATTCTATGTAGTTAAAAATATCAGAAATACAGAGAAGTTGTAATTATCTCTATTCCAACCCATGGGGGTCATAATTTCATGAAAAACTAGTGATTATAAGATTACCAAAATGTCTAAATTTTTTGAAGTCAATAGGAAACCATACATTGCATCTTCAAGAAATCCAAGTAGATTTCTGAGGTGACAAAATTTTCAATTATCAAATATGACCCACCTCCCTAACTACTAAATCTCTATTTGAAATAATAGAGGGGTTACCTACTAGTCGCTGAGATGATCACATTAGCTGAGGTGATATGGATCTATACTCTCCACCATACATGTGTCACTAATCCAAAAACCCGTAATGTAAACCTCGCCATTCATAATAATATAAATCAGTTAAGGGTATATTAACCCCCTTCTATCATAACAACCAAAAAATGAGAAAACCACATCACCTCAAAAAGGTTTTCTATGTAATTTTCAAACCATTGGAAAAAACCTTTTTTGATGGTCTCTAGCCCCTGGATAAAGGATCTCATGCCCTAGCTAAAGGGTGGGAACACTTGAAAAAAAATGTATGATGAGACGAAAGGTCCCATGCCTTCAATATATTGGGGATACCTAACCCTATATATAAACTAAACCATAAATAGAAGATCCCACATACCATGTATATGATTTGAATATTTGACCTATATATAAATCCACTCACAGATAGAGGATCCCACACCCTAGGTATACCGTGGGAATAACTAAACCTACCTATATGATAATAATGCTATGATAATCATACTCAAACCCTACTATCGACCCTTGAAATTCAAATATTAAATCAATTTATCACAACGCACAAATATATTAATATGACTAAAAGGACTACACCATTTTCATTTATGTGTAAAAATATTAATTGTAGGATATTAATTTTTCTAAATTAGACATATGGTGGAGAATATTGGAATACAAAACCATGTGAGAATAAGGAGGTCCACATGGAAGCTTTTGGGCATGCTATATGGATTGAAATTCACCACTCCTATTCCAAATAATGTGGTCATGTGGTAGTCAAATGCATTAGATCATATATCCAAGTTTGTGATACACGCTCACCTAGGTTGGGTTTATCCGACCTGTCAACTCCAGCCTATCTGCCTTCAAATGCTGGATAATGGTATTACACTAATACTATATTTTTTAAATTGGACTACATTAATGTTGTATTACCTAAAATTTACATGTGGTAGGTGATGTGACTTCCAATCATCTCTCTATTAAGTCCTTGGATGATCATTGTTCTTCACGCCACCACAACCATGATATCCACCACTACTTTATTTAACTCCTTGATTTTTCAGATTATATAATTTTAAATGAGTTCTATGCTAGATATTATGTATCACATGTAACACCAAGCTTAATATAAACAATAAATAATATGAAATATTATTATTTAAATATGATCGTTATAACCAAGCCATTGAATTTGTGGGTATGAAAATGATTAACTACATTATGAAATATAAGTTAAAAATTTATACTTTATAAAAATGTATTAATTATTTCATAGTAAATAAGAACATATATTATAAATAAATTCTCATTAAATTAAATGTGATTCTTAAAAAATATATTTATGTGCACAATATATTTATTAATGTAAATTAATTTAATCACTCTATATGAATAATTATTCTGATGTTTATATATTATATTTTTAACAAAAATAAATTAACATTCACCCAATGATGGTTACTAGATAAGGAATGAGAAAAAAATCCTTTTATACTTAAAAAATTTATTTTATTAAAAATATTATTTTATTACATTTTTCATGAAGATAAGATGATTAATTTCTGAAATTTTTAGAAATTCTATTCAATAAATTTGTCATAATTTTTGAAATAATAATGTAAATATAATCTAAATTTTTTTTTTGGTTTATTAAACAATGATTTATTTTAGTGTGAATAGTAAAAAAAATTATAAAAAATTTAATTTCGTTTCATGTATTTTAAAAGTAACATTCTGCATCGGATTGGTTTCAAAATTAAACTATCCCAATTTTAGTAAAAATAATCCACTTCATTAAATATGAATCAATATTTTTTCTTATTTTTGAATGAAGTATATTTTATACTTACAGTTGGTATTTTTCTAAAAACATATTTTCATTTCATTTTGTGAACATAAATTTAAATTAATTTCTACCAATTATAAAAATTCATTCTTGAAGAATGGATTTCATATTTGGAATAAATATTTTTAGTTTTTAATGTGTTCAATTTCATTTTTTCATAATTATTAGTTAATATGTTAAATTATTATCACCATGGTAAAGGGTAAAAATGAATAATTAATCTTAAAAATTTTTTATAAGGTAATAATATATCCATATAGATATTAATGGATAATATTATTCATTCCATTATCACCTTATGTTAAAAAATATGGAGACTTTTTTCCACATTACTTGGTTTATCATCATTATATTATTTTATGAATAATTATAAAAAGGTCACTCTCTTTATTTTAATATATCTAATATATTGTCATAGGGATAAAAATATATTATGAATTGTAATAAATGGATAATTTAAATATCAGTGAATTAAGTTTATGAATGTAATTTCTAAATTCTTAACTATGTTATAATTTCCATTAATTATTAAGAAACCACAAAGCATCACTTCTGTAAGATATTATTTTCAAAACATTATAAGTGAATTATTTTGGAAGAAATATGATGTTAAATGAATTTATTAGATAATTTTAATATATAATTTAGTGTTAAATATATTATATATTATGTCCATTTTTTTCTTGATATGTTTATAGTAATGTTTTTGAATAATCCTAAAAAACCATAAATGGTTTTTAATGTTATAAAATTTAGTTGTAAATCAATTTAAAATCATAAATATTCAATACTAACTAAATTTAATGATTAATAACCTTGGATATCATGAATAATCTTTGTATTTCTTACATTATAGTTTCAAAATTACATTTATCACCCTTAAAGATTTAAAATTTTGTTACCATGATCAATGTTAAAATGGTTAATGAGGGGATTAGACTAAGAGATAAGGTTTCAAATTCCACATAAAAATCCCTAAATTTTTGTCTTTGATGTTATTTTGACCTTAAACAAATTATATATTATGATATATTACCCTAGAACCATTTTATATGATTTTAAAACACATTATATATTAATATATCATGTATTTACTTGATTGTCACTCACCTCACATATAAAATGGAACTTCACCTCTTCTATTCCAAACACCTCTAGATTCATTTAGCATGAAAAAATAGTACCCTAATACTTCAAAAAAAATTCATCCCCACATCCTATAGGTCATTTTTCACCAAAATTCCAACCAATAAATCATAAGGTGTAAGCTAATCATTGTTTTCCAAAGAATATGTATACTTTTTAAATAATTTTTTTCATGTTTGATTCATCTTATAACAAATTGAAACATATAATATCCATGATGATGTAAAAACATAATTACATCTAATATTATTAAATTTTATTATGTTTATGTTATAACACTTTTTCTTTCCCTTATCAATCTAATGGAAAATGAAATAATCGCTCATGCGAATATACAAACTACCGTCTCCACCCAATGATGTAATTGTTTTTCATCACCATCTCATGTGGTTGGTTATTATGATGGATTTAGTAAATATATATAATATTTGTGAAATAATTACTATTTTCAATGATATTAAATAACTTGCATTCTTTCCCTTTCACCAATTTTATAATAATAACTTCGCTCATGCTTACACACATTCTACCACCTTCACGAAGTGATGAGATTCATTTATCATTACAACCTCACTTAGATGGTCATAAGGATAGAACTGATGAAAAAATATAACATTTATAAATTAATTATTATTCTATAAAATTAATATATTATATAATTTTTTTATTTTCCACCACGCACAAAAATGGAAACATCATTTCTGCATATGTACAGACAACTCGTTCCACAAAATGATGTAATTTATTTTTTACCACCAACTTAAATGGATTGTTCTAAAATTAAATTTAATGCATAAAAATAATGAATATAACATGTTTAAAATTATGTATACGTTTAAACAATTACCATATTCACAATTTCAATTTCACTAATGTTATTTTTAGGTTATATATTTTATGACACCAAACCATTAAATGAGAAATTTACTAATTTAGTAACTATATAGGAAATACTAAAAAATGGAACAATTGGAATGATGATAAGGGAATAAAACTAAAAAATTTATTAGGAACATATGAAAATAATATTAATTTATAATATTGGTGTTAATATACGTACATGGAAATATAGACTTGAGGTAAATGAATTTTTCATATCAACTTCCTTTATTTGATACTTATGTCCTTTTTCAGAAATGGTTTCCTTCATGTGGTTTATATAATACAATATGGATTTATTTTAAATTTCATTTACTAAAATTAAGGTGGTTTACAAATATATTTCAATTAAACTTATTCAATGTCATTTTTTCAAAATTTATTATATTCATATTGTATTTAATTTAAAACATTGTTTTAATGATTCCCTAAAAATTATTTCCCCTCCATGTCCATTTTTTTCAAAAAAATTTATAGAAGATAATATATAATTTTAAATTATATATAAATTTTTTATTATACTACATTTTAATTTTTAAAAAATTATGGAAATAATATTTACTAATTTTTCATTATGACGCACTATTGACTTTTGAAATGGTGTGCAAATATTGTTTTTTAATGTTTACCCCATTGATTCCTTTTCCACCATTATATAGATTATCCATTATTACATTTCCACCAAAATATTTCTTGATTTATAAAAAAAAATAAAATACCACTGGTTTTGGGAGTTTTTAGAGAGTTTTAATGTACATATGTGTTTTTTCCATATTTTCATGAAGTAAGTAAAAGTAATTTTTCATATGGGGTCAAATGAGTTTTTCATGGATTTTATGATGAAAAAGTAAAAGAATATAAATCCTTAATTCATGATATGGTAATTATACATTAAATATTAGGATTTTTGAGCATGATATATCTCATCAATATTGGTGAGCACACTATTTACCTCAAATACATTACGTAATGAATAGTTTGTGAAGTAAAAAAATGAACGAGGTAACCGATTAAGTTACTCATATGGAATCAATTGGGAATTAGTGTTAAGAAATAGGTAAACAAGATTTATTATTACTAAAAATATGATATTTAATGGGACAACATGTTTTTAAATTACTTTAATGATTTAGAGTGGAAATAATTTAATTTAATGAATAAGGTATGAGAGATTTTAAAAGTGAATGGTTTTTTTATAAAAAACCATGTACAAGTGTTCTTATTTTTCATAGGATTCATTCATGGTTTTTATATGATTTATAATTTGTTTTATTGTTTTTCTTTGATATAAGTTTTATGTTCAAACATGGATATGTTTTATTTAAGTACTCATGGTTTTATTATAAAAAAATTAAACATTTTCAATGGTTTTAAGGTATTTATTGCACTTGTGGGTTTAATTAATTTTTATATCACTTACAAATATTTTCTCACATATAACATTTTCAAAAAAAATCACAGAGAAAAAGGATGAGTATGAATTTTTATGAATTATAGATTTGAATAATGTAAATTATATTTTAATAAAGAATGTGTGTCATGAATTAAAAATGCGTGTGAACTTAAGAATCTTTTTTTTGTGAAAAAAATATCAACCATGATAAATTTTCCACTTTATAATGAAATGGTTTTCAAAATTCTCTAAAACACTGAACTGAAAATATCTTATAAATTTAATAAAGTGAAAAAATGTTATAAATAATTTAATTATGATTTTTAAGATAAATGTAATTATAGTTGGTATCAAATGATGGGTTTAAATAACATTCATGGTTAGGATGATATTTAAGAATACGTTAAATTTATTTTGTAACATTGAAGTATTAATATTTTTGGATAAATACATTAATTTTTACTAAATTAAAAGAGTTGAATAGAATATGAAATGGTAAACAATATCATAGTATATATCTATCTTACAAGACGTTTTTTATAATTTTATATGATATCATCCAACTAACTGTCATGATATGTTTCCTAAAGCCCATGTCATGACTACCCCAACCCCGCATTCTATAGGCTAGGCACTAGCGACTAGAACCAAAAAGGCTTATCCAAAAAATGGGAAGGAATTTTAAGTTAAACCTATACACAAGCACAAAGCTCAAATTGATGAAATTGAACACAAACTGAACCATAACTATCACTATGAAAACTACTGAGAGTACAGTACAACTGAAAATATAATGGGGCTTGAATAAAATCAAAAAACCAAAAATGAATGTACAACTATGATGGTCCATCCACTCAATACCCAACCTGATGTGTAGGTAAGGGTAGCTTCATATAGTTTTAGAAGTATGCATGTATTTCCCACCTCACTCAGCACCACTTAGTCCCTGGCCACCATGGTTTCCGTTGAGTTTTTGATCACCTTCACGAGACATGACATGTGGGGGCGAATACCATGTAGGGGAGAGTAACACAATACTTAGTTTGGACCCCAATCCACAATGGAAGGACCAAAAAGTAGGACCACCCAAAAAAATCACACAACAAGGGGATCTCCCACTATGTATAACTCATTGTATATAAAGTATGATTTATCAGTTGTAGATATGATTCATCTTGTACTATTGAGGGACTCATTCCTAGTGACCACTGAGGTCCACTCTTCTACTAAACCCCTAAGGTACACTCATCTACTGAACCACCTAGGTACGATGTATGCCGAAGCACTGAGGTACGCTCATCTTTTGAACCACTGAGGTACACACGTCAGCTGAACCACTGAGTTATCCTCGTCTTCTGAACCACTGAGGTATGCTCTTTGGCTGAAACACTAATGTACGCTCGTCTACTGAAACAATGGGGTACACTCGTCGGTTGAACCACTAAGGTACTCTTGTCTTCTGAACCACTCAGGTACAATCATCTACTAAACTATAGAGGTGCACTCATCAGCTGAACCACTAATTTACACTCATCATATCCTTCGTGTCAAATCCAACTATAGGATTCCCATGCTCCAATGTGCTTAATTATAGGATAATCTACTCCTCAATACATCTTTCATATCTTGACTATCACATAATCTCACATAGAGTATTCCCAAAGGAACATCTCATAATAAGGGTCCCAATACCACAAACAGTGAGCCAATCAGACGTTTAGACTAAATTATATTGGTGTTTTAGTAAACAGGGGCTGGTTGTGTCTGGACCCGGTCTGACCAACCCGGATCCGGGGTCCCCCATGTCCTGACCCATTTTTGGAAAACCCAACTTGAATCGTTTGTGTCTAGTCCAACCCATTTCGGCTTGGTCCATTGTCTAGTTCCATTGGGATTTTCCGGACCTTGCTCATTTCGCTCGTGAGTCATGCCCGTTGAGTCACCCAGCAACCCTGTTTCATTTAGCCTGAACCGCATCGACAGGCTGATACTTCTATAGCTCAGACTGCCTAGCTGCCAAGTTCGTGCCACTGACCCAGCCCACATGGCGGACCAGTTCTCTCCCTACCCGGACACCACACTGGCATCAGTTTTGAGTGGCCACGCAACAAGCAGAGTTCAACTGCCTCCCCTCATGTGGTTCAGCAGGGACCATTTGCCAGCTGCAAAATGCGGTCCAACTCTGCAGGACACTCCTTTGACGAGGCACCTGAGTGGTGCCTCCATGATACCTCACCGCGACCATTAGGATTCATGACCTCCACAGCTTCAGTGTGCCATCATGGAATGCCGCCTCCTGCCCACGGCTACCACTGGTGCCGACGCACTGACAGTATGTTATGTGGACCACCGGGTACGCTCTGGTTGTCCGATTCTCAAACTGTCTACACCTTCAAACTTCAATGGTCCTCGCCTTCCCTATTACATCCTCGAGTTAACATTTATATCAATTCGGGGGTTCAGTCACAAAGAAAACAAAAATTTACAATGATGGAGACATTAGGGAATTGTTCGTGTTCTCTTGATTCCTCCATGTTAGAGTTTCGAAAAGTGGGATGGGGAGATAAATTTTTTAATATTGATTATCTCATCCCAGATACCCATGATCAAACCCTCTTGCATAGACAATCAATATGTCGGTAACCTATTTTTTGGTAGACCAACATTCATCACTTATAATAATGAATGGGGAATAGAATAAATTCACTTAGAATAAAACCCCTACCATGGATATGATGTTTCCTTGAGGAAGAATGAGATTGCAAACCTCTGTTCTTTATTCTTGATCCACAGTCCACCATTACAAGTGATTTTTTTAAGGGTTGTATAAAGATATTTTATCATTATTCATTCATCATTTCCACCCAACAAAGCCTCCGTGCAACCGCAGGATTGTGCCAACAATCCTTCTTTGATTGTTGGGCTATTAATTGACAAAACACGAATTAGTGTTTTTATGCTATGTTGCAGCATCATTACACCAACTCATTAACGAGTTTCATTAATGAGATTCATCTTCGCCTCATCTCTGCACTACAGTACTACCTTTCCACTACTCAACGATGAAGAAAATAAATAAAATAGCTATTTAAGTTATTTTATTTTTCCTTCGAAAAGTATAAAAAATAACATTCACCATTGACCCGCACCAGTCAAGGTTAATTTTCTCCTAAGGGAAACATGACTTCACAATCTCAACAGTACTCATGGATTACCAATACATGTGACCTTTTTTATGTAATATGGATTTGAAAATAAAATAATCATTACATAATTATTTTATTGACAACCAAAAACTACTTTCAACTAGATGCTCGTGATGACCAATGTTAAGCACTTTCATGGTCAATCCTGTTGCCTTGAGTTCAATAATGTCCTTGAAATTTTGATCTGGTTGCCGGTTTAAATGTTATAAAATCATGTGCATACATTTATTTAATGAACCTAAAAAATCTCAAATATACTTTGTGGCCACTCTGGACCTTGGAATTACATGTAGTCTCAAATCCTGATCTCGATATAATCTCCTTTTATATTCAAAAAAATTACATGGAATTTATAGGGTATTACACTAAACATATTTATTTTTATTAAATTTCTATAACTCATAGTAATGAAGTTAATAACTGATATAAAGAGAAATTTAATGGTTTTTTTCAATAAGAAACCAACCGGTATAGGAGTCGAAGTAAAAACTCTTATGGTTATACCAAAATAACTATCAAAATTTATATTAAAAACCTAAACAAATGTGAGTTTTATATTGTATCAAATAAGATAAAAATGGTGTTTTAAGGATTTTTTTATAAAGATTATAAAGGTGAAAATAAACAACTTCAAACATGTCATGAATATAGAAACAATTACATAGGGAAATGTACCAATGTAATATAAAGATGTTTCAAATATACAGAGTATAATAATTACAGAAAAAGTATCCTAGGAATAAAGATCATAAAGGACATAAATAAGATTGTATGAATAATGGTTTATCGAGGATATATATTTATGTTGACGAAAATTAAAATAACATATAAATGGTATGTATTATTTTAAAAACATTTAAAAGGGTTAATGTATAAAATTTATTAGATTGATATTGATGAATCTTAGGACATGATTAAAATTTATAATTATCAGAAGGAATTATTATGGAATAAGATATAAAGTAATGGTTTAATATTTATGAATGATGTTGAACGAATGATGTTTTTTAATATTGGATTTCAAGAGCAATGTTGTGCTAAAACTATATTAAAGGGATAAAAATTTTAAGGACGATCATAAGTTTAATACAGGCAATACTATTTAGAAGTTTTAAGTTATGTGAGTAATTTGAGAGGAATTTATTGAGTTCTAAAATATGTTCGATGTATAGGTAACCCCTGTGTTTAAATTTTGTTTCATTGAAAAATTTAGTTGTGAAATAATGATTATCTATTTTGTGTAACTAAGTTGAAAGGTATTGACAACTTTTATTGTAAAGATGATATTTTAGATTTTGGTACTTATGGTCAATTGGGATGAAATGGTTTTTTTAATTTTGTGCATTATCTGATTAATGTAAATGGAATAATTTTGGATAAAATTATATTTATGTGAGGAGTAAAGGCTGAATTAACTTTTGGATTAATATATTATATTATTTTGGTTTATGGTGATTAGGGATATCTATGGAAATGATAAGAAAATATTTAATAATAAATCACAATGGAATTCACATAATTATTATTTTAATTTTTGAGTGATTGATTTTATTGGGAGATAAATGATGAGTATATCTTGGAATAATATGTCAACAAATCATTCGAATAGATGGACATCAATTTTTTATCATATTTTATGTAAGATTAGTTCTTTAAGAAAGTATTAATATTGAAACATGGGTGTTATTGTTGAAGAGTTAGATATTAATGTAGTATTTATTCATCTGAATGTATACTCATATTTTACATTATATAAACATATGCTAATAATTTTTTTCTTATTAATAAATACAAACAATATAAATAAATTTTCATCATTTTTCTAATCTTGTGATCCATTTCATGTTGGTTATTGTGATTAATTAATGATAAAATATTCATTATGATGAGATGAAGTAGAGGTGGAAGACTTTTTAAAACACAAACGGAGGATAAAATTGTGAAGATAAATAAATTTATTATATTTTGACTTATTATTTATCTAGATGGTAAAACAATTCGTAAGCTAATGAGTGGGGAGATTAATCTATTTTTACTTAAATAGAAAACATATCACAACAATAAAATTATTGTTTTAGAAAACTAGTCATTAATATGAGTCTTATAATTGTACATACATGGTTTAAAAAATTATTAGAATGTGAAAATATTTCTAAAATTAATATACAAATTAGAGTGCATTTCAAAAGAGAATTTTATTAATATAAACCCTAAAACTATTAAGAAATAGAACATGTTATTTCTTACCAAAAACATATGTTATTTCTGATCTACACTCTATCCCTTTTCATCTATTTTAAGGTTCCATTAGTAGGATTCATTTTTATATTAATGGTTTTCAAAGTCATGACATGATATAATTGATTCAAAAAAGGTTTTAAATCATTTATTTATTAGATACATGATAAAATTATGATAAAAATATTTATCAGTTGGATATATTACATCTACCTAGGAAATTAGTATATATTATTTTAAACGAATACTATGTTTAAATTCTTTTACCACATACAACACTGATATTAAACAAACCATGAAATACTATAGAAATATTATAATTTAAATATGACTGTTATAACCTAGTCATTGGATTGATGGATATGAACATGATTAACGACATTAATAATGATATGTACAAATATATTCTTTTATAATAATTTATTGATTAATTTATAGTAAATATGAAAATCAATTTTAAGTAAGATCATTATGGTTAAGAGGGATATTTTTTAGAAAACTATTTTATGTGAGCCATATATTTATCAATGAAAATTAAGCTAATAACTATATATAAATTATTTTAGTGAAATTTATTGATCATATTTTATTTAAAATAAAATAATATTCATTTAATGGTGGTTACTAGATTAGTAATAATAAGAAATTCATTTCAAACATTAAAAATATATCTTCTTCCAAAGTGGTTTATATTAAATTTTGTAAGTGGATATGATGATAAATTTTTCAATCTTTTAGAAATTATAATTGATTAAATGGAAAGTAAAGTTAAAATTATTTTTTCAAGATACGCTTTACATCAAATTTTGGGATTTTTATAATAACATATATTTTTTTGGTGAATAGTGAAATATACTAATCTTTTTAAAAACTACCATTTGTTATCAAGTAAGTAAAAATTAAAATAATATTTTATATTTTTATTAAATATTAATAGTCCCAATTTAACTAAAAATAATAAAAATAATTCCATATGAATCAAAATGATACATGATTTTGGTGTGAAAAAGTATTTAAGCTTAAAATAGTTATTTACCTAAAAATGGGTATTCATTATGATTTTTGAATTTATATTAAAATTCATTTATGACTATTCTATTAATTTAATCATGAAAAATAAATTTCATATATAAAATTATATGGTTCAAATTTAGTTATGGTTTATTTTAATTTTTTAAAAATGAATAGTGACCATGAAAAATTGTTATCACCACGGTACATGGTAAAATGGGTTAATTATAGTTAAAACATTATGATGTATCTATAAAATATAATATTAAATCTTATTAGATAATATTATTTCAAGCCTTATAATAATATCCTTATAAATATTATAGTTTTATGCCACCTTCATTTTATTATACCTTCATATTATTATATGTAATGGTTATTTACAAAATTTCACACTCTTTATATTAAAATATATAATATGTTATAATATGGAGAAAAATATGTTATGAATGGTTATAAATGATTATTTTTAATATGAATAAATTATTATTAGGAAATATATTTATTTTTTATTTTTAATCATTGAATAATTACCTTGAACACTTACGCAACACTGACACATGACTTGTGCAAGTAGAAGAAAAAACAAGGAAATTGTTTTCAAAATAATAAAACTAATATGTTTTATATGAATTATGGTAGTACTAAAATATATTGGGTAATTTTAATTTACAATATATTGTTAAATATTCTATCTTATAATTATATTTTTTATTTATATGTCTAAATTCAAATATTTTGAATAGTACTGAAATGATCTTTAATGATATTTAATGATTATGAATTATTTTAAATTATAATAACTTAATAAAAACATATAGTAACTCAATTGGATAAGAGTTTTATAAAGATATCATGGATGATAAATTTATGTGAACTTATAATTTTTAAAATTATTTCATTACACATAGACATAGAAAAATTTCTTACATTAGTTAACATTAAAACGGTTTATTGGCGGTTTAAACTAATAGATAATGTTCAAAATTCCATATAAAAAGGTCTAAATTTTATTTCATGATTTAATTTAAACCTTAAACTCACTAAATTTTAATAATTGTAACTTTTGATACATTCTACATGAGTTACACAAATATCATATGTGAAAATTTCATGTATTGACAAGATGTCCACCCCCTCACTTATTAAAATATACCTCCTATCCTCTCTTGATCACACCAATTTATATTTTTATATCAACAAATACCTAAAAATTTACCTTAAAAATATCCATACCTATATCTTATAGGTTTTTATTTCCCAAAATACCAACTATAAGACTTAATGTGTAAGCCAATGAGGTTTTCCAAAGAAGAGGTATATCTCTTAATCGAGTGTTTTAATGTTTCATTCTTATTAAGCATTATTTAAACCTATCATAATCATAATTATACAATAAAATATTTTTCTTAAATATACTAAATCATTAATTTTTTATGTTAAAACATGTTTTCTTAACCTTTTCCTTTCAATGGAAAATCATATCATCACTCATGTGTATGTAAGACTACAATTACCATGTAACGATTTAAATCACTTTTATTCAGTACCTCATATAGTGGGTTTTTATGATTAATTTAATAAATTTATATGATATTTTACAAATAATTAAGCTTTTGATAAGATAATATATTACTTACATTCTTACCTTCCATCCGCTGGAAAATGATATCGTCACTTGTTTGTACATGTGGACTATAAACTCCATGAGTCGATGTGATTTGGTTTACCATACCACCTCACATTGATGGTGAGAATGATTAAAATAATGAATAAATATATTGGTAAAAATTTAATTATAATTTTCTATTTGAAAATATTGACTATTTTATTTATTTTTCACTCAATAGAAAAATAGAATCATCATTCATTGTACATACAGACTAACTTCACCATCAAAGAATGTAATTCATTTTTTATGGACACCATAAATGGATTTTTAGAGAAGAATATTAATTTTAAAAAATTTATAATTATAAAATATTTATGATTTATGAAATTATGTAACTATAGACCCTTTGAAAATGGTAAATTCACTGATGTTATTTTGAGGTATAAACCGAATGACCCCAAAATGACCAACAAGAAGCTAACGGATTTAGTAACTATCTAAGACATGATAATATATGAAATAAAATTGATTATTATAAGAGAATAAGCCTGAAGTTTTTTTTATTAAGTAAAAAAATAATTTTTAGCATGTGATATAGGAGTTAAAGTATGTACACAATGATTTAGACTCTAGGTAAGGGTATTTTACATTTTGATATCCTTTCTTTGAGACTTGCACCATTTTCACAACATGTTTTTTTGTGGTATATATTTCTATATTGTTGTATTTTAACATTAATTTAAATAAATTAAAGTTTTTTTAAATTATATTTATTTATATATTCTTCAATATCATTTTTTTCAAAAGTTACGATAGTCTTAAGTGATTTTCATTAGAACATTGTTTTAATTTTTCCTTTAAAAATATTCCCCCACCATGTCCATGTAATTCAAAATTATTTAATAGAAGTTCATATTTATGTTGAAATGATTTATAAGGGAAATGATATAATTTCTTTAACTTTTTAAAAAATATAAATAAACATTATAAATTTTATTCATGACAATGCTCGTTTAACTTTTTAAAACATGAGAAAAAATTGTTTTTATGTTTACCACATGGTTTCCTTTTCTTTCACTCATAACTATTATTCATTATCAATATTACTCTCTATAATTTCATGTTATTTTTTAAAAAGATCATATTCTCGTTGATCAAGTAAATTTTATTTTATTATTTCAAGAGGAAATGTTGTTTTGTTCTCATTTTTATGAGACAGACAAAAATTCCATTAGTTTTTGGTTCAGATGGGGTTTTTAAGAGTTTTATGATGAAAAATTGAAATCATATAAATTTTTTCTTCACTGTATAGTACTTTTACATTATAGATGATGGTGGGTGAGATATATATATTTAATGATGATTTCTGAGATCAATATAGCCCTCAAAATTCATTAGGTAATGAATAATATTCTATTGAAAAAATGGGGGACAGAACCTAATAGGTTACTCATATAAAATTAAATCAGAATTTTCCATTTCAAAACTGGTTAAAAATGAGTGAGAAAAGGTTAAAATATGAATATATGTGGTCTATACATTGTTTTAAATGATTTAAATTAGTTTTAAATGGAATATTTCTATTTTAAGAAGAAGGTATATGGACTTTTAAACGAAAAATTATAGTTATTATGAAAAATAATTCTCATAAGTTCTCATATTTATTAGGATGAATTCATGATTTTATTGTGATTCCTAAAGGATTTTTATTTTTTTTCTTTGGGTAATTTTTTATCTTGTTTTTTGGTTATGTTTTATTTATGTGCTCATGGGATTATTGGGAAAAGGTTAATCATTTTCAAGGGTTTTCATGTTTTTTAGTGAACTGATGGGGTTATTTTATTTTTATATCCCTTATAGAGATTTTGTTTTCATATACCATGTTTTCAGTAGTTTTTTACAGGGCCTAAGGATGAGTAAGAATTATTATGAGTAATTTCACCAAATAATGTAAATTTGATTTTAATATAAAAGTGTGTTATGAATTAAATGATGGTATGAACTTAAGAATAATGTTTTTGTGAAAAAAATTTGACAAAGTGTGGAAATGTCCACATTATTATGAAATGGTATTCCTAATTCAATAAAACAACTAATAAAAATTATCAATGAATGTTGGACATTATTAGGTGATATTTCTCCATTATCTCATTGTTTTTACCCACCCACCCCCCATAACCCTTTTGAAAATTACAATGATAATAATTATTTTTACAATATATGACCGATGAAAGATACTATAAACAATGGCCATAAATTACCATGGGATGATATTTCATACCATATCTTATATACCTTATCCATGATAATTTTATTTATAATTTTTAAATAATTTCATAAATTATCAATAATGTCATATTTTGACACTATTCATTTATCTTGGCTTTAAAAAAACAATAAAAATAATAAATTGGAATATAATCCTTTAACAAATCTCTAATATATTATGTTTATCATTAAAATTATTCGAACACAATAATTCATAAAAATTTTATTACATTATTTATTTTAAAATCATGTATTTTATTTTCTTATTAATTAAATAAATATTCTTGGTTAGCATTGCATAAGAATTTAATGTAACTAGTACATTCCCTTGCCATTGCACAACATATTTGATTACTGGTTTTCCATTTTTTAAGATAATAGTATATAAAAAATTTGAAAACAAATAATAATGTTGGAAAAGAATTGGATAAATTAGGCCATAAAGAAATAATATATATGGTGAAAAAATCGAACTATTAATGGTTTTCACTTTATTTAAGTGTGTACAATATATTTTAAACACAAAATCCATTTTCATATAAGACTTTTTGGATAAGTGAAAACCATAATAAACATCTACATATCTGTTTCTTTTTCGATGAATAGTCATCATGAGTATAGATGGTTAAAAACAATGTTGATACATGTATATCCCAAAGAAAAATATGAATAGAACTACAACCCGTAAAAAAGGGAGACCAACTGAAAAAACCAATAGCCCATCACATGGGAGGCCAAATCCTCCATGTTTGATTTTTTATTACCCCAAAATTTAGGATTCAATAAAAACCTACATCCTCTAACAGAACATAGTGGATATCTTCCCTTCAGGGGAAGCACATAAATAAACATAAAATCTGTAAATGATCTAGTGGCATTAAATCACATCAAAATCAGGAAGAAGGCTGGTGAATCTACCAGAGGAACATCCAAATCCACCGATCCACTGAGGTTAGAGTCATTGATCAAAGGGATTGACCATTTAAAAACATAATTTCTGGAATCATACCTCTACCCCCCATCTATTTTTCTAACATTTGGGGCCTCTTTAATAGTTATAAGAGAGAATTGAAACACCCTAGCATTTTGACATGGATCCATAGGATTACTAGAGACAACTCGATTGAAGTGGATGTCTATTATTGAGAATAAGATGGTAATGTTGTGGAGGTAATAGATAAATATGTAATGTGGGTGACCAATTAAACAGATTAGATATCATTCAGAAAAAAACATGAAATAAAATTAAAAATAATGTTATACATACCTCTCGATAGTAATATTAATCTTTGCAGCCTATTCTTCATGAAACTATCTTTATTGTTTGATGTTATGTCTTCCATCTCTGAAATAATAAGAGAAGATATTCAATAATAATAACTTTCATAGTTAAGAAGTTAATATTTAAAAATAACGGTTATAAAATAGCATATTTTAAAGTAAACATATTATTAGAGGCAGATTGAAATTAAATATGGATTGTATTAGTGATATAAAATTTAAATAAATATATATCAATATAAGTGTTTTCATAGAAAAATAGAAATTAAAAAACAATTTGGATGAAACTAATTATTGGTGGAATGTAAATTAGATGAAAACTATGCACTATATAACTATTATAGTAAAAACATATGTTTTCCAGCTCATATTTTTCTCATCTTGAAACATGTTTTTTAAAACAACAAAAAATGAAAATTCTTCAATTTTCAAAAGTCTAACTGAGTACAAAATTAATTATGAATGATCATTTATGAGTAAAAAATTCATGTACATGAGATATCAATGAAATCGTTACTATTATAGTACTTAATCCAAATTCCATATGAAGAAACTGAAGTAGAGTATTTATTTTTCCAAATAATGGGGAACACAAACATTTTACAGAACATAATACATCTATGCTAGAACATCAATCCATAATCAAATTCATACCTAAAAATTCCAAAGTAAATCCATCAGCTGCACTACATCCCTGAAAAAAGGAAAGATTCGCATATGTGCACTAAGAACATTGAAAATGTTATCATGGAAAACATTATTTTATTACGTCATTGAAAATCCATTGACCGACTTACAGTAAAGATGATTTAATTGGGATTCTACACCATATTTCGAAACTATTACGTTGTTGCTACCTTCTATCGATGCTAGGCAAGTAAAATGGATGACCCACAAGAGTTTTAGCACCAATAAAATCATCCAAAATATAGCTGTAGTTTTTCCTGTATTTTTATTTCTGAGCTATAGTTGTGGAATAAGAGGTAATGATCCAGGAGTATCATCACTTAAAATCATCCAACATGTATACCTATAGATACAATAATGTTTAAAAATAATAAGATATACTAATAAAGATTACCTTGGCCATATTATTTAGTCAAACCTCACATCTTATAGGGATTCCTTCAGTGCCTACTAATACCGCATATCAAACTTTCCAAATCAACCTCCTATGGTGATCATAAAAAATCTGGAAATAGTTTTCCATAAGAAATATGGAAACACTTATTAAGAAGAAATACATAATCAAATCTAATCTCCTCCCATATTGAAACTCAGGGTTTTTGAATATTACCTTGGCTATATTAAAGCAGTCAAAACTCATAGCAAATCAAGATTCATTCATTGCATACATATGCTAAATATCAAACTATCTGGATCAAACTAAAATAGTGATTATAAGCAATCTGGAAGCACTTATGCATTGGAAACATGGAAATGGTTATGCATATTAAATGTGTAAAATTAGTATCTTTGAGAAATTGGGAAACAATTGAATAATAAATCCATAAATATCTATGTATAACTAAAATGTAAACAGTTACATATTAAAAATCCTGGAACATTGAATTGTTAAAAATGTGTAAGAAACTATGTAAATTACATGGCCATCTGAATAGAGGTTCTCCTAATTGATATATCCAAGTAATATAATGATATGGTAGGTAGAACTATATAGAGAACTCAGTGGGGACGTAGGAGTATCCAAGACAGAAGGTGACATTATTAGGGATGTAAACATAATGAATATATCCTAAAAATCAACAATGCTAAAAAAACAAATACTGAAAAGGAGGAAATATTCTTTTTATATGCATGCATCTATAAAGGGTAAACATACATTTTCGTTCTATTTGTAACTATCTACATTGTACATATAAAATATCTTCTGAAAAAACTTTACATGTTTCGTTCCATACAACCTGGGCAATAAAGGATAGTAACATGTGAGAAAACAACATGTGTAATGAATCTTATATTTCCACTAATACGATCAACATGTGAAAATATAAGTCATCCTCTACCAATGATGGCTGGTATGATTGATAGATGGTTGAATCTACATAGCCCATGTATTCCACAGATATGCTCAGCATCATTTCTCATTGAAAACAAAAAAAAAATAGTAGTGCATCATGAGAAGAAAAGGAATGTAAATAAACCATTGTAGGGGGTTACTATATATCATATGTAAAGATCTGTTACAGTTGCATGTGCTTGAGGAATCTACTTTAGTGGAATATAGTAAATTCACATTTCAAGGTTTAAAAAGAGAAATTTGGTGAAACCCTTGTGTGCATCAATGAATAAATTTGTAGATAGGTAGAATGTGGAGATGGGGATGTAAGTTTAATCAAGATTCTCAGATGCGAGTGTAGGGGGTAACAGAGTCATAGCTAGACCATCCAGTAGAGAACTAAGTGGAGACGGAGCAGCTGTAGCCGTAATTGGAGAAGGAAAATCAGCCTTTCCTGGAGTAGGTGTAGATGGAGTAGCCAGATGTGAAGGTTCTAGTATGAAATAACTTTTTGGAGGAGGAAATGGAGGGGGAGTAGCAAGATGAGTAAGCATAGGCGAAATAACTGGTGCGGTAAAGGGAGTTTCGAGGGAACCCTATGAGCGGAGAGAAAATGCGAGAAGGAGCCAAGCGGTAATAGTAGGGGCGGATAAAATTTTCAATAGTAGGATGGGTACTAGAAGGCGAGAGGTGGATAAAAAATTAGTAACGTAGCATAAGGGAGACATGGAATACTGGAAGGACACGTTGGGAAAAAATGATGTGGTAGCACGGGAGATTGACACATGGCACCTGGAAGGCCATGATTAGTATATATAGTAGATATAGTTGATGTTACCATGAAATAGATTATTTTAATACGACATTGAATATCAACTGATATACCTATAGTAAATGAAATTTCATTGGGATTCCACACCAGATTTCCAAACCCTCACCTTATTGCTGCCTTCTACCGATGTTAGGCTAGAAAAATGGCTAACCCACAGTTTGTATCTATAAGTAATTATAGAAGAAAAACATAAATGCATCTAATTAATCATTTTAGACATTAAAATAGAAATTTTTATGGACAGTACCGAGGGGTGGGATGTTCAAGTAGAAGATACAACTGAAACATCACCTGAAAATCATCATTGGTCGGCCCTGAAGTTAAATTGGCAATCATCATTCCCCAATGTTGGGATCATAGGCTTTCTGATGAGATAATATTCTCCAATCATTATAATACATGATCCACTACTCTAAAATATATGATCCAATACTATAATGTTTAAAAATAGGAAGAAATACTAATGAAGATTACCTTGTACATATTATGTACTCAAACATCATATCTGATATGGATTCATTCAGTACATACTAATACTGCATATCAAACTAACCATATCAACATCCTATTGTGATCATAAGAAATCTGGAAATAGTTTTCCATAAGAAATATGGAAACATTTATTAAGAAGAAATATATAATCGAAACTCATATCATCCCATATTGAAACTAGAGGTTTTTGAAGAATAACTTTCCCATATTAAAGTAGTGAAACCTCATATTCTATCGAGATTCATTCATTACATACTAATACTGAATATCAAACTATCCATATCGACCGAAAATGGTGATCATAAGGAATCTAGAAACACTTACACATAAGAAACAGGGAAATAATTATGCATATGAATTGTGTAAAAACACTATGTGTGAAAAATTGGAAAACAGTTGAACAATCGATCAAAAAATATCTATGTATAACTATTATAGAAACAGTTACATATAAAAAATGTTGAAACACTAAGTTTTCACATTCTATAAGGAATTATGTAAATTTCATGTCCATCTAAATGTAGGTGCACCTAAATGATATTTCCAAGTTCTAAAAATATTTGGTATGTAGAAATTTATAGATAATTCAGCGGGGATGTAGCAGTATCGAAGACATATGGTTCCCTTAAAACACATTCCTCCATCAATGATTTTATAAGAGTTGAATTGAAATTCCTAGTAGAATTTCATTGGCTTCCCAAATGATTCCCACATGTTCCAATATTACTAAAATAGAAATTATAACCTAAACATAATGATAAATTATAAACACCTAAAGATATCATGCCCCACATCAACATAATAAAAAAACATAATCAAAAATCATCTCTGACAATATTTCGATTAATTTTTTTGTGAATATTATCTTGACCATATTAACTAATTGTACTTGATATCATATATGGATTCTTTCAGTACATTATAATTTTGGATATGAATTTATGCATATCATCCTACCTTGGATACAATAAGCAATCTGGAAATGGGTTTTCATAAGAAATATGAAGAAATCTGTAAATAGTCAAACATAATAAAAATGTAGAAACATTAGTTCTATGAAATTGGGAAGAATTTGTAAAAGAAAACAAGAATATTTCTATTTTAAGAAGAAGGTATATATACATTTAAAATCGAAATGATAGTTATTATGAAAAATAATTGTCATAAGTTCTCATATTTCTCATGATGAATTCATGCTTTTATTGTTATTCCTAATGAATTTTTATTTTTTTTTCTTTGGGTAATTTTTTATCTTGTTTTTTGGTTATGTTTTATTTATGTGATCATGTGATTATTGTGAAAAAGTTAATCATTTCCATGGTTTTTCATGTTTTTTAGTTAACTGATGGGGTTATTTTATTTTTATATCCCTTATAGAGATCTTGTTTTCTCATACCATGTTTTCAATAGTTTTTTACAGGGCCTAAGGATGAGTAAGAATTATTATGAATAATTTCACCAAATAAATGAAATTTGATTTTAATAGAAAATTGTGTTATGAATTAAATGAATGTATGAACTTAAGAATCATGTTTTTGTGAAATTTTGTTGACAAAGTGTGGAAATGTCCACATTATTATGAAATGGTTTTCCCGATTCAATAATACAACTAACCAAAATTATCAATGAATGTTGGACATTATTAGGTGATATATCTCCCTTATCTCTTTGTTTTATCCCACCCCCCTCGCAACCCTTTTGAAAATTACCACAATAATAATAATTTTTACAATATATGACCCATGAAAGATACTATAGAAAATGGCCCATAAATTACCATGGGATGATATTTCATACCATATCTTATATCCCTTATCCATGTTAAAATATTTAATAATATTCAAATAATTTCATAAATTATCAATAATGTCATATTTTAACACTATTCATTTAACTTCGCTTTAAAAAATCAATAAAAAATCTTATTGGAATATATTCCTTTAACAAATCTCTTACATATATTGTTTATCTTTAAAATTCT
This sequence comes from Viscum album, assembly GCA_963277665.1. NCBI lineage: Eukaryota > Viridiplantae > Streptophyta > Magnoliopsida > Santalales > Viscaceae > Viscum > Viscum album. The sequence continues at coordinate 412,671,641 of OY728159.1, read as the reverse complement.
TGGAACACAATAATTCATAAAAATTGTATTACATTAAATTTTTTAAAATCATTTATTTTATTTTCTTATTAATTAAATAAATATTCTTGGTTAGCATTGCATAAGAATTTAATTTAATTACTAAATTATAAAAAATAAATGAAAATTTTTCTGATAAAAATAATTCATAAATCTTTCAAATAAAAATTTTTAAATTTAACAATTGTTTTTTATCAGTAACGTAAAATATTATATATATGAAAAGAAAGAGAGTGATGTTTTTGACTTTATACTTTAGTTAAATATTAGAAAGATAAAAATCAATTATTAATGGAATAATAAGGATATTTTCTCATATTTTCAGAGATTTTGGATGAAATATACACATCCAATAAAGTAAATTAAAGTGTTAGATAAATATTTACTTGGCTTATCATATTATTTTTAACCTTAATTGCCTGATTTACCCTTAATATAGTGAAAAAATATACCCTAGTCACTATTCATAATTCCTTAAAATAAAAAATTAAATATTTAACAAATATTAACCTCATAATTCCAAATATATAATCCATTTTATTATATTAAATTTCTATAAGTTTCATAAATTAATTTTATAATTAACACACAAAATGTGATGAAAAAATGTCTCCTAAAAAATGTGTTTTAAGACTAAGAATATACTTAAATCAATATTATATAAAATAACGATCAGAAGAATATTATATCACAGTAATACCAATTAAATAATAGAATTTAATATTAAAATTACCTTATTTATTAAAAAATAAATTTTTTTCATAAATCTGTATTTTCATTTATCACATAAATATAAATTTATTTAGAAAATTTAGAAAAAATTTAAATTAAGGTGATTTTTACATTATGATTTTAACAATTATATTATTTTAAGAAAATATTAATTTAATATGTTCTCATGTTTTATTTATAATTGGGTTTTCATCAAAATAAATCTATTAGAGAAATTTATTAAAAGAGAAATATTTCATAATATCTTAGGATGTAAAATTATACCTCCTTTTAATAATTTTTCACTTGAAATGTCAAAATTATGTTAAAAATTTGAGGGTAATTGTTTCTTGTGATATCATGTAGTTCCCATGTAGCTTCTTAAAACTTATGGTTTATCCATTAAACTATTATAAGGTGATTGTTATAGTTTCATAGCACTATTTTCAATGACGAATAATTTCCACAGACTGTTCCTCATAAGAATGATATTTCTCTAGTGGTTCGACCTATGTGATTAGTACTATCAAAGGATTTTTTATGTACTTCCTCAAAATATATACATGGAACACATCATGAATTTTTTATAGATTCTCTGGAAGAAACTATCAATAAGATACATTCTCATCACGATCATGAATTTAAAAGGGACTAATATATATATATATATATATGTGTAAATATATATATAGGGATCAACATTACATTAATTACAAATCTCATTACCTTCTTCCAATGAAATATTAATAGGAATACCTTACCAGAAAATTCAAAATCTTGGTCTGGTTGATGATTTTTTTTAATAAATTTTTTATTAAATTTGAGCCCCAGTTATGTGATTTTTAATGGATCTAAACTTATCTATCATTTCCTCTTCTAGATGAATTCCAAATAGCTTTATTTATCTATAATTTATTGTATGTATTGTAGTTCATAACTTCCTTCCTGGATTTATAAGGACTGATATGAATGGTTGAGTGAAATCTTATTATGTAAGGAAATTCTTCTAAAGGAAGGTGTTCATCCCAAACACCATTTGAAATCCATAGATAATAATTTTTACATATCATATAGAGTATGAATTGTACTATTATACTGAAAATATGTATGAGGATGATATATAGTAGTAAATCTCAACTTTGTATCTCTACCCTCTAGACGGAATCTATAGAAATTTATGGTAAACCTCTGATCCCAATAATATATGATTGAGAGTGTTACTCTATAAAAACACACAACTTATTTAATATATAATTGAGTAATCTAATTAAGAGAGAAAAATTAACAAATATTAATAAAATAAAATTATTTCATGAGGTTATAAATTAAAATATGTATAAAACTATTCCCCGTTAGATTTTTTGGGGATTCTAATGATGAAATTCATTGTAATGTTTTCCTCTTAATATTTTGGTATGGGTAATGGATTTCTAATTCCCTTATACTTATATCTATAAGACATAAATTGCTATTATATCAATAATATAGATATATTCATGGTAGTATCCCTTTTCATGTTATCTCATAAGATATATTCCTTCATATATCTTTGCATATTTTTACTTCTAGTCAGAATAGACTATGATAAACTATAAGCTTCATCGAACAACTTATTAAACATTGGCATTGATAGATCACATACTTGGTTCCTAATAATTATCATTCTAGCATGGCCATGGTTGAATATAGGGACATTCTATACCTTCATCTATAATTCCACATCTTTCATTTATTTATTCTTAATCCTCTCATGTATTGAAAGATTAACATTAATTTAAAAAAGATAATATCTATCCCTTTTCCAAAATATTTGAATATATAATTTCAATATTTCCTTAATTATTGGATCTCTTTCAATTATAATAATGGATAAATTTACATGGTATTTCAAACTCAGATCATTATCAACAATGTTTGTGTTTCCAGATTGAAAATGTATTGAGAAGTCAAAATATTTTATCAATATTTTGTCACACATATTCCAACAATTTTGTGTAAATATATAATTTAAAATTTCATTACCATTATATATACAACCCCTTTCACCAAACTGATAATGAATCAATATCTTCAATTTTAAAAGTACTACTTCTAACTCCAAATCATTAGTCATGTAATTGTTTCATGAATAATTAATCGGTGAGATGCATATAATATCACCATGTCATTCTACATTAAGACACATCCCAATACCATCTTTGATGCATAAATATGGATCCCAAACCCTTGTCCACTACATGTTTATTTATGTATAGATGCATTGACCTGACTTCTATTCAGTTATTTGAAATTCTCCCATATTAACCAGTCCACAAAAACATAACCCTCATCATAGTTAACTTGGATAATGGATTTGATAGTACTGAGAAATCGTGGACAAAGTGTCGATAGTATGAAACCAGACCCGGAAAATCTTGATTCTTGGTTATTATGGTTAGTCTAATACAGCACTCGATGACATAAATATTTTATGGATAGGATGATATTCCCTCACTTGAGAGTATATGGCTTAAAAATTAAATTATTTGAATCCAAAAATCACACTTTGTAAATTTAGCATGAATATTTTCCTTTCACGGTGTCTTATAAAGCATACTAAAATATTAATCATAATCATCCACGATAATATAATAAATAAGAATATATTCTTTAAATAACAACAAAAATGATCAATGAAATACTAAAAGAGCATATTTATTAAATACATGAAGATAATGGGAGAAATGGTAATTCCAAATGGAATTACTATCAGTTCATAATGATCATACCTGGTATCGAATTCCTTCATGGTTATATTCTCATTACTAACCCTAAAATGATGTTATCCAAATCAAAAATCATTATTCGATAAATATTGAGCTCTTAATGGTTAATCAAACCTATCATCGATATAGGGTATATGATTATTCTTCTTAATAGTTATCTTGTTAAATTCATAATAACCAAGGAAAATATTCTTTGAACCATATTTCTTTATAAAAAAGTGCACCCCATGGTGAAGCATTAAGAAAAATGAATCCCTTATCTATGTTCTCCAAGAGTTTCTTTATAAATTCCTAAAAATAAATTTGGGTCATTCTATATAGATTCTTTGAAATAGTGTACCATCGGGTTTGAATTATATTGAAAACTAAACATAAAAATTTGTGGGATGACTAGGAAACTCTTATAAATATGAGTCAAAAAATCACAAACAATAGACATATCCTCAATATTCATTTTCTCTAAAACAATATGAGATGAATACCCTTCATGAATGGGTAGTAAAACCCATATTATGGAAGTAATTTTTATTAGGTGTTCATGTTCATACTCACACTAGAATACTATTATAAATTGATTCTGAATATCAAATATAACTTCCCTTCCTTGACAATTGATATGTGATATATATTGAGAGAGTAAATCCTTTCAAAAAAATTAAATCAAATTCAACTTTAGGTAGAATAATTATATTTTCAAGAATCATATTACTATGAACTTCAATGAGAGTGGATTTATGGACATTATATGTGATTATTCTACCATTATTATTTTTCAATTCCAAATTAACATCTAATAATTGAGAAGGTTATGGGATACCCTTAAAAAATATTAATATATAAAATAGTCGGTTGAATATGAATAAAATTAAACATTTTCACTTCTAGAATGGATGATAAGTGCACCTTTCACCACATAATTTTGAACTCCCACATTGATAGTAGTAATTCCATATGTTTTTTCTCCTCCCCTTGGATTTTTATATGGTAAGATCATTGAATTCTTGGAATAGAAGTTTGAATAATGACTCATGTATTTATATTTCAATCACTAGGTGGTAGTGTTTTCTTTCTTAAAATTACATTAATTATCTAGATGACACTTATATCAACACTTGTAACAAACTCATATGCCTTTTAATAATTTTACAATATGATTACTTCCCCAATTTTTACATCATTGAATTCAATTTATTCTATTATTATTGATTGATGTTTTTCCATTATGCAGCTACATAGCCAACCTATTTTCCACTTTATTTCCCTAAAATACATATAGACTATTAAATTCCTTCTCTATATTAATATAACATGATTCTATATCATTTTATGATGATTTTTTTAAGAAACTAGTGCATTTCATAGACTCATCTTATCCTGTCAATGAAATGGTTAATCTTTCTTTGTGGATTATGTATGTTGTCCACAGTATTATTGGATAACCATGTAAAAATATAATGATAATCCCCAACACATTCTTCATCATTTTTCATAATGTTAGTAAATTTCTCTCCACTTCATCTCATTGATATTAGTGGCAGTGTTTCTCATATAATATCACAATAATAATTCTATATTACATTATTTGTATTCCTTCATCCTCATTAGTGGTCCAGACAATTGGGCAAAATTTATCATCATCTAATTTTAAACAATGAACTACTAGAATTACCTTTTCAATTTAATTACATCCCGAATCTTGTAATGTCTTTTTGATGGACTTAATCTATTGATCACCAAGCAATATTTTAGTAGTTATATTAATAATGGAGCTGTATGTAACATGAAGGGATCCAACATTGGTGAATCACACTATATAACAACAATTTACTACATGTGGGTAATGTAATTCATTATAACCAAAGTCAGCTTCCAAAATATGGTCAGAATCTGATCAATTTCAACACTAGTTATATTGATTTTCTCATTACGGTAATCCCTATATTATTTATGATTCTTTATTCCCTTTGTTTTATTGGTATTAATCACTAAATAATGGAACACATACAGATATCTCATCATCCTCAAGGATAGTGAGTTATTCTATTAAAATACCTATAATTATAAATGTTCTAAAATACTATAAGGTGTAATAATATTTTTAATGTAAACTATGATAATTTAAAATCTATTTCCTAGGGTTTTTAATAAATATTTTATGATAAAAATTATTGAAACCCTGAATCCCATAACCTAGAGCCAGTATCTACCTAATTGAATTGTCATCAGATACAAGGGATATCACCATGTAGGTTTGATTAGTTTAGCAGTCTTGAAGAACCATATACATACATGATTCCCATACTATGTTGGAAATATAAACTACATAGTAAAAAAATATCCTTGATATTATTCATAACATCCTCCATCATATCTTGTGTTAAATAAAATAATTTTGGGTGATATTGGATTCTTAGTAAGGGTTAAATGTAGTGGAATATATCATGAGTAAATAATACATAATCAATATGAAAAGGAATATAACAGAAAACACATTCCATTTAACCAATATCCTGATCACGAAATACATCCATGGATAATACTAATGAATTATTCTCATGGATAATAATTATTCAATTATTAATAAAGGAAATGAATAATATCAGACATCATGATCATAGAAATAATCATATATTAACCATAAAGGCCATATTCAAATAGAGTTTAATCAATTAGTAAGTATAAATAAAAAACCCATTTAATAAATTAGGATAACTACTATTTCTCATGAGACCTGTTGATGCATCAAGTTGCTATATAATTTTGAGCCTCACATGACATTTCATGCCCAATTCATTCCTTATATAGTTAATGGTCAATATAATTCATAAAAAATATTCCTTATTAGAAAATATCTATATTTAATAAAGGATAATGAATATCCATATTTCCCCATTAAATAAAATAACATTAATCGTAAAACACGGTATGTAGAAATGGAATATGGTTTTGAAAAATAATAATATACATGATTCAAAGTGTTTATTGTGATGAGTATATCAATAGGGGTTAATTTAATACCCAATATAAATTCTATTAAATTTGATTTAAACAATATACCCTTCTTATTTTAAAATAGAAAAGTTTATTAAAACAACATATTTGATATAATATTATACTTTTTTAAAAAAAAATCAATCATTGACAAGGTCTTAGTTAAAATGTTTATGAATACTATTTTGACTTTTGAAATCAACTTACTGAATCAAAACATTATATAATCACTAATTAAAACATACTATCTAAGTCGTGTTTTTTTGTATTTAGAAAAAAATTCGTTTTAAACTACTAAAAATAATGTAAAAAATACATAGCCAAATTAAATACAATATGTCTAGTATTTAGACTAGGATTAGTCCTATCCACATGGAAATCACCTACATTCAATTAGATTATATATAACAAAAATTGATCAACATCCAAGATCATGTAATTCAATAGTATAACAATCATCCAAGCCACACAAATACCTCTTCCACATTTATCATGGGAGTGCAGATAAAATAGGCCATAAGAGAACCTCTTTCACCAAATGTGTGAAATTGGAGTAAAAAATAGATTGAGAATATATAAGTATCATTTATTTTAGGTTGAGGAAACAATGTGCATGTAATAAACAATATATACACATAATTCTCATAATTTCATTAAAAATAAATGAAAGTAAAGGTGTAAGAAATAATAGAATTGATATATCTGATAAGCAATGCAAATCGGGACTCTGTGAAAGTATATTGAGTGGTAGATAAAGTTGTAGTTCTGAAGCATTCATAAGAACAAAGGTCCATAAACTCCATCTTGTGATTCTATAGAAAGTTTTTTAGATGTTCAATGTTCTTCCCAACACATGTAGTTTATCACAGGTACAGATGCATCGTATAAGGCACAATTAAAATCCACTCATCTCTCTTCATGTGTACGTGTATATTTATTTTCATTCAATGATGTTAATAATTGATGAACACTGTGAAGTCTTCTTTCTCTTTTATTAGATGAACCAGTAAAGAGAATTCATTTGATCTTATGCTCCTCATTCTATACATTATGACCCAAACATTAATGCATCTATGTCAAGTAATTAAGGAATAATCATTAAAATATTTTTCGGCATTCAATTACATAAATAGAAATTAGAATAATTTATTAGAAAATGAACATAAACAATGCTGGTGAGTTTTTTAATGGTGATAAGTCTCTAGTGGTGACTCCTTTGAATTGTAAAACATCATTAGTGGGGTCTACCTGTGACATCATGACCCGGGTACCACTAAATAGTGCCCCAAAGAAGTTATCCATATGACCTCAAGTGTGCCTCCTCATATGTGAGAGGGTTCCATCTAGCGGCGAGGGTCTCGTAAGTCAGTCTTGAGGAGACTATACCCTCTTTTATCATGAAGAAACACCAAAGAATTAAAACAACAATAACCAAGTGTAGAAGCGTAAAAATAACCAAAACAGTACCATGTTTTATGATGTTCAAAAAATTAAAAATGCAATTCTCAACTAAATGGAAAAACATGCTATGATAATGCATGTTTCAAGTGTCAATAATGAAACTAAAAATAATGACACAATGACACCAAAGAGGGTACTGAACCACATCTAGTTCCCTCTCCTATGATTTAATCCCAAATAGTAACCTATCCTAGGTCCTTGCCCTTATCATGTCCTCCAATAAAAAATTCTAATCGGGTTCCGATCAGGTGGCCCGAATTGGGTGTGAGTACAACTTTGTAGGCCATCACTAATGGTGTCTAAAATGAGTCCAGTCAAAAGATAGTTAATGCAGTTTTATAAAGCAATAAATTTAATTCATAATTTAACAATTATCACATTGTCATTTAATCTTGAATTATCACATTAGCCATAGTTTCAATTCAAGATTTCCATTTGAATCATCATTCATTATTATCATTCATTTTGTGTTGAACGACATGCAAAGCACCAAAATCTCATTTGAATAATCATTCATTATTATCATTAATTGAGAGTATGTGCGCAAACCTAGAACCCCAAATATCTTTAACTATAGTTCTCCATGCCTATAAATCAATATATCATTCGGTGTAGTTTGTCATACCTATCACCCCATAATCTCAAGCTTGGATAACTATTGGGGTCGAATGCCATTTCCAAGTCCCAAAATCAAATCGGTCTACAACGCCATGTCTAGAATAAAAATTGCAACCATTTAATCATTCATTAATTCAAAATAATTTTCCACATCATTCCATTACTAATCTAATGATTAGTTAAACATTTCAAAGGCCATTAGTAAACTCAAGAATTAACTAAGAACATAAATAATTAATTATTTCATCCATTAATTAATCAATCGAAACAATTAAATATCCTTAATTATTTATTCACAATTAATTATACATATCAAATATCAACTCGTCATAATTAATTCTGACAATTAATTTTCATTGATCAACATCGGGGAGAATAATTAATTCTCTAAATTAATTATCTTTCTTCAACATCAATTTGTAATTAATGTCCCCAATTAATTAACTTAACACCTCCAATTCAATATATAAATTACAATATCTCAACCCATAAAAAATGCACAAAATATCTATGTGGGAAACCCCCATCATTTGGTTTATGATTCAATTATTAATTACACACAAAGGAAATCACAAGTCAATTTCACATTCATAATTACTCCAATTTAGGAATTCAATAATCAAGGGAAGATAAAAATTCATAAAAACACATACACATATCAAGATCATGACTATGGGAGTTCTATTTAGTCCAACTACCTCAGTTTATTTACATAAGTTAGCCCAATGGAAATTTCCAAAATTCTAGTAGCACAACGTCGTCAATAAAGCTCCGGATCTAAATCCTTAAAAAAATAAGATCAAAGGCATCAAGATCTCACAAATCTAGATCTAGATCCACAATCATAGATCTAGATCTCATCTCATCAGTTTTGATCCCTGATAACAGTGGGGATCTTCCCTGAAAAGATCTAGGAAAGATAGAAGAAAGAAATGGATAAGTAGCAGGATAAAATCCACGTACCAGGAAGAGAACGTATATTCAATCTAAGCTTTCGATCCGGAAGAACAGAATTCAGATTGCCTAGGAATCCCTCCAGAAGGCTCTGAGATCACCCAAAAATTGTTAGCCCAAAAATTAGGTTGAACTAGAAAATGTTCTGGGGTTTAGGTGGTTTTAAAACCAATTTTTGTATAAAACTACTCGATGATAAAGATTTCACTTGGGAGGTCACATGGTTAGGCCAAACGGTGCACCAACAGTGCTATATTCTACTTCCCGCACAGCTCGATGTCACAGGGTTAGTCAAACCATGTTCCAACCATGCTGACCTCCACGGACTCCACATTTATTATGCGAACAGTTTTTTCCAAACCATGTGAAAACTATTTTGAACCCCCTTTCTTCCCAAATAACATAAAAACTCACTCAAACACACCCCATGACACAAATCCAAGACAAAGGTACATAAAATCTTCAAAACCTTCCTAATGATCCTCCTGAGATGACTCCATATAAGGCCTATATTTTACAATCTCCACACTTTATTCGGGATCATCCTCGAGCTGCACTCTCGAACATCTCTTAGACCATTAGACCAAACAATTAGACCATTGAGCCCTTATGTATGATTCCCATTCCAAAGTTTCTTTATGAACACCTCCATGATTCCATAACACACAAACTAGGTGCGCAGTCTTTCACTGTAACACTTTCTCATTGTGAATCATCACATGTATTAAATGCTCTTCAAATGATGAATCTATATAAAGGTCAATGTCATCAACATCAATCAGATGAGAAGGTATATGGTGATACCATCATATTTGTGACACATGGAAAACGTCATCCAAATTACTGAATTTACGTGGAAGTGTTAATCGTTATGCCACTGACCCGATTCTCTCCAGCACTTCAAACGGTGCTACCAACATAGGCTCTCACTTCCCCTACCTTTGTATCCAGTGGTGACCCAATCTAGGTGACACCCAATGGATAAATGATCACCCTCTATAAACTCTATGGGTGTCTCAATCTATCAACATGTGAATTATTCCTACTCAGAGCTATAGCAATAAGTTTCTGAATCAACTAAACCTACATCGATGTCTCTAGATTGAGACTCGATCACAACAACCATGACTCGCCTACCTCTAACCAACATAGTAGTGATATACATGGTCTTCCATAAAGTGCCTCATATTGTACTATCTGAATAGTTTCCTGATAAATTTTGTTAGAGGATAACTCCACTAAAGACAAGTTCTTTTCCAAAGAACCACCAATGTTAAGCACACAAGATCAAAGCATATCCTCTAACATGTGTATGGTATGCTCTGACTGCCCATATCTTTGTGGGTGGATGGTGGTACTTAACAGAATTAGTGTACCAAGTGCCTTCTATAAGCCCTTCCAGAAGTATGAAGTCATGTGTGAATCACAATTTGAAACTACAGTCCATAGCAGCCAGTGCAAATGAACTATCTCTCGTACATTCATTTCACTCAACTGGTCTACTGTAATGGTTTACCTAATATGAAAGATATGGTATACATTCATTATTCGATCAACAATTACACAAATAGAATCATTCTTCCTTAGAGTCTTTGGATTTTCAACCACTAAATCCATAGTCACATCATCCCACGTCCATTCTGGAATGGGTAATGGTTGAAATAAGCCTCCAGGTCGTCGATGCTCTATCTTCACTTACTAACTGGTGACACATCTTGTTACGAAACCTAATATATCTATTTTCATTTCTGGAAACCAAAACTATCATCATATGTCAAGGTGCATTTTTTTCACTCCAAGATGTACCGCCCACCATGAAGCATGAAATCACCGCATGAGTTCATCACGCATACTTGTAGGCACAACAACCCGATTTTTCATATATAAGATCTTATTGTCATCTATTATCTAGTATGAAGGTGTCTCCCCACCTTCAAGGATTTCCCTTATGAATAAACACTCTAAATACACATATTTTCTACCCCTTATTCATCACAAGAATGTAGACTCCACTGCTACATAAACCAATGTCATCATATCCTAACTCTCCATAACTACAACATGCATTTTAGCTAGTAAAGTCATCTTCTTCCACTCATCACTCACCTCATATACCAACTGAGTAGGAGTTTTCCTACTCAAGGAATTAGCCACACAATTCCTCTTTCCGAGTGTATATGCCAGTTCAAAATCAATGTACCGCATATACTCTACCCATCTTTGTTGTTGAAGATTCAACTCATGCTGTGAAAAGATATACCTCATGCTTTTTTGATTCGTAAAAATGGTAAAATTTTAACCCAAAATGCAGTGTCAACAACACTTAAGATCATAAAACACTATTGTCAACTCGAGGTCCTTCATCTGGTAATTCAATTAATGCGGCCTCAACAATCATGACCTGTAAGCTACGACTTGACTCATTGCATCAACACAGCTCTGAGCCCAGTCCCAGATGCATCACAATACATCGTTTACTTCTTACCCAAATTAGGTAAGATCAAAATTGGGGTCAACGTTAAGTGCTTATTCAACTCCTGTAAAGCGTTCTGGTAGGATTCTGTCCGAAACAAATTGTATACCTTTCTTTTTCAAACCTGAAAGTGGTTCTTCTAATTAGGAAAAGTCTTTGATAAATCTTTTGTAATAACCAGCTAATCCAAAAAATCTTTACATATCAAAAAATATATTGGGATTCTCCCAAGAAATCCATGCCTAATTCTTTTCTAGGTCTTCTCCCACACATTCTTCTGAGATGATATTCTAGAAAAATTGTACCATGTTAATCCAAAATTGACATTTAGATAGCTTGGCGTATATTTGATACACTCTCAGTGTACCCAGGATGATGTAAAAATGTTGGGAATTATTTTCATGATTCTTAGAGTACACCATAATATTTTCCACAAACCCTACCACAAACTAATCTAATTACATATGAAATATCTTGTTGATCAAGTCCATACATACTGCTAGAGCATTTTTCAACCCAAATGGAATTACAGAAAAATCATAATGGCCATACCTTCTCCTGAAAGTAGTTCATTGTATTTTAGAAGACCGAACACTCACTTGATGATACTCTAATCTTAGATTGGCCTTTTAAAACACACAAACCCCCTTCATCTGGTCAAAAAGATCATCGATACACATAAAAGGATGTTGTTTCTTTATGGTTATTTTATTCAGATTTCGGCAATTGACACACAATTGTAAACTCCCATAGGCCTTCATTAGAAACAAAATAGGTGATCCCCAAGGAGACATACTTGGATGGATAAAACATTTATCCTCCAACTCCTCCAACTGAGTTTTGAGATCTTAATGCTCAGTCGGTACCATTATATAAGGTGTAATTGATACCTGCTCGACCCCCAGAAAGATATGAATAGTGAATTCCACATCTCCCTTAGGTGGAAACCTAGAAAAGTCTTCAGGAAATACATCCTAAAACAGTTTTACTACTAGTGGAAGGAATTCTTTCCTACCACTCACATCATCAAACAAAAGACTAGCAACATGGGTTGTGAGCTCTCCTAGTTGTAGAGTAATTGGACTAGCTGGTCATGAAAGGATATCACATTCTCCATGAAGAACATACTGGTCACCCTCAAGAGATATAAAGGTCACTCTCCTGTGGTAACAATCTATGTGGGCTCGGTATATGACTATGTAGTCCATACCCATAATCAGTTCGAAGATCTTTATATAAAGGGCATATATTTCCAAATGAAAATGAGACTCTTTAATATCTAGTAATCATCCTTTGCATAAATAGAAATCCCTAGATCGTGTCCCCATCGTTGTATCAATATTATTCACCCTACATACAGACTCCACCTCCAGGCTCAAGACATTAACAGGATTTTCAGATATAAAGGAAAGAGAGGCACCAGTATCAAACAAGGAAATAGGTAAAGTATAAGCAACCAGAATAGTACCAGTCACTATTGATAGACCTGCCTCGCTCTCCAAAAGTCTAGGTTGTAATGCATGTAATTTTACTTACCCTATTCCCTATGGTGTCATCTGACTGCCTTGAGTAGCACCACTCTGCTGATATGGGTGCTCATACCATGAAGCACCACATCCATTACCTCTACATCTTCTTCAATAGAACTCCATATGCCAAACCGATATTGTGTAGAAGACCCACTTACCAAACTCTGACACTATGAAGATTCTCCCTTAGCACCAGCCTACTACTGCTTCTTGCTGAACATTTGTATGTGTCCCATATTTCCAAAAAAAGAGGCACTCCACCAGTGGTTGGGGAAAATGTGTATGATAGTGCCCCTACCTACCACAATGGTGGAAAAACACATGAGTAAGATCTGGTGCAACTATTTCTCCCTACTGTCCACCTTACATTCCAATATACTGACTAAGGATATAGTGATGGAACTTCCTTCTATCAAAAGGCACAGTCCTTGATTGTCCAGTGACAGCGACCTACATAGTAATGGAAGCCTGCTTCAGGTTCCCCTCTAAAATGAGAGCTTGATTAACCTCTTCTGATATTTTCTTCATCCTAATGATATTCACCTAGGACCTAATTTTACAACTATGTCTATCATAACATCATTTTGATGAAGAAGCTTCGTCTAATGCCAAATCTGGAGCAAAATTTTGTAAATATTTTAAATGTTTAGCGTAATCCATTAAGTACATGCTCCCTTAGGTCAAATGAACAAACTGCAAAGCCTTGTCTTTTCTCAGTGTCTTAGGATAGAATTTCTCCAAGGACTTCCCTTGAAATTCCTTCCATAATAGATCATCAGTCTATCCCAATCATACCTAAATGTCCCACCATTTCTTCACTAACCCCCATAGCATATAAGCATCCAACATGACCCTCATCCTAGCTAGAGTCTCTAAATAGCCAAGTATAGTATATATGAATTTAATTCAGAATTCAGATCACATGGGTCCACCCACTCTAGTAAAAGTAGAATAGTTCTACAGCTGAAACCCCATTTTCAAATCTGACATGCTTTTATGAACCTACCTATGTCTATCTCCAAGAATTTCATGAACTGAGCAATGGTATCTGGTAGCTGTTCTCCTTCATCCTCAACATGCACCAATACTGCCTCAATCTGCCAATCTGGAAGTTTGTTCTGGGCTATTCCCCACAGACTCTCCTACAAAAAACTTCGTAGATTCATATCTCTACAATGCCAAACACATGTCTTAGGTCTCATAACACATCCTTCAAAAATTAATGTAAGATGTGAAACTAACAGAACCTGTTTCAACATTTCCTTTACATTTTTTCTTGCTACACGGTCAACACATAGGCCTTATCACTACCCTTAACCATCCAATTCCAAGGTCTTGGTTAACAATGGTACATTAATTCTAATTAATTAGTTCAACCATTAATTTATATAATTATCTCAAATAAATTATTTCAAAAAATAATTAATTAATCATACTAATTTCATCAACTATGTTTTTCATTATACAATAATTTATTCTCCTTTTTTCATTATTATTTCAATCTCGCAACAATGAAAAAAGTTCATGTTTATCAACATACCCATAATCTCATCTCATATTGGTTCCTATAAATGATGCATGTAACACCCCGAGATTTTATGAAAACTATTCTTTTAATTTCATTAATGTCTTGTGTTGTATGCTACTCTAAGATTACCTTGTGCTATATGCAACACCGTATTAGCTTGCAATATACGCAACACTATTCTTGGATCGTGTTACACACAATTTTGATAATAGTTATTATATGAAACATTGAGTATATATATATATATATATTCAATGTATAAATTAAATATGGTTGGATTATGTTATAAGAAACAATGAATGATTCTTCCACAACACGCAACCCTGACATGGCATGAATTACACGCAATCGCGACCTTCCTTCATACCGTGTGTTGTACTTAATACTGGGTTTTACTAAACAACAATATATTATTATAATATTATTATGAACTAGCCGTTATGAATATTATAAACTAAATTTTGAATTTTATAACATTATTATTCATCTGACACATTTTCTAGAACATGGTATAAGAACAAAATAAATTTTTCAGGTAAAATAAGTATTTTTCAAAAAATGAAGTTTTGCAGCCTTTTGATGGCACACCCACTTTAAATCTAGTTTTTGACATGTTTATAAGTTCAATTTGACAAAATAAAATTTTTCTTTGGAATCAAGAAATTAAAATTTCCTTTGGATAAATTTTTCATATTATTCTGGTAACTTTCATATTTTGATGAATAGTAAAAACACGCTATTTTTTAATTAAAAACAACTTTTTTCATTACAATAATTTATTTGGTTAAATTATAATATTGAATGGGTTTAAAGTATAAATAGAATATATTTTTACCATTTAATATAATGTATGTCATTATCATTGATTTTACATTAAAATCGTAGGTTAAATCAATTTAATCTTTTGCAATGTTTTAAAGAAGACCCCATTTTCTTTCGACAACGAGATTAATTTTAATTTAATTTCTGAAACTTTTGTATATTGAATTTGGAAAAATGGATTCCATATTTTGAATAAGTGGGTCCGAATTATGTTAATAAGATACTTTTTATTTTTGGGAATTATGAATAGTAACTACGGTAAATTTTATTTACGATAGTTAAAGGTAAATAGTGTAATTAAGGGTAAATATAATATTATAAAATTACCCTAACACATGATAAAATTCTATTGGATGACTAAAATTCTACCCATATCACTTAAGGGTCGGATTAGAATCATTTAATGGACTTTTTTCCCTGAAAATAACTTAATTATTATTAAAACCAAAGAAAGTGACAACATCTCACTCTCTGAAATATTATAAGTATAATAATTTTAATTTAGTGATAAACATCATGAAACTTCGACAATGAATAGTCTCCAGAAATGTAATATAATTATATACATCATAGGAATTTATTTAGAATTTTTAGGGATTAAATAATTACCATTTATTATGACACAAAGATGATGTAGTAATTGTCTTATTGATGAAATATTGACATAATTGATGTTATAAATACCCAAATAAATGTAATTTAAGACTTTTTATGAATTAAGATAATTTTATAAGATAATATGTCATGTTAGTATTGATTTAATTTACTTTTTTCGTACTAAACATTCTGTTATTATTTTCACAAAAATCAATTACTAAATAGTTTCAAAATTGACATAAAATAGTTTTTTAAAACAAATATGATATTATTGATTGTTATTTTCTTCCTAAAATTATAAGGGTAGGCCAAATGACTTATATAAGGTTATATATATTAATAATAAACAACTTGGTCTTCTTTTGGCTTGTTATAGTAAGTTTATTAACCTTATAGTGTAAGAACACAGGAAGACACGGTAAAAATAAAATTATTTAACTTAATGTTAAATCTAAATGATAAGGTTAAAACAGGAACCTAAATTTGTATAAATTCTATTGTATGAGAGGATTTAGACCCATCCCCACCTTAGCTTATAAATAAATCAATTTGGAGCTATTTAAAACCGAATTTGGCTTTATAATAAAATAACCTTTTTAGTTTTTCCAAAGGAGCCCCTCTCCTCCCATATAAAGGGGAACCTCCTCCCTCTCTTCCTCACACCATTTTGAACCTTCAATATAGGCCAAACCCGGAAAAATTCTCTTCTTTACTTCCCTAGAAACATCCTAGAGGTCATGTTCTACTTCAAAGACCAATTTTACTGCCCAAATAGGAGGTCTCAAAGAGGCGTTTCAAAGAGGAGATAATGCTCGTTACCGATTCTTTCATCTTTATTTCTTCTTCCACTTATTTTTCTTAGGTTGTTTCATTATGAAGTAGTATCATCAGTATCACTCATATAATTATATTTTATTATAGGTATGAAACAACCCTATTTGACCATCTATCCATCCAACAGAAAATGAAATCACCACGAGTGAGTACGTACGGAATACCATCTCCACGCCGTGGTGTAATCTATTTTCCATCACCACCTTACTTGGATGGGTATAATGGTTCAAATAAATAACTATATATGATTATTGTAAAGTGATATTGATTCTGAAATATTATACATACACTCCAATACAATTCCATGATAATGGGAATGATATCATCGCTCGTGCGTACGTACAGACTACTGTCTCCACAACGCGATGAGATTCACTCTCCATGATAACCATTCATGAATGATTATAAAGTATATATAATTAATAATAATGAAATATATGACATAATAATGATACTGGATTTATGTATATATATATATATGTCATTTACTTAATTCCATTCAATTCAAAAGGGAAACGAAAACAGCGTTCATGCGTACGTACGACCTACCGTCTCCATGAACGGTGTATTTCATTCCATTTATCGATCTATAATATATATGTATATGATGAATATATATTATATATAAATAATGTTTTACATTCTATAAATATTTAAATCAGGATATATGTAATAATATCAAGAATGACAAGTCAAAACACATACGATAAATAAAATTATTTTACCCAAAACGCTGCTTTAACATGGAATTTAAAAAAAAGAACGGGTAATATAAAGTCATAAGTGAAACATATATGATATCTTAACAATGAATATGATTCTGTAATAAGTCAATGACTTTATTTAAATCCTTATACAGGATGTTCGGATACATACGAAGCATGTCGGACCTAAGGTAAGGGATAATTTTGCAAATCTCATTTTTATCCGAGACTGATTATTCATAAGTATTTACTGGGGTTATTGCTATCATCCATTTCCATATTTTATAAAAGTGTTTTCATGTATTTTCAAAGTCCTTTTTACCCATTCTTTACTTTTACCACATGGTATGTAAGGAATCATTCTTTTGATTATGTTACGAGGTACTTTTTGACTTTTCCAGCAAAAGTACGAGAAGAATGTTTTTTTAAATTATACGGCATGAAAGGATTTATACGGTTTTATAAAGACTTATTTTCATGAAG
This sequence comes from Viscum album, assembly GCA_963277665.1. NCBI lineage: Eukaryota > Viridiplantae > Streptophyta > Magnoliopsida > Santalales > Viscaceae > Viscum > Viscum album. Next base: position 412,653,153 of record OY728159.1, on the reverse strand, counting down.
ATTCCTCCAAAATATTTCTTGACTGTTTCCAACATAATCCTTTTCTTTTAAAATTGCATGATGTTTTGTGAAAAGAAATTGATTTTGAAGAAGAAAGGGCATTTCCCTCAAAAATTCATTTCAAGTGTTTTATCAAAACCATTTTTCCATCTAAGATGAAATTATTTCATATGTGTATGTTTCATGTATAATGTCTCTATGATTTACATGGTTTCTCTTTTTTTATTATGAAATGATATCCATTTATTTTATATGGATTATGTGATGATGGGATGATGTTTATGAAACCCATTTTATTCTTTGGGTTATGATGAATGTTTTAAGTTTATTTTCTGGCAAAAGTAAGCATGATTTCATTATGAGATGGGTGGGACCTATATCTCCCTCCAATGCATTGGGTAATTATTTTATATCTCATGAGATAGACATGGCTGGAATGGTAAGTTAATCTGGTTCAGTGTTACAGGACTGAAACGAGGAGTGAACTCGATTCAGAATGAGACTTTTCCACTAAGATGGTCTTGGTAGTAATGTCTTGGCTAATATGGAAATCATTACATGTGCATAATGGATGCCACAATTACATGTTTTATTCCCATTCTATTTTATCATGATTTATGTTCCATTATGATCTATGCCTTATGTACATCCATGTTTTATGTCATTGCTCAAGATTTTTAATGTTCAAATGTTTATGGTATGTTTTATTTTATCCATGCTTACACTTACTGATCATTTGAGCTCACCCTTTTTATGTTTTCTTGTCCACTAGGATTAAAAGAAAGATTTTAGGAAAGGAAAAAAAATGGGAAGATCTTTATGGTAGAAGTTGAAGATCTTTCACCACGATTAGAAGATTACGTTCCAAGTTTCCAAAGACACAAAACTATTACGGTCCATCTATGTCTGTTTTTGTTATATACTAAGTATTCCGCAAAATTATTGTAATTACCATGTACGTTAAGCTTCAGGTCTCTACAGTTGGTATCAGAGGAAAGGTTTAGTCAACCTTTGGAAACTAGGATGCAAAAACGTTAGTGAGATCCCTAGAGATATTTCTAAGGTATGTCTAGGGATGTCCTTAAGGATTAGTATATATATATGATACAGTCCTAGAACTACGGTAACGATCATAGAATTTAACCAAAGATGTTAGATATTGAGGATACTCCCCTTTACTATGTTGTTTTCCATAGCATGATTTTTGCCTCTCACACTATTCTTTTTGGGTTTTAGAAAATGGCTGGAAACAGGATGATTCACGATAATGGAGGATATGATAGACAATGGAATGATTTTCATCATGAGAAACCAAATGAAACGAGATCTGGAAGTCCAAAAATAGTTATTATGCTTAATCAGCAATCTCATAATATGATCAATAATCTCAACTTTGGTATGTTTCCAGACTCATATAATAAGAGAAATATGGAGTTTCATGATGATCATAGAGGAAAGAACGTTCAATTTCCCTCATGTAAATCATGTGGGAAAGGGCATCGGGGAGTTTGTTTCAAAGGAACTGGAAGATTCTTTGGTTGTGGAAAAGGAGGACACAAATCCAGTAAGTGCAAAGGAAAGGGTTCAGTTAACATCATGGATGAGGGTAATGGTATTTCTACGACATCAACAATGATTAGATGTTTTAAATGTGGAATGTACGAGCATTATGCAAACCAATTCCCTAATGGAAAATCTCATGAAGAGAATCAGTATTGTCATATGGGTAGTATTTATGTGGATTATTATGAGGAGACTACAAATGATATATGAGCTGAAATAAGTGTTGAAGCTCAGTCGGTTGTTTTAGAAGGTAGTGGAATGATTGTATGTTTGTTGAGAGTTATGTTGTATAGTTAATGGTACTATGGAATAAAGAATCATCTAAGGATTGTTACACTATTATTTTTCCTAAAAGTATTTGAAAGTATATGTTGAATGGTACCAGTAACCATGGAAGATTATTTAGATATTTTTGGAATGTAGATGATATGCACATAATGAAGGGAAAAAGAGATAATGATATTTTTGATGGTATTAATGAGCTCATGACTGATATAAGGACTAAGTGATATTATGGTTTGAGTATATAGTATTTTTGGGATTTTGGTATATGGAATGTGTTAATATTTAACAACATTCATGTTTTCACTAAGGTTTTAATTTTTCAAGAGAATACATGATTGGAATGTGACCAACAAGATATATGGGGGATAAATGATGGTATTCACATGCTTGGTTGATGACAATTCAAGTAATCATTTTCTTTATACTATGATCTTGGAACGAAGTATTTTAGATAAGCCTAAAGATTGGAATGGATTATGATGGACATAAGTTAGTATTTTTTATGGATAGAAATTTATTCGATATTATTGATGGGATGTTATAGTAATGTAGTTTTAGAAAAAGTAAAACCTACAGGACGGGCGACAACCCATCGTGTCGGACAAGCCTGTAGGAATTGAACCCACAACCAAAGTGCGACTGGCCTTTATCACCTACCACTGGCCTACAGGATGTCCCTGGTTAGTAGAAACTAGTTTTATTTTATTAAGCGGTATGATATATAATGTATAAGTTCACTTTTGGAATCGTATATGATTAACCTCACCATAGATGGACTTATATATATTTGATAACTTTACTTGAAACAGATGGAATGACACATCATTCTATCACATGATCTACTAACTCTTCATGAATAAAAAATTCAACTTCATTTCTTTAAGAGATGAATTGGAAATTGGTCAAAGCACAAACAATAGTGATATTGTACCAAAATCAAGCAAATATTTCTTCTAATTAAAAATTTTCAACTTTAGGGAAATGATATTGAAAACCAAAAATTTTGTCCTATTGCTCTTATATTTGTTGAATCAGATGGTACCTTAGATCATCACAAATCTATGGATTTGTGATTGATGGCTTTTTCATATCCATGTTCTCTACCACGCTCCATCAGAACATGATGGTTAGATTTTTCTTCCATATCCATATTTTCACCTATGTTATCCTACGTGGAAACACAGTGATGAGTTAATTTGGGTAACTATTACATTTCATACTTTAGTTTTTAAATCCATGTTTTGGTATTCCTTTTTACGATGTGGGTTTCTAATCAACAAACATTCGAGTAGTAAACCATTTATAACCCCGACAAATTTCGAGGGTGAAATTCATTTTAAGTGGGGTATAATGTAACACCCCGAGATTTTATGAAAAACATTTTTTTAATTTCATTAATGTTTTGTGTTGTATGTTACACCAAGATTACCTTGCGCTATATGCAACACCGTATTAGCTTGCAATATACGAAACACTATTCTTGGATCGTGTTACACACAATTTTGATAATAGTTATTCTACGCAACATTGAGTATATATATATATTCAATTTATAAATGAAATATGGTTGGATTCTGTTATACGAAACAACGAAGGATTCTTGCACAACACACAACCCTGACTTGGCTTGAATTACACGCAATCACGACCTTCCTCGATACCGTGTGTTGTACGCAATACCGGGTTTTACTAAACAATGATATATTATTATAATATCATTATGAACTAGCCGTTATGAATAGTATTAACTAAATTTTGAATTTTATAACATTATTATTCATCTTACACATTTTCTAGAACATGGTATAAGAACAAAATAAAATTTTCAGGTAAAATAATTATTTTTCAAAAAATGAAGTTTTCCTGCCTTTTGATGGTGCACCCACATTAAATCTAGTTTTTGACATGTTTATAAGTTAAATTTGAAAAAATAAAATTATTCTTTTGAATCAAGAAATAAAAATTTACTTTGGATAAAGTTTTCATATTATTCTGGTAACTATCATATTTTGATGAATAGTAAAAAACACGCTATATTTTAATTAAAAACAACTTTTTTCATCGCAATAATTTATATGGTTAAATTTTAATATTGAATGGTTTTAAAGTATATATAGAATATATTTTTACCATTTAATATAATTTCTGTCATTAGTATTTATTTTACATTAAAATCGTAGGTTAAATCATTTCAATCTTTTGCAATGTTTTAAAGAAAAACTCGTTTTCTTTCGACGACGAGATTAATTATAATTTAATTTCTGAAACTTTTGTATATTGAATTTTGAAAAATGGATTCCATATTTGTAATCAGTGGGTCAGAATTATGTTAATAAGATAATTTTTATTTTTGGGAATTATGAATAGTAACTATGGTAAATTTTATTTACCATAGTTAAAGGTAAATCAGGTAATTAAGGGTAAATATAATATTATAAAATTACCCTAACACATGATAAAATTCTATTGGATGACTAAAAGTCCACCCATATCACATAAGGGTCGTATTAGAATCATTTAATGGACTTTTTTCCATGAAAATAACTTAATTATTATTAAAACCAAAGAAAGTGACCACATGTCACACTCTAAAATCTTATAAGTATAATAATTTTAATTTAGTGATAAACTTCATGAAACATCGAACATTAATAGTCTCCAGAAATCTAATACAATTATCTACATCGTAGGAATTTATTTATAATTCTTAAGGATTAAATAATTATCATTTATTATGACACAATGATGATGCAGTAATTGTCTTATTAATGAAATATTGACATAATTAATGTTATAAATACCCAAATAAATGTTATTTAAGACTTTTTATGAATTAAACTAATTTTATAAGTTAATATTACATGTTAGTATTGATTTAATTAACTTTTGTCGAACTAATAATTCTGTTATGATTTCACAAAAATCAATTACTAAACAGTGTCAAAATTGACAAAAAATAGTTTTTTAAAACAAATATTATATTATTAATTGTTATTTTATTCCAAAAAAATTATGTTTCGGCCAAATGACTTAGATAAGGTTATATATATTATTAATAAAAAACTTGGGATTCGTTTGGCTTTTTATAATAAGTTTATTAACCTTATATTGTTAGAACACAAGAAGACACGGTAAAAGTAAAATTATTTAACTTAATGTTAAATCTAAATGATAAGGTTAAAATAGGAACCTAAACTTGTCTAAATTATATTGGATGAGATTATTTAGACCCATCCCCACCTTATCTTCGAAATAAATCAATTTGGAGATAATTAAACCCGAATATGGCTTTATAATAAAATGATATTTTTAGTTTTTCCAAAGGAGCCCCTCTCCTCCCTTATAAAAGGGAACCTCCTCCCTCTATTCCTCACACCATTTTGAGCCTTCAATCTCGGACAAACCCTACCAAATTCTCATCTCCAATTCCCTAGAAACATTCTAGAGGTCATGTTCTTCTTCATAGACTAATTTTAGTGCCCTAATAGGAGGTCTCAAAGAGGTATTTCCAAGAAGAGGTAATGCCCGTTACCGATTATTTCATCTTTATTTCTTCTTCCACATATTTTTCATAGGCTGTTTCATTATGAATTAATTACATCAATATCACTAATATAATTATATGTTATTATAAGTATGAAAAAACACTATTTCACCATCTATCCATCCTACAGAAAATGAAATCATCACGCGTGCGTACGTACGGAATACCATCTCCACGCCGTGGTGTAATCTATTTTCCATCACCACCATACGTGGATGGGTATAATGGTTCAAATAAATAAATATATATGATTATTTTAAAGTGATATTGATTCTGAAATAGTATACAAACACTCCAATACAATTACACGATCATGGGAATGATATCATCGCTCGTGAGTACGTACGGACTACCGCCTCCACGAAGCGATGAGATTCACTCTTCATGATAACCATTCATGAATGATTATAAATTATATATAATTAATAATAATGAAATATATGACATAATAATGATACTGGATTTATGTATATATATATATATGTATGTATGTCATTTACTTATTTCCATTCAATTTAAAAGGGAAACGAAAACAGTGTTCATGCGTACGTACGACCTACCGTCTCCATGAACGGTGTATTTCATTACTTTTATCGATCTATAATATATATGTATATGATAAATATATATTATATATGAATCATGTTTTACATTCAGTAATTATGTAAATCAGGATATAAGTAATAATATCAAGAAGGACAAGTTGAAACACATATGATAAATAAAATGATTTTACCCAAAACACTGCTTTAACATGGAATTTAAAAAAAAGAACGGGTAATATAAAGTCATAAGTGAAACATATATGATATCAAAACAATGAATATGATTATGTAATAAGTCAATGACATTATCTAATTCATTATACAGGAGGTTCGGATATGTACGAAGCATATCAGACCTAAAGTAAGGGATAATTTTGCAAATCTCATTTTTATCCGAGATTGCTTATTCGTAAGTATTTAGTGGGGTTATTGCTATCAACCATGTCTATATTTTATAAAAGTGTTTTCATGTATGTTTAAAGTCATTTTTACCCATTATTTACTTTTACTACAAGGTATGTAAGTAATCTTTTTTTGTTTATGTTATGAGGTACTTTTTGACATTTCCAGCAAAAGTACGAGAAGAATGTTTTTTTAATTATATAGCATGAAAGGATTTATAAAGTTTTATAAAGACTTATTTTCATGAAGCTTACTCCAAAATATTTCATGACTATTTTCAACAAAATGCTTTTATTTTAAAATTTCATGACGTTTTGTGAAAAGAAATTGATTTTGAAGAAGAAAGGATATTTCCCTCAAGAATTCATTTCAAGTGTTTTATCAAAACCATTTTTCCTTCTAAGATGAAATTATTTCATATGTGTATGTTTCATGTATAATGTCTCTATGATTTACATGGTTTAACATTTTTTATTATGAAATGATATCCATTTATTTTATATGGATTATGTGATGATGGGATGATGTTTATAAAACCCATTTTATTCTTTGGGTTATGATGAATGTTTTAAGTTTATTTTGTGGCACAAGTTAGAATGATTCCATTATGAGATGGGTGGGACCTATATCTCCCTCCAATGAATTGGGTAAAGATTTTATATCTCATGAGATAGACATGGCTGGAATGCTAAGTTAATCTGGTTCAGTGTTACAGGACTGAAACGAGGACTGAACTCGATTCAGAATGGGACTTTGTCCACTAAGATGGTCTTGGAAGCAATGCCTTGGATACTATGGAAATCATTACATGTGCATAATGGATTCCACAATTATATGTTTTATTCACATGATATTTTATCATGATTTATGTTCCATTATGATCTATGCCCTATGTACTTCGATTTTTTATGCTGTTGCTCAAGATTTTTAATGTTCAAATGTATATGTTATGTTTTATTTTATCCATGCTTACCCTTACTGAGCATTTGAGCTCACCCTTTTTTTTTCTTTTCCCCTAGGTTTAAAAGAAAGATTTTAGGTAAGGAAACAAAAATGGGAAGATCTTTATGGGATATGTTGAAGATCTTTCACCACGATTAGAAGATTACGTTCCAGGTTTCCATAGACACTAAATTATTACGGTCCTTTTGTGTCTGTCTTTGTTATGTACTAAGTATTTCGCAAAATTAAGGTAATTTCCAGGTATGTTAAGCTTCGGGTCTCTACAATGCATGTCACAATAACCCAAAGTTCCTAGAATTAAGCATGCAGACTCAAGTATCATTCCACTTTAGTCCTGAAATCAAAAGTCAAAATCTTTCAAAACAAATATAAAATCACAAAACCAGTGTGTCACCCAATGTGAAAAAAAAAATCCAACTATGACAACAAACAATAATCGCAACCATCCAACCCTTAGTAGTTAGATTATCCCCCATACATGGGTTTGGAACTCTGATGCATGATCTCATTACCAAGCCTTGTACCTTCCCATTTTCTTATCTAACATTCCCAAAACAGTAAGACAAAAGAAGAATAATGAAATGAAACCTCCTCTAACACCAATTGGTGATGTCCAGACCTGGGTTCCATTAAACGGTGCCCCAAGCCGGGTGGCCGCATTCCCTCAGGCTCACCTCCCTATACACCACATGTTTCCAAATAGTTGTGTGGTTCTGGTAAGTTAGTCATGGGGAGACTATACCCTCTTTTATCATAATAAAACACCAACAAAAGTAAACCACAATAACCAAGTGTGGAACCATCTAAATAACCATAACAATACCAAGTCATATGATGGTCCAAACCGAAAAATACAATACTCAACTTAATGGTTAAACATGCTATGACAATAAAAGTTTCAAGTGTCTGAAGTGAAACTAAAAGTAAAGACACAACGACTCCAAAGAGGGTCCTGAATGACATTTAGTTCTTTCTCCCATGTGTTAATCCCAAATAGCAACCTATCCTAGTGTCTTTCCCTTATCCAGTCCTGGAATAAAAAAATTTTGTTGTTGATCAGACTTCACGAATAGGGTATGAGTACAACATAGAAGCCCACCACCAACAGTGTCTAACACGATTCCAGTCAAAAAATGGTGTATATAGTTTTATGAAAAAATAAATAAAATGCATAATTAAATAGTTTTCACTTTGTCATTTAATTTTTAATTATCACTTGATGCCGATTTTCAATTCATGTTTCCCATTTAAATCGCCATGCATTATTATCATTCATTTAGCGGTGAATGGAATGGATAGAACCCCAATTTATTTTGAATCATCGTTCATTATTATCATTTATTTGGTGTATTTATTCATGCCTATAACCCTAAATCTCATTAATTTATGTCTCCATACCTATAACCCTATATCTTATTCTGTGTAGGTTGTCATTCATAGCACCCCATTATCTCATGCTTGTATAACTATTGTGGGGGAACACCATGTCCATGTCCCGACTTTTAATCGGTCTACAATTCCATGTCTAGAAAAATAATATCATCCATTTAATCATTCATTAATTCAAAAAACATTCCACATCATTACATTAATAATACAATGATTAGTAAAACATTTCAAAGGTCATTAGTTAACTCAAGAATTATCTAAGCATATAACCCATGAGTTAATTAATCAATTAATTAATCAATCAATACAATTATCTTCCAATAATTAATTCTCCACAATTAATTATCCATAAAAAATCATACATTGTCATAATTAATTATCATAATTAATTATCTTTTATCGACATCATGGTACATAATATTATCTTTGGAAAACATCATGGCACACAATTATTTCTCACAATAATTACCTTTGGTCAACATCATCTTATAATTAGTTCCCCCAATTATTATCTTAACAAAACCAATTCAATGTCTCAATTACAGTATCTCAAACCATAAAAAATATTCAAAATATATATTCAGGAAACCCCATTCATTTTTTCCATGATTTAATTATCAATTTATCACTAAGGAAATCACAAGTCAATTTGACATTCATAATTACTCCAATTTTAGAATTCAATAATCAAGGGAAGCTAAAAATTAATAAACACACATACCCATATCAAAATAATGACTACAGAGTTATATTTTAACCACCTACCTTAATTTATAGATAGAATTTACCCAAATGGAAATTCCAAAAATTCGAGTGGCACAATGTCGTCGATCAAGGTCGGGATCTAAATCCTTAAACCAAAATAAAGATCAAAGGCATCAAGATCTCACAAATCTGGATCTAGTTCCACAATAATAGATATATATCTCATCATTTAGGTTTATATGCATGAAAATAGTGGAGATATTCTATGAAAAGATCAAGGAATTATAGAAGAAACATTGGGAGAAGAAACAGGATGAAATTCACATACTAAGAAGTGGGAGGATCTGTAATCCAGGCTTCCGATTACGAAGAAAAGCATTCAGATTTCCTTAGAATCCCTTTGGAAGGCTCTGATGTCACCTACGAGTTTTCAAGAAGAAACCTAGGTTGCTTTAGAGAGGTTTCAGTGGTTTGAGTGGTTTTAAAAACTATTTTTGGATTAAACTGCTCTGCATGCACAGTTTAACCTAGGAGGCCACACGATTAGGCCAAACTGTGCACCAACTGTGTGGTCTTCTTCTACTCACATATCTCAATGGTTCATGGTTATTAAAATCATGTTCCAACTATTCCAAACACAAATATCTTCACTATTAGCTTGTTCGCGGTATGGCTAAACCGTGCGCAAACCGTGAACAACCCCCTCTCTTCCCAAATTCATTAAAAACTTACACAAATGCACCCCAAGACACTACTCTAAAAAAATAGTACTTCAAATCATCAATAATTTCCTGAAAACATTCCTGAGAAGACTTTATAAAAGGATGGGATCTTTTATTGGGTCTAACGGTGACTAAGACTGGTGGTATCTCAGACTCTAGGGGTGAGATGTAGGCTAGTGGTATGGAAGATGGTGGTGACTCATCTCAGTGGTAGGTGTCTTCAACACTTTACCAAATTTATATATTAGTTGTGTCAATTTTCTATACTATTTCAAAATTACATTATAGTGGTGACTCGTGATGATAGGGAGTAATCCCAGTATTTAGCAGATTTTAAATCCTAATGGTGAGTCATCCTTGATGGTGACGCTTGCTTAGTGATGAAACTTTTTGGTAGTGACTTGAGCTCAATGGTCAGTGTTTCCTAGACTTAGGAATATTTTTTATAATCAATCATATATTTTAAAAGGATTATAGAAAACCTGAAACACATTAATATCATAATTATCATTATTGTGTGGTCATTAAAATGGGGACGTCAACACAAAAAAATGGATATTTTAGCTAACATTATTGTATAATTCTAAATGATATAAATATAGTGAATGTTTTAAGAGAAATTTAACAACCACAATATTAATTAGAGATTAAAGATGAATATAATTCATTGGAAATATAAAATCATGTCCATTAAATAATAATGTAAAATATCAGAAAAAATTAACATCATCTTTTATTAAAGAGATATCTTTGTAAAACCATGGAATTTTATTAGAAGAATCTAAAATTATATAAAACAGTTTTTGTGGACGGAATATCTGTTAACTACTTATAAATTAAAAAAACTTTCATTTTTGGTTTTTTGTATATAGGTTGAAAAATCACCTATTTAAAAACATTAGAAAGATTCCTTCTAATCCTTATAAAAATTAATGGATAACACGGAATTTCCTTAACAATTAATTTGAATAAATTATAAAGGACTTTTGAAAAACTATTTAAAAAATATGGACTTGGAAGAAAAATATACCCAATCAGTATAAAAATAATATAGGATTTCATTTTAATCGTTTTTTGGTTAATTAATGTTCCAAAGAAGAAATTTTTTTAAGGAAATATGGAAACTCTTAAATATTCATAGTTGATGAAAATATATTGAGCATATTAATTATATATTTTTATATTTCTTTAATGAAAATAAGAGCAATCCTAAATAAAAAAGATTATAACATATATTATTACCACATAGTAAACTTTCAAACTATAACCCCATGAAATAATAAACATAAATTTAATCTTAAATACTCTTGAATATGTATATATTATTGTTAAATACATCAAAGTGGATGTATATAAAACACATAAAAAAAGGATCATAATACTAAATGTGTCTTGATAGAGTGGAAATTGAGACAAAATACATTACATCAAGTTTAAATTACCTCATAAATGCTTTTAAACTCCAATATATTAAATTTAGGTTTATTATAATTAAATAATAGAACTAAATATGTATCTATTATATCATATATGAAACATTTATAACATTTTATAAACCATTTTTCAATAGTCTTTTATTGTTATCACTATTTCATGTGTTAACTACTTATCTTTTCATGTATGCTTTAATTCTGAATTTTTGGTTCGTGAACCATGATCATGATTCCATAAACTAATAATTGTTATTAATGATATAAAAATGATATTAATTGAATATATATATATATATATATTGATCTAAAAATATTGATATAAATATTGAATTACACCATTAATAGAGAAGTCATGGCATACGTACGCAGGAATGTTGTTTTCACTTTTAGAAAAATGGAAGGAAAGAAAGATAAATAATAATGATACTCAGTAGGATCATTTATATATCTTATAAATATTATAAATTGCTTAAATTTATCCTTATTATTATCTGATTAAAGTGTAAATGACAAAAAAAATCACACCGCTTAATGGAGGTGGTAGTCCACACATATACACGAGTAACGATATCATCTTTCACTGAATTTGAATATAAGAAGATAGATATTGTAATTAAAGAACCATAACTATGTTACAAATACCATATATACCAATTATTTATATCATTATTAATATCCATGTGAGGAGGTTATTGAAAAAATTACATTAGTTAATGAGGCGGCAGTCCGTCTAACACACGAGATATGTTTTTGTTTCCAATTTGATAGAGAGGGAGATGGATAGATATTTTTCATTCAACATAAACGTGTCTAATTATATGGAATACACTATTGTTATTATATTTTAATTTTTATGAAATAATGTAAGGTAGTAAAATATGTTGTTAAAAGTAATATCTTATTTAAGAACATTACCTTATCATAGAGAAACCACATTTGGATTTCATCTTTGGTACATCAAGGTTGGTCTTTTGGGAATAGAAGAACCTATAAAATATTTATTAGCATGTCAGAAAGAATTAGGATGGGTTTTTTCATCTATATTTCTCATGGTGGTGTAAAAAAAATAGAAGCGATGACCTTTTATAAGTGTGGAGAGGGGAATTCATGGAATTTTATAAAGTATTCAGTTAATATAATTATTTTTCAGGCCCAAATGGATCCAAATATATATAAATAGAATATATGTTTAGTATGAATTTAAATAATATAATACATTAAAAAAATTTCGATTTTAGGTGATGTTTTAACCCTTATCTCTTTGTTTTAGCCCCGACCATTTATCCTTTTGATAATTATCATACCAATAATGTTTTTTTACACTATAAGAACTGAGAATGTTATCATAAAAGGAAAAATTACCCATAAATGGCCAAGAGATGAAATTTTGGACAAAATATTCTCTCCCATGTCCTGTTTAAACTATTTTATGATTTTAAAAAAATTTAATAAAAAAATTTTTGCATAAAATATCATTAATTTTATATTTGGTACTCTTCATTTAATATGAATTGAAAAACATTAATAAAAATATGTAATTATAATATAATCATTTAAAACATAAATAATATGTTATATGTATCCATAAAAATTGTAAAATATAATTAATCATCAAATTTTTATTACATTTAAAAAAATTAAAATAATTTATTTTATTTTTATATTATCTTAATAAATACTGCATTAGTGTTGCATATTCATTTAAAGTAATTATTAAATTACTAAATTTTAAAATCAAATTAACATGATAAAAAAATTAATTCATATTAAAAATAACTGTTTCTAACTAAACTTAATTTTTTGTCCCTATCAAAATATATTATATATATTCAAATAAAAAGGGTGACATTTTTGAATTTATTCATTACAAAAATATTACAATCTTCCAAATCCAAAATAAATTGAAATAAAAGGTCATATTTTCAAAATATGGATGATTGTGGATGAAATATTATCAACTAATGAAAAAAAGGCTACTGTTGGATTAATTTTTAATGCTTTATCACATTATATTTTTCCTTAACTAGATGACTTACCCTTAACCATGTTGAAATATTTTATGTCAGTTACTATTTATTTTCTTAAAAATAATAGTTAACTATACAAAAAAATTAAAACCTAATGGTTTCAAATTAGAAATACATTTTATCCAATCCAATTCCTATAATTTTGATAAAATAATTTAAAAATAAACCCCCAAAATGCGAAGAAAATTAATTTTTCAGATATATGTGTTTTAATCCTAAAAATATAATTACATCAAGATTATAAATGATGATAACATGGTTCTTATAAAAATTTAATAAATTAGTAAAAATTTAAATAAACCTTTTTAACTCGAATGATTTAAATAAAATAAATAAAAGTTTTACAAAAATAAGAACATTCCCTAGTCACTGAAAAATAATCTTCTTTGAGAAAATACAAAAAATTCAACAGAAGCTAATTTCAACATGGTGATTTAAAAAATCATATAATTTCCATATAAGAATATTTCAATGGGTTACATAGTAAATTAAACATCCTATTGTGCGAAATATATCATTCAATGAAATGTATTTAAAGATAAGTTTTTCATAAAATCATGGGTTTTTACATGTTACAGTCCACTACTGTTATTAAATAGTCAGTTGACTAATCATTAACACATCCCATATGGAGAGTCTATGAAATAATTTTGGAGTATGTAAACTATATTTTCCTATATAATTACTTATTGTGGACATGGATTTTGACCATGAATTCCATATAATCTTTAGTATGCCATTCTTATCCACAAGAAGAGATATTATTAATGTCGGAAAGGGATGTTAGGAATCAATTTTAAAATAAAAAATAAAAGTTTTGTGTGGTTAAAATGTGAATGAACAAGATTTTGGTGAGAATTTTTCAAGAGTAGATTTGTTGTAATCTGGGAGATTATTTGATCAAACTAATACATAATATGCCTTTAACAGTGCTAAAATTGGAAATCATCAATGAAAAAAAGCACTGAATATAATGGAATGATTAAAATCCCTTGGAATTTATCAGTTATGGAAAGGTACTGATAAATGAAAAAAAATTATGTGCTCAAAAATAGGGATAAAGGACCCCTTTATTAGAACTTTTTTTAGTTCTAATAAAGGGGTATAATATAGTGTGCCAATAAATTTACAGCACAATAAAATACTAAAAAACAAAAAAACATGGTTGAAAATATAGAATTCAAATAAAATAAATTGTACAAAAAAAATAAAAAAAAACTTATTAAAATTATTTGGAACATTAATTTGTAAAATTTCAAGAGTAAGTACAAATTATCTCATACATTAAAAACATCAATGTGAATTTTTATTTGGACCCTGATCCCTAGTCATGCAGTTACTAAACAAACCACCCCATATCGATCAAAAAAAATGCACCTATATATGAAAAATTTGTAATGCAAGTAATACTTCAAAATTAACATTGAGTAATACTAGGAAGACCATGTATCTAATTGGTATGCCTCAAGGTGTGCTAGGTATAACTCTATGTGTTCATTATCAGTTTGAAATTGAAATTTTTGTTGCATCGAATTGATGTGAAATTGATTCTTACAGATAAAAAATTACTTATTAACCATTTTACAAATTTATTAAAATAGTATGAATTCATTTTTTCGATTTTGAGTACGTCATTAATATTTTTTACTAAAATTACCTTCAAATTTTAAATAAAAAGACACACATGGAGACATAATGGGAACACCATTCATTTAATTATGGTGAAGTTGATTACTGGATGTCATAAAGACGTATAAATCATTTTCTTAAAGTGAAAAAACAATCTGGATGTGTTTCTTTATTTTATAGTATACCATTTTTTACTATAATTAACACCATTTTTAAATAAAAAGATAAACTTTGAGTAATATCAGTCACATCGTGTGTTTGATTTAGTTGATGTTGATTCCAACACATCAAACATGACTTACGGATCATTTTTCATGAGTATCAAACCAATCTGATTTTTTTTCTAAATTTTGAGTATGTGATGTGTGTTTTAAACTAAAATATAAATTATAAACTAAAAATATATTGTTTGAGTCATACTGAGCACAATGTGTATCAGATTAATGTGTGGTTGATTCATTGTGTGATGTATGTTTTTCTTTTATATATCTATATTAAGACATAAAAGATGGAAATGATTCATTTGGATGGAAGGGGAAACCCCATAGTTATTGAAAAAGATCATACAAAAGCATCATGTTCTCTTTTTTCATTCATAGAGATGATAGTTGAATGAAAAATATGAATTCCCAAAATATCTGTGAAAAAAATAAATCATTATCTAAAATTATTGGAAAATTAACTTTAAAATAGTTTATATAATGGTGAAAAAATTAACTAAATAAGTAGTAGTAATTCACCTCTTCATGATAACTATATACATTCTTGACATGTTTCATTTTTTCCATTATATCAATTTCATCCTTGACGTCCAATCTATCATAAGAACGAGATGTGTTGAAGAAACCCCCCCAACTTAGCAAAAAGAATCCACCATTATAATAAAACAATTCGTGTGTTTTCAAATTTATAAATAAATAAATTAAACATGAATATGAAACAATACTCTAATAATGTGTAGATTTTAAACTAAAGCCACAAAATTTAAGATCTATCAGTTACATTGTGTATTAAATTGATGACTGGTTGATTCCTACATGTAAAAAATGACTGAGCTATTATTCTCCTAATGCATCAAAACAACCCAAATTCTTTTTCCCAGTTTTGAGTATGTAACTTGACTTTTTTACTAAAATTAATGTTAATTTTAAATTAAAACCATATAATTTGAGTAATAATTGTCACATAGTGCATCATATTGATTTTTGGTCCATTTTTATACATGAAAAATTAATTTCGTGTCATTTTCATAGTGTATGAAAATAATAATAGCCCATTTTCTTAGTTTGGTCTATTTTGACACATGTTTTAAACTAAAATGGCACATTTCAATTGAAAACATGTACATCAGGTCATATTAACCAAACTATGTCTCAATTTTATGTTCTCTCAATTTCTTTATGTGAAAAATAAAATATAGGTCCTTGTCCTTAATTTTGAAAATAATCTAAACTCAATTCCTCGATTTTGAATATTTGATGTATGTTTTAATCTAAAATGGAAATTATGTTTTGAAAAGACATAATTAAAATCATATCGACTGCATTGTGTTTCATAATTTCATGTGGTAAATTCTCACACATCAAAATTGAATTATTTATTTTTTCCCCAATGTTTTAAAACTACGAAATTTTACTTAGTTTTGAGCATGTGCATGTGTTTTGAACTAATATATAAAATTTTAAAAATAAATATAATAAAAAATATTATGGAAATTAACTATAAAATTATATAAAATGATGATCAAATTAACTAAATAATTAATTGGAATTTATCTCTTAATTATGTTTGTATACATTTTTAAACCATGTATTCTGCCCATCCATTTCTAAAAAAATTGATTTCCCCCATTATACTTCTTATTGAGGAATAGATCAAAAATAATATATAAGAATTCTGATATTAATGGTTCAGACCCCAAATATATTTCTAAGGTTATATCCTGTACTAGATCATAAACATAGAAGTTAATCACCTTAATTTGATTTTCGAAAACATTCTGAAACCTTGTACGCTATACACTCACCTCTAAACAAGATTAATTCTTCTTTTGGGAATGATAGTTATCAGTATTATTGGTAGTACTAAGAAAATATATACAAACAAATTACTAAGAAATATTTTTAATGAAATTTTAATTATCTTTGAAAATTTATTATTTTTAGATTCTAGTATTTTCATGATTTATGATATATCTCATAAATTTACAAACATAATATCTACAATCATTATTATTATATTACTTCATACACAATAGAAACATTTTCCAAAATAATTAAATTGTTTTAAAATATGTTTGATAGTTAAATGTTTCTATATAAACCTTAATTTTTTCCATTTGAAGTATTCCATAGGCATTTTATATTTAGTCACCTATGTAATGCCATGATTTAATCTATATTTAGAGACCTCCCTGTCATAACAAAATTCGTGTTAAAACACATACTAAAACATATAATTCAATGTTGGTCTATGAAATATTGATTGTAGTGTATTTAAATTTAACAATACACATCATGTGTTGTTATTTTGTTGGATATCCAGGAATTGGATTCAAAAAAATAAATATTTGGTGTTTCCAGATTGTGTGCCATCATCATCTATAGCTTCCTATAAAAACAAAAAACAATTAGTGAAAAAAATAAAAATTAAATTTTTTGTGACTAGATTGTAGAATTTTACCACTAAATTATAGCAATAAAAAAAGTTATATCACTATTATATTTTCCATAGACACATCATTTAGCACATTTTTCTTCTTCTCAATTTATTCATTTTCCAAATAAGTTTCTTCTAAAGAAATTATACATGGATTAATGAATCCAAATTGTGCTTCTTACGGTATTTATCTTATATAGTATTATTATTAATTCCTATAGAATATATGAATAGTAATTATGTTTAATGAAAATATTAAATCAGTTTTTTGGATAGATGTATTATGAAAATATACATTATGTATGAATTCAAAAATGATACTCTAAGACATTGAAATTTTATAATCTCATTTATGCTCTTGAGAAAAACTATGTCTATAATAATTGTTACCAAAATTTCTTCTTCAAATGAAATATAAGATGTATCCCCATTTTAAAATTTGGTCTCTTCATCAAGTTGTAATGATAATAGATTTTTTAGTCGAACTGGTGGGAAGAAGGTACTCTTGGAATGTTCTTATAAGGACCTGGCCTTAAACATTACTTAATCTTGAGTTATTACAAGATTACATATTGAGGATCTCTTCAGGTTTAGATTTTTAGAGAATTAGATCATAAAACATGCATTACATTCCAAATTTAAACAAAGTGGTTACGTAAAAGATAGTATTAATTTATTTTCCCATCGACAGAGACATATTTTAAACAAAACATGGATTCTTTCATGACACTTCCTTGACCCTATCATCACATCATGTATCTTTCCCTTGGCCTGTGAAAAACATTTCAAAAATTTGGGATGAGCATAAAATGCTCAGTAAAGGATATAAAAGTAGGAAATGAAAACATTAGTCCATGTATGAAATAATAATTTACTCATAAAACATAATCACTTTAACATACCTCATCAAATCATGAATAAAACATAGAAATCATAAGACATAAAGGTAACTTGAGGCATTCATAACATTCTTACGTAGGGAGTAACCCTCTTGGTAACATTTGGAATACCCATCACAGTATATTCCCTAAATATCTTCAGAGAAACCTTAAAGTTTAACTCCATCATCTTACCCAATGCATTGGAGAGCTATATTGGGCTCACCTGCCCTTATTTTATCACGGATCCACCCGTCTTCATAAAAATTCCCAAGAACCATAACATAATCATATCGCATAAAACATGCATAAAGGAAACATAACATTTCCACTTTTCAATAAAAAGATATAAATACAACACATTGATATAATAAAAACATTATGAAAACCATTTTCAATACCAAAATAAAAGAAAAGTTAAACATGGTATTTATTTTCCATTAAAAAAAGGTTATGTCTTGTAGAGGAAGCCGAAACTGAAATAATGGTCATGGCGGCGGAGAAGTCGTTGTCGCCGCATGAATACAACAAAAAAAACATTCCTTCTGTCATTTTGTAAAATGATTCATATAAGAAAATTCCTTTTTAATAAGCATAAAAGTAAAAGGGGTTTATACTCAGTATAAAAGAATGTTGTGTATAAAAAAAATATGCCTCAATGAATGGAGATTGCGACGAAGTCCCTTACAAAGACGGTATCCTTGGATTAAGGATAAATCAATTAGATAATTATGTGTGACAAAAGAATACACCAAATATAAGTGTATATTAAGTGTAAAACAATCAGAGATCATTCAAACATATTCATAGAACGAAATATTCAAGGAGTACAAGTTTATCCCAAAGAATCAAAATTGGGTTAAGAAGTTCCCATGGAAAAATTCGACAGCCTAACGCGTCACTTCAAACTTCAGAAAATGATTTGATGGGAGATAAAAAGGGTATATCATCACTTGGACATATAATTTACATCAATAATTATATATAAGAACATATCCCAACATTACAATATTTAAATTAAAAGACCCAACAAAATAACTCTTATAAAAATAGGAGGGTGAAAAGTTTCCTTACCGACTTGGGTATCTTTCGAAACATATACCCCATGAAAGAAAGACAATACAACATTGATGTAAATACTCATAAACGAAATTATATTACACAAAGAGTATAATAATGGGAAGTACATATACCACTCAATAGAAAATGGTGTCAAATTTATCATAAATATCACAAGAATTAAAGTGAGATGAAAAATCCCTTATGAAAACTCGGCTGCCTAACGACGACACTTAAAACATCCAAAAATGGATTGATGAGATCAAATAGGGTCTCTTGTCATATTAACATAAAATTTAAATCAAGATGATTATAAAATAAAATTCCCCAACATAACAAAGAGGAGCTTAAAAGAAGTGACATAAAGGAGAGTACTTAAAAAAGAAAGAAAGAGGTTGGATCTCTTACGAAAATTCGACAGCCTAACAGCGCCAATCAAATCTTCGAAAATTGATTGATGAGAGAAAATAGGGTCTCGCATCATATGAAAATAATAAATAAATTAAGATTAATATAAAATAACATCCCAATAATTAGAAATATGAGCTTAAAAGGAATGACATAAAATAGTGTACTTAAAAAGAAAGAGAGGGGTAGGTTCCCTTACCTTAAGTCCGACTTTACTTGTTTGTTTATTTATATTCTTGAATAATAAACTTTGGTCAATTTATAATTTCTTAAGGACCTCCATTAAGGATTATTATTCAGTTAATATCACATATTATAATGTTATAATAATTGTTTAATAATTTTAGTTCATGTTAGACGTTTTTTGCTGACGTTTGGTACATGAGTAAAAAATGAACATGTTTGAAAATGATTGACCATGTAGTTATAAGTAAATCATTTCCAGAATATTATTAATGATTAAAATATCATATATATCCAGTAAATATTCATTTTATACTATTCCATAACATTTGGAGATAAAAACTGAAAAGCACTGTTCATGGAGACGGTAGGCCGTACGTACGCATGAATGCTACTTTCATTTTTTTGTCATATTAATGTAATTAAAAATAAATGAGATATATATATTATAATTCCAGTATAGTATATATGTTATATAAGTCACATATGTTCATTAATTTTATTCTTTATACATTCCATGTTTTGCATGAACGAGCCACATCACTTGAGGGGGCGGTAGTCCACACTTCCTCATATGAAATTATCGCATTTGCACAACATGAAAAGAATAAAGGTACATTTTAAATATAAAATACAGAAGCATATATTAAACATAAATACCATCTAAATCATATATAAAATACAGTTACATCATTATGGACACCTTTAAAGGTGTTAAAAGAATATTGAACAATCATTATTTCGTGAGGCAGAAAATCACCAACCACAGAAACAGTATGTTCTTTAACCATTAGACGAAAGTGTGTGTGGGTGTAGCTCTAATACTTCTCATAAAAACATCATATTATATTTAATATACTTGTTTTTTTATAAAATGAATGAATATAAAGAGTTTAGGGGGTTGGTGAAGCAAAATAAAACATAAGAACACAAGAGAAGACACTACCTTTAAATCGGGTAACTCTTATTTATTTCAGCTCAAAGGATTCCTTAGAAAAACTTCTGCCCAATGTGAGGCTTCTAGGGGTAATAGAGGGATGTGGGGAGACAAAATGGTCAGGGGTTGGCCGAGCCAAAGGCTTGAGAGGTGTGGGTAACGTGGTCGAGGTGGGGGCCTTTTATAAGAGGAGAGGAGGGGCACTCTTGGAAAGTCTTGAAAAGCAACATTATTATAAAATGATTTCGGATTTTAAAGGTCCCACAATTATATATTTATAGGATAAGGTGATAATAGTTCGAAATACACACATCCAAAAGGTTTTTTAGAAGTTTAGGTCTTATATTTTACATTATCATTTCATTTTATTTAAATCATTAAATAATGAGGTAATCACTGCATCATCATGGTGTAATAAATAATATAATTTATTTAATGTCAAAAAATTATATATAAAAATATCATGATGTAGTAAATATTATTAGATTTATAATGAATATTTATAGTAAAAAATATTACCTGTATAACCCCATTTAGAAATTGTTTTAGTAAAACAACACATGTTTGTGACTTTTTTATTTTAACATTAAATAATAAGTTTTTAATGTCATTTTCCTACCAATGTGGCTCCATGGGGTCCCCAAGTTTACCCATGGATTTTCATGGTCGTCCATGATACATCCAATATGGGTAGGACATGTTTCAAGGTCATTTCATATTATTAAAACATTATTTTTACCTTAAATTACACTAATTACCTCTAATCGCGAATAAAAACCAAAAAGATACTATTCACCAAAAAATTATTTTAATCCAATTGAACCACATTTTACTTTATATTGAAAAACAGGTATGTCGTATTTTTGAATTTCAAAACACAGAGGTGGTAAAATTTAATTTAAACGAAAAATTAGTTTTTTTTAGTGGTTTCACTATTCATCAAAAATTGAAGTTTTTTAGAAAAATACCAAACATTCACCCTATGCTATATTTGATATTCCAAACTCAAAAATGATTTCTATTTTACTAAATTCAAAAAATATAAGTTAAATGAATTAATTTAATAATTAATTCCCGTTGTCAGAACAAATACTGTGTTTTTATGAAACAATATATATCAAAAGATTGACACTAGTTTAAGTCCAATTTCAAAGTGAAATTAACTCCAATGACCAATATTGGATTAAATGGTAAAAATATATTCTAATTTCAATTTAAAACAAATTCAAAAGATAATCTAATCATATAAATAAATTAGATTAAAAATATGTTTTGAATTAAAATACAACATTTTTCACTATTCATTAAAAAATGAACTTTATCGGAAAAATACCAAAAATTTACACAAAGTAAATTTTTAGGTCCCGATTCTAGAGAAGAATTTTATTTTGTGAAATATAACACATAAAAGTTTCAAAAATTGGATTTAAAAGAGGTTCGCCATCAAAAGGCGGTTAATCGACCTTTTAAAGAATATTAGAATATTTACACTTAAAATTTGATTCATTTTCATTTTTAATCCTCTAAGATTTATTGTAAAAAGTAAAAAATATTTGACAAAAATATATAATAATTTTTTAGTTAGTTATGATCATTCCCATCATTACAATGGCTAGGTGTTAACTACCATTTAAAATAAAATTATTTTGTTATTATAGTGCAACACAAGATTTCTAAGGAACTCGTTGTTGTGTATGGGATAAGCCATCGAGCATAGAGTTCCCTTTATATTAATATTAAAATTTTATTCACAAATAGGGATAAATATAAAAGTGTCATATTCTTTATTTACTTGGGTTGTTACATCCTTCCCCCCTTTTGGGAATTGCGTCCTCGCAATTTTAAAATTGGGCTCGGAAACATCATTTAAAGTCCCACATCAGAACAAGAGTCGGTAAAACAATCACTTTAAAAGAAAGAAAGCGAAGTACAGAGGTCACCCAAGTTAACCCATACTAGGATTCCATGTAGGAAAACATGGATATGGAAGAAAAATAAAAGGGTCATGTTCTGAGGGAGAGTGATAGAAAACATGTTTAGGAGAAAGTTAACCACAAAAAAATCACAAACTTGTGGTGGGTTAAACGGTATTCGATTCCCCAGTAGGAAAAGTTAATAGACAACATTTTTGTTTTAAGTTACTTTTCATTGGGGAATTTATTTTTGATCTTAAGGAAACATACTTACTTTTCATGTTGATATTCAAATTTTACTAGATTTCTTACACAAACTCATACTTTCCCCAA
This sequence comes from Viscum album, assembly GCA_963277665.1. NCBI lineage: Eukaryota > Viridiplantae > Streptophyta > Magnoliopsida > Santalales > Viscaceae > Viscum > Viscum album. The sequence continues at coordinate 412,629,577 of OY728159.1, read as the reverse complement.
ATGATGAGTATTTAGGAAGACATGTTCACATTAAGTGTACTATAATCAACTTCCTGAGAATCACCTAATCCACAAAAGAGAACTATATATTTCCCATGTCTTTAGACCCTTACCAAAACCAAAATTGTTAGAACAAGATCAGATAATCCAGAAAAGGATAACCCTTTATAAAAAGAAAGTCTATTCTTAATCTCCAAAATTTGTCCAACAAAACCCAAAGTTCAACAAGGACCATTCGATAAACAATTTTTCCATAACATTCTTCAAAGTAAACCAAACTATGATTGAAACCCAAATATTTGAAGGATTTAGTCACATAGTCCTCCAAGGTACAAATTAACACTTATCTCCAAATAACATCAGTTGCTCTAAATGTCTCATATTGAAAAGTAATTAACCTAATCACATATCCTCTTGGATAGGTTAATAATTTCCATAGATAACCCAAAATCAACATACTCTTAATTTATAAAATAATATAACTAAAAATAATAAGTCATACTAACCAGGGACTTCCTGTAGTCCAGTGGTAGGTGATAAATACCAGTCGCACTTTGGTTTTGGGTTCGATTCCCGCAGCTTTGTCCAACGCGACGGGTTGTCACACGGTCTGCGTGTTTTCCATTTTATAAAACTCCAAAAATAACCCTAACATTATTTAACCTCAATAGTATCCTTATACCTCTCATTTTCATAAAAATTCATTACGATCTCAACTTCATAATACATTAAGTCTTATTTCACCACTATAAAATAAAACAACTCCCAAAATGAATAACATCATACCTTGATCATGTTGTCCACTCGGTTTCATTGTCATCTTGTTCACGTAGGTAGAAGTCTCATGCATTACACCAATGATTTGGAGATCCTTCAAAATAATTTGCTTCCTCCATCCAAATACACCTTGTACAACATGGGTCATATGGGTGTTCACAGAAAAACAATTTTAGAAAATAATCATGTATGGCATATATTTCTAAAACATCTCATAAAACATGATTTCTATAAAATAGTCGGACCGAATTTTAGTTGAAACTTTCTATTATTGGTCCTTTTAAAATACCATAAGTATGTGCTGAGAGACTATATTTTAAAAGCAAATATAAATAGGTTGCGCAAGGGTCTCCTTCCTCAGCACCATTTTTAAAATCATAATATGCTTCAAATTCATGTGATAAGCTAAAATATTTGAATATACCTTGATAATATTTACCTTTCTTGATAATATGAGAATATTGTGAAAATAGTATTTTCCTAAATACAACCCATTATCCATCATGATAACGAGGTATAGTGGAGGTCTTTGATGTCTCAAACAACTGCTTGCAAATGATTTGTATGCTAGAAAAAGTTTCACAATCATCCGAACATGACTTTGCAATAATTATTGAAAGCATTTAATTAGGAAGAGATAGGAATGTCATTTGAGATCCTCCTCTTTCCATTCATAACTGACATTACTTGACCTAAAAAAAGTTATAAAATAAGGATTTAACTGAAATAATAGATATAGGGACTAACCATGTGTCTAACAAAAACTCATAATCCCTAAAGTTGTCAAAACCGACCTCTGATACCAACTATAAGGACTCGGCCTTAAACATTACTTAATCTTGAGTTATTAAAAGATTACACATTGAGGATCTTTTCAGGTTTAGATTTTTAGATAAATATATCATAATACATGCATTACATTCCACATTTAAACAAAGTGGTTACATAAAAGATAGTATTCATTTTTCCCATCGACAGAAACATATTTAAAACAAAACATGGATTCTTTCATGACACATCCTTGACCCTATCATCACATCATGTACCTTTCCCTTGACCTGTGAAAAACATTTCAAAAACATGGGATGAGCCTAAAAAGCTCAGTAAGGGATATAAAAGGTTGAAATGAAAACATTAGTCCATGTATGAAATCATACTTTACTAATAAAACATAATCACTTGAACATACCTCATAAAATCAGGAATAAATCATAGATATCATAAGACATAAAGGTAACTTGAGGCTTTCATAACATTCTTACATAGGGAGTGACCCTCTTGGTTATGTTTGGAATACCCATCACAGTATATTCCCTAAATCACTTCGGAGAAACCTTAACGTTTAACTCCTTCATGTTACACAATGCATTGGAGAGCTATATCGTGCTCACCTGTCCTTAGTTTATCAAGGAACCACCTGTCTTCATAACAATTCCCAATAACCATAACATAATCATATCACATAATACATGCATAAAGGAAACATAACATTTCCACATTTCAATTACAAGATATCAACACAACACATTGATATAATAAAAACATTATGAAAACAATTTTAAATACCAAAATAAACGAAAAGTAAAACATGGTATTTATTTTCCATTAAAAAAGGTTATGGCTTCTAGAGGAAGCCAAAACTGAAATAATGGTCATGGCAGCAAAGAAGTCGTTGTCGCCGCATGCGTACTTTGTATAAAAATAAGATTCCTTCTGAATAAGCGTAAAAGTCAAAGGGTTTTATACACCGTATAATATAAAGTTGTGTATAAAACAAATTATGCCTCAATGAAGGGATATTGAGACGAAGTCCCTTACAAAGACGGTATCCTTGGATTAAGGATAAATCAATTACATAATTATGTGTGACAAAGGAATACACCAAAAATAAGTGGATATTAAGTGTAAAACTATCAGAGATAATTCACACATATTCATAGTACTAAATATTCAAGGAGTACAAGTTTATCCCAAAGAATCACAATTGGGTTATGAAGTTCCCTTGCGAAAATACGACAGCCTAACGGTGTCACTTCAAACTTCAGAAGATGATTTGATGAGAGATAAAAATGTTATATGAACACTTGGGCATAGAATTTACATCAATAATGATATATAATAACATATCCCAACATTAAAATATGTAAATTAATGGACCCAACAAAATAAGTCTTTTAAAAAGAGGAGGGTGAAAAGTTCCCTTACCGACATGGGTATGTTTCAAAACATACACCCCATGAAAGAAGGACAATACAACATTGATGTAAATACCCATAAACGAAATTATATTACAAAAAGATTAGAATAATGGGAAGTACATATACCACTCAAAGGAAATGGTGTCAAATGTAGCATATATCTCACAGAAATAAATGTGAGATGAAAAATCCCTTAAGAAAACTCGACAGCCTAACGGCGCCACATAAAACATCCAAAAATGGATTGATGAGATAAAATAGGGTCTCTCATGATATTAACATTAAATTTACAGCAAGATGAATATAAAAGAACATCCCCCAACATAACAAAGAGGATCTTAAAAGAAGTGACAAAAAGGAGAGTACGTAAAAAGAAAGAGAGAGGTTGGATCTCTTACGAACATTCGGCAGCCTAACGGCACCAATCAATCTTTCAAAATGGATTGATGAGAGAAAATAGGGTCTCTCATCATATGAACATAAAAAGTACAGTAAGATTAATATAAAATAACATCCAAATCATAAGAAAGATTACCTTAAAAGTAATGACATAAAAGAGTGTACTTAAAAAGAAAGAGATGGGTAGGTTCCCTTACCTCAGGTCCGACTTGACTTGTTCGTTTCTTTATATTCCTAAATAATAAACATTGGTCAATTTATAATTTCTTAAGGGCCTCCTTTAAGGATTATTATTCATTTAATATCACATATTATAATTTTATGATAATTGTTTAATAATGTTAGATCATATCAGACGTTTTTGCTGATGTTTGGTACATGAGTAAAAAATTACCTTTTTTGAAAATGATTTCCCATATAGTTAAAGGTAAATCATTTCCAGAATATTATTAATGATTAAAATATCATATATATCCAGTACATATTCATTTTATACTATTCCATAACATTTGTAGATAAAAAATGAAAAGCACCGTTCATGGAGACGGTAGGCCGTACGTACGCATGAACGCTACATTCAATTTTTTTTGTCATATTAATGGAATTAAAAATAAATGAGATATATATATATTATTGTCACGACCCGTCCTCGGGGCCCGTGTCGTGACTACCCCAAGCCCGCCTCCCATAGGCCAGGGGCTGGCGACTAGCACCAAGGCGTAAATCCCAACAAAAAGGGAAGGCATTGCCTTTGAAAAGTAAACAAGCACCACAGAGTAAGCAAGCGGAAAAGTAAACACTAAGTAAAAACGGTACAAGCTGTGCTGAAAGTAAAAGGGGCCGGAAATAGAAGCCCAACTGTAAAGTACACCTGAAGGAAAAAACAACAACTGAAAAGGAAAACTGCAGCGCCGAGCCGTCCTCTGGAAGTCCCACCTGAAGGGTGGGTACAGATAGCCTCCACTGCTCCTCGGGTCCACCTGACCGCTCCGAGTACGTCCCGCCCAGTGGTCCACCTCCAAGTACCGTCCTGCTCCGCACGCCTCCACCACGATCAGCGTTGTCTGTCGTCTGCAACCAACACAACGTAGTGCGGGCAAATCCCGTGTAGGGGTGAGTATAAGCTACTCATTAGGGACCCCGAAACCCCCGAAGGTCTCCCGAAATCCACAAAGGATAATCCACAAAGGAAGGATACAATCACGAAGTAACATCTGACACGGCATAGGTATATGCCCATACATATACCTAAGTCAACAATTCTCGTTCGGCTCCAATGTCCGAGCCCAAGCACAACCCAGTCCACACAAGAAAGCAAAACGTATACCCACACAGGATAGCACAACACAATCCAGAAGGAGAGTAAACAATAAATCCACATAGGATGTCTCAACACAATCCACAAAGAAGAGTAAACAGTAAATCCACACAGGATAGCTCAACACAATCCGCAAAGGAGAGTAAACAGAAGATTCAGCTCACACAGGTATACTTCATCGAAAAGGTGAAAGGGATGATCAGATATGGATACTGAATCATCTACGCTGGGACCCACATAGGATACAAGACCATCACGGCTGGGACCCACATAGGATACAAGACCAGCACCGCTAGGACCCACATAGGATACAAGACCAGCTGTCTTCATTGATTCATCTATACTGGGACCCACATAGGATACAAGACCAGTATTGAATCATCCATGCTAGGACCCACATAAGATACAAGAACATCATTGAATCATCTAAGCTGGGATTCACATAGGATACAAGACCAGCACAGCTAGGACCCACATAGGATACAAGACCAGCTGTCTTCATTGATTCATCTATACTGGGACCCACATAGGATACAAGACCAGTATTGAATCATCCAAGCTGGGACCCACATAGGATACAAGACCAGCACAGCTAGGACCCACACAGGATCGGGCCCACACGGGACCTGTAGCACTGATCCACGTAGGATCGCCGAGTGTTGTAGTCGTCGCAGTCCACTGAGGATCTCTGCACAGTCGTCGTCGCAGTCCACTGAGGGTCTCTGCACGGTCGTCGCCGCAGTCCACTAAGGATCTCTGCACGGTCATTGTCGGAGTCCACGGAGGATCTCTGCACAGTCGTCGTTGTCGAAATAGCAGTCGCAGCCAGCACTAGGGTTCCCGCACACAACAAGCTCGTTCGGGAGGGTCCGCTCCACGAGTCGAGAGGCTGATACATCAACTGACACAAAGTCTGAAGTTGATGTATCCGAAAGTTCCATATCGTCAACAAGAACTCAACGTCGCAGACGGCGCGTCAATCGGACGCCCGGTCTGAGAGTTATTGGGTTTTTCGTCCCAGGGGCCCGGTTGGTTTTTAAGGCAAAACCAACCCGACCGTACTCCACCTGCGTCCAAACCTCGGGCGGAGTATGCCAAAATATCCTTCTCACTTAGAGGAAAACAATGAAGCTGATAGCACGTCAATCGGACGTCTGTTGCTCAAGATATTAGTGTTTCCGCTCCGAAGGCCCGATTGGTTTCGTGTACGAACCAACCCGGCCGAACTCAAGGTATTCCGAATCCTTGAGTGTGATATAACAAAACGACCGTCTCGATCCAAGGATCGCATTACCGCTGACGGCGAGTCGTTTGGAGGCCCGTAGCTCAAGTTACGGGCGTTTGAACGAAGACCGTCTGAAGACGGGGGGTACGGGCCCGGGTCGACCCGCCCCGACCACCCCTGGGTCGGCCGAACCCGGTCCGACCCGGTCCGACCCGGTCGGACCGGTCTGGCTCGGCCAGCCCGGCCCGGCTCGGTCGAGCGGCCGAGTGGCCGGGTGGCCGACGCGGGTGGAGCCGCCGCCCCGCGTGACACCCCCGCGGCATCCGCAGGGTGTCAGCCAGACAACCCGGACGCCGCTGAAGCCGCGTCCCGGGTGATGCGGGGGGTGCCGCCGCCCCCACGTGACACCCGCGGGACAATCGCGGGGTGTCTCCTGGCGCCGGAAGTGGATTCATCTGCGTCCCGCGAGTGTCGCCGCCGCGGCCGGTGTCACGGCGGTCTCGTCCGGCGGCGCGCCGGGCGACGCCGCCGGCTTCCGCGGGCCGCCGGTGGCCCGATTTTCTTCTCGTCTACGCCATTTCTCCTCCCGGGACTCGTTCTTCACTGCGGGATCATCCAACATCCGTTGCGGCACGTTCCGTCGTCGCCCGCCAATCCGCACAAGAACGAAGAACAGCGGAGGGTTGTCGGGCCGTGTTCGTTTGGGCCGCACCCTCCACGTTAGATATAAACAACGGGAGAAACAAATTCAACATATGAATTCTACAATTTTAATGGAATAAAATTGTTATTATTTTTCCGGTTCATTATTTTTAAAAAGAAAAAGAACGATCACGGGAAAAGGAATAAACTCACAACAACCCCTACCTCGTAGTCGTCGCGCGTGAGCGTTCTTCACAGAAGGTGGAGATCATCGCGTCGTCGTGGAAAGGCGTCGCATCATCGCGGAACACGGCATTGAGTCGGTGAACTCAATGGACCTTGAAACAGCAGATTTAATTTAATTAATTAAATCTGTGTTTTGGTAAAGAATCACGAAGGAGATTAAAAAGAAAGTCAGAGACTCTTACCTCAAGCAGCCGATCGAAGATCCGTCGCGGAGGAAGAGTTGTCGCATAAGAACTTTGCAGGAAGGGAATGTCGGCGTCGCGGATCACGGCGTCGCGTCGTCGATTTCCGGGTTCTGCGTTCTTCGCATTCTTCGCGTTCTTCCCGTTCTTCGTGAAGAAGGAAGAAGATACAAGGATTCAGTCTCAACGAGTAATCCTCCAAAAAAGAGAGGTTGGTCTTATTTTATTATTATGCCAACAAACGAAAACGGGAAAGAAACGACCCATCAATTCGTTGAATTAATTCAACGAAAGAAACAGCTCATTTAATTTATGAAATAAACCGCTCAATTAAATGGTCTGTTAAGAAATTAAGAAAACGCGTCAGTTGACTTTCATAATGACGGGTTTTCGCAGGTGCGTTACTTAGCGGAAAGAAACGGCGGGGCTCGTGCGGGCCCCACCTCACAAATATCCTACCAAGAGGGTAGGATATTTCTGGATAGCATCCTATCTGGATCAACTCAGTTTAAGCCGCCTTTAAGTGGCTTCAAGTGGCTTCCAAGTGGCATAAGTGAAATAAAATAAAGTTGTCACAAAATTATTTTATTTCTTAACTTTAAGCCCGAAAATTAAAAACACATCCGAGCAAACGCAACTCCGGAAGAGGCGTTTCTAAGCGAATACCGGTGATGCGATTTCATCGGTGCCCTCAGAACTCGATTCCGGGCACCGGTTTAAAAGTTAGAAAAACCCGCTCGTCCGTTCACTGAACGTACCCGAGCAAAACTTCGGAAAATGATTCCGGGCACACCGGGCCTCGGAATCAGGCGCTGTCAGAAACAACGTTCTTTTAAAATTCCAAAGAAAATTCAGAAAAAAATTTCCTTAAAATTTTTCGGGTCTTTACATTACTCCCACCACAGGGCTTTACGTCCCCGTAAAGCTTCAACACAATATAGGGATACAAAGGCGGTACTGAGCACGCATCTGAGCCTCCCACTCCCAAATTCTCTCCTGGAGGTTCCCGTGCTGCCATCTGATGCGCACAAGAGGAATCGATCGCCCACGTAGGACCGCTCCTGTCGATACTCTATCTCCACCGGGACCTCTATAAACGTCGCCCCATCATCCATGTCTAGCTCCCCCGTGGTCAATGATGTGCATCGGGTCGTGCACGTATCTCCTCAGCTGAGATACGTGGAAGACGTCATGCACCCGGTGCAACTGAGGTGGCAGAGCCAGGCGAAAAGCCACCTCGCCAATCCTGCTGAGGACGTGGAAATTCCCGATGAAGCGTGGAGACAAATTGCCACCTCGGCCAAATCTCCGCAAACCATGTCGAGGTAAGACCCGCAAGAAGACGTGGTCGCCATCCTCGAACTCTAGTGGCCTCTGCCTCCTGTCAGAATAAGACTTTTTCCAGCTCTGAGCTGTACTCATCCACCCCTGGATGACCTGGACCATCTCCGGCCCCACAAAAGCTGCTAAGATTTCTTCTTTGCCGATAAGAAAAATCCGGTCCCATCCCCTGGATGAACCACATTCTTTGCCTAATACAGTCAATACCGACATGAAGGATACTAATCCATACCAAGGATGACGTCGTAAGGCCTCGACGCTACTACCAAGATATCCAACCATTACTCTCGTCTCCAAGGGTTGAGTCACACTGTTGGCATCAGTGTGTGGTAAATGGGTCTCCTCTAGTAGATGTCTCACAAGTGAGGGTCAAGTCAACAGTCAAAACTGTAACCTCTTAGTAACAACACAAAAGAGGACAGGAATGAAAACATCACAAAGGTATGCTTCTTTTATTATTGCAGCTCATAATACAAAGATGCTACACAATAGCAACAAGGAACTAGAAGTACAAAGGACGTATCCACTAGTTCCGCTCCAATCCATTTTCTCCCAGAGCTCCATGATCGAAGGCCTCATCTGCCTGAAGCTGAGCTCTCCCATGTCCGCCAACTCCCTGTGGTCGGGGTAAACCTCCTGGTGGTGGTGGTGGAAACACCTCGAAGTGTCTCCCACCATCGGCTACTCAGTCAGCTCCTCTGCCTCGTCCGCCTGTACCCTTCGGACCACCGTGTCCGAATCTCTGTCTGGGAGGTCCCTCTACCGCCTGCTGCTCATCTGTAAGACGATTCGGGCGGTCTCGAGCCATGTGACCTCGCCCACTGCATGTGTAGAAATGTTTTCCCCTTGCGTAGCTGGCTCTCCTTCGGGTGCCCCGCACAACCGAATCTTCATCCTGTGACTTCCCATCTGATGGTCTGGCCCGCTTGGACCTCTGCGTTACCTGTCTACTGCCAGCTGAAGAAGACCCTTCTACGGGCCATCCTGCGGAGAGCCCCGTCACTGGAGCCTGCTCGGCGAGAAAACTCTCCACTAGAAGGGCTCTCTCCAACACCTCTTCCTGTGTCGGAATGTTGAGGGAGATCATCGAAGCCCTGATCTCGTGCCTCAGTCCCTGCTCGAAGGTCCTGGCCCGGATGAACGTGTCTTGTACCATATCTGTGGAGTAGCGCGAGAGATCAGTAAATCTCGCCGAGTACTGGGCCACTGTCAAGATGCCCTGCCGTAGCTTAAGAAGCTCTTGTATGCGTACCGCACGGAGGGTGACTGGGATGAACTGGGAGAAAAAGATGCTCTCAAAGTCCGTCCAGAGGAGTGATGCCTCGTCGTGCACCTGGAGCATCAAGCTCCACCATCGTCCTGCCGCTGCGTGCAGTAGGCTCGCTGCGAGGATCACTATGAGGTCTGCTGGTGTCCTCACTAGCCTGAAAACTCGGACGACCGCCTCCAGCCAGTACTTGGCTGCCTGGGGGTCCGTCTCCCCACGGAACCTGGGTGGTCACTGGCGCTGGAACTCATGAAGAGCTCCGAGGTGTCGTGCATCGTCAGCTGCCAGTGCTGGAAGCATCGGGGGCTCGGCGGGTAAAGTTACCACCGGTGCCTCTGCTGACAAGGAGCCCTGCACCGAGGCCTCGTCGCTCGGTGGGCTGTCATCACGCTCCACTCTCAGAACCCTAGCTGGCTGCCGTTGTGGGACCATCCAGAAAGAAATAGGTGCGCCACGATCAGAACAGTATACCTGGTGAGCTGACACAAGTAATCACAAAGAAAACATGAACACATATGCAATCAATGTTTTCGTGCATTAAGTCGGAAATCAGAAGTCAGGGTCCTGGTGTATGGATACATCGGCCTCCGCACCAACACTGGACTCCCTGGACTGATAACCACACCCAATACGCTAAACACAATTGCATCACATAGAAGAAAGTTCAGAGTCCCCAGTAGAACCGACCACCTCTGATACCAATTTGTCATGACCCGTCCTCGGGGCCCGTGCCGTGACTACACCAATCCCGCCTCCCATAGGCCAGGGGCTGGCGACCAGCACCAAGGCGTAAATCTCAACAAAAAAGGGAAGGCATTGCCTTTGAAAAGTAAACAAGCACCACAGAGTTAGCAAGCGGAAAAGTAAACACTATGTTAATACGGTACAAGCTGTGCTGAAAGTAAAAGGGGCCGGAAATACAAGCCCAACTGTAAAGTACAACTGAAGGAAAAACAGCAACTGAAAGGGAAAACTGCACCGTCGAGCCGTCCTCTGGAAGTCCCACCTGAAGGGTGGGTACAGATTGCCTCCACTGCTACTCGGGTCCACCTGACCGCTCCGAGTACATCCTGCCCAGTGGTCCACCTCCAGGTACCGTCCTGCTCTGCACGCCTCCACCACGATCAGCGCTGTCCGTCGTCTGCAACCAACACAACGTAGTGCGGGCAAAGCCCGTGCAGGGGTGAGTATAAGCTACTCAGTAGGGACCCCGATACCCCCAAAGGTCTCCCGAAATCCACAAAGTATAATCCAAAAAGGGAAGATACAATCACGAAGTAACATCTGACATGGCTTAGGTATATTCCCATACATATACCTAAGTCAACAATTTCCGTTCGGCTCCAACGTCCGAGCCCAAGCATAACCCAGTCCACACAGGAAAGCAAAACGTATACCCACACAGGATAGCACCACACAGTCCACAAGGAGAGTAAACAATAAATCCACACAGGATGGTTCAACACAATCCACAAAGGAGAGTAAACAGTTAATCCACACAAGATAGCTCAACACAATCCACAAAGGAGAGTAAACAGAAGATTCAGCTCACACAGGTATACTTCGTCGAAAAGGTGAAAGGGATGATCAGATATGGATACTGAATCATCTAAACTGGGACCCACATAGTATACAAGACCAGCACGGCTGGGTCCCACATAGGATACAAGACCAGCACAGTTAGGACCCACATAGGATACAAGACCAGTTGTCTTCATTGATTCATCTATACTGGGACCCACATAGGATACAAGACCAGTATTGAATCATCCAAGCTGGGACCCACATAGGATACAAGAACAGTATTGAATCATCTAAGCTGGGACCCACATAGGATACAAGACCAGCATAGCTAGGACCCACATAGGATACAAGACCAGTTGTCTTCATTGATTCATCTATACTGGGACCCAGATAGGATACAAGACCAGTATTGAATCATCCAAGATGGGACCCACATAGGATACAAGACCTACACAGCTAGGACCCACACAGGATCGGGCCCACACAAGACCTGTAGCACTTATCCACGTAGGATTGCTGAGTGTTGTAGTCGTCGCAGTCCACTGAGGATCTCTGCACAGTCGTCGTCGCAGTCCACTGAGGGTCTCTGCACGGTCGTCGCCGCAGTCCACTGAGGATCTCTGCACGGTCGTCGTCGGAGTCCACGGAGGATATCTGCACAGTCGTCGCTGTCGAAGTAGCAGTCGCAGCCATCACTAGGGTTCCCGCACACAGCAAGCTCGTTCGGGAGGGTCCTCTCCACGAGCCGAGAGGCTGATACATCAACTGACACAAAGTCCAAAGTTGATGTATCCAAAAGTTCCGTATCGTCAACAGGAACTCAACGTCACAGACGACGCGTCAATCGGACGCCAGGTCTGAGAGTTATTGGCTTTTTCGTCCCAAGGGCCCGGTTGGTTTTTAAGGCAAAACCAACCCGACCGTACTCCACCTGCGTCCAAACCTCGGGCAGAGTATTCCAAAATATCCGTCTCACTTAGAGGAAAACAACAAAGCTGACGGCACGTCAATCGGACGTCTGTGGCTCAAGATATGAGCGTTTCCGCTCTAAAGGCTCAGTTGATTTCTCGTACGAACCAACCCGGCCGAACTCAAGGTATTTCAAAACCTTGAGTGCGATATAACGAAACGACCGTCTCGATCCAAGGATCGCATTTCCGCTGACGGCGAGTCGTTTGGAGGCCTGTAGCTCAAGTTACGGGCGTTTGAACGAAGACCGTCCGAAGACGAGGGGTACGGGCCCGGGCCGACCCGGCTTGACCCCCCCTGGGTCGGCCGAACCCGGTCCGACCCGGTCCGACCCGTTCGGACCTGTCTGGCTCGGCCGGCCCGGCCCGGCTCGGCCGAGCGGCTGAGTGGCCGAGTGGCCGATGAGGGGGGAGCCGCCGCCCCGCGTGACACCCCCGCGGCATCCGCGGGGCGTCGGCCAGACAACCCGGACGCCGCTGAAGCCGCGTCCCGCGGGCGCCGCCGCCTCTGGGCACCGCCGTGCCGGCGACCCGTGCCGCCGCCGGCTTCCGCGGGCCGCCGAGTCGCTCCGGTGGCCCGATTTTCTTCCCGTCTGCGCCATTGCTCCTCCCGGGACTCGTTCTTCACTGCGGGATCATCAAACATCTGTTATGGCACGTTCCGTCAACGCCCGTCAATCCGCACAAGAACGAAGAATGGCGGAGGGTTGTCGGGTCGTGTTCGTTTGGCCCGCACACTCCGCGTTAGATATAAACAATGGGAGAAACAAATTCAACATATGAATTCTACAATTTTAATGGAATAAAATTGTTCTTATTTTTCCGGTTCTTTACTTTTAAAAAGAAAAAGAATGATCACGGGAAAAGGAATAAACTCACAACAACCCCTACCTCGTAGTAGTCGCGCATGAGCGTTCTTCGCGGAAGGTGGAAATCGTCGCGTCGTCGCGGAAGGGCGTCGCGTCGTCGCGGAACACGACATTGAGTCGGCGAACTCAACAGACCATGAAACAGCAGATTTAATTTAATTAATTGAATCCGTGTTTTGGTAAAGAATCACGAAGGAGATTAAAAAGAAATTCTGAGACTCTTACCTCAAGAAGCCGATCGATGATCCGTTGCGAAGGAAGAGTCGTCAAAGAAGAACGTTGCAGGAAGGGAACATCGGCATCACGGATCACGGCGTCGCGTCGTCGATTTATGGGTTCGGAGTTCTTCGAGTTCATCGTGTTCTTCGCGTTCTTCATGAAGAAGGAAGAAGATACAAGGATTTTGTCTCAACGAGTAATCCTCCAAAAAAGAGAGTTTGGTCTTATTTTGTTATTATGCCAACAAACGAAAACGGGTAAGAAACGACCCATCAATTCGTTGAATTAATTCAACGAAAGAAACAGCTCATTTAATTTATGAAATAAACCGCTCAATTAAATGGTCTATTGAGAAATTAAGAAAACGCGTTAGTTGACTTTCAAAATGACGTGTTTTCGCGGGTTCGTTACTTAGCGGAATGAAACGGCGGGGCTCGTGCGGGCCCCACCTCACAAATATCCTACCAAGGGGGTAGGATATTTCTGGATAGCATCCTATCCGGATCAACTCAGTTTAAGCCGCCTTTAAGTGACTTCAAGTGGCTTCCAAGTGGCTTAAGTGAAATAAAATAAAGTTGTCGCAAAATTATTATATTTCTTAACTTTAAGCCCGAAAATTAAAAACACATCCGAGAAAACACAACTCCAGAAGAGGCGTTTCTAAGAGAATACAGGTGTTGTGATTTCATCGGTGCCCTCAGAATTCGATTCTGGGCACCGGTTTAAAAGTTAGAAAAACCCGCTCGTCCGTTCACTAAACGTACCCGAGCCAAACTTCGGAAAATGATTCCGGGCACACCGGGCCTCGGAATCAGGCGCCTTCAGAAACTGTGTTCTTTTAAAATTCCAAAGAAAATTAAGAAAATAATTTCCTTGAAATTTACGGGACTTTACAATTATAATTCTAGTATAATATATATGTTATATAGGTCACATATTTTCATTAATTTCATTCTTTATACATTCCATGTATTGCACGAACGAGTCACATCACTTGAGGTGGCGGTAGTCCACATATCCTCATATGAAATTATCGCATTTGCACAACATGAAAAGAATAAAGGTATGTTTTAAATATAAAATACAGAATCATATATTAAACATAAATACCATATATATCATATATAAAATAAAGTGACATCATAATGGCCACCTTTAATGGTGTTAAAGAATATTGAACCATCCTCATTTTGTGAGGCAGAAAATCACCAACCACAGAAACAGTATGTTCTTTAACCATTAGATGAAGGTGTGTGTGGGTGTAGCTATAATACTTCTCATAACAACATCCTAGTATCATTAAGATACTGGTTTGTTACAAAATAAAGGAATAATAATATTTTATGGGGTTGGAGAACCAAAATAAATCCTAAGAACACAAGAGAAGACACTACCTTTAAATTGGGTAACTCTTTTTGATTTGAGCTCAAAGGCTTACTTGGAAAGACTTATGCCCAAAGTGAGGCTTCTAGGAGTAATATAGGGATGTGGAGAGACAAAATGGACAGGGGTTGGCCGATCCAATGTCTTGAGAGGTTTGGTTATGGTGGTAGAGGTGGGGGCCTATTATAAGAGGAGGGGAGGGGCACTCTTGGAAAGTCTTGAAAAGTATCATTATTATAAAATGATTTTCGGATTCTAAAGGTCCCAAAATTATATATTTATAGGATAAGGTGGTAATAGTTCGAAATCCACACATCCAATAGGATTTTGACAAGTTTAGGTCTTTGATTTTACATTGTCTTTTAATTTTATTTAAATCATTAAATAAAGAGGTAATCGATGATCATCATGGTGTCATAAATATTATAATTTATTTACTGTCTAAAAATTATAAAAAAATAATCATGATGTATTAAATCTATTTATATTTCTAATTAATATTTATAGTAAAAAATATTACCTGTATAACCACATTTTAAAATTGTTTTACTAAAACAACACATGTTTGTGACATTTTTATTTTAACAATAAATAAAAAGTTTTTAGTGTCATTTTCCTTCTAAAGTGGCTACATGGGGTCCCAAAGTTGACCCATGGATTGTCGTGGTCGGCCATGACACATCCAATAATTGTAGGACATGTGTCAAGGTCATTTAATATTAATAAAACATTATATTTACCTTAAATTACACTAATTACCTCTAATCGCGATTAAAAACATAAAATTACTATTCACCTAAAAATTATTTTAATACCATTGAACCAAATTTTAATTTCTAATGAAAACCATGTATGTTGGATTTTTGAAATTCAAAACATAGAGGTGCTATGATTTCATTTAAACGAAAAATCTGTTTTTTTAAGTACCACTTAGTGGTTTCACTATTCATCAAAAATTGAAGTTTTTCAGAAAAATACCAAAAATTCACCCTAAGATATGTGTGATATTACAAACTGAAAAATTATTTCTATTTTACAAAATTCAAAAAATATAAGTTACATTAATTAATTTAATAATTAATTCCCGTTGTCAGAACACATAGCGTGTTTTTATGAAACAATATATATCAAAAGATTGACACTAGTTTATGTCCAATTTCAAATTGAAATTAACTCCAATGACCACTATTGGATTAAATGGTAAAAATATATTCTAATTTTACTTTAAAACAAATTTAAATGATAATCTAATCATATAAATAAATTAGATTAAAAAGAGGTTTTGAATTAAAATACATCATTTTTCACTATTCATTAAAAAATGATATTTATCAGAAAAATACAAAATATTTACACAAAGTAAATTTTGATGTCCTGATTCTAAAGAAGAATTTTATTTTGTCAAATATAACACATAAAAGTTTCAAAAATTTGATTTAAAAGAGGTTCGCCATCAAAAGGCGGTTAATTAACCTTTTAAAGAATATTAGAATGTTTACACTTAAAATTCAATTCATTTGCATTTTTAATCCTCTAAAATTTATTGTAAAAAGTTAAAAATATTTGACAAACATATATAATCATTTTTTATTAGTTATGTTCATTCCCATCATTACAATGGCTAGGTCTTAACTACCATTTAAAATAAAATTATTTTATTATTAGAGTGCAACGTAAGACTTCAACAGAACACATTGTTGCGTATTGGGTAAGCCATCGAGCATAGAATTCCCTTTAAATTAATATTAAAATTTTATTCACAAATAGAGATAAATATAAAAATGTCATATTCTTTATTTACCTGGGGTGTCACAGTCCTTTTTATTTTTTGATCGTTTCAATTGATTGTACTGATCCGACCATCCATTTCCCCATTGACTTATTCGTCTATAATAACATACCACATCTTAGTCCTTTTTTCATCAAATGTTTTAGTTTTTTATTTTGACTTATTTTTTCAAAGTCATGCCTCATGTACCTTTATAATATTATACATTCATTCTATAAAAGTTTCTATAGTATCATTGACTGTTGCTATATCTAGATCATCAATTAGAACCTAAAACTCAATGTTTGGCTCCTTAGATACCTCAATGGCCGCTCCCTTATTATTTTTAAGTAGTTATTTATTTTGAATATTTTTTCTCAATATATTATACACCTTTCTCTCGTAATAAGGAAGTGTGTGGGTATTTGTAGATAGAAATCACATACAACTTTACACTGTAGAATTTAACTAATATAATGCTATCAAAAGTTGTGTGTCTTACATTTATCATAAATACCAATGAAAAAATGAATTACCTTGGGAAATTTTTTAGGCTGATGGGAATGAATAGCATCAAATATAACAACGCCATTTAGTTATTCATGTGTGGATATTTGTCCCACCAGTTTCTCGCTTTGATCATTTCTCATATATTGGTCTGCCAAACCAGACCAGGAAATATAATCGTGGAAAGAATCTCTCTATTCCTACAATAATTTCATCATCGTTTATATATCATCTTATAGTTTTGTCTTCTCTACATATTTTCATGGAGGAATTCCAAACCCTACACCTCTAACATTAACAAATTATTCTATCCACTTAAAATATACTGAAATTTGTTTTTATTCTAGTACGGGCATTAAAAATTCTTGTGTATAAACCATATAAAAACGAATAAACATAAATAGAAATTTTTTATGTAATACTATTTTAATGAATAACTAATTATTATTATGTTAATCTTACCCATGCTTCCCATACTTCTTTTTTGTTTTCATCAACTTGTTTACCATCTTATGCATGCGCGCCTACTTCCATAGCACATGATGTGGGATGGAACTGGCTTTGATTTTTGATTCATCAATTTTATATAAATAGAAGAACATATGTTGTTTCATATCACATATATATTTTATTGTTTATTAAAAAGACATACCAATTTCTTCTCTAGTGAAGCGTATAACCTTCTTGCTTTGTGATAGGGGTACATTGGTTTTGATGGACGTTTTCAATTTTTATCAAACCTTTTTTATTTTATAATTTAACAATTTGGAATGAAATTGGTTGAAATAAATTATTTCAAATAATATTTTATCTACTACAATGCACATTTAATGATTTATCATCACGAAGAATCTTGAAATCACTCCATGATTTCTGGTTTATAATTTCTTTTTAACTAACTTGTGGGTGGGGTTTACTTCCCACTCATCATACCTAAGATGTATCATTGTAAGAAGAGTCTAGAAGACTTTATGGTATTTTCTAATGTCAATTATAATGTATTTCTTTTAGAAATATTATATAATAAACAAACTCTGTAAGAAATTTTAAAATTTAAATCAATGTTTTATTATATAATTTTTTGTTAAAATTGAGAATGTATAGATTAAAATTACATTTTTATATACAAACATAGACTCGTTAATTATATTCTATATGTGGTTCCACTAATCTATATCAATTGAAACATTCATCCTCATTGTGACCCCAAAATAACTAATTAAAATAGATTTTTTTGGGGTCAATAGTTTAGTCGTTTTGATTCCAGTCAACCTCAAATTTTGTAACCTTACTTATTGAATTAATAATTTTATCCAACACTATGATGATTCATAATTCTAATTTTCTTCATCAACATGTTGTTGATCCCCTAATAATTCTATAGTTTTTTAATAAAAAACCTATTTTCCCCATAGATTGGTAACATCATCATCTATATAATACATTGTCTATATGAGTAGTCAATCATATAATTTATATTATGTTAATATAGTAGATAATAGATAATATTATAACTAAAATAATAGTATATTAAAAATCACACTAACCTTCTCATTAAAACGTCTTTTTCTAAATGATGGAGGTATTTGTAATCCTTATCGAGAATCCAAATCACCTATTTTTGGTCCCCACTAATTTATAAGACATTGTCTAAAAAGGGACTGCCTTGAAATAATTGTAATCTCCCAATGAATGTTTCATACTCAATTGAATTTTCATTTAAACCTATAGTTTTTTTAGTCGTAAGTATGAAAATCACCCAATTCATGTTTTTTAGATCTAATACCTAAAATACCAGAACTCATTTTGATTCTATAATGAATGGTTCATCCTTTTCCCATTTCATATTAAAAATTTCCTTCATAAAGACTATTTCATCAACATTCACTACACTCATATTACTATAACATTTGAAAAGAAAAATTGGCACTAGAAATGTTTTATAATTTAACTCGTATATCTATTTAATAATTCCATAATATAACATATTCACATAAATTGGATTCCAATCATAGTAACCTGATATGCACATTTCTTCCAACACAAGAATAATTACATTATTTCTCATCATACATTATTCATTATGTTATTTGGTTTATGAATAATAAACATTGTTTTCAAAACCAATGTTAGATATAACATTTTCATTATCTTCCCTAGATAGACATCGAAGTTATTCAACAATTTAATTCATATTTTTAGATAAACCCTTTTAAATATTATCTCAAAAACATCCTATGAATTATTGATTATGTGTATTAAATATACATTCCATAGACCATGATGGATTCAAATCTTTGAGAATTTCATTTTTGGATTCAACATATGGATCACCATTTTCACTATTATACAAAATGTAAAGGTGTTATTACTATTGTTCTATGATTTTAATTGTAACAACATCCCTCCGAAAATCCTTTCACTCATAAGGTGTCCCTCGGGACTGGAATTTGGGAGACAAATGTTATTAATATGTGATAAGTAATTTGTAAAAATTCAATAGCTCCATCAATTGTACATCATTATAAAATATAAACTTCTAGATGACTTTGATTATTGTCATACCTTTTCAATAAATCCATATATATCTTAAGGGGTATATCCATTTGTAATGGAAAAGACCACATGGTTGAACCTTTATAACCAAGTGAAACATTAGGTGGGCCATTATATGAAAAAATGACAGTGGTATGAATATCTATAATTCACATAATATGACTGATACCACCTTATTCATGATTGTAAACTTCACGAGGTCAATAAAATTACTACATATGGCTTCAAAAAAGAAGCAGAGTCTGATTAATATGTGTCGTTCATTTTTATAAATAACTCAATGTAATGAAGAAAGCATCAAAGAATTCATAAAAACATGAAATTTATGTGATTATAGTCTATGTAACATCATATTAATCATTTAAATGACATCATTGATATTTGATAAATACCCCTCTAGCACTTTTACACTATTATGAAAACTGAAAATTTGACATTTTTCTTATGTGGATAGAGTGTAAGCTACTAAAGGAAGAAAAGTCCTCCCTTTACCCTTCACCAGTGCCAACTCTTCCCTTATACCCACATCAACCATGTCAAACCTAGACGAGATTCCATATTTTGTTTTTTGGATACATCTAGTCATGTTACAATAACAATATCAAATACATTTTTTACATGCATTACATCAATAAAATTAATTGTGTATAAATAATTCCAATGTAGTAATTCAAAGTAAATTGATCACTTTTCCAACATGGTTTCGTAAGGTTTTTCAAAAATTGTTTTTCGGAAATAGTGTTAATATCTTTTACTTTATTGAATAATGGATCAACCATTAGTGGATACAGTCTTGTAAACTATTCTCTATTCCCATTGAATGTTACCGTCTAGAAATGATATTTATGTCGTGGAGGTAAATACTTATGATCTCCAAAAAAACAGTCTTCAAGGAATGATTGAAATGAACTTTGTGTGTGTAGTTTTCAGAAATGGGAAACCCCAAATATTTTTTCAAAATATAGCCTAGAGAATTTCTTTAATCAAGAATTTCATTTATTATCATAGGATGAGAATTGGTGAAGCACCAAAAAAAATTATTTTTTTTTTCTAGAGCTGGAAAGTTTCTCATGTATGTAATGGTTTGATTGACAAGATTGGCATACAATACTTGTTCACACTTCCCTAACACTTTTTAACCCATTATAGCATACCTGATAAGTTTATATACACAATCATCTTGGTTTAAGTATACATGAACCACTATCCCTTGAATAGAAATATTATTTCACCATGTCTATAATATGCTTTCTTATTGGAAACAGATGCATGATTTCCAAGTCCCATTTATTTTAGGCTCTATGGAAATTCTTGTAGTTAGTATAAAAGGTATAAAACATCATGTTATTGGGAGTGATTCATTATTTATGTCTCTATACGATGTAATAATTGTATCCTTATAACACCCTATTATTTAAGTATGTACATTTATTTAAATTATAACTTTGTTGGGTAACTTTTCTCCCATACAATAATAAACTAAAACAACGTTCAATATAAAATATTATAGTGAAAGGTGAACATTAAAACATTATATCTATAAAACGTGAAACATCATTATGAAAATTATTATATGAATGAAACCTTAAGAAATTTAAAATATGATAATATTCTTTTTTATAAAAACATGTTTTATAATTCGATATATATATACATATATTAATTTAAAAGAATGATTAATTTTTTCAAATTATAGAGAATTTTAAAAATTTAATGAGGATGATTATTAAATATGAAATTATTAAAATCAGTAATGTTAAAAATTAATAGTTTTCGAGGAACATTTTTTAAAGTGGTGTGAATATTATCATAAAAACTAAATTAATGTTATTTAAAATATTATTCCAATAATATGTAATTTATTAATATTTTAAAATCCAGTCATCTTTGTAGAGGTTTTAAAGGATAATAATGTGTTAAATAAATAGATAGGGCTATAAATATAACATAAATTTATCTTTAATTGATTGGATATGTTGGTTTTATACCTATACTATCTTATAATCCAAATATTTTTAATTTGGATCATGTTCCCATGAATATATATTCCATTTTTTTAATAATAAAAAAATATTTACAAGTTATTTACCTACTTTTTATATTAATAATACCTTGCCTAATTGAAATATTAAATTTGAATTCACCCTTTTATAATTATATTTAGAGATATATTTCCAGTTATTTCATTCAAGGGATTTTTATTCAAAATTTACCCAATCCTTAATGGTTATTAATCTAAACATGATAATCAAGTGAAGGATGAGACATTTTTAAATTTATTCCATTCAGCATAGAGAAAACATATTTTCATTCCAATTTGCTACCAAGATGAATTCACATTACTCTAGTTTATTGAAATTATATTAAAATTTAGTCTATATAATAAAGATAAACTCAACATAGTATTGGTGAGAATGATCACCAAACATCAAAATATAATTATAATGGAATAGAAATTATCCTAGAGAACATTGAGAGTATTTAATCCATAATATCTGGAAATGAAAAAATAACGTGGGACCTTATAAAAACAACCAATGACTGAATACAAAATATAGAAATCATCTTCATAGGAATGAATGAAAGAGTAAGTGGATGGATTACAAAAAATAGTTTTGGGAAAATATATTAATGAATAAGAAATTAATGATCTTATGACTATGAATTCAAGTCCCAAAAAATATTTTGAATATGATGTTAATAAGGATTATATATTTTGAACAAAAAAAATATTTAAAAAACATGTGAAAATTTTTATTATAGTTTCAATGAATTGGTGCACTTTTCCCCACAACTAGAAGATAATTGAATTCAACTAAATAGGTTTATATTAGAATTGAAAGAGACTCAAGTGGTGTTCCCATAACAAAAAGAGACTTGTATTGTGTTATGATACATTTGAATTGATTCTTTTCATTTATAAAACTAGTTGTCACAATGGCCATATAAATCAAAACACACAACAAATAAAATTTACACTAGAAACAAAATAAAAAAATGATTACATATCATAAATCTCAACAAATTGTTTTCCGTCCATATCAACACATTATAATAAAACACGTTATTTTAAACCCATTTTCTAGGACCCTTTGAAAAACCTCGCTCATTTCTTTAACAGAAACCCCATATATTAAAATTATTTTCTAAAATTCATATAGAAAACAAGAACATTACAAAAAACATCGCAAGAGACCAAAATTTTTAAATTACCACATCTTGATTTAAAATTATAAATCTTATCTCAGTCCAATTTTTAAAATTTAATTTTTATTTTATTTTAAAGCCCCACTAGAAACTATTTTTTAATTCAACATGAAAATCAAAAAAAATTTATTTTAAAAAACATAATGGGATTTGAACACCCTATTCTATAAAAAACAAGAAAATCAAGTGAATTTTTTTAAAATTATATTCAAAACCCATAAAAAATAATTTAAAGTTTTAAAATAATTTCACAGTAATATCATTTCAAATATCAATTGAAATGCTGTGGAAAATATTTATGAAAATACTTTTCAAGAAAAATACATCATTTTAAATTTAAAATACAATTTTAAAGGTCCAATAAAATAATTTGAAAAATGAGTAACATGAAACCATATGCGAAACATTTTTTAAATATATAAAAACCCATGTCTATCTATGAAAACCAAGTTAAAATCCTATTTATTCAACAAAAGATCAATGAGTATAATTAATAATATATTTATTTATTTGAAACACCAATATAAGCACCAATATTTAAACGGTTCTGAAATTAATGATTCAAGAATCAGTAAAAACAACCTGGACTAATAGTAGATGAAGAAACCCTTAAGAATAGAGAGAAGGTGACCCCAAGGTAAGATCGCATGCACTAGAAATAGATGGCCTAAAAAATTAAAAGCCATAACCCAAAGGGATTATCCTTGTGTGTCCACAATGAGTAAGAGGGTGACATGAGAGGGAAAAAGAAATAAAAAGAAGAGGAGAATAATAAGCAACTTAGCCAGTCCAAATCTGATCCAAAATCATATGAGAAGGTTAATGATCAGAGGTGGATGAAGATAACATAAACCTGGAAGCCATAAGAGCATTGATCTAATGAAACGTAGCACTAACACACACTGCTGAACCTGAACAAGAAAGCAATGGGAGAGAAGGAGAATAAAATAACATACCTTATATTTGACGACTGATTCATCCATGAGAATGTTGAGGGGGAGCACTGACAGTATTTCATATTTTCGAAATTTTTAGAGGGTTCACTGAAACAAGTTCAGTTAGAGTTTTTTGAAAATGATCGGGGACATTTTTATCATCACCTCCAAAAAATTGTTGATAAAGATACCATTTATCAATGATAAATAAATGAGAACTGATAAAGATATATCTATATTAGTGCTAAAGAATCGCTGCTAAAAGGTATCTTAATCAGTGCTAAAACATGAGCACTGGTAAAGGTATTATAATTATAATTTTAAATTAATATATTTTCATATAAATTTATAAATATTTGCATATTATTGTATATGAAATTAT
The DNA here is from genome assembly GCA_963277665.1 of Viscum album. Taxonomy (NCBI): domain Eukaryota; kingdom Viridiplantae; phylum Streptophyta; class Magnoliopsida; order Santalales; family Viscaceae; genus Viscum; species Viscum album. The sequence continues at coordinate 412,605,664 of OY728159.1, read as the reverse complement.
ATAATTTTATTTATTTGTATATATATATATAATAAATATATTAAATATATTAAATATTTAAATACATATATAATAATTTATATATTTATTTATTTATTTATTTATTTAAAATTATAAATGTAATTTTTTTAAAAGAATTATTGATTTATTTATAATTATCAATATATAATTTTATAAATATATTTATAAATATATATATATATATATATTGATAATTCTTATTTATAATTGTAAATATATTTAGAATTATATATTTATAATGATTAATATATTTATATCTTTATATATATTTATATAATAATATATTTATTTATTAAATATATATAAATATAAATATAAAAAATATAATCACTCTTGAAATATATTTATTATAACATTATAATTATAAATATATTTATATATTTATATATATTTATGTAATTATAAATATATATTTAATAGAAAAATGTCAATATAGTAAGTATATTCTTTATTTAAATATATATATAATTACTTTTTAATTATTTTCAGATATAATTTTTTTTATTATATATATATTTTCTTAAAAATAATATTTATATATTTATGTCGTTATATATATATATAATAATGCATATATATATATATATATATATATCATAAATATATAGAGAAGCGAATTAGGTTGTTAATGCTCTTTCAAAGAGAGTAATTGTGGAGGTCACCTTGAGAAGGTCCTTTATCATTCCAAATTTGAATTCTGTTTCCACTGATATGGAGGCACGTTGTGATGTGTACACCCATCTTTATAAGCCCCCTTGTAATTAATTCCTTGTTACTTTTATATTTTAATAAATTTCTTTAGGATTTGGTTCAACAACATCTTAAACCTTCTAATTAAATAATGTAAATATATTCATTATTTAAAAATATTTATTATACTTTTAAAATTGTAAATTTATTTACATCATTATATACATTTATATAATTTAATATATAATAAATATATTTAAATATTAATCTAAATATAGTAAATATATTCATTATGTAAATATATGTATTATAATTTAATAAATATTGAAATATATAGTTATTTATTTATAAATGTATAAATACTTTTTGAAAATAATAATATTTTTGTATTTATATAAATATATATATATATATTATAAATAAATACAGTAAATATATTAATTATTTAATATATTTATTATAATATGATGATTACATAAATATATAAATATTTATTTATAATTATATAAATTCTTTTTGAGAAAATAATTTTTTTATAATTATACTTATATAATTCCATAAATATAGTAAATATAAGATTATAAATATATTTATTTACAAATTTTTATTTAAAATATATTTTTAATATTATAAATGGATATATAATCTTAAATGAATGCTTGTTAAAAATGAGTGAAATTGAATAATTAAAATTAGGAACACTATAAAAATATTGAAAGATGGATAGGTATTATTAATTAAAAATAAATTATTTCAAAAAATATGGATATATATTGAAATAAAGATGAATAAGTATTAATAATAATAAAATATAGTAAATAAATAAAGAAAAATATATATTAGAAAATGATTAAATTTCAAAAAATAAACAATATATATTAAAAATAAATAAATAATACCAAATAATAAAAATATAAAAAAAATTACTGATTAGAAACATAATATATTAAATGTATCATGATACTATATGAAATTCTAAAATGAATATTAATATTTAAATAAATATAAAAATTGTAGGCATATGTGTTGCTATATAATATTTCATTAATTATATAAATATTAGTATCTGTAAATTATATATAAAAATGGATTAATTATATATAAGTATGGGTGAAATCAATGTAAAAAAATTTTATGTATGTTAAATGGAAAAATAAAATGATATTAAAATAATGTTTATTAAACGATACAATCACTTAATATTTTTATGTAATATTAATTTTTAATTACAAAAATTTCTTTACTATATTTTACATATTTAAAGTAAGTGTAACATCTCAGACCTGAAGAACCCCCCAAACAGTGCTAAAATGGTCGAGTGTCACTACCTTTGGCACAACTCCCTGAGCGCCAAAGGTTGCCGACTAGCAGCGAGGGTCTGAAAGGTGTGGTGAGGAGGCTATACCCCATTGGAGAATAATTATGGTACTGGTCCAAGCAATGAGATATAACATACAGCAGAAATAAATGACACAGTAGTCTTGAACCAGACCAGTAGAGTAGAAGCACAATCAATAGTAAATAAAAAATTAAAGCAAAGTAGACAAAATAACAGTGGAAAGTAAATAGAATAGCATGCCAACACTCAATTGTAACAACTACTAAACAATAATAATGCATCAAAAATAGGTCAAACATGTCAATATATATAAATGGAGGCAATGACATACCAACAATAGATACAATCAACATGGTATGCATACTGATATAGGAAAGAAATTAAAACAATGTAAACTCCTACTAGGCTTGACCTCAAGGTCCATACCAGTCTCCATGCCAAACATCAGTACAGTCTAGCTCTTGAGGCTGACCCTTTTCCTACACATAAATCCATAAGGTCTACACACATCCCAAAGGGCCCGTTCATGGTGTGAGATGAATCTTAGTATGATATCACCCAATGGTGCGTACCTAGTTTAAGTTTATAAGAAGGTATGCATTTATAATGAATGTAGAAAACATTACAATGCACAAATTAACATAAACTACACTAGTGCTCAGTAGCCACCATGGAGTGTCACCTGCTTCGGCCAAAGCTAGAATCTCTGATGTAAATAGAGTGCTTGGCCCATTGCCCAAGTACCCATGTCGTCACAATTCCAAGTTGAATCCTCTGGTTCCCCTCAATCATGTAACCAAAAACCATGTGTCTCCGGACACCACATGTCCCAAGGTACCGAAATCCCGAAGGCACACCCAATGAAAATTAATTCAGAGGAACAATGATATCTATACTCAAATAAGTAACCGGAGGGACAGTGATATCTGTCCTCAAGTAAAGTAATCGGAGAGATACTGATGTATGCACTCAAATAAAGTGTCCCAGCCCACTGCCTCAATCACGGAGAGCCTTATTCCCCAACCTATTAGCCTCATCGCTATATCCTGAAGGCTCCTCACCTTCCACGTGGCTTCCTATGACAACAAACCCAAAACTAATAGTACCTAAACCACAACTATCATGGGACTCTTCCCACACGAGTGGTCAAAACCACCTCATAATGGAGTCTCTCTATATGCACACTACTCAAATCACAGGTGAGCAGTAATAACCAAAATAGTACTCAACACACAGTATCTCTGGCACCTCATGCCCATGCAAAAATGTCCCTTAGTATCTGATGGACCTTCCATCAATGTAACCTGGGCCATGCCCAACTCGAAAGTCTCATTTCCTCAATTTCGATGTACATGACGCCCATTCACGTGGTCAAAACAACCCAACCTAATCTACATCAAGACCAACCTGTGACAAACATCTCTCAAGAATATCTGGTCCATTCCTAACACATCCCAAAGGCATCCCATAAGTCTAATAATCAATTTAACATGAAACTATATAATAAATAGGATCCCACTCAAAATACCTAAATACGCGATAAAGGATGTACCATCCAAACAACCATGAAAACACAAAAAGAGGTTTGCACCACCTACCTCATACTCGTACAATAATCCCCTTCTGGTAATAAACCCCAATTCAGTCTAAATCAAGGTAGATCTAAAAAAGGCTCAAAAAATCCCAAACTCATATAACATTGATTAGAACATAAATCAAGACAAATGGCTCAAGATGAGTCAAGGCCTTACCGATGGGGTTCTAACGCATTCGAAGACATTTGAAATGGACTTCGGAAGAAGATCCTAGAGAAAAAAATAAGCTCTAGTTGGATTTCCTCACTCAAACCCATTGAGTTTTTGGGTTTCTACTTCAAAATAAGGATACTGCCCATTTTAGAAAAAATAAAACATAAATACATGGTGTGTACTTTGGACTACATGTCGTGTGTATGATTTTATAGTTCCAACGATAGATGGAATTTTTCTGAGGGCCTCCCAACATGACTACATGAAAAGTACCATGGGATACATGGTGGGTAATTCTCTACCCAGCTAACATCCCCAATATGCCATGTATATCCCCATACACAGACCCTCTACATGGTGTGTACAAATAGTACGCAACATGTACATGCTAAAATCTTTCTACCTAGACAACAGGCCTACACACCATGTATACCCTTCAAAAACAGCTACAATACACAAAATATACATAAGGTACATAGTGTGTAATGTGGAATTCCCTAGAAACTACCTATTTTCTCTAGTTTTTTTAGAAACAAGTCAAAAATTCAAACTAGGTAAGGATATGGACCAATTCTAAAAACCCAGTTTCTTATGTTAAGCATAAGTATTTGGTGTTATATAAATCCAATTTGATTAAATATTATATACATGGATATATATATATATGAATAAATATATATATGAATATATTTCTATATTAATTGTATTAATGAATAATTATTTATAAAAACCATAAAATTTAATAAGATAATAATATGTTTTTAATTATCAAATTTTCATCATTTTCTTTATTTATATTTGACATATATTAATTATTACTACTTATAATTAGAGTATGTATATATATATTAAATGTATTCTTTTTTATTAATAAATGATTCAATATATTTTTTTACTAAATTTTTAATTTATTTGTTTTGTAATTTTTTTTAATATAATTTAATATTTTTTAATTTTTTTAAATATTAAAATTCATTCATTTTATATATCTATATTTACAATATACTATTTATTAATATTTATAATTTATATATATGTATAATAAATTTAGTCACTTTTATTAATATTTATTTAATTAATAATTTTTTAACATTTTTTTTAATTTACTCATTTTAAATTTGTATTTTTTTAATCATTTAATTTATTAATTTGATGTATATGATTTTAATATATACTATTTGTTAATATTTATAACACATATATATTAAATTTATTAAAATATATTTAATTATGAAAATTTTTAATATTTTTTTAATTTATTAATTTTTAAATTTTTATTTGATTGATTTTTTATTATTTAAATATTTTTAATACTTGCATTTTTTGTTCGTTAAAAATTGTGGGGCCATGTATCGGGTCATCATGAAAGTTGGTCGAGTTGTGTAGGACATGGGCTTATGTAGGAGGGGGGCCATGGTCCATGGGAAGCACAGAGTGGGGCTCGACCCATGCTGACCCATGAAGGGGCCCATATGGATGTTTTTTTAATGTGTATATGAGATCCCATCCCCGCACTAGAATTTTGATGTTGTGATAAAGTGGAATGATATATAATGGATCAGTCTAACCTGGGCTATTTTGATGTGGGACTCACACGCACTGACAAGAATTTTATTTTCACTAAGAAGTGAAAATAAATAGTACTCCTTATCAATGCTAAAAAATAGTCTGACCAATGCTTCCCTTATCCTCACTTTTATTACACTGATAATGTTACCATTTATCAATGATTTTACCTAGTGCTAGTAATGTTTAGTATTGTATATTGTGCATTTTCTAGTAGTGTCATTTATAAGAGTTTGAAAAATAAGACTTACTTGAAAAGAATCCTATATAAGTTGAAAATGATGTTTCACACCATATTGAGTCTTCTCAAAATATAAATTAGACAAATATCCATATTTTGACAACCATAAATTTCCCACTATGATGTGGGATGTTGTGGTTGAATTTTATGTGCCTATAATTAAAGAATCTTTTGGGGAATTTGGGAAGAAAATTAGAGAGAGAGTTGGGGAGCTTGAGGGGGACTACCTAGCGATAACGACTCCCCTTTAGTGGTGATGTTGGTCAATGAACCTATCCCTCTACCCCATTGGGAGAGGGACCCTCATCATCTTTTAAGGTATCTACCCATTCTTTTCCCCTCCCTCCATCCTCAATTTTCTTCCCTCTTTTCATGAAATAAAGCTATGTATTATAGTCCAAGATCTGTTGTTGCTCCTCAACTCCCAATTTTTCATCAGACATCAACAAACCATCTTCTATATTGAATTTTATGTTTCTCACTTGGTTCAATATATGCCTTCCTTTGGTGGACACATTTTATAAGATAGATAGATTTTGGGTCTTGGGGTTTAATATATCGAGCAATAATGGGTCTTCTTGATAATCAAAACATTATTATTCGATTCAAATCATAAGAAGATCTGGTTAGGGATTTGTCCAGTGCCCCTTGAAACGAAAATGGAACATTGTTATATATTTTCATGTGGATATATGATTTATACATGAATTTTGACACTCCAACAGTGGAAATTTGGTTTAATTTTCCTCATCTTCCACTGCCGTTTTAAATTTCCTTGATTATGCGAATGGAATGGAATATAGAATTTTGATACTTTTCTATAATAGTATAACTCAACTATTTTCCCATCCAATATCTCCCTCAATCCATGTGGAAGTATATGTATCCGGATTACTAGTGTATTATGATTGAATTTCTATTGGGAAAGAATTATATTACAAGTAGACTGTGTTTTCTGATTTGTGGTTCGACGTTTCCTCTCCAGGTATGAAATTGAGTCACCCATCTACAACTTGAAGGTGTTAAATCAAGATTTTCAATTAGAATACAATTGAATAATTAGAAGGTAGTGGAAAGGGAGTGTAGAGTCATGTTGGTGAAGGTTCTATGGTGGAGTTCCAATTGGGTGTTTCTACCATCCCATGTAATGTGAAGGTGGTGCGAAGCATGATACAGAAAAGAAATCCATTGGTGGATGATATTTTCAGATGGTTGAGGAAGGACCTGAGTGATCCCATGACCTCTATGAAATCCCCATTAGAATTAGTTTGTAATGATGTGGTATATGATTCTAGTTTTTTCATTTCATCATTCTAAAAATCAGTTAAGGTCTCCCAATCTGGGGAAGTGCGAGCTGGTAGTGGTATCAACCATGTAGGATAGGCACAAGTGGCTATCGATTGATGTGTATGGCTTATCAATGGTGAATTATATGAGGATGTAGTACTTTCATGTGGATACTCAGGATTGGGTAATCCAAGGATTCCCTAGCTTTGTGGGGTCGTGATGTGTCTTATACGGCAAAAGAGGGTTCTTCATCAAGTTGTAAGGGTTAGGTTCCACTAGGTGGGTCCTTGATATGGTCAATCACTTGGATGTATTTTACATATATAAATCTTGTTAACCACTTTTAAGAATTGGTGTTGTAATTGATGTACCAGGATGCATCAAACTGGGAAGATAAATCCAATCATGAGTAGGGAGCCCCCATAAATGAGTCCAGTTGTGTGTCCTATTATCAGTTATGAGGAGATAGTAGAACATATTTTCATGGTAGTGGGATTTATAGTCTGAGGATGACGGATTGTAAAGGAAATAGAAAAATTCAAAAAGACTATTGACACTAACCCCTAACAATGGATACAAGATATGAAAAAAGGTCAAAATCTATGGTAATGGAAGGAGATCCCAAAGATTTTGGTATTTTGACCGAACATAGGATGGATCTCGTAGGGCAGTTACCCTTAATGGTGTTTTAATTGGACAACAGAGGTATAAATCCATAGTTTCTGAGAAAAAAATGGAGTTGATCATGAAACCATAGTAGCATATAGTTGATGATTTTCTCATAATGAAAGCAACACCAGAGGAAGCAGAAAAAATGATGGGAATACTGATATGTGTGGCCACTAATCATGAATTGATTTCATAGATTGATAAGAAATATAATATACTAAAAATAGGATTAATTAATGGAATATCAATAAATATGAGTACATGAGAATATGGGACAAACTCCTGTATTGAATAGAAAACCTCATAAGGGATGATCCATACAAACATGTAACCACTAATTTCAGGAAGTTATTTTTGGATAATGATTATAGTATTCTTAATATATCTTTTAAAAATTATGTGGTTTATTTTATTATTTTATTAAAATAAATTTTACCATTCCATATTTTTCCATTAATGTTTTTTGATAATAAAAAAGTTAATTTTTAGTTAGAGGTATTTGAGGCTGGTTTACCTTATTCAAAAAATATTGGAATATTTTATAAGTTTAAGTTATAGTTTTTTGATCAATAAAACGATTTATACATGAAAAGGATTCTAAAAATATTATCTAGAAGTTCATGAGAGAGTGTTGATCACCTTGTATAGTAGTGAAGAAATGTAAAAAATGGTTATAAAATTCAAAACATTTGTAGTTGTTAGAACGAATTTTATGAAAAATATTATAGACTTCAGATTATAAAATACCAATAGTTTTCCTTCTAGTGAACAAAAACACTTTTTTAAAATAAAACATATCTTATCACATAATAAATACTAATTTTTATGTGAAAAGGCAACACTACTTATTATTATTTATGACTAACTAAATGAAATTCAATAGGAAAAATTGAACAGTGTTCTATGGAAGTATAATATAGTAATAGTTTGGTCTATAACTGATAATAATGGGATTATTATAATGAATAGATTTTTACATACATTGACATTATGTCACATCAGCAAAATACATAAAACATTACAAAACCAGATGCCCAAAGACCGTATTATTTGAGTTCCTTTAAAAACTTGTAAACATAACCATCAGTACATAAGTGATCTATATTATCTCCCACTAGGTTCTTCATGAATAGAAACCTTCTTTGAAACATCACACATAATACATATATTAATAACCTAGGGAAGGAAACATAAAAATGGGTGAGCTCAAATTCTCAGTAATGGTAAATGAATGAGGCATGTAAGCATAAACATTATCATATGATTATGGGAACATGATAAAAACTTTTTATGATCATACCATGCTTATAAAATATTATAAACAAGAATAATGGAATAAATATTGATAGTTCACAAGAAATTAATCATAATGAAATAAAGAACATAAAACATGAAATCATAACATAGGAATAAAACATGGAATTTTGGCAGAAAACAGGCATATATAATGATTTCTATATTAGTCAAGGCATCATTTCCAAGACCATCGTAGTGGAAAAATTCAATTGTTGAGCTAGGTCTACAACCAATTGAAAACTAGTATTATTGAATCGAATTCACTCCTCGTTACAACCTTGTAATACTTAACCGAGTTCACTACTCATTCCATCAATATCTATCTCATGAGATATAAATATTTAGCCAATGTATTGGAGGGAGATATAGGTCCCGCCTATCTCATAATGAAATCATACAAACATGTTCCAAAAAATAATAAACAAGCATATATTAATGCAAGAAATGAAATGGGTGTCAGAAACATGTTATCATATCTTAACCATTGTAAAAGAGACTAGTTTAATAATCATTTAAACAAAGCATAACCCCTGAAAATAAGAGGGTTTTATAAGCATATAACCTGTGAAATAGAAACAGATTTCATAAACATAATTCTATACAAAATAAACAATTCAACGAAATAATATGAAAGGTAATATTATATAATTTCCCTAGAAAGGAATGAGTAACACCCTAAAATGTTATCATATTTAAGAATTAATTTTTAATGATATTTGAAAAACATTTTAGGGGGAAATTACCCTTTCTAATTTAAAAAATGCTTCTTAAAACCTATAACCTCTAAAAAAAATTTCATGAAAATTAACATGAAAACATATAAGGGAAGTATTAAAAAAATTAATGTCTTTTTCTTCTGAAAATATGTTGAGGATATTGAAAAACATTTGAAAACTGTTTTCCATGAAAGCTTATAAAAGAATTATGAAAACCCTTTAAAACCACATATCTTGAAAAAACATTGAAAACATATAAAGAAGGCTTGAAAATGATATTAAACCCACTTCCCTAAAATTAAATTTTACAAAAATTAATAAAATTTATCCATTTAAACATGAAATGTAAGTTTCAAATTAATTTTGGGGATTAAATCCACACATGTCATATGAGGTAAAAAGAATATTCATTTTTCATAGTAAAACAGTTATAAAAATTGACTTGTTCAAAAAGAGAAAAGAATTTTTCTTTGAAAAAATTGGTTAAAGTGAAAAAGATAAAAATTTCTTTTAATGATCCTAGTATATTATTATTATATTCTTGGAATTCATTATTTGAAATACTTGTTTTAAAGGAACACATATTTCTGACCGAAGAGTGATATAAGGTCATACTCTCTTAAAAATATTTTATCAATTATCCTATGTACCAAATATTGTAAACATTTTTACTAAAACAAGATTCATTCAAGAGTATCTATAGGATAATAAAATTCATGAGTTTTCTTGAATAATGTATCATAATATTTCATTAATTAAAATGGGATCATAAATGATCTCAATAAATGGAGATATTGTATGAATAAACTCTAACCACATGGTAACATTGAATTATGCTCCCCATGTAGGAAAATAAAATTCAATGGAGAATTAAAATATCATGAAAATGGTTATATTATTTTTTAACTTTTCAAAATCATTTTATACACCTCATATAAAAATATATGTGTATAACATTGCAAGTGTCTCAATGAAAAATGTTGGGGCCAATTTACTTTTCCGCTTTGGTATCTTTTGAAACATAAACCCCATGATAGATAGAACATTAAATTGTTTTGTAAATACCCATATATTAATGTATGTTTGGAATATAATACATTCATGTTACGTATATACACCACAAAAAATAAGTGAGTGGTGAATATGGCGCGTATCTTACAGAAATAAATAGTGAGAAGAAAATTACCTTACCATGTGTCTTGACTCTCGTCGTACTCTTTCAAACCCCATGTATATCAAATATGATTTTATTATAAATATATCAAAGAACCGTATTATTACTTATAATAGCATATATGTTATTATTATGTATTTATATTACCCTCTTGTGAATAATTTTATGTTGAGGTTTCACTTTAGGTAATATGTGCTTTGTTTTTGGTATGCAGCTTAATTTGTTATATCATTAATCTGTATATATATAATGAATTCCAGAATGTAAAACATGATTTAAATATAATTTATATTCAGTATATTTGTATTATAACAATCATTAGAGTATATAATTATGAAACATAAAACACCGTTCATGGATACGGTAAGTTGTAGTTACGCATGAACACTATTTTTGTTTAATTATCATATTGAATGAAAGAAAGTAAAAGAGGTGTATATATATTTATATATATTTATATATATTTATATTTATTTAATAATTTTTAATAAATAGTATATATCATATATATTTACTAAATTCATTTTGAATACATTCCATTTGGTGTATGAATGAATCACATCGCTTTAAGGGGGCGGTAGTCACACATCTTCAAATGAAATTATCATATTAGAAAAATGGAAACTATAAAGATATATATTGTAAAATAATTATAGAAGATTAAATACTTAATAAATATAATATATAACATATATAAATATTATTTTCATCATAATATTAACAATTATTTGTGGTAATGGAAAAATGAAAAATCATTGTTTAGTGAGGTTGTACTTCGTTGTACACGATAATAGTGTGTTTGTTAACCATTAGATGGAAGTGTGAGTTAGTGTAGGTATAAACCATTACATAACACTATATTATTTTAATTATGAAACTGTTTTTTGTTATACAAGCATTAAATTTGACAATTTTATGGAGTGGAGATACAAAATAAAATAAAGGAGTTTGAGGGAGGGTGTTACCTCATAATCGGGTAACTTCTTTTGGTTTGCATCAACGTAATTCCTGTGATAGATTTAATCCCAAGAAAGGATTAAAGGATGAATTGAGGGATTTTTGGAGAAATATTTCTAGAGTTTTGTTAAACCAAAGTGGCTAGACATGTGTGAGGAAGTGGGAGGTGAGGAGACCTTCTATAATAGATGAGTGGAACTCTTGTAATATTTTGGAAAATAGACACCCACCCATGTTTTTTATAGCGAGTGGATAAAATAATTATCCAATGTCGATCCATGTGAGTATACGGTCTAAATAAGGTCATCCAATTCATTTTTGATAAGTATATCTGTTCTTTTGGGCCTGAAGGTTATGGTTTAGTCCATTATTATGCGTAATTTAACCTTAATCATTATAATTAATTTTAATTACATTCACTAATATTTCTGGTCAAAAACTATTTTTACCTTATTATAAATTATAAATAATGATGATTCTAAATTAATAATCCATTTTTCCAACTAGTAGATAAATATGTGGATGAAATTAAGTTAAATATAATCTTACAGACGGGACAATAATGCACATTTTTAAAGTAAAAATGTTCAAAGGTTGGCTAGGTTTTTATAGTCAATTTAAAAATGAATTTGATTCGAATGTTTAGAATTTGATATATTGATAAAAATTTAATCGAATTAAACATTAAATCAGACATAAAGAATAATTTAACTATATAAATAAATTTATGAAGAATTAGTTTTGAGTTAATGTTTAGTTTTCTCACTATTAGTTAAAAATTGAAGCATCATTGGAAAAAAAACAAAAATTCACCCTAACAAAATTTTTATGTTTTTATTTCGAAAATTAATATTATTTTTAAATATTAAATTTATAAAGGTGTAAATATTTATATTTAAATATGGTTCTCCATCAAAAATAGTAAAAGTATTATAATAAAAATTTTGGTTTTTATGTATAAAGTTGGGTTTGTTCTTATCTTTTTCCTATCAAATATAGTGGACGAATATAAATATATTCTATTGAATATATAATGTATATATTAGATTAATATCACTCAATAATTGTAATTAATTTAATTTATTTGGATTAAATAGCTTTGTTAGAATAAAAATAGTTTTTTATAAAAATATTCCATTTATATTAAATTGGTTCGTTATAAATAATGAATTAATTTTATATTTGTGTAAAACATATGTTTTTAGAAGATACAAAATACTATTCATAACCGCTATCTTAATGGAAAAAATATTTTTTTTGGTAAAACTCGGTTTTACATATTATTCATGTTATTGAGGAAACTCAGGCTTGCGTATAACATAAGTAAACATTTATTATCTATGTAGAGAATGATAACCTTTATATTGTTTTTATTGCATAATTTACATGGAATTTTGTATAATACAAGATAGAAATAGTTCTTTAATATGTATAAAATAACTATTTTCATATTATCATGAAATAAAAAATATCAGAAAGAATAAATTAATTCAAAAAATATTATTTCACAAAATCTCGGGGTGCTACATTATACCCCCCTTAAAATGAATTTCACCCTAGAAATTCATTTGGAATATTAAAGGTTTAATACTTGAATGTTCCTTTCATAGAATCCCACATTGTAAAAATTCATACTTTAACTTCCTTTAGAAATAAAAATTGAATACATGATGGTTACCCAAAGTAACATTTAAATAGGATTCCAGATATGAGAATAGAGGTGGGAAGTGAAAATGTGTACATGGAAGAGAAATATAATCATCATGTTCTGATGGAGAGTGGTAAAGAAAATGGTTTTGATAATGTTAACATTCACAAATCCATAAATTTTTTAAGATCTAATAGACCATCTAATTCAACAAAAAATTGGTACAAGGATAATATTTTTTGTTTCAAAATAAATATTAAAAAATTTAATGAATTTTCAAAAAAAAAAATGCATACATGCATGATTTTAGGAAAACAATACACGTTTTTGTTCCTTGATCCACTTCACATATTTTTCAATAAAGGAAGTAGAATTTTATATTTCTGACTAACTAATAGATCATGAGATCCATGATTTTTCATCCCATCTATCATCAGTTATCATCATCACCAAATTTTTATAACAGGTAATACAATATGAATAAATCCTCATGTATTGAGATAATACTTTATTCTCAGAAACATCATACAAATTTCAACATAATATTTATATAAATTGTTAATGAATTCGATAGATGAAAATCTAAAACCTTAGAAATATGGTCAAAAAATCATCTTAACATCGATCCCCCATATATCACAAAGTTACTCTTGGTTTTCATATTTCAAACATGTGAATACATTCATCATATATTTTCTTGAAACATGGTAATGACCTGAATTATCATAATTTTTTTTTATAAACATGCATGTCACTTTATTTCAAAGTATAATGGATAAATTCCTTAAATACAAATTTCTATTTGTAATGATGAGAGAATAAAACACTTACAAATATATCCTTAATTACTTCCAAGGTAATCAATACTATCCAATTTAAATATTTCTAACCAAAATACCATTATCAAAACTAAATCATATTAACATAAGAAACATATTAAGTGTTATATTCCATTTTGCAAAATACCACCTTGTATTAAGTCACATTTCTAGTACATCTGAATCATTCAATATAATCTTATATACTTAGAAAAAAAACTAAATTGGAAAAAACTTACATGATTCACCATTAATACTAAATAATTCTTCAATAAAAATACATATAATCCATGATTATTACACTTCGTCCATAATTCATAAGAATTATACCTCATCATATTTCTTAATACCTCTTTCCTTTCACATTTCCTATAATGTCTCATCATAGTTACCAATATAACCATTAATTATACCACATTGATGATTCGTTTCATAATATTTCCACTTAGGGAATCGATTTTCATAAGTACAATTCATTCCACACATAAATATTTTAACGTTTGATGATTTCTCATGGAGTAAAATATTCCCATCCATTAGTTTGGTTAAATTATTCATTTTGCCTTTATAGTTACTCGCTTTGTTTCCTTATATTCTACAATCAAAACAACTTCTTGTTCCTCTAATACCTTCACTCAGGTGATTCTTTCCACATTATTCGCACATAGGAAACTGAATCATCTTTTGTCCATGGTCTCCATTACCTAAACTCTAAATGAGTTCCTTCATTATCTTATTTGTTGATTTTGAGAGATGGTTAAGGTACATGATGTGGATCATGTTCCTTGAAAACTGATTTGGTATGATCACAACATCCTTCAGTCTAGTAATCATACCATTTAACTTCTCATTACCATATTTTACTTCACATTAAATAGTAATCTATTTACTTCTGATTCCCTCCATTGAAGAAAACTAGAAAGCACGGGGTGAGAAACACATATCATAGAAAAAATCCACATAATCATGAAAAGTTAACTTTAATATGTTTAAATCACAACGAAAACCTTTTAATCGGTGAAACAATAGGTTTATCCAAGGGTTTTTAGAGTAATATTCTATTAAAATCATTCATAATGGTTTGTGAATTAATTTTTTATTTCCAAAGATTATATCCCAGGAGTTTCAAACTAGGTGTGAATCAAGGCCCATTTTCGTATACTAGATTTCCCTAAGTCATTCCCAATGCCTCTTATTATATTTGTTTACCTAAGGTACATCTCTTCTAGATACACATCCCATAGTTGAATCCATAGATGGCTGTATTTCAAGGAAACCATTCACTCTATCTTTTAGCATAATTCCATGAAATTTTCCTATAAT
This sequence comes from Viscum album, assembly GCA_963277665.1. Taxonomy (NCBI): domain Eukaryota; kingdom Viridiplantae; phylum Streptophyta; class Magnoliopsida; order Santalales; family Viscaceae; genus Viscum; species Viscum album. The sequence goes on along the minus strand of OY728159.1, from coordinate 412,590,171 downwards.
TTTCCATATCCTTAGTCCTATTTTTAGACATTCCCATATATTTCTTTCTAATTTTTTATCTTTCTAGTTTCCAAACATTAACTAAACCTTTTCTATAATACCAACTACGACGACCCATCTTGAAATACATTAACATTAAATAAAAATTGTGGAATACTAAAGACATTACAAAAATAGACACCCAAATAACATATTATTCTAGTGTATTTAGAAACATGGAAGCATAAACATTGGTGCAAAAGTGATATACATTATTTCCCACTATGATCTTCTTACTACAACCCTTCATAAAAACATCATAACTAATGAATATCTTCCTAACATTGAGATAGAAACATAAAATTGTGATATTAGATGCTTATTAAGGGTAATAAAGGGATACATGTAATTATAAACCAGAAAATATGAGTATGAGAATGTGATCAAAACATTTTAAGATCCTAAAATGCATATCATATATCAAAAATTTAATCATGTAATATAACATAATAGTTAATGAGACATGAATCATAATGCAATAATAAAAATAATCCATGAAATAATAACATAGGAAAAAATTGTGGAAGACGCATAAGCATATTTAATGATTTCTATAGTAGTCGAGGCATCACTTCCAAGGCAATCTCCGTGGACAAAGTCCTTTATTGAACCGAGTTCCCACCATGTTCTTTCTTTATATTACTAAACTATTATTACTATTCATTTTAGCCCTATAATACTAAAATAGGTTCACTCCTCATTTTATCGATGTCAATTTCATGAGATATAAATATTCACCCAATTCTTTAAAGGGAGATATAAGTTCCTCCCATCTCATAATAAAATAAAACATACATGTTGCAAAAAAATTATAAACAATAATATCATAACCCATGAAATGAAATGGGTTTCATAAAAATGTAGTCATATCATTATTTTTTGAAAAGAGATAGCTTTCATAATCATTTCATCAAAGAATAAACCTTGAAATGATGTGGATTTATTAAGAATATAACCTATGAAAGAGAAAAATATTTCATAAACATCATGCCACAGAACATAAACCTTTTAGAGAAACAATATAAATGGAAAAATTGTATCATTTTCCTATAAATTCATGAGTAACACCAATTAATGTTATCTTAGATTAGAAATAATATTCAATGATATTTTATAAACACATCATTAGTAAATTATACTTTCTCCTTTACAAAAATTCTTCATAAAACGCAAAACATTTTGAAAACCATTTTGATGTAAATAAACATGAAAAATTATAAACTAATTATTGAAAATATTTTCAATCATTTTTCCTTAAATAAATTTTATTGGAGCTTGAAAACCTTTTTAAAACAAATTTTTCATGAAAATTTATTAAAGAATCATGCAAATATTTTGAAAACCACTTTCCTTGAAAAATAATTTTAAAACTTATAAACAAGGATTGAAATTATTTGAAAATGATTTCTTTGAAAATAACATTATAAACTTCTTAAAAATTATCTTTTTAAATATGATAGAGAAGCAAAATGAAATGATGTTTGGAAAATATGTACATGTCATATGAGGTATAAAGGACATCACATTTTCATGATAAAAATGATTGAAAAAATCCTTGTTCATAAAGGGACAATCAAATTCCACTGAAAACATGGGAAGAAATAAAGGTTGAAATTTTATTTTAATGATCATTTAATATTAGTATAATATTCATGGAATCAATTTCTAGATAGAATAGTTTTTAAGAAACGTAGATTTTTGACCGAAGATAGATATAAGGTCATATTTTCTAAAAAACATTTTCTTAATTATATTAAGTAAAAAAGAGGGGGGAAATGGTACTAATACATGATGAAATTATGAGTAACTACAGTATTATAAAATTCATAAGTGTACTTGAATGGTGGGATCGTGATATTACCTTAATGAAAACGTGATCATAAATAATCTCAACAAATGGTCATATTGTTTCAATGAACACTTACCACATGGTAACTCAAAATAATGATCCCCATATAATAAAATGAAATTACATATAAATTTAAAATATCATGAAAATAATGATATTAATGTTATAACATTTTTTAGTCAGTTTATACACCTCATATAATAATATAGGTTTACAACATGGCATTGAGAAGGAAAATTGAATAAAAATTACTTTACCAATTTTATAAATTTTGAAACATAAACCCTGTGACAGAAAAAACATTAAATGGTTGTTTAAATATCTATATATTTAATTATAAATGGAATTTAACACATTTAGGGGCATAATATTTACCACACAAAAAATTTGAGTGGTTAATAAGGCATGTATATCACTGAAATATAGAGTGAGATAAAAATACCTTACATTGTGTCGTGACTCTCATCGTACTCATTAAAAAATCTTGTATAATAAATATAAATTTATTTTAAATCCTTCACATAACCATATTATTAATTCTCATAAAATATTTCATTTGATTATGGATTTTTATTACCTTCTTGTTTACCATTCCATGTAAGGTTTCACTTCGAGCAATATCTCTATTGTTTATTGTATGTGTCTTTATTTGTTATATATTTGTTCCTTATATTTAAACCATGATTTGAAGAATGTAAAACATTATTTAAATATAAATTATATTTGTTTTATTTTAATTATAATAATTAATAGAATATAGATTTATGAAACATAATTCATAGTTCATGGAGACGGTAATTAGTATGTATGCATGGATGTTATTTCCGTTTATTTTTCATGTAGAAAGAAGGAAATTAAAATGAAGATATATATATATATAATAGTTATAGTGGATTTATTATATAATATATATCACATATATTCACTAAACACTTCCTTAATACATTCCATGTAGTGTATGAATGAATCATATCGCTTGTAGTGGGTGGTAGTCCACACTTCCTCAAACGAAATTATCGTATTAACAAAGAATGTAAATTATAAGGACATGTGTTATAAAATAATTAAAAAATGTTAAATACATGTTAAATATAATATGTATCATATATAAATATATTTTCCATCATAAATTACATAATCTTTGGCAGTAATGTAAAAAATGAACATTCATCATTAGTGAGGTGATAATTCATCGTACATGTAATCATTATGTTCTTTACCAGTTGGATAGAAGTGTGTGTATATGTAGGTATAAAACTTAGAATAAAAAAAATAATACTATATTTAGGTTACTGGTTTTATTATACATGCATGGAATAATTATATTTATGGAGTGGAGACAAAAATAAAAGAAAGTATTTGATGGAGGGTGTTACCTATTCATCTCGTAACTTCTTTTGGTTTGCACCAAAGAGATTCCATGGATGGATTTATTAACATGGGAGGATTTAAGGAAGAAGTGATGTGTATTGGGGATATATTTGGTTATATTTTATTTGATTTAATGTGGCTCGGTAGCTGTGATTAAGTGGGAGGAAATGAGACCTTTTATAATGGAGGAGTGGCACTATTATATATTTTGGAAGAGGGAAACCCCACCCATGATTTCATTATTGAAATTGGATACAGTAATGGTACCATGTAGATAAAAGGGAGAATAAGATCGAAATATTCCAGTCTAATGGATTTTTGAAATGTGTATAGTTCGTTTTGGGCCTCAAGGTTATGTTTTAGTCCCCTATTTTTCTTAATTTAACTGTAATCATTGTAATTAATATTAATTACTTTCACTACTATGTTTTGTCAAAAAAAGTTAAAATTATTAGAAATTATAAATTTTATTTATTAAAAATATTTAATCCATTTTCCCATATTTTAAAAACATAAATAGAATAATTTTATTTAAATATAATCTCATAGAAGGGATGACAATGCATGGTTTAAAAGTAAAAACATTCAAAATATTTCTATTTATTTATTGTAAAGTTAAAAATAAAATAGATTCCCATAAACTAAATTGGATTTAATGATAAAAATTTAATCTAATTACACTTTAAATCCAACTTAAAATATAATATAACTATTAAAATAAATTATATATTAAAATAATTTTTCGTTAAATATTAGTATTTTCAGAATTCATTGAAAAAATAAACTTGAGAGAAAAATAAAATAAATTAACCCTAAATAAATTTATATGTGTATATTTCAAAAATAATGTTTATTTTGATTTATGATATTTATAAAAGTTCCAAAATTTAGATTTAAATTATTTTCTTCATCAAAAGGTGGTAAAAGTAACTTAATAAAAATATCATTTTTTTGTGTAAAATTGAGTTATTTCTTATCTTATGAATATAGAATCAATTGGATGAATATAAAAAATATTTTATTCAATTTATAATGTATATATTTTATTCATATCACTCACTTATTGAAATTAATTAACTTATTAGGATAGAACAAATTTTTTATCATTAAAAATGATTTATATAAAAATATTCCATTTATATTCATTTGGTTCATTGTAATTAATGAATTCATTTTATACTTGTGTATGGTATAGGTTATAATAAGTTAGATAATACTATTGATAACATCTAACATAATTTCTAGTTTATTTATTAATGTATGTAAATGAGAATATTTTAATAATATATTGTGGTTTGGTAAAACTCGGTCTTACATTTTATGCAAGTCATTATGGAAGGTTTGCCTTGCATATGACATAAGCTGACATCAGTGTTATATGAAGGGAAATATAACCTCTATATTTTGGTTAGTGTATAATATACTTCTAATTGGGTATAAAACTATCCAAACATAGTTTTTTAAGACGTATAAAATTACTATTTTAAGCGTTGCGTGAAATAAAAAAAAATTAAATGGAATAAATTAGTTTAAAAATTAATAATTAACAAAATCGCAGGGGGTTATCATCAATCATTCATTTTTCATGCATATTATTCTTATATAAATTGAATCCAAACCAAGTTTTTAGGGTAAAAGGAGATAGAATCCAAACATGAAAGAGGTTGTGAGAAAAGAGTTTATCAAGCTGCTTGATGCTGGTATCATATATCTCATTTCTAATTGTGATTAGGCCAATATCATCAAAATAGTTCTAAATGTAGAATTATTCAATGTTATAATCGATGTATATTATAAAAACATTCATTTTAGGAACTTAACAAAATTTATAGTCAATAATGATTTCAAAAAATTTAATTACGCCACTATAAAAGACCATTTCCAATGATATTCTTAGATAAAATTCTTGAGAGGATTACTGAGAACGAGATCGTTTATTTTATGGATGTTTATTTTGGTTACAACCAAATCCCAATAACCACAAAATACCAAGTAAAAAAATTCATATGCCCATTTGGAACATTTTAATATCAGTTATTTCCCTTTGGCTTCTGTGGTTCCCCAATAATGTTTCATTGGTGCATGATTCCTATCATTTTCAGAAATGATAGAGATGATCATTGAGGTGTTTACGAAATATTTTTCCATTATTTGGAGCACTTTTTTTAATTTTAGGAAGAATATTAAACCCATTTTAGACAGTTGACGTGAACCCTGCATAGTTCTTAATTCATAGAAATGACATTTTATGGTAACATAAGGAATTGTTTTATGACATAAAGTCTCCAAGAGGGAAATTTAGGTTGATAATGCCAATATATAAGAAATAAAAAAATACCAATTATAATAATACCAATGGTTTTAGGATATTTTTAGGAGATATTTTTTTCATTTTGATGTTTATTAAAGATTCATCAAAAATCATAAATCTCATGTGTTCACTATTAGTTAAAGATATAACCTTTTTCATAAATAAAAAGTGTTTGCATTCAACATATTTTATTAAATAAATACTCACTTAATAACCCATCATCATTGCACCATATTTTAAATTTCCATCTGATATTATGTGTGATGCTGGTGATGTGGATGTTGTAGCTGTTTTAGACCAAAGGAAGGATATAAGATTATATGTGGTATATTATACTTGTAAATATCTATATGATTCTCAATGTAAATATATCATCGCTAAGAAAGAGTTTTTAGTTGTTTTATTCTCTCAATCGATGTTTATGAAGTAAATATTCAATTCTTAAGTCATAGTATTTATAGACCCCAAAGCGTTCAAGTATCCACATTCCTAAAAAAGTGGCCAAACCTAGACCCATTAGGTGTTTACTTTTTTATATGAGTTTTATTTGGATATTTCAGATAAAAAGGTGCTAAAAATGTGGTCAGAGATCATTTGCATAGGTTTAATAGTATCTAGTTTAATTATTTAAGGGAGGTCAATTCTACCATTCCTAGTGATTATATTCAAATATTTTAGAAAAAAATATGATTGGTATGCATATGTTTCAAATTTCTTATTAGTATGAATTAAAGTAAAATATTTCCAATATAATAAAAGAAAATTTTCATTTATAAAATTTAGTATTGTATTTGGTATGATCCTTTTCTATTTATTTGGTGTGTCAACTTATTCTTGGAGAATTTTGTGATAGAAATTTTTTTCCCATTTTAGATATTTTTCATTAGTCACCTTGGAGAGGTCATAATGGAGGTGAAATGACTTCCCAAAAAGTCATTCATGATAGATTTTATTATCTTATTATGTTTATGGATTCTATTTATTTTGGACTGTGATAAATGTAAGATGTTAAGATATGTTTGGAGAATGAATGATATGCCTCTAAAATGAATTTTGGATGTTGTGATTTTTTATGTTTTCTATTTTAATTTTATGGGACTATTTATATCTACACATGTGAATGCGTATATTTTCGGGGGTTATAGATTAACCTTATAATTCGGTGGATGTTGTAACACATCCCAAAATTAATTCCAGTAGTAAGATTAAATTCATTAAAATTAATATCTTCTAAATATTTTGTGTGATAATATATTTCTTCAACAAAAATGGAACCAATTTTAAAAAATATTAAATTCAAATCCTTGATGGAGAAGTATGGGTGTTCCCATTGAATAAGAACTGGTTACCATCCAAAATCTAGTGGGCAGCTAGAAATTTAAATTAGAGAGCTTAATAATATATTAGATAAAACATTGTCCTTGAATATTTATTAATTATTATGGGCCAACAAAATTTCATTCAAAACCCCAATTTGGTAAGTCTCCATACAAGTTTTTGTTTTTAAAACCTTTTCATTTTATTTTCGAGTTGCAACAGAAGTCATATTATGATATGAAGGCTTTGAAAATTTATTTTATTACTTGTGGATAGATAATAATTTTTATTATAAGTAATCTAGTTCAGATTACAAGAGATTCCTATAATAATTATAATATTTATGAAGAGGGATATAATGATTTTTATGATTCTGTAATCCAAAATAGGCAATTAAATCATGGATAAAATTTTCTTCTAGATAATTTTAGGATTCACATTTTTTCTGGAAGTTTCATGTCTAAATGTTATGGCCCTTCTAAAATCATTATATTCATTATTAATGGGGATATTGAGGTTATAGGATAATATAAGATACATTTTTTGGTTAATGGTCATAGGATTAAGCACTATTTTAAATGGAATCCAAAGGTCTTTTCTATCATATTGTGTCAAACTCATTTTCTTATAAAGTCTAACTAAATTTTATAAATATGGATCCTTATGTGATACAAAGCATCATCATTATTGTGGGGTTTTCTATTTTTTTATGTAATGATCCTTCTATTTTTCTCCTTTTTTCTATAGGATTTAATTCTTGGCCTCCTCTATTTTTCTTATTGAAAGTTTCTTATGTGGTAAAAAATAAGAGAAAAGTCCAAATTGTTTTAAAGCCAATGATAACTAGAAATCTATTGCCATATAGGATAAACTGCACTAGAATCCACATCTGGTCGCATCTACATTATATCTTTAATTGATGTATTCTAATGATTATCAATTTTACATGTATGTACTTATTTTTTAGAACCTTGGTGTTTTTTCTATCAATCAAAGTGGAAAGTGGTGTTTCGATTTTCCCTTTTAAGGATAAAGCTTATTAAATTAGTGGAGGTATTATTTTAATTTATTAATTTATACTCCACAAATGCTTTTTTATATTGGTGTTGTTTAATGTTGATGGATAGATATAAATTGAGGTGCCAAGTTTTTTCTTTCTAATACTACTTATGGCTAAGTGTGGAAGATGTACACATGGTTATTATTGTTTTCAACGATTCACATACTATTTTATTGAATATTATTGGAAATCATTATGTATGAATTAAATATAATTCATGTAACGTTTTAATATATTTGAGAACTATGGGTTTTTTGAAACATTTTTTTCAACTCTATTGTGACCCTTGAACATAAATTTGAACTATAATCATTTTCAATCCTTTTTGAGCTTTAACTTATTTAATTGTTTCATCCACATTAAGGTTTAACAGTGGGTAAATTTTGGATTTTAAGTGAGGGGGAGGGGTACTAATATGGGCCAAATTGTACTTCAATGAAATATACAACAAAACCATCCCTATTTTATCTATATTGGCACTTTCCAATCTTAAACATTCATATTCAATGGATAAACGTTTTTCAGATGTTTGAGATTTTAATTTCTACCATGATGAGGTTAATGTTTTCTACTTCCTCAGGTATTAAATTGGGTTCATTAGTTTTGGGATTTCTTAAAAAGAATTGTTCACAATTGTGATTTGGATTCACAATACTCATTGGATTTTAGTCTTTCAATAGTGTTTTATTCATATAATTTATGAATTTAAATGAGTTGTGAAATGAAATTATTAATCTATGTAGAGACTCTATTCCTCTATTTTATCATTATTTTATTATTTTGGTTTTTGGATGAGTTAGTAATGAATTTTTTAGTTATTAATTTTGATCATCCAAACAGAGTTTCTAATTATTATTTTTTTTCTAATTATGTGTTTCTGTTCCCATGGAGTTAGAGAGCATTTTGGATGTTTCATTTAATTATATTGTATGTTTTTGTTTAATAAACTTCAAAATATCTAATCTTAGTCATTTTTATAAACCAAAACTCACATTTAGCCAGATTACATATCCCTTAAAGAAATCACATTTCCTAATTAAAATAGTACACGGGGAAGAATATTTTTTAAAACTAATTCTTATAGACACATAATCTTTTAACTCTTTATAATTTGTTTGTTAACTAAATTTGTGAAATATTTTTCTTTTGGATAAGCATTTTGTTATTTTATGGGGATTTGATGTGACCTTAATTCATGACATGATTCAATGTCCATTTTTGGGGGTTTCACTTGGGTTTTAACACAAAAATATGTTTTTAATGATCATGTATTGATTTTTTGTGTTTCTATCATTGAAACTAGAGTTTTTCTAAATTTTTAGTAGAAATTCGTTGATTTTGGTGTTAAATAGATTAATTCTTATTTTCATTGAATTTCTATAATTCTTTTCAAAAATGAATTTTTTAGTTTTTTTGTGAAATATTGATTGAAATGAATCTTTTATTAGAATATGATAAATTTGGATGATAATTTTTTTAATACCCTTGTTTTTATTTTCTACCTTTTAATAATTGGGTCAAATTTATTGTTTAAATTTAATTGATATAATTTTTCAATTGGATTTTTGGATAAATATTTTCAATATTTTGGGTCAATAATTTCATAGATCCATGTTTTTGAATTTAAATATATATTGATAGAATTTATAAATATATTGAAAAATATAATTCATTGATTAAGTATGATTTCAATTTTTTTGTAATTTTAGTCCAAAAAAAAATTCTTATATCTTCTGGAAAAGGAAGAATTAGTTGTGTGAAGTTGCCTCATTAAGTACAAACTTTATGTATAAACCTTCCATGGTCACCTAACCTATCTAAGATACATCTAGAATGGAAAAATAGAAATTCTTTCACTTGATGAAAATAAATTAACACATACTAAAATACTAACAGCAATCCATCAAATCATTTTACGATGCCCTGGATTTAAGTGATCGAGTTAAAAGAATAAACATTATCCAAGATGAATGGAAATTTGTCGAACATTACATCACCTGGGGATTTAAGCTACAAAAAAAGAATACAAACTGAACACATCTTTTAGAAAGTAAGAACCCATTGGTGGTAACCTATCATGCTTTCATCTCAAGTTATAAAAACATAAATTAGAAAATTCCCACACGTAAAGAAGTTGATGTCACAAGGTCGGTTTTAAATATCAATCTTGGATTGGGGTTTTGTTTGGGGAGAAAATTTGGAATAATTTTATTAATGTTGGTATCATGAATTAAATTTTTGGCATTGAAGGTGGTAATCCAATGTTGTGTTTGATTCAAGTAGCACCACGAGATTGATAGAACTTTCAGATGAGATCCCAACAGAGGCTGAAAGTGGTCGCCAATTGGAAAAATCTATGCTTGGGTTTCCTGTGTTGAAAAAACAGATGAACCACATAAGGATTTTCTTAAAGGAGGATCTTATATTAATATCTAACAATAATTACTAACGTTTTTGGAAAATGAGAAACATCAATTAAGAAGGCTGATAATTATGTATCTAAGAGATAACTCACATCAATCTTTAAAAGAATAACCTAAACTCTATGAATTTTTTTGGAATAGTTGAGTGACTCAAAGGTGGTACAAGGATACAATTGGATCAATTCATGTTTAAATAAATTGTTTTAAAATGATTTTGAAAAACAAAGAAGGTTGAATGAGACCTAAGGATGTATAATAATTTTTTTATTATTGATATTTGTAAGTCATGAGGTGCAATCTAAGGAAGATGAAAATTAGACCCTGACCAACTCCAATGGTCTAGTTGGAAGGGAACAATATTTCACACCATGTTTTTCAACATTATAACTAAATGTGTTGGGTTTTATACTTATATGATTCATAGTATGTCTTTATATTGATCTTAAAGTTAGAGACCCTATATCAAAAAAAATTCAATCCAATGACTAGAGCATTGGGTTCATGATGGAGAAAATAAGTTAGATGTTTGAATTAAATTTTGATGGAGAAAAACCAAGATGAATAAGTTTTTGTTAACTATTAAAAGTTTGAATTTATTTTTTATGAAAAATAATAATTATATGAGTTGTTAATGTCTGAGTCTAAGCCTAATAGAAAGAAGAGTTAAATTATTCAGGACACATGTAGTTGACATTGACACATGAATTATTTAATTCATGTTTTAGAGCAGAGGTGATGAAATTTTAAGGTTGGATATCGATGCCTCTTTAATAACAATTTGTACATGGGGGAGACCATTCTATTAAGAGTGATTTATTTGAGTGACTAAAGGCTGAATGAAAATAAATAGTGACCCAGAACACAGGGTGGGCAGGGATTTGAGATCGATGATAATATTGGTGAATCACATAACATAAGTTTGCAAACAATAATTTTTTAAAGGAATGACGAAAATTCCTCATACAGGTGATGATTTTAATCATTGGAGAATTCTTAGAGAGGAGGGTTTAGTAACTATTCAGAAGTAGTTTTATTGATGAGCATAAATAGAGATTGGATAGAGTTTTTTTGCAATAAATATCATAATTAAGATTATATTTCCTTCCATTATTTCTTTAAAATACATTGTAATTTAAATTGAATATATTTATGGACATGAATAAAATGATTCTTGTATAATTAATTTTTTTGGTGGAATTGATATTGTGCTGAACCCATTCAAATGTCACATTATTATATTCATTAAATTTAGACCTCTGCATTATTTTTACTATAAATAGGATCACTATAAAGGATTTACATTTGGGTATAATTCAAATACAGATTGTAAAAATGATAAATTTTAATGTTTCACCACACATAACTTTTATTTGTGATTGAATTAATTATTTTAGTAACTACTAGATTCAAAATTAAAATTTTTATTACATCCCAACCCTAGATCCACTAAAATGATTTCTCAAGTCGGTTGGTCAAATGGCCTCAAACGTGCCTCCATGTATGCTAGAGTCCATTGACTAGAAGTGAGGTTCCAATGTTGGTACAATGAGGATATTTTACCCTCATCATCAGAGTCACATAGTAGTTTTATATATAATCAAGAAATGGAAGTAATATAAATTAATAAGAAGAGGAAGCTGATAAAAAAAGTTAAACTAGCCAAATGTAATATAACCATGCTTGTCTATATAAAGATACAATGTGTAAAAAGTACACATTTTGTAAAAAGTCATTAACAGTACATAAAATAATAAAAAAACAATAGAAAAACCCTCAATGTAAATCTAATTGAGAATCATGAGATTTGGATCAAACTATTTCTTTAAGCTCTCAAGTACAATGTAATAACACCAGAAAAATCCATGAACCTAAAACTAAAACCATGTGGTCTCTTCTAGTACCCTAGTAAAATGGATTCCCAAAAGGGTTAGAGATATAATTAGTAGGAGACCACCAATGTTATCAAATTATATCTTGTTTGTAAATATAAAACACAGAAATGTTCAAGTATAATAAATAAGCAGTATATAACTAAATTTAAATAAGTTGGGATCATATCCTCAATGGACACCTATCCGACCATACCTAATTCATCCTAAGTTGAGATATATGTAATGATGTGTCACAATGTATACATATATACAAGTGTAAGTATGAATATTCATATTAAAATCATATGATTAAAATCATATATGTTTATATGTGTAGATACATAATAATATCTAGGACCCGGGGTGTCTTCCCTAGTATCGCATGTGTAATTGTGAAGGTGAAAGTGATAATATTCTCTTATGACCCATGAAAAAACGACAATAATCCATTAAGGAGTATCTCTGAGACAACAAAGAAAATTATGGGTTGTAACACATATCTAAACATAAAACCATTTTTTGATCACAGAACCACAATATATAGACAAGGTATCGTAGCATAATAATCATAATAATGAGGTACAAAAAGATACATTTAATACTAAAAAAATGATATTACTCATTTTTACTATAAAACCATCTATTAAATTTTTTTATTAGTAGCCCAGGTATCGCCCAAAGAGTAAAATACTTTTGTTTATTCCATGGGCTCGTCCATGGCATTGCATAATGGGGAAACCCAAGTGTCACTCATAATATCAACATACATAATGATCCAATCCAAAATGTTCTAAAAATTGAAAATCCATGCATCACTCAATTTTTATAGAAAATCATCTATCATATAATCTTGTACATGGATTTTCATTAAAAAAATCAACTATCGCTCACAGAAAAATATAATTCATATAACCTATGATTCTATCCATGGTATTTCATAATGAGGAAACTGGTATCTCTCTTTGTTTAAATAATATCTAATCGCCTATGATCCTGTTCAAAGAATTAGATAAAAAATCACCTCATTATATCTCAAGGAGTACAAAATTCATTCAGTAATTTAACAATGGCCATGATATAATTCATTCCATTTTGTAACACTATTAAAATTAATAATAATGTTCATGTCCATAAGAATTCTATATCATAATTCAATTTTATCATTTGGATCATTTCATTTATAAAAACAATTAGAAGTCCATAGCAAGGTCTGTGACTTTTTAATATGAAATAGTTCCATTTATTTTACCAATTTTATTTAAGAATAAAACACACCTTATAGGTGGGTTTATTACAAAATATGTCATGGTTATCATACCACCCAATTTAATTTAATTTAAACATATCCCTCCATAGATTTAATCAACTAAACCTCAAAGGTGATTAAAAAGTATGAATATCAATATAAATAGTGAATTTTAAATGAAACCACAAAAGCATGATTTAATTTCAAATACAAGGCATAGGTTAAAACTATATGAGAAATAGACACTATGTGGTGGTTCACGTTATGGTGAGAAACCTCCAATGGTGAAATTCAACTCAAAATGACTATTAAATTGATGTTATTAAGTTACACAAAGATAATTTCACATTTAATCTGAAATTAATGGAAAGTCCAACATGAAATATAGTAGTGTAATTTATAAATATTATAGAATTTAATGGAAGAACATGAGACCACGTAACTCAATCTTATGATAGTTCACTCATCCAATATCAAGCCTTGATTCTAGTCAGTTTGACAGAAATAAATGAAATTGGAAAACTCCCTGAAAATAGGGCAAACGAGCCTTCAAGGATATAGCATTCCATACGGTGAGGAAAAAATAAAAAAGAAACAAAGAAATTGAGAGATTACTAATACATATCCAAAAAGACCAGTGACTCGTGATTCTAATACTGAATGATGGAGATCCATCAAATTGTATGATCGGCCAAGGGGAGACTTCGAGTGGCTAGTGTGTGTGGTCAAAATAATATGGAAAAGGGATGAAGAAATGGAATAAATAATAAGGTGTAAATTTTTTAAATCACTCCCTTTAATGAACTTATTGTCTTGGATTCATATTTTGGATAGAACATGTGTCAATCATGTAGTCTCTCTTCCTAATTATCATTAAGGGTGCGTTCTAAGAGGACTGTTTATCAAATCAAGTGAATCCTTTTTAGAGCTAATTTTCAAGTGCTCCACTCCCCTCACATGGTATGGCGTATGGTTATAAAAATAGTAACCCAACACTGTGATGCCTATACCATTTATCACAGTGGGTTTTATAGATATCTGGGTCATATTTCGTGGTTTAAAACTATTTCCCTTTTCGAAATATGACACACGTCTATGTTTCACACTTATCACTAACCATGCACCAACCGTGCACCTGTTTATGACTCTCCAAAAGTTGTGTTTTTGGGTACCAATAATCCAAAAACTCATCTGATCTCCCCAAAAACCTCTAGGACCTTAAAACCCATCGAAACAATAGTTATAATTCCTCACACTCTCAGATTTTCATTTTTATTCTTCGGTTAAAATTCATCCCATCCCCTAAAAAATTTAAAATTCCATTAAAATTTATATGGTTCAAAAAGTTGATACCTTACAATCTCCCCAACATAGAACATCTCTTACCTAATAATACTTTGGGAATGGAAAAACATCTTCCAACCTACTCTGGTCATGAAAATTTCATTCAGGTGGTTGCATTATATTTCCAAAATCCCAATTCACCTCCCAGTATCACTTTAAGCATATGGTATATAATTCATTAAGTTCATTCCAATGCTCATACCCATAACTGAAAAATTGATATAGCTGTTTCTTGTGCCTATCGATATGAAGACATGATCACATTATGGTCTCTTTTATAAATCAGCTCCTGGAACTCCCCACCATAGGATCCATATTGAACAACCAAATCTGTGTAATAGTATCTTCTCCTTTATAATTTCATCCCTTCATGTTCTAATGATACTTCTGAAATGATTCTCAACATGATCAAATTGTCGATCCCCAATCGACCACCTTTATGCTGGTCGTTCTATATTTTTCATGATAATTCTTGGATAACCCTTTCACTACAATCACCTCATAAAAATTATTTTCATGATGAGGTTCCTCATTGAACACATTCAACTGACAATGTGTAATGAATATCGTGCTACTATTGTCTGACTATACCTGAAAATAATCACCTTAATTAATTGATTCATACCAAAACCTAATTATGATTCCTTTGTCTAGGTCACCTTCATATTGTTTTGAGCATTATAATTGAATCTTGTAACTAGATTCTGATGATGTTTCCACCATAATCATTCATTTATGATGTTGTTTCATAGCACTATCATAGGTGTAGACCTAATCAAACACACTTGATCAATACAATCTAAATAAAAAAACCATTCCCAATTTTATGCGTGGTGTATTCTTTGAATCAGACAATAGTGTTGAAGGGGTGCATCAAGGATAATGTATTTCTAGGAGTTTATAAGTATTTTTTTGGTACATAGATAAATCATCCACATATCAAGAACACGGAATGATCTCAGTGGTTGTATATCATGTTGTGATTGATTCGATGAATTTATTGGTGTCCATGAGTCAATCTGAGGCCTTTCTATATGAGAATCCTAGTATCACTCAGGAAAAAGACATGCTTCTAAAAACAACCAATCTCCTAAAGCGCAACTCCCTGGTGTTTATTTATCAATCCATTATGGTTTATAACATCATTATTTAGCTTGGTGTATAACTGGTGCTTTCATACCATACCCTGGTTGATATCAAGATAAGGTGCATGACTGCCTTTAAACCTGATGTACACTAAAAGGATTTGAACCAATACCAAGAATACCCAAGACACTCCCATCATATCCAAGTCAAAGTGCCCAATATTGTTTTAATCTGACCATATCTTACTACTGAGAAGAAGAAAATTCAAACAACTAATGGTGGAATTATTTTGAAAGAGCTCTTGTGAACCTACCGAAACAACATAATTACCTAACCATGATTATTTTTTCCATCTGAGGACTCTTATGATCATTCAACCATGATAAGTGATGTCGAAATGAATAAAAATTTCTTTAATGGTTCCATACCCGTCCAACAATTTCATCTTTGTGCTGCCTTATAAACACTAACATGCCTCAGAAGCGTTACATCTATGGGTCACATATACACCCCAAGCCTAAATCTAGATAACCTTACTACTACCATACTGGTATATTAAAATAAGAGTTTACCACTCGCAAATAGTCAATTCTTTTTTTCTCCCTCGACATGGAAAGATATTCTAAACACATTTGATGTGATGAACCCAACCTTAAAAGTATCCATGTAATAATTTTTAGAGAATGGGAACTCATCCTATAGGACAAACTCCATCCACCACTGAATAAGGGATATATATGTTTCCAACTAGATTTTACCAAATTCCAATAAGATAATGAAAGAAAACTACCACATAAAATCACATTATATCTGAATTTTTTCTAAAAACTAGAATGACCCTTTTTGGATCCACGCTCTTCCTCATTTTTAGAACCAGACATAAAATTACAAAGAAACTGACCGGTAATGTTAAAACACCCTATCCTTTTACCAAATCACCCCTGGTATTAGGACACTATAGAATTACATTAACACCCAGGTGACACTACATTGGAGATGGCATTTGGTTTAAGAGAAATAGTCCAAGGCTTTAATGATTACCATGGAGGCCATATAGTTCTCTGCATAATTTTTCATACTCAATGGGTATCACATGTATGGATGAATACTAAACCAAGACTTCATTAACAAACCAAAAAATTATTTTATACTATACATAGGCCTATCATCCCTCTAAATAATATTATTTGAATGTATGTACAAAATATTTATCCTAGAGTCATTTTATCCCTTACAACTGTTAATCCAAATCACGTCCTCCAGAGTCATCCACCTATAAATAAGAAGAAAAAGGGTCATATTACCTAATAAGGGGACAACCATACCATTGGTATGTCTAGACGGTTAAAATTGGGCGTTACACAATGCTCCCACACTTAAGAAGGTTTAATTTACCACATGACTATCAATTACACTTGGGTGTCCTTTTAGAAACTAAGAGTCCAACTCAAGGCAATGATGAATGTACAACACATAAAGTTACAAAACTCATCACAACATTTAAAAATGCTTTATGTTTTAAGGTAGTTACTACTATCAAGACAAACCCTTACCTTTTTAACATAAGTAGTTTATCTTAAAAATAGATTCATTCTAAAAAAAGTTCACTAGGCTATATATCCTATCATTTAGGTTCAATGGATTGAAGAAAAAGTCCATGATCAATGCTCTCATTCATGTCTACGGAAAAACACATGGATGTTTTTAACTACCATTACGTGTGGGTCGAACTATGAAAGCTATTAAGGGTTCATTTAAGATATTATGTTAATCCACAATTGATCATAAAAATTTCAAAGGCTCGGTATTAAGAAGATAGAGTACATGATATATTGAAAAAGTGCTCGGTACATTATTTAGATGGAACCAAAAAGAGCACAAGCATGTTATTTCATATATCTTTTTGTAAATTATTATTTAGATAAAATACTATCATAATTAGGAAATTTATATTAAAAATTATTTTTTCCATCATACTTATCTATACGGATTTCCACAATTGGGCGTAGATAAAAAAATGAAAATCCCAAACTATAATGGAAAAAACCCTTTAGGTTGGGATTTTCATTTCAATTAACTAAACACAAATATATTATATCTTAAAAGCATACTATATGGTAATTATTAATTTAGGGGATGGTCAAGTATGATTACACTATAAGTTTATATGTAATAATGTATAATTTGGTGATGACATATTAAATAGCCATCCGTTGGTAGCCTGACTATACCCACATGGGTCAAGAACCAAGGCATCTAAAATATAAAGAAAACCAATGAGGCTCCAATACCATCATGGGTCCATTCAAATGAAACCCAACAATATTTGATTTATTAATTATTCAATACACCCTCATTGGGTATATTCGATAATATTTAGGTAGCATGGTCGTCCTACATGGATCGATTCCAGTCTAACTCATGGATATAATAGGTGAAGACCGACCTACTTGGGTCAAATCATGTATATAACCCATAAGCAATTTCATCATTTATAGGTTAGAATTTAATAACAATTATATTTATTAAATGTTCCTGTAAAATGAATCATCATTCCCAAATTTTACAGGAATACACCTTTATGATTTATAAATAGATTTCATGTTGTTGTAACCATATTTTTACCTTTTATTTCTAAATATAATAAGTCTATATGTATTGGATCAATTATATGTATTACCCTGCCCAATTTATAAAGGCCCATACTATTTATAAATTATTATGAACAACCATTTAATCACAACTATAAATTTTCCATCCCATGAAATCATTGGTCCATTGATTAGCCATGTCATACTCGAATATTCAAATAGACTGCCACCATCAATCTAAGTGGTAAAAGCACCATTTAGGTTGATTAAAAAATTAGCCAATCATATATCATAATTATTACTATATATTCTATCTCCCGGTAGTAAATAAATTTATATAAGTAGTAACCACATATAATAATTTTATAAATGAATGTGTGCTGAATAATTACCTCAACAGGGTATGCATACAATCATGCTAACAAATCAGAGAAGGCACATCTATCATATATCAGGAAATCAAACAATTCAACCTATATGGAATGACATATGCATGGAATGTGAGTCTATATGTGCCTATAATGATTTATATAATAATATATCCTTGTCATACAAGCCAGTGGTATAATAAAATAAATATCATCAATCATTATATAGTAGAAGGTACCTCAATCCCTCAAGGTTAAATAATAATCATCTATAATAATGAAAAACACGAACAATATTCTCATCCCTAGACAGTTGGTCTTTTTCCCATGTATGGGTTGATCACTCCCATAAACATATATTTAACAAGCACCGAAACATTTCTAGTCTTCAATATGCTAGTCCAGACTAGTAATAAAAAAGGAAGAGAACTTCAGATATCACTTTATAACATCTCAAATTGGGATCAATTGAAATGGTTCCCTGAGCTGATTGGTTACATTTCCAAAAGCATGCCTCCTTGAATTCTAGAGGATGTTGACTAATAGCGAGGGTACAATGTTGATATAGTGGGTAGACTATACACACATGATCGGAGTCTCACAATGGTGTGAAAGATAATCAACAATGGAATAACTATAATTAAATATGTAGTGCATGATAAAAAAATAATAAAATTGATAAAAATAAAAAAACCTTGCATGTCCCGGTGAATCTACAATATGAAAGTAGTTGAAAACTAGCTGGAATACATAATCAGTAAAAAATTGAAATAACAATATCCTCGAAGGCTATCACCATGAGTATTAAAAGTGATGTCTAAGGCTAATTCTCTTAATCTCCCATATATTGGGTGACATTACTCAAAAAACCCAAGAACCTAAATCTTCAACCATGAGGTATGTTCAGGTACCCCAGTAAAATGGATTCCCAAATATGGTGTGACATATATTAAGTGGGACACCAACAAAAATTGTATAATTATTTCCAATCTATGAATATAACATATAGTAGTGTGTCGGTCTAATATATAAGTTGTTAGTAAATAAATTTAAATAAACCAAGATTGGTTCCTTAAGGGACAGCAGGTCAACCATACCTGCTTCATACAATGCTAGGAAATATCTAATGATGCATCATTATGTATATATATATATATATGTATCTATTTACATATATAGCTCATATATGTATGAACATATATTAGTATATGTGCAGATATGTAATAATAGCCCGGACCCAGGGTGTATGCCCAAGGTTTCTATGTGTAATAGTAATGGTGATAGTGAAAATATAATCCTAAGACCCTAGACTATGAGACTATTAATCCATTAATGAGTGTTCATAAAACCATGGAGACTGAGATGGTAATATACCCATGTTACATGGCTAAAACATCCATGTATTAGAACCACCATAAGTGAAGTGTACAGTGAATTTTATTTGTTATCAATGTGTGTTTGGTGAATGATTTCAATATGTTTTTATATTTCCTAATGTGATGTTTTCTGAGTTGGTATATAGTACAAATCAAAACACATGTCATTGGTTAAATTGAGTTAACACAATATTTACGACATTGAGAGAAATAGGAACATGATTTTTATGATAGCATTTTAATGAGAATGAGAATGTGGATATGGTTTGGTTTTTCATATGGGTTTTCCTCTATGTTTTCCTATATATGGAAAACTAATTTTGTTTTATATTATGGTTGATTGGCGTGTATTTGATCTTGGGGTATTATAAAAAAAATTAAGCCACCCAGCTAGAGGAAACTGATAGGCACTTGTTGCTGCCAAGCGGAAGGGAGTAACTGGTAACTGTTTTTCTATGGAGATAACAGTCAGGCATTGTATTAAAAGGGGTGTGAATTTTTTAGGAATTTTTTATTTCAGAATGGTCTTCTATATCCAGAATGAATTATGAACATGTGATATTACGATCTAAAGATCTAAGCCATCTAATCTCTTAAAATGCATTGTCTTCTCTAGCAATTTGTTGAGAGATCATTATTCATCTTATTGAAGTCTTGAGTGAGAGACAAAGCCAAGATATATTTTTGTCTTCACAAAATAATCCAACGCATTTGAGTTGTGTGATCATGTGAAGATGTTGTGTTTTCCAGGTTATGTGAATCACATTGAGAACAACATAACACTTTAATTTCATGAATAAAACAAATGTCCCACTAGGAATTCTGTTTTCTGAAGAAGAATGGAAACCCCATGAAGGAGGTGAGATTCTACGAACTATGTTTTGAATAGTTGAAGAAGCTATCAAGTTTAGAATTACATGAAGAAAAACATCAAAAGATTCGTATCTTTTGTTCATTAATTCATTCAATATGAGAATCATACAATGGATTATTTACTTTCATAAAGGATGATACAAGAGGCGGTCTTTTGGTTTCTCATTTAATCCACACAAAAATAATAACTTACACGTATCAAGTTTATATTCATTTTGGATTGTGTGCATGATTTATGAGGGTTTTTACACATATGCACGGCCTTGTAAACATTCACACTATTTCTTGTGAAGAGTAATTTTTAAAAGTGAATGATGTATTGAGTTCCATGCATGCTATACTTACATGTGATTTTATAAAAATTTGTGCAAGTGAATAGAGAGTATGCACACTTGATAATGTGTTTGTGTGAAGAAATTAAACTAAAATTGAAAAATAGTTACATGAAAAATTTATTTGTGAAAAAAGGAGTGTGGTTCAAATGTGATTTTTAATATGCTTATATGATTATATAATCACTTGAATAAACAATAACGAATCATATATTTTCTTAGGCAATATACATTTCTTAAGGATGTTTTCATGCACATGAAATAATGAATGCATAAAATGATAAGTCCAAGAAGTGTATTAAATACATGAATTATGTTTGAAGAAGGGATTTTGAAATATATGTTTCTTGTTTAGTGTGAAATTTTTTGAGACTAAGGTCGGGATAGTTCAATTAATAGTGATTCAACATTATTTTTGTGTCTGAGTTTTTCAAGGTTCTGTGTGGTCGGGTCTTCAACATATGAAATAATTATTTCCCAAGTAGTGTTCTACTGAGGCAATTGATTATATGAAATGATCATATATCATTTTCAAAATTATAGAATCAGTGAAAATGTACTTGAAAATGTATTTGAAATTGTACACAATTCAGTTTTCTTCAGCCTCCTTGTGGGGGAGGATCATTAATTGATTTTTCTAGAGTGGATCATGACATCTGAAGTAAAAGGTTACATCTGGGTGTTCTATCCTGTTGTTGATGATTATAATTGGGGGTTCTAACCAATAACTATGAATAAGGTAAAATTGGGGGGGTCTAACCAACTATTTAAGATTGATTGTAACTGGGGTATAACTAGTTTTTAGTTGCCTGATCCAACCAATTAATATTTTAATCACCTTTTGATGTTGTGGAGAATACCTGTTGGGGGGTCTACCAATCCCGACAAGGAGTTTGTCACTAATTAACCTCCCTCTTAGTTATATCTGAATGATCCTTTGCAACATCAATAATGTGGTAACACATGATACATGTAATAATAAATAATCATGATATAATTCATTTTTTTCATATGAGCCTGTCTATGTCATTTAATAATGAGGAAAAGATGTATCAGTGAAGGAGTAATGCAGTAACATTTATTCCATGAGATTATCCATGGCATTACGTAGACTGGAAACCCAAGTATCGCTCATAACATCCACTTGGCATATGACTCCATACAAGGCATTATGTAACGAGGAAACCTAATTATCTCTTGGATCATGAGTAAAATCATCTAGCCTAGGAGCCTTCATAAGATGTTCTGTAAAAAGGAATCCTATGTATCAATCAAGGCAGAAAATAATTCATGTTACCTTCTCAAATGAGGATACTAGTATCGCTCATGGTACCAATAATATATGATAGCTTGGGATCTCATCCAAGTGGTTTCATAAAATGGAAACTAAATATCACTCATGGAATACATAATTTGTTTGGAAATATTACAATAGACATAACATAATTCATTCCATATCATGACACCATTATAATTAATAATAATCTCCATGTCCATAAGTATTCCATATCCCAATTAAATTATAAATTTTGTGTCATTTAATTTAAATATAAATTTTGAAGTCCAGTGTAAGGTCCTTGTATTTTTCAATTCAAACACTTCTACTTAAATTTTCTTTTTAATTTATGAGTCCAACTCAGCTCATATGCGGTTTTATTACAAAATGAGGTATAATTATCATACCAAACTCATTAAATTCAATATAAACATCTATTTCCATAGAGTTAATCAAAAAACCCTCATAGGTAATTAAAAATTAACAAGATAATTATAAATTAATCTTTTGATACAATACCCCAAATAGATGATTTATTTTTCAAGATGAGGTATAGGTCATGGGAATATAAGAATCCCACCCCTAGGGGTGGTTCGTGTTGATGCGAGAAACCTCTAATGGTGAAATTATATACACAAAACCTCTTATATTCATGGTAATAGGTTCCACATAATTAATTTTACATTTAATGTAAAATGAATGAAAGGTTTGGTGTGGGTTAGAATGATATAATTTATAAACATGCTTGACTTTAAGGGAAAAGAATGTGACCACCTCACTAAATCTTAGGATGGTTCAATCCTCAAATATCAAGCTTTGATTTTATCCTATTTGAGAGATATTGATGAATCATAAAAAATCCCTAAAATAGGGCCAATGATCCCATATATATTTAGAATAATAAACAAAGAAGAAAAAATGAAAAAAAAAAGAATGATAAATCAATAGCTTACTGATATAGATTCAATGGGACCTACATATATTGAATCCAATATCAAATGAGGTGGATACATTAAATCTAGGGAGTGGCCAAAGGGAGAGATATTGTGGTTGGATTGCATGGGGGAAATAAGAAAAAAAGGGAGGATGAAAAGGAATAAGGAAAAAGGGGTAAAATGGTAAAATCGCTCATTTAATGAACTGCACGATTTTTCCAAACTGTGTGCTGGCCGTGTAGGCTCATTGCCTAAGTGGAACTAAGGGTGTGGGATAAGAGAACAATTCAAAAAATTGTGTGAAAATTGTGCAGAGATACTATCAAAGTTCTCTACCCCCTCAAATGGTTAGGTGCATGGTAAGAAAAAATGTGCACCAACCATGTGATGCACCTAATATTTATTATAGAGGGGTGGAAAACTATCTAAGATACCTCACATGATTAAAAAAAATTATGTCCCTTAATAAAATATGGTACATGGTTGTTCCTTTTGGTTATCACGAACCATTCACCAACCGTGCACTCTTTTATGCTTATCCTAATGTTGTGTTTATGTGGCCCAATGCTTCCAAAAGTCATCTGAACACTCAATACACCTCTCAATACTTAAACCCCATCGAACAAAAACACTTATAATTTCTCTAAATATCATAATTACATTTCAAATCATGTATTAAAATTCTACACATCTACCAAATTATTAGTTCAAATTAATTTAGTATTTCCACTGTACAACAACTTGGAACTTATAGTTATCACTTCCTATGAGAGTAAGATGGATTTATGATTATTCTACGAAATTTAAAATAGATATTCCAATGAATGAGAAAATATCTTAGTCATCCGATAAAATTTTTTCCCATCCTGTTACCCTATTTTCTTTAGCTATTCATTGTTTCCCTTTATTTCTAACTGATTCATTCATACTTTTATACTCTTTATTTTTTCATGGTGTTTGTATTCTTTTTTATTTTATTTTTAATGTTAATTGATTCTTTTTCAGCATAGAATCTTGCTTCCTAGGGGGTTTTGCAACCTACTCACTAATATAAGAGTAGTATATAGGAATTATAAATAATAATACTTGGACCTTAAATGATGTGGCATCATGTTTTCGGAAAAAATAAATAAATATAAAAGTATCTATAAAAAATAAAAGTACTTATAGAGTAAAGAAAAAAATAAATAATAAAATAATAATAAAAGACTAAATTTAATTAAATATAAATAAACATTATAGATAAAATATAATTATATCTTATTAAAAATTATATAAAATACAATTTAATATAAATAAAATAAAAGAAAAAAATTTGATCATTTGTGAATAAGAATTTTATTTTAATTTTTTGACTTATTTTTAAATTTATAACACATGCATTTAAATAATTTATGAAATAAAAAATCATTTTACAGGTTTATCCTCCATTCCTTCATTATTTCATAATTTTATTCATTATGTTGTTCGATGGGTTATTTATGATGCTTTAAAGATCATATATTTTTTCATCAAAACAGTTTCTCTAATTACTAAGTCTTCTAAATATGTATATCTATTCACCTAGTGGTAATGTGTTGTTCATATGTATTATTTTAATGTAAATTGATTACTGTTTAAACTCCTTAAAAATTTCCAATCTCAATAATTTTTGTAGAATCGAAACCAACTTTTAACCAAATCACTAATCTCTATAGAGAAATAATTTTTCCGACATAACAGAGTTAATAGAGGGTTGCTTTTGAAAACTGGTTCTTAGTAAAATTTCATTCTTTAACTCTTTCCACGAAATTTGTGAAATTGATTTCTTGAGTACAAGAAATATGTTATGTTTGGGGGTTTTTTACTTGGTTTTTAATGAAATATTTTGATGGTAATATATTGAATTTTGGTTTTTCTATAGCTAAAATAGTTGTTCTTTGATATTTTTTAAAATTAATGTGATTTTGGTGTTAAAAAAATTAATTGTACTTTGAAATGAATTTCCATATTTCCTTTATTAACAATATTTCATGTTTTTTTGTGAGATATCCATTGAAATTCATCCTTTATGTGAATTTGGAAATTTTTGAGTTTAAATGTTTTTATACCCTTGTTTTTCTTTTTAACATTTAATAATTTTGATACATTTCTCATTTAACTTTAATTGAGAAAATTTTTCTTTTAGTTTTTTTTTGTAAAATATTTTGAGTTAATATTATCATTTCTCCATTATGCAGAATTTAAATATCTATTTTTTAAACTTATTCTTCATTTAAGAATAAATAAAATCATTTATTATATTATATTACCATTTATCTCATAATTTCAATGTATAAATTTATAATTTTTTTAATATATTTTAGAAAAGGATAAAGTATTCATTTAAATATACCACATGAAGGCCAAACTTACTATATGATGTAACCACAGTCACTTGGTCATACCATGTTACTGTAAGGGAGAACACATGAAAAAAAATTCATGTTACTATGAAGGAATGTGAAAAAAAAGTGATTGTATCACAAAATACAAACCACAACCCTAAAAATAAATTCATCATTAAGTGAATTTATGTGGATGGGTGAAGAGAAAAGACTTACCACATGATGAAATAAAATTTATCATAGATTAAAACACTTTAATATTAGACCAACCATAAATGAATACAAATTAACAACAAATTATGGATGGGAAGAACCTACCGTAGATGACCTGGTGTTCTTTCCTCTCAGGTTTCCACACCTCCAAATCACAAAAACCACAAGTAATGAATTTGACCTCCTAAGGTGGGTTCTTAATGTCAAGTCTAGATTATGATTCTTTTTAGGAGCCTATTTAGACTATTTGATGAACGGAAAAATCAAGTATAAAATAATAAGAATCGATGAAAATAATATAGAGTCGTGTAAGATTAAAGTATAACCAAAAGTCAACTAAACATTCAGATGAGAGTCAATGTTGGGTCGAGTGCTGTTACCATTTGAACAACTCTAAGATTGTATAACTTGTATTGATGAACCAGACAAACCAAATATATATTCTCTCAATGTTCTATGTAATATATAATATCAACATGGAATTACTAATTTCTTCCACACTAATATACAATAATGAAGAAATTCCATCGATATTGATCTGATGGAAAACTGACAACAAACATTGGGAGAAGAAACATATAGTATAAGCTTGGTTTGGGAATATGTGATTTGTTCAAAGGGGGTACTGTGAAAGAATTGGTTATTTTAATGATTAAATAAGTTTTTGTACGATTTTATTCTTAAAAAAAATAGGTTGATTCAGATATGAGGATGAAGAATAATTGGGTATTGTTAAATATTAGAAATTGGGAGGTGTGAGTTGATGAAGGCGGCGATTGGACCTTTATTAACTCCAATTATATTATTGAAAGGGAATATTTTTTCAAAACTAGGTTATTTGACATTATTCCAGAATGAGTGTGGTATGTAACTCATAGGATATAGACAATATTAATAGTTCATCTTGAGTATGATGTTTGTGACCCACTATAACAATAAGTTCAATCCAGTACCCAGAGAATCTATTTCATGATGAATAAAACTAGTTTTATGTTTTATTTATATTTTGAATAATAAAAATCTAGATAGATTGAGTATTTTTAACTATGCCGAGCTCAAAGAAATTTTTTGAAGTTGAAAAGACTTAATGAAAGTCATCCATGTCCAATTATGAGACTACTTAATGAAAGATTTGATGAAAAAAATGATACATGTAGTTGGAATTGAGATGTGACTTCATTAAGTGACATGTTCAAGCATATTTAGTAAAAATATATGGTTTCATAGAGAATATTCATGAATCGTAATTTTCAAATGGTGGTAGAGTATTTGGTTAGGAAAAAGTTATTTTAAATACTAAAGGTTGAAGGAAATCAATATTGACCCACACACATGGCATTCGAGGATCCAAGCTCGATGAGAATTTTGATGAGTCACAAAACATAATTGGTTGAAAAATAATTTTCAAAAAATGATGTCTAAAATGAACTTTTATAGGTGAGGATTATAGTAGTCGAATAATTATTAGAGATAAGGTATAAATGACACTTTAGAAGGAGATTTAGTGAGAATCATAAATAGAGATATGAAGAGTTTTCTTCGTTATTAAGATCAAAGGGGGGATTATCTTTACTTATTTACATTTGTTAACATCAACTGAAATTGAAATTGAGATACTTTATGAACCTGAATAAAATGATTCTTATACAATTCTTTTGGTTGGAGAAATTTATATCTTGTTCGAACCATTTAAACATCATGTTCCTTCATTCTTTAAATTTTGATCTCTTATTCACATTATATCCAAAATGAATCATGGATAAGTATTTCATTTTCATTTAAATCTTAATATATAGCATAAAAAAGATACGTTTTGATGTTTCTTGGAATATTTACTTAATTTATGATTTAATCTTGTAGTTTATGAATTACTAGATTAGAAATTACAATTTTCATTTCATGAGAGAGTAAGTTTTCTTCAATGTTACTATGTGAATATCAAGATAAATATTCTGACAATTAAAAATACATCAAAATAATCCAGTCGGTGTTTTAAATAGTTTTTGTTCCCTATTTTTTAGTTATACTCTGTTTACCTATATATACAATTAATTCATTCATTCATTCATACTTTGTGTTTTTTATGGTTTTTAAAGTTGTATTTTATTTTTATTTTTTCAATTTTTAATTCTTGGTGAGAACAAAATATTCCTTACTGGTGGTTTTTACACCCTACTCACCACTACACAATTAGATTATTGGAATTTTAAATAACAAGACTTGGTCCTTTAATGATCAGGAATTAATTTTTCATTTGCTTCACAAAATTCCTTCAACCTCATAAATTTAACGAAAACTAAGCTATCTAGATTTGTCTTCTTCAAAATATCAACCAAACATCAAAATTATTTTTTCCATTATGAAAAAGTGGATCTATATACTCGACTGAAATTGTTTGTATAGAGTTTCTCCAGATTTATTTTCAAGATGAACACATTCTATGTGTTAAATATTATAAGTGGTAGAACCACCTCATTCAGGCATGAGGTCAAACAACCTGGGGGTTAAACTTTCTGCCATAGCAACTTAACCCTTAGAGGTGATCGAAGTCCAACAATTAACATTATCAGTTCATACCTCATGACATATACAGATCACCACTCCCCCATTATTACTCATCCTTATATTTGAAT
Source organism: Viscum album (assembly GCA_963277665.1). Lineage (NCBI taxonomy): Eukaryota > Viridiplantae > Streptophyta > Magnoliopsida > Santalales > Viscaceae > Viscum > Viscum album. The sequence goes on along the minus strand of OY728159.1, from coordinate 412,561,291 downwards.
AAACCTCCTTCTTTGTGAAAAATTGATTCTCAATAATTTCTTTAATCATGATGAAACTCAATTATATCCTTATACCACCATTGAATGGATCACATATTAAAAACCAGGATTATAATTTGGGTTTCTTCTCCAAAATATTGATATCAGTTCTCCATCAGATCCTTGTCAATTGTCCTTCTTCATTGGTGTATCTATGATTCAAAAAATGCAGTAATTCCTAGTCAAAATCATATCCATACTCGGTCCATGAAAAAATTTCCTTGTGTTTAATGTAGTTTTTTGATATAGATATAATAAGATCACTGTTCTTCAATTGGTATCTTCTCTTGAACAAACATGTAATCATGTCCAAAAGATCATTCAATCTCTTAGTATAACTTGATTCAGACATGACTCAGTAATATCAACATTGATTATTTAAATTTTTTCTCAGCAGTACCTTCAATCAAAAAAATCCAAAACCAACTCCTCAAACTCAATCCTAGTCTAGGATCATTTTCAAGAACCCATATTGGAATATCTACTCATTTACTTACAGTCGGTCATATTTTTAGTTTTAACAAGATGTGATGCAAGCACAACATGTTATATGATGTAGGTTCTTCCCTTATAACATTTGATATTAGTTTGGACTACTTTTGGGTTTCTATAATATTCCGGTGTGGTATCATAAAAAAATATCTTTCATTGTGTGTTATGTTTGTCCTCCTCACTTGAGAACTTAAATTCCAAGCATGATAATTTGATTTTAGAATTTTGGTCAGTATTTTGAAATATAATCACTTATTTGTACATGCCTTCATGGTCACATGAAAAATTTTCTATGGGGAAAATTACTACTGTCAAGTGACAATGACTAATTTATATGGTAAGTTTGTCATACATGTGGTAACTTCATGTATGAACTTCAACATTTCCAAAAATATATAAAAAATGTAAAAAATTATTTATTATAATTTTGAAATAATATTTCAATCATATAAAGTAAATGAATTACTACATTATAAAATAAATAATAAATTAAAAAAATTATATTTAAATTGAATAACATGGAATTATGCAAGTATTGACTCAAAATACAAGAAATATTTTTCTAAAAATCCTATTGAAATTTTTACACAATTAAGGTTCAACCATAAATCTCTCCTAATTATTACATGTCGAAAATAAAAAAAGGGACTTAAAACAATTATAATCCAAATTTATTAACCTCCCATTAAGGTTTGATTTTAATGAGTCTTTCAACAAAACCAACAATGTTGTTCCAAAATGAAATATAAAAATACACTATAAAAGGAATTTAATCTGTTTAACACAAAAATCAAAATCCTTCCACCAAAATTTAAAATAACTAAAAAATGATATTAAATATTTGACCACTAAAATAATATTTTATCATTAATAATTAAAAAACCCAAAATTGATGTGGAATCATGTAATGAAATAGAGCCACATTAGCAAGTCCTGTCACTTGTAAAATAGATCCTATAATATTAAATCTTCCACATACTTTGGAAATGTAGTTCAACCCAGACCTTCAAATATTTCCTCCACTTATCCTATAGGATATGGACTCACAAAAAGAACAATCATAAAATGATTAAACTATAAACCAAAGGAATATATACTAGGAGGAGGTATACAACATAACTGAATTATTTCAAGTTTATTAATTATTATACTTCTTTTAATTATATTCTAACTATCCTAATATAATATCATTATATTTAATGTACTGAAATGTTATTATTTTAATATAAGAACTATATTTTTCCTACATTTCATCTAATTGAAAATGAAAAATGTGCTTGTGTGTATATAAAGAATACATCCACTACAAAGTGATGTATTTTATTTTTCATCACCACTTCGCATAGATGGTTACAAATATGAATTTAATGGATATATAAGATATTTATGACATAACTATATTTTTTACTAAAATATATTATCTCCCATTTATATCCCCAGGGATGAAAAAGGTGGTTGGGTGAAATAGGGTGGGTCCAATTTAAAAAGAATATTTTTTCAGTTATGGATCTTGTTCCCACATGGGTAGAAAGTATGTTTAGTCAAATTTAAGTCTTCAATTTTACTCCACCAGAATGAACTAAATTAAAACATTCAATACATTAATTCATGCAAGGATATAATTTTTTTTACATGGTTCATCACTCAATAATTCTCTAAATAACAACAAAAATGAAATGTATATAAGCACCAATTAACTATAAATATCAGTATTTTTTGGTAAATAAAAAATATGTGGTCACTCCTTGATTTGGATCATTGACAAATAATATTGTTTTGGGACAACAGAAATTCTAACTCAAGGTGAACCTCCCTTTATCCTTTATCACACACTACATTATGGTAGGATCACTTCTTTAGTTTATATACATATCGGCCATTTCATGTTAAAAAAACTTCTAGGATGAATATATCCATATATATATATATTAACTATTTAACTCTATTCAGATATAGTTTATTTTTTATAAAACATCCTTTGAACACTACATTTTTTCTCTACCAAAATTAATCCTGAACAGATTGTTTCCAAAATGAATTATAGAATCTGATTCATTATTTCACATTATTTATTCCTCTCTTTTCTTCAATAGTGGAATTAACATTAACAAGTGCCAACAACCTTCTACTTATTTTTAACTCCTCATCTATAATTAATCTTCGTTAGATTTAGATATCAATTTATTCACATTTATATTTGTTATTATTATATAGTAATTCTTCTTTATATCATGAGTTACATTTTAAATTAAAATTTCAAATTCAAGTATTAATGTAACTTCCAATTAATTTGTATTCACATCCAACCAATCAATTTATTTCTCGAAAAATATGACCCTAAATCTATAGTTTTGTGTGATAATTCTTGATCCATAACAAACAAATATTTTTAGTGGAATAAAATTGGTAAATATACTCATAACCTCTAGTTTTCAGAAACTGTATCCTTAAAAATGCATTTCTCCTTGATGAAATAACTTTGTATAGTTAATTTCTAGAGAAAACACCTTTTGATGCACCCAACACCATGGCCGCTAGATATTTCAATTTCTACCTTGGTAACATGATGTTCAACACACCCAGTAAAATGATTTGAACCCTGAACCAAAGACATAATAGGGTAAAATTGATCCATAAATGAATTTCCTTGAATATTTCCACCATGGAATTCATTATAATCATTATGGGATCTATATTTCTCATAGGCAAAATGATAGGTTATAATGTTCAGTACCATGGTATAGACTCATTTTGATACCCATTTTGATACCATTATGTGATCTTGGATTATCCATTAAATGGCATGCTAACTTAATATCAACCTTTAATCCTTAATTAAAGAACCTTTTCACATATTTTATCCATCTTGAAAACACTATGCTCTATAGAATAGTGAAAAATACCTTTACATTTTTTCTTCAAATGACTTATACATTGGTTATAATACTTACACAAAACAACTCCCTTTTACCTCTATAAATGTAATCATTCAACTCAAAAATACCATCCAATATGGTGTGGCTCCAATACACTGGCAATCTTGACTTCATAGGACCCTTATAAACATCCAAAAATACTTCAACTCATTAACCATGGTATATACCAAGATTTTATAAATGTATCCTTCACCAAAATTATTCTATCAATATAAAGATTAAACTCCAACCAACATAACATTCAATGAACCAATATTTATTATGCATATATTTTTTCCAATACATTCTTGGATATCATCATTGTCCTATATAATGAAATACAATAACAACAACAAGAAGAAAGTTCCATTTTTCATCAATCCTCCAACAATTACTTCTTACGTCAATAAATTCTAACCACCAAAACTTATTGTCACTTTTCCTGTTCCAAAATTATCATATATTTTCATCAAATCTGACAAAAAACCATAGATGTTCCAAAACATTTCCCCTTTGTACTTTGTTTACAATATTGATAAAAAATATCCTATTTATGTTTTGATTTATATAGGACTAAATATTCATCTTAAACCATATTCACACATCCCTTTATTCTCCTTATTTAAAATTGTCATCCTTACTCTCCTCAATTAATAAATTTTGAGAGTTTACTTGGGATTCTAATTACCCTTTAAGGATTGGGATAAAATTATAATTTGTCCTCTCCTTATACAGCTTATTGATTAACAAAATACTCTATTACAAATTATTAATAATTTTTTTGATGGACTGTCCAATTAATGAACATTTCCCAAAAATAATTCATCACAATAGCATAAACTCAATGGAATCTGGTGACTGAATTGACCACTGATCCATTATATTGAAAGAAAATAATCTAATCTTACTGATCATATAATCATTTTAGGAATCAAGAGACTAAGATAACTACCCAAAATATTCCCTTTTCACTCATGAATACAAATAAACCCCTAAAAACATTGAACTTTCCATTTTTAAAAATAGCATGTGATTTCCATCATAGTCTTATAGAAAATGCTACTGTAAAAACATTAAACACAAATGTGTGAGACATTCCATTTTTAATTACAATTAATACCACTTTTAAATCATTCTGATTGAAAATTCCAAATTGGTAATTCCACGTGACTTCCATTTCTTCCAAGAAATTCATAGGTTTCTCCATTCAAAGTATACACTGAAAATTGTTTAAAATTTCATTACAAGATACCACTGGGTCATCAACTCTTGAAAAGCTGATATTAAGTTAATTTTTAGCCTATGCATATCAATTTTTTACAAAATCATTTTATATATAGCATATTTTCGTGTCATTTATATCATAATCTGCTAATACTAAATATTAAAAAACATAAACAATGAAACCTGAAATTCGTCAATGTAACTTCTTCAAAACATACCACATATTTGGTTGTATGATTCTAAAAATGCATGGTCCTGATATCAAAGATTTTATTTAAATATACCAATTAAAAATTATTGTTATACTAACTATAAAATAATTGATTTTTTGAGATAAAAATGTTTGTTTGAAGAAAGATTTACATATTTTCTTCCAAAATTCATACATCATTTCATATAATTTTAAGTATAAAAAATCCTAATAGAATGAAAATTTAGGAATTATTCCAATAATAACCTAATACCCTTCGAAAACAACTTATTATATTTTTTTCCCTACGTGAAAAAAAATGATCTCCATTTAATGTTTTTTTAGAACACTTCCCCCCAGATCATGTATCCCCAAAAAAATTTAACTTCTTTCAACAATATAGAGACATTTAATGAATGAAATAAGAGGGTTACCTCATATTTTCTCTAATTGAGGAATGTGGAAGGTCATATTATACCAACCCTTCATCTTCTACCTTTCCATTCCCCTTTATAATATTTAAGGGAATGACTTAAAAAACTTTTTCATGCTTTTCTTTATTATTAATATCATATAAAAAACATTTCCACCATTTAATAATGAATCTTATTTGTGTTAAACCACTTGAACACATTTCATATTGGATAAGGTAAATAAATCACTTTATTGGACTGAGATTATCCTTAATTTTGTAATAGGCTTCACTTTTTCAATTAACATCTTATAATGAAACATTAGTGGGTATTTCAAATAAATTCATTCTCTATTTGTGTAATAAAAAAATGGTTCTCATATATTCAATTAAATTCTTTTCTATGAGTCCACATAGAGATATCTTTTCCTTGATATTCATGTGTTCTATTTTGTAATTATATTTTCTTAAGGTATTTTTCATCAAATTCTATTTTAACTTCCCCAAATATGTGAACGATTATTTATTCTTTGTTCATTATTGTTTTATTTATTTCTAATTAGTTTTTTGTGAGTAACTCTATTTTGGAACATGAAAACCCATTGGTTATGTTTTGTATTATTCCCTTAAAACTATAAAAAAATTCAATATTAATATGTATCTTTCTCAAATAAACTATATCCTTATGTATTGCAAGAGTTGGGTAACTCAATATGGAATCATTTTTCTAATATGGATCATTCTAATTACTATTATTTTTCTTATGATTTAGGTTTGGAAAAATAAGATCTATCATATAAATAATACCTCTATTGGTCATTATTTAATTGATATGTTTGAATGGTATATTTTACATAAAATTTGGGCCTTTGGTCTTTCAAGTAAACTCTTATAATATTAAAAAATCTTCCTCAATAGCATAAATTTAATTGCACCTTCATATTCGATTCATTATTTGAAAAACATTTAGGAAACTTATTTTAATTCATAGATTTATGATCTTGAATTTACCCTTTATATTTGTATTTTAAATCTATATTTTCTATACATGTGCTTGTTGGGTATACCTTTAAGGGGTATTTATATTCTCAATTGAGTTGTTTATATTATCCTCATTTTAATTTATTTTCCTATCATTATACTTTACTAATTTTCCATTTATTTCCTAATTTTGGTAGTGTCAATCTTGGATTTTCTTCTTTAGTAACAATATTAGAGAAAGTAAAAAAATAATTTTGCACAAACAAGAATTCTATATGTTTCATTCTTCTAAGAATATCTTGTTGTATGCCTCAAACATAAAACAAACCCCGTAGAATTGGAGTACTATGAATTGGAAATCAAAAAAAAACTTAGTAAAAAAAGTTCCCCCAATGTAAAACATCATCATCTTTTTCTCCAGCTCAGATGTGTTTTTACTCTAAAATCTATCAAAGGAGGTTTCATCACTCCTGGACACACTTATGTGAAGAAGTTTAGGTGAATAGGAAGGAGTGGAGGAGAGGTTTTTACCAGTTGGTCTGGTCCCCTTGCTTGGGCACCCCCAAAGATATACCTTTCCCATCACTCCAAGGTTTTCTTCTTTCTTCAAGATGTATTCTTAGTTTTATGATTTATACCTTTAATTCCTTCTTCATATCCATATACCTTATGAATTTTGAGGAACTTTACTCATGAAAATCATTTTTCACTTTCATTATTATCCTCATCAAACTCACGTAAAATTTCAAGGCTACATTCTCCCCTTTTAACCTTTTTTTCAAGACTAACTATATAATAACTATATAATTCACTACATTATATTCTTCCCGTTGTTATACATTTTCACAAAAAGTTATTATTTCCTCACATATAATGCATAAACACTCCATAGATTGGAAATGTAATGTTGTTTCTACTTCATTACTATAATATCTACATGTTTTATAATCCATGATAGAGTCTAAATTTTTAAATACATAGTCAATTTCCAGACTGGGTTTAGAATTAGATAAAACACCAGATTCAAAATTTATAAACTCTGTTTCAAAGACTTTCTTCTTTTTTTTCTAATCTATTTTCTCCTTGCCTTCATGATTTTAGACACGAGGAATTTTTCATCACTATTTTATATCGCCTCTTTATCAAACTTTCATGCTTCATTCACCATGGTTTCCTTTTTATACAATTATTCTAAATTAGTTCATATATACATAGAGATTTTTCAAAGAAAAACCTTCTGATATATATCTTTTTTTAGAGAACCTATAATTTATTCTTAAAATAATCCTCAATATTTAGGTTTCTTTGGTCTATTTTAAAAACAATTCCATATTGTCTTAATTGAAAATTACCTTTTTGTAAACATTCTTGATGGACTTATATTACATCTTCCAAGTATATCATGAACTAATTTCACCGCTTCAAGATTGTTATACCACTAAGAAATGGTATCATCACTGTTGACCAGATTTATGAATGAAATTCAAAAAATTATCCTTTTTTGAACACTCATTCAAATGCTTATGTGTTGATACTAATTGGAAGGTCTCTAAGGCACCCTGAGGGGTGGGTGTGAATTTGGGTGTTCCCAATATAAAAAAACTTCTTTTTTTTCATGGATCTCATTATTATGTGGGTAGGAACAATATTAAACAAATCTCAAGTATTCAATTTTACTTCACCTCATCGATATATATTGAAATATTCAAGAAAGTATTACATGTAATGGAAAAATTATTTTTAATTAATTAAACACTATAGGCTACTCCAAGGGGCATACAATCAATAGTACATCGACAAAAAAATTAACTACTAATACAACATTCATTCAGTGGATACACTATTTTTAATCAATTCACTCCTCTAATCACCACATTTCAATATTTTCTAGGGTAAAGATAGCTTCTAAACCTAGCTGCACTACCCTTGATCCACATAAATTAATTACTTTTAGGTATGATAAATTTAACATTTTGTTGATATGTGGGTCTTTTATTGATCAAAAACAATTATGCTAAATTCATCATCATATATGTATTGATTACTTGTTAAACTCTATGTAATTCAACTCCACAAATTGTTGTGAATTTTCCTTAAAAAATTGTTTATTCTTATAAAAAATAAATCTAGAGAATCTTTTTTCCAGTATAAAGACTAGAATCCTCTTTGTTACTACATAGTTTTAATTCCTCTCTTATATTCTATTTTAGAGAGATCAATAATGAGTTCTAAGATCATTTTTCTCTTTCTAGCTCCACATTTGGAATTTTTATCCTTATATAGATTTAGATATAAAAAATATTCTCTCTAAAATGTTTTTATTCTCGTACATTAGGTCTTCTTTATATCATGAGTTCTACTTGATTTTCAAATTTATAATTCAAAAATTAATTAATCTTCTAACAAATTTTTGTTCAAACCCATCCATTTGATTTACTCTTAGAAAATCATTACACTAGAACTATACATTATACATTAAGGATATAACTACCATTATCAATGACTTTTAGAGTCACTAAATAAGAAAAAATAATCATAACCTATATATTTTCAAGAACTACATCCTTTGAAACACATTTCTCTATAAAAAACATTAAGGGGTAATGAATCTCTATGAAAATTTCAATTCGACCTACTAGACACTATGTCAACTAGAAATATTTATTTCCTCCATGGAAACCTAATGATAAAAATCATAAGTTAACAAATTGAAACAAAAAACCCATGGTATGTTAGGGTTAAAAATAATCTAATTTCTTTCCTTGAATAAGATTTCCAAAAATTCATTACATACATTTTGAGCTCCCTATTTTTCAAAGGTAAAATGTCAATTGAGAATGATCAGCTCTATAATGTAGACTCTTTATGCTCCCCAATTTGGAACCATTACATGAGTTGAGATAAAACACAATATAGCCTTATTATTTTATATGAAACTCTATACATAAATTTATGGATCTTTATACAATTTAAATCCAAATTAAAAACATGATACTCTATTGGGTGGTAAAAACCCATTGTCTATCTTAGCTTCACAAGACCCATACAAAGTTTATGATACATATATGTAGAAATAACTTTTTTAATATAATTATATAGTCTTCCATGTTGATAAATTACATGCACTATGGTGTGTTGACAAACCACAGGTCATTTTGACTTCACATAGCCCTTATGAAAATATAGAATGGGTTCGCCATATTCACAATGGTGTAAACCAACCTGCAGTGAATGTTTCTATTTCCAAAATTCTTTAATCCATCCTTATATTGAACTCAAATAAAATTCACATTTAATGAACTAATATTTATTGTGTATATCTTTTTTATAATACTTTCATGCACATCATCACAATCCTTCAGAAAAAATTACATCAGCAACAACAATAAAAATTTTCAATTTCAGAAAATTCCTACAAGAATTACTTCTTCCATAAAAACATTTCAATATATCGAACTTATTGTGAATTTTAATGTTATATAAATATCATATATTACTAAAAAAATCCATCACAAACACTTATTGGTTTCAACATATCTTCTTACTGTAGTTCATGGAAAAAATTGAAATAAGTGAGGCAAATTTCCATTAAAATCAATATTAAAATATTACAATAAAAAATCAAATTAGAAGAAACCATTCAATTTATGAATAAAATAATAAAATTAAAGAACATGTAGTACAAATTAAAAAAATCAATTGTACTGGAAAATAAATCATGAAAATTAAAAATCACACATTGATAAAGGAGTTTATAATTAACACCCAAATGAGCACCATTATCTCCTCTCCATAGAATAGCTTGATATGGTAATATTGCTCCAATAGTTTTAATGAAAACCAAGAACCAATGAAAAATGAATCCATTAGTTTTAACAGAAACCATGAAAAAAAATAATAACCTTGGTTTCTATGAAAATTGAGAATCATGAACCCACAATTTAATGTTTGTGAGAACTTAAAATGTAATATGAAGAAGATAGAGAGTTTTTTTACAAACCCTTTACGAAGAACAGAACCCTATCTATATGATTTAGAAGAAGTGAAATATTGGGATATATATTTATAGATAAATAGATAGATATATGAAACGTATAAGGTGATATTTTAGGAAATACAAAAAGGGTGTAATTTCCTCGATGTGATAGAGGAAAATAAAGTGGATGTAAGTCATTTAATAATGATATGACTTTTGAGAATTTTAAGATTCTTTAATATATCGTGAAAATGAAAATCATAGATCAATATATTAGTATGGTTCGTCATAGATGTTTTTTATGTTTTGAATTTGATATAATACTCTTATGGAAAAAATTTATATACTTCATATGTGATAGTAATCTTTTTGAATATATCTAGATTAATTGAATTCCAAGGAGGCCATATTAAAAAAAATTTACTATAATAGATGAGGGTGTTTAAATCCTAGTTGTGAAATTTAATGGTGTGAATTTATAATTCCTGATATGGTAATCCTTATTCTAAAATCCATGGAAACCACATTGATTTATTCATTTAATGAAATAAGATTCGTGATGTGAAAGAGAGTTATAATACAAAAACACTGTCTCTACTCCCTATGAAATCCATTTTTGATGTGAATTAAAATTCTCAGTGAACTTTTATGACTTGAATAAGGTTTCATAAAATGATATATTTATTCATGATAGGAAAAGTACCTTAAGATAAGATATACTCACATAAAGGTTAGAAAATACATTTAGAGTTTGTGATCATAATAACATATTACAGGTTTAACAATATCCTCCTTTTAATGATCACAAACAAACATTTGAGTTTAAAATAAAATATAATAGATAATAGATAGGTGAATAATATAGAAAAAATAAGAGGCTAAAGGATTTTTAAATAAATTTTATATAAAATAATATGTCACTCTGATAATAAAATAATGTTGACCCCAACTCTAGGTTATTAGGATCTGTGTTGTTACCATTTGTATCAAAGGAATTTTTGTAGAAACCTTGTGAAATATATTTAAGAAGGAATATATTATTAGTCCTAACCCTATATTAAACTTTTAGAATAAGTATTTAATAACATCATAATGTTTTTATATGGAAGATAGTATATGGTTTTTCCTAGAAATAATCCACTTTCGGATACTATAAGTGGATGTGGTTCTGGAATAATAGTGCCTAACTCTGAAAAAAGAACATTGGGATTTCATTGAACGTCACCCGGTGCATGAAAATGAGACATATTAAAAATCTGTTTATACAATCCTAGGTGATATGCTTAGGATAATTCAAATACTCTTTAGAAACTATTATGAACTATTTTAAAACAAAGACATCCATAAAAACCCATGTTTTGAATTATGATATTAAAAATGCAGAAATTTTAATTTATTATATGTGCTGCACCATATTAAGAATTCTAAATTATGATTTAAAATTCCTAATCTTATGAGATAATATTGTATATTCCATTATTTAGAAATAGGGCATAGATGGAATAGGGGTATCAATACTCTTGACCAATGTGGAGGTTTCCCTTCTGAGGAATCTATTACAGCTAGTATTAGAACTACTAAAATTATTGCTCTATTAGTGTAGCTTAATCATGTTATAAAAGATATCCATTCTTGGATAAAGAAAACTATTCCAAAATGAGATATTACTATGTTTTATTTCATCATTCTATAGAATCCCCAATCATTTGGAGGTAATACTAATCCAATTGCAGCCGAACAATGGATTGATTATCTAGAGAAGATATTTATGGTCTTGGGATGTTGTGAAAAGGAAAACATTATACATGTAGAGTATTGTATTAATGGTGATGATGATAAATGGTGGTCATTGACATAGAATTATATAGAGAAATAGGAAATAGACCACATGGAATTGAATGATTTTAAGGAATCATTTTTTGAAAAAAAATTCTCTTGTGGGAAACAAAATGAAATATAAATAATGTTTTTTAGCTTAAATAAAACAGAATAAGAATGTTTTGCAGAGTATGAGGATATCATTAAAAGGTCATCAAGGTATTATAAAGATCAAAATGGCAAAAAAATATTTCAATGTTGACCATTTATTTGAAGGTATTAATCATTGTCTTCTAAAGTTACTAGTCTCCCAAACTTTGTGATCGTACATAAACCAAGTATCATGTTCTATCACGATGGAGATATATTTCCCAAAGTATTAAGGATTAAAATGGAAGAAAAAAATAAGATGATGTTATAGGAAAATTGATAAATTGAAAAATGTAAAGAAGTATTTTCCCACATGTGATAAATGTGGGAAAAATACTCTGGTACATGCTTGAAGGGAATGTGAGTTTACTAAAAGTATGGAGAGAAAGGTCATCATGATCCTGAAATCATGGGTAATGAAGAATCCATTTCTATAAAATTATTTAACTATAAAGATATGGAGCACTATTCTAACCATGCACCTCTATTCATAGGAATATACCACAGAATAATCCAAGGGATCAAGGTCAAGCTTATGCTATCGATATAACTGAAGTAGAATGATTACTGTGATTCTGAATTTTGTTCCAAGAAGTATGTTGTAAAATTAATTTATTGATAATGTTACCATTATAATAACAATGAAACATATAAGGATTTTACAGTATTATTATTTCTTTATAGATTTGAAATCAGGTATTGAATGGTACCAAGAATAGAGATTTAGGGGAAAGTCTTTCTTTTTCAAAATCACAATATTAAGCTAAGATAACACATAATTTGTTCTCAATTTTTACAAGATAATGAAAATTATATGTTTATGTGATAGTATTGGTACCCATGAAATTGGTTAGTGATTTGATGGTTTATGTTATCATTACTGAAGTTTAATGCATATTTGGATTGATGGAATATATTTGACAACCTGAGATTTTTATTATGGAAGAATAATTTTTTCATTATGGTTTTCTGGTTATAAAGGCATTAAAATATTTGAAATGTGAAATTAAGATAAACTTTATATTTTTGGTGGAATATAATGTTGATTTAGTTACCTTTATTAAAAAAATTGAACTTAGAATTTTGGTACTCATATTTTGGACAAGCATTAAGGCTAGTTATTTATAGAATGTATTCTGTTAAAAAATTTGCATTATTTGATAATTATTATAAACATTTTTTAGGTTAATATAGGAGGAATGAAATTTTATTCTTTTCTAGATATTATAATCTATTAAGGGGTCATTTTAGGGCTTTGGGAATAAAAAATCATTTTGGATATTTATTTATTATTGTAAGAAATGAAGTGGAAAAATATCAAAGTAAAACCAAAATATAAAATTGTTCTTATGAAATATAAACATATCAGGTGATTATATTTTCATATATTCCCATTATATATGGTAATTTAATTACTCAAAAATGGGAATGGATATTTATTTTTTTATCATAGTACCCTAATTTTTGATGAATCAAATAGTCCCTTAACTCATCACAGATTTATGGTTTTGGGGTCGTTAACCTTCTCTGGATCACCTACTATCTTATGATCAATGATCTCTATCGCTCTGCTAATACATGGTAATTAGTATTATATTAAATTTTCATGTTTTACATTACTAACTATGCTCTCATATATGGATACCAAGTTATGTGATAATTCCAGATGACATTTTTTACTTCCCTTTCTCTCTTATTAAGAGGATATTTTATAGCATTTTTACGATGTTGGTTTTTCAAAAAATTAATTTTCAAGTATCAACCCACTAATTGGAGAGATAATAATTAAATTAAAAGGTAAATATTTATTTAATATGGGAAGAATCTTACACCCCAAGACATTAATATATATATATATATTATAATAAATTTAATTTCATTGATAACTTCTGATGAATGCAACAACAGGTTTAAACAAAATGTGACACTATATTAATATAATATTTACATATTGTAATTTTAACCTATAAATAAAATTATAGGGTAAAATTAGTAATATATAAACTATGAAAAATATATAATTTACACAGATTAATTTTTTTCAATTTATTATAATTAAAATGCGAATCATTTTAAAGGAAACAAATATTTTCTACAAACCAATATTTTTTCTAAAAGACGGTTTAGTAATGCTTTCTACACATAAAATAAAATTAATTGTTACCAATTTAGTAAAAATTATTGAAAAAAATAATTTTTGAAATCATCATATCAAATTTATCTAGAGTGATTTGTTTGGAGTATTTTTTAAATATTTCATTATTTTAAGGAATTATGAAAAAATTAATTTTATTTAAAAACTGTCTTTTCATTTAAATTAGTTATAAAGATAAATTATATTATTAATTAGTTGTAATATAAAATTATTTAAATTATATATCTATTAATCTTATTTAACTCATTGAAATAAATTTCATTTTTTTATATGAAGAATTGTAATTTTTTTACATTTTCTCTTTTAAAACCTGCTCCTCATCGCGTGAAAAAGATAAATTAAAATTAAAATTTACCATATCTATTTTTATAAAAATAAAAAATGTATTAAAATATTAGAATCATAATAATTTATATAATCGAATATTTTCAAATTTAATTTTGATCATAATTAGTAGAAAAAACATGAAAAATTATTTACCACACTAAAGGTAAAAATGGATTTACTATGAGTCTAAACTAAAACTATAAAGGCTAAAATGACCTATAAAATTTTCTAGAATATATTTTATGGAAACATTTACGCCACATAATGTATTGTTATTTATATTACTTCATTTTGGACCTTTTATCATGTGAAAAATGTGGGTATACATTTTCCTTTACAAAAATTACAATTATCACTCATCTCACTTATAAAAGGCCACCTATATCCTTTATTCATTACATATCAAAACCATTTTGGTTCAGAAAAAACAATCCTCATAAATTAATAAATTACATAACCCCATCCTATAATCCTTATTTTTTTAATAAATCCATCCTTGGATGTCTTTTGGTGAAAACCTAAAGAGGATACCTGAAGAAGAGGTGACATTCTTTAACAATCATTTTTATTTTATTTCTTCTTGCACCCCATCAATTATAATCAAAACATGATGACATAATGACCTAAGTATATTTCATATACTAGTATATTTTTATTTTTATTTAATTACCTAAATATATCCTCACTTCGATTAAATGGGTTGTGAAATCATCACTAGTGTGTACGGAGTCCTAACACCTCGTGAAATGATGTCTTTCATTTTTTCATTACTACCACTCCCAGTTTCTATGATGATGGATATAAATTATATATATTATATTTATAATGTAATTATACCTTTTTATTCATTATATCATATATTCTATTTTAATTTCAATTCCCTATGGGATGCGATAACACCACTCTTGTGTACGGCATACTACCGCCTCACGAAGCGATGTGATTTGTATTTCATTCCACATTACATTGAAGGTGATAAGGATAATTTTAATGATTAAATATGATATAAATTGAATAATTATGACACTAATTTAATATTTATCAAACTTAAAAGATAATATTTTATTTTATTTCTTATATTTTTACTCTCTAAAATATGATAATGGCGTTCGTGTATGTGTGGACTACCACCTTCACGAAGTGATGTGGCTCTCTTTTAATCAACACACCACATGTAGGATATATATAAGTAAAAATAAAGAAATAATATGATATAATTATAATTTTATATGTTTAAAATATTACTTACCTCATTTTCATAATGATCGTTGAAAAATGGAAATGTTACCGAGCATACATACACCCTACAGTCTCCGTAATCATAACGTACTTCATTTATCCAAACAATCATTAATGATTGGTCTTAAAAGTATAATTGATATAAAGATATAATTATTATTTAAATATTATTATTATATATATTATGAAAGTGTATTATATGCATAATAACTCGAAAATTCAAGATAAAGATCGAATGAGAAAACAAAGCAATTAACGTACAGAGAAATGAAAATAATGAAAATTACTAACGATTTGGTTATAATAGGATATATAAGGGTATTATATGATATTATAAATATTAATATAGATTTTTTTGTGATTTAATTATATTTTTTTAATCAACTATATAGGGGTTTAAATCATGTTCAACAAAAAGTATGTGTAACGTAAGAGGTATGATCTCAATTTACATTCCATTTCGACTTACTTGTTATCATGAATAAATTCAATTTTACGTGTTATATATAATACCCATTTAACATGTAATATCATGATTATTTCATATTTTATGAAACATTATGTTTCAATTTGACTTATTTCATCCAATGGTATTCATCATTAAAATTTATAACATGTGAAAGTTATTTGAAAATCACACTTTATTTTGTTATTGTTAAAAATTTCTTGAGACAATAATCATATTGTAATAAATTTTCTTTATAAATTTAATTTTTATTAAATATAAATATTATTGAATAATGTATATGATTATTTTCTAAAATTTATAACATTATTACTTATGATGTTTAAAATGAATGCAATTTGATTATCTAGGGAATTATTGATAAATATATATCCTTTAATCAATACAGATATTGTTTTATAGGGAATATTGTTCTTAGGTTAATTAGGACATTCAATATGTGAGGAATTGTTTGGACATGTATAAAAGAATGAGACCTAGTTATATATATCCTCTTAGTTCAGCAACAGATCTCCAGAGGCAAATTTGATAACCAAACTAGAAGAGTTTGTACCTAGTAGTTTCAAATTATTTAACCAAACAATATGAATTTGTACCTAGTAGTTCTAAAACATATTTTTAATGTTCATGAAGTTAATTTTATCATGTTATTGAGACATTATTTACAATAATTAATCATTTCCTTCATGGATATTTATGTTATCTTATTATCCATGATATTTTCACAATGATATTATTTCTAGATACATTTCATTCTCTATTAATCAATTAAATGGAATATGTTTTTAGTTACCTATATTTCTATATTGATTATGCCTTATATTATCCAGATATTAATTTTTTTTAAATGTAATGTGCTTTCAGTTATTTATCATGCCATATTGATTATGCTTATTAATTTATGATAGCTTCTGCTATATATAACCCTTACTGAGAATTTCAGATCACCCTTGTTTTTTTCCATTCCCCATGATATGAAGAATAATTTTTTAATGAGTCCCATGATTCCAAATGGTTTCCATTTTTATATTTTTTATATTTAATTTACTTAAAAAATGGTTTTCTTGTAGAATTTTAGTTCTAAGAATCTTCTAATCTGACCGGTCCTTTGGGATTTGATCCTTTTTATCTATACTAATGTAATAAACAAGACATTTATATAGGGTAAATGGGTTCCGGTTTGTTACAAACGTAGCATGAAATTTATTGAACAAGATGTAAAATTGAGAAATTTTATGGAGACACATCTTGGAACTTCCAATGTTTCCAAAAAGAATAACTCTACCACCCAAACATTTGAAGAGAGTTAAGCATCAGAAATTGATGTTTCTATAAAAAAAATATTGGTTAAACAAATTTCTCTAAAGAGACTCATATTAGTGGTAATAAGAACTCAAATTCCTCTCCTGATCAACTATTTATAATATTATGGAATAAGGTATCTCATAAACCAAGTAATTATTTTTATAATAATGCAATCTTTTATTCTAGTGTTGGTTCAATGGTAAAATCTTGGAATATGTGGGGTGATAAAAATGATGATAAATCCACCAAAACACTGAGGGTGAATACTGAAAATATCTAAAAAATTACTCCCAAATGGATTCACCAACTTAAGATAGAAAACCCTGAAATAACATAGTATTCGATATAGTTATGTTAGTACAATAAGAAAATAACATTAATTGGATAACATTTGGGATGATAAAAGATTGGGTATCAAGATTGTGAATGTTGGTACAACATGAGTACATATAAATACAATAGAAGGTACATGATAAGTTGAAATCATAGATACATTTTGGGGTCCTTTTATTAATTATTTTCAATGATTTACACGATAATTCACCTGGTATGTTTTGATTATTATAAGAGATACAATTTAATGGTTTCCAAGAAAAAATCCAGAAAAATAGAAAAATTGGATATTATGTGTCATGAAACATCATTACATGATGTGTAATCTCATTTCACCAAGTGGTGCAGTCCATTAATCTATGTCATGAATAATTTCAAAGCTCTGAGAAGATTCATGAAAAGAATAATCATTAAACGACATGAACCATCCTTACACAATGTGAATTGCCATTCCATGATGTGTAACATTCATATCACATTTCGATCTAAAATAAATCCTTCCAAAGAAAGCTTCATGATGTGACATCCAGTTACATGATGTGAGAAGGGTCAAAATTCCAAATCTCATATGACATTTAGGTGAGAAATGTGTAGATTTTGAAACCACGAAGAAAATCTTGGATAGGTCTTACACGATGTGAAAGCCCAGTACACATAATGTAATTTCTTTCTATATATATTTCATAGGAATTCATGGGAATAAAGGTAGATAAAATTAATTTTCAATCAAATTTCCCTCATTTCACATCTACTCCCTCTACGAAAAAACATTTTTCATAAATTACATACATTTTCTTACTTTAATACAAGCACCATGGATCAATTTCAAAAATGATTTTCATCTTTTTTTGAATCTCCAACAATGTTCTTCACAAGTTCATCATTTCAAGCATTGATCATCAATGAACTTTGCAATGATTTTTCTTATTTAAAGAAATTAACTGGTTTTAATTGTGATTGAATCCATCACATTACTGTTAATTCAACAATGTATGTTCATTAATTGGTAACTCTCAATATTTTCATGATTTTTAATTGATCAAATTATATTTATATTTGTATACTGGAAATGTTTTAAATATTTTACCAATTGATCAATTCTACCATGACTAGATAAACTACCGAATATAGGGGTATAAATTAATTGTATATGAATTTAATGGATCTGTAACACTCAACATGGTAATTCAAATAATAGTAATCAGGTTAAGAAATAATTGTTTATCCAATTTTTTCAAGTGAACCTGACCATAAGAACTTCAAACGAACAACCCTGACCTGATTAGAGTAGATTAGGATTTGACCAACATCTTATAACACTTCTGGTATTAGAATATATGCTGAATGAACATAGGTTTCGATTATTTGTTGACCGGGATTAGCCATATCTGATGTAGAACTACTTGAATTGACCATACCCAAATAGTGACCTCATATTTCTTAATAGACATGATGTTAGAACCATACCGTGTTAGTATAGATATTATCTTTTACCTAAAACCCCAAAAATTAACCCTGATATCATCCATATTTCTATTCCAAATTCCCATGTCGTTAGTAATAGTTTTCATAGACTTTACCAAACTCCTAAGGACACCGATACATAGGATTCTAAGTTGTAGGTTCCTACTATCAGCTCAATTCCCCATGGGATCGATCCCTCACTACCACTATACTATGTCTCAATAGAAAGAGTTTTTTTGGATACAAATAAATATAATCTGAATGTATCATGCATGAAATAAAATACATCTGAATGTGTTCCAACTTTTGGTGTCGTTGTTAGGGAAAATTTATTGAGATTTATATGGTAACATATAGTCAAAGGACCTCGGATTACGTCTCCATTTTCCCATTTCCCTTTTCTTTTGGATGCCATTGCCTCCTTATTCTTCTTTAATCTTATTGCATACATTAAGTCCCTTCAAATCATTCAAGGAGACTTGATGCATAAGAACACATTTCCTTCAATCCTAAAATCAAAAGGTATCTCTCTTCATACCAACATTCACAAATAGAAGACCATTTCAATCCTGCAGGAAAAAATTATCCCAACCCACTCAACATGAAACCATTAGGTCACGGAGAGAAGCTGACACATCATGAATGAACTATCATGTATTATGGATTCCCTTCAATCCATGGGGCTTCTACAAGTGTTTTGTTCCCTTATATCAAGACACACACATTCAGGATCAAACTTGGACTCATTAACATAATCTAGAACATGAGATAATTTAGTGGGCTTCAAATTGATGATCCATATGAACATATTTCAATCTTCTTAGAAGAATGTTATATCTTTTGAAACAAGGAAGTGTCTTCTAATTCCATAAGACATCAACTCTTTCCATTCTCCTAATGAGACAGAGATAAATATTAGCTCAAAATTGAATCTCTTGATTCAATAATGACTTGAGATGATCTAGATATAAAATTTTTAGACAAATAGTTCCCAACAATACAGAATTGTAAGCTCCGAAATGATATAAAAAACATCAAACAGATTTATGGAGAATCTGCATAGGAATCTTGGGACAAATTGAAGGAACCCATGAGAATATTCTTGCAACATTTACAACACATGTGGATCCAAATCTCTAAATTCTACCAACCCCTCCAACCAACTTCACACAAATTATTTGATATTACTTTTGATGGATGTATTATGATCAAGACACCTGAAGCTATAAGAGATATTTTGGATGATGTATCTCACAATATCAGCCTGTGGCATAGTGATTGTGGACCACCTCGTTGTGGTTTCCAACAACTCAAAGAGAAGACATGACTAGCTTTATAAGTATAATCCTTGTCAAAGAATCTTGAATCCTTTTAGTTACCTAAAACTTTACCCCCTCCTTCTCCTGTAATGGAAGTTCTGTCAAGGAAAATGTGGGGTGTCCTGAATTTATATCAATAAAACACAACAAATATTGACAAAAACCCAAATAATGATTTTAATTATATTAATTACAATCAATAAAATCAACAGTTCCAACAGTCGTAATTATATTTTCAATAGACGCATATAAAAAACAACAGTAGAATACTCATGGATATTACCTACAAAAAAGTATTCAAGTGCCATTAATGAATCAAGGACCACCAAGACATCCATATAAGAATCATGTTCCCCAAACACCACAAAAATAAACACAACAACCCTTTCCTCCAAGAGAAAAACAACAATTACTACCATCACCACCAGGAAATCAACAACCAATTTTACCTCTTCAAACTAATCTAGAAAATATACTCTCAACCTTTGTTCAAAAGGTATATCATATTATGAATACCCAAGAAACTGAAATGAAAAATAAATGGTGGATCTTCATAATCTTGAGAATCAAATCAGTCAGATCTCCAAGACCCTGTCAGATAGATTACCACATACTCTACCTATTAATATAGATACATATCCATGGGAGGAGGCCAAGGAAATGGTTTTGAGGAGTGTAAAATTGATGGATTTTCAACAATTGCAGTAGGAGATGAAAGAAAAGTTGAGGAACCGAAGAATCATACAAAAATCATAAAATAAGAAGTAGATGGAACCAGTCACGAAATACAACAAGAGGAACCCCTAAGAACATAAACACTTATTGAAACCGAGGATGAAGTTTATATTTATACACCAATATATAAACCACCCCTTATTTTTCAAGAAATAATACATTAAGGAATAATTTAAGTGAAATAGAAGAATTATTTTAGAAATATTCACGAAATTTCACAACCATATTTCATTTTTTTGGTGTAATCGCTCAAATGCCAACCAATGTAAAATTACTCAATTAGATCCGTTAAAACAAAAGTATAATGGAAGATCTAGGATTCATCTCACTGAATTGAGACTGTACTTCTGTTGTTTAGTAGAATATCTTTCCAAAATTGAGAAACCCTTGTATATTTTCAATTCCATGCACACTATGGGAATGTAACATCAGAAGATCCATATATTGTTTGGGATCCTAGTATATTCTTCAAGATGATGATCATAGAATATATAAAAACTAGTTTAGCAATATAATTGTCCAATTTATCTATCAAATATCCCTAAAGAATTATCGAGGATGGCCAAGTCAAAGTCGACATGTTCATTTTTCTAGTATACTTTCTCATTATGGACCTGGAAGATGAAGGATATTCTCTAATAATATTAGGCCGACCAGTCCTAGCCACTGAGAAGGAATTTATTAATGTTAATCAAGGAAGACTTATATTCCATGTAGGATAGGATCAAGTTGTGTTAAATCTAGAAAATCAAAAACAATAATTAGATGATTTTCTTTGTTTCCAAGTGAAATCTCTCAGTCAAAAAAGAGAAGTAAATTTAAACATTGAAGATGAAAGTGATGAAATACTCCCTGATGAGGATGAGGATTATGATATTGCATAAGTAAACTACATATAAAATCTTGTAAGGGACAAAATTCCACCTTTTATACCCTCATTAATTTTTCCACCAAAACTGGAACTCAAGCCCCTCCCCAATACACTAAAGTACTTTTTCCTAGAGACTTCTACTACACAAAAAGTTATCATTAACTCGAAACCATAACATTAATAGGAGAAAAATTGGTTGATTTCTTAAAAATTTATAATAATTAAATAACTTGTGGAGTCCATAATGTCAAAGAAACCAATCATAATTTATGAACCCACAAAATTCTACTCGAAGATGGTGAAAACCCCAAATTCCAACCACATAGGTGACTCACACCACCAATGAATGAGGTTTTTAAAAAAAGAGATATAAAATTCCACTATGTTGGAATAATAATTTCAATAAATGATATTGATTGGGTGGTACCACTCAAAATACTTTTAAATAAAGGTGGTCTCACCGTTTAAAAGAACGATGAAGATGAATTAATCTCAACTCACACTATCACTAGATGACGAGTATGTGGGAACTATAGGAATATGAATGTGGAATCTTAGAAAAATATTTTTCCCCAACCCTTTACGTATCAAATGTTGGAAAGATATCTAGGAAATAAATTATATTGTCCCCTAGATAGATGTTTTGGATACAATCAAATTGTATTTAACAAAAATAATTAATACAATACAAAATTCACATGTCCATTTGGCACTTTGTTTTACAGGAGCATGTCATTAAATATGTGTAATTCATTGGAAACCATTCAAAGGTGTATCAAACATACATTCCATGATATGGAAGAGGAATTTTTATAAATGTTCATGGAATATTAATATTTTATAGAAGATCTTTCGTGGTCTTCCAAAGAAATCGCGAGGTATTCTTGCATTGATATGAAGAGAATTGTCTAGTTTTATAATGTTAAAATTTCACTTTATAGTCCAATGAGGCATATTGCATGGACATAAATTTTCTAGTAATGTAATGAAAGTTGATCTCTCAAAGATAAAAGTGAGAAAATATTTACCACAACCTTCAACAGTCAATGATATAAGGAGATTTCTAGTCCATACTGAATTCTATCCTCAATTTGTAAAATACATTACAAAATATTCCTTCCCTATTGAAGACTTATTATTGAAGGAAATTCCCTCTAAATTATCTAAATAATGTAGGTGGTTATTCAGTATTTTAAAAAATAGCCCTGTAGCTGCTCCTATAATCATTTCACATGATTAGGACTAGTAATTTGAATTGATGTCTAATTCCAATGAATTTTCTATTGGGACTATTTTTAGAAAGAGGGTTGGTCAAATCTTCTTTACCATATACTATTATTGTCACATGTTTAATAAAGCTTAATTTAACTACACAACCATAATGAAAAAACTCTTAGAGGTTTTGTATGCAATTGAGAAATTATGTTCCTATTTGGTTTTACCCATGGTGATTGTAAATATCAATAATTCTACCCAGAGATATTTTTTGAATAAAAAAGAATTCATTACTAGACGAAAAAACAAGATCCTTTTTCAAGAGTATGACATAATCATGAAGGATACCAAATTCATAGAAAATTTGATCGACAATCATCTATCCTAACTTCCACGACCACTCTTAAAAAATGATGATGAAATCAACATCAAAGACAGCTTTCCTGATGAAACCCTTTCCAACATAATGGTACAATCATTGTTTTCAGATGTTAAAAATTATTTTTGTAGTTTATTTTTACACCAATAACTCTCTTACCAAAAAAGAAGATGATTTTTATCCAATGTATCACACTATTACTGGGATTAACCACTCATGTTTAAGCTTTGTGTTGATGGATTGTTGTGATGCTGCATTCCCAATAATGAATTCCATGATGTATTAGATGTGTTTTATACATCACCAACTAGTGGACATCATGGAATTGAATTCATTGTATTAATTATCCTACAAATTGTACTTTTCTATCCCATGCTACACTAAGATTCAAGGGATTATTGTCAAAGTTTTGACAAGTTCCAATGAATTGGAACCATTGGAAAAAGAAAATAAATGCCCCAAAACTCAATCATGGAAATAAATATATTCTACATATGGGGAAATGATTTTATAGGACCATTTTTCAATTCAAAAGGAAAGTCCTATAATTTTTTTCATTTATTGTGTCTCTCAATGGGTAGAAGATGAGGCTGAAACTCAGTTCATATCAAAATTGGTCATAAAATTCCTGAAGAAAATGGTTTTTTCCGGATTTGGATTTTCTCAATTACTCATTAGTGGGTAGGGATCACATTTTACCAATAAATCTGTTAAATGACTGATGTAGAAATATAGAATTCAGTATAATAGATGAACTCCCTACAGCCCAAAAACAAGTGGGAAGTTAAATTGTCAAATAGGGAAATCAAACAAATCCTGGAGAAGACCATGGACACAAGTAAAAGTGAATAAACTCTAAAATTTGATTATGAACTATGGGTGTACCACACTACATAAAAAAATCTATTAGAACCACACCTTTTATATTGTAATATTGATATCCTTATCGTATTCCAGTTGTATTATAGAATCACTCATATTAAGAAATGAAGATGATCAATATGGATTCTTATAAAGCTAGAGAGGCTTGGATCATATAATTGGATGAATTGAAAGAAATTAGAAAATATGATTATGAAAATTACTAGAAATTCAAAGAAAAAACAAATAAATGGCATGATAAATTCTTTGCAAGATGAATCTTTGTCCTAGGAAGTAAGTTCATATTATTCAACTAGAGATTACAATTGTTCTCTAGGAGGATGAAATCTAGTTGGTCAGGACCCTTCATGGGTGTTAAATATTTCCCCTCTGGGACTATTGAAATGCATAATAAAGATAGACCGCCATTAAAATTCAATAGGTAATGATTAAAAATCTATCCAGAACCCTTCTATAAAGGCTATTTCGGAAGCTGAAATGAATTTGAGCCTCAAAGTGTCAATATCATGAAGTTAAAGGGAATGCTAACTAAAAGGAAAACCCAAATAGGTCTCCTTATTATATATTAGATTATAATAAGCCATAGTAAACCATAAGAATTTCTAAGAGAAAATGACTAATGTATAAACCAAAATTGACCAAAAAAGATAAATTAAAGGCCTTCAAACCCTATTTCATAACATTTAATTTTTACTGCCAGACATTCATCAAACACAAAATTGAACAATTTGAATCTTAATTACACTTCATGTAATTCATTAAACCTGTTTTTAAAAATTGGTCGTTAACCAAGGGTTCAAGCCCTGAACCTCCACCCTCCCTCCCAGAACCCCTCCCCTTCCATCCCTCTTGGATGTGCGACTCTCGTGACCCCTCCCCTTACCTCCCACTCAACCACACTACCCTCCATCTTCCCCACCCTCTCAAAAAAAACCCTTCCTCCTCCCTCATTTTTGGATGTGAATGACACCTCGCATTCCCACCCTCTCACACAACCCCCCCCCCCCCAATCTTCCCTCTCAATTGAAACCGACCACCCCCTATTGGTTGAAACCCTCCACCTAACCACCCCTACCTATGACCAACTCCCACAATAGAACACACAAAGACCATGCACCCTGCACTTGCAGAATTCATGTCTAACCCTGAGGATCCACCATAGACAAATCATCCATGAGGTGTGGCACCTCCCAAACCCCCACCACATCTTGCAGCATCTCCCCCACCTCCTGTTACAACTCATGTCAATCCTGATGCACATAAAGACTCCCAGTCCAACTTTAGTTATTTTTTTGGGGATAACCACAAACATTTTCACCCTATACTACATTTATAGGACACCAACTACCACGTCACCCTCAACCAGTTGTAGGAAAAGCCAATATGGGTGAAAAAATCATCGACATATCCGTCATTGACCACCAGTATATCAATCATAAGATCCTCTAGCTCCCCAACCATCTACATATTTCACACATTATTGAGGTATGTGAAGAGACGTGCCGAGAACTTTTTATTGATGTTTCTCCCAAAATTTGAGGTCACAGTGGATAGGCTTCGTTTAATACTCGGTGGACGACCATATGATTTCAAATTTTTGGAATTATGGATAGGCCTAAGAATTTACATAGAGGACTTCACATCATCTGCAGTATTTCATACCCTATAGCTCTAGACTTAAAAGACCAATTTGAGGAAGATATTTTAGATGATTTCCCATGATTCTCAAAATGATAAATATCATAGGATTAAAAAATCCCCCTGCATTTGAGGCCTATGACTCTTTATCCTAAATAGAACCTAGAAACATTCCTATTTTACCGAAGACGAGTCCCACGATAGTGTTAGTCAGATGGATGTCATCATTCTAGAAATAGCCATGGGTTGCCGAGTCTTCAACATAAATTTCCTTTTCTCATTTTACTATATATCTCACACTCATAGGTTGAGAGGAAAAATTATTGTAGGTTCCTTCATCACTCAACTAGTCCACCATCTTATCATTTTTACACTGACCTTCCACTCACCTCCCTCAGTTCGATTGAATCCATTGATCTCATTTTGCTGCACATGAGGAAGATCCTAATCAACGATGATGGTACATACCGATAGGGACCAAGAGACTACGATGTAGCTGATGAGGCCCCATGAGATCATTCAGTAGACCCTGAAAATGAACCACCCACCACTTCACCTCCAACACCTATTACACATATCATTTCACATGCCACCTCCACATACACTACTTCTCAACCCACCCATTTCATCCCAATAAATTTCTGGTCCAGGAAGCTTTGCATCCTAGATAATCTGAGACGAATCACCGAGGATGTGTACATCCATTTTGTAGAGATATCAAATTTCACCACCCCTCCACCACCTTAATCTCCCGCAGTATCCCACCAACCACCATCCCATTATCTTATACTACTCCAGCCCCACCCACATCCCAGGCCTACCTACTATCTAAACTCTCAGACCCTACTACCTAGTAGGAGTACCATGTATAGTGAGACCAAATGGGGCAAGGTAGAAGACACTACCACATCGACCATGGTTCTATTTGTTTATCCTACTACCAGAAACATGGCCCCCCTAAGGATCAACATCTCCCCACCACCTACCCTAGAGCATCTTGTCAGCACTACGATGTCACCCTTAGTATCTGACCCACCATCCCCTTCTGACATCACTACCATCGACTACGTAGGATAGCTACAACCACCCTCTAATTTAGAGTGTACGTTTGAGGAGATTGATGAGTCTTATAGATTATCATAGTTTACCACTATTCCCATCTCCATATCAGAAATATGTATCACGACTTGTTGATTTTCTATTTACTCTATTTTTCCCTTCATTTTTTATTGTTACACATTATCTACTTATGGGAAACTGATTTTTCTCCACTTTACATGGCTTATTTTTCAAATATTTATAATTTTATAGTATTCATGTATTGATAATAAATTTCATCTATGGTTTCCAATGCACCTATTCCCCCAATTTGTCTTTGTTCGATGAGTGACTCAACACCTCGCAGAGATCGAGGGTCAACTTTGGGAGAAGTCACTTGAGATTCATGCTCAGAAGCCACCACCATTAGTAGAAATACCATTCCTTTAACAAAATATCCATGATTATTATTCTCCTGAAGTGATCAATCTTACAAAAAGAACCTGAGAGGTAGAGGACACTACCATAGGTTGCAATTGATGATAGAGAATATACTAAGTTGATTGACAAAACTCCCTAATACATTGCTACATCCATCTGGATGAAGACGTCATTTGTTAGTGACTTATGAGAGGAAACCCAAATTTTTTTCTATGTTCTCAAATTTATTGTTATTATTTTGTCTTATTTAACCTTTTATAGATTTTATTTTTCTTGATATGTTCCTTAAAGATTTATTGAATAAACATGCATGCATATAAATAAAATGTGATTCATTGATCATCATGTTGTGAACTTGCATGCTTAACTACTTATAATTGTTTCAAACCTAATTACTAGTGATTTATCTAGTACAAGATTTTTTTATAACCAAATTTTTATATATCCCAATTTCAAATCAAAATCTCTCACGTCCCCCCATGGAATGCTACATCTTACAGGGATCTGCTGATTCCTTAGAATTCCATTTTCAATTGACATTTCCATTTCTAGAAGTTTATCTTCCATAACCCTACCAAAGTACCACCATGGATATTCTATACACTATCTCATTCAATGTGTGGAAGAGTTTCAATTTTGATACACATGAATTTTTGTCTGATCTCATCTTTCTATGAGAAATATTTTATTTTATATGAATTATTTCAATCTGAAACACATTATACCCAATTAAATAAATGCATAAGTTAAGATAATATTTTGGGAAATCCATGTTTGGTATCTTTTTAGGTTTTTAGAATGATTTATTAGCATATTAAATTAAACCAAAATTTAAGAAATGTGAAATTACATTTAATTGACTTATTACTTGGTTTTATAACCGTATTTGTCATTATTTTCTATATTTACTCCCATTAGTGAGAGGGTTCAAAGAAAAAAAATTAATATTTGTTTCAGAATATATTTCTTGAGAGAAACCTGGGACAAGTAAACCTATCATAACATGCATTGATATATTATAAAGGATTTTATTGAACAAATAAAATTTTAAAATAAATGAGGTAATTTTTGGAGATACTTTTACTTGAGACCCACCCTAAATTTTTCATTATTTAGGACCATAGTTTCAATGAATTACCATATAGGATGCATCTATTCTGATCCAATTATACCTTATTACCCATCTCTTTGTATAATTCATGAATTTTATATGAACAATTGTGGGGAATGTTTTTATCCAGTAGAGGATGATTCAACTACAGAGATGTGTTATATTTCTCACCAAACTATCTGATTGGGATCCATGTGTACATTTTAGTATTTCACATGTATCTTATTCAATTTAAAAATACAAATGAAAAGAAAAAGGATTTAGGTTATGTAATAGGAGGTAAAAATAACCACTTCTAGATCGATGAATCATATAAAGGATCATATTATATTAGGAAATGGATGTGATATTTGTCCTATACATGAATTCTGAAAAATAAAAATAGAAAAGTGTAAGAAAGTAACATGATGACTCTATTCACTCACTTGATCTATATGAATATATCCAACATCATCTTCTAGAAGCATGTACTTTATCAGATATCAATGATTCATTTCAATAAAGTTTTCACAACATTTATGCATTATACTCTAGAGCATTCCCCTCCCCCTTTGAGAATGTCTTTCACTTTGTACCCACCTGACCACAACCATATATTTATTAAAACCTAATTTCTAAATCCATCATGATTGATTTTGTATTTTTCTTTATTAATGGTAGATTATTGAACAAATATATTTCTATGGATAGGAGTATGTACATTGGGTATAAGCATAACTCATCTTTTATTTCACACTATGTGATGATATTAAATAAATTAAGATGTAAATTGAAAATGGGTATAGAGTTCAAGGAACAGCTATGAAATTGTAATTAAAGGATTAATAATATGATTAAAAACTGATCTATGAGGAATGAGTAATTTTCTATATAGGTATGTCTTTAGAGACTTGAATTTTCTACTAATACTTAGTTTTGTTTTGTTTTATATGATGAATGTTTCCTACTTTTAAAATTTTCATTCCCTTTTGAAATACCTATTGAAATTTTTTTTCATGAGGATAATAATTGTTTGTATATGGGGGAATTTGATAATACTAAATAATATATACATTATTGTGTCATTTTATTAAGGATTTTCATTGATTTACTAATAATGTAACTAATATGTTATGATTTTTGTAGGAAATAAGATTACATTTTTTCAAATGATGTTTTTAAGAAATGGATAAAAATGGCTATTAGACATTATGATACATCATTATGATGACATGTAATATAACGTCACCATGTAATGTACGATGTGAATCCAAGTCATGAATAATTTTAAAGATATCAAAAGTTTCACGACATAAATCGTCATTAAATGATGTAAACCATCCTTACATGATGTGAATATCCCATCCACCACATGTAGCATTTAAATCATATTTTCCATACAAAATGATCCAGCCGAAGGAAGATTCACAACATGAGATTTAGTTACATGATATGATAAGGTTCAAAATTCCCAATCTCGGCTGAGATTTACATGGGATACATGCATATTTCAAAGAAAATCATGGATCTACATTACACAATTTGAAAACCCATAACACATCATGTAATTTACCATATATATATATATATACAGTAGGCATGAATGGGTAGAATGGGATACAACCTTCTCCCCAAAATCACGTTTCTTAAATTATTTTCATTGTTTTAGTTTATTACATGAACATTGTATCAATTTCAATTATTTACTTCATACTTTTTTTGGCATAACAAAAACTATCCTTTAAATGTTCATCATTTCTAGCATTGATCATCAATTTACCATTGATATGCTTGTTATTGTTCTTCTTTCAAGTAATTAATTGGTTATAACTATGATGGAATCAATCTTTTTTAATTATAATTCATTATTTGATTTTCAATTATTGATAACTCTCAATATTTTTATGATATTTAATTTTTCAAACCGAATTGTTATTTTTAAACTCATCTTGTTTTCAATGTTTTACCCATTCTTGATCAATTCAAACATGAGTGGATATACTACCTAGGGTAGGGGTTGAGATTGAGGGTAAATTAATTTAATGAATATTTAATCCTCAAGTTGGTAATCTTAAGAATAAGAATCAGTTTAAACCACAACTATTTATCCAATTCATTCAAGTGACCTTGACCACCGGATGTTCAGATGAACAACCCAAATATGATTGGATTTGATTAGGCTATAACCAATAGCCTATAACACTTCCTATCATAGAAGATAATATTAATTCACTTAGGTTTCAATTACTATGAAACCTAGGAGTTTCCATCTCTTTGGTAGAACTAGTTTATTTGACCATAGTCAAAGAGGGAATTTCGTAGGCTTCACAACATAGATCTTAGTACCATACCAATTTAGGATAAAGATCATCTTTTACAAAAAACCGTGAAATTTACACTGATATGTTCCTTATCAATATTCCTAGTTCACAAATCATTAGTAATATTTTTCAAGAACATTACTATACTCATGAGGACTCTTACACATAGGGTTTTATGCATTATGTTCATGCGTCCAGTTCAATTACCCATGGGATCAACCTCTCACTACCACTATACTACGTCTCAATAGAAAGTTGTTTTTGGGAATCAAATAAATCTAATCTAACCATATCCCACATGAATAAAACAATACATGAGAGTGAATCATTCAACGGGATTACTCCTAAAAAATCAACAAACCATTTAAACTTATGTAGATTCAATATAAGAGGAACAATATATACACCAAAACATATTTAAATATCCTGATGAATTCTATGAGTACTGAAACATATGTGGTCTCATAGAAAAATAGTGTTCTTATGTACTATCTATGTATAACTTGTATGATAATTTAAATAGAATACCACATCCCGGATAACTGAAATTTAGAAAAAAAAGTAAAACCAGCTTCCTTGAGTGATAAACAAGTGATAAATGATGTTCAACATATGAGAAGAACTAAACAAACCACTCTAAATAAGATTAAAAATATGTATGCCAATAATTTCCTGAAAATTAAGAAGAGTTTATTCTATTATGGTAAGATAGTTCATACCCTCTACCACTATATAGTGGCCATGGAAATGAATGGAAGAAATACGAACTAAAGAATAGAATCAATCCAGGAGAGAAACAAGAAGATAGAATTGTTTTAAGACATTCTATGATAAGATTTTAATATGTTAACCCTGAATGGTAAATTGAAAATATTGAATAACCATGTGGAAGATCCAAATTAGAATATTTTAAGTAGGCTTAATAAATTTTCTTGGTCAAGTGAAAGATTATAGTGAAATGAAAAGTATATGAAGATGAATAACTATCTAGAGTAATAAAAAATTAAAACCGGTTGTTACACATGAATAATTATAATATTTTGAGAGGTATTAAAAAAAACTAAATTCAATAAAAATGATTTTTGGGATTCAGTAAGATGTCTAAAAAAAATTTAACAAATTTTATGACACTTCTACTTACTCAATAAGAGATACTGGAGAGATAAAAACAAGAATCATGAGAATATATTTCACATATGGATGATATAAAGATAAATTAAAAAACTATTTTCTTTATTTCACATTAATACATGAATTATTACATAATATTACAATTAATATTACCTGTAATATCAATAAGTATAATGTATTTGGGAATTAGCAATGTATCCTAACATATTGAACATTGGATACACTAACATTATTAAAAATGTCCTTAATATTCTTCTAAAAGTTTGTGGCTTTTACAACTATTTGGGATTACCTAGGGACATTCTTAAGAAAGAGCTGAGATATAAAGCAAAGTAATTTAAAAAAATGAGTTAATGTAAAACAGGTTATATATTAGGCATATCAATTTGGAATAAAAGGAACATGAATAAAAAGGTATTATACTGCATGATAATCATAACATGTGAAATGTGGATGCAACTTGAAAAAAATCATCACAATCATAGGCTAAGGATATCTTCCAAGAAATCATGGTGATAAAGTCCCACAAAGAAATCAGGTTCACTACATATCCCAAAATGATGTCTCTTGAGAGTAAACATTACCCAATGCGTTGGAACATTATATAATTCGACATTCAGCCATCACATTCATTTCATTCTGATGCTTATGTTTTCCTCATAGATCATACAATATGGATTTATTCATAATAACAACTTATTGCACAATAAAGTATTTTGGAATAAATTTATTTAAGTCCCATGTCAATTAATTATTAGTGTATAAAGATTAACACCATCTATAGTAAATGGGTATGGAATTCACTACATAATTATTTTGGCCTGGAAAATCACGGTGAAATTCCCGCATCATAATGGAGTCACATAGAAATTAATAAAAAGATTTTATGGGAGAGAAATGGGTCGCTCATAATTCTTAAATCATTTGGGATGTAATGGGGAAATTTAAATACATTTACTAACATTAAGAATTTGAAATATAAGTCATAGTATTATAAACAATGCATTAATAAAGAAAAGAAGGTGAGGATCACTTACTTGAGTGCGTGACTCAAAATTCATGAGAGGGGATTCTTGAGAAATTGGGGGAACCTTTGGAGGACTCCATAGAGGGGAGGTAATAGTGACGAAATTATACAAGTAGTTTTATTAAAGATAAATGGGATCTTTGGTTGTATTATATTGGAAATGTGTGGTGATTTCTTTATTATTTCTAAAACATAGGTTTTCACATTATATAATAAAATAACCCAAACCAAAAACATCCCTATGAATTATGCCTATGGATTCTATCAAATGGATGTTTTTTCACTATTTTATAGTTACAAGGTATGAACATAATAAAATAATACACTTACTTATGTGTAGGTGAGTCATACTCTTTAATAAATTATTTTAAAACCATAAAATATATTAATGGTTTTGAAGGATTCATAATGGCCTTATAAAGTAAATAAAATAAACTTAATCTGACATTATTTTTAATGGAAATCATATATTTGGACTTGGAATTATTTTTCAGTATTTATTACATCAATTTTCGGTCATAATGATGTCGTAATACACAAAATATATTTATACTGAATGTAATTTTTACCTGAAAAGTTGATTATCTCATAAAATTATGAAAAATTCACATATAGATCAATTTGAAATTCTCATTATAAAAATAATATATATTTTATCTGAATAATTTTCTATATATTTTCATTTTTAATTTTAAAACAAAACTATAATTTATTAAATAATGAGGAGTTTTATGATAATAATAGTATTCGAACACTTGTAAAAAAAATCAAATTAATAAAAATTATATGATAATTTATATTTAAAAAACCATATTTAGTAATAATATTTTCTTAAAATAGTATTTATTTATAAAATCCATTAATTTATAAAAATAAATACTTTAATTAAGTAGGAATATTACCTAAAAATACGTTTTTAGTTTTATTATATGAAAATGATAATTATTTTTAATATAAAAATAATAGAATGAAAATATATTTATTATTCTCTAAAACATAATGTCTAAAATAATATTCATAAGTCCATGATACTTATCCATTTAATACACGATTTTGAGGATGATTAGCCATGATGAGGTTCAACATAGTTTTTTTAGCTTGTTATAGACTCTTCCAAAACATGAGGGTGAATTTTGGATCCCAATAAAATAATATTAATAATGGTGTTACATGAAGTATCCTAACATATCTAATATATATACATTCATGTTTATCGATTGGGAAATCCTCCCAAATAAAAATGATGTCTGTAGTATTTGTAAGATGATCCACCATATCCCAAATAGTAGTATTCGTTCTTGATGTCTTCAAAAGACCAATGAAAAAGTTCATGGTGAGTTTTTCACCTTTCCAGGGAGGTATGGGTAATGGTTGTATCGCCCCTTTAGACTTCTTCCTTTCATACTTCACTTGCTAACACACCAAGCACATTGACATATATTCAGTGTTCTACTTCATCATATTGCCCCAAAAATATTGATCTCAAATATCTCGATACATCTTTGTGCTTCTTGGGTGAATTGAGAAAGTCAAAAAATGTTCATCATCCAATAGTTACATCTTTAACATAGGATTCGATGGTTCACATAATCATTCCCAAATCTCACAACTCCTTCTTCATTAACAATTTACTATGATAATTTCACGTACCTTGTAGCTTCCACATTCATCTAATTTACAACGTCATCCCTTTGATAATCCTTTAACATTTTGAGAAGATATGATTGAGAAATAATTTGTGAAAGGATTGATGATGATCCTTTAAGATTCTCATGTCCATCCATATTAATTCTAATAGTTCAAATCCTTCATAATTCTCCTCAATGATAGGATTGTTGGATCCTTTTTACATACATAATCTACCACTTTATTTTATTTCCCATGATGGTAGTGGATTGAGTAGTCATAGTTCATTATTAGCTCTAAAAATATTAATTGGAACATATTTAGATATTTATATATGAATATATACATGAGGATTTTGTGATCTGTATATATTTCACACTTCTCCAAAAATAGATAATTCTACCATATTTTCAAAGAGAAGATCACTGTAGCCAACTCAAAATCCTGCATTGTGTAGTTCTTTTTGTGAACGTTCAATATACTTCAAGTATAGGATATGACTTTGTCATTTGTCATTACCACATATCCTGATACATTCTCCAAAGTATTGCTAAAAACTATGAAAATTTCTCCACTTATGTGTAGTGTGAGAATAGTGGAAATGATAATCCTATTTTCCAACTCCATTACTCTATCTTCACTTTCATCATTCCATGAAAAATTGAATCTATTTCGACTTATCATGGATATAGCGTTTTAAAATCATGATACATTTCTCAAAAATCAATGTTAACACCCAGATAACCCATGGAAACAATGGATAAATTTCCCTGGTTTTGGTCTCGACCATCCTTAAATTTCTTATTTCATTGAATAGTCCCCATATATATCATTTATAATGATGATATTCCAATATAATGAGAGTTCCTTTTACCAGAACTCACATTTTCTATACTTTGAATTAATATTATCCGTTCTCAATGTCATTAGCGTAGTTCTCAGATACTCCTCATGATCCTCCTTGGTTTTAGAGAATATTTTTATATCTTCTATAAATACTACAAAAAATTTCATGGTAATATATAATACTCTATTTATAAAGTATATAAATATTACTAGATCATTAGTGAGTCTAAATGGAATTACTACGAACTCATAGTTCATGTACCTTGTATAAAAAATCATTCTTGGGGATATCCGCCTTCTTCAACCCAACATGGTAATATTCTAACCACATATGAACCTAAGATAAGTATTATAATCCACATTACTAATAAAATAAGTCACCAATCCATGGTAGAGGGTGATTGTTCTTTATCCTGGTCTTTTTAAGCTCGCGATAATCAATGAAACGGCACATTAACCCATCCTTCTTCTGGATGATGAGGACTAGTGAACCCCATGGTGAAGTACTTGTTCATATGAACCCTTTACTATATTATCTTAGAGTTGTTTCTTAATATCATCATGTTCCACCACAACCATTATACATAGAGTCTTAGATAATGTTAATTCCCCAGGTAAAAGAACAATTGAAAATTCATCCTCTCAGCTTGGTGAAAGACCATGCAATTCCTTAGGAAACACATCAACTTATTTCCTCACAATAGGCATGTATTCGATGATGGTTATTTCTTTATAATTAATCATTTGAGATATATCATATTACTTGTACGGAAATAATTTCCATGCTTGTGATGTTTTTTTCTAAATAAGATTGAACCTCATCCTTGAACTTGTAAATAATCATGTGTTGACTCATAATACGAAGAGTGATTTCCTTCTCATGGAAATTTATGTTTGATCTATATAGGTAAAGACAATCTATACCCATAATTGAAATATATTCCATCAAACAGAGTAAATAAAGGTTTATTGGGAAGTTCAAACCACAAATTTTGATAAGGGAGGATTTATATACTGGGATACAATACTTTTCCCATTTTTCATTTTCACCAACAACTCTTATTTTTATTCCATGTGGTGGTGTTAAACTATTGTGATATGAAGGAATGTATAGAACCAGAATCAAAATGTATGTTCACTATTCATGAATGATTAACTATAGTACCTATTCCCACTTCTTATCTGGGATACAGCTCAGTGGTTTTAATGGAATAATATCACCCTTATTTCCTGGGAAGTTATTGGTTGACATCGAAGACCATTCTATTAGGGAATCGGTTTGCAAAGTTCTCTAGTACCTTGAAGCTGAATCAATGAATAATGAATCCACATATGATACTAGAATTAAATTTATCTATCATATTAGTGTGTTTATACTATTTAAAATCATTAGTTAGGTTTCCTACCTTCCCACAGCTAAAGAATTTCCTCATTCCCCTATGGAAATTTTAGGGGTGCTTCTTCCTGCACCATTGAAAAGTGGGATATTGAAATTTCATGGAACTGATAGATTTCTCCATCAGACCACCAAAATTAAACTCCACTTTCCCATTTTTATCCTCAAATTACCCTTAAGATTCATCGATCTTCATCTCAACATTGAGGGAACATCAGACCATTTACCCATATCTATCAAAGTCTCTGATCACTATAGCTTTTCATAGAGTATTTTTTAGACCAACAATGAAGATGTCAATGTCGCATTCAAGGGTAAAAACATAAAAAAAGTCTTCTCATGCAAGTATTTTCAAGTTTTCCTTGTGCACCATGATAGATTAATCATATTTTTTTTTGAGGTAAAGGAAATAAATTTCTATTTCATGTCAAAGAGTGAAAGTAAAACTTTTATTAGAAACCATTTTCTGAAATTCCTTCAACCCCATCACATTAACGTCTTCCTCAAAATTCATATTCTTCGTCAATGTCCACCACTGACCATATTATCCCTATATAAGATAAGAATCCTATAGAACCATCTCTTGTTCAGAACATTGAAGGATAGAAAATATCTTCTCAAAAAAGATGATCCATTATTTCATGATTAAGGGACCAAATGATACATTGAAAGTTGGAGGCCTTTTCTCATAAAGGGCTCAACCGTATCCTATTCTCTCTTTGGCAGATTTGGATTCTCCTCTTGATCTAGGTATGTATTCAAAATTTCAGTCATTTTAGAGAGCATCGCCATGATGTTTTTGATTCCTTCCCCTATCAGGTTGGGCATATTTTTGGCGTTTTCACCAAATTTCCCTTAATATAGATTTTCACCTAATTCCTCCTATTTCTATCCATTTGATAGAATAAAGGGAAAATTATGGATGATAATTTTAAAACTATTAAACAAAAAAACAATAATTTAATGAATTTAATGGGATAACCCATAAATTATATTTATTTACTTGACTTATGAATTTATAGGCTTTAATCTATGTCATCCATGATCTTTTTTCTAACATAATCTCTTATGGTTATTTTTCTATTTCCATAATAATTTTTCTTAATGATATTTTGAATTTACCAAGTAATATATCCTATGAGTATCAAACTAGATGTGTAGTAAGGTTTATTCTTGTTTATCAGCTTACACCGGATTATACCTAGAACACCTTGTCAGAGTTGTTAACCTGAGGTATAGTTGTTCCAAAACCACATTCACTTGTTGTATCCAGACATGGATGTATTTTCTTGATAAATTGCTTCCTCTATACTTACAAAATATTAGGGATATTTTATTATAATTAGTCATATCCATAAGGCATTCTCTAGAGTTTTCTAATTCTAATCAAAAAAGAAACTTTTCCTTTGGTACCAATTATAAAAACCATGATTTTTATTTCCCATTAAAATACAATTTAGTACATAAGATTAAAATTAATATAACCTAAATTATCAAGAAGTATAGTGTCTTTGATAATTTGGTATGTAACACAACATATTTGAGAATTGGGTACATAGTGTAGTGACCCAACCCTACAAATCCTAGAACTAATGTCGTCTATCAATTAAACTAGCATGATTAGAAGGAATCAATTCCCAAAGGATCAAGAGTTTAACAGTCTTATTAAAGAAGATACATACATAAGTCTTGTACTATAAATTAATACACTAATCATAACACGTCTTTTCATAAAAAAATAAATGACTTTAAGGACAACTCAAATACATATAGTATATCCTTGCATATCATTCATAGTATGCTTCTTGGATTTTTGGGGATGTGAAACATAGAAATGTTGATCTCAAATGCTCTTTAAGGGTATGTAAAGCAGAGCCAATAATTATTCAGTGAGAATAAATTAACATGGAAAGGTAAATGACAGATAATACATGCCATTACAATATTTAGATAAGGGAAAAACAATATGGAATGGTATAAAATTAAATCACATTCCATTTATTTGATTAAAATAAAATAAAATCTATCTATAGATATTCTTACACAAAATATCATGGATGAATAATAACTACAACTAAATAAATAAAATTCATAATTATTAAATTTCATGTTTTCTAGGTATATAGTACCTTTAGCATCAAGAACATTAATAGGACAATTTACAAAATATCATGTAAAACCCCATCTAAGGTGGCTATCCAACGGAATTTTTCAATGAGATTACCGATGCATTGAAGGGATTTCTATAACTGAGGCCCACCCATGTAATTCCTTTCCTAAACATTCCTCATAAAAATAATATGTCTTATTAAATAATTGTATTTAATAATGAATAATGTGTTATCAATATTTCCCCACATAATCAAATAAATGTCAAAGTAGACACTGTATGTAAAATGGTATATGGTTTATCCAATTGTAATATCCATGAAAAATGATATAGAAAATTATGATAAATTCAACGATCATAGGAGGTAGAATATATCATAAGGACTTCAAAAATAAATCAAGGATGTGAATATAAATACAATTATTTTCCAAATAAATCAAAAACCATCAAAATTAAGGATAAGGACAGTATCAATACAACATAAAACCAATGGATTTAAATAAGGTGTTGTTGTATTTGATGAGTGGAAATATTATAAGACTATATTTCAAAAAAATTACTGAGGAAAATATCATTTTGTTTTAAAAAAACCTTTTGAAATACATTTTCATTGAAAAGAAATTTTAAAAACAGTTTCTTTAAAAATTATCCATTTAAACATGCTAATGAATCATCAATGGAATTACAAGGGGTAAATTCATACATGTCGTACAAGGTAAAAATAAAATTCCTTTTTCATACTAAAAAGGTATAAAAAATTCCTTGTTAGGAAAGTGATAAAAATATTCCAATTAAAACATTGGTAAAATAAAAAATGGGTTAAAAATTATTTACCTAGTAATTTTAATTTTTTAAACAACTTAATAAAACATGGTTTTTGTAACAAATCTTGTTCTCCAACTAAAAAGGGAAATAAAGTTGGGTTTTCGGAAAAAAATATTATATTAAACATTTTAAGTACCAATGTGTGGAAAATCATACTAATACACGAATAATGCAATTACTAAAGAGAGGATAGATAAATGAATTTGTTAAATGAAAATGGTCATATAATTACCCCAAATGGAAATGAATGATTACAAAAAGTATTCCTGAGTATAATAATCATTAAACATCAAAAGTGTCTCATACCACTTTAAAAAATATTAAATCATAATACTCATGATATTGTAATATTAAATAAAATTTCTATTATCATGAGAGTACTGAGATTAATGATATATCATTTAAAATGGTAGTATATACACTATATAAATGAAAATAGGTGCATACCAATGAATAACTCTCAATTGAATGTAAATTGAGATGAAATCCCTTATCTTTTGTTTCCTTTTGGTTGAACATCCTTTAACTTCTTGTATAATAAAATTATATTAATTATAAAATTTCATGAGAATTTTTTTTAAGTTTATTATTACTTTTAGTTCACTTATTACTTTATTTTGTTCAACAACTTAAAAAATTAATTTTACATCATTTGTTTTGACCAGATACATTTTAGGAGTCAAAAAAACATTGGTTGGTCCACTATGGTCAAAGGGATCATTATATAACATATAAAGAACAATAATCATGACATAATTATAATATGTACATTTCAATTAAACTTTTGAAACCAATAATTAAATATGGTTATTAAAAATGAACCAACATTACAATAATAGAGACATTATTTCATACGTACGCATGAGTAACGTTCTATTTTTTCAATGATCATTATGGAAATAAGGTAAGTAGAATTATAATTTCAAATAATGATAATTACATCATAAATAATATATTATTTAATCATAATCACTTATATATATAATTATTTTGATGTAAAATGAACCACATCCTGTCGAGGAGGCAGTAGTTCACGCATCCACGACGAACATTATCACATTTTAGTGTGTGAAATGTTAATAAAGAAAATGATATATATATATATAGGTAATTATTTCATTAATATCATAATGATTTTTTATATTTCACATATGTTTAATTAAAACCAACCTTTATA
Source organism: Viscum album (assembly GCA_963277665.1). Lineage (NCBI taxonomy): Eukaryota > Viridiplantae > Streptophyta > Magnoliopsida > Santalales > Viscaceae > Viscum > Viscum album. Next base: position 412,519,738 of record OY728159.1, on the reverse strand, counting down.
AATTCTATGTATCATGTCAAACAAATCACATCGCTTTGAGGGGGAGGTACTCCACCTATCCTAAAATGATGTTATCATATTCCCACAAAATGGAGTGCATAAGTATATGTGTTATAAATGAATTAAATAAGTGTAAATAAATTATGAATTTTCTATATAAAATATATACTCATAGTTTCAATCATAATTTTCACCATTAGAGGTGGTAAAGGAAAAAAGATCAATCATTGTTTTGTCAGGGTGTAGTTCGTCGTACACATAAATATTATGATTGTTACCTACTTGATAGTAGTGTGTGTATGTTTAGGTAAAACAATTCTCATAGAAAAATCCTAGTATATTGAGGATACTCTTGTTATTATACAATTATATAATATTAATTGTTGAGGGGTTGGATAATGGAAACTAAACTAAAAATAATATATGTTTTTTACCTTGTAATCGGGTAAATTATTTTATTTTGCACCAAAGGGCATCATTGGATTTCTTTCTAATTAAGGGGTTGTGTATAGGACATGTTTAGCTATTTTTTGTCAAAATATTTGTATTTATTGGTCAAGCCAATGTTTCCTGAGAGGTGAGTGGAAGTGGGAGGAGGGGAGGTCCTTTTATAGGCTGGTGTGGCACTCCTGTAATATTTTGACAAATAAATTCCATACACTTTTTTTAATTCAGAAAGTGGATAAAATTATAGACCAAAATAGATAATAATGTGGATATGTCAAAAATATGGGCAGAAAATAGATCTTGTACATGTGCATAGGTTGTGTTGAGCCTTATGGTTAATGTTTAGTCTCATATTAATATTAATTTTACCCTAATCATTGTAATTAATTTTAATCACATTCATAAATATGTTCAGTCAAAATTGAAGTTGGTATTTTTAGACATTATAAAATTTTTTATTCAAATTATGGAATCGATTTTTACAAATTCCAATCATAGAAGAGGCATAAATTGATTTAAATTTAATCCCATCAACGGGACGACAATGCAAGTTTTTATAGTTAAAACATTTGAATGTATTCTATGTTTTTATAATCAATTTCAATATGAAATTTATTATAATAAATTGTATTAATTGATAAAATATTATCTAATTAAACGTTAAAACCTATTAAAAATATAATTTAACCTTATAAATAAATTATATGAAAAGTTAGTTTTGAATTAAAATTCAATATTTCTAAGTGTTCATTAAAAACTAAATGATTACAGAAAATATAAAAAGATTATCATATCCTAATTATTTTGATTTTAATTAAAATATGAGGTTTAATTTTACATATTAAATCAAATAAAGTGTCAAAATTAATTTTTATAATATGTTAACCATTAAAAGAAGGTTAAATTGCCTTTATAAAAATATTGGTTTTTATCTTTGAAATAGAGTTTGTTCTTATATTATGCATATAAAATATAATGGATGAATATCCAAAATATTTGATAGAATATATTAAATATATATTTCATTAAAATAATTAAAAAAATAATTAATTATTTTTATTCATATAAAATTCTATTGGAAGCATAAAAATAAAAATATTTCATTTTATATCCAATTGGTTCCTATTTTTGTTACTCATTAATTGGTAACCAATAAGTTCATTTTATGTTTATATAAACCATGAATTTTCATAAGTTATTTAATAATATTTGCATCCTCTTACATAATAGATAAGTTATATCATATTGTATTAAATAATAGTATTTTAATAATACATTATTATTTGGTGAAACTCAGTTGTGCGTGTTATGCAAGCTATCATAAAGGTCTCTCTTATTTGTAATGCGAGTTATCGAAGAAGGACACTCTTGTGTGTAACTAAAGATAACCTTTTTTGTGTTTATTACAAGCTGTGGAATATTTTATATTGATTTAATATAATAAATATATTGTAATTTATTGGGTTAAATATATTCCATTCTACACATTGTGTTGCGTGTCATACATGCTATTGAATAAAAAGTTGTAAATTTTAATTTAGAGGTGTTACATTATCCAGACATTAATTAAATTGTGTCCTTGCAATTTAAACTTGATCTTGGTCATATATTGTTTGATACTTACTCTATTAGAATCCCACATCGTGATAAGTGTTCATAAAGTGTCCTCTAGAAAATATATAATGTGATGTGCAAGGGTCATATGGAATAAAATATTACTATGATTATACGTAAGATAACATTAGTGGAAATTAAAGATATGTACTTGGAGAAAAGGTGTAAATGTTTATATGGAGTGATTGAGGTCATCAATGATAAACAATGTAATGATTAATAAAATGTTTAGGACCTCAAATTCATAAACATGTGATGTATTAGAAGACCACGTATTCAACAGAAATTAAGGTATTATAACAAAATTTTATTTCTAATTCATTTTCACAATATTGGGAAATTCATTTACTACCTAAGAATATAGGGGAATATAATTACATAATATATTTCTATAAACATAATTTTCACATTTGGTTGTTCCTCGATCTATTTTCAAATAAATTAAAAAACTAATATTGATGCATAAAGCAAAAAAATGCATTTCTAAAGAATAATAAGGCCCATAAAATTATGAAAAGCATCACTATTTGCCTTTATCTATCTTTAAAAAATAATTTGGGTAATATATTAATTTCTAGTCTTCAAAATTTATACTACTTGTTCATTATTATCATTTGGTTTTCAAATTTTTTAAACTAAAAACAATGAAATATTAACTATGATATTATGTAGTTCAGTGGTTGGCATGAAACCCTTATCATTCATCAGTCATGGGTTCAAGACCCATAATATTATTGGAATTGATTTGTTGTCACCCAGATTACAGGTTGTCCTTTTCTATAACCAAATTAGTACAATTTCAAAAATAACTCTACTAGACATCACTAGATTGCCTATTAACTACAGTCTTCAAAAAAAAATCAATACATAAATAATTCAACCATTTATTTCTATATACACCCATCCTGGTCTAGGGTTTATCTATTATATCATTCATATGACGTCTAAATCATTACACTTTATCTTCAACCAAAAACACATTATGTTTATCCATGTTTATTCATTATCAAAATCATTTATAATGGATTGTAATGAAAATTTTAATTTCCTAAGCATATCCCCTAAGAGTTTTAAACCAGGTGTCCAGTAAGGCCTGTTTTCGTGTACCAGGTTACCCCATTTCATGATTGAAACACATTTTCAAAGATATTACTCCTAGGTACATATTTTGTACAACCACATCCACTTTTAGTATCCATACAGGGATGTACTCCTAGGAAAACTACATAATATATCCCCAACTCAAACTTTCGTGTATTCTTATTTACTTATCCTTATATTCTCCCTGAGAGTTATGTTCTCTAACCTAGGATTTCCAAAATATAGTTCCAATAGATTGTACTAAACATCCTATGAATCCAACAGTATCGAAACGACCCTTGAAAGTCGATATAAGGTGTACGATATTAATTACATTTTTATGATTACAAAGATTCAAATACTAAAGGACCAATAGTTTAGTAGTATCTATATACTATAAACATAAAATATTCATGTATTAAAAATTGATACACTAATTACAAAATATTTTTAAAAAAAATAAATAAATTCAAGGATAAATCTAATCCATATAGTTTATCCCTACATATCTTTCATAGTATGCTTCCTTGATTCCTAGGGAAGTGAAAAAAAATTAGGCTGAGCATAAATTCTCAGTAAGGGTATGAAAAGTGAGAGAAATAATGAATCAATGAAAATAAATTAACATGTGAAGGTCAATACCTGTTAACATATGAAATTCAAATAACTTGACAAGGAAAAATCAGTATAGAAATGTATGAAAAAAAACACATTCCATATAATAAATGAACAGAAACTGAATTATATCCATATATATTGTAAAGACCCGTAAAATTCAAGGGAAATTTTTTCTTAATTTTCTTTGAAATTTTATAAGAACGCGGTTTCTGACGGCACCTGATTCCGAGGCCCGGAGTACCCGGAATCAATTTCCGAAGTTCAGCTCGGGTAGGTTCAGTGAACGAACGATTAAGAAATTATAACTTTTGACCCGGTGCTCGGAATTGAAATCTGAGGACACCGATGAACTCGCTGTGCCGATATTCGCTTAAGGAGACCTTTTCCGAGGTTGCGTTTTAGGCGGGACGAAAGTTAGTTTTGGGAGAATTATAAGAAGTTAAATAAAAATGTGGAAACACTTTTTATTTTTTTTAAACTTGTTGGTTAACTCCTCTCAAAGGATGTTAGGGGTGGGACCCACACCCACTTAACCTCCCTTGAGAGGATTAAGTGTGGTGGGGCCCACATGAACCCTAACTTTTCATCTTCTCTCAAAACTCCCTTTAACCCCTCTTTAAATTACATGACAACTTGTTATTTATTTTGGAGTTATTTTATTTGAATTTAAAACCTTTGAAATTCAATTTTTTAAGTGCGTGAATAAAATAAGACTCTAGCTTATTTTATTTGGTTCGATTTTTCTAGCCTTCTTGAGAGAATTTGGGTTCTCCTTCTTCTTCAACTTTGATGAAGAACGCGATGAACCTTCGAGCTCCAACGAAGAACGCCGCTCCTCTCTTCTTCGTAGCCGATTGTCTCCGAAGATCGAGGATGTCTTCCGTGTCAACGAAAGGGAACACCGCTTCCTCCTCGGACTTCATTCGTCGGCTTACGAAGATTCTCCAAATACTTACCTCTTCGGACGTACCTCTTTGTCAACGGAATTGACGAATGATTACCGCGACACCGACCTCCGCAACGCTTGTCTTCCGCGGGTCGTTGATGAGCATCATTCTTGAACCGAGGTAGGGGTTGTTGTTGATTATTTATTTATTCTCGTTCTTGGTTCTAGCATGAAAAACGTGAGGATAATTATTTATGTGTTATCGTCTAACGAGAGGGGGGGGGGGGTCGGACCGCACAAACACGGACGAATTCCCCCTCCTTTGTTCTTGATTATGATTTTCTTGTGGATAAACGAGATGGAGAGGTGCTGTCGCACCACGCGGAAATTTGCACGGTTATATTGCGCGACGCCGTCGTGTCGCGCTGTGGAAGGATCATCGTGAACGCGACGCCGTCGCGCCGCGTCGAAGAAAACCGAAGGCGCCGCGGCTGGAGCGGGGCCGCGGCGGAGGGGTGCGGTGCCATCGCACTGCACCGGACGACGAACACCGCGGCCAGTTCCGGGCCGCGGCGGGACGAGAGGACTAGCGGCTCGCCGGGCTGCCGGTGTCGGAAGCCGGAAGGGGACCGGCTTTGCCGGTCCCATTGAAGAAAAACTGGCCGGCCAGGTGGGCCCGCCGGAAGAAGAAAGACAGCGGAAATTAAATTCCCCCGGCCAGGTTATTTCCCCCCCCCCCATTATGAGGGGGGGGCCGGTTTCATTAAGGGTGGCAGGCGGCCCCCCGTTTTTCCTCAAAGCAGGCCCCCACGAGGGGGGCCGGTTTCCTCCAAAGGCGCGGCTTCAGCCGCGCCGTCAGCTGGGAAGCGGGGGCCATGCCCCCCGCGCGTGGCACCGAACGGCGCCAGGCCACGCCGCCGCGCCGCCTCCGGGCCGGGTCGGACCCGGGTCGGTTCGACCCGGTTCGGGCCGACCCAGGGGGGGTCGGGCCGGGTCGGCCCGGACCCGGACCCCCCGTTTTCGAATCAATTTCGGTCTTTTGTCCATAACCTGAGCCATGGACCTCCGATTGACGAACCGTCAGCGGAAATGCGATCCTTGGATCGAGACGGTCGATTCGGTATATCGCACTCAAAGTTTCGGAATACTTTGAGTTCGTCCGGGTTGGTTCGTACACGAAACCAACCAGGCCCTCGGAGCGAAAACACACATATCTTGAGCTACGGACGTCCGATTGACGTGCCGTCAGCTTTGTTGTGTTCCTCTTAGTGAGGAGGATCTTTTGGCATACTCTGCCCGAGGGTTGGACGTAGGTGGAGTACGGTCGGGTTGGTTTTGCCTTAAAAATCAACCGGGCCCCTCGGACGAAAAAGCCAATAACTCTCAGACCGGGCGTCTGATCGACGCGCCGTCTGTTGCGTTGAGTTCCTGTTGACGATACGGATCTTTTGGATACATCAACTCTGGACTTTATGACATTTGATGTATCAGCCTCTCGACTCATGGAGCGGACCCTCCTGAACGAGCTTACTGTGTGCGGGAACCCTAGTGCTGGCTGCGACTGTTACTATGGCTGCTACTACTACTGCTACTGCTACTCTGACTGCGACGACGATAGTACAGAGATCCTGTGTGGATTCGACGACGACTACAACACTCAGCGATCCTACGTGGATCAGTGCTACAGGTCCTGTGTGGGCCCAATCCTGTGTGGGTCTTTGCGCTCAGCGGTCCTGTGTGAACCAGCGCCTACAGGTCCTGTGTGGGCCCGATCCTGTGTGGGTCTTGGCGGGGGTTAGTTACCTATCGATCCTTCGTGGTTCCGAAGACTTAGATGAATCAGAGATCATCTTTATCGTCTTTCGAAGAAGTATACCTGTGTGAGCTGAATCTTGTTTCTATCCTGTGTGGATTGTGTCGTGATATCCTGTGTGGATTTCGTTTTTCTTTCATGTGTGGAATACGTATACTTTCCTGTGTGGACTGAGTTGTACTTGGGCTCAGAGTTTGGAGCGTATTGGAATTGATGACTTAGGTATATGTATGGAAATATACCTAAGTAGTGTCGGTTGTTACTTCGTGTTTGTATCTCACCTTTGTGGTTTATCCTTTTTGGATTTTGGGAGACCTTCAGGGGTCTCGGGGTCCCTACTGAGTAGCTTATACTCACCCCTGCACGGGATATGCCCGCACTACATTGTGTTTTTTGCAGACAATGGACAGCGTTGATCGTGGTTGAGGCTTGCAGAGCAGGACGGTACCTCGAGGAGGACCACTGGGAGGGACGAACTCGGAGCGGACGGTGGGACCCGTGGAACAGTGGAGCTATCTGTACCCACCCTTCAGGTGGGATTTCCAGTGGACAGCTCGGTGTAGCAGCTTTTACTTTACAGTTGCTGTTTTCCCTTTCGAGTTGTACTTTACTTTCAGATTGGGTTTGTATACTGGCCCATTTACTTTTCCGCACTTTCAGTTGTACTCTGTTTTTACTTAGTGTTTACTTTCCACTTGCTTACTTTGTGGTTTTTGTTTACATTACAAAGGCAATGCCTTCCCTTTTTACCGGGATTTACGCCTTGGTACTAGTCGCCAGCCCCTTGCCTATGGAAGGCGGGCGTGGGGTAGTCACGGCACGGACCCCGAGGGCGGGTCATGACAAATTGGTATCAGAGAAGTTCGGTTCTACCGCGAACTCTGATCTTTTCTATGTGAAGCAATAATGTTTAGCGTATTGAGTGTGGTTATCAGTCCAGGGAGTCCAGTGTTGGTGCGGCGGCCGACGTATCCGTACACCAGGTCCCTAACTTCTGATTTCTATCTTAATGCACGAAAACATTTATTGCGTGTGTGCTTCAAAGTTTTCTTTGTGATTACTTATATCATCTCACCAGGTATACTGTTTTGACCATGGCGCACATGTTTCCTTTTCAGGATGGCCCCACGATGGCAGCCAGCTAGGGTTCCGAGAGTCGAGTGTGATGACAGCCCACCGAGCGACGAGGCATCGGTGCAGGGCCCCTTGTCAGTAGTGGCACCAGCGGTAGCTCTACCCGTCGAGCCACCGATACTTCCAGTACCAGCCACTGACGATGCACGTCGCCTCAGCGCACTGCATGAGTTTCAGCGCTAGCGACCGCCTAGGTTCCGTGGGGAGATAGACCCCCAGGTAGTAGAGGACTGGCTGGAGGCAGTGGTACGAGTTTTTAGGCTAGTGAGGATACCTGCAGACCTCATGGTGATCCTCGTTGTGAGCCTACTACACGCAGCAGTAGGACGATGGTGGAGATTGATGTTCTAGGTGAACGATGAGGCATCTCTACTATGGATGTACTTTGAGAGCCTCTTCCGCTCGGAGTTTGTCCCAGCCACCCTTTGTGCGGTGCGTATCTAGGAGCTTCTTCAGTTGCGGCAGGGCAGCATGACGGTCGCTCAGTACTCGGAGAGATTTATTGATCTCTCGCGCTACTCGACCGACATGGTACGAGACACATTCTTTCGGGCCCAGACCTTCGAGCAGGGTTTGAGACACGAGATCATGGCATCGCTGATCTCCCTCAGCATACCGACTGAGATAGGAGTACTGGAGCGGGCCCTTTTGATCGAGAGCTTCCTTGCTGAGTCTACACCAGAGCCGAGACCCACCGCAGGGCGGTACGTGGCAGTGTCTTTTGTGGCTGGCAGTCGACAGATGACTCAGGGGTCCAGGCAGACCAGACCTTCAGGCAGACGACCACAGGACACTGGCTCAGCAGTGCGGGGCACACAGTGCGGAGCCAGTCTTTTGAGAGGCAGACAGTGCTACTCGTGCGGCGAGCAGGGCCACATGGCTCCTGACTGCCCGACTCGCCATGCAGAGGAGCAGCAGACGGTTGAGGAACCACCTAGGTTGAGGCAGAGGTTCGACCGTGGTGGTCCGCAGGAAGGAGGCGGACGAGGTAGAGGAGCTGGCCGAGTAGCAGGTAGTGGGCGACGCTTTGAGGCTTTACCACCACCACCACCAGGAGGTCCACCCCGACCTCAGGGGAGAGCACAGCTTCAGGCAGCTGAAGTGTACGATCATGGCGCTCCGGAAGTGGGTGGACTAATGCGGTACTAGCTCCAGGCATAGAGGCCTTGCCCATAATGCCTCTAGCTTCGTAGTTTGTGTTGCCTTGTGTCCTTGCACATTAAGTTGAAGTAATAAAAGATACTTGCCTTGGTGACTTTTTTTTCTTGTCTTTTGTTTGTTTTTACTAAGAGGTGCTGGTTAAAAACTGTTGACTTGACCCTTACTTGCGAGATTCTTACTGGAGGAAACCCAGTGACCACACACTGATGCCGATAGTGTAACTCAACCCTTGGAGGTGAGAGTAACAGTTGGATCTCTTGGTAGCATCATCGAGGCCTTACGACGTCATCCATGCCATGAATTAACTAATCATGACGGGATTGACTGTATTAGGCATGGAACGTGGTTCATCCAGGGGATGAGACCAGATTTCACTTTTCGGAAAAGGAGAAATCTTTGTAGCTTTGTTGTACATTAAGGAGGAAGGGGAAACCCTTAGTGTGTTCAGACAGATGTCAACAGAGCTTCTAGGAGCTGAGACAGAGGTTGACCAGCGCACCTATCTTGAGGTTGCCTGAGGAGGGAGTAGGGTACGTAGTTTACTGCGATGCATCAGGGACCGGACTCGGATGTGTTCTGATGCAGGAGCGGGCAGTGATCGCCTATGGATCTCGTCAGCTGAGGCCACATGAGTAGAACTACGCTACCCATGACCTGGAGTTAGCAGCAGTGGTCTTCGCTCTGAAGACATGGCGACATTACCTGATGGGCAAGCACTTTACAGTCTTTTCTGATCATCAGAGTCTTAGGTATATCTTCTCACAGAAGGACCTGAACCTGAGACAGTGGCGATGGCTCGAGTTCTTCCAGGACTATGACTTTGAGATAGTCTATACTCCTGGGAAGGGGAACGTAGTAGCCGATGCCCTCAGCAAAAGGACGGGAATTCAGCTACTTGAGGAGGCGATGGAGCAGCTCTCCACTTTGCAGATATCCTTCGTGGATAGAGATGGAGCAGCCTTCCTCCAATCTCTCACAGTCACTCCTCCACTGCTGCAGCGGGTCAGAGAGGCACAGCGTGAGGACGCTGACTGTGAGACACGGCGTGCACAGATATCCTCGGGACAGGCACCTGATGGTTTCTCCCTTGGAGTAGAGCACGACATCCTTTTCAGAGGACGTACCATGGTACCAGTCGCTTTGCGAGAAGAAGTGCTGAGAGAGTTTCACACTTCTCCATTGGCGGTACATCCTGGAGTGGCGAAGATGTACCAGGACCTCAGACGACAGCACTGGTGGCTGGGCATGAAGAAGGTTGTGGCAGAGTTCGTTGCTCGATGCCTCACCTGCCAGCAGGTGAAGGCAGAGCATCAGGTACCAGGAGGCTTGGTACAACCCTTGGAGGTCCCAGAGTGGAAGTGGGATGGGATATCTATGGACTTCCTGAATGGACTTCCACGCACTTCCAGAGGTCACGACTCCATCTGGGTGATTGTTGATCGACTCACCAAGTCGGCACACTTCATACCCATCAGAGAGCAGGGCTCAGTAGAGAGCTTTGGACGTCTCTATGTTCAGGAGATTGTGCGGCTCCACGGTGTGCCATCATCTATCATCTCAGATCGAGATGCTCGCTTTACATCCCGGCTTTGGAAGGGGTTACAGGAGGCGTTCGAGATGCAGCTATGTCTGAGCAGAGCTTTTCACCCTCAGACGGATGGTCAGACGGAGAGAACCATCCAAACTCTTGAGGACATGCTCCGCGCATGTGTCCTCAACTTTGTTCGTAGCTGGGAGGACCACCTACCCTTGGTGGAGTTTTCTTACAACAACAGCTACCACTCCACCATCGGGATGGCACCGTACGAGGCGTTGTATGGACGACCTTGTAGATCTCCTTTGTGCTGGACAGACCCTGGGGAGTCAGCACTTGTGGGACCTGAGATGGTCCAGGCCATGCCAGAGAAGGTCCAAGTCATCCAGGAGCGAATGAGGACAGCTCAGAGCCAGCAAAAGTCATACGCTGATAGGAGGCGGAGGCCACTAGAGTTCGAGGATGGCGACCACGTCTTCTTGCGGGTCTCACCTCAACGTGGTATACAGAGATTTGGCCGAGGTGGCAAGTTATCTCCGTGCTTCATCGGACCCTTCCAGATCCTCAGCAGGATTGGCGAGTTGGCTTATCACATGGCTCTACCACCTCATTTGCACCGGGTGCACGGTGTCTTCCACGTATCTCAGCTGAGGAGGTACGTGCACGACCCGACGCACATCCTTGACCATGGGGAGCTTGACGTTGACGATGGGGCGACTTTTACGGAGGTCTCGGTGGAGATAGAGGATCGAAAGGAGGGGGTCCTACGTGGGCAATCGATTCCTCTTATGCACATTAGATGGTAGCACGGGAACCTCCAGGAGAGCACATGGGAGCGGGAGGCTCAGATGCGTGCTCAGTACCCTCATTTGTTTCCCTAGTTTTTTATGTATCTTTACGGGGACGTAAAGCCCTGAGGTGGGAGTAATGTAAAGACCCGTAAAATTCAATGAAATTTTTTTCTTAATTTTCTTTGGAATTTTACAAGAACACGGTTTCTGACGGCACCTGATTCCGAGGCCCGGAGTGCCCGGAATCAATTTCCGAAGATCGGCTCGGGTACGTTCAGTGAACGAACGAGCGGGAAATTCTAACTTTTGACCCGGTCCTCGGAATTGAAATCCGAGGACACCGATGAACTCGTAGCGCCATTATTCGCTTAAGGAGACCTTTTTCGAGGTTGCGTTTTAGGCGGGACGAAGGTTATTTTTGGGAGAATTATAAGAAGTTAAATAAAAATGTGGAAACAGTTTTTATTTTTTTTAAACTTGTTGGTTAACTCCACTCAAATGATGTTAGGGGTGGGACCCGCACCCACTTAACCTCCCTTGAGAGGATTAAGTGTGGAGGGGCCCACACGAACCCTAACTTTTCATCTTCTCTCAAAACTCCCTTTAACCCCTCTTTAAATGACATGACAACTTGTTATTTATTTTGGAGTTATTTTATTTGAATTTCAAACCATTGAAATTCAATTTGTTAAGTGTGTGAATAAAATAAGACTCTAGCTTATTTTATTTGGTTAGATTTCTCTAGCCTTATTGAGAGAATTTGGGTTCTCCTTCTTCTTCTTCAACTTTGACGAAGAACGCGAAGAACCTTCGAGCTCCGACGAAGAACGCCACTCCTCTCTTCTTCGTAGCCAGTTGTCTCTGAAGATCGACGACGTCTTCCGTGTCAACGAATGGGAACGCCGCTTCCTCCTCGGACTTCCTTCGTCGGCTTACGAAGATTCTCCAACGACGTACCTCTTCGGACGTACCTCTTCGTCAACGGAATTGACGAACGATTACCGCGACGCCGACCTCCGCGACGCTTGTCTTCCGCGGGTCGTTGTCGATCATCGTTCTTGAACCGAGGTAGGGGTTGTTGTTGATTATTTATTTATTCTCGTTCTTCGTTCTAGCATGAAAAACGTGAGGATAATTATTTATGTGTTATCGTCTAACGAGAGGGGGGGGGGTCAGACTGCACAAACACGGCCGAATTCTCCCTCCTTTGTTCTTGATTATGATTTTCTTGTGGATAAACGAGATGGAGTGGTGCTGTCGCACCACACGGAAATTCACACGGTTATATTGCGCGACGCCGTCGCGTCGCGCCGTGGAAGGATCATCATGAATGCAACGTCGTCGCGCCGGACGACGAACACCGCGGTCGGTTCCTGGCCGCGGCGGGATGAGAGGACCGGCGGCTCGCCGGGCCGCCAGTGTCGGAAGCCAGAAGGGGACCGGCTTTTCCGGTCCCGTTGAAGAAAAATCGGCCGGCCAGGTGGGCCGGCCGGAAGAAGAAAGACCGGGAAAATTAAATTCCCCCGGCCAGGTTATTTGCCCCCCCATTATGAGGGGGGTCCGGTTTCATTAAGGGGGGCAGGCGGCCCCCTGTTTTTCCTCAAGGCAGGACCCCACGAGGGGGGCCGGTGTCCTCCAAAGGCGCGGCTTCAGCCGCGCCGCCAGCTGGGAAGCGGGGGCCATGCCCCCCGCGCGTGGCACCGAACGGCGCCAGGCCGCGCCGCCGTGCCGTACCGCGCAGTCGCGCCGCCGCACTGCCGGCCGGGCCGGGTCGGACCCGGTTCGGGTCGAACCGGTTCGGGCCGACCCAGGGGGGTCGGGCCGGGTCGGCCCGAACCCGGACCCCCCGTTTTCGAATCAATTTCGGTCTTTTGGCCATAACATGAGCCACGGACCTCCGATTGACGAACCGTCAGCGGCAATGCGATCCTTGGATCGAGACGGTCGATTCGGTATATCGCACTCAAAGTTTTGGAATACTTTGAGTTCGGCCGGGTTGGTTCGTACACGAAACCAACCGGGCCCCCGGAGCGGAAACGCTCATATCTTGAGCTACGGACGTCCGATTGACGTGCCGTCAGCTTTTCTGTGGTTCTCTTAGTGAGACGGATCTTTTGGAATACTCCGCCCGAGGTTTGGACATTGGTGGGGTACGGTCGGGTTGGTTTTGCCTTAAAAACCAACCGGGCCCCTGGGACGAAAAAGCCAATAACTCTTAGACCGGGCGTCCGATCGACGCGCCGTCTGTTGCATTGAGTTCATGTTGATGATACGGAACTTTTGGGTACATCTACTCTGGACTTTGTGACAGTTGATGTATCAGCCTCTCGGCTCGTGGAGTGGACCCTCCTGAACGAGCTTGCTGTGTGCGGGAACCCTAGTGCTGGCTGCGACTGTTACTGTGACTGCTACTACTACTGCTACTGCTACTGTAACTGCGACGACGACAGTACAGAGATCCTGTGTGGATTCGACGACGACTACATCACTCAGCGATCCTACGTGGATCAGTGCTACAGGTCCTGTGTGGGCCCGATCCTGTGTGGGCCCGATCCTGTGTGGTTCTTTGCGCTCAGCAGTCCTGTGAGAACCAGCGCCTACAGGTCCTGTGTGGGCCCGATCCTGTGTGGGTCTTTCCGGGGGTTAGTTACCTATCGATCCTTCGTGGGTCTGACAACTTAGATGGATCAGAGATCATCTTTATCGTCTTTAGAAGAAGTATACCTGTGTGAGATGAATCCTGTTTCTATCATATGTGGATTGTGTCGTGCTATCCTGTGTGGATTTTGTTTTGTTTTCCTGTGTGGAATACGTATAATTTCCTGTGTGGACTGAGTTGTACATGGGCTCAGAGGTTGGAGCGTATTGGAATTGATGACTTAGGTATATGTATGGGCATATACCTAAGCAGTGTCGGTTGTTACTTCGTGTTTGTATCTCACCTTTTTGGTTTATCCTTTGTGGATTTTGGGAGACCTTCAGGGGTCTCGGGGTCCCTACTAAGTAGCTTATACTTACCCATGCACGGGCTATGCCCGCACTACGTTGTGTTGGTTGCAGACGACAGACAACATTGATCGTGGTTGAGGCTTGCAGAGCAGGACGGTACCTGGAGGAGGACCACTGGGCGGGACGAACTCAGAGCGGACGGTGGGACCCGTGGAACAGTGGAGCTATCTGTACCCAGCCTTCAGGTGGGATTTCCAGTGGACAACTCGGTGTAGCAGCTTTTACTTTACAGTTGTTGTTTTCCCTTTCGAGTTGTACTTTACTTTCAGTTTGGGTTTGTATACTGGCCCATTTACTTTTCCGCACTTTCAGTTGTACTCTGTTTTTACTTAGTGTTTACTTTCCGCTTGCTTACATTGTGGTGTTTTTTTACATTACAAAGGCAATGTCTTCCCTTTTTACCGGGATTTACCCCTTGGTGCTAGTCGCCAGCCCATGGCCTATGGAAGGCGGGCTTGGGGTAGTCACGGCACGGACCCCGAGGGCGGGTCGTGACATATATGCAGTTGAAAAATATCATGGATGAATAATAACTAAAACTAATTGAGGTAAATTCGTAATTATGGGATGAAATGTTTCCTAGATAGATGGTACATTTACCATCATGACCTTTCATAAGATGTTTTACAAAATATCAACTAAAAATACATCTAAGGTGGCTCGCCAAATGACTCGTTTCATGAGACCCCCGATGCATCAAAGAGATATCTATAACTGGGTCCCACTAATGTATTACCAATCCAAAACATTCCTCATATAAATAATATTCCTTATCAAATAACTATATAAATAAAGAATGTGGTATTTTAAATATTTCCCCAAATAAAATAACTATAAAATTAGACACCATATTTAAAATGGTATACAGTTTAGGCAATAGTAATATCCATGATAAATGATATGGAAAATTATGATAAATTCAATGATCATAATAGATTTAATATTTCAAGGGTATTTCAACTATTATTTAAATATGTGAATATAAATACAATCCTTGAACAAATAAATAAAAAAATATATTGATGAAGGACAATAATGGTATCAATAAAACATATCCCAAGTGGATTAAAATAATGTTTTGTTGTCATTGATGAATGGAAAATTATAAGAAGATATTTTAACAACATTATTGAGGAAA
This sequence comes from Viscum album, assembly GCA_963277665.1. NCBI lineage: Eukaryota > Viridiplantae > Streptophyta > Magnoliopsida > Santalales > Viscaceae > Viscum > Viscum album. The sequence continues at coordinate 412,504,513 of OY728159.1, read as the reverse complement.
ATACCCTTTTTTTAAAAGCCTTCTGATAAAACATTTCATCGTAAATAAAATTTAAAAACATTTTCATTAAAAATTAACCTTTTAAACATGTAAATAAATATTTTATGGAATGTCTATGGGTAAATTTATACATTTCATAAATGTTAAAAAACATTCCATTTTCATGGTAAAAAGGTAAGAAAAATTCTCTATTCATAAAGAGATAATATGATTCCATTGAAAACATTGGTAAAAGAAAAAAACGACGTAAAAATTTATTTACAAAATTATTATTTTTTAAAACACATTAATAAATCATGGTTTTTAGAAGAAACAGGTTCTCCGAATAAAAAGAGAAATAAAGTCAGGTTTTCTATAAAATAATTTCAAAAAAAAATTGAATACCAAAGAGTAGAATAATAGAACCAATACTAGAAGAATTTCATGATTAAATAGAGGAGATAAAATGAACGGTTTTATTTAATATTGGTCATATAATTTCCTTGAATGAAAATTAATGATTCTTAAAATTATTCTTGTGGAAAATAATCTTGAAACATTGAAAATTGTCCCATACCACATTGAAACATTTTAAAACATAATTATCATGAATAATTAAAATTAAATAAAATTTCTAATATCATGAGAGTAATGGTATTCACTATATATCAAGTAAAATGGATTTATATAAACCATATAAAATAAACTAGGTGTATAGAAATAAATAAGTATCGATGCAATGTAAATTGAGACCAAATCCCTTACCTTATGTTTTCTTTTGAGTGAACATCTATTAAATTACTGTATAATAAACATATGAAAATTATTTACTTTCTTGGGAAATGATTTATTTTTTATGATTAATTTTATTTCACCTATTACGATATTTTATAAAACTACTTAAAAAATTATTTTTACATCGAGTGTTTGTGACTATAGTCGCTTTATATGTAAAAAACAACTTTTGTTGGTCAACTATGTTCAAAGGGGTCATTATATAACATCTCCAGAATAATAATCATGGAATAAGGATAATATTTATGATTTAATTGTACTTCTAAAAATAATAATTAAATAAGGTTATCAAAAATAAAATAATATTATACTAATGGAGATGGTAATTCATACGTATGGATGAGTAACGTTCTCATTTTCAATGATCAATATGGAAAGAAGGTAAGTAGGACTATATATTTATATAATTATTATTATATCATAAATACCATATTATGTATTCATATTCACTTATATATATAATTATTGTGACTAAAATGGAATCACATAATTTTGAGGATACAGTATTCCACAAGTCCATGACTAACATTACCACTTTTTAGTGTGAGAAAGATAATAATGAAAATGATATATATAAATATATATATATCCCTAAATGTAATTATGTAATTAATATCATATATATGTTTTTTATGTCACATATATTTACATTAAATACACTTTTACACATCCCATTTGTTGTGTCAATGAATCGCATCCCTTTGAGGGGTGGTATTCCACACCTCATCAAAAAATGTTATCGTACTCCCACAAAATAGAGTAAATAAAGGAATGTGTTATAAAATAATTAAATAAGTATAAATAAATTATAAATATAAAATATAAAATATATAAATATAGTTTCCATCATAATGTCCACTATGAGAGGTGGTAAAGGGAAAATGAACATTCATAATTTCGTAAGGCATTAGTTCGTCTTACACAGAAAAAGTATGTTTTTTATACATTAGATGGACGTGTTTGTAAGTTTATGTCAAACCCAAAGCATAAAAATTACTAGTATATTTAAGATAATTTTTTTATTTATTAATATAATAATAATATTTTAGGGGTTGGATAATGGAAATAATACTAAGAATCATAAGAATGTTTGTTACCTCTTAATCGGGTAACTCCTTTTGGTTTTCACCAAAGGGATTCTTTGGATTTGTTAATGCCCAAGAAAATTATTCTAGTATGATTAGATGGATTTTGGGGATCTATTTTTATAATAATTATTCGAGAAAAAATTTCTTGAGAGGTGTGACAAAGTGGTAGAGGGGAGGTCCTTTTATAGTGGAGGAGTGGCACTCCTATAATATTTTGAAAAAGAAACTCTATACATGTTATTATGTGTAATGTGGATATAAAAATAGAAACAAATTTATCAAAGTGAGTATAGTGTGTAAATATGTTCTACCAATATGTCTTGGGAAAGTTTATTGGTCTTTTTGGGCCTTAGGGTTAAGGTTTAGTACCTTATTAATCGTAATTTAACCTTTATCATTGTAATTAATTTTAATCTCATTCCCTAATACATTTGGTCAAAAATAAAGTTTTTTTTATTATAATTTACAAATTATTTTGATTCCAAATAGGGAATACATTTTTACAAATCCAAATGATAAAATGGGAATAAATTTATTTCAATTTAATCCCACGGGCAGAATGACAATGCGGGTTTTTAAAAGTAAAAATGCCCGAATGTTTTCTATCTTTTTATAATTTATTTCAAAGTGAAATTGAATCATCTTAAATAAATTTTTTTAATTGGTAAAAATATTATCTAATTAAAAATTAAAACCAATTCAAGATATAATTTAACATTATAAATAAATTATATGATAAAAATAGTTTTGAATTAAAATTCAGTAATTTTAACTATTCATTAAAAACGAAATGTGTCAGAAAAATATAAATAATTAACCCTAAAATAATTAATATTTTTTATTTAAAATATATTTTTTATTTTTAAAAATTAAATATATTAATGTTTCCAAATTCAGATATAAAATGTGTTCTCCATTTAAATGAGGTAAAATTTCGTTTAAAAAAATATAGGTTTTTATTTGTAAAATATGGTTTGTTCTTATCTTGTGCATATCAAACTCAATATATGAATATCCAAATAAAATTTATTGAATATATAAAATATATATTTCATTAAAATCATTAAATAATTGTAATTAATTATGTGCATTAAGACAAAACTCGTTTTGAAGCATAAAAAGAAGCATATTTTTTTATATCCAATTGGTTCTTATTTTCATTTATCAATAATTGGTAACCAATGAATTAATTTTATACTTATATAAACCCCAAATTTCTATAAGTTAGATTATACTATTCTCAAATACTATCATAATGGATAGATTATGTCATATTATATTAATTAATAATATTTTAATAATATGTTTTTATTTGGTGATACTCGATCTTGCGAGTAATGCATGCTATCATAGAAGGTTTCTCTTAAACTTAACGCAAGACATCCAGGAAGCTATTTGTTGTATAAAATGATAGGTAACTTGGTGTTGTGTCAGTTAAAACATACATAATATATTACATTTATTTAATATAGTAAATATATTTTATGGTATTGGGTTACTATATTCCTTGTTTACACTTAGTGTGATGTGTCATACAAAATATTTAACACAAAGTAGTGCTTCATAATTTTGGGATATTACACATAGCATAAAATCTTGGACATAGATCATATAACATGGATTCATTCATAATAAGAATTTATTCCATGATCATGGTGTTGGGAATAAATATATTTATGTTTTATATCAAATAAGTGTATGTGTATAAAGTTGAACACCCTTGATAGGAAATGCGTATGGTATTCACTAACTAATTTTTTGGGCATGGAAAATCATGGTGAAATTTCTGTTACATAACGACATCACATAAAAATTAATAAAAAGAGTAAATAAGATTAGAAGGGGTATATCATCATTTGGACATCATGTGGGAAGTAATAGGTTCATTAAAAATTCATGTCCCAACATTATGAATTGGAAATATAAGGCATAAAATAATAAAAAACAGGAAAAAAAGAGAAGTTGAGGATCCCATGCTTCAGTGTGTGTCTCCAAATGCTTGATAGTGTCTTCGTAAGATGTTTTGGTAACATTGATAGGAATATAGATTTAGGAGTTCATATTATTTACATTTACTAAAGAGTTTTATAGAAGATAAATTTGATCTTTCATGGGTTTATATTGAAAATGTTAGGCATTTCTTTATTATTTCTATAAATTGCGTTTTGGACTCTATATAATAAAATATCTAAAAAACATTCCCATAGTCTTTGTGAATTTTTTTAAGCGATATGGTATTGGTTTTCATTATTTTATAAGGCCATGGTCATAAATTAATAAAATAATACCATTTCATATGTGGAAGTGAATCATGCTCTTAATGAAATGATTTTAAATACATAAAATGTATTAATTGTTTTGGAGGATTCATAATGGATTTTTAAAATTACTAATTTAAACATAAAATAATATAATTTTCAATGTAAATAATATTTGTTTAGGGATACCTTTTAGAGTATTTATTACATAACTTTTTGGTCATTATGATTTTATAATACATAAAGTATATTTATACTGTATTTCATTTTTACCTGAAAATTTGACTGCTTTATAAATTATGAAAAATTTACTATTTCATAATATTGAAATTTTAATTCTAAAAATAATATTAATTTTATCTAAATAATTCGATTAATATTTAAATTCTCAATTTTAAAATAAAATCATCATTTACTAATAAATGATTGATTTTTTGACAGTAACAGTTTTCGAACCCTAATAAAATTTACATATGACTTCATAAAAATAATATGATAATTTATACTTTATAAAAATTATTTAATAGAAATATTTTGTTGAAATATTATTTATTTTATAAATACATTAATTAACCAAAAAAAAATTCCTTACTTGAATATGAATATTACAGAAAAATATTTTTTGTGTTTTATTGTATCAAAATAAAAATTATTTATAAAGTAACAATAATAAGATGAGAATATATTAATTACTATCTAAAAAATTTATATAATAATATTGATATGGTCTTGATACATATCCATTTAATACACCAGAAAATGACCTTAGACTAAGGTGCGTGATGATGAGACTTTCTTGGGGTGGTTCATCTTACAAGGTTCGGTCCATAATCATGATGAGATTGAACTTATCCTATAAATCATATTACTGACAATTAATTTATTGAATCTCAGCAAAGGATTGGTTAAGGTAAAAGCCTAGTGATTCTATCTTCCTTAGAAGAACCAATGAATGGGATTTATAATGTATTATTGTACTGGTTGAGGTTATCACTTCTTTTGTCATTGTCAATTAGATTTGATAAAACCATATATTTATATTAATCATGTGATCACTATTAAATAGAAATATTATAAATAGTAAATATTATTAATTTTCCTTCAAATCTGATAGGATATAATGAATCCAAAAAAGTGCACATGTTTTCTATAACCATATTAAAAATGATACATTTAATTAAATAAAAAGGGGAATTTTATATATAAAATATTGGTTTATTACATAATTAATATTTACAAGATGAAGGTGAATTGAAATAAAGATTCCTTGCTGTCAAATAAATCCCACAATGTGAAATGTAAAGGAGACATAAGAATGAATACTTCCATACACATCAGAGCTACAATGAAAAGAGTCTCTAGGTTGAGAGAAAACACTCAACCCAGAAGCACTTCTTAAGAATCTCTTAAGTGTTCAATATTATTCCCTTACATCTTGTGGATTTTCATTTTTATTTCCTTATAGAGAATTCAATGTGAAACTCATTCTCAAGGGGATTACTAAATGAACAATGTGGAAGAAAAAAAGATCTAATTAACATTAATGATCTAATAAAAGATTATTTTTTTAACATTAGGGAATAAATAATATGAACACCTTAAATATTATCTGATAGAACTTACCACAAAGTATAATAAAAATATTATACTCTTTGAGGGGGAGAAAACATAATGGATATGCTATCGAGGATTTATTTTCATGAATATCTTGAAGATCAAGTCATCTATATAGATGATGAATATAGAGGTAACCCAATTAAAATTATTTCAAATACCTTGATTATATCAAATATATTCATAAAGGAGAGTATTTTTTGATGATTAAGGTCATAGAAATTGGGAGAAAATTATTCTGTCACTTGAAATTTATAGGTTTTTTTTGAACTGTCAAAAAAAATATGTTTCCTGATCAATCAATTTTATATAACCCATTCTTTTATAAAAAAATATTTTATAACCATGTTATCATATACATGGTTTTAAATAAACAAAATAGACAACCTTGGTTGTATCTATGTTGTTTTACACAATATGTTAGCGCATATAGACAAATATTATACCAACTAAAGGTTCTTTACTAAGAGAACCCTTTTGTATCATAATTATTTCATAAAAAGTAGAATTGATTTCCAAATTACTTTTATGTCATAAGACTAAAATATAATACCCCTATGTTAATATATTTAATTTAATATCAATAATTTGGATAAAGTATAATACTTTTTTATGAAAATGGTGTTGAGAAAATCCAAAGGGGGATATTGAAAATATCATGTGGGTGGTTGATGAGTATGGTTTCATCTTTTATCATCATATTAGTAGAAATAAAATTATATGTATGATGATTTCATCTACGATTAGTGATTAAAAATTGAAAGATAAAGTTAGAAGAGTTAAAATAAGTATGGTGATGATTCCGGTAGAATTATTATAGATTCCTTGGATATTAGTTAATGAGACAGTTCTCCATTTTTATTTGATGATTCTAAGATAATTGTTATGAACTCATTGATTGTAATATGGTAATATTATTATTTATTATTGAAGATAAATCTTATATAATTTTTACATATTCATTAAATATAATTACATTTCATGATTTAACAATTTATCTTGTTGAATTGTGACAATTATTGAACTATTATTTTGTTTAAATTCATGTTCCAATTGTATAAGGAGATTTCACATTGTCTACAACTTTTAACTTGGTGAAGAACATGTATGTTACTTTTTTTTTATGAATAAAATGTTTTGTGGAAGGAATGGAATATAATAATTATTTCATGAAAACATCTATGAAGTTGGAGTTCAAGTGCATGCAAAATATATTCTTTGTCGGTTGATTTTCGGGAAGACGATACATCCAATATTGTTAATGATTGGATGAAGTTTGAGGAAGTTGAAGAGGCCATGAAAATATTTATTACATGAGGATCTCACTTGAATCCCATGTCAATGAATGTAATTTCATTATGAAATTTAAAATTTTTCATGTAAAATAATGCCATGAAAAATAATATATACTTTTCATGAGGAATATGAGAAGGCATTTTTTTATTAATTATACATTGATTTTTATAAGTATTATTTATTTTCATCCTAATTGTAAAAATATTGTCCAATCATAAAAATCCCATAATAGCTATCTGATGACCAAGACATGAGGGACCGAGGGTGAACCTCATGGGACAAAAACCCAAAGGAGCTTACACAATGGTTGTGGTTTGTGAGTGGGACATGTATATTCCTTGAGGATTGCACACATGAACATGAATATAGATGGGAAAACTAGGGTGTATGGTTTATGGAATGTGTGTGTGAAGGTGTATGTGGGTGTTAATCCCCCACCTCTTGGCACATACGGTCATTGGTATGGGTAATAATATATACAAGCATGAATCAATGATGAAGTTCAATGAGGGATGCCAACTCTGATGCATTGTTCCTATATATTAAATATATATGATCATAATGTTGTCTATCTTATTCAGCCTATATTGGTTAGCCAATCAAAGTAGTTTAATTATCTCTTACCTCCCCATGAAGATATCCTTCATCCTTCTTATCCAATTTTCCTCAACGACATACCATCATTCGATGATCGTCTCTCTGGCTATCCTCTACTGATAAAACTAATCTATATAAGGATAGTTTGATATACTAAAGCCATGAATTTAAATTCTTCAGGAATGAATTCCATTATTCAAAGAAAAAAACACTGATTAAAAAATATTACAAAGATGAATTCACTCCATTATCTCATGAAGGAAGAAACCCATTTCATTATGACACCTTGATTCTAGACTTCATCGAGATATAATCAGAATTTTTCATAAACAATAAAATATGAATATATTTGGTAATATCACCAATAAACATAATTTTTAGTGAAAAGTCATTATGCGGAAGAATTGTTTTTCCTATAAAGTGATATAGCTAGATATATTTTCTTATATTAAAGAGGTATTTTAATAAACAGAGAAATTGAGATATCTTATTTTATTAAGGGTAGTGTTCCGTAATGATTTTAGCTTCTATAAAGGGGAATAATATCCCGTGAGCATTCTATTTGTACAAAGAACACTTGGTTTTCTTTATAATGAACTTTTAAAGTGAAGAAAATCAAGATACCAAGATACACTTACATATAACCTCCTTATCCTTCATGAATAAAATTTATATTTGTATATATTGGTCATGTGAATTGCTTTGAGACACCCCATACAACAAGTAGTATCTTTGTGTGAAGAAAACAAAAAATATAATTCTTATTATTAGGCGATCAAGAACCTACATTTTTTTTATCTGAGGAGATTGTGCATGTACACATTCATGTCACACATGAATTGAACAAAAATAGAAGAAAAAAAAAACTTCGTCTGTGCATATACATTTGTACATGAAGAATGTTGGAAAAAGTGGATAGTGAGTTCATATTGTTTCACGAAAGATGTTTCATGCATACATTCTCTTACCCACGTAATGACCCAATGTTTTTTCAATTAAATTACCCTATTATAATTATGTCTTATAGTATAATCATATAAGATTACATAAAAAACATAATAATAACATAATAAAAAAATAATGTGTAAAATAAATAGTGTCTCTAAAAGCTAAGAAACGTATACTGATGAAATAGTAACTTGACCTTTTGAATAGTAATGTGAACCTTAAGAATAGAAAACCAACCAATTAAATAGAAACCTCACTAATGAATTTATGAATAAAATTTCTCCTTGTTATAAGTGAATATATTGTATAAATATAACATAGTATAAGTAATCGAATATTTAAAAAATTATTAATCAAGTGTTGGTATTTTTGTAAGTCATGTATATTTAATCACAATTATATGATTTTTTTTAATAAATTAAAATAAAATTAATTTCCGTAAAATATATTCGTAAATAATTATATTTATGACTGAGGATTATAAGATAATTTTAAGATACGTTTGCTAATTTTTAACAGTGTTAGAAAAGCAGTTTTAATTTTAAAATTTTCATTTGTCAATTAAATTATGATTTTCATTAAAAATTAAATTTCTCATATATATAAAATTATTTTCATAAAATGGAGTTAATTTTTTATTTTTGAAAATAGAAAAATAATTGCAGTGAATTTTTGGTATTTTTCTAAAATACTAGAACTTTTTGTGAATATTAAAATACAATAATTTGCGATAAATGGTAAATAAATGAATTTTTGCATCATGCTTGAGTATTGAATGATATAAATGTCCATTATATTGGACTCATATGATTTATTTACTATTTTATAACACAATAATCAATAATATTCATAGTCTTGAGAAAAAATATTAAACTAATGAATAAAATAATTGGAAACCCCTCCTCTTCTACCCTATAAATATCACCCCTCTTTACCTCTTCTCTTTACTCATATAAAAACTTTTTCCTTATCTAAATTATTCTAAAATAAACTCCCAATCTCTTCCCTATTTCAAAGATCCTTTTTTCTTCAAAATACCAAATACTCTTCCCTAAGGAGGTTCTCAAGGAAGATGTATTCAAGAGGTAAATTCCCCATTTGTTTTCTTTTATTTTGTTTCAAGTTCTTTTCCTTATATTTATTTCTTCACCTCCATTCATCCATATGTAATCATAAATTCATTACCTTACATGTACAGGAATTTTTTTATGATTATGTAATAATTCATCATTATCTCACATTTCCCCTCCTTTTATACTAGAAATTAAAACACCATTTGAGATGTGTTATTTATCACATTCAAGGACGATGGGTATTCAATTTCTGTCACCATCATCAATTCTGGTCAAGAATTCATTTTTATTGTTGAAATAGACTATAATATATTTAGAATTTCTAATGTAATGTTGTAGAATCTCTTTTACATGTGATATTAATTTAAAATGAAAAATGTGTTCATTGTGATTAAAAACCGCCAATTTACCCAAACCGTTATCATTAAAGTTTTATCAAATGGTTAATCTTCACTCCAAATAACAAAATGAATTTAATAACCATGTAATCTTATGGATGTAAAATAATAACATATACCTCCAATTATGGAAAACCATTCTCATCTACATGTTTATCCTCACATGTATATAAGTAAACCAATCATGAAAACCAACAAAACAAATGCTCCCAAAAAATGAAATTTAACCTCTTAAACCCTAAAAAATGTCATGAATTTTCTTAATAAGGCAATAATAAATATATTAAATGAATAATGGGATCTATAAATAGTAATTATTTAATGTAATTTTATTATCCAATACATTAAGATCATGTGAATAACACCTTCAGACTAAATGTAATAGATTCTACCCAAACCTCTATGATTTATTCGGGTTGCTCTATATTTCTTTTTACCCAAATGAATTTATCTATTATTTTTATTTAAATATTATAAAGTCTATATAAATTATACAAAATCATGTATCATGTTCCATTCTTCTTTATATTTCTGGAATTTAAATGTTTTTATGTTCTTCCCTCCTCAATACTTCCCGAAAAGAATACTAGTTTAAGGGAACATCCTAAATTTTTACCCTTTTTAAAGTACACTATATAACCTATTTTAAGGCACATTTTTTTATAAAATTTGTATTTTTTTATGAAATTTTTTTTGTTTCACTTCTGTTTTTACATCAAATATCATTCCCTTTTGATCTTAAATGCTCTTTATTATATTCTTTAAAACCGCACTAAAATGTTTTAATGTTAAAAATTATTAAATACTCTTTTTACATGTTATCATTTATGATTGACATAAAATACAATTACATATTCTTATTTTATTTTATAAATGTCCACGTATGTTCTAATTCCATTCTTTCCTAGAAACTTGTATGATATTCCCATTAATTATGCTTTATGACATGATTATGATACCCATTTATATACATGGGTACCCTTAGGCTTATGTATGAATGATTATGTATGAATTTTTATGTCACAAGAATATTAATGAACATGTTTTGATGGGAGAACTCAGATATCACTCCAATGCATTGGTAAATCTTCAGTCTCATGAGATGTTATGCAAAACAGTCGAGGTGGTCAGCCAGGAATCATGATACCATGTGCAACGGTATTGGTGGATAACTATGACTTGTTCCCCTCTATGTGAAACAATCCTTGGTTCATGCTAAACTCGTGTTTTATGTTTCTTCTACATTGATTTTAATCCATGTTTATATGATCCCATGATTATGTGTCATTATTTTATATGTTCTAGGACTTTTTATATCATTATGTCATGCCATTTAACCCATGTTCTAATGCTTTATTAATACGTTTCATCCCATAATTAGATTTTTTGATCATCCCATTTTTAATGCCATCCCCAAGTTATCCTATGAAGATGTATGAGTACAATGGTTGTTAGAAGATCTTTATGAAGATTAAATAAAGAAATATTTTATTTAGCTCTATGTTTTCAGTTTTATGTACCTAGTCTTACATGACACTAGAATTTATGATCATTGGCATGTAATATGATGCTTAAAATCATGAAATGATATGTATAAAAGGATGGTTTCACTATAGTTGTTTTCATTGGATGTTATAGTTATTTTTGGGGATTAGGAATAGAGTACATTAGTAAGAACCTTAGGGATGAGACAAAGTATAATAAGACATCCCTAAATTTCAGTAATTATATAGTATGTTATTTATTAAGAAAATACATATTTTTATTGATATTAACAAGTGGTTGTGGCTCTATAATAGATGTATCTAGGGGTAAATCCAAAAATAATGATTTGATATAGACTCAAACCGGAACTGGTTCACAACAATGGGCTTTGTTGCACTGTTGGGTTGACACTCCCATGTGATATTCTTTGGTAAATTCATAAGCTTAGTATGGACCATTATTAAGGGGACAAAAAAAGCCCAAAAAAAATGTGAGGAAAATGTACATTTATTGATAACCTAGATTTAAACCTATGAACTCAAAAGTTAGGATACATTTTTCATTTAAGAGTTTATCCATTTATTTATAAATTTTAATTTTTTATGCTTAATAGATATGTATTTAAGCCCCCTGATTATACTTTATTTTTATTAGCTAATGAAGGGAAATAGAAGAACCCATGCCAAAAATCAATATGATTGGCGTTGTGATGATTTCCCTAATGATATGCCTGATATGATGGGAATGGGTTCTCAAAAAATTATGACAGTACTCGCTCAGATGGATCATGTTATGAATAATAACATGAATCATGTTTAACTCCCTCTTCCTCTAAAGAAAGAGTAAGTTTCTGTCGAATCCTTCATGGGGAAAAGGCCTCCCATGTTTAGTGGATCTTCTAATCCCCTACTCGTAGAACAGTGGATTAACTATATTGAAAAGATATTCTCTATTCTTCAATGCTCATAATAAGAGAAATTCATGCTATAGGTCTATAATTTTGATAGGGGTACCTGATTAGTGGTGTAAATTGATCAATAATATGAAGTACTGTGGTAAAATTTATTCCATGGATTGGGAGGAATTAACAAAAGTGTTTTTAAATAAATATTTTCCACAATCCCTCCACCTCATGATGGGAAGAGAGTTCCTCAAACATAATAAGAAGGAATATGATTCCATTAAGTAATATGAATAAAACTACCCAAGGATTTTATGATATGACTTTGTCTTTTCATGAACACTGAAAAAAAGTTGGATCGCTTCGTTTGCAGACTAATGATAAGTCTATAAAAACTGTTGGTGATTCGAGAACTTAACAATTGTGAGGAGATTTTATATTGTTCCCTTAATGATGAAATAGAGATCAGAGACTCTAAAAGGTCTCAAGGTCCCTTTGACTAAGATAAGGGAATTGGAGTGTAATATGGGTGGTTTGGAAAATAAATACTACTACTAAAATAAGATTGAACATCCCAAGTGTCAAAATTATAAGAATAATCATCCAAGTAACTATCTATATAGAACGTAGAACTGCTCAAATGTAAGAGAATGAGAAATCTAGCTAAAAACTATTGAAGGGACATGAATAATCCCACTAACATACAAGAATAAAGGATGGTTCAGATCAACACATAGCCTATTGGGCAGTGTTACAAATGCAAGGAACATTGGCATTATGAAAACAATTTACCTAAGGAAAGGGTTTTTAGAAGATACAACAACATCCTCAAAGGCAACAAGGAAGGGATATGCAATCACTACTATTGAGGTGAAGTTGGAAAATGATGTGGTTGTAGGCACACTAGTTATTCATTCAATAATAGTGAACATACTATTTGATTTTGGTTCTACACATTCTTTCATGCCTTTCATGTTTAGTAAAACTATTCAAACCCCCACCTCAAAATTTATATATTGTGTTATATGTGATAATAGATAATGGGGAATTCATTGCATCCAATGTATATAACTCCTCCATTGTAAATGTTTTTGGATTGAACCTCACAATTAATCTCATCATACTTCCTTTACTAGATTTTGATATTATCATGGGCATGGATTGGCTATCTTTTTTACAAATCCAACATTAGCTTCCGGGAAAGGGAGATCACTCATAACATCCTAAAACATCCTCTTATTATTTACAGGTGTATGGAGGAACATGAATATACTTTATAATAATTTCCTCAAGTGTGGATATTACATCATTGTGAGAAATAATGTCTAACTCAAATGATTGATACAAAGGAGATGATGCGACTCAAAGACATTCACATCGTGAGGGATTAAACTAATGTATTCCATGAATAATTACCCAGACATCCCCATGATTGTGAGGTTGATTTCTCAATTTAATTTATTCATGTATTCCAACCTATATCAAATACACCTTATAGAATGGTCATCGATGAGATGGAAGAGCAGAAGAAGCAGTTATAGAAGAATATGGAGAAGAGTTTTATAAGCCTGAGTGCTTCACCTTGGGGTGAACCAGTCCTCTTTTTTAAAAATAAGTATGGATCAATGAACCTTTTCATTGATTATCATGAGATCAATAAAATCACATTAATGAACATGTATCCCTTACCTTGTATAAATGAATTGTTTGATCAGTTAGGTGGGACCAATTATTTCTCTAAGGTGGACCATCAGAAGAGATATCAGCAATTAAAGGTGAGGAAAGAATATATTCCCAAAAATGTCTTTATAATGAGGTATGGACACTTTGATTTCATATTTATTACCTTAGTACAAACTATTGATCAAACAATATTCATGGATTTAATTAATATATTCTTTATAGATTTCCTCTACAAATTTGTGGTAGTCTTTATCAATGATATTCTGATTTACTCTAAGATTAAGGAATAACGTGATAAGTATTTGAATACTATGTTTATGACATTGTGAAGGGAGAAATTTCATGCAATGTAAAGTAAATGTGTTTTCTATATGGAGTAAGTTTCATTTTTGGGGCATGTTATCACTAGTAATGGAATATCTGTGGACCCTTCCAAGACAAAGGAAATCAAAGAGTGGACCATGAAAAAATCTATAATAGAGATCCACAGATTCCTTGGACTAGCTAGGTATTATTAATGATTTCTGAAGAAATTTGTATGATTTTAAAACCCAATGAGAAAGATAACATTGAAGGGGGTTCTGTTTTTCTAGACTCAAGAATGTGAGGAATGGTTTAAGGATCTCAAAAAGAGGATTGTCACAACACTAGTACTCACACTCATAATAAGTGGATAACTCTTTGTGGTGTAAAATGAAGCTTAAAAGAAGGGATTAGGTTGTGTGCTAATTAAAAATGATAATTTGATAGCATATTCCTCAATTCATTTAAAAATTCACAAGAAAAACTATCACACACATGATATGGTGTCGGCGGTTATGATCATTGAATTAAAAATCTGGTGGCATTATCTCTATGGGGAGAAGTGTGACATATATACTGATCATAGGAGCCTAAAATATATTTTAATAAAGAAAGTTATAAATATGAACCATTGAATATAGTTAGATATCATCTAGGATTATGAGTGCTCAATCCACTACCATCTTGATGAGGAAAATAAGGTGGAAGATGCTCTAAGTAGAAAAGATCTTGCATCTTTAGCAATGATGAAAATTGAAAAGGATCTAATATTCTTATATTTAAAGAGGGTGGGAATGGGATTACATAATAGAGAAACATCATCAATCCTTTCTCCAATTATTTCTCAACTATCCCTCATGGATAAAATAAAGGATGCTCAATGAAAAGATGTGGAAATTCAGAAATGGGTAGAAGCTATCAGAAATGGGTAATCCATTGAGTTCAAGAATGATGAGGAGCGAGTTGTAAAATTCGGGTCAAATTATGTGTAACATACAATCTAGATATAAAGAATGATATTTTGAATGACATGCATAACTCAACCTTCTCTATTCACCCAAGGAACACATGTATGTATCGAGATATTTGAGAGAATTTTTGTGAGACAATATTAAGAAAGATATTGATGAGTATACATTAAAGTGATCGGTATATTAGAAAGTGAAGTCTAAAAGGAAAAGGTATAAGGGGATGATGCAACTACTACACATACCAACATGGACGTGGGAGAACATCACCATGGACTTTGTCACTATACCTCCAAGGGTATCTAGAGGAAACAATCCTATATGGGACATTGTGGATTGTCTTAAAAAGACAGCTCACTTCATCACAATTTTAGAATACTTCACTTTGGATAAAATTTAATGGATATATATAAAATAAGTGTTAAGGATACATGGAGTACCACTATAAATTTTTTCTGATAGAGTTCCAATATTCACCTCGAAATTCTAGAAAAGTATCTAGCATGATCTAAGAACAGAACTAAACTTCAGTACGGCCAATAATCCTCAAACTGATGGCCAATCTGAGTGAACTATTAAGAAAATGGAAGACATGTTGAGAGAATGTTTCATAGGCTTAAAAGTAGGATAGGACCAACAAATTCCACTGGACTAATTCTATTATAATAATAGTCTCCACCCCAGCATCAGAATGGCACCATATGATTCCATTTATGATAAAGGCATAGAACACTGGCATATTGGGATGATGTTAGTGAGAATAAGATTCTAAGACTTGATATAGTCGAATAAATGGTGGGGAAGGGGAAAACCATTCATCAGCACATAAATGCAGCCCAAAGTCATCCTAAGAGTTATGCAGACAATCATCGATGGGACCTTGAGTTCAAATTTGGAGACATGTTATTCCTCTCCATATATCTATGGGAAAAAGATATGAGGTTATGGAAGAAATTAAGTCTAAGTCCTAGTTACATCATCTCCTTAGAGATTAATAATTTTGTTGGAGTTACAGCCTATCAACTAGTACATCCACCTACCATGTCTAATGTACATTATTTCTTCCATGTATCCTCTTAAGAAAGTACGTACTAGATCCTTCCCATGTACTGTCTTCATAGGTGGTACAGTTGGAGAATGATAATTCTTACAAGGAGTAGCCAATAAATATCTTGGATCACATAGATAAAGTTATACATAACTAGACTACTCACCTAGAAAAATTACAATGGTGGAACCATAAGTACAATGAGTCAACATGGAAACTGGAGTAATAAATGAAGGAAAATTACCCACATGTGTTTATGGATTAAAATGTAAAATGAATTTTCATGGGAAAAATTTCATAAGGGGGGAGAATGTAACGAAACATTATTTAATCAAAGAAATTAAATTCTTATAATTATGTGTTATTTTATAATCATATAATATTATATATATAACATAATAAAAACCATATAAATATATAATGAGTATAATAAAAGGTATCTTTAAAAGTTAAGGAATGTATACTGATGAAATTGTAACATGGCCTTTGTAATAGTAATATGAAATTAATGAATAGTAAACCGACCAATTGAATAGTGTCCTCACAAATGAATGTATAAATAAAATTTATCCCTAATATAAGTGATAATAATATTTATATATAACATCGTATAAGTAAGTAAATAATTTAAAAATTATTAATTATGTGTTGCTATTTTTTTAAGTCATGTAAATGTAATTTCAATTTAATGAATAATTTAATCAATTAATTGAATTTTTTTTTTCATAATATATATTCAAAAATAATTATTTTGATGACTTATGATTATAAGATAATTTTAAAAGACGTTGGTTAATATTTCAAAGTGTTAGAAAAGTAGTTTTAATTTTAAAATTCGTATTTTTCAAGTAAATTATGATTTTAATTAAAAATTAAATTTATCATTTTTAGAAACATATATTAATAAAGTGAATTTCATTTTTGTATGTTAAATTTCAAAAAATGGTTGGGGTTATTTTTTGGAAATTTTTTAAAATACATGATTTTTTGTTGAATATTAAAAATTGATAATTTACAATAATTGCTAAATAAATGAATTCATTCATCATATTTTATTCATGGAGGAATTAAATAGCCAATTGTTTGAAATAAATTTCACTATTGGCTATTTTGCATCACAAGAATCAATAATAATCATTATTTTGAGAAAAAATATTAAACTGATGATTAAAATAATGGGAAACCCCTCCTCTCCTCCACTATAAATACCACCCCTCTTTACCTCTTCTCTTCACTTCGATCAAATAATTTACCCTGTCTAAAATTTAATAAAATATCCTCCCAATATCCTACTCTCTTATAGTAGCCCATGTTCTCTTCAAAATACCAAATCCTCTCCCTTAAAGAGGATCTCAAGGAAGATATATTCAAGAGGTAAATTCCTATTTTCTTTTCGTTTATTTTCATTCAAGTTTCATTCAATCTATTTATTTACTCACATAGTTTATCACAATGTTATGATAACTTTAGTACCATTGATTTAATATAATTTTTTTATGATAATTTAATAATTCATAATTATCTATCTTTTCCAATCCTTTTATAATATAAATGTAAACACCATTCGGGATGTGTTAATTTATCACATTCAAGGATGACATGTTTTCAATTTCTATTACCGTCTTCAATTCTGGCCATGAAACCATTTTGATGGTTTAACCAGACTATATTATTTGTAATGTGTCTAATTTATGTTTTTGGAATATTTTTTACACATGCTATTAATTTATGAATAAAAATGTGTTCCTTGGGATTAAAAACTACCAATTTACCAAAATGGTTATCATTACAGTTTTATATAATGATTCATCTAAACTTCAAATAAACCAATTAATTTTATAAAACTATAATCATATATATGTTCAATAATAACATATAACTATAATCCTAGAAAATAATTCTCATCTACTTGTTTATCCTCACATGTATATAAGTATACCAATCCAGAAGACCATGGAAACAAATGCTTTGAAGCAATGAAATTGAACCTCTTAACCTATTACAATGTTGAATAATGAACTTAATAATTCTATAATAAATCAATTACATAATGAAGTGGTTCTGGAAATACTAATTAATTAATTTTATATGATTATCCATGAAATTAAGATTAATTGAGTAGCACCTTCAGACTTAATATAAGGGATTCTACCCGAACCTCCATTATTTCTTTGGGTTATTCTATATTTCTTTTTACCAAAATGATTTTATATGGTCTTTTTATGTACATATTATAAATGTTGTGTAATTGATAAAAAAATAATTTATCAAGTTCCATATATAATTATCTTTTGGGTATTTACATGATTTTATGTGGTTCCCTCCTCAATACTTCTCGATTAGCAAACTCATTTAAGGGATCTTCATGAATTTTTTCACATTTTCAAGTAATTTATATAATATGTTTTAAGACAAATTTTTTTTTATAAAACCATTATTTTATTATTAAATCCTTCTTGTTTCACTTATGGTTTTATATAAAATATTATACCCCTTTCTATTTTAATTTTTTTTAGTAATTTCCTTATAACTATACTAAATTGTTTTAATGCTAAAATTTCTTAAATACTCCTTTTTAAATGTTATCAATTCTGTTTGAGATCACTTACCATTATATATAACTATTTTACATTATTAATTTCCATGTATGTTTTAATTCCTTTATTTCATGGACACTTATATGATAGGCCAATTAATTATTCATAATGACATGATTATGATACCCATTTATTTCCATGTGTTTCCTTATGTTTATGTATGATTGACTATGTATTATTCTATATGTGGAATAAAAATTCATGAACATGTTATGTTTGGTGTTCCTAGATAGAGCTTCAATGCACTAGGTATGTTTAGTCTCATGAGACTTTATATTAAATAGTGTTTCTAATTATCCTTGACTCATGATACTATGTGCAATGGTCTTGGTTCTTAACCTTGACTTGTGATCCTCTATGTGCAATAATCCATGACTCGTGCTAATGTCATGTTTTATGTTTATTAAATATTACAATGAATCCATGTTTAATTGATCCCATTATTATATGTCATGATTTAATATGTCACATTCCCTTTTATAGAATTACATCATTCCTTCTAACCCATGTGATGAAACTTTATTATTATTTTTATTTCCATACTGGGATTTTTAGGTCATCCCTTTGTTCATGTCATCACCAGGTTATCAAATAAAGATGTATGATCACAATTTAAGTTAGGAACTATTTAAGAATGTTAAATAATAAAATGTTTTATTTAGTTCTATGATTATAGTTTTATATACCTATTCTCCAAAGCCACTATACATTACGATCCTTGGTATGTAATATGATGCTTAAAATCTTGTAATGATATGTGTAAAAGGAAAGGGTTGTGATAGCACATGTGAAGAACCTATCAAGTTCATAACCCAAAAAATTGAAATAAATCACATTAAATCATAATGAATTTTTTTTCTAAAGTATATTCTTGATAAGTCTATGCATTGTATATAAAATATGCATGACAATTGAGAAATTAAGATAAAATTTTCTTGAGGGTGTGAAAATTTCATTTTTTTATATAATAATATTGAAGAACTTGTGTTCTTCACTAGAATTAATTTTATTGAGTCTGGGAACCTCATTAACCAAATTAGTATCTTCATTATCATTTGATAATCAATTAATAAGACAATTTAGAGCATGTTGATATATTCTTCAGTTAATCATTCTTAGAAAGTATTGGTTTGGAGTGGAAGTTTCATCTTTCACTTGTTGAAGAGAATTGGGACGATGTATATGTAATCATATTGATATATTAGTAGTGAAAAACCTATATGTTAGGAAAATCTTTTTGTTGTTGATGTAATGGTATATATATAATAAAGAGATATTTTCCAGAATTATCATTATAAATTATTTGAAGAACTGCTGGTGCTGGTATAAAAATGACATTGATGAACTGGTGGTAAAAGTATAAAAAATAACACTTAATCAAGAATATGGATAATTCACTTACTAAACATTCTATTCAAATTATAGGAATATGTAATCATCAAAACATTAAAGTGATAATAGAATCTATGAAACCACCACAGGTTTATCATGATAAGGATTAATTTATTGTACTGAACCTTGTAAAAATATTTGTGTGCCACTATTTCTTATTTTATTTACATTGCATGTCTATGTGATTTATGGGAATTCACATCATATCTAGTATTTTTAATTTGGGAAGTAGTTATAGTGTAATGGGGGATAATGTAAAATAAAATAAAACTCAGAAAAATTTGTGTATACCTTTTCACCCTCTCTTTTCATCCCTTCATGATCCTTCTTGGATAACAAAAATAAATATACATCTTCCCCCTACACATTAGATCCTATTTCCCCATAATCACTAAACACTTATCCCATTATGTTATTATTAAAATTACTTATAGATAAAAAAAATTTGATGGATTATATATAAAAAATATAATCAAGGTGATCAAGAAAACATAATTTGAAAATTTTGAACAAGATATTTTCAAAAACAAGAAAAGCCATTTTTAGGAAAATAAATAATTGAAATGAAAAATCATTTTGTATAATAGAATAAAAAATAATAATTATAAGAATTTTATTCTTAGATACCCTTTATTTAAATTTAAACTGCTTAAAGTAAGGGTTATTGTAAAGATATTAGTAAATTGATGATCATTCCCAGTGTATTTTGACATTACAAATCATTTTTAAAGTGGACAATCAATAAGTGATGTGGGTGTAAATGTTCTTAGTTCATGTGTAATAAATAGGATTTCATTCATATGGAACTAAAACTATCATATTTAATGGGAACAAGATGATATGTTTTCCTAAAATAGAAGAGATTTTGTTTCATCCATATAATTTGGGTGCAACATCGTTCTATGACTATATATTATTCTACCAATGTATAATGAGATACTTGTTTTTGTTTTCAATAATATAATATATTATGGAATTTCTATGAAGGTGAAAATTATCTCATGAATGTTTCCTATTTAGTTGACACCCACCAAAATGAGAATCATAAAAACTATAAAGATTAAAAGGGTTTCCCTTAAGATATAATATACCATGATTTGTAGAACCTTTTAAATAAATTTCTATTTAATAGAATCTAGAAATGATTCTTTTGTATTATACTGAAAATATGAACAATGAAAATCTAAATATAATTTGTTTTCATTTCATAGTAATGTAAATAAGACTTCAAATCATACATTTATAAAGCTTGTTGCCAATATGATTACTGAATTCTTCTGATATTAGCACATAAGAAAAAATTATAGGTGCACCAATTTTCATAACATGATAGAAAAAAATATTATAAGCTAATTAGTTTAAATTATTTGGCTATGAAAATATTCATCCTAGTTTTTAGAGATTTTAATAGCACGAAATGATTTTTAACTCACCAATAAAAATGATTTCAAATTATTTTCTCATAATATTTGAAAATTAATTATAAAAAGATTTATTTTTTGATCTAAAAATTACATAATGAACATAGATTATAATTATTAAAAGATTATTTCAATTAATTTTTAAAATAATATGGAATTCTGTTTTACTATTATGAAATCATTTGATAAAAGAATTTATGTTAGCCACTTATATCAAACCCTAGGGATTTTTTTAAAACATATAATTCTGGGGTTAACATAAAAATAGAATTCTGAAATTTTGGATTTTCAAAACCAGGTGGTTGTCCAATAATTTTTTTTAAAAACTAAAAAATATAATGAACCAATCCTTTTAAACAAATTATTTGATGGATTTAAGCATAATTGACCATCAAATAAAAACCAAGGATCGTATAGTCTACAATCTTAAGAATATTAGGTATATAACATTTAAAACATGTGAATAGAATACATAATTTATATTAATCATCAATAATGAGATTTTAACTTCTTTTATGCTCTTGCATATTCATTGTATAACCTGAGGAATACATAGAAAAAAGGGATGATATAACAAGATGAGTAAGGGAATAAAGGTAGAAATAAATAATAACACATGGGTTATGAAGAATAATATGATGACATAAAAAGGATTGGAACATGAATAAAAATATGGAAGAAAAAAATATAGAACATGAGATCATGTAATCCTGGATACATTGGAATTTCACAATGAAATATAACTTGAAATAAATATGAGTCAAGGTTTACTTCCAATACTATATCACATGGTGGAAACATTACCATAGAGGAATCAGGTTTACTCTCTTTCCCAACATAATGTCTCATCAGGGTAAACATTACCCAATTCATTAGATCATTATCTGGGAAAACATTTTTAACATGTTCTTGCATATGTGTTCTACATGAAGAATCAAATATAATGGTTACTAATGGAAAGAAATGGGTATCATAATCTTGATATAAGGAATAAAATAATGGAATATCATAATGGTATCCATGAACATTTGTATTTAAATCATACATGGAAATTAATAAAGAAATTTATTCATATATCATGAAATATTATGTCAAATTTAAGTGAACAAAATGTAAAACAATGTGTTTAAGAAACATCAGAAATGAGTAACTTCTGTGCGGTTTAAGGGATTACAAAATAATTTCTTATGTAAAAACATAAATGATCTAAAATTGATTTTCATGATAAAAATATTTATTTTTAGAAAATATTAGTTTCTTAAAATAGACTATAGTGTGTACTTGATAATTGGTAATAAATTTGGAAGATCCCTTTAATCGGTGTTTCTTATCGAGACTAATTAAAAAGGGAACCTTATAAAAAAATTATATCCAATAAAATAAATATTAATTGATCCAGATAAATAGGTTTTTTTCCTAAACATATAATTTTGGATGAGTTAATAATAATAATTAACAATTAAATCAGGTTAAAGAGAACGAAAGTGTAACCAGAAGAAAAAATGACGGTTCAGATAGAATCCCTTACCTTTTATATGAAACTATTTTGAACTTGTACTTATTGTCCAAGATAATATAATTAAATATTTTAATTAATTAATTAATAAAATATAATAAATTTATTTCATTTATTAAAATTATATTT
Source organism: Viscum album (assembly GCA_963277665.1). Taxonomy (NCBI): domain Eukaryota; kingdom Viridiplantae; phylum Streptophyta; class Magnoliopsida; order Santalales; family Viscaceae; genus Viscum; species Viscum album. The sequence goes on along the minus strand of OY728159.1, from coordinate 412,481,024 downwards.
GGTTCATTTATGGCCATTTAGTTGATTTATAGTGTTTAATTTCATCATTTTAGGAGTGTTAGTTTCAGGGATTCCTAGTTGGTTCGCTTGTATATGATTATAAAATATCATTTACTATAGAATAAAATCTATAGAAATGGAATGAGATGGTATTAATTAATTTCTAAAAATTTAAATTTCCATATATATAATTTTATTTTATATCATGATAATGATTCATTAAATAAAAGTTTAATGAAAAAATTATTACTTTGTTTTCGCAGTTTTTACGGTCATTACAAATTAGTATCATTTTATTTAATAATATGATAATAAACTGGTTTTGTAACATTAAATAAGTGGTAATAAAAATATTATATTCTTTTATAACATAAAAATTTATTTTATTATTATTTTTCAAGGTGGTAATGAAAAATGAAAGCTCATCGTCCACGAAGGCATTGAAACAACACCTCATGGACGATGCTTTCATTTTTAGAATTAATTGAGAGGATAAGAGCTTTTAGGATTGAAATTACATTAAAAAGAAAAAAATTACAGAAAATATATGATACTTTATTTAACATGTTTCCATGGATAGGATATTTAAGGGAAGTATAAGAAAAGGAATGAAACAAAAAGAGAAAGAGGGAGGGTTTTACAACTTGAGTGTCATCTCCTTGAGAACCTCCTTAAAGAACATGGAAATGGTGTTTTGGTGAGACCAAAAATACCATAATGTGGGAATGTGGTTTGGAAAATAAATTTGGTAGGATATAAGTAATATTAAAGGATTATAAGGTATGAGGGGAATAGATGGTGCGGGGTGATATTTATAGTGGGAGGAGAGGGGTGTTTTTATTGTTTTACTCAATTGATTATTATTTTTGACCAAGAATATCAATAGTATTGAATACTATGAATAAATAGAGAAAATTTTTTTGTTATATTTTAAATAAATGGGTTATTACTATATATATACATCATCCATGACTTAATAATTCATGTATTTGTTAAATACCATAAATTACCATATTTCACTATTCACCAAAAAATTAACTATTTTTGAAAAATCCCAAAAGTTCACCCTAACCATTTTTCAATATATATAATTTAAAAATAGACCTCGTTTTATGAAAAATAATTTTATAAATATGAGAATTTTAATTTTTAATTAAAATTATCATTTATTAAAAAAATACCAATTTTAAATTTATAACTGATTTATTTGCACTATGAAAACTTTACTAAGGTATTATAAAATTATATAATAATCATTATAAAATAATATTAAATTATGAATCTATTTTATGAACATAAATTTTCTTGTAAATCATTATATTAATTATAAATTTTTAAATAGACATTTACATTTCATAAAAATACCAATATGTAATTTATCATTTTTAAAATATTTATTTACTTATTAAATGATATGAATATATTATATTTTTATTCATAAGATTATTAAAATTTATTTATAATTTCATAAGTGAGGTTACTATTTTATTGGTTGGTTTACAATTCCTAATGGCCACATTACCATTCTAAAGGTCAAGTTAATATTCCATTACTATAGATTCCTTAATATCTACAAATATGACTTATTTCATTATTAATTTTCGAAAATATGTTTTAATTAGGTTATCTATGTGATATATGTTCTTTATATTATATAACATAATTATAATAAGGGAAATTCGATTGATAAAATTCTGGGTTGTTACATTCTTCCCCAATTATGAAATTTCTACCTCAAAATTTTGTTTTAAATTCTGTGTTGAAAATAGGTGGGTGTAGTTATCCTTCATTTATTCTCTCGGTTCCGATGTCGCCTCTTCATACATATGATTCTTCCATAGTACATTGACTAGTAGATTACTATTGTTGTGTATAGAATTATCTCTATGGTCTAATATATTTCCCAACTTCACTTCATATCAGAGGACTTTTATCAGTTATACCACCTCTGAATTCATTAAATTTGAGGGATCTGGTATGTACTTCCTCAAGAAGGATACATAGAATACATCCTTAACCTGAGAAATTGTAGGTGGATGTTCTGGTCAATATGAAACAACATTGACCTGATCAAGTATCTCAAAGGAGATGATATACCTATGACTCATCTTTCCTTTCTTCCCAAGTCATGTGATCCTCTTCCATAGAGATATGAAGAGGAATACCATGTCTCCAACCAGAAACTTCAGTTCCTATAGACAATTTTCTGTAAATATATTTTATCAATATTTGGCATCCTAGATATGTTGATGAATGGTTTTCACCTTTTCTATAATGTCTTCATCTATTGGATTTCCAAATGTCTTATCTTCACTGATTTCAACCCATCATGTTAATGCTCTACATCTTTCCCCATAAATGTATTCATATGGATCCATTTGGATGCTTATGTGACGACTATTTATGTAAGAAAAATCTACCCTAGGTAGATTTTGGTCTTATCCTCTCTTGATGTCCATAAAACATGCTCTCAAAATGTCTTCTAGTGTCTAAATAATCATCTCAATTTGTACATTGGATTAAGAATGATAAGACACACTAAATTTCAACTCATTTCTAGAGCAGGTTGGATACTTTTCCAAAACATGGAGGTAAATATTATATCCCAATCATATAAAATCAATAGTGGTAATCCATTTAGCTTCACCACTTAATTTATGTATATCCATGATAGCTGATCAAGTGAGAAGTAACCTTGAATTGAGATAAATTGACCAGTCTTTGTAAGAAAATCCACAATGACTGATATAACATTATTTACTCATGATGTACATTGAATTCCAATGAAAAAGTATATGATGATTTTTTTTCTAATTTCCAAGTTAGTATGGATAATTATTTAGTCATTCCTTTATATCTTTTCATTTCATTATTTACTTGATAACATACTAGGCACTTTGATGTATATTTAGCAATCTTCATCTTCATATTGTCCCACCAATAATGCTCTCGGATATCTTAATACATATATGTTCTTCGTGGGTGAATAAAGAAAGTTGAGCTATTTGTATCATCCAAAATATATTTATTTTTCTATGGATTTCATTGTACACATAGTCATAACCCAAAACGTATGAATCATTCCTCATGAATCTTGAACTCTGAGGATTTCCCATTTCAGATAGCTTCCACATATTTCTGAATTTCCTCATTATTTCATTAATCATACATTATATTCTCTGTAGGGGAAAGTTTACAAATCATTTGAGAAATTATTTATGATATTCCTTCCCTTAAATATTCACATGTATATCTTTTTTAGGTCTAAGAAGATTGTATTCTTCTCAGTTCTCATCATTGATAATGTTTCATGATCCTTTGTACTTAGATCATACACTACTTTATTTTTATTACCAAGATAGTCGTGAATTTGGCATTCATACTCCTAGATAAGATATAACAATATTTATTGGCACATATTAACATCCTTTTGTGTGAATATATATTTTTGGTACTCATAATTACTATATATCTTCTTAAATTCTCGTTATAGGGATAATTCCACCATATTTCTAATGCGAAGATCACATCCAACAACTCCAAATCAAGTGTGGTATAGTTTTTCTCATGATTATTCAACATCCATGATTAATAGTCTATAAATTTATAATTTTTCATTAGTATGAAGCCTAATATAATAATTTAATCATCGTTTTATACCAAAAAGATCTCCCCACTTTCTTGTAGTTTTAGTACAAGTGCAGTGGTAAGTTTTCTTTTCAACTCTTTGAGGTAGTCTCCACATTCACATGTGTAGATAGACATTACTCCCATCCCATTCAGTATGGTTTGTGGGATTGAGAATCATGATAATTTCTTCTATAATCATTGGTACTACTCAGATAGAAAAAGGAAACTACAAATCTTGATTATATATATTGGCTTGGGCCACTCTATGATTCCATTTTTATTAGAAGGGTCCATATATATTCTTTTTTTGGTGTTAACATTACCCCAGAATGATACTTCCGCACCCAAAACTCACATTTACTATACATTTCATATATTTTCTCTCTTCACAATGACTATAATATATTATTCAAATTCTCATTGTGTTACACATTGATTTTAGAGCATGCCATAAAATCATTAAAAAAACTACCAAAAAATTGTCAAGGTAATCACTAAAGATTATATTCAATAAATCCATGTACGTTTTTTGGGAATTACTGAGTCTGAAGGTCATCACTATCATCTCATTGTGTCCAAAGCCTATTTGAAAGGCAGTCTTGGGAATATCTTCCTTCTTCACCATAAATTGGTAACATCCCAACAAAAGGTCCACCTTATATAATTACTTGGCCCCATGTAGTTGATTGAAAAAGTCATCTATCTTTGGAAAGGGATTCTAGTTCATGATTGTGATTTTTTTGAGTTCAAGAGAACAAATGTAGACGTGAATCGATCAATCATTATTCGTGATGTGGAAGACTAGTGCACCCCATGGTAAATAATGTTATCATATAAAACCCATGTCAATATTTTCTTATAACTTCTTCATTAGTTCCTTTATGTCAATGATGTCCATTCTATAAGGTGTGTTTGATAAAGTCAAAAATCTAGGAATAAGTTCAATTGATATCTCAACCTCTTAGTCATGAGGATGACAATGAATTTATTTAGGGAGAAATACAATGTAGTCCCTCACAATGGGAATGTAATTGATAATTATACTCTCCTTTGTATTAATCATTTGAGATAGATATTCTTGATCATAAGACAATAATATCCAAAATCGAGATGATGATTCTGAAAGAGGTTCATCCTACTCCTTGCACTTATACATAATTGGAGGATGCCTCAAGATTTGAAGAGTGATATCACATTCCTTATAGTTGATGTTGGTTTTAAATAAAGATAGTCAATCCCTACCAGGTATAGAATCAAACCCAATTAAAAGAACTATGAAGAGATTTTATAAGAGGTTAAGTTCACAAACATTAATTGGGGAAGGGTTATATACTTTATATGAAATAATTTCCCCATATTATATTCTCATGGATAAATAAACCACCATATTTTGAGGTGGTGTTTGGATTCTTCTACTAAACTTGAGAGATATGAAATAATGTATAGAACCAGAATGAAATGTAATTTTTCAATTCATGCAAGAATAACTGTCATACCTATGACTACATCATTTTTGGGCTCCACCATAGTAGTAGTGATAAAATTTTACCTTTCTTACTACCTTGGAGGCTTATATTTATTTACAATGACAACCCTTGGCTTAAGGAAATTGCTTGAATAATTACAATGTTCCTTGTAGACTAAAAACTAAACTACAAGATGAGTGTTTATATGAACCTTCATTTATTTTTACATATTAGTGGTATTTTTCATATCCATTTGAATTTTATTATCTTGATGACCCTCTATTCCATATTTTAAGCTTCTTATGGTTCCCCTAAAGCAGTTTTTAGGATGCGTCATCCCACACTTTTGACATGTGGGATATTGGGTATTCATTACATCATGGTATTTATCTATTGATCATACCATATTAAACTCAATTTTCCACATTTTATCTACTGGAACACAATACCACTGAGAGTCTTAAATCTCCATTTCTACCTTAAGGTCACAATGAATAATCCTCCCATAACTATTAATGTCTTGAATCACCAACTCTCATAAACACAAATTTAGTTTTTTAAAGAAGGAATCTGCCTTAATTTCAATGTTCGTGAAAATTTTAGAGGGGTATCATAAAAGACATGTAATGTTTTTTTCATGCACCCCAAAAGGTGATTCTTTCTTTAAATTTTGTCAGATAAAATCTTTTTCCATCTTGAGATAGAGGAAAATATTTATTGAAAAATATTTTCCTAAAATCTTATCATCCCATGGAATCAATTTCCTCATTATACTTTGTTTTCTTGATTATTATCCACCACAGATAAGCTTCCCCATTAAAATTATAAACCACCACTATGAAATTCTATTCATATGAGTATTGGATTGAAAATAATATCTTTTTAATGGTGTTATTACATTTTTTCTGTGATGAGGGTGTTATAAGATCCACTAAATAAAGGAGGTCATTGTCACATAAAGGATTTGAACACAACTTGTTATTTCATAGGATAAGGATGGATTTACACATGATTAAAGTTATTATTCATAACTTGAGATATTTTTTCTAGTACTTTCATGATCCTTTGAGCTCTCATTTCCATCAGATTGGGAATTTCATTACAGAAATCACTACATTTCCTATCAAGTTGACTATTGTAATGTGTTCATCTATTTACATTCATTAACATAAATAAGAATGTATAATTAGAGAGGATTTAATAATTATATAATAATCATATTAAAATGAAACAGTTAACATGGAAGGATAAACTTGATAATGGAAGGTATATAATGTCTTGTGATTCCCTAAGTTTTAATCTATATTATCCATGGTGGTAGAATTATCCCATGGGTTCATACAAATGATTTTTTTCCTAATATCCAAAAATAACTCGATCATACTCTGATATCAACATTAATGAACCTATCCTTTTACGCAAATTATTACACAATTTTATGTAAAATTATCCATCAAATTCAAAACAATGACTGTTATGTCTATTGTTTTTGGAAGATTTGGTACATAAAACTAAATACATGGAAAAAAATAAAACAACTTTATATTAATAATATATAATGATCTCCAAACTTCTTTTAAGCTTGTACATCTGTTTAGGATAACCTAGGGAATAAATAAGCATAATGGATGAGCTAAAAATCACAGTAAGGGAATAAAAATATAAATAAATCATATCATATGGGATATAAGGCATAACATGATAACAGAAAAAGACATGAAATGTGAATAATTAAATAGAATAATAATATATAGAACTTGGGATGATGTAATCATGGAAACATAGGAATGTGTAAGTAAAATATAACATGACATAAACATGAGTCAAGGCGAACTGCCAAGACTATATCACATGGTGGACAAAGTCCCATAAAGGAATTGAGTTTACTTTCAATACCAACATGAATTATCATAATAAAAAATACTACACAATGCATTGGAGTGATATCTAGGTACACCCATCATAACCTGATCAATCATATATATTCCACATGAAGAATCAAAAATAAGGTTTACACAGGGAAAGAAATTGGTATCATCATCCTGTCGTAATTCATGACCAAAGGTAATATCATAATGGTATCCAAGATAGATTGGATTAAAATCATACATGAAAATTCATAAGAAAAAATAAGTACATATCCTGAGAAATTACATCCAACTAAAATAAAAACCTATAAAAACAGTGTTGAATAGACTTTAAAAATTAGCCACTTTTGTATAGTTTAATGGAAAATAAACAAGAGTCTTTAAAGCCAAGAAAGTAATAATTGATTCTATAAAAACAAAAATGAACTAAGGGAGTTTTTCATGCTATAAATATTTATTTTATAAAAATATTATTTTCTTAAGATTTTTTATGGAGGGTACTTGAAAATGGGTAAGAAATTGAGAAGTTCCCTTTATTCGGGGTTTCTTATCAAGAGAAATTAAAAAAGGAACCTTAAAAAATTTTATTTTCCATAAAATAAAGAATAATTGATCTAGGTATATATTTTTTGGACATAAACACATAATTTATGTGTTGTACATAATAATAATTAATAATTAAAATGGGTTAAATATAGAGAAAGCATGATCTGAAGTGAAAAATGAAGGTTTAGAGAGAATCTCTAACCTTATGACCGAAAGTGCTATGAAATTGTACTTAATGTCCTAGATAATTATATTAAATCAATTAATTAACTTATTATGAACATATTATAAAAGTATTTAATTTAATATATTTTTATTAGGTTCATTTATGTACATTTAATAGACTCTTAATGTTTAATTTCATCATTTTGGGAGTGTTCGTTTTATGGTTTCATGGTCAGGTTCCTTGTGTATAATTTTAAACGTCCTATTCAAATGGAAAAAACTCCAAAAAAAGAATTATATGGTATTAATTAATTTCCATTAATTTAAAATTTCTCACATATCATTTTATTTTTATTAAGGATGATTCATTAGATAAGATGTTGATGAAAAAATGAGTAGTTTATTATAGCAGATTTCATGACAAGCAGAAATTAGTATCAATTTTTAAAAATATGAGTATATACATGTTAAATAATATTAAATAAGTTGTAATACACACATTTTGATCTTTTTAACCTTGAAATTTGTTTAATTACTGGACTTGATTGTGGTAATGAAAAATGAAAACTTTTCGTCCAGGAAGATGTGGAATTGACACCTAACGGACAATCTATACATTTATATATAAATAGTAGAGGAGAATATATTTGAGGATGGATATTACATTATAATATAAAATTAATTTATATATATATGATATGGTATTTATCATGTTTCAAGAGATAGAGAATTTTGCGGAAGGAAAAGAATACAAAATAAAATAAAAGATAAAGAGAGAAGGTTTTACCTCTTGAGCATATTCTCCTTGAGAACCTCCTCAAGTAACATGAAAATGGTCTTTTGGTGATACCAAAAAGACAAAAACATAAAGAAGGGGTTTGGATTATTAATTGGGTTGAATATTATCAAGCTCCAAGGATTTTAATGTGTGAGGAGAAGAGGTGGTGATGGGTAGTATTTATAGTGGGAGGAGAGGGATATTTATTATTATTTTATTCATTTGCTTATTATTTGGATCAAAACTATCAAAAGTATTGATTATTATGATTAAATAAATTAATTTTTTAGGTTTGTTTGAACCAATGTGTTATTACCTCATCCATACATCAACTATGACTCATTAATTCATGTATTTGTTAAATACCATAAATTACCATGTTTCACTCTTCACAAAAAATTGATCTATTTTAGAATAATCCTAAAAATTCAACATAAATATTTTTAATTTGTAGGTATTTAATAAATTTAATCCATTTTATTAAGATAATATTGTAAATATTATGCGTTTAATGTTTAATTAAAGTCCTCATTCATTCAAAAAATACATATTTCAAAATTATGACTACTTTTTTAACACATTAAAATTTAATTAAGGCCCCATAAAATATTATTATATTCATAATACAAAAAAATATAAATATATGAATCTATTTTAATTTATTTAAACAAACATTATATTTATTATAAAATTGAAAATAAAAATGTACAATTCACAAAATTACAAATACTTAATTTATATTTTTTAAAATATTTATTTACTTATTCCATGAAAAAAATATATTATATTTCCAGTTTTAAGATATCTAAATTTTATTTAAACTTTTATAGGATATCATACTATTCATTTGGACGATTTTCTATTCGTAATGGTTACATTACTATTCAAATGACCAAGATTATATTTTATTTGTATAAGTTCCTTGATTTTTATAAATATCACATAATTCATTATTAATTTATGAAAATAATATTTTTATCAAGTTATTTATGGGATGAATGTGTTTTATAATATATAACATAATTATAAGGCGAAAAATTTGATTGATAAAATTAAAGGTTGTTACAAAACTATTTTAAAAAAAGAAATTTTAACGTTTATTTGAAAATGATCAAAATTTTGATTGGTAATGAATGACAACAACATTATTATAGATTTTAGTTGAGAAACGTTTTTCATGGTTTCACTATAATCAACTAATTATTCTTTATTATATCCTTTAGCTATGATTCTATATTTTTTTATGTGTGATGCTACCTTACTCGTCTTGTTTATTTCTAAAACCCCATCTTGCACCAGTAACCGAATTATTCTTATGTATTTTAGGAATAGTATACATATTTTTTATTGGAATTGTTTATGTTATTTATTTATAGAAAAAATAAAAATTCCATCGTTACTAGAATCATCAATGTTTTTATGTTCTATAATGGAAATAAAATAATGTTTCTCAACTTCATTTAAGGAAGAATTTCTAGTATGCACATCCATTTTCAAATCTCTGATAATATTTTTCAAGGGACGATACTTTATATTTTTCAAATCTTTTAGTAATGTTATTGAAGGATATTCATACTAGATAAGAACTTTGGGATAAGGTCAAACTTTCAAGGTCAATAGTGTGAATTAATCAACAAATTTTAATATTAATGAATGTTTTTGAATATTTTCATCGAATTTGATATTAATATATTCTTAAATGGATTTTTTTATTTTATTGATAACTCAGTAGGATTTAATTGATTTTGAGTAAATAAAAATGATTCCTTTATTGGATTTTGGATCAACTTTTTCCATGATGACATTAGTGTTAAGAATATAACCTTTTCTTCGAAACACATAAAACTATCTTACTTTTGAAATTTTTTTCCAAACATCATATGGGTTTTTTTGAAGAAGACTATTACATGAACATGGTTTATGATATAATAAAGGTTATTGGATATATAATCTCAAAATTAATTATTGTGTTTAAAATAATTCAAGAAGGATGTTGATATTTCTTTAAGAGTTTGGTTTTATCTTCAAAAAACCCATTTTGTTGAGGTTTTCTGGAGTATAAAACATATGATTAGAATATTGTAGAACAAACATTTCATCAAAATATTTATTATAAAAATATCAAACATGATAACTTCTAATTGAAATGATTTTTATCCCATTTTCATTTATTACCTTCTTGGTCAATCTTATGAAGACTTTATAGACCACATTTTTGTCTTCCAAGAAAAAGGCCAATGTATCCTATGTAATCTTCTACAGTCACATAAGAGTATGTTTTACCTCTAATAATTTCTACTTAATTTGTTCCAATATGATCAAGGTGAAAAATATTATGTTCTTTAAAGGTCTAAAAAAATTTTATAGTGTGAAAGAGGTTTTATGTTTCTTACTATGTTGGAAAGTATAAAAAAATATTATATTTAAAATGAAATTTTTGTAAGTCTTGTACTAGTTGATGTCAATTGAGATTAACAACTATGTGTGTTCTAAAAAACAAAGGATTATATTCTAAATACAATACTCACTATCTTCAAGACCCAAAAAATTACCATTTTGGGAGGAAATAAATTTTTAATAGTTAGTATAAACATTTTTTAAACAAAACCCGGAAAACAAAATTTTTACATTGAGATAAAAAATATTTTAAAAACAATTTTTTAAAAATATTTTCTAACCATCATCTAAAAATTGTACAATTATTAGAAAATTTTATTTTAAAACATCAATAAAAACCCTATTTTTATAAGCATTGAATAGAAAAAACTAACTGTACCTATATCAGTGATTTTACTTCCTGAATTGTCATCAAAATTCATGTATCCTTTATTGAGTATCTCATGTTGATTAAATTTGGAGTGTTCACCACACATGTATTGAGAGAATGAAATATCTATTCACTATGTATCTTTTTGATATTTATTATTTAGAAATGGTTTTTAAAAAAAATCAGATATTTAGTTTCTGGAACCCGTATTTTAGGTTCACATATATTAGCTAATTCTGATTTTGGTTTGGAAATTTATTTCATTTTTTTATATGAGATATGGGATGAAATATGGATTATTTTTTATACTAAATAAACTATTTTTTATGAAAATCATAAATTGAAATTTTGTATTTAAATTTTTAAATACAAAACATTTTTTTAGAAAATAATTTTAAAAAAGATGTCTTGTCGGATGAACTATAATTACTTGTACAACCAAAAGTAAAATGATTTTTTATGGTCTTTTTAGATCCCAAATTTCTCTTAGAGTTTCTTTTCCTTAGGTAAACAGCAATACAACTTTTTAGGATCATATATTGTTAATTTTAATTCACAAACATTCAGTTGATAATTCAATTTTGATGATAAATCACTTTTTTATGGAGAGTTTATCCTTTTCATGATGTTATTGATTATATTTATTTTTAATCTCTTAGTACATTGATGTAATATCACTAAAACATTCTTCATGTTGTTCATGATCATATTTTGTATCTTCATATATTAGGTGAATAGAAGAATAAAAATTTGTGTACGATGAAAAAGAAGAGTTTTACTTTACTTTGTAACACCCCAAAATTCCAAAGTACAACCTTGTATTCAATAGTGTTTAAGATGCGCAACACCAAGTGTAAAAAATGGAATATATTCACCTATAACATTATAATGTTTTATAGATATTAATGAATGAAACACTAAGTTATCGTAAATCACACACAAGAGAGTACTTCCATGATATCTTGCATTACATGCAAGATGGACCGTCATTAATAGGTTGCGGTACACGCAAGAAAAAGTTTCACCAAATAATAATATATTATTAAAAAAATTATTGTAAAGACCCTGAAATCCCGTGGAAATATTTTTCCTAAATACAAAAGAATTTATAGAGTCGGTAGTTTTTGACGGCACATGATTCTGAGACCCGGTGTGCCCGGAATAATTTTCTGAAATTTTTTTGGGTACATTCAGTAGACGTACATGCGGTATTTTCTAACATTTGAACCGATGTTCAAAATTGAAATATGAGGAAACCGATGAACTCCTAGCACTGATATTTTCCTAAGGGGACCTTTACTGCAGTTTCATTTGGTCGAGATCGAAAGTTGTTTTTGGGGTTTCTAAGTAAAATTTAAATCAAATTATGTGTCACACAATTTTATTTAAATGGTATTTAAAACCTCCAAAGTAAGGTTGGTGGTGGGGACCACCCCCACATTACCTCCCATGGGAGGATATTATGTGGTGGGGCCTACACGAGTTTAAACTCTTTAACTCCCCTTTAATCCCCCACTTTAACTCTTAAACTCTCCACCTCTCCTCTATTAATTTAAACCCTCCACCTTCCACCCTCCCTCATAAAGATGACAACACTCTCTCAATTAATTAGCAATTAATTAACTGTCTCTCTAATTTTAATTATTTTGAAATTCATGTCATGGATAAAATAATATCCAAGCTATTATTTGGGTGGGCACATACTGTTTGGTGGTGCCTTGGAGAATAGGGAGAGCTTTCTTCCGACGAAGAACACCATCCTCTCGAAGAAGAACGTTCCTCGTTTCCGAAGAACATGGCGCATCATCTTCTACCTTCTTCGATCGAGGTAAGGAAGGGATGCACTGGTGCCCACGAAATTCACCGAGGGCGTCATATCAACGTATCTTCACTGAACTCTACTCCCTCCAGCATTGAAGGAATGACATCCATCTTCTGTGACACCCGACTTCTGTGACGCCCGTCTTTCGCGGCTCGTCAACGTGAAATATCAAATATGAGGTAGGGAGGAATTTGGATTATTTCTTTTTATGTAAGAATTATATCCACGAACATCGACATTTATTTTGGAATGATGGTGGTCAAAATGTTATCACCTAACGCGAAGGGTGTGGGCTGAAGGAACACGGACCGACGACCCTTCATTTATTCTGGTTTGCGTTGACAATGGAGGCAGAGCCTGTAGGGCACGGTTCCATCGCACCGCGTCAGAGGAAGGAGGTTGCAGCCATGCAGTCAGGGCCTTCGGAAGAGGCGGCGGCGACAGGAGGCCATGGCCGCGTTCCGGCCACGTTGAGGAAAACTGGGGCCCACATCCGTGGGCCGCACGGGCTGAAGAACTAGGTAGCTACTACTGGTTGGGCTGGTGGATGGAGGCACATGCAGGTGCCATGCATAGATGACTGCGACCCACTGTGTGGGCCTCTCGGCAGGTGAACCAGTCGGCTGCTTGCCGGCCAGGCTGGAAGACCGCGGCGCCGCTTGGCACAACATAGGGGAACTACGGCCCGATGTGTGGGCCGTTTTCACCGGTCAAAATTGGCTAGCTATGGCCGGCCTGAAAGATGAGGGGCGGCGCCGTATGGCCCTGCTGGGCGAAACGAACCGGCCCGCAGCGCGGGATGGGTCCGTGGGTGGGTTTCACCCCCCCCGGGCCGGGCCCACCACCCAACCTAGCCGGACCTGCTGGAATGGGTCCGCAGGATGGCCAAGCCAACCCCCAGCCAGGTCAGACCCACCGAAAATGGTCGGGCCGACCAGCCAGCCCACTTGGCTTGATGGGTCGAACCCGCCTTCGCTTAAATGAAAATATCACCTAGACCGCGCATCCGATCGACGCGTTGTATGCGGCACTGGGACACCCTCGCGTCTAGGCAGTCATTTTTCCATACTCTAAGTGAGATTTGGAATAATTTGGAAAATGGCCTGGTTTGGAATGAGCGTAAATCGAACCAGGCCCCTGGAACGAAAATGCTAATAACTCAAAGACCGGGCATCCGATTGACGCGTCGTCTGTCTGGATGGGTTTTATTTGATGAGACAGAACTACATAATACATCAACTCATGAAATCATGGTAGTTGATGTATCATCACATGGCTTGAGTAGGAGACCCTCCTGAAATTGAGTGTGCTATATGCGATAACCCTAGAGCTGGCGGCGACGACTACTGTACCGGAATCCTACATAGGATTGATAGAGAATACTACTGAACCGGAATCCTCCGTGGGTTCGACAGTGACAACTACTGAACTGAAATCCTCCATGGGTTCAATAGTGATTACTACTATACAAGAATCTTACATGGGTTCGATAGTTCTGACTTCTCTTCCTGTATCCTGTGTGGGTCCGATTGAGTAGCTAGTCCTGTATCTTGTGTGGGTCCGACAGCATACCTGGTCCTATATTCTGTGTGGGTCTGACGGCTTAGATGATTCAGTGAATACATCTGATCATCTTTATCACTATACAAAAGATATATACCTGTGTGATGTATAGTCTTGTCTTTTAATCATTATCATCGATATGATTGACTTTACTTCCTATGTGGTCTGGGTTGTGATTGGGCTCGAGATTTGGAGTCAGGTTGTGACTAGTAACATAGGTATATGTTAGGGAATATACCTAACTACGGTTGGTTGATACATTGTGATTGTATATTTTCTCTATGGTTTATCCTTTGTGGATTCTGGAAGACCTTCGGGGGTCTCAGGGTCCCTTACTGAGTATCGTTTAACTCACCCCTGCACGGGCTATTCTCGCACATCGTTGTGTTGGTTACAGACTATGGACAGCAATGATCGAGGCCGAGATTTGTAGAGTTGGACGGTAACTAGAGGTTCACCACATGGCGAGACGTAATTGGAGTGGACGGACGGACATGGGGTGCTGAGGAGGCCATCTATACCCACCCTTCAGGTGGTATTCTCAGTGGAAGACTCAGTAGTTTCTGTTTACCATTCTTTAGTTGTACTAGATTTACAATTGTTGTACATTACTATTGGGCTTTTATTTCCAGCCCCTTTCCTTTCAGCACATACTTTTATATCAAGTTTTACTTATTGATTACTTTCAGTTGCGTACTCTTCTGCTTGTGCTCCAGTTGTGTGTGTGTGTTACAGTTTAAAAGGAAATGCCTTCCCTTTTTATAGGGATTACGCCTTTGGTGCTAGTTTTCAGACCCTGGCCTATGGAAGGTGGGCTTGGGGTAGTCACGACACGGACCCTGAGGATGGGTCATGAAAAATTGGTATCAGAGGAGTCGGTTCTACCGTATAACTTAGACTATGTTTTTTTAATGGAAATAGTGTTAAGTGTTTTGGGTGTGGTTATCAGTTTAGGGAAACCGATGTTGGTGCGGTGGCCGATGTATTCATACACTAGGACTCTAACTACTGATATTCGACTCAGTGCAAGAAAACACGGATTGTGTGTGTGTTTCTTTGGAAAAAGTTTTCTTTGTGATTACATTGTGTCAACTCGCCAGGTATACTATTTTAACCATGGAGCACCTGTTTCTTTTCAGGATGGTCCCATGAAGGCAGCCAGATAGGGTTCCGAGTTACATACTAGATGGTAGCCCACCGAGCGATGAGGCCTTGGTGTGGGGCCCCATCACAGCGAAGGTACCAATGATACCACTACCCGCTGGGCCACTGATACCACCAGCTCCAGTAGTAGAGAGTGCACACCACCTGAGTGCATTGCATGAGTTCCAGTGCCAAGGGTCACCCAGGTTCCAGGGAGAGACGGACCCATATGTAGCTGAGGATTGTCTGGAGGCTATCTTGAGAGTCTTTAGATTGGTAGGGACACCAACTGACCTCATGGTGATCCTTGCCGCGAGTCTCCTGCATGCAGTAGTAGACAGATGGTGGAGCCTGATTCTCCAGGTGCATGATGAGGCATCATTACTCTGTATAGACATTGAGAGTCTCTTCCACTCAGAGTTTGTTCCATCCACCCTTTGTGCTTTGCAGATCCAGGAGTTACTTCATATGCAGCAGGGCATCATGACAGTATCTCAGTACTCAGTGAGGTTCACCGAACTCTCACACTACTCCACAGATATGGTACAGTACCCATTCATCAGGGCCCGGACCATCGGGCAGGGACTCATGCCTGTGATCAGGGCTTTTATGGTTCCCCTCAGCATTCCGACATAGGCGGTGTTGTTGGAGTGAGCCATTCTAGAGAAGAGTTTTCTTACTGAGCAGTCACCAGCGGTGAGACCCACCATAGGGAAACACGTAGCAGATTCATCTGCAGCCGAGAGTAGACCGATGACGTGGAGGTCCAACCGGATCAGGACATTAGGTGGACGACCCCAGGATTCGGGTTCGGTTGTGCGGGGCATACGAGACAGAGCCAGCTATACGAGGAGCAGGCAACACTATGCATGTGGTGGGAAGGGCCACATGGCTCATGACTACCTGACCCACCATGTAGATGAGCAGAAGACAATAGAGGGACCTCCCAGGAAGAGGCAGAGGTTCGACCATGGTGGTCCTCCAGGAGCAGGCAGACGTGGAAAAGGTGCTGGTCGAGCAGCGGGTGGTGGATGATGTTTCGAGGATCTACCACCACCACCACTAGGAGGTCCACCCATACCACAGAGAGCTTGGGATAGAGGCCGGCTCAGCTCCAGGTAGTCAAGGCCTACGAGCACGGCACACCTGAGATGATTCGAGGTACTATCTATGTCTACTCCACCCTTGTTGCTGAAATTATAGACACAAGTGCGAGTCATTCATTTATTTCCATTACCCTCGTTGGAAGCTCTGATATTAAAAAGGAGTCATTGGCTTGATACTTACGGATATAGACTCCTATAGGAGCAGACTCGATGATTGCGCACTAGTGTCGGTAGTGCGAAATTACTCTAGCAGGTGAGAGCTTCAGCTGGGATCTTCTTGTAGCGGCGTCGAGGCTTTACGACATCATCTTGGGTATGGACTAGTTATCCACAGTTCATGATCAAATTGACTGTATTAGGCATAATGTGTGGTGTATCCACATGGATGGGACCTGGTTCACCTTCACCGGTGAGAAGGGAACCTTTGCAGCGCAGGATGAACTTACACACAGGATGGGGCAGCCGATCACACATCAGTGGTCTAGTATCATCATCAGAGAGGTTTATGTGTGGAGACCAATTTTTCGTATTGTGGTGGATCAGTACGCTGATGTTTTTCCTGACGATGTTCCAGGACTACCTATTTGCAGAGAGGTAGAATTATACATTGACCTGTACCCCGGGAGAACACTGATATCTACTCCAGCATATCTGATGGCACCCGCCAAGCTTTGTGTGTTGCGGGTACAGCTGGAGGACATGCAAGGGAAGAGATTTATCCAATCCAGTGTTTCAACCTAGACATCTCTGATTTTGTTTTCCAAGAAGGCAGATGGGAGCTTGTAACTGTGTGTTGACCACCATCACTTGAATCAGGTGACCATGAAGAACAAGTACCCACTCCTGACGATTGACGGCCTCTTTGATCATCTTAAGGGAGCCTGATGGTTCTTGAAGATAGAGCTCAGGTCAGGCTGTCACCAGCTCATAGTTTGACATGAAGATGTGTATAAGATGGCCTTCAGGTTTCGGTATGGAGACTACGAGTTCTTGGTTATGCGCTTCGGCGTAAACAACACACTAGTAGTGTTCATGAGTCTTTTGAACAGGATCTTCCAGCCATACATTGATCGTTTTGTTTTAGTCTTCATCGACGACATACTGATTTACTCAACTACTAAGGAGGAGCATACATACCATTTCTGGGTAGTACTGGATACACTTCGATAGCACCAGCTATATAGTAAACTCATGAAGTGTCAGTTCTAGATTCAAGAGGTTCACATTAGGGGACAAATCATCTCAGAGTTTGGAGTTTCAGTGGATCCAGGAAAGATTGTGGAAGTACTTGCTTGGGAGCTACCCAAGAGTGTGATGGAGGTGCGGAGTTTTCATGGACTGGCTGGATACTATCAAAGATTTTTTCCAGACTTCTCCGGAGTTGCAGCACCACTTTCAGACTTAATGAAGAAGGGGCAACCCTTCATGTGGTCAGAGAGATTCCAGTAGAGCTTTCAGGAGCTGAGGTAGAGGTTGACCAGTGCACCCATCATCAGGCTACCAGAGGAGGGCGTTGGGTATGTAGCTTACTGTGATGCATCAGCAATCGGAGTCTGGTGTGTCCTATTACAGGAGCGAGCAGTGATCGTGTATGGTTCATGGCAGTTGAGACATCACGAGTAGAACTACGCTACCCATGACCTGGTTTTAGCAGCGGTGGTCTTCACCCTGAAGATGTGGCGGCACCATCTGATGGGAAAGCATTTTACAGTCTACTCTGACCACCAGAGTCTCAGGTATATCTTCTCGCAGAAGGACCTGAACCTGAGATAGTGGTGATGGCTTGAGTTCCTCCACAACTATGACGTAGAGATAGCCTATACTCATGAGAAGGGGAATGTTGTAGCAGATGCTCTCAGCAAGATATCGGGCATTCAACTGATAGGAGATGTGACATAGCACCTAGCCACATGGTAGATATCCTCAGTGGATAGAGATGGGGCAGAATTTCTTCAGTCTCTCACAGTCACTCCTCCATTTCATCATCGAGTCAGACAGGCACAGTGTGGGGATTATGATTGTGAGACGTGACGTTCTCAGATATCCTCAGGGCAGGCACCTAAGGGGTTTTATGAAGGTGTGGAGCACCTCATCTTCTTTAGGGGGCGTACCATGGTACTAGTTGCACTACAGGAGGAGGTGTTACAGGACTGTCACACTTTCTCTCTATCGGTAAATCCAGGAGTGGCGAATATGTATCAGGACCTCAGACGACAGCATTGGTGGCCATGTATGAAGAAAGCAGTAGCAGAGTTTGTCTCGAGATGCATCACTTTTCATCAAGTGAAGGCAGAGCAACAGGTTCCAGAAGGTTTGGTATACCCCTTAGAGGTCCCAGAGTGGAAGTGGGATGGGATATCCATGGATTTCGTGACGGGACATCCATGTACATCCAGAGGACATGACTCTATCTGGGTAATTTTCGATCAACTCACCAATTCAGACCACTTCTTACCGATCATAGAGCAGGGATCAGTGGAGATCCTGGGACGACCTTACTTATAGGAGATAGTATGGCTCCATGGTGTTCCATCGATGATCGTCTCCAATCGAGATGCCTGATTCACTTCCTGGCTATGGAAGGGGTTTCAGGAGGCTTTCAGGATGCATCTTTTCCTGAGCACCGCCTTCCATCCTCAAATGGATGGCTACACTGGGAGACCATTCAGACTCTCAGGGACATGCTCCATTCATGTTTCCTGGACTTTGGTCGCAGCTGGGAGGATCGCTTACCCTAGGTGGCGTTTGCGTACAACAACAGCTACCACTCTACCATCGGGATGGCACCTTATGAGGAACTATACCGACGACCATGCAAATTGCCTCTATGCTTGACTGACCCAGGGGAGCCACCACTTGTAGGACCAGAGATGGTGCAGGCTATGATGGAGATGGTGCAAATCATCTAGGAGGAGATGAAGACTACACAGAGTAGGAAGAAGACCTATGCTGATAGGAGACGGAGACCACTGGAGTTCAAGGATGGCGACCACGTCTTTTCTACGAGTCTCACCCTGAAGAGGTCTACAGAGATTTGGTCAAGGTTTAATGTTGTCTCCAAGATTCATCGAACCTTTTCAGGTCCACATCAGGGTATGCGAGGTGGCTTACTGCTTGCCCTTCCACCTCAGTTGCATCGGGTTCATGACATCTTCCACGTATCACAACTGAGGAGATACGTGCATGACCCATCACACATCATTGACCATAGGGATCTGGACATCGATGATGGGGATACTTTCATGGAGGTCCTACTGGAGATCAAGGATTGACAGGAGTGGGTCCTACGTGGACGGTCTATTCCTCTTGTGCACATTTGTTGGGAGCACAGGAACCTCTAGTAGAGTACATGGGAGTGGGAGGCTCAGATACATTCTGAGTACCCTTATTTGTTTCACTAGTGTGTGTTATAGAATTATGGGGACATAAATCCTTGACGAGGAGTGAATGTAAAGACTCTTAAATCCCATAGAAAAGTTTTTCTTAAATACACGGGAATTTTACGTGTCCGTAGTTTCTGACAGAACCTGATTCCAAGGCCTGGTGTGCCCGGAATAATTTTCAGAAGTTTTGTTGAGGTACGTTCTGTAGACATACGAGCGAGATGTTATACCTTTCGAACCAGTGCTCAGAATTGAAATCTAAGGACACTGATGAACTCGTAGTGCCGGTATTCACCTAAGGGGACTTTTATCGTAGTATCATTTGGTCGAGAGCGGATGTTATTTTTGGGGTTTCTAAGTAAAAATAAAATAAAATTATGTGTTGCACAATTTTATTTAGATGGTAGTTAAAACCACTAAAGGGAGTTTGGTGGTGGGTCCCACCCCCACATAACATCACCTGGGAGGATAGTATGTGGTGGGGACCACATGAGTTTAAACTCTTCAACTCCCCTTGAACCCCCCCCCCCCCCTTAACTCTTAAACTATCCATCTCCCTTCTATTAATTTAAACCCTCCACCCTCCACCCTCTCCCATAAAGATTCCAAAACTCTCTCCATTAATTATAAATTAATTAGTTGGCTCATTGAATTTGAATTATTTTGAAATTCATGTCAAGGATAAAATACTATCCAATCTATTATTTTGGTTTGGAACATATTGTTTTGGTGGAGCCTTGTAGAATAGGGATAGCCTTCTTCTCACGAAGAACACGAAGAACACCATCCACTCGACGAAGAATGTTCCTCATTTCTGAAGAACATGGAGCAGCATCTTCTACCTTCTTCGACTGGGGAAAGGAAGGGAAGCACCTCTTACCATGAAATACACTGAGGTCATCATCTCAACATCACTTCATCAAAATCTACTCCCTCTGGCGTTGACGGAATGACATACGTATTCCGCAATGCACGACTTCTGTGATGCCCGTCTTCTGCGGCTCATCAATATGAAAAGACAAATATGAGGTAGGGAGGAATTTGGATTATATCATTTTATGTGAGAATTATATCCATGAACTTCGATGTTTATTTTTGAATGATGGTGGCCAAAATGTTATCACTTAACGCGGAGGGCGCCGGCTGAACGAACACGGCCTGATGACCCTCTGTTGATTCTTGTTTTCATTGACAATGGAGACAGAGCCGGTAGGGAACGGTGCCATCACACTGCTCTGGAGGAAGGAGGCCATGGCCATGCAGGCTGCAGCGGTCGGAAGAGGCAACAACGACCGGAGCCAATGGAAACCGCATGCAGCGGTGACTGTAGGCGGCGGCCGAGCGCCGGCAACGTGGAGGAAAACAGCGGCCCGCATCCGGGGGCCGCTCGGACAGAAGAACCGGTCGGCTACTGCAGGTCAGCTACTGCTGGCTGGGCTGGGGGACCGCGACACCCATAGGTACCATGCGGAGAAGGTCACGGCCTACTGTGTGGGCCACTCATGAGGTGAAATGGTCAGCCGCCTGCCGGCCTTGCTGTAATAATGCAGCACCGCTTGGCGCCGCCTGGGGAGAACTGTATCCCGCTGTGCAGGATGCTAGTGCCGGCAAGAACTGGAAGGCTATGGCCAGCTAGGCAGAGGATGGGCGGCACCGCTTGGCACCACTGAGCGAACTGAATCGGCCCGCAGTGCGGGCTGGGTCTGCGGGTGGGCTATACAACACCGTGCCGGGCCGACCCCCCAACCGGGTCAGACTTGCCGGGTCAGACCTGCTGGGCCGGGTCTGTGGGTGGGTTGCGCTCCATAGGGCCGGGCCAACCCCCAATCCAATTGGAACCGCCTAACCGGGTCGGGCCACCCCCCGCCCCCAACCCGCTGGGCTTGACGGGCTGAATCTGTCTTCACTTCAACGCGAATATCACCTAGAACGCGCCTCCGATCGATGCGTCATCTATGGCACTGGGACCCTCATGGAGAGTCAGTCCTTTTTTGATACTCTAATTAAGTTTTTGAAAACCTTGGAAAATGGTCATGTTTGGAACGGGCGTAAATACAAATGGTCCCCTAGAACGAAAATTCTAATAACTCTCAGACCAGACGTCTGATTGATGCGTCGTTTGTCATGTTGGGTTCCTTATAATAAGACATAACTACAAGATAAATTAAATCATTACTTCATGGTAGTTGATGTATCATCACTTGGCTCGAGGAGAAGACCCTCCTAGAATCGAGTGTGCTGTGTACGGGAACCCTAGAGCTGGCTGTGACGACTACTGTACCAAAATCCTACGTGGGTTCGACAGCGATGCCTACTGAACCTGAATCCTCTATGTGTTCGATAGCAACGACAACTGAATCAGAATCCTATGTGGGTTCGATAGCGATGACTACTATACCTAAATCATATGTGGGTTCGACAGTTCTAACTTCTATTCCTGTATCTTGTGTGGGTCCGACAGAATAGATGGTCTTGTATCCTGTGTTTGTCTAACAGCTTAGCTGGTCCTGTATCCTGTGTGGGTCTGACAGCTTAGATGAATTAGTTACTACATCTGATCATCTATATCACTATAAAAAATGTATACCTCTGTGAGCTGAGTCTTGACTTTCAATCATTATCATCTATCTGATTGACTTTACTTCCTGTGTGGTCTGGGTTGTGATTGGGCTCAAGAGTTGGAGCTGCGCTGTGACATGTAACTTAGGAATATGTATGGGAATATACCTAAGTAGGGTTTTTTGATACTTAATGATTGTATCATTCTTCTGTGGTTTATCCTTTGTGGATTATGGGAGACCTTCTATAGAATCCCACATTTTTATCACATAAACATTCATTACATTTTACAAAATCGATGATCTTTAAGGGCTAGTGTCTTGGAAACCAGGAACTTAAAACATGAAAACATAAAAAATTATTATTAAACACTTGAAAGGATTCTCTTTATGTTCATCCTAGGTTCATTACTGCATCTCATAACCTGGGGACATACATCAAAATAAAGGATGATCAGAAGGCCCAGTAAGGGAAACAAGGGGAAACATTTAACATGTGAACTTGAGATACATCAACAATGCCATGAAAAAGAACTTTAAGGAATGAGAAAGAAATCATGGGGAATATCATAATAAAAATAATGTATTTAATAACATGAATATGTAATGACAATCATTTATATTTCACAAAGGTACATCCTCAAGGTGTCATTAAAAATTACCAATGTTATTCACCAAGGCGTCGTTAAAAATGGTCATCTCTAGAGATTATTTTTTTACCCAATGCATCAGAGCTCTATCAGGGCGCACCCTTAAATTTCTCTTTATTATAATGTGAGACACAAATATCATCATCAAACATTTCATAAACAACCCATATAGCATAAAATAAATGGGTTTCATTTCATAGTCATCACATTTAACAAAACTGCTTTAAAGATGTGATCCTTCTGTCACTTTAAACCCACGGAAAAAGGAAAGTGGTTTCATGTATTTAAATCCTAAAATTAAAATAGAACATTTTGATATATATATATATATACATATGGGAATACCCTTGTAGAAGATTGATCTTTGAGTATTCACTTAATAAAATAAAATAATTTAAAACAATGAGAATGACATTTTGAGATGAAAAATCTGTAGCATAACGGCTATGATACATGGTTTTACAAAACATTGAAAAGAGAGGGCAAATGGGTCACCCACTCATAAATGATACATAAAAAATTTGGGGAACATAATATAAAGGATTTAAGAACATGGTAATGAAATTTTAATTATACACCATATGAAACGAAGAACTTGAAAGGATGATAAAAAAATAAGATTTTTGTTATGAGAATTCGGCAGCCTAACGGCGTCACTTAAATCTTTCAAAAATAAATTGACAAGATCAAATAGCGTCTCTAATCATATGAACACAAATGATAATTATGATAGAAATAGAGATATTACCCCAACATAATAAAAAGGAACTTTAAATACATGACCAGAAAATAGAATTTGAAAATTAGAAGGGTGAACGAATCCCTTAAAAATTCGGCAGCCTAACGGCGTCACTTAAACTTCAAAAAAATGAATTGACGAGATCAAATAGGGTCTCTCATAATATGATAATAAAATATCAGTATTATAGATATAGTGATCATACCCCAACATAATAAAAAGGAACATGAAATACTTGACATGAAAATAGATCTTGAAAACGAGAAGAGTGAAAGAACCCCGTATAATTCGGTAGCCTAACGGCGTCACTTAAACCTCAAAAAAATCAATTAAAGAGATAAAATAGGGTCTATCATCATATTAACATAAAATATAAGTATGATAGATATATATATCATACCCCAAAATAAAAAAAACTTGAAAGACTTGATAAGAAAATATAACTTGAAAATGAGAAGGGTGAAAGAATCCGTTACAAAAATTTCGGCAGCCTAACGGCGCCAGTTAAACATTTATAAAACTAAATGATGAGAGTAAGAGGGGATATCTGATCATATGACCATGAAAAGGGAATTAAGAGAAATATAAAATGACATGCTCCAACATAAGAACATGGAGCATATAAGAAATTACATAAAATAGAGTATTTGAAAAGAAAGAGAGAGTTTGGATCCCTAACCTTAAAATGTAACTCTTAAAACTCAAAGGATGGAACCTTGAGGGATTGAGGGAACCTTGGGAGGAATATTTGAGAAGTTAATGAGACCAGAGCTTCATTGGGGGAGATTTGGGAGTAGAATTGATGAGAGGATGGCTTGGTATTTATAGGGAATGTGAGGGGACAATGCATTAATGGCCAAGTGACACCTCATTGGTGGTTTTAGCAAAACCATGGGCTTGCCCATGGTATTGGCCACTTGGGACACATCATACCTTTTCTTACTATTTATAAGTCTACCATATTGATTACATAATTAATACATAATTTAATGATTTCATTAAACTCCCATCACCTAAAAACTGTATTTTCACTATTCATTGAAAATTCAACTTTCTCAGAAAAATCCCAAAATTTTACCTTAACCAAATATCGATGCTCTGATTTCAAAAATGAACTCTATTTTATAAAAATATTATTCTTATTATTTTTAATTTAATTTTTAAATAAATACACTATTCTCTGAAAATTCATTTTTTTAGGAAAATCTCCAAATAATACCTTCACATAATATCGTTGATCTGAGTTCAAAAATGAAACCCATTTTATAAAAATATTTTTCTAAATATTTTTAATCTAATTTTTAATTAAAAAACACTATTCACCTAAAAAAACTAATACTTGATTAATAATTTATGAAACAATTATTTAACCATTTTATTGAATCACATTACTTAATCAAGGTGCCTATATTTTATTAATACTTTCTTTAAGTGAGATTACTAATCCATTTGTTCACATTGATAATCCTAATCATAAAATCACTATTCATACTTTTCTATTCATCAAAAATTATGTTGATCTTATTAGAATCCAAGTTTCATACTGAACATAATTGTAGAAGACCATTTTTTGAAAATCATTACACATTTTTAATTATTTAAGGTTTACATAAACATTTTTTTAAAATATCCTTTCTCTAAAATTCACCAAAAATATGCATAATATATTTATCCAAACATTTGAAAATTCATAATCTTCATCATAAGAAGAAATCAAAAATTTTATTTAAAACAAAGGATTACATAAGGGAGTTACGGTCTCCTTACAGAGCCCCTTAGAACCCCAACATAGGACCTAAGTGTATGGTGTGCTAAGGTGATAGAATCTGAGGGTGGCTCAGCAAAAATTGTACGAGAAGTAATTTCTATCAGTTTGAACTTCTTACGAAGGAGATTCTGTTCTAGCTTCACATGATGAAGTTCGGCTTGGGTTTGGTCCAGAGCAAAGGCCAGTGGTGCTACCTCCTTCCCAAGTTCTGTTAGATGGGCTTAGATCGGTCGAAGACTATAGTGTGAGGCCATCGAATATTCTTTCTATATTAATTAACCAAGATTACTTGTCTTTAGACACAGTAATCGAAATGTTTAGTTTCCAGCGGTCATATTGACCAACGGTCATATAAAAGTCAAAACCCAATGGTCTCATTTTAATTATACGCATGTTATCAAATGAAACAGTTTTGTTGAATATAAAAAATAAAATAACACACAAAATTTGGAAACAAGATTTATTCAGAATTTTGGGTCATTTCAATCTTCCCTCCTTAAGAAATTTCATCCTTGCAATTCTTAAAATTGGGTTTTGAAATTTCATTGAGAGTCCCACATCGGAAAAGGAGTCAGTAAAACTATTACTTTAAAAGAAAGAATGGGAAGTACAAAGGTCACCTGAGTTAACCCACACTAGGATTCAATGTAAGAAAACATGGACATGGAGGAGAAAACTAAGGATCATGTACTGAGGGAGAGTGATAGAAAACATGATTAGGAGAGAGTTAACCACGAGAAAATCACAAACTTATGATGTGTGTAAACGGTCCTTGATTACCTAGTTGGAAACGTAAACCAACAACGTTTTTGTTTTACGTTCCATTTAATAACTTTGAGGAATTCATTTACAACATAGAACAAAAACATAAGGAAATATACCTACCATCAAGTAGAGTTTCATCCTTTAATAAGTTTCTTCCAAAACTAATCTTTTCTCCAAATGATGAGAATTCAAAACACTTGTTCTCATCAAAACTCAAGAATCATCTTCTTGAGAGTCACGTAATCTACAAAAGATTAACTATAAATTTTTTCTATCTTTAAACATTATTCCATGTGCTTAAAGAGTAAGATAAAACAACTCTTCAAAATGAAATAATCTCATAGGAAGGGAAACTACTTTTAAATCTTCAAAGTTCCATGGTACTACCCAAAGTTCATCATAGACCAATCCATAAATAACTGTCCATAAAATTCCTCAAAATAAACCAAACTAAGATTGAAACCCAATTATAAGAACGATCTCATAACATAGTCTTCCAAGATAGACTTTATCATTCTTCTTCAAACAACATCAACTAGTCTTATCATCTTATAACAAAAGTAACTAACCAAATCACATTTTCCACAGTATAGGTAAATCATTTCTATATGTAACCTAAATTACTATAAGTCCGACCTAACTTCATCGATTCTTCAAAATATAAGACAATATTTAATCCTCAAAGAAAATACCTTAGTAGTCTATTTTCCTCGATCAAATAGGGTTCCCAAAATAGTGAACGTCTTCCAAAATAATAATCATCTTTTAATCCCCTAATAACCTTTTTTTAAAGAAGAACATCTTCACTAAATCAACATGTGGTTCATAACAATAGATGTTTTCCTTAATGATATAAAATCATCTTATGTATTTACATGATGATCTTAGAAAACATTAAATATATGCTCATAGAGAATGAACTAAAATAAAACATGACATAGACAATTATTGCGAAAAAGATACATTTACTTTAGTCATCATGATCTATCTCAGCATAGGACTTGCATTGTTCCCTTGTCCTCGAAGATTGTTGATGCTCATCATGCTTCTCATCCATTCCAAGAGAGCATTGCCTTGGATAATGTCTAACTTCTCCACATTTACGACATCGAAATGTATAAGGTACATTAGATCGAACCTTATCTCCATTCATCACATTATCCATTTTTCTAAAGTAATTGGCTACTTTATGCCCTATCTTCCCACAAATAAAACATCTCTGGGTTCCTTTTTGACATTCTACTTGGTGCCTCTTCCCACACATTTTGAAAAAAAGAAATTGGGTCTTATTTCCCTTATCAACTTTATCAGATGAACATCCTTGAGACTTTGTCTTCTTCTTCCTTGATGAATTTGGGCATTCAACTAGGTACCAATTATTAATTGTGATTTTTTATAGATGTTTTGGCATAATCACAATATGTTCAACTTGATCATTCGTCATCTCTTCCACATTAATAGGGAAGTCATCACATTTCCTATCACATTGGTTGTTGGGACATGCTCTTCCATTTCCCGCCATTAACTAAGAAAAGTACGTATAATTAGGGGCTTAAATACTTATCCAATAATCATTAAAAGGAATACTTAAGTATAGAAGGAAAAAATTATAGAAGGAAATTACACCCTAACTTTTGATCCCCTATGTTCCAATCTAGGTTATCCATGATCATATATTCTTATGTGAATCTTTATTTTATTTTATCTTTGTTCCTTTAATAATGGTTCTTACTAAGCTTATGAATTTACCAAAGCATATCCCTAGGGAGTTATCTAACCAAGACTGCAGCAAGGCCCATTGTCGTGTACCAGTTCCCATTAGAGTCTATCTCAAAGCAGTGTTTTCTGGTTTTACCCTTATGTACATCTGTGCCAGAGCCACCTCTACCTACTCGTATCCAGACAAGGATGTATTTTCTTGGAAACCCCTTACTAAATACTCACCAAAATACCATGAATATTTCCTATATTAAAACATTTCTATAAGGATATTCCTAAAGTTTTGATATCCTAATTTCCACAAATAAGTAAACCATCCTTTGATACCGACTATTGAATCCCGCCTTTTTATCACATAAACATTCATTAAATTTTACAAAACCGACGATCTTTAAGGTTTAGTGTCTTGGAAACCAGGAACTTAAAACATGAAAACATAAAACATTCTTCTTAAACACTTGAAAGGATTCTCCTTAGGTTCATCCAAGGTTCATTACTGCATCTCATAACCTGGGGACATACATCAAAAGAAAGGGTGAGCAAAAGGCCCATTAAGGGAAACAAGGGGAAACATTTAACATGTGAACTTTATATACATCAACAATGTCATGAAAAAGAACTTTGAGGCATCGGAAAGAAATCATGAAGCATATCATAATTAAAATAACATACTTAATGACTTGAAGATGTGGCTACAACATTTAATATTGAAAATAATTTTTGTTTCACCAAGGTCCATCCCCAAGGTGTCATTAAAATTTACCATGGTTATTCACCAAGGCATCGTTAAAAATGGTCATCTCTAGAGATTAAGTCTTTACCCAATGCATTGGAGTGCTATCAGGGCGCACCCTTAAATTTTTCTTTATTATCATTTGAGCCACATATATCATCATCAAACATTTCAAAAACAACCCATATAGCATAAATGAAATGGGTTTCATTTCATAGTTATCACATTTAAAAAAACTGCTTTAAAGATGTGATCTTTATGTCACTTTAAACCCACGGAAAAAGGAAAGTGGGTCTCATGTATGTAAATACCAGAATTAAAATAGAATATTTTGATATATATATATATGTGAATACCCCTGTAGAAGAAAGATCTTTGAGTATCCACTTAATAAAAAAGAGAAAGCCATTTTGAGATGAGAATTCTGCAGCATAATGGCTATGATACATGGTTTTAGAAAACATTGAAAAGAGAGCGGAAATGGGTCACCCACTCATAAATCATACATAAGACGGTAGGGGAACAGAATATAAAATATTTAAGAACACGATAATTTAATTTTAATGATATACCATATGAAACGAAGAACTTGAATGGAAGATAAAAATATAAGATTTCTCTTATGAGAATTCGGCTGCCTAACTGCGTCACATAAATCATCCAAAAATGGATTGACGAGATCAAATAGGGTCTCTCATAATATGAACATAAATGATAAGTATGATAGATATAGAGATAATACCCCAACATTATAAAAAGGAACATGAAAGACTTGACCAGAAAATAGAACTTGAAAATAAGATGGCTGAACGAATCCCTTAAAAAGTCAGCAGCCTAACGGCGTCACTTAAACATCAAAAAAAGGAATTGAAGAGATCAAATAGGGTCTCTCATCATATGAACATAAAATATCAGTATGATAGATATAGATATCATACCCAACATAATAAAAAGGAACTCGAAAGACTTGACATGAAAATAGATCTTGAAAACGAGAAGGGTGAAAGAACCCCTTAAAAATTCGGCAGCCTAACGGCATCACTTCAACATCAAAAAAATCAATTGAATAGATATAATAGGGTCTCTCATCATATTAACATAAAAATCAGTATTATAGATATAGATATCATACCCCAACATAAAAAGTAACTTGAAATACTTGACAAGAAAATCGAACTTGAAAATGAGAAAGGTGAAGGAATCCGTTACAAAAAATTCGGCATCATAACGGTGCCACTTAAACATCTGTAAAACTAAATGATGAGAGTAAGAGGGGGCATCTCATCATATGAAAATTAAAAGGGTAGTAATATGAATATAAAAGAACATCCTCAAACATAATAACATGGAGCATAAAATAAATGATTTAAAAGAGAGTATTTGAAAAGAAAGAGATTGTTTGGATCCCTTACCATAAAACGTAACTCTTAAAACTCAAAGGTTAGGACCTTGAGGAATTGGGGGCACCTTGGGAGGACACCTTGGGAGTTAATGAGACCAGAGCTTCATTGGGGGAGATTTGGTAGTCGAATGGATGAGAGGATGGCTTGGTATTTATAGGGAAAGTGAGGGGATAAGGCATTAATGGCCAAGGGACACCTCATTGGTGGTTTTAGCAAAACCATGGGCTTGCCCATGGTATTTTCCCATGGTATTGGCCACTTGGGACACCTAATACCTTATCTTACTATTTACAAGTCTACCATATTGATTACATACTTAATAAATCATTTAATGATGTCATTAAACACCTGTAACTTAAAAACTGTATTTTCACTATTCATCGAAAATTCAACTTTCTCAGAAAAATCCCAAAATTTCACCTTAACCAATATAAATGCTCTGATTTCAAAAAAGAACTCCGTTTTATAAAAATAGTTTTCTTAATATTTTTAATTTAATTTTTAAATAAATAAACTATTCACCGAAAATTCATTTTTTCAGAAAAATACCCAAAAATTACCTTAACATAATATCGATGCTCTGAGTTCAAAAATGAAAACCATTTTATAAAAATAATTTTCTAAATATTTTTAATTTAATTTTAAATTAAAAAAAGTGCTATTCACCCAAAAAACGAATACTTGACTAATAATTTATGAAACCATTATTTAAACATTTTATTGAATCACATTACATAATCAAGGTGCCTATATTATATTAGTACTTTATTTAAGTGAGATTACTAAACCATTTGGTCACATTACTAATCCTAAGCATAAAATCACTATTCATAATTAACAATTCATCAAAAATTTTGTTGATCTTAGTAGAATATAAATTTTGTACTGAACATAATTGTAGAAGATCATTTTTCGAAAATCATCACACATTTTTAATTATTTAAGGTTTACATTAATATTTTTTTTAAAAATATCCTTTCTCTAAAATTCACCAAAAATATGCATTCTATATTTATCCGGACATTTAAAAATTCATAAACGCTATCATAAGAAGAAATAAAATTTTTTATTTAAAACAAAGGATTACATAAGGTAGTTACGGTCTCCTTACATAGCCACATATAACCCCAGAATAGGACCTAAGTGTAAGGTGAGCTAAAGTGAGAGAATCTGAGGGCGGCTCAGCCAACATTGCACGAGTATTAATTTCTATTAGTTTGAACTTCTTGAGAAGGAGATTCCATTCTAGCATCACACGATGAAGTTCGTCTTGGGTTTGGTTCAGAGAAAAGCCCAGTAGTGCTACCTCTTTCCCAAGTTCTGTTAGATGGGCTTCAATCGGTCCAAGACTACTGGGTGAGGCCATCAAATCTTATTTCTATATTAATTAACCAAGATTATTTTTATTTAGTGACAATAATTGAAACATTCAGTTTCCAGCGGTCATATTGACCAATGGTCATATAACAGTCAACACCCAACGGTCTCATTTTAATTATACTCATGTTATCAAATGAAACAGTTTTGTTGAGTATAAATTAAAATAACACACAAAATTAGGAGACAAGATTTATTTAAAATTTATGGTTGTTACACCTTCGAGGGTCTCATGGTCACCTACTGAGTATTGTTATACTCACCCCTACATGGGCTATGAACGCACATCGTTGTGTTGGCTGCATATGATGGACATCACTGATCAAGTTATAGAGTTGTAGAGCTGGATGGTACCTGGAGGTTGACCACTTGGCGAGACGTACTCGGAGAGGACAGACTGACCTGGGTATTAAGGAGGCAATATGTACCCACCCTTCAAGTGCGATTCCTAGAGGACAGCACAATATTTTCTATATACCTTTCTGCAGTTGTACTCGATTTAAAGTTGTTGTACATTACTGTTGGGCTAGTATTTCTGGCCCCTTTCCTTTCAGCACTTATTTTTGTATACATTTTTACTTAGTGTTTACTTTTAGTTGTGTACTCTGCTTCTTGTGTTCAGGCTGTGTTTGTGTTACGGGTAAAAAGGAAATGCCTTCCCTTTTTATATGGATTACACCTTTGGTGCTAGTCGTCAGCCCCTGGCCTATGGAAGGCGGGCTTGGGGTAGTCATGGCACAGGGCCCGAGGATGGGTCGTGACAGTTATTATTAAATATAATTTGATATAATCTAGATACTATGTAAGGTGTTATGAATATTATTAAATAAATTATGAAAAATTATGATTTATATAAATATAAAATTAATTCATTGGTATCCAATTAATGAGAAACAAAAATAAGAACCAATTGGATATCAAGAATAAATGTTATTATGATTTTAAAGAAGTTTTCTCCTAATAAACATAAATCATTACAATTATTGAATTATTTTAATGAAATATATATATATATATATATATATAATATTCAATAAAATATTTTTCATATTCATCCATTAGTTTTTATATGCATAACTTAGGAACAAAACTGATTTCGCACAAAAACCCATATATTTTTATAAAGGCAATTTTACTGCCTTTTAATTGTGCACTGATTTTAAATATGTATTCTAAAAAATTAATTGATTAAATATTTTTTAAAAAATTTAATCTTTTAAATAAAAACCTAAAAATTAGGTTAGGGTGAATTTATGATATTTTTTGGAAAATATCAGTTTTTTAATGAATAGTTAAAAATACAGAATTTTATTTCAAACCCGATTTTTCAAATAATTTATTAGTAAGGATAAATTATAATTTAAATTTTTTTAAAAGTTTAATAAGATAATATTTTTATCAACTAATACAATTTATGTAATTGTAATCAATTTCATGTTCAAATTGATTATTAAAATATTAAATTTTTTGGATGTTTTTACTTTAAAAACCTGCTTCGTCCTCATGTTTACGAGATTAAATTTAAATAAATTTATGGCACTTAAATGATTATAATTTAGAAAAATGTATTCAATATTTATAATTATAATAATTCATAACTTCTTATAATACAAACATTGTTTTTTGACAAAAATATTAATGGAAGGGATTAAAAATAATTAAAATGATTAAGGATAAATTAAGATTCATATGGGACTAAACCATAACCGTAAGTCTCAAATTGACCTATAAACTTATACAATAATAGTTATATGGAATTATATTGACCCTACACACTATTTAATATAATTGGTTCCCTCATTTTATCCACTTGCTACCTGAAAATGTGGTAGGAATTTCTTGCTCAAAAAATTACAAGAGTGACGCTCCTCTTCCGCTATAAAAGGCCACCACCTCTCCCCATTACTCACAACTCTAAAACCACTTCATTTCATCAAATATCTACCATATTGAATTACCAAAATTCCTACCATCAAACTCAAATTCTCTATCTAGGTATTAATCATTCCAAGGAATACCATCGGTATAAACCAAAAGGATTTACCCGATTATGAGGAAACTTCATTCCTAAATATCTTAACTTTTATTTCCATTTTACAGCCCCACAAATATTCTTATACCATGTTCATAAAATAAATCTATTATCCTCAATATACTATGAGTTTTTTATATTAAGGGTTTGAACTACACTCACACTCACTTCCATATAATGGGTAACAAACATACTGTTTACGTGTACGGAGAACTACCATCTCACGAGATGATGATTGTTTATTTTTCCTATTATCACCTATCATGGTGGCCATAATAGTGATGATTTGTTATATATTTTCCATATTATATTTATTATGTATTTATTCATATGTAATTATTTTATAACACATACCCTTATACTTTCCATTTTGTGAAAATATGATAACCTCCTTTGTGAAAGTGTGAACTGCCACCTCCTCAATGTGATGTGATTCCTTCACAATATGAATGGAATGTATAAAATACATTTTAATTAAAAATATTCGACATAAAAACTCTATATTATATTCATAAAATAATTATTTTTCTATAAATATAATATATATCATTTTCTTTATTACCCTATCACACACCTAAAAAAGTGATAACGTCATTCGTGGATGTTTTCACAATTTCCTCCTCAATAAGATGTGATTCAATTTACATCACAAGAATTATATATATAAGGATATATGATTAAATAATATGTTTTTTAGATATATTTATTATTCTGTAAAGTTATGGGGACACATACCTTCTTTCCATAACGATCATGGAAAAATGTGAATGTTACTCATGCATACGTATGACCTACCTTTTCCATGATTGAAAAATTGATATATTTTTCCTAACCATATTAAATTATTGGTTTTAAAAGTATTATAGATGTATAAATACGATAATTATTTCATGATTAGTATTTTATAGATGTTATATAATGAATCGTTTAACCATATTTGACTAACCAATGTTTTTTGGTATATAAAATGAATTTGGTCAAAATAACCAACATAAACATAATTGTTTAAGTAGTTGTACCCAATATGATAATAAGTGGAATAAAAGTAATTGTTAACCATAAAATAGTTATAAATAACGTACATAATTAATATATGTTTATTATACAGAAATTTAAATGACATTCACTCCAAAGGAAATGCAAGGTAAGAGATTCTTGCCTTACTTCTCATTATATGAGGCTTGTGACATATACACCACTTACTTATTCTTTATAGTGTATATACTACCCATTTTGATAAATTATATCTTTTGTCCTTTTTTAATGTTATGGAAAAAATTTCTTCTTTTTAATTTTATTTAAATGTTTCAAGTGGTATGAGACACTTTTGGATGCATAATGATTATATTCCAACAAACATTTCTTAATGATTATCTTTGAAGTATCACTTCCTATTATGATTGTTAAATTTACATTATAAAATCACTATATTGTAATTATTTTTCATTTTAAATTACCTTTAATATCCATATTCCCACAAAATTGATATTATTAATTCATAAAACATATATCATTTTAAATATAGTGTTTACATTGATAATTAATTGATTAATTTGAGAATTATTGATAATTTTTCATCGTCTATTCAATACAGAAAAATTTTGATAAGTCATAATGTTTATTTAATATATGTGGAATTATTTGGACATAATATAATTTGTTTTGGGGATATTTAAATTAATCCATATGGGTTGGGGACTGGTAAATGAAATCCCCTTGATGCATTGGTACTCTCGTGAGACAAATTCGTTTTCCAAATCAGAATAGCTAAAATATCTCTGGATAGTAAAGGTATCATGTTCCTAGGAATCATGATGTCTAATAATTAATCATTTCCTTTATTAATAATTTATTTATTACTTATCCATGAAATTTTGAGTTGATATATCTATAGAGGCATTTTTTTTCAGTTCAGAAATTTAATGGCATGTGTTTTCAGTTTTTTGCCTAACAATATTGATATTTGTTTATATAGTTATTTCAACGGCATGTGTTATCATAATTTTTCCTTGACATGTTAATTTATTTAAATTCATTCACTATTGATTTAGATTTACTTTCCCTTATTGGAAATTTTATATCACCCTTAATATGTTTCCTTTACCTAGGTTAGTAAGAATATATCATTGAATAAGAATTCAAGGATGTTGTTTGATTGTTTTTATTATATATCAAGTTTTTTAATTCCTATTGTATTATAGGTATCATGTATGTTATTTATCTTTCCAAAATTTCTAAACTGAACGGTCCTTCGAGATGTGATTCCCTGAAATAATTCCAATCTAATAAAATAATTCACTAGCTCCAGGAATATGGGGTTTGGGAATTATAGTTGGTATCAAAGAAGTTTAACATCAACCTTGGAAACTATATTTAGAAAACATAGATAAAGGAACAACACACTAATATAGATATCAGTGATAAGTATAAAAGAACATTCTATACTTTTGGTAAGTTAGTGGTTATGTGGGTATTATATGCAATAAATCCATATCTGGATATTATAAGTGGACATGGTTATGGATAATATTTACTTAGGATTAACATCATTTACCTGGAGTGCCATTATTGACATTGTGTAAGCTAGTACATGATAATGTGCCTTACTGCACACTAGTTTTTGAAACACCCAGGGGATATGATTTGGAATATTCACGTTTTCTTTACCAAGCTCTATTAAGGATTTTGAAATTGAATAACCAAGGGTAAACCAAATGTGTTTTAGATTTATGATAATGTGTAATGATTTAGATATGATATAAATGATTATATATTCTTATACGACTATTATTACTCACACTATACTTTTTCAATTTAGTCAATGGCTGGAACCTGAAGGATTCATGTTAACATAAAAAATAAATGAAAGGATCGTGAATACGGGAAACTAAGTCATGTGTTGAAAGGAGTGAAAGAAATCATGTTTATTCAAAAATCAATTATATTGGAATATTATTAAAAACATATACCTTTACCAACTCCTAAACCCACCAAATAAGAGAAAGATGGATGTTACTGAGGGCTTGATATATGGGAACCATATAGAAAAGAATAATTGATTTGAATCATACAAGTATTGTGGAAGGAGGAACCCATTAATGTTTCTCAAATTAATAGGTAAATTATTTATGTCTAGTATATAATAACATAATGAAAAGAATTTCTGAGAAAAAATGAAGAGTGTGATGGAAGGAAAGGAAACTCTACCTAAGGAATCCTTTATAGCCTATTGTCACAAATATGGGGAACCTGAAAATTTCCTGATTCAAATCCATCCCCTAGAATATAATCTCATGGACAAGAAATAATCTATGTGAAAATTAGTAGAGGAATTATTTATGTATTTGGTTTGTCTCTAAAACCGTTTTAAAAAGTCGATTTACTGATTTACCTTATATCAAGAATGTCCATCATAATTATTTTTGGAATTATATTAATATAGTTATAGAAAGGGAAAATATATATGTCAGGTGACAAACAATAAAATTTGGAAAGGCCAAGAGTCTTGAACACATGACTGAAGAACATTAAGGGTTTCACTCGAACCACTAACTTATACAATGTCATAGTTAAAATGTCATTGTTTTTAGTTAAACAATTTAAAGACTAAATATTAATAATAAAATTGTTAGGTTTCTTTTAGAATTAGAGATTAATTTCTAAAACATATTATTTTTGGAAAATATTTACACTTTTAACTCTTTCATGGGTCTTAAGATATTTTATTAATGTATTTTAATGCTTCTGGCATCAGAATTATTTTTTGGGTGAATTAGAAAACGAATCGAATAACAAATAATGAATGAAATTGTGTATTTAGAAATTTTTCATAAAATGAAATTTACTTATATTATTAGGTGGTATGATAATTACTCACCATTAGGAAAATTACATGTAAATAAATTGTTTTCCTAATACCTTAATTTTGGTTGAACCGGTGGTCTTCTAAATCATCATAGATCTATTGATTTTAGTGTAGGATCCCATGTATTTATATAATAATACATTTTCATATCTATTAATATTAATGAATAATATATTAATTTATGATAAAATGTACACTTTTTTTGATAACATACTCGACACGCAACAACATGTTTCTTTGAAATCATTCATTGAACACAACATTGAGTTATACCGAAAAAAAATATAATATTATTATGATTTTAAATGATAGTTAATTACTAGACATTTTATTGAAGGAAATGAATATAATTTACTAAATTATGTTTTTACATATTTGTTAAATTATTTTTACATTTATCCAATGAATATTAGAGGGTTAAAATAAGAATGAATCTGATTTTAAGCATAAAATACTCTAATATTTTTAAAATGTTGGTTTACCACCATTTGATGGTGAACCCTTTTAAAATATAGTTTTTTTCACTTTTAGATATTCTCTTTGACAAAATAATGTTCTTATTTAGAATCTGGATATCAAAATTTACATTGGATTAAATTTTGATATTTTTATGATAGTATTGATTTTTATACTGAATAGTGAAGAATACTTCAATTTAATTCAAAACCGACTTTTCATCTAATATATTTCTATAGTTATGGTATCATATTAATTGGTTTTAAAGTGTAATTTTATTATGGTTTTATCATTTAATCAAATTTTGGTCATTGGAAGTAATTTCACTTTTAAATTGGACATAAACACATGTCAATATATTGATTGCTTTTACAACTTAAAAAACCCGCTTTTTGGTTATGACAATGGGAATTAATTTTAAATAAATTTTTGAAAATTCATTGTTTTGGATTTGGAAAAATGGATTCAATATCTGGAATCATTAGGTTCCATTTATGTAAGTAATTACCTTTTATTTTTAGACATTATAAATAGTAAATTCAGTAATTATTTTTTTACCATGGTTAAAGGGTAAATCTGGTAAATAAGGGTAAAAATAATATTATAGTAGTATTAAACTACCATAAAACATTTCTTATTCCTATGGTATGAGATATTTCTGACCATGGGAATCCATGAGTCGATTTTAGGACCCCAGGGATCCAATTGTGAGTGATACTGACAGTTTATAAGAATTAATTTAAAGTAAATTGAAGTATAACATAAACATCTATGTTTTACTAGAAAAAATTTTATATAGAGTTATATAAGTGATCTATTAAAATATAAATAGTCATTAGAAATATAGAAATATTTATTACGTTATGATAATTAATTTAAAAAATTTATATATTAGATTAATAAATTTAATTATGACCTAATGATGATGAAGTGATTGCTTCATTAATAAAATATTCTAATAAATGAAATTATAAATATTAAAATAAATGTAGTTTGATTATTTTTATTCCATACTCAAATTTTAGGGATGCAACTAATATATTATATTTTGGTTAATGTCTTTGTTTTAATGGAATCAATTTTTTATGTATCTTTAAAAAAGTCAAGTATAAATAGTGTCCAAAATTGACATAATTCATAACTTACAACATAATATAGTAAATTAAATGATATAAAATTAATTAAAATATAAGATTCGTTAAAATTTTTAATATAAGTCAAAATATGTCATAAATTTCCTTTTTTCATTTGACATGATATGTTAATTACAATAACACACAATCTATAAATAAAAAGACATTACTATAACATTAAAAAGGGTCAAATAAGGGTGAAACCAAAAATATAAGGATAAAAAATGTATACAACTTGTCTAAAAATTATTGGATAATGTATATTCAAACCAAAATAATCTTATCTATGAATTAAATGAGTTTTGGACTATTTTTAATTGAAATTGAATTTATAATAAATTAATATTTCAATGACATCCAAAAGTGACCCTCCTCCCTCTTATAAAATGACACCACCTCTACCCACATAACTCACACCTATCAATCTCCTTGGATAATACAACTTATGCTAAAATAAGCTCAAACCATCTATCCTTTGCTCTACGAATCTTTACATTGGGCATGAGAAAATTCAAGAATACCTTTTGTCTCAAATCAAAAGAAGTTACACGTTTTAGAGGGAGATAATGAACGAACAAGACAAGTCATACTCATGTTAAGTGACTTAGTCTCAATCTCATTTCACTTAATCATATTTTTATTTTTACACGATATTGTTTTATATTGTGTATAAACCCCTTTTATTTTAATTTCATTCGAACGAAAACTTTTTTATATGAAATGATTTACTAAATGACAAAAGGAATGTTTCTTTTTAACGTATGTAGCGACAACGACATTTCCACCACATTACTATTTATTCTATAATTGGATTCCTTAAAAAACAGAAACATTTTTAAAAGGTAAATAAATATTATATACCCTTTTTATGTATTTTGGTATTTAAACTGTTTTTAAGAAATCATGGATTATGTAAATATCTTGAAATGACATATTGTGATTTCACTGTGGAAATTTTATTTTCAATGTATGCTTATATTATTGTGTTACAATTATATTATGGTTCATGGGAATTATTTACATATATGGGTGGTTTAGTGATAAACCAAGTTCGGTTGAGCCTCAGATATCTCTCCAATTTATTTGGTAATGTGACAGAGGTAAACGTTAATGTTTCTCTTAAGAGATTCTACGAATATATTATACTGGGTCTTCCAAAAGTAACCACGAAGGTATCTCCCTATGTAGTTGTGAAAGATACATTGTAAGTATTTTATGGATGCCACAAGTTACCTTTAAGATTTATGATTTCATGTATTTATTCATAAATCTTAATATTTCATAGGATATGTGAAATGGATTATGTTTTATGAGTGAAAAGTATGATTTCATTTATTTTTATGTATTAATGGACTATTGTTTTCACTCCTTATTTTACAACCCTTACCGGGCTATTTATGAACATCCCATATTTTGGAAATATGTTTCATAGGGTATATGGAAGGGTAAGATAAAGGATGAATTCAAGAAAATTTATATCAAGAAAATAATTCTTATTTTATATAAACAATTTTATTATTGTGAAAAAAATTGGATAGAGTAGAATTGCCTACACTATAATTTATATGATTTAATAATTATAGCC
Source organism: Viscum album (assembly GCA_963277665.1). Taxonomy (NCBI): domain Eukaryota; kingdom Viridiplantae; phylum Streptophyta; class Magnoliopsida; order Santalales; family Viscaceae; genus Viscum; species Viscum album. The sequence goes on along the minus strand of OY728159.1, from coordinate 412,440,004 downwards.
TAATTCTCTAAAACTATAAACCGGAAAAGATCCTCAATGTCGAATTCATGACTTAACACAAAATTATGTATTTTTTATGGTTGGGGCCTTATTGTTGGTTTTAGAGGCCAGTTTAGATAACTTTAGGTGATACGATATTGTTAAATTAATATCCATAAACAATTTTTAATTTATGGTTTGATTGAAATTATAGAGCATTTAAAGATAACCATGTAGGTTTTTCTATGATTTTTTTATGTTTTTAATGGTTTTCTGCAGTGGAAAATTGTCAGCTATGATGGGGTGATATCAAGAGGAAAACACCCTACCGAATCAACAATTGGAAATGGTCAGAATCAGAACTAAATAGTATTTTGCAATGATGGAACTACTGACTTAGGCTAAAAATGGTGGTAGTATCCATGAATGAGATCATCCATATCAACCACAACGTATCATGTCAGTAGGGGTATTTTATGAGGAAACATCCTCCATCATTTAGAGGATCATCTAACCAATTTCAGGATGTAGGGTGGATTAAAGAACTCAAAAATATTTTCGATGTCATGGGATGTTCATAACATCACAAGGATAGTCTTTCTTTTTACTGTTTTAGAGGTGAAGCTGATCATTGGTGGTCGATGGTTAAAAATATCAAGGATAGTGAGTGGATTGATGCTCTTGATTTGGATACATTCAAAGGTATGTTTCTTGAAAAATATTTTCATAAGGCAGTTCAACAAATGATGAAAGAACAACTCATGGAATTAAGGAAGGAGGATGACTCAGTGGTAGCTTATGAAGAAAAATTCAGTCATCTGTAGATGTATTCTCAAAAATTCATATCGGATCATGATAGTAAAAAATCATTTTTAATCAGGATTAAAGGAAAATTATCGAAGGGATCTAGCTTCTCATGAGATCAAAAGTTATGATGAACTTGATTGATTTGAAAATAATGTTGAAATGAAGTTTGATTATGATCATGTGTTATTTGAAAAAACAAAAAAATAAGAGGTCGATCTGGTAGATGAATGGGAATACGTATTCAAAAAAGTTGGCTGGTAAGAATCTTAATTTTATAGTTTGGAAATTTGTGGTAAAAACACTTTGGGGAATGCATTTTGAATTATGGGAAGTGCTTTTGATGTGGTAAAGTGGGACATAAGGCTTGTAATTGCACTGAAAATGATTAGCGTGGTTTTAAGACAAAATTTGATTTACAAGAAAAAAAGGGGGGAGATCCTTTTCCACTACTTCAGCAGATTTTGGGACATCAAATGAAGTAGTATCAGGTACATTGTTTTTTAGTCAGATTATGACAATGTGTTGTTTGATTCCGGGTTTACACAATCTTTCATTTATAATAAATTTTCTAGTAAATTGGGAATTCCATCTCAAGATATTAATCTTGTACTTTTGGTAAAAACACCTAGAGGAAATATTGAGATAAAAATAAATTATATGAACCTTTTTATCCTTGTGTATGCGAGGAATCTACCTGCAAACTTTATTTTTTTCCTATGTTATAGTTTGGTGTTATTTTGGGGATGGATTGGATTTCCATTTATCATGCTATGATTGACTATAGAGCTAATGAAGTTTATTTTCATAATGAATTTCAGTTTTTGTACAATAATGAACCCTTCCTATTGATAACATATTAGGAAGCTAAGAAACTAGTAAAATATGGAAAAGAATGTTACCTTGCAGATGTGGTTGAAAACAAAGGAACTAATTAGATTAACGATGTTCCAGTGGTAAATGAGTATCTGGACGTTTTTTAAGACAATATGGCGGGTATAATACCTAATCAAGAAGTTGAATTTACTGTTGACTAGGTTCTTGATGCTAAGAAAATTTTAAAATCCCCTTATAGAATGGCTAAAATTGAACTTTTATAGTTAAAGAAGCAATTATAAGAGTTATTAGATAAATGTTTCATTCAACCTAGCACATTTCCTTTGTGTTCTCTTTTCTTCTTTGTTAAAAATAAAGATTGTTCAGTGAGACTTTTCATGGATTATAGATCCTTAAAAAACATCACTATTAAGAACAAGTATCATTTTCCTTAGATCGATTATTTGTTTGATCAGCTCCATGGTGCTCAGTATTTTTAAAATATTGACTTGATGTAGAGGTACCATTAGTTGAATGTAAAGGAAATAGACATTTCAAAGACTACATTTCTTACAAGATATGGAAATTATCAATTTGTAATTATGGCTTTTGGGTTAACCAATGACTGACTGAAAATTATGTTTTTTATTATCAAAAACACTTTTATGGAAAAAGTGAGAAACCCTATGTTCATCCAGGACATGAATTAATGGAAAAAACATAGTTGTTTAAATAAAACATGACCCCATTAGCATCCTTATCCCTAAAATGTTTCCAGGAAAGGGAATATACCGGTGTTGCTGGTGCATCATCAAGAAGGTCTTCAAAGTGAGATGCCATCTTGTCCCACACTTGTATGTATTCATTCTGTGTGATCTTCTCTTCAATGAAACCTCTTGCTAAAATTGGATTTTTTTTCTATCCACTCAATCTGTTCACTGTTAGTATCCACCCGAATGGGCCTTCCCATCATCTTCTCAGCATCCTTTGTGGAGGCATAAATCACCATAGAGGTTTCTTGGTTTAGTAGGTTAGTACTAGAGGTTTGTTGAAACTTTTTCACTGTTATCTAGACCACTGACTAAGTTAACTGGAAAAGGTGTTATGTTCATCTATATAAAAGAAGGTGATAAATTCTTCCACAAATAGAAAAGATGATTGGTGAATTCTCCATTTTTTGAACTATTTTCCTGGAATAGTTAATTTGTTATCTATAGTTATGAATTGTTGAAATGAATTGGTTGTGTCCTAATGTAGAATGATCAGTTAGTTTCTTATCATTCATGTCAGTAGAAAACTCATGAGTTAAATTACCCTACACAGGATTTGGAATTAGCTACTATTGTTTTTTCTTTAAAAATTTTGAGGCATCATCCGTATAGTGTGAACTGTGAAATATATACTGATCACAAAATTTGGAAGTATAAATTCACTCAGAAATAATTAAAGATGAGACAAAGGAGATGGATGTAATTACTCAAGTATTTTTATTGCATGATTTATTACAATCCATGATTGTAAAATAAAGTGGATGATGCTTTAAGTCGAAATAGTAATGCTATATTAACCATGAAACGTTTGGAACGAGATCCTTTGGTTTTTGATTTGATGAATTTTGGATTTAAAGTATTTGGTTGAGATAATTACTCTATTTTTAAGGTGGTAGGGAAATCATCTCTATTAGATAGAATTATGTAACCTTATAAAGAAGTTAGTGAGTGGCAAAAAAATGTAGAGTTGGTTCAGAAGGGTATGTTACCAGAATTTAACATTGATAAAGAATGTGTTTTGATGTTTAGAAAGAGATTATGTGTGCCTTGGGATGAACAATTGATGAAAGAGCTATTATGTGAAGCTCATAGTTCTTCGTTTTAAGCTCATACTCATAGTACTATGATGTACAGGTATTGTTGAGAGTATTATTGGTGACATGGAATGAAAAGAGATATTGTTGACTTCACCATGAGACGTTTAATTTTTAAATAGGTTAAAGTATAGTTGTAGTTACTAAAAGGGATACCTTATCCTTTTCTTGTTCCAATGTGTAAATGATAAAATATATCCATGGATTTCTTAATGGGATTGACAAATACTTCTCGAGGTAACAATGTTATCTAGGATATTGTTGATTGATTGACTAGATCTTCTCATTTTATTCATGTACAAGATACTCTAAATCTAAGATCAAATTTTTTGATTGTATATTAAATTGATAGTCAGGTTACATGGAGTTCGCCTCTCCATTGTATCTAATCATTATCTCAGGTTCACTTCTATCATTTATAAGGGCCTTCAAAACTATTTGCGTACTAAAAAAAATTTTGTACAGGTTTTCATCCACAGTCATATTGGTAGTCAAAACAAACTATTCTAAAATTGCAAGATATGTTGCGTGTTTATTCAATGGATTACCTGGGATGTTGGGACCAATATATTTCTTTGTTTGAGTTCTATAATAATAATAATTTTCATTCTAGTATACAGATGGATCCATTTTAAGAATTATGTTGAAAGAGTTGCTGAACTCTAGCTTTTTTAGATTGAGTGAAAGAAAGATGATGGGACCATAATTGGAAGAATATATGGAAAAAATATCAGTTGATTTAGAATCACATGAGAGGAGGAAGGATCCTTGTTTTGATTTTTATGATCATATATTTCTCAAAGTTTCTCTATGGAAATGTGTGATGAATTTTGGTAAAAAGGGAAAGTTGAGACTAAGGTTCCATGGACCCTATGAAATCCTAGAGAAATTGGGATCTGTTTCCTAAAAAATGGATTTACCTCTATGTTTATCCCATGTGTATAATTTTTTTCATGTTTCAATATTGATAATTTATCTGCTGGATCCATCTAATGTTTTGAGTCAAGAGGTAGTTTAGTTAGAAGAGAATCATTCTTATAAGGAACAACCTATCCAGATTTATGACCGTAGACAGAAAGTGTTGCGGAATACAGTAATTTATCTCATAAAGGATATATGGAAACACTATATGGTTAAAGAGGAAACATGAAAATCTTAAAATTCTATGGGAGATAAATTACCCCCACTTATTTGATAAGTGAATAGAATTGGGATGACGCAATTTCCCAAAGGGGGAATGATGTAGGATCCTGGGTATTTATATAATAATACATGTTCATATATATTAATATTAGTGAATAAGATATTAATTTTATGATAAAAATTATGCTTTGTCTGATAGTGTACTCTACACGCAACAATGGGTTTCTTTGAAATGGTTCATTGCACACAACATTGAGTTATACAAATAAATATTATATTATTATTATTATAAAATAGTAGTTAATGCCTAACTGTTGTATTGGAAGAAATGAAAAAACTTAACTATATTATGATTTTACATATTTGTTAAAAGATTTTTACATTTATCCAATTAATATTAGAGGCTTAAAATAAGAATTAATTCGATTTTAAACATGAAATACTTTAATATTTTAAAATTCAGTTTACTGACTTTTGATGGAGAACCCTTTTTAAATATTTTTCTATCACTTTTATGTTTTCTCATTTTTCAAAATAAACACCTTATTTAGAATCAGGACATAAAAATTTACTTTAGATGAAATTTGGTATTTTTCTGATAATGTTCATTTTTAATGAATAGTAAAAAACACTTCACTTTAATTCAAAACTGCCTTTTTGTCAAATTTATTTCGATAGTTATGTTATCATATAAATTTTTTTATGGTTTAATTTAATTATGTTTTTATAATTTAATATAATGATTGTAATTTGAAATAATATCACTTTGAAATTGGACATAACCATAAGTCATGTTTTTGATAGTTTTTACTTTTTTAAAAAATGATTTTTGGTTTTGAAAATGAAAATTAATTTGATATTTATTTATAAAAGTTCAGTGTTTTTTATTTGAAAAAATTTATTCCATATTAGGAATCAAGTGTTCCAAATTATTTAAATAATTAGATTTTATTTTTATACATTACGAATAGAAATTTTAGTAATTATTTTATTTACCATGGTTAAACTGTAAATCAAGTAAATAAGGGTAAAAATATTATTTTAATTATATTAAACTACCCTAACACGTGTCCTAGTCCAATTAGATGAGATATTACCGATCATGATCATCCTTGGGTCCATTTTAGGACCCCATGGATCCACATGGTATTGATAATGACATTTTATAAGAATTAGTTAAATGTAAAGAGAAATATGACATAACCATGTGTCTTTTACTAAATCAGTTTTTATTTGGGGTCTTATAAGTGATATATTTGATTATAAATAGTAATTAGATACATAAAAATATTTTTTACATCATGATTTTTTTTTTATAATTTTTAGTTGTTAAATAGATAAATTTAATTATGACACAATGACGATGAAGTGATTGTTTCATTAATAAAGGATTCAAATAAATGATATTATAAATATTAAAATAAATGTAATTTGAATATTTTGATGCCATCCATGAATTTTATAGATGATATTGATATATTAAATTTTTGTTAATGTATTTTCTTTAAATTAATCTTGTTGTTATGAATTTTTAAAAAATTCAATTATGAATAGTGTCCAAAATTAACATAATTTGTAACTTAAAACATAAAATAGTTTACTAAATGATATTAAATATTAAAAAATATTTTTTTCATCCAAATAGTTAATATAAGTCCAAATAATTCATAAATAAACTTTTTTGGGGCTTTTTACATGATATGTTAATTAAAATAACCCACAATGGGTAAATAATCTGATATTAATATAATATTAAAATGGGTACAATAAGGGTAAAACAAAAACCATAACTATAAAAAATATATAAAACATGTCTAATAATAGTTTGATGATGTTTATTTGATCCAAAATCATCTTATCTTTGAATTAAATGAGTTTGGACCATTTTTAATAAAAAATAAATTTATAATAAATTAATATTTCAAGACCTTCATAAAGTACCCTCCTGCCTCTTATAAAAGACAACCACCTCTACCCACATAACTTGCACTTCTAAAGCTCCTTGGCTCATCCAAATTATGCTAAAATAATCTCACAACATACCACTTTTACTCATAGAAGCCTTAACATGGGAATAATGCAATTCAAGATATCCTTTTGTCTCAAATGAAAAGAAGTTACACGTTTTAGAGGGAGATTAAGAACAAACAAGACAAGTTGGACTCAAGGTAAGGGACTTCGTCTCAATCTCCCTTCATTGAGGAATATTTTAATTTATACACATATTTATTTAATATAGTGTATAAACTCCTCTGATTTATAATTTTATTCATAGGGAATGTTTTTTATATGAAGCGTTTTATTAAATGACAAAAGGAATGTTTCTTTTTAACGCACGCAGAAACAATGAACTTTCTGTCACTGCAAGCATTATTTGATATTTGGCTTCCTTAAAAAGGGGTAATGTTTTTAAAATAAAAATAAATACAATATACCAATTTTATGTATTTTGGGATTCAAAATGGTTTTGATAAATCATTGATTATATTAATATCTTATAATGATATATGGTGATTCAATGTGAAAATTTTATTTTTATTTTATACTTAATTTATGTGTAATGATTATGTTATGGTTATTAGGAATTTATTATGTATACGGGTGGTTCCATGATAAATAGAGGGTTGGTGATCCTGATATAGCTCTCCAATTCATTAGGTAACGTGACTGAGGAAAATGTTAATGTTTCTCCAAAGAGATTTAGGGAATATACAATGATGGAAATTCCAAACACAACCATGAATGTTACTCCCTATATAGTTGTGAAAGATAGAATGTAAGTTTGTTATGGATGCCACATGTTACCTTAATGATTTATGATTTCAGTGATTTATTCATAAATCTTATTATTTCATGAAGTATGTTAAAGAGATTATGTTTTATGAGTGAAATGGATGATTTCATTGATTTGTTTGTATTGATGGACAAATGTTGTGTCTCCTTCTATTTTAACCCATACTGAGATTTTTATTCTTATCCCATGTTTTTGAAATACATCTCACACGTTATAAGGATGGGTAAGATAATGGAATAATTGAAAAATATTTATATCATGAAAATAATTCTTTTTCTATTTAAGGAGTTTTATTATTGTGAAAAAAAAGGGATAGAGTAGAAGTGTCTACATAGTAATTTTTGAGATGGAAAAGTTGTGGCCTAATTCTCTAAAACTCTAAACCAGAAAAGATCCTCAATTTTAAATTCTTGACTTAACTCACGATTATGAAATGTTAATGGATCGGCCCTTATATTGAGCCCCTCATCATTCTATTTAACTATCACTTGTTTGTGATTGATGACCTCAGTCACTCCCTAAAAATATTTACACATTTTATTCAAGTATGTATCTCTACCTTCCACTAATCTTCTTTTACTGAGAGACATATTTATAAGTTGGTTCATTTAACCGTTTTACTTCTCATTCTCTCTTATCTAGAGTATTTTTTACAAACCCTTGTCATGATGTGAATTTAATGATAAGAAATATCAAAAACAATTACCAATATAGAGTTTAAATGTAAAGGATGCTATTTAATTAAGTTGGGGAGAATGTAACATCTCGAAATTATAAAGTACAACACTGTATTCAAAATATTTTATGAAATGCAACACCAAATCTAAAAAGGGAATATATTAACCAGATAATTAAAATATTAAATTAATATATCATATTATATATCTTTTAATTAATTCAACACTAAGTTAGATTTCATAACATGTAAGATCAACCTTCCTTGATAGCTTGTGTTGCACGCAAGAGAGGCCTCCTCGATAGCTTGCGTTACATGAAAGACCAAGTTTCACTGAATAAAAATGTATTATTAATATAATATTATTCAATATAATATGATATGACCTAGTCATTATGTTAGATATTATGAATATTATCAACATACTTATGAAAATTAAATATTTATATAAATATAAAATCAATTCATTGGTTACCAATTAAAGAGAAATGAAAATTTGAACCAATGGGATATAAAAAGATATGTAATTATGCTTACAAAGGAATTTTGTCCCAATAAAAATAAGTAATTAAAATTAATGAATAATTTTAATTAAATTTATATTTTATATATTCAATAAATTATTTTTTATATTTTTTCATTAGGTTTGATAGTCATAAGATAAGAACAAACTCAATTTCACACATAAAAACCTATATTTTTATTAGAAAAATTTTACCTCCTTTTAATCGAGAACCCATTTTAAATAGGAATTATGAAAATTTAATTGATTTTATATATAAAAATAAAATTTATCTATCAAAGAGAAACATAAAAAAAATTAGGTTGAATTTTTTATATTTTTCAGAAGAATATCATTTTTAATGAATAATTAAAAAACTGAATTGTAGTTCAAAACTTCTATTTCAACTACTTTATTTATAAGTATAAGTTATAATTATAATTTTTTAAGTATAATTATTTAATATTTTTATCAATTAATATAACATATTTCAATGTAATCAATTTCAATATGAAATTTATTATAAAAACGTAGCAAACTTTTAGACATTTTTACTTTAAAATCATGCATTGTCATCTGATCTATGAGATTAAATTTAAATCATTTTTTTACACTTCTATGATTTTAATGTGGTAAAATGGATTCCATATTTTTAATAATAATTATTCATAATATATAACCATGTCAACTATGTTTTTGACCAAAAATATTATTGAAAGTGATTTAAATTAATTACAATGATTAAGGTTAAATTTAGATTAATAAGTGACAAAACCTTAACCTTAAGGCCCAAAATACCTATAAAATTGTACAAGAGATATTGGATGGAAATATATAGAACCTATAATCTATTTTATTTAATTTTACTCATCATTGTATTCAATTTCTACATTAAAAACGTTGTATGAATTCCTTTGTCAAAATATTACAAGAGTGTCACTCCCCATCCACTATAAAGGGACACCACTTTTCCTCATTACTCGCACCTATCAAAAAACCTTATTTCAAAACTATTATTCCAAATTATCTTCCGAAAACACAATCATTATATCTTTATGCCTCCCTTTGGGCAGTAATCCTTCCATGGAAGCTCTTTGGTATAAACCAAAAAGAGTTACCCGATTATGAGGCACCATCTTTCCGAAAGCTCTTTAATTTGATTTTAATTCTCCATGACCTCAAATATTATTCTTACATGTTCATATAATAACACTTGTATCCTCAATATATTGATAAGATTTTATATTTAGGGTTATAACTACACTCTCATATACTTCCATCTAATGGGTAACGAACATAATATTTATGAGTGTAGGGAACTATTTCCTCAAAAGATTATGATTGTTCATTTATCCTATTACCAACACTCATGGTGGAAATTATGCTGGAAGATTTGTTTATATTTGTTATATTTTATATTTATTATGTCTTTATTTTTTTGAAATTTGTTCGTGGATGTGTGAACTACCACCACTTTGACATGATGTGATCCTTTTTATATCACAATAATTATATATATAAGTAAATATAATTATATAATATTTTATTTATCATATAATTATCATAATTTAAATATATGGTGTTACTTACCTTCTTTCCATAACTATCATTGAAAAATTAGAATGTTACTCATGTGTATGTACGACCTACCATCTCTATGATTGTAACGTTGATTCATTTTTCATAACCATATTTAATGATTGGTTTTAAAAGTACTATTGATGTATAAATATGATAATTATTTCACAATTTTTTATTCTAGAGATGTTACATAATTACCCCTTTGACCATAGTTTACCACCCAAAGTTGTTTTTGACACATAAACCAAATGGGTTAAAAACAACTGATGTAAACATAATTTTTTATGAATTTAGATACAACATGGTAATATGTGAAACAAGAGTAATGTTAGACATGAAAACGTATCTCAAGGAATTAAATAATTGGATTGAGTTTATTATAAATGATGTTAAGGTATGTTCACCCAAAAGGAAACACAATGTAAAGGAATATGGTTTTACTTTTCTTTCTGTGAGGCATATGCCATATACACCACTTACTTCTTTTTTATAGTGTATCTACTTCCCCTTTTGATGCATTGAATCATGAATCATTTTTCATAATTATAAGAAAAAAACTTCCTTTATGATTATTGTGATTTAAATGTTTCATGTGGTGTGAGACTCTTTGGGATGTTTAATGATTATTTTCCTCCAAAATGTTCTTAAGGATTATATTTTAAAACTCACATCTTTTTGTGTTTGTTAACATTATCTAAAAACTATTAAGTTATTGTAGTAATTTTTCATTGTAAATTACCTTGAATATCCATATTCTCATACAATTGATATTATTATTTCTTAAAACATATATCATTTAACATATTGTGTTCACTTTGATAGTTATTTGATTAGCTGGGGAATTATTGATAAATTTATATCTTCTATTAAATATAGATAAATTTTTATAAGGAATTATGTTTATTAAATATATTTGGTATTCATTGTATATTAAATTAATGGGTTGGGTACCTATTTAATAAAATCACCATGGATTGGGGACTGGTTAGTGCAAGACCATCAATGCATCAATAGTCTCAAGATATGAAATATTTTTCCAAATCAGATTAGTTAAAATATATCTTGATAGTAAAGGTATCATATGATTTCGAAACATGATGTCTGATAATTAAGAATTTAATTTATTGGGAATTTATTATTATTTATCTTTGAGATTTTTCAATGACATATCCTGTGATGAATTTCATTTTTAGTTCATTGATTTTATGGAATTTTTTTAGAGTCAAAACTTTTCTTATTAATGATTCCTTATTTAGTTATTTGAATGGAATATTTTATAATATTTTTTCCATTCCATGTTTATTTAATTCAAATTATTCACTATTTATTATCCTTTACATACCCTTACTGAGCATTTGAGCTCACCCTTATTATTTTTCCTTTCCCTAGGTTATAAAGAAGAATACTTTGAATAAGCGTTCAAGGATTCTTTTTATTTATTTTTATTGTATATCATGTTTTTATTTTTTATTTCACATTTTATTATGTGTATCATGTATGAAATATGGATTTCATTGACTAATAAACTGATTGGCCCTTCAAGATTTTATTTCTATTAACAATGCCAATTTAATAAAATAATTTACTGACTCTGGCGTTCTAGGGTCAGAGGATTACATACATCATTACTAACCTCAATTTAAGTCATGAGAATGATGGTTATTAAATCACTGTGGGAGATAGAATCATAACATACACTCAAGGTTGAATCCTTGAATGATTTCTAGATTTTAGTCATCTTCAATTGTTTTGTTTTTTATAAAGGGGAAGTCCAACCTTTTGTGAAAATTACTTTTTTATTTGAAGGATGTCGCATATTATCAATATTGATCACCCTAAGTTTTTAAATGTTGGTAGGATTCATTTCTTTTGAAGAACTTTTCCACCTTCTTAGCTTGAAAATCAATTTAATCATCATCATAAGAATCATAATTAATTGAATTTAAGAATATTTTCATTTTTCCCTGGACTTATTTGTCCTTGTTTTGGACTTCTCTCTTCACTGTGATCTCAAAGGTCATGATAGATCTAATTATTTAATCAAAAAAGTTTATTTATGTCCTTTTATTGTTTTATTTTTATTACCTTATGTTACCATGACATGCAAAAAATCCCAACAAATATTTTCACTAAAATCTATATAGCCAAATCATCAATAAGAGACTTTTTCCTATTATAAATTTTTGCTAAACAGATAAATAAATATGTAATAGATTCATTTATATGTATACTAAATAATTAAAAATATTTTCTAAATAAATAAATAATATTATCTATTTGTTTATTCATTCCTTAATGAGTTACATATATCATCTTTTATATTTTATTAATGGTTTTACTATTAAAAATGTGATAAATCACATTATGATCTTAACCACAATGTAAAGAATCCATGGAATTGTTATTAAGTTCAAAAGTGGCTATTTCATTCAAAATCAATTTTTACTCAAATTATTTAGAAGGTGTAAGGCCATGTATTAAAATTTTCCAAACAAGATGTTCTATATTGATATGAAAACTAGACATGTATGTTTTCCAATTGTTATAGTTTGAACCATTATAAAAAGGTGCATGACCCATAGAGTTTCCTTCAGGGAAACCAGAGTTGTTTTAAGATTACTACATTCTAAAAAGATCAAAATTTTAAATTGTTTATGATGTTGAAAATTATAAGTAATTTTTTAAAACATATTTATTTTAATACAATAAAAATATTAAATTTGATACCATATGTAGGTTTGTGATAAAATGGAAGGTGTATCGGTGAATTTCCTTTAAAATGCATTTTAATATGATGCTTCGAAATAAAATCAATAAACAATAAATAATTAAATTTTAGAATAAAATAATAAATGAAAAGAGAGTGTAGAAAAAATCAAAAATTCAACCATAGTGAGAAATAAATGGTGAAAATTAAAAAGGAATACTTCGATAAAAGAGTTTAAAAATATCTCAAGAATGAGCCCCTAAATCATCTTCCCTATGAATGTTTTGAGAGTGTTATATTTCTTCATTAGTGTTAAAGGAATCCAAGATATAAATAAAAAATTATCCCTTAGTTTTAATGGATACCAAGAACCAAAATATGAACCTTGTATTTAATGGAAACCAAATACAAGTAACTCTCACTTTAATAGTGGTGATAACCTAAATAAATAAGATTAAGAATAAATATGTTAGTTTAATTTTTTTTACAAAGAACACAACTCTATATAGAGGATTTAAAATAAAAAAATGATTAAGAGAGAGATAAAAAAAGAATAAGAAGAGATTTTATGAAACGCAACATTGAAGACATTAGCTTAAATATAAAGAGGAAAAATAAAATCACTAAAGAATATGATGCCTAGTTTTTCATTTTGATAATTTTAGTTTCATTGAGATCTCGTGAAAAAGTGCATTGTGGAAAAATTTGTTGGAAAGAGACATTCTAGATGTTCATTGATGTTTTAGATCAGATCCAAAAAAATATGGTCTTTTTTTATAGACATTATGGGTTCTTCAAATCTTATGAAATTTTTCATGACTCATTGAAGTCATAGGAGACCTAATTATATATACTTTTCTAATAATTAATAAATGTGTTGACAACTAGCTCAATAATTTTCATGATGTGAACTAACAAGTCACAATGTAAACCACATTGTTATATAAAAACAAAAACTTTATTTGATATATTCATGGTGTGAAACAAGATTCAAAATGTAAAATAGAGTTAGGAAATAATAACACCATGACTACTCTTCTTGAAATGAATTTATGATGTGAATATAAATTCCCAATGAACCATTATGATGTTAATAAATTTTCACAATTTGAGAGAGTTATTCATAACACAAAAAGTTAATGAATTTCAAATATACTAACAAAAGATTATAAAAAGAATTAGTTTATTTTGATGATAAAAATATATTATATGTTCAACACTTACCCTATCATTCACTGAAAAAAGAAAACATCCTATATATGTACTTGAAGACTACCGCCTTCATAAAAGAATCATTTTATTTTTCATTACTGTGTCACATGAATTGTCATAAATAAATATTTAATTAATTAATATGAAATTTATAACATGATTATGATTTTCTTAAAGTGATATTATCCTTATAAAATAACATTTCCTTGCTAATTCAACTATTATAAAATTTTCTTATTTTGGTCGATTATACCACCTATATAAACATTTATATAGTGTTTATACCATGAGATTTTAAGGATTTTTATTTACATGTAATATTATATAACAATAATTAATTTTTGATGTTTTAAAAGTTTTTTGGGGTAATATTTAAAATTTTATTCACCTATTAATTCAATTATTTTATATGTTTAAAAAATAATAGAAAATGGAAATCTTATGTGTTGGCTAATAATAGTTAACCTAAGTTACATAAAGATACCCTATAAATCTAAAAATTCCTAAGAAACATTATTTAAATTTTCATTAAAATTCTATAGATCATGAAACAATTACCAAGTTGAAAGGACCAAAACTACATAATCGAAACATGTATGGAAAATAAGACAACTAACACATAAACAGTGATTTTTAAAAAAGAATTATTAATAAATCAGTCATTAGAAATTATAATAAAATGGTATATAGTAAGATATGTATGATTATTTTTCTGTAATATCTGTATATTAAGTCCAAATTTATTATATAGGAGGTTAAAATGTGTTTTACCAATAAGAAGTCTAACTTTAGAGGATTTTTAACTCAATTTCATTTCCTTAGGAAATATCACTTATTTATTAATTATGTTAACCCAATATTATAACTGTCTTTACCTATGATTGTTTATTTTATATTTGAATTTTTTTAAGTAGATTTACATTTATTCCACATAATGATTTCCTTACTGAATTCATATTTCAATATGTTATAATCATTATAAGGGTTTCTTGGTCTCAATTTCAATTCCTTGAGACATGTCTTTTGTTATGAAAACATATTTCTTTTATATGGTGTACATAAAACCCCATTAATTTATTTTCAAATATTATTTAATTTAAAATATTGGTTTTCCATAATCATATTATGTTCCTAAATTCAATGGATTTTTTTAAGAATTACCAAATCTGTTAGGGTTTCTAATCTCAAACTTCATTCTTGGAGTCATATTTTGATTAATGCATCTATATTAATTTATAAGTTCTATATACTACTTATTTCATAAATAATATCAGGAGTCTCTTTATACTAAATATATTTTAAGTTCTTGTCCATTTCATTCCTTCAATTTTTTTATTTTTAAAGGATGAAAAAGTTTTTTTTCAAAAATTATTCACTAAAGGTTTTAAAGTCTTTTTCCAAACCATTTTCCCTCCATATACATATTATTTATATTATTATATCTAATTTTATTCCATATATTTAAATAAAATATGTCATTTTTAACTATATTTTTCATTTTAAAATTTTTTAAAAAGGAATCCTTTTAATTTTTTCGATATGGTTCACATTTAATTTTCCTTATAAAGGTATGAAAAGAATATTGGATAAAATATGGGGCATGAATGGATTTTCTCACCATAATGTATTTAATCACTATCACACTTCCATTATAATATCCCATGGGGTTTCAATGAAAAACATATTCTCATTTTCTTAATAATTCTTTATTTTCAAAAGTTACAAAAAAGAAAATGATATTTATGTTTCTTTAAAGATTATTTATAATTATTTAAAAAAAGTTTTTTTTAACTATATCAAAATCATTTAAAAGAATATTATTCTATACTGGGGAAATGTTATAACTATTTCCTCCATAGTCCTTATATGTATGTCTTATAATTATCTTTTATGAAAATTTTCATGGAAACCATTTATTTTCAGTAGGTTAATTAAGTTGCGAAGGAATGATGACTTTTTTATGAGTTTTATGATTAAATAGAAATATTATATATATATATATATATCCATATAGTCATGTTATGGTTATTGGACATTTTATATGATGTTTAGTGGGTCTAAAATATCATTTTAATCAATTTAGTAATAATAAGTTCTATAGGGGTGGCATGTTTGAATTAACCATTAAGGTTATTCCAATTTTATGGTTGATTGTAATAGTGATTATAATAATGATTGTAAGAGTGACATAATGATAATTTCCCAATATTTATACATTTTTATTTTATTCATTCTATTATTATTAATCAACATTTTTTGACAAGAAAAATTATTTCATGGTTGAAAGAATGTTTATGATCATCTAATGGTGAAAATATTGTTTTCAAAGAAAAGTTTTCTCTTTCATGAGTTATCATGTTTTCTCATGTAAAATTAATGAATTTTAATTAATGATTTCTTATAGTATTGTTATATATATGTTTTGAGATATGATTTGGAAACTTATCTACATTATACTATACTAGGTATGAATCTATTATGTTATATCCAATCACATTTATTATTTTCTCTTACCCATATAATAATATTATTCTCTATTATGATATGTTATTGTTAATGGATATTTTTAACCTTATTGAGAATTTTACCTCTCCATTACTATATTTCCATTTTCCCAACATATGAAGAATGGTCATTCATATGAAAGGACTAGAAGGGTATCATGTGTGGATAATTTTTTGGGAGATGTTAAAGACTGTTATGGAATAAGAAATTCTAGGTATAGTGGTAAAAATATTCATTATATGAGAGTGATAAGTTCTTGTTATGTAATGGGTTTTCATAATTCTCTAAAACATTAAATCTAAATTCTCTTGGGTATGTAACTGACTCAATAATGGTTATTGATAATGTATATAAGGATGATTAAAATTAAGTTTCATTTGTTGGTATCAAAGACTATATCTATATAGTGTTTTTTATAACTATATCCAAGAGTATGTGTCTGAGTTATTATAAGTAGGAATAATAATTACAATGGTAAATAATTAATCAACGTGAAAAGGTGTAAAATTTGTAATTTATAGTGATAAATTAATGTTAATTCAATTTCTTATAATTAAAATGATATTTATGATTTCTATAAGTTCTTTTTTATGATTTTGAGTTAAACCTAAACGTATCACCAACATTTCGACATCTAAATTACCTAACGCCCGTGTGATTCCATCAATTCCTATTACCTAACTTAAATTTCCACATAAATTTTCATTTTTTAAACTATAAAAGGATCTCTCATATACCCATTTCAAAACACTATTTTTATTTAATCCCCTTTTGAATTCGTACCTTTTTTTCACCTCCTAAAGGCTTATTATACTTTTGGTAGACTCTTTTTTAGATAATGAATCCTAAATACATTATTCAAATTGTTCTAGTATCGACAACGAGAGATTCCATCAAAGTAAATAGCTATATATTTTCAATTATTTTCAATTACCTACTTACCTACATTATTTCTAAATCGTATTCTCCTCTATAATTTTGTATATTAACATAATTATGATTTTGAGAAAATGATATTACTATTATATAACTCCATACTCTTAGTCATTCATCAGTATAGCATGGTCTTGTTTGGATTGGTTCATCCACCAATATGAATGATGTTGTACCAACATCATAATTTTCATTATGAATAAGTATTAATTCATAAATTATGGTCATATATGATATTAAGTATTAATTTATATCATGAATATGATCCTATAAGGATGAAAAAAATAATTTCCATTCTAATGTAACTTGTTATTATTAATAAATTCTAAATGAATTTTCACCATGTATTTCATCCTTACAAACCATACCCATAACTCCCATCAAATGAACATAGGACTACCTAAATAAATAAAGAATAATAATTCTTCAATATTTAAAAATCTGTGAATTAGTAACATGGTACTAAATAATGAGTATCAACACCTCCATTGCGAAACTTGTAAAAAACAATCAAAATTTATAAGATCCAATGGGTGAAATAAAAAATCACTGAATAATATTTTTAAAATGAATTATTATAATTAAAGAGTATAAAAGGTGTTAGAAATGAATAAGGTTATAAAATTAGTTTTTAATATAATTATATTTATATACATGTGGTTAATGAAATTTTGTATAATCCAATAGTAAAGGAAAGGTTTTTTCATCCTAATTGTTTTTCATTGAGATATGTTCTATATTCACCCCACATCATTTTTTATAGTGTATTTTTTAATCACCCATGATTTCAATCATTGTGGTTCTTTAATTAAGTATTGTGTGAGTAGGTTTTGTAGCACACAAAACTGATCTAAAATTAATTATTGTATTACCATAGAAGATATTTAATTGATAGGTATCAAAAAAAATTAACCACATTATAAAAATATATAAAAGGGAAAAAAAATATGATGGTCATCTTATATGTTGAAATATATGTTTCTTAAAATGGCTTTATGTGAACTTATATGAAAGTTAATTTTATAAATTTTAGAAATCTAATTTCAAATAATTAACATCATTTTTGGATAAATCATAAAATATAAGCTTAAGAATAATTTTTTGAATTTTTCTAAAATAATGGGTTTTTAGGTGAATAGTGAAAAAATATAGTTTTTTCAAAAATGAAACATTGATCACTTTATTAGTATATATGGAAGAAATAAAAGTTTTTAACATATTTTAAATTATAAAATTCATATTTCAAGGGTATAATTATGAAATATAATATTTATTTGAATTTATATATAAAATTTATAAAAGTTTACAACTTAAGAAACATTTTATCAAAATTGAAAAACATGTTTCAATGGTTTATTCATATTTAATATTTTCATGGTGAAATTAGGTATTACATTAATCTTAATCAACATATCTTTTATTTTTTATAGTAATATAATTACTATTATGAAATTTTTAAGTATGAAATATTTATCTTATAACCGTGTTTAATGTTTAAATAGAATTTTTTAATTAAAAAAAGTTGTGTGGGGTTTTTTAAATTTATAATAATGGTTTATAAAATTTTTATATTGAGTTAGGTTTAATAGAGGCCACATTATGATTCATGATGTCTGAATATGGTAATAAGGGTCTACTTATATTGTTTATAATAAAATAACTGACTTGATTAATATTTAATTTAGAGTAATATGTGTTTAAATAAAACAATATAAGGTGTCTAAATTTTAAATAAATAAACAAGACCTTTAAGCCTTATAGAAATCAAATGTGAAGTTTTAAAGTCATACTAACATGTCTTAAAAACCTTCCCTCACCTAAATCATATATATTTCTTGTCATTCTGTTCTTACCCCTTACATAACATTCATTTATATGGAAAATTCCAACATTTCAATTATAAAAGGGGTATCACTTCTACCCTTTCAATACTCAAATACCTTTTAAAAAAATTATCAAAATACTTCCCAAATTCCCTCTCATTTATGTTTGTTACATTCCCTAGTTCCCCTTTTAAAAAAAATTACCCTATGTCTGTAGTACCCCCAAATATTTTAAAAGAGGAACATTTTTTTGGATACCATTTGTGGGATGGAACATTGATATTAAACAACCTATGAAATATATTTCATAAAATTTGATAACTTTAATATATTGTAGAACACATAATACTAGGTCTAAATGATCTTAAATATAGTATAAGATTTTAACTTATCCATTAAATTGGAGGTTTGGAATTATAACAATTATGTTATTAAAATTATATGGTTTAAACATGTATAAAATAAAAAAATGGGTATCTAAAAATTTGAGATAAAATTTTAACCATTTGAAAAAAATTAATTGATTTTAGAAAATCTATATTTCTCTAAAAGGAAATTTAGTCATGCTTTGTGTAGATAATTTAAAATTAGTTTTTTCACATATTTTAGAAACTTTATTTTATAAAATGAGAATAATTTTTGAAATCATAATATTAAAATTAGATTAGGGTAAAATTTTGGAATTTTTATGAAATGTTTTGTTTTTTGATGAATGGTAAAAAATACTATATTTTAATTGAAATTTTCCTTTTAATAATATTGTTTGGGATTCTGGTCAACCTAATCCCATCATTTATTAAGTAAAAGTGCCAAAAAAATTCAAGTAGAACAAGGGGTTTTACAAATTTGGGAGTGGATCACTCCCCGCATGTCTGCATCCACCATTGGTACTCAATAGTTTGGGGTCTTAAAGGACCAAATTGAGCTTATTTCCCTCATCACACTATTATAAATTTCATATTCCACATGATTTTCAACCTTATAATGATGTGAAATAGTTATATTGAGATGCTTGACATATTGAATCCAATGAATCCAATGATGTAGGGGCTTCAAAAGTACGACCCTGGTTTATTCTCTCAAGGCCCCAACAACAGTTTCAACGACAGATTCAATCCATATTGAGTTCAAATTATGCTAGAAAACTTGATTTATAGCATATATCATACCCCAAAAGTCTTATTCAGAAAACATCTTGAAACCTATGTAATGATAAAAACATGTTTGACAAAACCATGGTGGGTGCAGAAAACAACTCCAAACCCCAAGGGCCTTAGAATATCTAAGGATGTACCATAATCATTGACATTAATTCATGGTTTGGTTGAGAGAATCCATAAAATTTATTTATGAAAAAGGGGTTTAAAGTTTCTACCTAAGACACAACCCTTCCTTAGAATATTCAGATCTTTAATGCTATTGTTTATATCCCCCATTTACACCTTTTAGGTAGCATGAATCTCTCTGTGTGAAAAAAGTATAGAAACATGTGTGGACTATGTTTTATTACCAAATATATTCTCATTTATTTCATTACATACCAAATATATTACTAAATATACTTTGTTCAATAGAATATTACATATCTACTCACTCTTTCCAGTTATATAAAGCACCTCTAAGTGTTTCTCAAGATGTAATTTTGTGTATATATGAATAAAAAATAGATTTCCAATATAAATCCATATATTTTACAAAAAAATATAGCCTATGAAAAGTGTTTTATATCTTAATCATCCTTTAAGAATAAATAACATGCTAAAACTAAGTAATTTCCATTCCACGTCAATTGGCCATGGGTGGGTATTCTCAATTTCAATATCCTCTAAAGAAGATACTATCATTACATTTTTATAACGTGTACATTAGACATTAACAACCATTTTGGTGGTATGTTAAAGACTTCACATTGAATCTTGTAATATTTATTAGTATTTAAGTATCTATTCCTGTTGGGCCTCTAGATTAGGAAATTATTATCTAGAAAAGAATAATTTTGGTTCTCTAGTCTATTTTGGAGTGGGATAATTCCATTAAGGCTAATGTTTTGTATAAAAAGATTTACTACGGAAATTTGTGCCATGTATACCAATGCATTGATAGTGTATTTCAGTGTGTTGTAAAACCATAAATTTATCTAGAATTCAAGGTTTTATTTCCTACTCACTATCCAATTTTTTGTATGATTTCATTAAATTAATTCATGACTGAAGTCTAAACATATGATGATAAGTAGTGTTATTATCCTTCCATCAACCTCATTTTGAACCTATTTGATAATAAATCACAAAGAGAGTATTATGATTCATAAGATACCATGTGGATTTCCAAATAATATAATTATTAAACCACCTTATATCATAAATTCCAAGACCTCCCATTTCAATAGGGTTGACTCACTGATTCTGGGCCACTCTAATCATTTTATCAATCTCATAATTATTTTGGATTTTTTTCTTCTATCTCCCTTAATGAATTTATTTGATATTTATATCACAAAAAATCTATTTTATTCTCCCTAGTTTTTGATGAACTTTCTCAAGTAATTGTACCTTTTTTTCACTCTCTAGTACGTAAAATGATGAAGAAAATAAATTTAAGAAAATTTTACTCTTTTTCTCTCTTGATACAAAAAATATATTTCTACCAAAACCATGTTTTCAAAAAACATCATCAAATATTTTTTTTGTTATTATCTAAATGATTTATTAAAGAAATTTTTACCCATGTTTTAATTATTAAAAAAATGATTAAAAGTAATCTTTTTATAATTTTTTGAAATAGTTACTTATCTAAACTTTTTCCAATGTAAATGTAATTGATTTAACTCATATTGTATGTATGTAATTACCCTTTATCATGACCTTCATTTATTTGAAACATTATTTGAAATTTTTTAATATTCACTTTTATGAAGAAAAAAAATTATAAAAATTATAATTTTTTTTAAAATGTGATTTCCAGAGAAATTTATTTTAACAATATTTTATAATTTTCTTGATTTAAAATAAAAAAGGTGATTTAAAAAGAAATTTTATTTTCCACATGGAATTTTTGATGTGATATTTAATGATAATTTTCCATCTAAGAATAAATTATTTTTTGTTAGTTATAAATTTATAGGGATATACTCCAATGATTCCATCATTATTATTTCTAAAAATTATTTATGATTAGTTTAGCTAGGGATATAATTTTTTGATACCATTCATTTAATTTTAGATGTTTTATGATTATGTTTCTTAAATTGGGAAAGTATTTAAATATAATTTTCTAGATTATATATGAATTTTTATGTGGATTATGTTTCACATGTTTCATATGGTGAATGAATTAGACTTATTATGTGACATGAAGAGAGTATTATACCCCCCCAATTCATCAGTAGGTCTCATGATAGAAACTAGATGTGGTTTTTGGAAGATTCCTTACTAATTTATATAGATTTCTTATGAAAATTATTTATGGTATTAAATGTATTGCTATAAGCCTCAATGGTGTTATATGTCTTGAAGAAAACCATCATGGTATGTTTTAGATGTCTAGTATCATGCATTATATCATAAAAAAATTGTAATTGATATTCCATGTGATTATTTGATTAGATATAATATCCTTGTTCATGTTTCGAGGTTGTGAGATTATTTATATGAAATTATTTGATCATATTTTATTCTTTCGATATTATACTCAAGATATATATTTAATGGAATGTTCTTTTTTTATTAACCTCTCCATATTGATCATACCTCATTTTTTCATAGTTTTCATTGTGTGCTTACCCTTAATGAGCATCTTATATTACCCCTTTAATTTGATTTATTTTACCTGAGATACCAGAATGTTGTTTTTGATTAACATGAAGGTATATTCTTAGATGGATAGTGGAATTATCAAATTAAATTTTTGGTTTATTTTATTTTAAAAATTTAGTGTCAATTTAAGTATTTATCAAGTTTTACCAAGACTAATAATATATTCAATCATTCAGGAAGTGATTATTTATATCTTATGCTAATTTAGAAAAGTAGAAATTGATGATTGGTTACCCAAGACAGTTTGCTGCAATTAGTATTAGATGATGTTTGGAATAAACTATGAGATCTAGATTTTGGAAAATATAGATTAGGGAACATTACCCTGTGATAAAATTTGAGGATAAGTATATAAAACATCCTAATGATTTTTAAGGATGTGGTTATGTTTTTTACCTATCATTCTATCCATATATAGATAATATAAGTGGGCGTGGTTCTAGAATAGAGGTTCCTATGGGTAATAACTCTGAAAATGGTTTATTGATCTTGACTGAATCATCACCAAGTGTACAATAACATTCCTTATTAGGCTCCTAGTTTCACACTACCAATGGATATTGTTAGGGTAATTCAAATATTCATTAAAAACTACTATGAAGGTTTTGAAAATAATGGTATCCCCAAAAAAGTTTTTATGATAATGAGATTATCTATGCATAAATTTTTCAATTTATGTTAAGTGTTTCACTATTTTAGGGATTATACATAATGTTTCAAAATTTTATAACCAAATATAGTGTAATACATTATTTTTAAATGTATCCTAACTAAAGGAATGTGAATCAAATCATTGCACATAATCCATATAGGGATTGAACTCCTATAAAAGATAATGAACCTGGATTTGGATTTGTAGCTCGAGCAGATCAAATTATAACTATATTGGTGAAGTTGGTATAGGTTCGGAGTAAAAAAAATTCTCGTATGGAGTAGCCTGCTGATCCTCCATTTGATGTAATAATGTTATAACACTTCTTGTGTCATTAAACTTCATAATTCAATGGTATTACACATCCATTTTTATTTGAGAAATGGATAAGTTCTTTAGATAATATATTACTCACTTTGGGAAGTAGTGAAAGGGAGAATGTTGTCATGGCATGAGTTTAAGGATATCAATGTAATATTATATTTAAAAAAATTCACCATGAGAAATGAGATGATATGAAAGATAGTTCTTGAGTGTAAGAAAGAAAGAATAAAAAAAATTATATATAAATCCAAAATTACACGATTAAATAAGGCATGCTATGGAATAAATATGTAATAAAAAGAATAATAATAACTATTTCTTTGGTGGGATTAGAGAAATACATGGATGGGAACTAGTCTACTAGAAATTATCATCATTCAATGACCTAGTATCACTTACTATCAAGAAATAGAAATAATTATCCAAGACACATGGATTTGAAGGGAATCAAGAGAAGAAGAGAAAGGAAGAGAAAAAGGTAATAAAAGGAGTAAGAGAAAGAAGGATTTTCCAACATGTGATAATTATCGAAAGAAACAACTTGGTATATAGTTAAAAAGAAAAGGATTTGGATTAAAGTGTGGTGAATAAGGGTATTATACACATGACTGAAAGGGAAAGAATGAATCTACCAATTTATAATGCTTCCACTGTAAGAAGATTGGGATATATGTATATGAATTCCCCAACCATCAAGAGAAAATAATTCAAAAGCAGCTAAATGGACAAGGTCATGCTTATGTTATTTCCACAGATAAAGTGGAATGATTACCATTCTTGTGTATTTGGATCTATGAAATATGTTATATAATTATTTCATTAATGACATTCTCAAAACCTAAAAGGATTGTACTGTATTAATTTTTCTTAATGGATTTGAAAGCATATGTTGAATAGTACAAATGAACAAGAAAAATTATTAAGTGGAAAGTTGAAATTAATGGAAAACACATTATTAAAATAGTGATAACACTTAATATGTTCTGGATGTTATGATAATGATGTCAGGATAAATATATGATTGATATGGATAAAGTAAATTAGATCATACTCACTACATTGGAACAGATTAATGATTTTTTGAAAACATGGTTTATGTTATCATTTATGTAATTTAAAACATTTTTAAATTTAAGGAATATAGACAATAATATGGGTTTTATTTAAGTTATAATGAAGAATTTATTTTATTTATATTTTCTTATGGTAATTCAGTTTTTTACCTTATTTATAGAGAATACATGATGAATGTTTTCACATTTTTTATGCGATGATGAAGAAATACTTCATGTTGTTTGGGTAATTAATGATGACTTCATTTTATAAATTCATTGACCTTATTTATAAATTTTGGATCTTAATTTTTGGTATGCATCATAAGGTTATCAATTTATGAAATATTTTATATTGAACTTTGGATGTTCTTTTAGAGATTAATGTACTACTTCACCATATAAATATTTTTTCATATGTGAAAATATGTGCTAAATATATATTTTTTGGAAAATATTTCTGGATAGATAGAAATAATTTCCACTCATTTATGTAAATTACGATTCTTTAAATGTTAATTTTAATTCTTCAGGTAAAAAATCATTTTTGGATATTCATCTCTTAGAGTAAGGGATGAATTGGAAATTTATCGACGTACTACCAAAGGATGAAATTATGATTATGAAATAAAAAAATCAAGTATGTTTATTTCCTTAAATTATTAAATAGTTTATGAATTCATCAAATTTAGGAAACTGATAATGGAAAAAATATTATTCAATTACATTCATATCCAATGAATCATATTCTCTTTTAAATCATCATAAATTTATAGTTAATAGTTCATTAACCTTAAATTAATCATTCAATTTATTATGATCAATGGACTCTATTACTCTCTATAATTATTTATGCTTTTAATCTATATCCATATCTTTACCTGCTGCCAATGTTCACCTCCTTAGAAACCCAATTATTTGTTATTCAATATTACCTTTGTACTCCATTTTTTATCTTATTAAGAGGAAATATTACTGTCCCTTTTTAGTGTTAGATTTTTTACAATAGTGGTATTTACAAATTTCAAACCCTTGATTACTGAGATAAATTTTAAATTGTGAGGATTCAATTTATTTTAGGTGGGTAGAATGTTACACCCTGAGATTTTAGAAGAAGAAAATTGTTTTTAATATCCTATGTTACATGTAACACCTAGAATAAAAAAACTAAGAAATATACTTATTTTAATTTAATCTATATTATAGCTTGGTGAACATGCAACCTCAACTCTAAATGAACTTTAATATAGAATACTGTTATATCCTAATCCTTAAATTGGTGGGTATGAATATTGATAAAAAAATTATGTAAATTATATCATTTAAAATTTTATACAATAAATATTATGGATATCTATTTATTATAGATAATATCTGAAAAATTTTACAGAAAAATAAATGCTTTCTGAGAAAATTATTTTTTCTAAAAGATGGTTTAGTCACGCTTTTCACACAGAATTTAAAATTAATTTTTACAACTTTTAGAAATTTTTTTTAATAAATTTAACTTTTGTTATAAAACCATAATCATAAAATTAATTTACGGTGAATTTTTGGTATATTTATTAAATGTTACATTTTTTTGAATAGTGAAAAATACTGTATTTTAATTAAAAACTGCAATTTCGTTTAAATTATTTGTAATATTAAATTATATTTTGAGTTAGTTTTAATGTAAAATTAGTTAAATTTTATATAAATTAATAAAATTTAATTCCCTGTAATAATTTTCATATTTAATTTTGATATAAAAAATTTGTAAACATTGAAACATTTTCTCTATAAAAAACATTATTTCTCATCATGCCTTTAAGATTAATTTTGAATTAAAAATTTTCAATTATATGAATTGTATTTGGAAAAATGATTCCATATTTTTAATTAGAATAATATGTATCATCTAATAAGGTTAACATAATATTGGACCAAAATTAATAGAAAAATAGTATAAAATATTTACCATGCTTAAATTACAAATTAGATTACTAGTGTTTAAACTAAGAAGATATGTATTCAATTGACCTAAAAACTTGTCAAAAATATATTTTATGTCCATTATTACCATATATTGTCTAAGGATCTAGAATAATTCATTTTTGAATCTCTTGGGATGTGAGAAACATGGTTACACATTTTTCAATCCAAAAATTACAAGTGTTGCACACCCCTCACTTAAAAGAGGACACCTCATCTCCTATATTATTCACACCATAAAACCCCTTTTTAGATGATAAATCCCCAAATTAATTTTTGACTTACCTCCTATTATACTGCAATATTTATTTTGTGATTAAATCCAACCTAAGATGTCTTTGGTGAAATCCTAAGGAGGATACATGAAAAAAATGTACCATTATTCAATGAGTGTTTTTGTTTTATTTATTCCTCCACCTCCTTAAATTATTATTAAAACATTATGATATAATAAAATAAGTACAATTAATTTACTAAAACAAATTATGTTAATTTAAATATGTAATACCATCTCCACTTCCTAAAAATTGGTAAAGAAAATCATCCTTCATGTGTATAGAAAATAATAGTCTTGCAAACCGATGCCATTCCATTTTCTATTACCACCTCTCACGATTGGTTATAATGATAGATATAAATATATGTATGATATTGTAACATTATTATAACTCTTGTGTCATTATATATCATATAAAAATTTTACTTTCCATTTCATAGGGAATATGATAATGTCACTCTTGTGTACAACAGACTACCACTTCGTGAAGCGATGTGATTCATATTTCACTGAAATTTTTCATGGAAAGTAAAAAGAATAAAATTAAATATGTAAAATGATATAAATAAAAAATTATTACATTAATGACATATTTATAATTATGAAAATTTAATATATATATATATATATATATATATTCTTTTTTATTACCTTTTCACTCTGTTAAGGATGATAATATCGTTTGTGTATGTGTGGGCTACCACATTCATGAAGGGATATGACTCTCTTTTAATCACCACACCACAATGATGATATATATTAGAATATTTAAAGAAATAATATGGTATTTAGTATTTTTTTACCATTATATAATGATTAAATATTACTTCACTCCTTTCCATAATGATTGTTGAAAAATGGTAATGTTACCACTGCATATATAGAGTCCTACTGTCTCCATTATCATAACTTACTCCATTTCCCAATCCCATATTTTTTTATTTGTATTAAATATATAATTGTTATATAATTATGAAAATTATTTCATTATTACAATTATGGATATGATTAAACTATATAATATGAAGAAGAACTAGATATTTCATGATAATGTATGCATGACAAAACAAGGAAATTAACACTGGAATCCATAAAAATTAGAAAATATTATAATTAACAAGTAATTAAATGATATTATATGATCATATATGATATTATAAATATTAATATGTTTATTTTATAAGTTAATAAAATTTTAAATCCACTATATAGGAGTTTAAATAATGTTCAACCAAAGGGAAGCATGAAGTAAGGGTTTCTCATCTCACTTTTACTTTCGTGAGACATACGACGTATTCACCATGCATTTATCTTGGCTGATGTGTATACTAAATTTTAAAGTATGTTATATAATTAATTTAGTTATCTTCATGGTATATAATGTTTACTTTAATTTTATTTTTTTCATGGGTTGTATGATTCAAAAGTTACCAAGGTGGTAATAGTTTATTTTGCAATATCATCATTATTTGAGATTGTTTTAGTTTATGTCTTCCTTAAGAGAATTATTTGATATTTATATCATAAAATCAATCAATTTTATTAAAATATTGTTGATAATGATATTTCCAAGTAATGTTACCAATTTGTTTCTCTTTGGTACTTAAAATTATTAAGAAATGTTTTCTAAAAAACTATGACTTTATTTCCCACTTCGGTCAGAAATCCTTTTTTCTTCCAAAGCCATGCTTTCTAAAAAAATTTAAAATTTGTTTTATTATTTCCCAAATGATTTATTAAATACATTATTACCCTTTTTCAATTTTTTTTCAAAGTTTTTTTAAAGGAATATCCTTATAATTTTCTGAATGAGGAACTTCTCTATCATTTTGACATCATAAAAGGAATGTTCTTTTTATCTTATACAGAATGTACATAATTACCTACCATCATAACCATCATTTATATGAATATTAATATGTAATTTTATGTGGTTATATTTAATTAATTTTTCCCTAATATTATATCAATTATTATTTTTCAAATGTTATTTTCAAAAAAAGAATTTTGATAATATTTTTTGTGTTTTTTAGATTTAAAATAAAAGGGTGATTTTTTAATAAAGGTTATTTTTGTCAATAAATGTTTCAAATGTTCTTTCCATATAATTTTTCATATAATAAAATATTATTTGATGTTACTTATGTTTTAATGGGGATATACTGTAATGATATTATCCTTGTTATATTCTGGATGGGTTATTATCAATTTGATTGGGGATGTAGTATTTTTATACCATTTATTTTACTATTGATAGTGTATGATTATTTTTATTCATTAAGGAATGTTTTTACATTTTATATTATATTTTAAATATTACTATTTATGTTATTTATGTTTCACCACTTTCATTTGAGTAGTTACTTAGATTTATTAAGTGATGGGCGAGCCTGCTATAGCCCCTCAATGAATTGGTAGTTATAATGAGGCGAACTAGATGTGGTTTTGGATGAGGTATTAACCATTTATATAGATGTCTTGGAAAAATCATTAATAGTAAAATATGCCTTTGAAAAATAATAATTGGCATTATAATTCATTGCATAATCCTCAACAGTATGTTTTAGATGTCCATCATTATACATTCCATCTATATGAATTTAGTTATTGACATTCCTTGTGATTACTCGATTAGTTAGAATATACATAGTAAATTCTCAAGGTCATGTGATTATGTATATGTAATTATTTGATCATCCTTTATTACTTCCATATTATTATCATGTTATTATTTAGTAGACATATATTTCTATTATTTACCCTGCAATACTGATTATTCTATATTTATTTATAGCTTCTAAAGTATTCTTACCCTTATTGATCATCTCAGCTCACCCCTTTCATATTTTTAATTTCCCCAATATACCACTAAGAATTTAGTTTATTGAAATTTAGAGATATGATAATATAAATAATGAAATTATCAAATAAAATTCTTGGTATATTATATGATTTTAAAATTAATGTGAATTTCGAGTATGTATCTAGTTTTCCAATACTACTAAACCATTCAGTCCTTTAGGACGTGATTTCTTATATTTTATGTCAATTTAATGAATTAATCACTAGATCTAGTCGAATGTGTTAAGGGTGCTACAAATTCTTCCAAATCCAAGGCCTTCGTCAAGAGGAAGTTAAAGGTCTCAATATAGGTATCACATATATCTTAACATTTCTTTATAATTCTTTACATTCCAAATCAAAGATGACCATAATATAATGATAACATTAGAATCATTAGTTTTTTAGGATGTTATAATAATAATGTCACAACCATTAAATACTCTCCTCTATAAACTAAGGAATATAATAATCACAATTAGTTTGTTCTTGTAGATTACCAGCTCCACGATGCCACAATTTTGGTTTTTCATCACCACCCCTCATGGAATGTCTTAATGGTGGTATTGATAAATAAATCCGAATTATATAATTTATTTAATATTCTTAAATAATCACTTACTATCCAAATTCACCCCAATCACTCTTTATGCAATGAAAACTCTAATTATGTGTTGTATCGACTATTACCTCCATGAATAAACATTTTTCACTTTCCTTCACTTCCAAACTTGGATGTTTTATGTGGGTTTAGTTTAAAATTATATTTTTCTCATATTTATTAAATTAATTATGATAAATGGATCACAAATTCATATTTATAATGTCAAAATTAGTTAACAATGTCCTGATTATATTTTTATTAATAAAATTATTAACATGATTAATATTTAATTATGAGTAATAATTGTTTAAATGACTAATATAAGGTGGATATAATTTTCATAAATTAACCAGGTTGGTATAAATTATATAAGTAAATTTTTATGTTGTTATGTTTTACCTACTTATCATTCCAACCTTAACTAACCTAGCTCACTCAATAATCATGCTATTCCATTCATACTCCATACTTAAGGTTATTTTCCACAAAAGTCCATATTCTACACTTATAAAAGAGGGACCACTTCTAAAATTTAAATAAACCACTTGTATTTTAAAATATCTTTTAACACATACCAAAATTATTTCCCATTGAAGTCCATTATAGTTCCTAATTCCTCTGGTAAACAAATTTTAGCCTAAATCCCTAAAATCTAAGGCATTCTTCAAGATGAATTTAAAGGTATTAATGTAAGTATCACGTCTTTATTAATGATTATTTATTATTATTTACATTATAAACCAACCATAAACATATTATAATAATAAAATAATAATAATTAGTTTGTTTTTATGTTATTATGATAATGTTAAAACTGTTATTAATTATCATCATTCTTCTAATAAAAATAAGAAACATCATTAGTGTATGTGTGAGGATTACCACCTCCACAAAGTGATGTTTTCATTTTCTTCATCACCAACCATAATTGGATGTATTAATTATGATATTTATGAATAAATATGATTTATATAATGTATTTATGATTATAAAATGATCACTGACTTTCCACATTCTCTCCTCTCATTTTTTGAGTAACAGAAATGTCAATCATTCATTGTGTGGACTACCGCCTTCATGGATAAATGTTTTTCATTTTCCATCACATAAAAACATGGATGGTATTTGTAAATAATGGATGAGTACATATGATATATATAAATTTATTATCATTATATGGTAATCCTTCAATATCGGTAAATAACTCAAAAATAGTTCATTATCATTTTCGTTATCATGAAACACGACTAAAACTACCATGTAATAGTGTTATAACATTAAAAGTATTTATAAAACATGTATTTTATTACATTTAGTGGCTTTTAAAGAATTATATTTTGGATAAAAAGGAATATCAACACCACCTTTATAAACAAAGATGAATACAGTCAAGACTATTAACACCTGATATTGAAATGAGATTACAACAATCTAATAAATTAAGATTATTGTTATTATTGAATAATATAAATGGAAATTAGTTTCAATATGGTTCTGAAAATTTAATAATGTAACGACCTGGAACCGAAAAGCCACCCGAATAGTGATAAATAGGGTGAGTGTTACTACCTTAGGCGTACCTCCCCGAATTCCAAAGGCTACCGACTAGAAGCGAGGGTCTGATAGGTATAGTGGGGAGGCTATACCCTATAAGAGGATAATAATTGTACTTGCCTGAGTATAATAATAAAGATGGATCAGAATAAATGGCTTCATAGACTCGAACCAGATCCACGGAGAGAAAGCACATTCAATATCGATAAAAAGTGGAAGCAATAAATATAAACAACAGCAGAGGAAAAGTAACGTCCCAGATCCTGTTGCCACACAATGGGTGCCCCAAACTTGGTAGGTCAGATGAACTCAAGAAAATTTCCCCAAACTCCAGAGGATTCCAATTAGCAATGAGGGCCAAATACTGATAGTGGGGAAACTATTCCCTCATTTGTCAAAGTGTAGCATAGCGGAACAAAATATAAACATACAAAAGCAGAAGCAGTGAACAACACCAATCTGAAATGGACAACGGTACTGAAGTAAATAAATGACCAACATTCATATATATGATAATGCAATATGTCCCTAATTCTACGAAATCATCCAAAATAGCATACACTGTAATCTAAAACAATATAGCACAAGGTACACATACAGAAAAGAACAACTACACATTGCAACATGAACTCAGCAGCATCGCAAGCCAAAGATGGGTTCCCTGCTCCCCTACAACTCTACAAAAATCAAGTGCTTGTATATGGACTCTTTCCTTATCAACATCTATAGAAATATAATCTGTTTGGTCCCAAGACATGACCCAAACATGGTGTGAGAAATGAATCCCAGTAGACAACCACCAATGGCTCGTGCCAACTATCATTGAAAATGTGCAATAGCAGTGTGAAAGAATAGAATGTAGTAAACTAGGAAGTACTCAAAAGTAATCATTCCTACCAGTTATATTTCCATTTTATTAATTATTTAAGCATTCCAAGCCAGTGATTTATCTTGGCACATACAACATAAGAAATTAACACAGTGAATATTCAATGTAATCATTGTCCTTACACATGCATGTCCTTACATTCAGGCTATCAGAAACCAAACCTCAGGTGACTTCCATCAAGCATAACAGATATTTACCTTAGGTATATGAGATATTTCCCTCAGGCATGGAATTTAATATCCTCAGACATAAAAAAGTGTGACCTCAGGCTAAACAAAACACTGCCCTTAGGCTAAGTAAAACACTACCCTCAGGCAAAGAAAGTAACTGGGTTGAGCCCAAAACATAAATAAGGAATTTAAATACATTTTCTCTCAAGAAAACTCAAAACATGCTTATAATCATAGCATACCCATGGGTATCTTTTCCAAATGGCTAAAAAAGGGAAGGCACCAATGGGGTGGCCTTAGATCAAAGCAACGATCCCAAAGAGGAGTTTATAATTATTCATTAGATAACATATTTAATTCTAGGAATCTTAACAGTCAAGGCCCCAACTAAGCGACACCACGAACATGGGAACATATCACCACGGTACACATAATCAACTCGACAGTTGGAAATAATCCCAAGACCACCTACCTCGATCTCCTCTGATCGGTATATGTGAAATGCGCCTCCCGAAACAACCGAGAATGATGTAGATCTAGGATAAACATTTACTAGGTCAAACTCAAATATCTTCCTCTAGAGAAAGAATTGGAAGGAGCTGTTCATTAAGAGATAAGATCTCACCCGCGTGGTTCAAAGGAGATCATCGACAAAGAATAGGAGTCTCGATGTGCTGTCGGGAGCTCCTCTAAGTCCCAGATTCCTCTCCTGTGGCTCCTAACAAGTTCTAGGTCTCCTCTGCCGAATGAGGAGGATAATACCTGTTTCCAACCAAAACACATAACAACAAGGCATGTACTCTCAAGTACACGGTGTGTACTTTCCATTTTTTTAAACTATTCCTCTGGCGTCTACATTACATCACCTTACTATTCATATACTGACTAGATTACACAGTGTGCATTACAACGTACACGATGTGTACCATTATTCCTCTAGTGGCTTCTCCCACCACCTTATTATTCACATTGACGACTGATAACATGATGTGTATATACTAAGTACACGACGTGTAGTTAGTTTTTACACCCTTCATCGCTGACATGCTTACATACCCTGTATTCTCATCCCACACGGCCAATAATATATGGTTTATGGAAATTTACATGGTTTGTACCTATAAATTTGGTGAGTTTTCCCCATTTCCATTGTTTTCTAAAAAACACTTAAGGAAAAAAGGAAAAGAAGAAATGCGTACCTCGAGAATAAGAACCGAGTTGTAACAAACTTTCCCCCATAAAGTAATTCGTCCCTGAATTTCTCTTCCAAGGGTGGTGAAGATAAAGCTGAGAATAACTCTGACCACTGAGCACGTACGTCGGTCTCTCGCTCCCAGGTTTCATCCTGCACTCGGCCATGCTACCATTACACCCGTACGAGAGGAACTGACTAGCCTTAGAGAACCTTCATTCTACTATCAACAATACAAATCGGATTCTCCTCAAAGGATGCATAAACCTAATGTTCAACCTCCTCAGGCTGAAAAATGTTAGATGGGTCTGGGTGATAATGGTGCACCTGAGATACGTGGAAGACATCATGCATGGCCCGGTACATCTATGGTAACTGCAACTGATAGGAAACAAGCTCGAATCTCTCCATAAGCTCAAATGTCCCTACACAACTCGGTGAAAGTTTATCTTGTCTCCTAATCTGCCTATGTCCTAACATCCGTGAAACACATAAGAAAACCTGATCCCTAACCACGAACTCCAAGGGTCATCTACGGCGATCGACATAAGATTTATGACAATACTGTGCAGTGGCCATCCACTTCTAAATCAACTAGACCTGCTCTGAAGTTTCCTGCACGAGACTTGGTCCTAGTAAAGCTGCCCCACCTACCTATAACCAGCACGGGGGGGGGGTGATCAACATGGCCTACCATATAAAGCCTCATAAGGTGTGATCTTAATAGTTTCTAGAAAACAATTATTGTTGGAAAACTCGACCAGGGGTATATGATTCTCCCAAGAGCCCCCAAAGTCTCGGATTCATGCTCACAGTATGTCCTCTAGCACCTATATTGTATGCTTTGACTGGCTAGCAGTCTAAGGGTGGTTTTTTGTGCTCAGAAGCACTCATGTACCTAGTGCCCTCTGAAAACACTGCCCAAAATGAGATGTAAAATCGGAATCCCTATATGAACCAATAGAACAAGGGACCCCATGAAGAAATACTGCCTCTCATATATACAAATTTCTAAGCTCGTCAACACCGAAGGTCTCCTTGATCAGAAAAAAGTGAGCTAATTTCGTAAGTCTATCCATGAAAACCCATATGGAATCATTGCCTCAAGGTGACCTCGGAAACCCAGTCATGACATCTATCGTGACATCATCCCATTTCTACTCTAGAATGGGTAACTATTGTAACAGTCCAGCTGGCCTCTAATGCTCTTCTTTCACCTATTGATAGGTGGAACATATTATAACAAAACCAGCTACCTCTCTTTTCATACACAGCCACCAATACTAATGTCTCAAGTCATGGTAAATTTTGGTAACTTCGGGATGCACTACCCAAGTTGAAGCATGAAATTCCCATAACAACTCTTCGTGTATATCTATAAGAACCCACAATGGTCCATCGATATGCAGTACCTCATAATCGACTATCGTCCAACCAAGAAGAGGGTTCTCACTTTCCACTGACTCCCAAAGAAGTAGGCATTCTGAATCTGATAGATGTCTCATCCTCACTCTATACAGGAGGGTATAAGTCACAGATATGGTTGAAATATTGGTTCACCCCTGAGTATCATACACCTCTAAATTCATCTCATAGAACAAGGCCATAAGTTGGCACTCACCACTGGCCTCTTGCACTACCTGTGTCTGAGTCCTCCTACTCCGTGCATCAGCTACTGCATTACCATTACCAAGTGTATAGTCAAGATAAAAGTTGAAGGACTGAAGATATTCAACCCACCTTAACTTTCTCAAATTCAAGTCACGTAGAGTAAATATGTATGTTATACTTTGGTGATTTGTAAACACCACAATGTTTTCTCCAAATAGGTAATGTCACAAATATCGTAATGCATGAACAACTTCAGGCCACTCGAGGTCATGCATCAGGAAATTCCTCTCATGTGGCCTCAACTTCCGAGACACGTATGCAACTACTCGATCTCCCAGCATCAACATTACTCCCAGACCAATACATGATGCATCATAGTAAACTATATAGCTCTTCCCCTACTTTGGATGTATCAGGACTAGTGCTGATGTCAACCTTCCCTTCAACTTCTGAAAGGACGTCTTGCAAGCATCATTCCAAACTAACTTCAAACCCTTCACAGTCAAACAAGTCAGTGATACTGCTAAGTGGGGGAAGTCCTCTATAAATTTCCTGTAGTAACTAGCCATCCCCAAGAAACCCTATATTTCAAACATGTTCTTAGGTTGTTCCCTAGAAACTACTTTTCTCACTTTCTCCGGGTCTACCGCAACTTCTTCCTATGAGATAATATGACCCAGGAAGTGAATCTGGTCTAACCAAAAGTGGAACTTTGAGATCTTATCATATAACCGATGTTCCCTTAGTGTAATTAGTATGATCTAAAGATGGGTGGTGTGGTCGTGTTGAGTGTGAGAGTACACCAATATATCTTCCATGAAGACTACCACAAAAGAATCCAAATATGGGTGGAACACA
This sequence comes from Viscum album, assembly GCA_963277665.1. NCBI lineage: Eukaryota > Viridiplantae > Streptophyta > Magnoliopsida > Santalales > Viscaceae > Viscum > Viscum album. Next base: position 412,402,852 of record OY728159.1, on the reverse strand, counting down.
TGATTTATTAGAGCCATGAAAATGGTTGGCATGTTTGTGAGTTCGAATGGCATGACCAAGTTCTCATATAAACCATATCTACTCTAGAAGGCTGTAACTATTATGTCTGATGGTATAACACACAACTGATGATATCCAGATCTCAAGTCAATCTTCGAGAACACTCGTGCTCCTCGAAGATGATCAAAAAGATCATCAATACCCGGTAAGGGTTATCGGTTCTTAACCGCCAACTGGTTCCAATTCCGATAATCCACACATAGTCTAAGAGTACCATCTTCCTTCATTCCGAAAATGATAGGCAAACCACATGGAGAAATACTAGGTCAGATAAAACCCTTTGCTTGTAACTACTCCAACTACTTATTTATCACCTGTACCTCTGGTGTAGCCATCCTATAAAGAGGAATGGACACCGGTTCCACTCCCGGCACAACATAATTAGAGAAATCCACCTCTCGCTTGGAGGTAGGCCTGAAAATAGGTCTGGGAAGACATCCCTGAAATTATATACCATTAGGGTGAAATATTTCTGACAAGTTCCCTGGTCATCCAGATGTAAACTCACAATATGGGTTGTCATTCAACCTCACCCATGATGCTCGGGTCCATCTCGGCTCACCTTGACATCCCATTCTCCCTTGTATATAAATTATATGCCATCTGGTGACGTGAAAATCACTCTACGATGATAGAAATCTCAAAAGGCTTGAAAGGGTAACAACTAGTCCATTCCGAGAATGAAATCATAGCCCGTCATCTCTAAGATATGTAGTTCCCATAGAAAGTGACACCCACCATCCTCTAGGGGGAAATACTTGCATTGATTCACACTTGTCATTCTAGTTCCCAACAGAGTGTCTAGCATCATGATATCAGAAGTAGAAGAATCATAGAGTCCAAGGCTATCCACAACGGGAACAGATATAAATCTATGTGTAGCACCAGTATTGAAAAGTAATTAAGATAAAACATAAGAAACTATAATAGTATCTCTAAAAGTGGAGTGTTTGGGTTCCTACCTTTATTGGGTCTGTCAAACTACATATGTCTGCCAAGTGTCACGCCCCTACGACATAGTTTGGCTAATCTGAGCTGACCCGCCCTACTGACTCTGAGGTCCTAGTGTCTTGCTACCATGGCAATGACCACCACCTTGGCCTGAACGTCCTGAAGTATTCCAATTCCCTGACTGGTAAGAAGATGTTGGCCCTGCTTCTGCATGGACATTCTACATAGAACCCCTCTCACTAGTCACTGGTAGAAACAACCTTCAAAAACGCTGATGATGACCCATCTTTCCACATGCCTGGCACTCCATTGGGTTACAGGGACACTGAGGTCTCTTGTGCCCGTATTTACCACGCTGGTAGCACATAATATGGCCACCTGAAGAATTCTTCTTGAAAACACTGCCACCGTGAGAGAAATCCATTTGCCTCTTCCTCTTGCTGGTATAAATAGTTCCTGAAATCGATGTCGAACCGGCCTAGTCCACACTAGTAGCATCCTGCAAGTTTCTCTCAGTAATCAATGACTAGTTCAAAATATCATACACTGTAGGCAACCTGAAAACATTCACCACTGCTTGAATGTCATATCAAATACCATCCTCAAAGTGTCTATCCCTCAACGTCTCATCACCCACCAGAACAGGTGCAAAACGCAGTAGCTCAGTGTAGCGGGTAGAATAGTCCATCACTGACAAAACACCCTACTGTAGATTCATGAACTATCGAGCTCGATCATCCCTTAGTGTCTCCAAAAAGAAAATTTCATAGAAGACAGCTAGAAAATCTTCCCACACCATGTCTCGGTGATGCTTAGTCGGTGTGGTAACATCCCACCATCTATGGAAGAATCACGTAGCATATAAGTATCAAGCTTGACCCACCTCGTAAGAGGCGTATCCAGATGCTCAAGAATTGTCTGCCTCGAATCAATCCATGACTCCATAGCCTGTTGTCCACCATCCCCTGAAAACATAGGTGGATGTTTCTACGGGAATTATACATGTCAGCTCTTCCATGGAGGTGGCAACCTATGCTGCTCCCTGAAAGGTCTGCTTAAACTGCATAAAGCTTTCACAGAACTATTCATCCATGCCTGCATGCAGTATAACGGCTGGCACCGCATCTGGCACCACTGGAGGATCCATTGGTAGCCCATGGACTAACATATTTGGAGTGTAATCATCACCACTTTCTTAGCGAAAAACTCATGGTTTTCTCGGTGGCATGACTTTACAAGGTCAAACACATGCCTTAGTTTCATTTACTGTCAAGGTTTCTTTTTTCATGTTATGTGTGCCCAAGAAAAAGGAGAAACAAAATCACATGAACTGGAAAAAAGTTACTACATGGAATGTATAAATTCTACATGGCATGTACCCTTATGTCATTTCATGATCGTGTTTTGAAGTCGGCCTGGGCGTGTCTCAACACTAGGTACATGGTGTATTACACCTACACACATCTTGTACACCATTATGTTTCCCTAGCCACATGGCCAAATCCACATAGCCTCTCACTGGTCAAGACTACACGGCATGTCCCCTAGGTACACATCGTGTTCTAGACAGGCTTTACCGACCTGTGTTGTTAGTTACACAGCCAGATACATGGATCACAATACATGGCGTGTTCTAGAAAGTAACGGTGTGTACTTTAAAAGATAACACCAACTTGTATTGTTAGCTACTCCGCCAGATCCCAGGATTACACTACATAGTGTGTTTCGAATTGACACGGCGTGTATATGCTATGATTTTTCAGTTTGTGTTGTTAGTCACATGGGCATACACATGGTCAACCCTACTTGATGTGTACAACCGGTACACAGCGTGTTTTCCCAAGAACTTCCCTATCCCATGTCTCTGCCCACATGACCTATGACACGGTTAGATACTACTTGGCGGGTACTTAAATTTTTTTCATTTCTTCCCGAACAGAAGAGTACTTGGCGTGTATGCATAACTACATAGCATGTATTCTGGGTTTTTCCGGATATTAATCCTTAGAAACTACTCTGAAGCCCAGAAAAGCACTGAAACAAACACCCAAGTGCCAAATTCCGATCTGTGAGGGCCCATAATCCCCACAAAATCAAAGATATGAATCTTATACATGTTATAAACAAGATAAAAAAATCAATGATCCACCAAATTCCATTCAATGTGAGCCCATAACGCACAGGTCGGCGGATCAAATCCTCCCTATGATACCACTTTGTAACATCCCGGATCTGGTTTCCACACAACAGGTGCCTCGAACCCGTTTAGTCAAATGACCTCAAGCACATTTCTCCAAAAACCAGAGGCTTCCGACTAGTAGGGAGGGACAACGACTAAAAGTGGGAAACTATGCCCCCATTTTTCAAAGTCTAGCACAACGGAACAAAATATAAACATACAAATGCCGAAGAAGTGAAAAATACCAAGCTGAAATGGACAAAAGTAAAGATGTAAATAAATGACCAACATTCATATATATGATGATGCAATATGACCCTAATTCTACAAAAGCATCCAAAACCGGATACATTGCCATCTAAAACAATACATCACAAGGTACAAGTATAGCAAAGAAAAACTAAACAGTGCAGCCGGAACTCAGCAGCATCGTAATCCTAAGCATAGAACCTTGCTCTCTTACTCCTCTATAACAATCAAGTAATTTTATAGGGACTCTTTCACTTATCGAAACCTGTAGAAATATAATCTATTTGGGCCCAATACGTGACCCATACAGGGTGTGAGAAATAAATCTCAGTAGGCTACCACCAAAGGCATGTGCCCAACTGTCAATGAAAATGTGCAACATTAGTGTGCAAGAATGAAATACAATAAACTAATAAGTACTCAAAAGTAAACATTCCTACCAGTTTTATTTCCATTTTATTAATTATTTAACAATTCCATGTCTGGGCTATAGCTTGGCAGGTTCAATATAAGAAATACCATAGTGAATACTCAAAGTAAACATTGTCCTCAGACATGAAATTACTTACCCTTAAGAAATCAGAAACGAAACCCTCATGTGAATTCCCACAGGCATAATGAATATTTTCCTCAATCATACGAGATATTTCCCTCTGGAACAGAAGTTACTATCCTCAGACATAAGAAACATTGCCCTCCAGCCAAACAAAACACTACCCTCAGGCTATGAAAAACACTACCCTTAGGAAATGAATGTAGATGGGCCGAACCCAAAATGTAAAGAAGAAATTTATATACATTTTCTCTCTAGAAAACTCAAAACATGCTTATAATCACGGCATACCCAGAGGTATCCTGGCCAAATGGCTAAACAAGGGAACGCACCCATGGGGTGGCCCAGGATCAAAGAAACGATCCCAAACAGTAGTTTATAATTAATTATCAGATTACTTATGTAATTCTAGGCATCTTAATAGTCAAGGCCTCACCACACGACACCCCGAACATGGGCACTGTAAAGACCCGAAAATTTCAAGGAAATGTTTTTCTTAATTTTCTTTGGAATTTTACAAGAACACAGTTTCTGATGGTGCCTGATTCCGAGGCCCGGTGTTCCTGGAATTAATTTCCGAAGTTTGGCTCGGGTACGTTCAGTGAACGAGCGAGCGGGAATTTCTATCTTTTGAACCGGTGCTCGGAATTAAAATCCGATTGCACTGATGAACTCGCAATGCCGGTAATCGCTTAAGTGAACCTTTAATGTAGTTGCGTTTGTGCGGGAGAAGAAGTTAATTTTTTTTGTGGTTTTATTAAAAAGGTGAATAATATTGTTAAATCAATTTTATTTCATGTTAAGTTGTTATCTTCTCCCATGGGAAGTTAGTGGTGGGCCCACATCCATCCAACTTCCCATGTGTGGATATTTGAATGGGTGGGGCCCACACAAACCCCTCCCCACCTCTTCAAATTCCTTAACTTTCCTAACCCCTCTAAACCCCCCATTTATGTTTTGATAACTTAACACCTCCTTAATTTTATAACATCTTATGTTAATAACTTAAGTGAGTTAAATATGGGTTTTGAATTTTCAAACTCTTGAAATTCAAAACCTATATTGGGTTAATAAAATAAGTGGGAGGATTATTTTATTTTGGGGTCAGTTGTTCTTATGGTGGAGACTTGGGAGAGAAAAGGCTAAGTCTTCTTCTTCTTCAACATCGACGAAGAACGCGAAGAACACCTCCAATGAAGAACATCTCCACCGAAGAACGCGACGTCTTCTTCCAACGACATTTCCCCTTCGAACGCACCTCGACGACAACGGAGTCGACGTTCTTTCCCCGCGACGTCCGACCTCCGCGACGCTCGTCTTCCGCAGGTTGTTGACGTGCACCGTATCTGAATCGAGGTAGGGGTTTATTTATTTAATTGTTCGTGAATACAAACTTGGTGATAATCGTGGATTAAAACCCTTTTTGTTATTGAATAACGCGAGGGGGTCGGACCGCACAAACATGGTCGACCCTCCTCCTTTGTTTTTCGTGATGGTATCTTGAGGATGATATGAGAAAACGTGGTGCCGTCGCACCACAAGATTTATTGTGGAAGATACGTGCGGCGCTGTCGCGCCGCACCTTGGAAAGAAATCCAAGAACGCGATGCCGTCGCGTCGCGTCGAAGAATGTCAAAGGCGTCGCGGCCGAAGCGGGGCCGCGGCGGAGGGAAGCGATGTCATCGCATCGCACCGAACGGCATAGGTCGCGGTCGGTTCCAGGCCGCGGCGGAGCAAGATGACCGGCGGCCGGCACCGGGCCGCCGGTGTCGGCGAAGGAAGGACCGGCCGTCGCCGGTCCTTTGTGGAGAAACCGGCCGGCCAGTGCGGTCCGGCCGGGCATTGGAGACCGGGGGAATTAATTCCCACAGCCGGGTCTTCAAGCGGCCCCAATTAAGGGGCCGCGGTTTCACAAAGGGGGGGCTTTGCCCCCCACGCGCGGCACCCGAATGACGCGCTGGCCGCACCGCCGGCCGGGTCGCGCCGCCGGCCAGGCCGGGTCCAGCCGGACCGGGTCGGGTCGACCCGGTTCGGGTCGGACCAGGGGGGTCGGGCCGGGTCGGCCCAGGCCCAGACCCCCAGTTTCGGACCACTTTTGGTCCAATGCCCGTATCTTGGGCTACGGGCCTCCAAACGACTCGCCGTCAGCGGCAACGCGATCCTTGGATCGAGACGGTCTTTTCGGTATACTGTACTCAAGGTACATCTTCCTTTTCGAGAGGCTACATGGTTAAAACTCCATAGTTAAGCGTGCTTGGCCTAGAGTAGTGATCAGGATGGGTGACCTCCTGGGAAGTTTCCCAGGGTGGGTGTGAGACGGAAAAGCCAATAACTTCCAGATCAGGCGTCCGATTGACGCGCCGTCTGTTGCGTTGCGTTCCTATTGACGATACGGAACTTTTGGCATCCTCCGCCAGAGTTTTGGATTTAGATGGATAGTGGCCGGGTTTGATCGCACCGAAATCCAACCAGGCCCCTGGAACCGAAAAGCTGATATCTTTCTGACAGAACGTCTGTTTGACGAACCGTCAGCGGCGTTGGTGATCGCGTTGAGAAACGGTCCCTATGAGTTTACCCTATCAGAGTTCAGGGTACAGTTGAGATACGGTCGGGTTTGGTTCGCTCATGAAACCAACCGGGCCCCTGGGACGAAAAGGCTAATAACTCACAGACCGGGCGTCCGATTGACGCGCCGTCTGTTGCGTTGAGACCCATATGACGTGGCAGTCCTTTGAGATACTTCTTCGTGGGGATTTTAGATACTTGGAGTATCGACCTGTAGCTCATGGAGCGGACCCTCCCAGTGACGAGCGTGCGGAGTACGGAGACCGTGTAGCTGGTTGAGACCCGACGACTGCTGATCAAACGACTCGGTGTGTTACAGAGGTGCGCTTGGTTGTAGCGGCACATGGGAGCGCTTGGTTGTAGCGGCAGACCCACGACAGAGGTGCTCTTGGTTGTAGCGGCACATGGGAGCGCTTAGTTGTAGTAGCTGGCCCGCAATACTCGATGGGTGGAGTTCTTCAGCAGTCTTAGGTTAGTGAGTAGTACCTCGGAGTCGTGACAGGACCACTGTACACTCCAGAGACGGAGCTCTTCAGCAGTTACGGTTTCTATAATGAAAATCCTGGTTGAGCTGAGACTTTTGACCTTGTGTTTACCTCATGATTGAGATGGGTCACTTGCTAACTTAGGTATATGTATGGGCATATACCCGGGTAGTGGTTATCCATTGATTTCACAATTCTTGTGTTTCCTCATGATTGAGATGGGTTACTTGATAACTTAGGTATATGTATGGGCATATACCTAAGTAGAGGTTATCTGTTGAGATCTTCTTTGTGGTTATCCTTGTTGGTTTAGTGAGACCTTGAAGGTCTCGGAGTCCCTACTGAGTATCGTTATACTCACCCCTGCACGGGCTATGCCCGCACCTCGTTGTGTTGGTTGCAGACGACAGACAGTGCTGACAGAGGCCGAGTGTTCGAGGACTGGACGGTACCTAGAGGTGGACTATACGACAAGATGGTACCTGGAGGAGGACCTCACGACGAGACGGTACCCAGAGGTGGACGTGACGATGAGGCGGTACCCGAAGGTGGACCACTGGGCGGACATACTCGGAGCGGACGGCGGGACCCGAGGAGTAGAGGAGCTATCTGTACCCACCCTTCAGGTGGGATTTCCAGTGGACAGCTCGGCATAGCAGCTTTACTTTTCAGTTGATGTTTTCCCATCGAGTTGTACATTATAGTTGGGCTTGTATTTCCGGCCCCTTTTTACTTTCCGCACTTACTGTTGTACTCAGTTTTTAGTTAGTGTTTACTTCTTCCGCTTGTACTCTGTGTGATTGTTTACATTACAAAGGCAATGACTTCCCTTTTTACCGGGATTTACGCCTTGGTGCTAGTCGCCAGCCCCTGGCCTATGGAAGGCGGGCTTGGGGTAGTCACGGCACGGAACCCGAGGACGGGTCGTGACAAATTGGTATCCAAGGAGTTCGGTTCTACCGCAGAACTTATAACTCTGATGTTTCTTTCTGTAAAGCAATAGTGTTGACAGTACCGAGTGTGGTTTTCAGTTCAGGGAGTCCAGTGTTGGTGCGGGCGGCCGACGTATCCATACACCAGGACCCTGACAACTGATTTCTGACTTTGTGCATGAAAACACTAATTACGTGTGTGTTTTCAAAGGTTTTCCCTTAAAACAGCTCAAACCAGGTCAGCTCACCAGGTATAAACGTTTGACCGTGTCACGATGTTTCTTTCAAAATGCCTTTTCACGGACGACCAGCTAGAGCCCCGAGAGTGGTACGTACTGACAGCCCGCCAAGCGACGAGGCCTCAGTACAGGGCCCTATCCCAGTTGAGGCACCAGCGTAGGCACTAGCGGTACTGCTACCCGTTGGGCCACCGATGCCACCAGCCCCAGTAGTAGGCGATGCACGACGCTTGAGCGCGCTGCACGAGTTCCAGCGCCAGAGGCCACCCAGGTTCCGGGGAGAGACGGACCCGCAGGCGGCTGAGGTTTGGCTGGTGGTTGTGGTGAGAGTCTTCAGGCTACTGGGGACGCCGGCAGACTTCATGGTGATCTTTGCTACCAGCCTCCTTCAGGCAGCAGCAGGCAGGTGGTGGAGCCACTTGTTCCAGTTTTGCAATGAGATGAACTTCGCATGGGAAGACTTCGAGACCTTCTTTAGGGTGGAGTTTGTGCCAGTATCTCTACACCCCGAGCGTGTACAAGAGATTCTGCCTTTGCCGCGTGCTTTTCGATCAGTATCCGAGTAATCTGTGGGCAGTAGACAGATGATGCAGAGGTCCAGGAGGACCGTACTAGCAGTTGGACGATCTCGGGTTTTAGGACCGGTGGTGCGGGGCAGCCGAGGTGGGGTCAGAGCCAGGCGTGCCAGAAACAGACAATGTTACTCCTGCGGTGGAAAGTGTCACCTGGCACGTGACTGTCCGACTCCTCGTACGATTGATCAGCGGGTGTTGGAGGAGCCACTGAGACAGAAGCAGCGGCGAGTGCTTGAGTAACAGCCGAGCAGTGGACAAGGCAGTAGAGCTCTGAGAGCAGGTGGGCAGGAGAGGAACTAGTGGATACGTCCTTTGTACTTCTAGTTCCATGTTGCTTTGTATTCGTGTCTTTGTACTATGAGATGCAATAATAAAAAGACACTTATCTTTGTTGCTTTCCTGTCCTTTTGTTTGGTTGATACTGAGTGGTCCCGATTAAACTGTTAACGTGACCCTCACTTTCGAGATATCTACTGGAGGGGACCCAGTGACCTCACACTGATGCCGAAAGTGTGACTCGTCCCTTGGAGGCAAGAGTGACAGTTGGATCTCTTAGTAGATACGTCGAGGCCTTACGATGTCATCCATGGAATGAATGCATCATTCATGTCAGGATTGACTGTATTAGGCAACGAATGTGGTTCATCCATGGGATGAGACCGGGTTTCTCTTATCGGCAAAGAAGAAATCATAGCAGCTCTTGTGAGAATAAAGGAGGTCCAGGACATCCAAGAGAAGATGAAGACTACTCAGTGCAGTAAGAAACAGGAAACCGGTGCCAGTCATAGAGACTCGGGCGTGTTAAGAAGAGGAAGCTTAAAGGAGAGATGAGTCTACGAAGTAGTAGACGTGGAGGTAGAGCTAGGAGAGCAGCATGAGGTGGTGTACATCCTAACATGGTACAACCACCCGCCTTAGTTATTCCTGCTAGGCTCAGGGAGATGGAGGGCGAAGGAAGAGTGTGCCTGCATGCGGTCAAGGAGTGTGACCCAATGGCTCTAGAAATGATTCAACGGACAGTCTGTGTCCACTACTAGATGTTGTAGTAACGGACGTCAATGTGAATCATTTCTTGCTTTCAAAAATGTTGTTCCAGGCCTAGAGTTTCTAGTAAGCCGTGGACTTGACCCTCACGTCTGGAGATACCTTGGGAGGAGACATGATAATCACACTTACGCCAACGGTGTGGTCAGACCCTCGAGGCGAGAGTTTCGGTTGGAATCTCTTGGTGACAGCGTCGAGGCCTTACGACGTTAGTTTGAGTATGGAATGGGAAATAACTGTTCATACTCAAATTGACCGTTTTAGGCAAACGTTGGGATGGGTTTTCCTTGGTCGGTGAAAAGGAAACCCCAGGCAGCACGGGATAAACTCTTTCACGGGAGGGTGCGACCGATCACTCTTGAATCGACCAACCTTACCCTCGTGGCAGCAGTCGTTTGAGTTCTAGTTTTAACATGAATTGGAAACATCTGGAGTTTGAGGATGGAGACCAAGTTCTTATACGGGTCTCACCTCGACACGGTTTACGGAGATGTGGCCAAGGCGGAAAGTTATCTCCAGGGTTCAGCGGACCTTCTTAGGTCCCCATCTGGGTAGGCAGGGTGGTTTACCGCTTGACCCATTCACCGCAGTTGCACCAGGTGCACGATGACTTCCACGTATCTCAACTGAGGAGATACGTGCTCGACCCTGCGCATATCATCGACCACGAGAAGCTGGACGATGGCGATGGGGTGTCTTTCACGGAGGCTCCAGTGGGGATAGAGGATCGACAGGAGCAGATCCTATGAGGATGATCGATTCCTCGGGTGCACTTTCTTTGGAATTACTGAACCTCCAGGTAAGCACATGGGAGCGGAAGGCTCAGATGCGTGCTCTGTACCACTTTTGTGACCCTAGTTTGTATTGAAGCTTTACGGGGACGTAAAGCCCTGAGGTGGGAGTAATGTAAAGACCCGGAAATTTCAAGGAAATTTTTTTCTTAATTTTCTTTGGAATTTTACAAGAACGCAGTTTCTGACGGCGCCTGATTCCGAGGCCCGGTGTGCCCGGAATTAATTTCCGAAGTTTGGCTCGGGTACGTTCAGTGAACGAGCGAGCGGGAATTTCTATCTTTTGAACCGGTGCTCAGAATTGAAATCTGATTGCACCGATGAACTCGCAAAGCCAGTAAACGCTTAAGTGAACCTTTACCATAGTTGCGTTTGTGCGGGAGAAGAAGTTAATTTTTTTGGGGTTTTATTAAAAAGGTGAATAAAATTGTTAAATCAATTTTATTTCAGGTTAAGTTGTTAACTTCTCCCATGGGAAGTTGGTGGTGGGCCCACATCCATCCAACTTCCCATGTGTGGATATTTGAAAGGGTGGGGCCCACACAAACCCCTCCCCACCTCTTCAAATTCCTTAACTTTCCTAACCCCTCTAAACCCCCCATTTATGTTTTGATAACTTAACACCTCCTTAATTTTATAACATCTTATGTTAATAACTTAAGTGAGTTAAATATGGGTTTTGAATTTTCAAACTCTTGAAATTCAAAACCTATATTGGGTTAATAAAATAAGTGGGAGGATTATTTTATTTTGGGGTTAGTTGTTCTTTTGGTGGAGACTTGGGAGAGAAAAGGCTAAGTCTTCTTCTTCTTCAACATCGACGAAGAACGCGAAGAACACCTCCAACGAAGAACATCTCCACCGAAGAACGCGACGTCTTCTTCCAACGACGTTTCCCCTTTGAACGCACCTCGACGACAACGGAGTCGACGTTCTTTCCCCGCGACGTCCGACCTCCGCGACGCTCGTCTTCCACGGGTTGTTGACGTGCACCGTATCTGAATCGAGGTAGGGGTTTATTTATTTAATTGTTCGTGAATAAATACTTGGTGATAATCGTGGATTAAAACCCTTTTTGTTATTGAATAATGTGAGGGGGTCGGACCACACAAACACGGCCGACCCTCCTCCTTTGTTTTTCGTGATGGTATCTTGAGGATGATACGAGAAAACGTGGTGTCCTCTCACCACAAGATTTATTGTGGAATATACGTGCGGCGCCGTCGCGCCGCGCGGTGGAAAGAAATCCAAGAACACGATGCCGTCGAGTCGCGTCGAAGAAAGTCAAAGGCGCCGCGGCCGGAGTGGGGCCGCGGCGGAGGGAAGCGATGTCGTCGCATCGCGCCGAACGGCATAGGTTGCGGCCGGTTCCGGGCCGCGGCGGAGCAAGATGACCGGCGGCCGGCACCGGGCCGCCGGTGTCGGCGAAGGAAGGACCGGCCGTCGCCGGTCCTTGGTGGCGAAACCGGCCGGCCAGTGCGGGCCGGCCGGGCAGTGGAGACCGGGGGAATTAATTCCCACAGTCGGGTCTTCAAGTGGCCCCAATTAAGGGTCCGCGGTTTCACAAAGGGGGGGGGGGGCTTTGCCCCCCGCGCGCGGCACCCGAACGACGCGCTGGCCGCACCGCCGGCCGGGTCGCGCCGCCGGCCGGGCCGGGTCCAGCCGGACCGGGTCTGGTCGACCCGGTTCGGGCCGGACCAGCGGGTGTCAAGCCGGGTCGGCCCGGGCCCAGACCCCCAGTTTTGGACCACTTATGGTCAAATGCCCGTATCTTGGGCTACGGGCCTCCAAACGACTCATCGTCAGCGGCAACACGATCCTTAGATCGAGACGGTCGTTTCGGTATACTATACTCAAGGTACATCTTCCTTTTCGGGAGTCTACGTGGTTAAAACTCCATATTTAAGCGTGCTTGGCCTAGAGTAGTGATCAGGATGGGTGGCCTCCTGGAAAGTTTCCCAGGGTGGGTGTGAGACGGAAAAGCCAATAACTTCTAGACCAGGCGTCCGATTGACGCGCCGTCTGTTGTGTTGCGTTTCTATTGACGATACGAAACTTTTGGCATCCTCCGCCCGAGTTTTGGATGTAGATGGATAGTGGCCGGGTTGGATCGCACCGAAATCCAACCAGGCCCCTGGAACGGAAAAGCTGATATCTTTCTGACAGAACGTCTGTTTGACGAACCGTCAGCGGTGTTGGTGATCGCGTTGAGAAACGGTCCCAATGAGTTTACCCGATGAGAGTTCGGGGTACAGTTGAGATACGGCCGGGTTTGGTTCTCTCATGAAACCAACCAGGCCCCTGGGACGAAAAGGCTAATAACTCACAGACCGGGCGTCCGATTGACGCGCCGTCTATTGCGTTGAGACCCCTATGACGTGGCGGTCCTTTGAGATACTTCTTCGTGGGACTTTGAGATACTTGGAGTATCGACCTGTAGCTCATGGAGCGGACCCTCCCAGTGACGAGCGTGCGGAGTACGGAGACCGTGTAGCTGGCTGAGACCCGACGACTGCTGATCGAACGACTCGGTGTGTTACAGAGGTGCATTGGGTTGTAGTGGCACATGGGAGTGCTTGGTTGTAGCGGCAGACCCACGACAGAGGTGCGCTTGGTTGTAGCGGCACATGGGAACTCTTGGTTGTAGCGGCAGACCCACGACAGAGGTGCGCTTGGTTGTAGCGGCACATGGGAGCGCTTGGTTGTAGCGGCAGATCCACGACAGAGGTGCGTTTGGTTGTAGCGGCACATGGGAGCGCTTGGTTGTAGCAGCTGGCCCGCAGTACTCGATTGGTGGAGTTCTTCAGCAGTCTTAGGTTAGTGAGCAGTACCTCGGAGTCGTGACAGGACCACTGTACACTCCAGAGACGGAGCTCTTCAGCAGTTACGGTTTCTATAATGAAAATCCTGGTCGAGCTGAGACTTTTGACCTTGTGTTTACCTCATGATTGAGACGGGTCACTTGCTAACTTAGGTATATGTATGGGCATATACCCGGGTAGTGGTTATCCATTGATTTCACAATTCTTGTGTTTCCTCATGATTGAGATGGGTTACTTGATAACTTAGGTATATATATGGGCATATACCTATGTAGAGGTTATCTGTTGAGATCTTCTTTGTGGTTATCCTTGTTGGTTTAGTGAGACCTTGAAGGTCTCGGGGTCCCTACTGAGTATCGTTATACTCACCCCTTCACGGGCTATGCCCGCACCTCGTTGTGTTGGTTGCAGACGACGGACAGTGCTGACAGAGGCCGAGTGTTCGAGGACTGGACGGTACCTGGAGGTGGACTATACGACGAGATGGTACCTGGAGGAGGACCTCACGACGAGACGGTACCCATAGGTGGACGTGACGACGAGGCGGTACCCGAAGGTGGACCACTGGGCGGACATACTCGGAGCGGACGGTGGGACCCGAGGAGCAGAGGAGCTATCTGTACCCACCCGTCAGGTGGGATTTCTAGTGGACAGCTCGGTGTAGCAGCTTTACCTTTCAGTTGTTGTTTTCCCTTCGAGTTGTACTTTACAGTTGGGCTTGTATTTCCGGCCCCTTTTTACTTTCCGCACTTACCGGTGTACTCAGTTTTTACTTAGTGTTTACTTCTTCCGCTTGTACTCTGTGTGATTGTTTACTTTACAAAGGCAATGCCTTCCCTTTTTACCGGGATTTACGCCTTGGTGCTAGTCGCCAGCCCCTTCCCTATGGAAGGCGGGCTTGGGGTAGTCATGGCACGGGCCCCGAGGACGGGTCGTGACAAGCACATAACACCATGGTACAGAAACGAAACTTGATGGTTTGAAATAAACACAAGACCACCTACCCCGATCTCCTCTAATCGTTATGAGTGAAAGGCGCCTCCCCAAACTACTAAGATAGATGTATATCTGGGATAAAAATTTAACCGTTCAAACCCATATAACTATCCATACGTAAAGAATTGGAAGGAGTGGTTCCTGAAGAGAGAAGATCTCACCCGCGGGGTCCAAACGACATTGTCGGTGAAGAAATCAGAGTCCTAGTGTGCGATAGGGAGTTCCTCCATGTCCTGGACTCCTCTCTTGCATCTCGTGTCGATTTATATGCCTCCTCTACCGAATGAGGAGGCTACTACCTGTTTTTAACAAAGAAACATAACTACACCATGTGTACTCTCAAGTACATGGCGTGTACGTTCCATTTTTTTAAATTTCTCATATAGAGGATAATTTTAACCTCTTTACAGTTCATCTCCCGACTTTATTACACAACATGTATTACTATGTACATGGAGTGTACCATTGTTCCACTCGCAGCTTCTCCCACTTCCTTACTGTTCACCTGCCGACTGATTAAACGGTGTTTATATACTAAGTACACGACGTGTAGTCCATTTTTACACCATTCACCGTTGACATGCCTACACCCCTTGTATTCTAATCCCACACAGCCAATAATACATGGAATGTGGAAATGTACAGGGCGTGTACACATAAATTTTGGGATTTTTCCTCATTTCCATTGTTTTCTCAAAAACACATTAGTAAAAATGAAAAGAAGAAACTTGTACCTCTAGAATATGAACCGGGTTCTTACAGGAAATTGAACACAATATCATGTTGATCACTTGTAACTACTACTTGAACCACAAACATGCATACAAAGAAAGTCATACATATCCATATGAAAATGGAACCATTGGCTAACCAACCGTATCTACAAAACAAGTAAGCATGCTAATACAGGAAAGAAAGAAAAATAAAGTATACTCCAACTAAGAAATACCTCAAGGTCAATACCATCTCCATGCAATAGCTAATAAAGTCTAGCTCCTGAAGCTGACCTCTTTCCTGAACGTAAATCTATAAAGTAACCACGTGTCCTGAAGGGCTTGTGAATGGTGTGAGACAAATCGTAGTAGGATACCATCCAATGGTGCATACCTAATATAAGTGTTTAATAAGGCATGCAGTTACAAGGAAATTAGTAAAAATTACAATGCACAAGTAAACAAAACTCCATTGGTGCTCAGCAGCCACCATTAAGTGTCACATGCTTCCGCCAACTCCAGAATCTCTATCATGTAACCTGACACCATGTTCCCCCAGACACCGCGTGTCTCAAGTACCGGCATCCCAAAGGCATGCCAAATAGTAGTAACCCATAAGAACTACAATGTCTGTCCTCAAATAAGTAACCAGAGGGACAACGATGTCTGCCCTCAAAAAAATTAACCGGAGGGACAACGATGTCTTCGCTCAAATCAGTAGCCAGAGGGACCACGATGTCAGCCCTCAAATCATGATGAGCCTCTGCACCCAACTCAATATCCTCAAATCTATCCCATGAAGGATCTTAACCTTCCACGTGGCTGCCTATGGCAAGCACCCCCAACCCAATAGTTCCTAAACCACAACTAACGGGGGCCTCTACCCACACAAGTGGTCAAAACCACCTCATCATGGAGTCTCTCTATGTGCACACTACTCATAGTTCCGGGTGAGCAATAATCACCAAAATATTACCCAAGCCACAACTTCTCTGACACCTCGTGTCCCTATGACCATGTCGCTCAAGTTTGATGGCCTTACCGTCCATGTAACTCGGGCCATTCCCAACTTGACAGTCACACTACCTCAAGCTGACGTCCATGACTCCCAATCTCGTGGTCAGAAGCACCCAATGTAACCCGGGCCAAGCCCAACCTCTGACCAACATCACCCAGCAATTCTCATACCAAGACCATTACAGCACAAAGGTCCCAATATATTCAAATCACACATCACATATATATAATCAAACGAAATAATTTAAATAGAAAAAACAAACTAAATATTTAAATTACACTATGAGTTGTCCCAGACCAACATCAAGGTCTTGGGGTCCTCTAACAAATCATATCAATGTTTAATAACTATACTAAATAGCTTAATGCAATACAATTAAATAATAACTATTTTGGAATCCCCCATCCAAAATTCCCCGATGAACAATGGCCCCTCGCTTAGACCCGCTCAAGCAAAACTGGTAACGGTTCATACCCAAAGGCATCCCATAGTTCAAACAATCAATTAAATATGTAATAGCAGATAAAATGGGTCCCACTCAAAATACCCAAAAATGTGCTGAAGGCAGCGCCACCGAAATGACCACGAAAACACAAAAAAACATATGCACTGTAACGACCCGAATTTTTTAAATAAATCTTGTTTCCTAATTTTATGTGTTATTTTATTTTATTTTTATACTCAACAAAAATGTTTCATTTGATAACATGAGTATAATTAAAATGAGACTGTTGGGTTTTGATTGTTATTTGACCACTGGTCAATATGACCACTGGAAACTAAACATTTTGACTATTGTCTCTAAATACAAGCAATCTTGGTTAATTAATATAGAAAAAGGATTTGATGGCCTCACCCAGTAGTCTTGGACCGATCAAAGCCCATCTAACAGAACTTAGGAAGGAGGTAGCACCACTGGGCTTTGCTCTGGACCAAACCCAAGCTGAACTTCATCGTGTGAAGCTAGAACAGGATCGCCTTCGCGAGAAGTTCAAACTGATAGAAATTACTACTCGTGCGATGTTGGCCGAGCCTCCCTCAGACTCTCTCACCTTAGCACACCTTACACTTAGGTCCTATGCTGGTGTGATAAGGGGCTATGTAAGGAGACCGTAACTGCCTTGTGTAATCCTTTGTTTTAAATAAAAATTGGGATTTCTTCTTATGATGAAGTTTATGAATTTTCAAATGACCGGATAAATATAATATGCATATTTTTGATGAATTTTAGAAAAATGATATTTTATAAATGGCTGTGTAAACCTTAAATAATTAAAAATGTGTAATGATTTTCGAAAAATGGTCTTCTACAATTATGTTCAGTAAAAAATTCAGAGACTAATAAGATCAACTTAATTTTTGATGAATAGTAAATTATGAATAGTGATTTTATGATTAGGATTAATAATGTGTCCAAATGGATTAGTAATCTCACTTAAAGAAAGTATTAAAATAATCTAGGCACATTGATTAAGTAATGTGATTCAATAAAATGGTTAAATAACGGTTTCATAAATTATTATTCAAGTATTAGTTTTTTCGGATGCATAGTGTTTTTTAATTAAAAATTTAATTAAAAAAAATTAGAAAATTATTTTTATAAAAATGACATTATTTTTGAACTCAGAGCATCGATATTATGTTATGGTAATTTTTGGGGATTTTTCTGAAAAAAATGAATTTTCGGTGAATAGTGTATTTATTTAAAAATAAAATTAAAAATATTTAGAAAATTATTTTTATAAAATGGAGTTCATTTTTGAAATCGGAGCATTGATATTTAGTTAAGGTGAAAGTTTGGGATTTTTCTGAGAAAGATGAATTATTCAGTGAACAGTAAAAATGCAGTTTTAGGGTTTCGGTATGTTTAATGACATCATAATTGTGTCATGATGATGTCATGAGATCTTTTAAGGGTTGGACGGCCAAGGGTGATGAATTATTGTTTTGGGGGGCCCATGTGGCCTAAATCCATGATAAATTCCAAGGGAGAGCACATGGGTTTGAGAAAAGCACATGTGAGGTGTCCCTTGGCCATTAATGCCTTGTCCCCTCACTTTCCCTATAAATACAAAGCCCTCATCTCATCCATTCGACTCCCCACTCTTCCCCAACGAATTTATGGTCTCATTACCTCCCAAGGAGTCCTCCAAAGGTGCCCCCAAGCCCTCAAGGTCCAATCCTTTGAGTTTCAAGAGTCACGTTTTAAGGTAAGGGATCCGACCTCTCTCTTTCATTTCAAGTAATCTCTTTTATGTCATTCCTTTTATGCTCCATGTTCTTATGTTGGAGGATGTTCTTCTATACTCCTCTTACTGCCCTTTTAATTTTCATATAATGAGAGATCCCCTCTTACTCTCATTATTTCGTTTTATGATGTTTTATGTGGCGTCGTTAGGCTGCCGAAATTTTTGTAACGGATTCTTTCTCCCTTCTCATTTTCAAGATCTATTTTCATGTAAAGTATTTCAAGTTCTTTTTTTATTATGTTGGGGTATGATCTCTAAATTTATCATACTGATATTTTATGATCACATGATGAGAGACCCCATTTTATCTCTTGAATTCAGTATTTTGAATTTTTAAGTGGCGCCGTTAGGCTGCCGAATTTTTAAGTGGTTCTTCACCCTTCTCGTTTTGAAGTTCTACTTTCATGTCAATTCTTTCAAGTTCCTTTTTGTTATGTTGGGGTATGATCTCTATATCTATCATACTGGACTCTTATGTTCATATGATGAGAGACCCCATTTTATCTCTTCAATTCAGTATTTTGAATTTTTAAGTGGCGCCGTTAGGCAGCTGAATTTTTAAGTGGTTCTTCACCCTTCTCGTTTTGAAGTTCTACTTTCATGTCAATTCCTTCAAGTTCCTTTTTGTTATGTTGGGGTATGATCTGTATATCTATCATACTGGACTCTTATGTTCACATTATTAGAGGCCCCATTTGATCTCTTCAATTCAGTATTTTTAGGTTTTAAGTGGCGCTGTTAGGCTGCCGAATTTTTAGGGGATTCTTTCACCCTTCTCATTCTTTTCAAAGTTATACCTTCATGTCAAGTCTTTCAAGTCCCTTTTTAATTATGTTGGGGCATTATCTCTATATCTATCATACTGAACTCTTATGTTCAAATGATGAGAGACCCTATTTGATCTTTTCAAAACATTTTTGTTGAAGTTTAAGTAACGTCGTTAGGCTGCCGAACTGTCATAAGAGAAATCTAATTTTTTTTTCTTCCTACCATGTTTTTCATTTCAAATGGTATTTCCTTGAAATTTAATTACCATGATCATGTATCCTTCTTATTCTGTCCATCTACTGTTTTATGGGTCATTTATGATTGTTTGACCCATTTTCCCTCTCTTTTTAATGTCTTCTAAAACCTCGTAACATAGCCGTTATGCTGCAGAATTTCCGTCTCAAAATGCCTCTCTCTTTTTCTAAAGTTCTTTTATATTATTAAGTGAATACTCAAAGCTCTTTCTTATAAAGGGGTATTCACATATATACCAAAATGTTCTATTTTAAAATTCTGGGATTTACATACATTAGACCCACCTTCCTTTTCTGTGGGTTTTAAAGTGACGTAAAGATCATGTCTTTATTGCAATTTTTAAAAAGTTATGATTATGAAATGAAACCCATTTCCTTTATGCTATATGGGTTATTTATGAAATGTTTGATGATGATATATGTGGCTCACATGATAATAAAGGAAAATTTAAGGGTGCGCCCTGATAGCGCTCCAATGCATTGGGTAATGATGTAACCACTAGAGATTACAATTTTCACGATACCTTGGTGAATAACCTTGGTAATTTTAAAATGACACCTTGGGGATGGACCTTGGTGATATGTTCATGATTTTATATGTTAAATGATGTAGCCAAATCTTCAAGTTATGAAAATGTTTTATTTTTATTATGATATGCCTCATGATTTCAGTTTCATGCCTTAAAGTTCTTTTCATGACTTTATTGATGTATCTCAAGTTCATATGTAAAATGTTTCACTTGTTTCCCTTGCTGGGCCTTCTGCTCACCCTTCCTTTTGATGTATGTCCCCAGGTTATGAGATGCAGTAATGAGCCTAGGGTGATCATGAGGAGAAGCCTTTCAAGTGTTTAAGAAGAATGTTTTTTTTGTTTCATGTTTTATATTCCTTGTTTCCAAGACACTAAACCTTAAAGATCCTCAGTTCCGTGTAATGGAATGAAAGTTATGTTATAAAAAGACGGGATGCTATAGTTGGTATCAAAGGATGGTTTAGTTATTTGTGGAAATTAGGATATGAAAACTCTAGGAAGAACCCTATAGAAAAGTTTAATATAGGAAATCTTCCTGGTATTTTGGTGAGTATTGAGTAAGGGGTTGCCAAGAAAATACATCCCTGTCTGGATACGAGCAGGTAGAGGTGGCTCTGGCACAGATGTACATAGGGGTAAAACCCGAAAAAACCGCTTTGAGCTAGACTCGAACGGGAACTAGTACACGACAACGGGCCTTGCTGCACTCTTGGTTACGACACTCCCGGGGGATATGCTTTGGTAAATTAATAAGCATGGTATGAACCATTGTTAAAGGAACAAAGAAAAAATAAAATAAAGGTTCACATAAGAATATATGATCATTCATAACCTAGATGGGAACCTAGGAGATCACAACTTAGGGTATACCTTTCATATAAAAGTTATCCTTATATGATTTCGGTTCCTTTTCATGATTATTAGCTAAGTACTTAAGCCCCTAATTATGCTTTCTCTTCTTAGTTAATGGTGGGAAATGGAAGAACATGTTCTGACAACCAATGTGATAGGAAATGCGATTATTTTCGTATTAATATGACAGGGATGATTAGGAGATTAAAATATGATTATTATTTTGGAAGACGTTCATTATTTTGGGAACCATATTTGATCGAGGTAAATAGATTACTATGGTATTTTCATTAAGGAGTAAGGTTGACTTATATTTTGAAGAATCGATGAATTTAAGGTGAACTTATAGTAATTTAGCTTACTTATGGAAATGACTAACCTATCTTGGGTAAAATATGTTTAGGTTAGCTACCTTTTTTATAAGATGTTAGGAGTGGTTGATGTTGTCTGGAGATGAACAATGAAGTTGTTTTGGAAGACTATGTTATCAAATCCTTCTTGTATTTGGGTTTCAATCTTAGTTTGGTTTGTTTTGAGGAATTTTAAGGACCGTTATTTATGGAATGGTCTATGATTAAATTTGGGTAGTACCATAGAACTTTGATGATTTAAAATTAGTTTCCATTCCTATGGGATTCTTTCTTTTTGAAAAGTTTTTTTACCTTAACCTTTCTGTTTTTGGGATAATGTTTAAAGATAGAAGAAATAGATAGTTAATCTTTTGTAGATTATGTGATTCTATAGAAGATGATTCTTGTGCTTTTATGAGACCAAGTGTTTTTGAATTCTCATCATTTGGAGAAAATATTAGTGTTGGTAGGGACTTGTTAAAGGATGAAACTCTACTTGAAGGTTGGTATATTTTCTTATGTTTTTGTTCTATGTAGTAAATGAAATCCTCAAAATTATGAAAAGAAACATAAAACAAAAATGTTGTTGGTTTACGTTTCCTACTAGGTAATCAAAGTCCATTTACACACATCATAAGTTTGGGATTTTCTCACGGTTAACTTTCTCCTAATCATGTTCTCTATCACTCTCCCTCAGAACATGACCCTTTTTTTCTCCTCCATGTCCATGTTTTCCTACATGGAACCCTAGTGTGGGTTAACTCGGGTGACCTTTGTACTTCCCTTTCTTTATTTTAAAGTAATAGTTTTACTGACTCCTTTTCCGATGTGGGATTTCAATGAAATTTCAAAACCCAATTTTAAAATTGCGAGGACACAATTTCTTAAGGGGGGAAGATTGTAACGACCTGAATTTTTTAAATAAATCTTGTTTCCTAATTTTATGTGTTATTTTATTTTATTTTTATACTCAACAAAAATGTTTCATTTGATAACATGAGTATAATTAAAATGAGACTGTTGGGTTTTGATTGTTATTTGACCACTGGTCAATATGACCACTGGAAACTAAACGTTTTGACTATTGTCTCTAAATACAAGCAATCTTGGTTAATTAATATATAAAGAAGATTCGATGGCCTCACCCAGTAGTCTTGGACCGATCGAAGCCCATCTAACAGAACTTGGGAAGGAGGTAGCACCACTGGGCTTTGCTCTGGACCAAACCCAAACTGAACTTCATCGTGTGAAGCTAGAACGGGATCGCCTTCGGGAGAAGTTCAAACTGATAGAAATTACTACTCGTGCGATGTTGGTCGAGCCTCCCTCGGATTCTCTCACCTTAGCACACCTTACACTTAGGTCCTATGCTGGTGTGATAAGGGGCTATGTAAGGAGACCGTAAGTGCCTTGTGTAATCCTTTGTTTTAAATAAAAATTGGGATTTCTTCTTATGATGAAGTTTATGAATTTTCAAATGACCGGATAAATATAATATGCATATTTTTGATGAATTTTAGAAAAATGATATTTTAAAAATGGTTGTGTAAACCGTAAATAATTAAAAATGTGTAATGATTTTCGAAAAATGGTCTTCTACAATTATGTTCAGTAAAAAATTTAGAGACTAATAAGATCAACTTAATTTTTGATGAATAGTAAATTATGAATAGTGATTTTATGATTAGGATTAATAATGTGTCCAAATGGATTAGTAATCTCACTTAAAGAAAGTATTAAAATAATCTAGGCACATTGATTAAGTGATGTGATTCAATAAAATGGTTAAATAACGGTTTCATAAATTATTATTCAAGTATTAGTTTTTTCGGATGAATAGTATTTTTTAATTAAAAATTTAATTAAAAATAATTAGAAAATTATTTTTATAAAAATGACTTTATTTTTGAACTCAGAGCATCAATATTATGTTATGGTAATTTTTGGGGATTTTTCTGAAAAAATGAATTTTCGGTGAATAGTGTATTTATTTAAAAATAAAATTAAAAATATTTAGAAAATTATTTTTATAAAATGGAGTTCATTTTTGAAATCGGAGCATTGATATTTAGTTAAGGTGAAAGTTTGGGATATTTCTGAGAAAGATGAATTTTTCAGTGAATAGTAAAAATGCAGTTTTAGGGTTTCGGTATGTTTAATGACATCATAATTGTGTCATGATGATGTCATGAGATATTTTAAGGGTTGTCCGGACAAGGGTGATGAATTATTGTTTTGGGGGCCCCATGTGGCCTAACTCCATGATAAATGCCAAGGGAGAGCACATGGGTTTGAGAAAAGCACATGTGAGGTGTCCCTTGGCCATTAATGCCTTGTCCCCTCACTTTCCCTATAAATACAAAGCCCTCATCTCATCCATTCGACTCCCAAATCTTCCCCAACGAATTTATGGTCTCATTACCTCCCAAGGAGTCCTTCCAAGGTGCCCCCAAGCCCTCAAGGTCCAAACCTTTGAGTTTCAAGAGTCACGTTTTAAGGTAAGGGATCCGACCTCTCTCTTTCATTTCAAGTAATCTCTTTTATGTCATTCCTTTTATGCTCCATGTTCTTATGTTGGAGGATGTTCTTCTATACTCCTCTTACTGCCCTTTTCATTTTCATATAATGAGAGATCCCCTCTTACTCTCATTATTTCGTTTTATAATGTTTTAAGTGGCGCCGTTAGGCTGCCGAAATTTTTGTAACGGATTCTTTCTCCCTTCTCATTTTTCAAGATCTATTTTCATGTAAAGTATTTCAAGTTCTTTTTTTATTATGTTGGGGTATGTAAAGACCCGTAAAATTCAAGGGAAATTTTTTTTTTCTTAATTTTCTTTTGAATTTTACGAGAGCGCGGTTTCTGACGGCACCTGATTCCGAGGCCCGGAGTGCCCGGAATCAATTTCCGAAGTTTGGCTCGGGTACGTTCAGTGAACAAACGAGCGGGTTTTCCTAACTTTTGATCCAGTGCTCGGAATTAAAATCTGAGGGCACCGATGAACTCGCATCACCGATATTCGCTTAAAAAGACCCTTTCGGAAGTTGCGTTTGTTGCGGGTTGAAAGTTAGTTTTTGGGAGATTTATAAAAAGTTGAATAAAAAAAATGTGGATTCTTTTTATTTCACTTTTGTAGGTTAACTCCTCTCAAAAGGAGTTAGGGGTGGGACCCACACCCACATAACCTCCCTTGAGAGGATTAAGTGTGGTGGGACCCACACGAACCAAAACCTCTCAACTTTCCCCTTAAACTCCCCTCTCTCTCTCTCTTAAATGTTTGTAAACTTAACATCTAATTAATTACACATGACATGTTAATTAATTAAGTGTTATGTTTTTGAATTTGAAGTTTTGAATTCCTTGGCTTGGTAAATAAAATAAGGAGGGACCTTATTTTATTTTTTTAGCCAACTTGTGTGGATTTCGTTTTGAGAGCTCCTCCTCCATCTTCTTCATCTTGACGAAGAACGCTCATCTTGACGAAGAACGCTCAAGCTCCGACGAAGAACGCCGCTCCGCTCTTCTTCGTCTTCCGTGTCAACGAGAGGGAACACCGCTTCCTCCTCGGATTCCCTTCTTCGACATAAGAGGTTTCGACAACGACGTATCACATCGGACGCATCTCTTCATCAACGGAATTGACGAACGACTACCGCGACGCCGATCTCCGCGACGTCGACTTCCGCGGACATAGACAAATCCTCGAACGTATACCCAAGGTAGGGGTTGTTATTTATTGTTTAATTATTCTATTCTTGCTCATGGTTCGCATGACTAACGTGAGGAATTTGAATATTTTAAATTGAGTTATTATTTTAACGTGAGGGGGCCGGACCGCACGAACACGGCCGAACCCCCCTCCATCGTTCTTGTTGAATTGCTTGCGGGTGGATGAATCAAGGTGGCATGGTGCCGTCGCACCACGCGGATATTCTCCAATCCTTATTGCGCGACGCCGTCGCGCCGCGCCATGGAAGAAACAACAGGAACGCGACGCCGCCGCGCTGCGTTGAAGAAATCAAGGTGCGGCGGAGGGGCGCGGTGCCGTCGCACCGCGCCGGATGACGAAAACCACGGCCGGTTCCGGGCCGCGGCGGAAGAGAAGACCGGCGGCCGGGCCGCCGGCGTCGGAAGCCGAAGGCGGGACCGGAATTTCCGGTCCCGTTGGAGAAAACCGGCCGGCCAGCTGGCCGGCCGGATGGCATTAAACCGGGGGAATTAATCCCCCGGCCAGCACTTAAAAACCCCCTCTTTATGAGGGGGGTCTTTTTTCTTGAGGGGGGGGGGGGGGCAGCCGGCCCCCCGGTTCCGCACAAACAGGCCCCCCACGTGGGGGGGGGGGGCGTTTAAAAAAATAAAGGGGGCGCGGCATATAGCCGCCGCCGCCCTTCCCAGGAAACGGGGGCTTAGCCCCCCGTGTGCAGCCACCATGCGGCGACAAGCCGCCGCGGCCGCCGCGCCGCCGGCCGGTCGGCCGGCCGGGCCGGGTCAGACCCGGGTCGGGTCGACCCGGTTCGGACCGACCCAGGGGGGGTCGGGCCGGGTCGGCCCCGACCCGGACCCCCCGTTTCGAATCTTTTTCGGTCTTTTGGCCATAACTTGAGCCACGGACCTCCGATCGACGAACCGTCTACGGCAACGCGATCCTTGGATCGAGACGGTCGTTTCGGTATATCGCACTGAAAGTTTCGGATTACTTTCAGTTCGGCCGGGTTGGTTCGTTCACGAAACCAACCGGGCCTTCGGAGCGGAAACACTCATATCTTGAGCTACGGACGTCCGATTGACGTACCGTCAGCTGTGTTGTGTTCCTCTTAGTGAGACGGATCTTTTGGCATACTCCGCCCGAGGTTTGGACGCAGGTGGAGTACGGTCGGGTTGGTTTTGCCTTAAAAACCAACCGGGCCCCGGGGACGAAAATGCCAATAACTCTCAGACCGGGCGTCCGATCGACGCGTCGTCTGTTGCGTTGAGTTCCTGTTGACGATACAGAACTTTTGGATACATCAACTCTGGACTTTGTAACAGTTGATGTATCAGCCTCTCGGCTCGTGGAGCGGACCCTCCGAACGAGCTTGCTGTGTGCGGGAACCCTAGTGCTGGCTGCGACTGCTACTACTGCTACTACTGCTACTGTGACTGCGACGACGACAGTACAGAGATCCTGTGTGGGTTCGACGACGACGACTTCAGCACTCAGCGATCCTACGTGGATCAGTGCTACAGGTCCTGTGTGGGCCCGATCCTATGTGGGTCCGATCCTGTGTGGGTCCTTGCGCTCAGCGGTCCTGTGTGAACCAGCGCCTACAGGTCCTGTGTGGGCCCGATCCTGTGTGGGTCTTCGCGGGGGTTAGTTACCTATCGATCCTTCGTGGGTCCGATGACTTAGATGGATCAGTGATCATCTTTATCGTCCTTTGAAGAAGTATACCTGTGTGAGCTGAATCCTGTTGCTTTCCTGTGTGGATTGTGTAGTGCAATCCTGTGTGGATTACGTTTTGCTTTCCTGTGTGGAATACGTTTACTTTCCTGTGTGGACTGAGTTGTACTTGGGCTCGGAGGTTGGAGCGTATTTGAATTTGATGACTTAGGTATATGTATGGGCATATACCTAAGCAGTGTCGGTTGTTACTTCGTGATTGTACCTTTCTTCGTGGTTTATCCTTTGTGGATTTGAGAGACCTTCAGGGGTCTCGGGGTCCCTACTGAGTAGCTTATACTCACCCCTGCACGGGCTTTGCCCGCACTACGTTGTGTTGGTTGCAGACGACGGACAGCGTTGACCTTAGCTGAGGCTTGCAGAGCGGGACGGTACCCGGAGGTGGACCACTGGGCGGGACGTGCACGGAGCGGACGGCGGGACCCGTGGAGCAGAGGAGCTATCTGTACCCACCCTTCAGGTGGGATTTCCCAGTGGACAGCTCGGAGTAGCTGCTTTTACTTTTTAGTTGTTGTTTTCCCTTTCGAGTTGTACTTTACATTCAGTTTGGGTTTGTATTTTGGCCCATTTACTTTTCCGCACATTCAGTTGTACTCTGCTTTTGTTTAGTGTTTACTTTCCGCTTGCTTACTCTGTGGTGTTTGTTTACTTTTCAAAGGCAATGCCTTCCCTTTTTACCGGGATTTACGCCTTGGTGCTAGTCGCCAGCCCCTGTCCTATGGAAGGCGGGCTTGGGGTAGTCACGGCACGGACCCCGAGGGCGGGTCGTGACAAATTGGTATCAGAGGAGTTCGGTTCTACCGCGAACTCTGATCTTTCTATGTGAAGCAAGAATGTTTAGCGTATTGAGTGTGGTTATCAGTCCAGGGAGTCCAGTGTTGGTGCGGCGGCCGACGTATCCGTACACCAGGACCCTGACTTCTGATTTCCGACTTAATGCACGAAAACATTGATTGTGTGTGTGTTTCAAAGTTTTCTTTGTGATTACTTATATCAGCTCACCAGGTATACTGTTCTGACCGTGGCGCACCTGTTTCCTTTTCAGGATGGCCCCACGACGGCAGCCAGCTAGGGTTCCGAGAGTCGAGCGTGATGACAGCCCACCGAGCGACGAGGCCTCGGTGCAGGGCCCTTTGTCAGCAGTGGCACCGGTGGTAGCTCTACCTGCCGAGCCCTCGATGCTTCCAGCAGCAGCCGCTGACGATGCACGTCGCCTCAGCGCACTGCATGAGTTTCAGCGCCAGCGACCGCCCAGGTTTCGCAGGGAGACGGATCCCCAGGCAGCAGAGGACTGGCTGGAGGTAGTGGTTCGAGTGTTTAGGCTAGTGAGGACACCAGCAGACCTCATGGTGATCCTCGCTGCGAGCCTACTACACGCAGCAGCAGGACGATGGTGGAGCTTGATGCTCCAGGTGCACGATGAGGCATCTCTACTTTGGACGGACTTTGAGAGTCTCTTCCGCTCAGAGTTCGTCCCAGCCACCCTTCGTGTGGTGCGTACCCAGGAGCGTGACTGAGGTTCGGAGTTTCTTGGGACTAGCTGGATACTATCGTAGATTCGTGCCAGACTTCTCTAGAGTTGCGTCATCACTCACAGCTTTGACGAAGAAGGGGAAACCCTTCGTGTGGTCTGACAGATGTCAGCAGAGCTTCCAGGAGATGAGACAGAGATTGACTAGCGCACCTCTCTTGAGGTTGCCTGAGGAGGGAGTAGGGTACGTAGTCTACTGCAATGCATCAGGGACCGGACTCGGATGTGTTCTGATGCAGGAGAGGGCCGTGATCGCCTATGGATCACGTTAGTTGAGGCCGCATGAGCAGAACTACGCTACCCATGACCTGGAGTTGGCAGCAGTGGTCTTCGCTCTGAATACATGGCGACACTATCTGATGGGCGAGCGCTTTACAGTCTTTTCCGATCATCAGAGCCTCAGGTATATCTTCTCTCAGAAGGACCTGAACCTGAGACAGCGGGGATGGCTCGAGTTCCTCCAGGACTATGACTTTGAGATAGTCTATACTCCTGGAAAGGGGAACGTAGTAGCTGATGCCCTCAGCAGGAGGACGGGCATTCAGCTACTTGAGGAGGCGACGGAGCAGCTAGCCTCTTTGCAGATATCCTTCATGGATAGAGATGGAGCAGCCTTCCTCCAGTCTCCCACAGTCACCCCTCCACTAATGTAGCGAGTCAGGGAGGCACAGCGTGGGGACGCTGACTGTGAGACACGGCGTGCACAGATATCCTCGGGACAGGCACCTGATGGTTTCTCCCTTGGAGTAGAGCACGGCATCCTTTTCAGAGGACGTACCATGGTACCAGTCGCTTTGCGAGAGGAAGTGCTGAGGGAGTTTCACACTTCTCCTTTGGCGGTACATCCTGGAGTGGCGAAGATGTACCAGGACCTCAGATGACAACACTGGTGGCCGGGCATGAAGAAGGCTGTAGCAGAGTTCGTTTCTCGATGCCTCACCTGTCAGCAGGTAAAGGCAGAGCATCAGGTACCAGCGGGCTTGGTACAGACCTTGGAGGTTCCGGAGTGGAAGTGGGACGGCATATCTATGGATTTCGTGACTGGACTTCCACGCACTTCCAGAGGTCACGACTCCATCTGGGTGATTGTTGACCGACTCACCAAGTCGGCACACTTCTTACCCATCAGAGTGCAGGGCTCATTGGAGAGCTTGGGACGTCTCTACGTTCAGGAGATTGTGCGGCTCCACGGCGTGCCATCATCTATCGTCTCCGATCGAGATGCTCGCTTTACTTCCCGGCTTTGGAAGGGGTTACAGGAGGCGTTCGGGATGCAGCTACATCTGAGCACAGACTTTCATCCTCAGACGGATGGTCAGACGGAGAGGACCATTCAGACACTCGAGGACATGCTCCGTGCATGTGTCCTAGACTTTGGTCGTAGCTGGGAGGACCACCTACCCATGGTGGAGTTTGCATACAACAACAGCTACCACTCCACCATCGGGATGGCACTGTACGAGGAGTTGTACGGCCGACCTTGTAGATCTCCTTTGTACTGGACAGACCCCGGAGAGTCAGCACTGGTGGGACTGGAGATGGTCCAGGCCACGACAGAGAAGGTCCAGGTCATCCAGGAGCGGATGAGGACAGCTCAGAGCCGGCAGAAGTCATATGCTGATAGGAGGCGGAGGCCACTAGAGTTCGAGGATGGCGACCACGTCTTCTTGCGGGTCTCACCTCGACGTGGTATTCGTAGATTTGGCCGAGGCAGCAAGTTATCTCCGCGCATCATCGGACCCTTCCAGATTCTCAGTAGGATTGGTGAGGTGGCTTATCGCCTGGCTCTACCACCTCAGTTGAACCGGGTGCACGACGTCTTCTACGTATCTCAGCTGAGGAGATACGTGCACGACCCGACGCACATCATTGACCATGGGGAGCTTGTCGTTGACGATGGGGAGACTTTTACGGAGGTCCCGGTGGAGATAGAGGATCGATAGGAGCGGGTCCTGCGTGGGCGATCGATTCCTCTTGTGCGCATCAGATGGCAGCACGGGAATCTCCAGGAGAGCACATGGGAGCGGGAGGCTCAGATGCGTGCTCAGTACCCTCATTTGTTTCCCTAGATTTTGATGTATCTTTAGGGGGACGTAAAGCCCTGAGGTGGGAGTAATGTAAAGACCCGTAAAATTCAAGGGAAATTTTTTTTTCTTAATTTTCTTTGGAATTTTACAAGAGCGCGGTTTCTGACGGCACCTGATTCCGAGGCCCGGAGTGCCCGGAATCAATTTCCGAAGTTTGGCTCGGGTACGTTCAGTGAACGAACGAGCGGGTTTTCCTAACTTTTGATCCAGTGCTCGGAATTGAAATCTGAGGGTACCGATGAACTCGCAGCACCGATATTCTCTTAAAGAGACCCTTTCGGAAGTTGCGTTTGTTGCGGGTTGAATGTTAGTTTTTGGGAGATTTATAAAAAGTTGAATAAAAAAAATGTGGATTCTTTTTATTTCACTTTTGTAGGTTAACTCCTCTCAAAAGGAGTTAGGGGTGGGACCCACACCCACTTAACCTCCCTTGAGAGGATTAAGTGTGGTGGGACCCACACGAACCTAAACCTCTCAACTTTCCCCTTAAGCTCCCCTCTCTCCCTCTTAAATGTTTGTAAAATTAACATCTAATTAATTACACATGACATGTTAATTAATTAAGTGTTATGTTTTTGAATTTGATGTTTTGAATTCCTTGGCTTGGAAAATAAAATAAGGAGGGACCTTATTTTATTTTGTTAGCCAACTTGTGTGGATTTCGTTTTGAGAGCTCCTCCCCCATCTTCTTCATCTTGACGAAGAACGCTCATCTTGACGAAGAACGCTCAAGCTCCGACGAAGAACGCCGCTCCGCTCTTCTTCGTCTTCCGTGTCAACGAGAGGGAACGCCGCTTCCTCCTCGGATTCCCTTCGTCGACATAAGAGGTTTCGCCAATGACGTATCACATCGGAGGCATCTCTTCGTCAACGGAATTGACGAACGACTACCGCGACGCCGATCTCCGCGACGTCGACTTCCGCGGACATAGACAAATCCTCGAACGTATACCCAAGGTAGGGGTTGTTATTTATTGTTTAATTATTCTATTCTTGCTCATGGTTCGCATGACTAACGTGAGGAATTTGAATATTTTAAATTGAGTTATTATTTTAACGTGAGGGGGCCGGACCGCACGAACATGGCCGAACCCCCCTCCATCGTTCTTGTTGAATTGCTTGCGGGTGGATGAATCAAGGTGGCGTGGCGCCGTCGCACCACGCGAATATTCGCCAATCCTTATTGTGCGACGCCGTCGCGCCGCGCCATGGAAGAAACATCAGGAACGCGACGCCGTCGCGCTGCGTTGAAGAAATCAAGTTGCGGCGGAGGGGCGCGGTGCCGTCGCACCGCGCCGGATGACGAAAACCGCGGCCGGTTCCGGGCCGCGGTGGAAGAGAAGACCGGCGGCCGGGCTGCCGGCGTCGGAAGCCGAAGGCGGGACCGGAATTTCCGGTCCCGTTGGAGAAAACCGGCCGGCCAGCTGGCCGGCCGGATGGCATTAAACCGGGGGAATTAATCCCCCGGCCAGCACTTAAAAACCCCACCTCTTTATGAGGGGGGGCGTTTTTCTTGAGGGGGGGGGGGGCAGCCGGCCCCCCGATTCCGCACAAACAGGCCCCCCACGTGGGGGGGGGCGTTTAAAAAAATAAAGGGCGCGCGGCATATAGCCACCGCCGCCCTTCCCAGGAAATGGGGGCTTAGCCCCCCACGTGCAGCCACCATGCGGCGACAAGCCGCCACGGCCGCCGCGCCGCCGCGCCGCCGGCCGGCCGGCCGGCCGGGCCGGGTCGGCCCGGACCCGGACCCCCCGTTTCGAATCTTTTTCGGTATTTTGGCCATAACTTGAGCCACGGACCTCCTATCGACGAACCGTCTGCGGAAAAACGATCCTTGGATCGAGACGGTCGTTTCGGTATATTGCACTCAAGGTTTCGGATTACTTTGGGTTCGGCCGGGTTGGTTCGTTCACGAAACCAATCGGGCCTTCGGAGCGGAAACACTCATATCTTGAGCTACGGACGTCCGATTGACGTACCGTCAGCTGTGTTGTGTTCCTCTTAGTGAGACGGATCTTTTGGCATACTCAGCCCGAGGTTTGGACGCAGGTGGAGTACGGTCGGGTTGGTTTTTCCTTAAAAACCAACCGGGCCCCGTGGACGAAAATGCCAATAACTCTCAGACCGGGCGTCCGATCGACGCGCCGTCTGTTGCGTTGAGTTCCGGTTGACGATACGGAACTTTTGGATACATCAACTCTGGACTTTGTGACAGTTGATGTATCAGCCTCTCGGCTTGTGGAGCGGACCCTCCGAACGAGCTTGCTGTGTGCGGGAACCCTAGTGCTGGCTGCGACTGCTACTACTGCTACTACTGCTACTGTGACTGCGACGACGACAGTACAGAGATCCTGTGTGGGTTCGACGACGACGACTTCAGCACTCAGCGATCTTACGTGGATCAGTGCTACAAGTCCTGTGTGGGCCTGATCCTGTGTGGGTCCGATCCTGTGTGGGTCCTTGCGCTCAGCGGTCCTATGTGAACCAGCGCCTACAGGTCCTGTGTGGGCCCGATCCTGTGTGGGTCTTTGCGGGGGTTAGTTACCTATCGATCCTTCGTGGGTCCGATGACTTAGATGGATCAGTGATAATCATTATCGTCCTTTGAAGAAGTATACCTGTGTGAGCTGAATCCTGTTGCTTTCCTGTGTGGATTGTGTAGTGCAATCCTGTGTGGATTACGTTTTGCTTTCCTGTGTGGAATACGTTTACTTTCCTGTGTGGACTGAGTTTTACTTGGGCTCGGAGGTTGGAGCGTATTTGAATTTGATGACTTAGGTATATGTATGGGCATATACCTAAGCAGTGTCGGTTGTTACTTCGTGATTGTACCTTTCTTTGTGGTTTATCCT
The DNA here is from genome assembly GCA_963277665.1 of Viscum album. Lineage (NCBI taxonomy): Eukaryota > Viridiplantae > Streptophyta > Magnoliopsida > Santalales > Viscaceae > Viscum > Viscum album. The sequence continues at coordinate 412,369,767 of OY728159.1, read as the reverse complement.
TTGTGGATTTGAGAGACCTTCAGGGGTCTCGGGGTCCCTACTGAGTAGCTTATACTCACCCCTGCACGGGCTTTGCCCGCACTACGTTGTGTTGGTTGCAGACGACGGACAGCGTTGACCTTAGCTGAGGCTTGCAGAGCGGGACAGTACCCGGAGGTGGACCACTGGGCGGGATGTGCACGGAGCGGACGGCGGGACCCGTGGAGCAGAGGAGCTATCTTTACCCACCCTTCAGGTGGGATTTCCCAGTGGACAGCTCGGAGTAGCGGCTTTTACTTTTTAGTTGCTGTTTTCCCTTTCGAGTTGTACTTTACTTTCAGTTTGGGTTTGTATTTTGGCCCATTTACTTTTCCGCACTTTCAGTTTTACTCTCCTTTTGTTTAGTGTTTACTTTCCGCTTTCTTACTCTGTGGTGTTTGTTTACTTTTCAAAGGAAATGCCTTCCCTTTTTACCGGGATTTACGCCTTGGTGCTAGTCGCCAGCCCCTGGCCTATGGAAGGTGGGCTTGGGGTAGTCACGGCACGGACCACGAGTGCGGGTCGTGACAGGGTATGATCTCTAAATTTATCATACTGATATTTTATGATCACATGATGAGAGACCCCATTTTATCACATCAATTCAGTATTTTGAATTTTTAAGTGGCGCCGTTAGGCTGCCGAATTTTTAAGTGGTTCTTCACCCTTCTCGTTTTGAAGTTCTACTTTCATGTCAATTCTTTCAAGTTCCTTTTTGTTATGTTGGGGTATTATCTCTATATCTATCATACTGGACTCTTATGTTCATATGATGAGATACCCCATTTTATCTCTTCAATTCAGTATTTTGAATTTTTAAGTGGCGCCGTTAGGCTGCCGAATTTTTAAGTGGTTCTTCACCCTTCTCGTTTTGAAGTTCTACTTTCATGTCAATTCCTTCAAATTCCTTTTTGTTATGTTGGGGTATGATCTGTATATCTATCATACTGTACTCTTATGTTCACATGATTAGAGGCCCCATTTGATCTCTTCAATTCAGTATTTTGAGGTTTTAAGTGGCGCCATTAGGCTGCCGAATTTTTAGGGGATTCTTTCACCCTTCTCATTCTTTTCAAAGTTCTACCTTCATGTCAAGTCTTTCAAGTTCCTTTTTAATTATGTTGGGGAATTATCTCTATATCTATCATACTGAACTCTTATGTTAAAATGATGAGAGACCCTATTTGATCTTTTCAAAACATTTTTGTTGAAGCTTAAGTAACGTCGTTAGGCTGCCGAACTTTCATAAGAGAAATCTAATTTTTATCTTCCTTCCATGTTTTTCATTTCAAATGGTATTTCCTTGAAATTTCATTACCATGATCATGTATCGTTCTTTTTCTGTCCATCTACTGTTTTATGGGTCATTTCTGAATGTTTGACCCATTTTCCCTCTCTTTTTAATGTCTTCTAAAACCTCGTAACATAGCCGTTATGCTGCAGAATTTCCGTCTCAAAATGCCTCTCTCTTTTTCTAAAGTTCTTTTATATTATTAAGTGAATACTCAAAGCTCTTTCTTATAAGGGGGTATTCACATATATACCAAAATTTTCTATTTTAAATTTCTGGGATTTACATACATGAGACCCACCTTCCTTTTCTGTGGGTTTTAAAGTGACGTAAAGATCATGTCTTTATTGCAGTTTTTAAAAAGTTATGATTATGAAATGAAACCCATTTCCTTTATGCTATATGGGTTATTTATGAAATGTTTGATGATGATATATGTTGCTCACATGATAATAAAAGCAAATTTAAGGGTGTGCCCTGATAGCGCTCCAATGCATTGGGTAATGATGTAACCACTAGAGATTACAATTTTCACGATACCTTGGTGAATAACCTTGGTAATTTTAAAATGACACCTTGGGGATGGACCTTGGTGATATGTTCATGATTTTCTATGTTAAATGATGTAGCCACGTCTTCAAGTTATGAAAATTTTTTATTTTTATTATGATATGCCTCATGATTTCAGTTTCATGCCTTAAAGTTCTTTTCATGACTTTATTGATGTATCTCAAGTTCATATGTAAAATGTTTCACTTGTTTCCCTTGCTGGGACTTCTGCTCACCCTTCCTTTTGATGTATGTCCCCAGGTTATGAGATGCAGTAATGAGCCTAGGGTGATCATGAGGAGAAGCCTTTCAAGTGTTTAAGAAGAATGTTTTTTTTTGTTTCATGTTTTATGTTCCTTGTTTCCAAGACACTAAACCTTAAAGATCCTCAGTTCCGTGTAATGGAATGAAAGTTATGTTATAAAAAGACAGGATGTTATATGCACCACCTACCTGAGACTTGTACGATGATACTCCTCTGATAACACTCTTCAATTTGGTATAAAACGCGGTAGATCTACAAAAGAATCAAAACCACTGAAACCCCAATAACTCATATTAGAACAGAAATCAAGAAAACGGATCAATCAGAATTTGGGCCTTACCGAGGGGTTTCTAACATATTAAATGGTGATTAAATCAGACTTAGGACAAAGAAATTTAACCAACAAGAAGTCTCAACCACCTGTTTCTCGAGGGTTCTGTCCAGAACCTGAGAAAATAACTACTTCCCATTTTAAGTGAAAAACATAAAATACAAGTTGTCTAATTTATTACTACACAACTTGTAGTTTCGTTTATTATTCATATGTCGGCCACTTTCTACCTACATACTTTTCAGGACCTGCTGACATGAGTACACGGTGTGTACTAGGTAGCACATGGCGTGTACTTGGGTTTTTTTCTTCTATTTCTCTCCGACTTACCCACACTCCATGTAAATCCATCATACATTACTCGACCACACAATGTGTCCAAGGAGGACATGGTGTGTACTAGGTTAAATGATTCTACCTGGCCAACACGCCAACACGCCATGTGTGGTTGCTAAACGGTCAAGGATACATGGTGTTTCTAGAAACACTACACGCCATGTAGTAGGAAATTCCTACACAGTCATCACACAACATGTACTATAAGAGCACACAGATGGTACTCGCCTAACCCATACATGACGTGTACTTTTAGAGTACATGATGTGTAGTCTAGAAATTTCCAGAAACTGCCCAATTTATCTAGTTTTCTTAGAAACGAGTAAAAAATTCAAACTGTTTTGGGATTTTGACTCGTTCCAAAAACCTGGGTTCTTACACACTCCCCACCTTAACATTTCACATCCCTAATCTATCTAACGAAACCCAAAGATGGAATTGAACATACCACCCTACTCCACGTACCCCGAACTTCCCCGGTCTCAATGGTTCTGGCTAAATTTCTCAAGCTGATCTCCACCTTATGAATTTCCTAATTCAGTCTCAAACCTAAAAAACTAAACAAATCAAGGGTTTAATAACTTTTTTCTAGACTCATGGTCCACTTGTGACATGTCGTAACCCCTACGACTCATTGACACCCCCATGTCATTTTTGACACCAAAACACATCTCACACTACATCGGTGTCTGCCTCTATGAGGTCCTGCATCCCATGGACTCTTAAAAATATCATGGTTCCTAGCACTACAAGTAACCTACATTCTTGATCCCCTAATTCCCACTACACGTCAAGTAACCCACATCCTCAATTCCCCAATGCCCATGGTACCTCAAGTAACCCATATCCTCAAATCCCTGAGGCCCAAGGCACCACAAGTAATCTGCATCCTCGATGCCATGATGCACAAGTCACCTCATGTAATATATATCCTTGATGCCCTGATGACATGCATCTCATACATATATATAAATATATCATGCAACCGATAGGATGCCTATCCCACTGACCAGCATCTAGTCAGTCCACCTAAATCTTGTGCACTTCATTCACTAACAATGGATACAACTCAACAGGTCATACCAAAAGAAAATGAGAAATTCACTGCCACACTCGCGGTGTACCTCTAACCGTCATCGGCACACTAGCCTACTCAGCCTCTGGAAACTCCACAGCATGCACCTAGCCTGAAGTACGCCTGCCTCATGCCTGACCTCCCTACAGTGTTGTTCCAGTCACCAGCCACTGACCCGTCCGCTGGGTCCCACTATCCCTGACCCATCTTCCACGTGTAGTTGAAGCTTGGATACCCTCTCCTGGTACCAAACCTAAACCAACTCATGATGAAATAGTCTATCACAGTCCCTGCCTTCCAGTTGTCTGAGAAGGCTTCCAGCGGAACCTCTTTAGATTCCCAACCTATCCACATGCACAACATTCCTTTGGAGGCCTATCACAATGAGTCTGAACATGCCCTGGTAGTACACACTGAAAGTATATCCTTTAAGAACTACTATGAGGTATCCTAGCAGCATCCTTCGCCTGACTGCCCTGTTGTAACTCATCTCTTCATCGCTTCCTACTATCTGAACCATCACCTGTAGTCATCAACCAGCCAACCTGTTCTCTATCCCTTTGTTACTCTACACTATGAGTTCCAAATTCACCGCCTTTTAGAATGAACCATCCCCGATGATATTCACCTAGATCTGATTGGCGTGTCATAATCCATCCTCAAAGTGCCTCACTCTTTCTGCATCATCGTTTTCCCTTCTAGATGCAAATTGAGACAGATTAGTGATTCTAGATGCATAGTCCAGGATGGACATGTCTCCCTGCTGAAGACTCAAGAACTCCTGAGCTCTATCTTCCCTCAATATCTCTGGGTAAAAGTGCTCGAAAGTCCAATCCTTGAAATCCTTCCATGCTGGTCCCTTGTGCCTTCGGGATTGAACCTGCACATCCCACCAGCGCTTTGCCGGTCCTCTCAGCATTTATGTATCTAGTTTGAACCTTCGCCCTGGAGGCATCTCGAGCTGCTCAATGATCATTTTCATGCTATCTATCTAGTTCTCATCCATGTGGGGACCGCCCTCACCCTGAAAAAGTGGCGGGTGATACGACTGGAATTACCACGTCAGATACACCATACATGGCTATGTCCCCTACGCACCTATGTCTATCCCAAGCAAGACATGTACTAGGCTAGTCCGGAGATGCTCATTGAGCCATGATCCGAATGCTTCCAAACCCGGTTGTTGTCTTCCCTGCACCAGATCCAGGCCCTGTTCATTTCCCTAAGCCTTTACCTGTAGCTCACGCTCTGCCTATACCGAATACAGAACCTGATCCTGCACCTGCAGCACTGTATCCTCACTTTCATGATGCTCCATCGAGACATATAGGAGGAACCCTCTGAATACTATAAATGTTCAGACAGCGCATATATATATATAACAATATATATTCAATGTAGATAAAGAAATAATTACAAGGAAGAATAAAACAAATTCACTTATTATCCCCTATTACAACCCATGCCCATGGCATCCCAGCCTCATGGCCTCCTTACCCGCCCTCAAAAGATCTAAGTATCAGAAGTACCTCACACCTTGAATGTCCTAACAACTAACATTGCCTCAAACCAATGACTGATTCACCCAATCCTGATGATCAAAATCACCTTAACCATAGTACATGCCTGCATTTACAAGAGCCAGTCCCAGATACTATGCCACATGTAATTCTACAAAAATATAAAGCATGGCGTAACACATTGCAATAAACAAGAAATTCTATTAGAAATTTCACCTATTCACATTTCTAGGCATACAAGGCATGGAAATTTATATTATTCACATGGAATTATCACTTCACAATGAATATGAGCAGTTATGAAATTTAAATACCCAAAAAATAACATATCAAAAATCCAAAAAAACACGCCTTACCATACTAGGCCAATGTCCAATTTTTACCTTCCCTCACCAGGTCAAGGGTCACATGTCACAATCAATAACATCACATAACAAGTGAGTCACCGAGGTGTAAATCATAAAAACTGTAATCTGAGCAAAATAAAATAGCAATTCCCACCCATGGCAACTTGGTTCATCCCTAATACCTGGGGCTATAGGAACCCTTACATTAGCTATAAATCTAGTTCCAGTAACAATCTATCTTCAGTCTACAATATCCTAAATAATAAAACCAATAGAATTAAAAAAAAGATGTCTCAATATCATTAGTATCCAATAGAACACTTCTACTAAATCTTATCCTGAACCCCTCAAATACCACTTTGTAATGAACCGGGCCCTAACAGGCACTCGAACAGTGCTAAACAGGTCGAGTGTCACTATCTTAGGTGTACCTCCTCGAACACAAAAGATTGTTGACTAGCAGCGAAGGTCTGATAGGTATAGTTGGGAAAATATACTCATTTGAAGGTTAATAATGGTACTGGTCTGAGTATAATAATAAAGATGTAGTGGAATAAATGACTCAGCAGACTCGAACCAGACTCGCAGTGTGGAACCACATTCAACATTGATAAACAACATAAGCAATAAATATAAACAACAACAGGATGACGTGTTATATTTTAAATATTGAAGGGTTTTCTAAGGAATCATGTTCTGGTGTATTTTTTTAAAAGTCATCATATGAATAATATAAAAATTGACAAAAATGAGTTTTTAAATCAATTAATATTTTATTAAATTGAAAATTAGTCCTAAATATCTAAGACTCTAGAAAATAAAATATATTATGTTAAAATTTTCATTAGTGACCTATTTTGGGCCGCTTGAAATTTTATATTAAATATATTAACCATATATTATGAATATACAGGAAGACATGGTAAAAGTTAAATAAGTTAACAAATGCTTAAATAAAACCATAACGATTAAAAATATCCAAAACCTATCCAATTATTATGGGATGATTTTATTCTGACTTATATTCATCTTATAATTTAATTTAATGATATTTTGACCTTTTTAAACTGAAAATATTTTTATAATAAAATAATACTTTCAAACATTATTAAATAGCCCATCCTCCCTCTTAAAAAATGACACCACATATAACCCATTACTCACACCACTCAATTACCTTGGATAATCCACCATATGCTTCAATAAGATCCCAACATCCCCTTCTTCCACTTATAATACTTACATTGGGTAGAAGAGAATTCAATAAATCCTTTTGGTTCAAACTAAATGGAGTTACCCAATTTAAAGGTAACGTCTTCTCTAATGTTCTTTTATTTTATTTTTCTTATCCAACCTCCAAAAACCTTTTTATTAAATTATTTTATTAAAATACCAGTATCATCAATATACTAGGGTTTTTTATGAGGATTATTCCAACAACACATCCATACACCTCCATCTAATGGATACAAATATATTGTTTCAGTGGATGGTGAACTACTACATCACAAAATGATGATTGTTCAATTATCCTCTATCGACTCTCATGGTGGCCATTTTATTAGAACTATATTTATATTTGTTTTATATTATATTTATATTGTCTCTATTATTCCGTATTTTTCTGTTATATCAATGCTTTATGGGTTTTATAATGGGTAAATACGATAATTTAATTCGAGGAAGTGCGGACTACCGCCCCCTAAAAGTGATATTACTCGTCCATACACAACATGGGACATATAAAGGTTGGAGTTAATGAAATTATATATGATATTATACATTAATTATTATGTAACTATGTTTCATTATGTTTTCATTCCATTAAATGTGAAACATAAATGAAAGTAGTGTTCTTGCGTTTGTACGGCTTACCATCTCCATGAACGGTGCATTTCATTTATTATCTTAAAATGTTATGTAATGTTATAAATACATATACATAATTGATATATATATATATGATATATATAATATCTATATAATGAATAAAATTCTGTATATAATGTTCTTTTGACCACATGTGCAACTTGTAATTATAAGAAGTTCATTTTTGACTCAAGTACCAAATATCGAAAAGAAATGATATTAACATAAATGATTTTGTAATGATTATAACATGGTAATAAGTTATATAAAAGGAATAATAAACTTGAAAAATTTTATGAATCAATTATAAATTAGCTTTAGTTTATTATTCATGAGATTAAAGAACAAACTAGTCAAGTCGGACACGAGGTAAGGGGTTTTCATCTCACTTATTAATCATGTGAGATTCATGCAATATTGTTTACTATTTCCTTTTTGTGGTGTATTTAATACCCATGATTGTAGTAAATATTTAATGTAATTTAATTTATGGGTATTTACATCTTCATTGTACGATCCTTCGTTCATGTGGTGTATGTTTCGTAAGTTACCAAATCGTCAAGGGAACTCCATTCTTTGTGTTAAAATTCTACATCTGGATTATGTTAGGCTATGATTATGTTAGGAATAACTTTTGATATCATATATTGTGTTTATACTTTATTTATGTGCACTTATAGTTAAAACACATAATCGGTCTATTTTATTTACAAAATGATCTTTGTAAGGGAACCTTTCACCCTCCTCTTCTAGTCAAATACCTCTTTTTGTTATATCTATAAATGTCAATTTTCAAATGTTTGGATATGTTCTTATGTATCATTGTTGTTGTAAATTTAATGTTCATTTAATCGGAGACCTTATTCTCTCTCATCAAACTCATTTTCTGAATTTTTATGTAATGACATTACGCTGCCAAATTTTTGTAAGGGAACCTCTTAAACAAATTTCAATTCATTGGGTCAAACATCTACTTCTTGATTATGACGACTTTTTGATTATGTTGTGCTATGAATATGTGTGAATGTCCTCTGATTGTTTTACACTTAATATCCACTTATATTTGTTGTATTTATATTTTTCACACATAATTATTTCATTTATTTATCCTTAATTTAATGCTACAATCTTTGTATGGGACTACATGCTAATCTCCTTTTATTGAAGCATATCTTGATATTGTGCACCTTTATTATCCTATAAGGTGTATATAAAACAATTCTGAAATTTTATATCATTACTTTCTATATTCTCAAGATATTTATAGTTTTCTTTGATGTCATTCTTCAATGATTTTTATTTAAGAGTTTCTCAAGTGGTAAAGGGTTCTTTAACTAAAGCATCATTTTAAATGTTTTATAAATTTAATCATCTATATCGTTTTCTTTAATGTCCATGTTTTAGAAATTATTTTTAGGATTTTTTTTATATGGAAATGAGTTGTAAATTAATTTCAAAAGTTTCAGAGTGGTATGTGACACATTTATTACAAAACTCTTCTTTTTTAATGTTTTAAATGAATAGATTATGTCAATGTCTTGAACTGATATCTTTTGAATGAAATGTAGTTAATGTATCATTCCATTATTCTAGTTTTATATGTTATGAATATGTTACGGTTCTTGGGAATTGTTTACACATGTTGGTGGTTTTGTGATAAACCTAGGGTGGGTGAGCCTGAGATATCTCTCTAATTCATTGGATGACATGAGGGAGGAAAATGTTAATATTTCATCTAAGAGATTTAGGGAATATACTCTGATGGGTATTCCAAACCTAACTCCCTTTTTAGCTGTGAAAGATAAAATGTAAGTACAATATGGATTCCACAAGTTACCTTTATGATTTATTATTTTTATTTGTTATTCATAAATCTTATGATTTCATGAGGTATGTTAAAGATATTATGTTTTGTTTGTATTGATGGACTGCTGTTTTCTTTCTTTATTTTATAACCATTACTGAGATTTTTATGCTCATCCCATGTTTTTGAAATGTTTTTCACATGGTATAAGGAAGGGTAAGAGAAAGGAAGAATTCAAGATTATTTATATCAAGAAAAGAATTCTTATTTTATTTTAAGAGTTTTTATTTTAGGAAGAAATGGATACTGAGTAGAAGTGTATACTTTGTAATATTTGAGATATAATGTAATATTGTTGGCCTAATTCTATAAAACTCAAAACCCGAAAATTTCCTCAATATTAACTTAATTCAAGATTATGTAATGTTTAATTTCATGGACTTATATAAAGATCCTGTTAAATTTTTACCATATATTCTCAATATGTAAAGGATTGTTGATGAGGAGATGTGAGTTTTATTCTTGAGTGGCATGATGATGTAAAAAAATTAGTCGGTAAATGTTTTTTATATAAGAAGAATAATATAAATCCTATAGAGTATATAAAAACTTTTAAAACAATGGATTTTATATAGATATGTAATGTTTATTGAAAATTCATACATTTCATTGGGTATATGATATAGAATATACATTAAAAATTGTTTTGAATATGTAAATGAATTGAAAATTAAGAGATGACTGATGATTATATCTTAAAACAAATATTATATTATTAATTGATATTATATATATAAACATATAAGGATCTTCCAAAGCTCTTGAATAATATTATACATGTCATTAATTAACCACTTGAGGTTCTCTTATAATTTTATAGTATATTTATTAACTATATAATATAAAAATTCAAAGAGACATGGTAAATGTCAAATTAATTAACTAAGAGTTAAATCTAAAAGATATAATTAATATCGTGAAACAAACCTATCTAAAACCTGTTGGTAGAGTGGTCTTAGACCCATACCCACCTTATCATTTAAATAATTCATTTTGTAGCCATTATAAACCGAAAAGTATTTTATTATAAAATAATATTTCAATCTTTTTCTAAGGTTCCCCTCACCCATCTTACAAAAGGGAACATCCCCTTCACTCAAATTCACACCTTCAAAGCCATTTTGGTCGGCCAAACCCTGCCCAAATATCCTTCAATCTTTCCTCACTTCATCCTAGATGCCTTCATTTAGTCAGAAATCCATCTTAAGGAGCCCTTTTTATCTAATCAAAAGGAAGAACCCGAAAAAGAGCTAAATATTTCATCACCTCTTTAAAGTTCCTTTCTTCTTCCACTTCCTCTTTATTTGTTTTTTACAACATTATATAATAATAAATCCAGTATATTATATATACTGTGATGTTATTATAAATATGGTATAACCATATTCATTATTCAATCAATCCTTTCATGACATGTCACCATACGTGCGTGCGTACAACATATCGTCTCCACATCGTGGTGTAGTTGTTATTCAATACATTATTATATGGATGGGTATAATAATGATGTATAATTGATGAAAATAATTAATATAACATGATAATTATTATGTATATATTATATAACATCCAATTATATATTATTTTAATATCAAAATAATGAAATATTTGCTCATGCGTACGTACAGATTACCATCTCGACGAACACAATGAGATTCATTCCACATTGTATCCATTCAAGAATAATTTTTATATAATGATTAAAACTAATGTTTTTATACTTAATACCTTTCTGAATAAGAATAAGATACATCCTATCCATAATAAACATTACTTATGTAACAAAGCATATCATGTAAAACGAATCAGTTAACACCCGAAATGACGATAAAACTAAAATATTTTTAACAAAGCAATATTAGAAGATCATATGTGATATCATATTAATGTACATAGTTCCTGAATAATTTTATAACAATTATTTCAATATTATACAAGATTTTAACCTACCCTAGACCAAAAAAAAGTACAAGGTAAGGGTTAATTCTACAATCTCTTTATTATCTGAGGTTGTTTTTATTTTTTTATCTACTGGGACCTCTTTATCATCCAAATCCATGTTTCATTATAATGTATTTCCAAAAAAATTACTACTTACTAGAAAATTATTTAATTTCATTTATACCCTTATTTGAACATATATATTTTTAAAGGAATCTTTCAGTCAATTTCTAAACAAGGTACTTTATGACCTTTTCGACAAAATTAAGGTAAGAATGTTTTTTAACTTATACGGTGCGTGCAGTTATTCTCCACCGTTATAACATAGTCAAAGATTCCCTTACAAGATTATAAAAATATTTTAAAAATAATGTTTTTCTTTTATAAATATGTAACTCTAAATGAATTAAAAAAAGTGATATTTCTCTCAAATAGTTTTGATTTCATCTATGTCAACATCCTTTGGTGGATTTTATAGAAGTTTGAAGTCAATTCATTATGATACAAATCTTCCATATTCTAATGAATGTTTTGTGATATATTTGACTATGGAAGTGTTATTTTTATACTATTCATGGTTTATGGTTAAAGTATTGATATTTTGTATGAAAGTTTTAATACGAATGTTTATGTTTTATTTTGTCCTTTTCATATGAGGAATGGATTGGACTTAGTAAGTGACGGGTGGAGCCCTCTATTGCTCCTCGATGCATCAGTTGGTCTCATGAGACAACTAGATATGTAATTGGATGAGGCCTCGCCCAATTTCATAAATGGTTTTGGCCGAAGAATTTTTAGTTTTTCGACGTCTTGGTTGAGGCTTTGAAAAAAAATCAGAATGTCCGGAATTATACATTCCCTCATTATGAAAATAATATTGATGGTTCATGTGGTCATTCAACTAGTAGAATACCAATAATTATGTTTTATTATGGAATTATTTACTCAGTTCATATTTTTCACGACCCGTCCTCGGGGCCCGTGCCGTGACTACCCCAAGCCTGCCTTCCATAGGCCAGGTGTTGGCAACTAGCACCAAAGGTGTAAATCCAGATAAAAAGGGAAGGCATTGAATTTATACAAGTAAACAACACAACAGAGTACGCAAGATTAAGTAAATACTAAGTAAACTGAGTACAAAAGTAAGTGCTGAAAAGTAAATGGGCAAAAATATAAACCCAACTAAAAGTACAGTACAACTGAAAGGAAAGTATAGCAGTAGTAAAGTAAATCAGCAGCCACCAAATCGTCCTCGGGCTATCCCACCTGAAGGGTGGGTACAGTTGGTCTCCTCAACTCTTCGGGTGCGGTCATCCGCTCCGTGTACGTCCCGCCTGATAGTCCACCTACGGATACCATTCCGCTCCACAATCCTCAACCACGCTTAGTGATGTCCGTCGTCTGTAACCAACACAACGTAGTGCGGGCATAGCCCATGCAGGGGTGAGTATATGATACTCAGTAGGGACCGAGAGACCCCCGAAGGTCTCCCAGAATCCTGAAAGGATAAAGCACAAAGGAAAGATACAACCACGAAGTAACAACCAACTCTACTTAGGTATATGACCATACATATACTTAAGTCATCAATTCCATTTCTTCTCCAACTCACGAGCCCAAGATCAACCCATTCCACACTGGAAAGTACAACCAAATCCACACAGGAAAGCACAACCCAATCCACATAGGATAGCAAGTCAATCATATCAAAGATAATGATTGAAAGTCAAGACTCAGCTCACACAGGTATACTACTCACGAAGAGGGGTGGAGATGATAGAAGTAGCCTATGAATCATCTCCCCTGATGATCCCACATAGGATCCAAGTACAGAATTCATCGCTGTCGGACCCACGTAGGATCCAGGTACAGTAACCATAGATGTCGAACCCACGTAGGATCCAAGTAAAGTCATCATCACTGCCTAACCCACGAAGGATCCATGTATAGTCATCCTCACTACCGAACCCACGTAGGATCCATGTACAGTCTTCCTCGCCGCCGAAGCCACGTCGGATCAAAGTAGAGGCGTCATCGTCGTCGCATTCGCAGCAAACTCTAGGGTTCCCACACACAGCACGCTCGATTCTAGGAGGGTTCGCTCCATGGGCCAAGGGGTCGATACATCAACTATCACTAAGTCCCGATTTTATGTATCACAATGTTTCGTCTTGTCAATAGGAACTCAACGCGACAGACGGTGCGTCAATCGGACGCCCAGTCTGAGAGTTATTGGCTTTTTCGTCCCAGGGGCCCGGTTGTTTTTAAGTTAAAACCAACCCGACCATGCTCCAGCTATGTTCAAACCTAGAGTGGAGAAAGCCAAAAGAACTTTCTCACTAAAAGGAATTCAATTTGATCGACGGCACGTCATTCGAACATCCGGTCGTTAAGTAATAGGCGTTTCCGCTCCAAGGGCCCGGTTGGTTTCGGGTTCAAACCATCCCGTCCATACCCAAACTCTACCGAAAGCTTGAGTTTAATATACAGAAACGACCATCTCGATCCAGGTATCCCAACAAACCTAAAGGTGCTTAGATCTGAGGTCTGTAGCCCATGATATGGGTGTTTGAACAAATCTTTCTGAAAATAGGGGGTTGGGGCCCGGTCTGCCCCAACCCGATACCCCCTGGGTCGGCCTGAACTGGGTCGACCTGACCCGGGAATGGTCCCGCCTGGCTGGCATGGCCCGACCCGGCTTGGCATGGCCCGGCTAGAGCGGACCGGCCTGCGGCTGGGCGTGGCCTACGGCCCGGCTCGGAGGCCGGTCGCGGCTCGGCTCGCTGCCGAGCGGGGTGCGTGGGGGGGGGGGGGCACCGCCCCAGTTTTTTCTGAAACGGCCAGCCTTAATGACCAGCCATTGTAACCGCGGGACCCTTCGGGTCCAGCCTCTTGGTGGCGCTGGTAGTAGGCTCAGCCGACCGCCCCATTGGGAAACTGTCGCGGCTTCTGTCCGACCGGCGCAGCGCGACGGTGCCACGCCGCTTCACCGCGGCCCACCCTTGTCGCAACCTCCTTTGGTCTCACCGGAGCGGCATGACGGCACCGTGCCCCTCCACCACAGCCCCCTCCATCCGTGTTCATCTTTGTTCCCATGTGGTGCAATGGCACCACGTCGCCTCTATTTCGAGCCACAATGAAGATCAACAACAAAAAGGGGAGGAGGATCAGTCGTGTTTGTGCAGTCTGATCCACTCCCATTATATCACTAACAAGCGGACAATAATTAAACAACAAAGATAGTTATATAATACTTGAACGAAGAATTAACCCCTACCTCAACACAATTTGTCGAACTATGAGCGTCGCAGAAAACGACATCGCAGGGTGAGATTCCGTAAACGTCGATGGAGAGCGTCCAAGTAGAAAGTGGCATCTCCCTTCCTTTTTTGCAGAGAGAAGATTATATGGTGTGACGTTGTTGGCTAGATTCTGCATTAGTTCCTCCTCCTTCTTCATGGAGGAATAAGAGGACAGAATAAACCGGGTTGCCGAGTCGATGATCCTTGACGAAGTTTTGTCGTTCTTCGTTGAGGATGAAGTTCTTCATGAGAGTAGAGCTCTCCCCAAAAGTCTCAACACAACAATCCCAACCCCAAATAAAATAAGACTTACCCTTATTTTATTATGAAATTCCTTGAATTCAAAACTTAAAATTCAAACTTTTAGTTTAATTAATTGAATAAGATTAATCGATTAATTTTATGTGAGTTGGCATGAAATAAAGAGGGATAGAGTGTGAGTTACCATAAATTTATTATGGGAGTTCAAGGGGTTAAGGGTTATGGAATGTGAAGATATGGGTGCTCGTCTAGGCCCCACCTCCCTCATAACCACACATGCGAAGTTGGGTGGTTGTAGGCCCCACCAACAACTTCCCATGAGAGAGTTTTACTTCTAGGGATAAAAGAATAAAATTGTGCACAATTTTATTTAATTAATACTTAAACCCCAAAATTTAACCTCTTCTCCCATGAAAACACATCAACAGTAAAATTCATCTTAAAAAAATACCGGCACTGCGACTTCATCAGTGCCCTTGGATTTCAATTCCGAGCAGTGGGTCAAAAGATAGAAAAACCCGCTCGTTCGTTCACTGAACGTACCCGAGCTATACATAGGAAATTGATTTCGGGCACACTGGGCCTCGAAATCAGGTGCCATCAGAAACTGCGTACTCTTAAAATTTCAAAGAACTTAAGAAAAAAAAATTCCTTGAAATTTACTGGTCTTTAAATTACTCCCACCTCTGGGATTTACGTCCCCATAAAGCTACATTATAAACTAGGGAAACAAATGAGGGTTTTGTGCATGCATCTGAGCCTCCCGCTCCCATGTGCTCTCCTGGAGGTTCCCATGCTGCCACCTAATGCGCACTAATGGAATCGACCATCCATGTAGGACCCACTCCTGTCGATCCTCGATCTCCAGCGGGACCTCCGCAAATGTTTCCCCGTCATCGATGTCCAGCTCCCCGTGATCAATGATATGCGTCGGGTCGTGCACGTATCTCCCAAGTTGAGATACGTGGAAGACTTCATGCATCTGGTGCAACTGAGGTCAAAGAGCCAGGTGATAATCCACCTCACCTATCCCGATGAGAACTTATAATGGTCCGATTAATCACAGAGATTACTTACCGCCCCGTCCAAATCTTCGTAATCCATGTTGAGGTGAGACCCATAAGAAAATGTGGTCGCCATCTTCAAACTCTAGTGGTCTCTGCCTCCTGTCAGTATAGGACTTCTGTCGGCTCTGAATAGTCCTCATCCGCTCCTTGATGATCTGTACCTTCTCCATCCTCTCCTGGACCATCTCTGGTCCAACAAGTGCTGACTCCCCAGGGTCTGTCCAGCACAGGGGTGATCTGCAAGGTCGGACGTACAATGCCTCGTATGGTGCCATCCCCGATGGTGGAGTGGTAGCTTTTGTTGTATGAAAACTCCACCAAAAGGAAGATGATCCTCCCAGCTGTGACCAAATTGAGGACACATGCACGAAGCATGTCCTCGATATTCTGAATGGTCCTCTTCGTCTGACCATCCTTCTATGGGTGAAAGGCTGTGCTCAGGTGTAGTTGCGTCCCAAATGCCTCCTGCAACCCCTTCCAAAGTCGGGAAGTAAAACGAGCATCTCAATCGGAGACGATAGTCGATGGCACATCATGAAGCCATAGGATCTCCTTAACATAGAGGCATCCCAAGATCTCCACTGAGCGCTGCTCTCTAATGGGTATGAAGTGGGCCGACATGGTGAGTCAGTCTACGATCACCTAGATGGAGTCATGTCCTCTGGAAGTATGTGGAAGCCCTATCACAAAATCCATAGATATCACGTCCCACTTCCACTCCGAGACCTCTAAGGGCTATACCAAGCCTACTGGTACCTGATGTTCCGCCTTCACCTGCTGGCTGGTGAGGCATCGTGAAATGAACTCTGCCACATCCTTCTTCATACCCGACCACCAGTGCTGTCGTCTGATATCCTGGTACATCTTTGCCACTCCTGGATGTACCGCAAATGGGGAAGTGTGAAACTCCCTCAGTACCTCCTCCTATAATGCAACGGGTACCATGGTATGTTCCCTGAAAAGGACGGCGTGCTCTCTTCCAATAGAAAATCCATCAGGTTCCTTTCATGAGGATATCTGTGTAGGTCACATCCCACAGTCAACATCCCCACGTTGTTCCTCTCTGACCTGCTGAAGTAGTGGAGGAGTGACTGTGTGTGACTATAGAAAGGCTGCCCCATCTCTATCCATGAAGGATATCTGAAAAGCGGATAACTTCTCTGTTGCCTCTCCATGTAACTGAATGATCGACCTCATGATGAGAGAATCAGCTACTACATTCCCCTTTCCAGGAGTACAGACTATCTCAAAGTCAGAGTCTTGGAGGAACTCGATCCATCTCCACTATCTTAGGTTCAAGTCTTTCTACGAGAAGATGTACCTCAGACTCTAGTTGTTAGAGTAGACTGTAAAGCGCTCTCCCATCAGATAGTGCCACAACATTTTTAAGGAGAAGACCACTGCTGCTAACTCCAGGTCATGGGTAGTGTAGTTCTGTTCGTGTTGCCTCAACTTTCGTGAACCATAGGCGATCACTACCTACTCTTGTATCAGGACACACCCGAGTCCGGACCCTGCTGTATTGTAGTAAACTACATACCCTACACCCTCCTCTGGTAGCCACAAGATTGCTGCACTATTCAATCTATATCTCACCTCCTGGAAGTTATGCATACATCTATCTGACCACACGAAGGGTTTCCCCTTCTTCGTCAAAGCTTAAAGTGGTGCTGCAACTCTGGAGAATTCTCGCACAAATCTCCGATAGTACCCAGCCAAACCTAGGAAACCCCGCACCTCAGTCACACTCCTGGGTGTCTCCCAAGAAAGTACTTCCTCGATCTTCGTTGTATCCACTACAACTCCCAACTCAAAGATGACGTGCCCAAGAAGTGGAACTCTCGATTCCAAAACTGACACTTCGAGAGCTTACCATAAAGAGGGTGCTCTCGGAGTGTGTCCAGTATAACCCACATGTGGTAGGCGTGCTCCTCCTCAGTAGTCGATTAAATCAATATATCGTCGATGAAGACTACGACAAATCGATCGAGGTAAGGCTGGAAGATCTTTATCATGAGACTCATGAACACTGCTCGAGCGTTGGATACGCTGAAATTCATAACCAAGAACTCATACTGTCTATACCGACACCTAAAGGACTTTTTCTTACCATCCTCGTCTCGAACTATGATTTGATGATAGCTTGATCTGAGGTCTATCTATGAAAATCATCCTGCTCCCTTGAGATGATCAAAGAGGTCGTCAAACCTCAGAAGTGGATACTTGTTCTTCACAGTCACCTGGTTTAGGTGACGGTAGTCGACACATAGTCACAAGTTCTTGTCCGCCTTCTTGGCGAACAAAATCGGGGAAGCCCGGGGTGAAACACCATATCGGATAAATCTTTTTCCCTGCAAGTCCTCCAGCTATACCTGTAGCTATCGAAGCTCAGCGGGATCCATCCGATTTGCTGGAGTAGATATCGGGGCTATCCCCGGTTATAGGTCAATATATAATTCTACCTCTCTGCGAGGAGGTAGTCCTGGAACATCATCAGAAAAAACATCCACATACTGATCCACCACAACAGGAAAACTCAGACTCACCACGTCAACTGCTCCTAGGAAGAGACTAGCCAACTGATGAGTGATCGGTTGTCCTCTCCTCTGTGTGAGTCCTTCCTGCACTGCAAAGGCTCCCTTATCGCCGGTGAAGGTGAACCTGCTCCCATTGGTGCATACACATCACACCTTACGCCTAATATAATCTATCTGAGCATGGACCATAGACAATCAATCCATACCCAATATTACGTCGTAAGGCCTCAACGCCGCTACAAGAAGATCCCAGCTGAAGCTCTCGCCTCCTAGAGTAAGCTCACACTGCCGGAACCAGTGCGTAATCATCGAGTCTACTCTTGTAGGAGTCTCTAACCATAAGGATTGAGCCAACGGCTCTACAGGAATCTCCGAGCTCCGAACAAGGGCAGCGACAATAAAAAATTGACTCGCTCTTATGCCTATAAGAACTGCAGAAAGGGAGGAGTAGACACAGATAGTACCTCCAATCATCTCAGGTGCGCCGTGGTTGTAGGCCTCCACTACATGAAACAGAGCCTGTCTCTGGACCCCAGCTCCCTGTGGTCAGGGTGGACCTCCTGGTGGTGGTGGTGGTGGTAGAGCCTCAAAGCGTCGTCCACCACCCACTGCTTGGCCAACTCCACTGCCTCATCCGCCAGCTCCCTGCAGGCCGCCACGGTCGAACCTCTGCCTCTGCCTGGGTGGTCCCTCAACCGTTTTCTGTTCCTCTGCATGGCGGGTCGGACAGTTCAGAGCCATGTGTCCCAGTCCGCCGCATGCATATCACTGCATGCCTCTCGTATGACTGGATCTACTGCATGTGCCCCGCACACCTGAACAGGTGTCCTGAGGTCGTCCACCTGATGGTCTAGTCCACTTGGACCCCTGTGACATCTGTCGACTGCCAGCTACAGAAGACTCCGATACGTGTCGCCCTGCGGTAGGTCTCACTGCTGGTGTAGGCTCAACAAGAATTCTCTCCACATTAAGGGCTCGCTCCAGTAATCCTACCTGCGTCGGAATGCTGAGGGACATCATCAATGCCCTAATCTCATTCCTATGACCCTGCTTGAAGGTCCATGTCCAGAAGAATGGGTCTCGTACCATGTCCGTGGAGTAGCGCGAGAGATCAGTAAATCTCGCCGAGTACTGAAATACTATCATGATGCCTTGCCGCAGCTGTACTAACTCAAGGATGCGCACCGCACAGAGGGTGGCTGGAACATACTATGAGCGGAAAAGGCTATCAAAGTCTGACCAAAGGAGATATGCCTTGTCGTGCACCAGGAGCATCAGGCTCCACCATCTACCTGTTGTCGCATGCAGGAGACTCGCTGCAAGGATCACCATGAGGTTTGCTGGTGTCCCTACCAATATGAAGACTCGAACGACAACCTCCATCCAATCCTCGGCTGCCTGAGGGTCTATCTCCCCACGGAACCTGGGAGGTCTCTGATTCTAAAACTCATGAAGTGAACTCAGGCGACGTTCACTCTCAGCTTCTGGTGCTGGTGGCATCGGTGGCTCGGTAGGTAGAGGTACTGTCGACGCCTCCGCTGTAATGGGGCCCTGCACCGAGGCCTCCTCACTCGGTGGGCTGCCATCTCGTACGTAACTGGGAAACCTAGCTGGCTGCCATAGTGGGGCTATCCTGAAACAAAACAGGTGCGCCATGGTCAATACAGTATACCTGGTGAGCTGACACAAAGTAATCACTATGAAAACATTTTAAATACACATGCAATCAATGTTTTCATGCACTGAGTCAGAAATCAGAAGTCAGGGTCTTTGTGTATGGATACGTCGGCCGCCGCACCAACACTGGACTCCCTTAACTGATAACAACACTCAATACCCTTTACACTATTGTTTCACATAGAAGAAACAATGATAGTCTTGAGTTCTACGGTAGATCTGACTCCTTTGATACCAATTTGTCACGACCCGTCCCCGGGGCCCATACCGTGACTACCCCAAGCACGCATTCCACAGGCCATGGGCTGGTGACCTGCACCAAAGGCGTAAATCCTGACAAAAATGGAATGCATTGCCTTTATACAAATAAACAACACAATAGAGTATGCAAGTCGAAGTAAACACTAGGTAAACTGAGTACAAAAGTAAGTGCTGAAAATTAAATGGGCCAGAATACAAACTCAACTGAATGTACAGTAAAACTGAAAGGAAAGTATAGTAGTAGTAAAGTAAATTTGTAACCATCAAGTCATCCTCTGGTTATCCAACCTGAAGGGTGGTTATAGTTGGTCTCCTTAGCACCTCGGGTCCGGTCGTCCACTCTATATACGTACCGCTTGATAGTCCACCTCCAGACACTTTTCCACTCCACAAGCCTCAACCACGCTCAGCGATGTCTGTCGTCTGCAACCAACAAAACGTAGTGCGGGCATATCCCATGCAGGGGTGAGTATACGATACTCATTAGGGAGCCCGAGACCCCCGAAGGTCTCCCAGAATCCACAAAGGATATACCAAAAAGGAAATATACAATCACGAAGTATCAACCAACTCTACATAGGTATATTCCCATACATATACCTAAGTTATCAATTCCAGTTTTGCTCCAACTCACGAGCCCAAGCTCAACCCAGTCCACACAGGAATGTACAACCCAATCCACACAGGAAATCACAACACAATCCACATAGGATAGCAAGTTAATCATATCGAAGATAATGATTGTAAGTCAAGACTCACCTCACATAGGTATACTACTCACGAAGAGGGGTGGAGAAGATAGAAGTAGCCTCTGAATCATCTCCCCTGCCGAACCCACGTAGGGTCCTAGTACAGAAGTCGTCACTTCCAGACCCATGTAGGATCCAAGTACAGTAACCATCACTACCGAACCCACGTAGGATACAAGTATAGTCATCATTGATGCCGAACCCACAGAGGATCCAAATACAGTCATCCTCGCTGTCGAAGCCACGTTTGATCCAAGTATAGTCGTCCTCGCTGCCGAACCCACGTAGGATCCAAGTACAGTCATCGTCGTACTCGCAGCCAGCACATGGGTTCCCGCACACAACACTCTCGATTCTGGGAGGGTCCACTCCACGAGCCAAGGGTTCGATACATCAATTGTCACGATGACCAGATTTGATGTATCACAAAGTTCTGTCTCGTCAATAGGAACTCAATGCGACAGACGGTGCGTCAATCGGACACCCGGTCTGAGAGTTATTGGCTTTTTCTTCTAAGGGGCCCGGTTGGTTTTTAAATTAAAACCAACCCGAACATACTCTAGCTATGTCCGAACCTTGATCAGAGTAATCCAAAAGAACCGTCTCACTAAGATTAATTCAATTTGATTGACGGCACGTCATTCAGATGTCTGGTCATTAAGTTATAGGTGTTTCCCCTCCAAGGGCCCGGTTGGTTTCGGGTTCAATCCAACCCGGCCATACCCATACATTACCAAAATTTTGATTGTAATACACCGAAAAGGCTATCTCGATCCTAGGATTCCAATGCAATAGACAGTGCGTCGATCGAAGGTCTGTAGCCCATGATATGGTCATTTGAACGGATTTGTCCTAAAATAGGGTGTTTGGGCCCGGTCCGACCCAGCCCGATACCCCCTGGGACGGCCTGAACCGGGGAGACCCAACCTAGTTCCGGGTCCAGCCCATGGGGGCACGGTCCTGCCCAAATGGCACGGCCCGGACCGCCGAGGCGCGGCCTGGCGGGGGGCAGCTCGGCTCGCCTGGGCACGGCCCGACCCGCGACAGGGCGCGGCCTGCGGCCCGGCCCACCTGGGCGCGGCCCGTCCCGCATTGGGGCACGGCCTGTGGCCCGGCTCGGAGGCCGACCATGGCTCGGCTCGCAGCAGAGAGGGGAGCGGGTGGGGGGGGGGGGGGCGCCACCCCCTGTTTTCTGAAACGGCTGGCCTTAATTGGCGACCTTTGTAACTGCGGGACCCTTTGGGGCCCACCTCCAGGTGGCGCCGGCGACCAGCTCTGCAGGCCCCCCTTTGGGAAGCCGCCAAGGCTTCTGTCCGACCGACGCGGCGTGACGGCTTCGCGCCCCTCCCCCGCAGCCAACCCCGGTCGCGGCCCCTTTGTGCTCCGGTGCGGTGTGACGACACCACGCCCCTTCGCCACGGCCCACCCCAGTCTACGGCCTACTTTGGTCTCATCAGTGCGGAGCGATGGCGCCAGGCTCCTCTACCACGGCCCGCTCTGGCCCCAGTCCTCTCCATCCCCACATGGTGCAACGACACCACGTCTCCTCCATTTCAAGCCATAATGATGATCAACAATAAAAAGGGGAGGAGGATCGGCCGTGTTTGGGTGGTCTAATCCCCTCCCATTATATCGATAATAAGCTGCCAATCATTAAAAAACGAATATTTTTAAATAATACTTGAACGAAGAATTAACCCCTACCTCGACACAAGTTGTTGAACGATGAGCATCGTGGAAAACGGCGTCGCTGGCTGAGGTTCCATAAACGTCGACGGAGATCCTCCAAGGAGGAAGTGGCATCTCCCTTCCTTTGTTATGGAGAGAAGATTATATGGCATGACATCATTGGCGTGTTTCCACATCGGTGCCTCCTCCTTTTTCTTGGAGGAAGAAGACGATAGAAGAAACTGGTTCGTCGAGTCGATGATCCTTGACGAAGTGTCATCTTTCTTCATTGTGGAAGAAGTTCTTCAAGAGAGTAGAGATCTCCCCAAAAGTGACTACACAATAATCCCAACCCCAAATAAAATAAGACATGCTCTTATTTTATTATAACATTCCATGTATTCAAAACTTAAAATTCAAACTCTTAGTTAAATTAATTGAATAGGTTTAATCAATTAATTTAATGTGAGTTTCCATGAAATAAAGAGGAGAGAGGGTGAGTTACCATAAATATATTATGGGAGTTCAAGGGGTTAAGGGTTATGGAATGTGAAAAGATGGGTGCTCATGTGGGCCCCACCTCCCTCATAACCACACATGGGATGTTGGGTGGTTGTGGGCCCCACCGACAACTTCCCATGAGAGAGTTTAACTTCCAAGGTTAAAAGAATAAAATTGTACACAATTTTATTTACTTCTCACTTAAACCCCAAAATTTAACTTCTTCTCCTGAGCAAACACATCAACAGTAAAAGTAATTTTAAACAAATACTGATGCTACGAGTTCATCGGTGCCCTCAGATTTTAATTCTGAGCACTGGTTCAAATGATAGAAAAACCCGCTCGTTCTTTCACTGAACATACTCGTGCTAAAATTTGGAAATTGATTTCGGGCACACCGGGCCTTGGAATCAGGTGCCGTCAGAAACTGCGTACTCTTAAAATCCCAAAGAGTTTAAGAAAAAAAAATTCCCTTGAAATTTAAGGGTCTTTACAATATTACGGCCATAAAAGTTTTCATGTTTATTTTTGGTAAAGGAATGTGGTTTCAATTATTCACCATGCTTAATATTTATGTTATCTTCTGTTGTATTTCTTACCCTTACAGAGCATTTGAGCTCACCCCTTTCTTATGTTTCATTTTCCATGGATATGGAGAAGTTAGTTATGACTGAATTACAGGCAAAATCTAAAAGGCTTGGATGTTTCTAATGGAATAAATTCGTGATGTATTTCTTTTCAAGTTGTAATGTTGAACTTATGTTTGAATATTCGTTTCAATAATACTAAACTGAATGGTCTTTCGAGACATGATTTCCTTGTGATCATGCCAATGTTATGTAATAATTCACCGTCTCTGGGTAACTAAGTCGGGGCATTACAGTTGGTATTAGAGAAATTTTAGTACAAAGCTTGTAAAATAGATTTAGATAAACTATGATTAGAGAAAATCTCCCTAAGATAGACATTAAGGATTAGTATATATGAACATACTAGAATTTTGGTACTGTAGAGATTTTGTGTGCTTTACAAGATGTACATCTCTGGCTGGATATGAGCAGGTAGAGGCGGCTCTGGCACAGATGTACATAGGGATAATCTATGAGAACACCACTTTAAGCTATACTCGAACATTAATTGGATCACGACAATGGGCCTTGATGCACTCTTGGTTACGACACTCCTGGGGGATATGCATAGGATACATCTCATTTTCATTACAAACCATTATGAAGGGTTTATGAGTATATACTTCCTCAAAGAAAACATTTTTATGACTATGGATTATATTTATAAATTGTTCAATTTATGTTATGTTTTTTACAAGTTTGGATTTAAGTATTGTGATTCATAAACTAATCTAGTGTATGCCATTTTTTTGAAATGGAGCCTAGTGGAAGGAATTTAAATCGTTTCAATGCACAAACTCCATGTAGGGATTTCCCTCTTTCTCAAGATAATTATAGTGGAGCTGGTGATAAAACTGGTGTTGATCAGCTTATCCCCATACTGGGACAACTCACACAGGTTTTGAATTATAACCATACCTGTATGGAGCACCCTGATCCTCAACACGGAGGATCAATGTTATACCGCTCCATGAGGAAACAACAACAAACATTTAATGGGGGGTAAAAATTCATTAGTAGCGAAGCAATGAATAAATTCCTTAGAGAAAATATTCCACACCTTGGGGAGTATATAAAGGGAAAAAGTGGTCATAGCGGTTTACCACCTTACTGGAGATACTGATCAATTGTGGTCATTGATTCAAAAAACAAAGGAAGATGATGAAGTATAAAATATATAATGGACAGAGTTTAAAGAAATTTTCTTAGAAATATAATTTCCTCTTGACCATCGAGCAGATATGGAAAGACAATATCTGAGTCTGAGGAAAAAGGCGGATGAGAATGTCGCAAAGTATGAAGCTAACGTTACATGTTTAGAGAGGCATGCTGCAGATTGTATACGTAACCCAAGAAGTATGATTGACCATTTCATTTATGGGTTAAAACCCTTTCTCCATCGAGAATTAGTATCACAATCCTTCTCATCATACGTAGATATTGTCTTGTGTACTACCAAGACTGAAAATGAATTCTCTATGTCTAATAACATTAAAGCGAAGAAAGAGAAGAAGATATTTGCTGAAAAATCATGGAAAGGAAATAAGGAAATAGGGACGAAGGGAAGGATTGAATTTTGACCCTGTGATAATTGTGGAAGGAAGAAACCCGGTGCCTGTCTAAAAGGAAAATGAGTATGCTACAAATTTGGATAGAAATCACATCTTACTGGTGATTGTAAGGGAACGAAAGAAGCTACCAATGTTAATTGCTACAATTTCATGGAGATGGGAAATTATGAAAATGAATTTCCTAAGCATCAAGAAAACTTACCTCCAAAAAGGAAAAGGGGTCAAGGCCAAGCATATGTGAATACTGATGCTGAGGTTGAAGCCCTGAAAGAGGTGGTGGCGGGACATTTAATGGTTTCCTCAAGTTTAGCCAATGCTTTATTTGATTTTGTAGCATCACATAATTTTAAATCTTCCTAGTTTTCTAGAAAAATTATATATTTCAAATTTGATTTAACAAGGGAGTTTTCAGTCAAAACTCCAAAGGGAAGTATAATTGCTACAAAGTTTTGTAAATTAGTTCCCATTAGTGCATATAAATGTTATTTATCTACTGACCTCATCATCATAACCATGATAGAATTTGATATAATCCTCGATATGGATCTGCTTTCAGACCATGATGAAAAAAAAATTGTAAGAAGAAGGAGGTTACAATTTTTAATGACGATGATAAACCAAACCTTATCATTAAATCAAAAATGTCACCACTTCATTCTTATCTAGATCCACCCCCAGTAGCTCAACTAAATTCAATTATTGGAGAGGAAAAATTGAAATAAATTTGGGTGTGGAAAATAATGATCAAATATATAATGTACTTATTTTTCAAGAATATGTTGATGTGTTTCCAGAAGATTTACCTGAACATTCTCCAAAACGCGAAATTGAGTTTTCCATTTATTTAATTCCTGGTTCAAGTCCCATATCGAAGACCCCTTATAGAATGGCCACTGTGGAATTATTGGAACTAAATAAACAACAAGAGTAATTGATTAATAAGGGATTTATAAACCCTAGTGTTTCTCCAAGGGGAGCCCCTATTCTTTTTGTTAAGAAGAAAGATGGATATATAAGGTTGTGCATTGACTACAGGGAGATAAATGCTATGACAATAAAGAACACGTATCCCCTACCTCGCATTGATGATTTATTCATCCAACTTCATGGAGATCAATATTTTTCAAAGATTGACCTTCGATCAATATATCATCAGTTGTGTGTGAAGAAGGAAGACATTCTGAAAATAGCATTTTGAACCAGGTGCGGGTATAAAAAGTTTGCAGTAATGCCTTTTGGGTTGACTAATGAACCCTATATTTTCATTGATCTAATGAACCATGTTTTCAAGGAATATATTGATGATTTTTTAGTAGTATTTATTTATGATATCCTGGTATACTTCAAATGAAATATAGATCATGAAAATCACTTGTGCACCATTCTAAAAACCCTTCAAAAGAAATGAATTATATAGGACGTTTAGAAAGTGTGAATTTTGGATTCAGGAGATTTCTTTTCTTGTCCATATTTTCTCTGAGGATGTAATCTCTATTGAACCTTCGAAGAAGAAGGCAATCCAAGAATGGCCAGCACCGACAAGTATAACTGGGGTACGCAGTTTTATTGGTTTATCAGGTTATTATCGATGTTTCATCTATAATTATTCCCGATTGGATAACCCATTAACGAAGCTCACATGTAAAGGGATTACATTTGTCAGGACAAAAGAGTGTTAAAAATGTTTCGAAGAACTAAAGATAAGATTAGTCATTTCTCTTATCTTGACTCTACCATCAGGGAATGATGCGTTTTTTATTTATAGTGATTCTTCAAAGAAAGGACACGGTTGTGTCCTTATGAAGAATGATAGAGTTATTTCCTATTCATCACTACAGATGAAAGTTTGTGAGAAAAAACCATCCTACTCATGATCTTGAGTTAGAAGTTGTAATCATTTCTTTGAAGAATTGGAGACACTATCTCTATGATGAAAATGTGAGATTTATAGTGATCATAAGAGTTTGAAGTATATTTTCTCTCAGAAGGAACTAATATGAGAGAAAAAAGCTGGATCTAACTACTCAAGGACTATGATTGCACAATACACTACCACCCGGGGAAGGTAAATAAGGTGTCAGATGCTTTGAGCATAAAGGATCATGGAGTTTTGAAACAGATGGGAGGTGAAAGGGATCCTATTTTCATGGATCTAGTAAAGATGGATTTGGGATTAACCATGGATAGTGAAACATCAATACTTTTTCAAATGGTTACCAAACCATATTTACCATAATGGCTAAAAATTTCTCATGCTGTTGATGTGGAATTTCAAAAGAAGATTAAATCAATGAATGATGGGAGATTGTTCAATTTTGTATATGAAGATGGGATTTTGAAATTTGGGAATAGAGTTTGTGTTCCCGATATACCTGATCTGAAAAGGGAATTGTTAGATGATGATCATAGCTCCAATTTCTCTATACAGCATGTGAGCACCAAGATGTATAGATATTTGAAGGAACATTTTAGGTGGGACAATATGAAGGGTGAGATTTCTGATTTTGTGTCAAGATGTAGGGTTTTTCAACAACTGAAATTTAGAAAGAAACATCCGGGAGGAGTCATGTAACCTCTTCCCATACCAAAGTGTAAATGGGATAATATTATGATGGAATTGGTCATGGTACTACCAAAGACTCCAAAATGGAATGATACAATATGGGTCATTTTTAATCATCTTACTAAGTTAGCACATTTTCTTGCTGTAAGAGAAGATTTACCACTTTAACGTTTAGCAAGACTATATATTAATGATGTTTTAAGACTTGATGAAGTACCCCTATAGATTTTTTCTGATCTTGATCCATGTTTTACATCATGAATCTGGAAAAGTATTCAGAATGCCCTAGATACTGAACATCATTTGAGGACATCCTACCACCCTCAAACTGATAGACAATAAAAACGGACTATTCAAACCTTAGAAGACATGTTGAGATCTTTCTCACTTGACTTTCAAGGTATGTGGGATCAATATTTACCTCTAGTATAATTTTCCTATAACAATAGCTTCCATTCAAGTATTTAGATGGCACCATGTGAAGAGTTATACAGAAAGAGATGTCGTACACCAACTTGTTGGGATGATATTGGTGAAAGAAAACTCATAGGCCTAGAAATGGTTGAGGAAACGATGGAAAAGGTGAAGGTAATCCAAACCCACATGAATATAGCTCAAAATAGACAGAAGAGCTATACAGATAACCGAAGGAATGATTTGGAATTTCAGATAGGAGATCATGTTTTCGTGAAGGTATCTCCATGGAAGGGAATTTTACGGTTTGGTAAGAAGGATAAATTGAGTTCCAAGTACATTGGACCTTTCAAAATTCTAGAATGAATTGGGGCTGCAGCTCACCATTTAGAAATGCTTCCAAGTCTCTCCAAAGTTCATGATGTGTTCCACGTATCACTATTGAGAAAATACTTTCCGGATACAATGCATGTACTCACCTATAAAGAATTAGTACTAGGACCTGATCTATCTTTTTGTGAGGAGTCAGTCAAGATTCATGGTACAGGAGAACAAGTGTTGAGAAACCGGACAACTCGTCTGGTAAAAGTTCTATGGAGAAACTATAATGTGGAAGAGGAAACGTGGGAACCTGAAGAAAATATGATGAAGAACCACTAGAATATTTTTATGCAGTAATATTTTAGAAATTTCGAGGACAAAATTATTTGAAGGAGGGGAGAATGTAACACCCCAAGCTTCCACTGTACATTTCATTTTTAATAATTCAATAGCTTGCGTTGTATGCAACTTCGAGATTCTAAGACATCACGACAATCAAACTAGCCGTTATGAATAGTAATACCCACTTTTTGAAATTTTATCAATTTTATTCTTCAAAATGGAATTTATTTTCTGGTTTAGAATATCAAAATTAGATTAGGGTGAATTTTTGGTATTTTTTTGAAAACATTCAGTTTTTGATGAAGAGTGAAAAATAATAAATTTTAAAAAAAATAACTTTTTTAATCAAAGTAATTTAATGTGATAAATTATAGTATTGAGTAGGTTTTAAGTATACTTAGATTATATTTTTACAATTTAATTCAATTTTGGTCATTGTATGTAATTTCACATTTAAACTAGACATAAGCAAGTGTCAATCTTTTGATAGTTTTTATTTCGTTAAAACATGTTTTTTTGTTTTGATGATGGGAATTAATTTTAAATTAATTTTTGCAACTTATATTTTTTGAATTAATAATAAGGGATTCCATATTTATAATCAAGTGTTCCAAATTCTATAAATAGTTAATTTTTATTTGTAGACATTTTGAATAATTACTTCGGTAAATATTTTATTTACCTTGGTTAAAGGGTAAATCTGGAAAATAAGGTTAAATATAATATAATATCAATGTTAAATTACCATAACACATGTAATAACCCTATTGGATGATATATTTCAGACCCTGGGAATCCTTTGGTCGATTTTGGGACCCCATGGTGCCACTTGTAAGTGATAATGACACTTTATATTAATTAAGTTAAAGTAAATACAAAAATTACATAGGCAAATATCTTATCGAAAAACATTTCTTACATTAGATTATATATGTTATATCTTAGAATATAAATATATACTAGAAAGATAAAATTATTTCCTACAAAATTGTATTTTATTTATTATTTTTAGACCTTGTATAATTTAATTTATTTATGACACAATGATGATGCTGTATTTTCCTTATTAATGAAAAAATCAAATAAATGGTATTTTAGATGTTAAAATAAATATAATTAGAATGTTTTGATTCCATACACTAATTTTATAAGTTAATGTTACATGTTAGGATTCATTATATGAATTATTTTTTATGTAATAAGGCTGTTAGAAATTTAACAAAAACAGAATAGAAAATAACGTCAAAATTGACATAAATGTGTTTTTAAAACAAATATTTAATTATTAATTGATGTTCTATTCCTAAAAATCTAAGGTTCTTCCAAAGGCCTTAAATAATATTGCATATGTCATTAATTAAGCACTTTAGGTTTCCTGGAAGTTTATAGTATGTTTATTAACCATATAATATAAAAACACATAGAGTCATGGTAAATATCAAACTAATTAACTAAGAGTAAAATCTAAAAAATAAAGTCAATATTGTGATCCAAACCTATCTAAAACCTATTTTTTGAGTGGTATTTTACCCCTACCCACAATAAACATTAAATAATCCATTTTTTATCCATTAGAAACCGAAAATTATTTTATTATAAAATAATATTTAAATCTTTTCTTAAGGTGCCATTCACCCCTATTATAATATGGCACTTTCCCTTCCTTCAAATTAACAACTTCAAAGCCATTTGACTCGGTCATAACAAGACAAAATATCCTCCAAACTATCCTCTCTTCATAATAGAGACCTTAATTGTTTCATAAATCCATCCTAAGGAGCCATTTTGATCAAATAAAAAGAAAGAATCTGAAGAAGCGATATATATTTCATCACCTCATTCATGTTCCTTTCTTCATCCACTTTCCCTTTCTTTTTTGTTTCCATTATAAAATAATAACTAAAATATAATATATAATCATTGATGTTATTATGAATATGTTACAACCATATTCATTTTTCTATCCATCCTTTGAATGACATGTCACCATGCGTGCGTACGTACGACTTACCGTCTCCACATTATGGTGTAGTTGTTATTGAATACATTATTATTTGGATGGGTATAATAATTATTTATAATTGATTTAAATAATAAATATAACATGATTATGATTATTTATATATGATATTCCATCCAATTAAGTATTATCTTAATATCAAAAGAATGAAATTGTCGCTTGAGCGTATGTACGGATTACAGTATCTACGGACACGATGAGATTCATTCCCCATCGTATCCATTCAAGAATAATTATCATTTGATGATTAAAAATAATGTTGAAAGAGTTAATATAATTTTTAATTTGAAAAATATACATCCTATCCATAACAAACATTACTTACATAACAAATCATACAAAGAAAAACGAATCAGTTAACACCCGAAATGACGATAAAACTAAAATATTATTAACAAAGAAATATTAGAAGATCATATATGATATCATATTAATGTATATAGTTCCTGAATAATTTAATATCAATTATTTAAACCTTATACATGAATTTAACATACCCTTGACCAAGGAAATGTACAAGTTAAGGGTTAATTCTACAATATCTTTATTATCCGACGTTGTTTTTACGTAAGTATCTACTAGGTCCTCTTTATCACCCACATTGATGTTTCTTAAAAATGTATTTCAAAACATTTTTAAAATTTACTAGACAATTAGTTAATGTCATTTATACCATTATTTAAACTTACATGTTTTGAATGTAATCTTTCAGTCGTTTTCCAAACAAGGTACTTTAGGACCTTTTTGACAAAATTAATGTAAGAATGTTTTTTGAACTTAGACGGAGGGTGCAGTTATTCTCCATCATTATAACATCATCAAATATTCCATTACAATGTTATAGTAATATTTTAAAAATTAATGTTTTCTTTTATAATTATATTACTTTAAATGATTTCAAAAAAAAGATAGAGATATTTCCCTCAAATAGTTTTGATTTCATCTATGTCAACATACTTTGATGTATTTTATACTTGTTTGAAGTTGATTCATTATGATAAAAATATTCCATATTTTATTGAAGGTTTTGTGATTTTTTTGACGGTGTATGTGTTATTTTTATACCATTCATGGTTTATGGTTAATTTTTTTACATTTCGTATGCTAGTTTTAATATGAATGTTTATGTTATATTTCAACCTATTCTTATGAGGAATGTATTGGACTTAGTAATTGATGGGTGGAGCCTGCTACAACTCCTAAATGCATTGGTAGGTCTCTTGAGACAACTATATGTGGAATTTCCTGAGGCCTCTCCCAATTTTATATAAGGTTTTGGCCGAGGCCTTAATCATTTTTAGACGCCTTGGACGAGGCCTTTACCAAATGATTCAGAATGTCTGGCATTATAAATTCCCTCATTATGAAAATAATATTGGTGGTTCATGTGGTAATTAGACTAGTATAATACCCATGATTATGTTTTATTATGGAATTATTTCCTTAGCTCATATTCCTTCCATAAAAGAATTCATATTTATTATTGGTAAAGGCATGTGGTTTCAATTATTTGCAATTCTTAATATTTATATTGTCTTTTACTGTATTGATTACCCTTAGTGAGCATATGATCTCACCCCTTTCTTATGTCTCATTTTCTTAAGATATAAAGAATTTAGTTATGAGTGACTTTTAGGCATAATATAGGAGGCTTGGATGTTTCTAATGGAATAAATTCCTATTGTATTTCTTTTCAAGTTGTAAAGTTGAACTTATGTATGAATATTGATTCCAATAATACTAAACTGATCAGTTTTTCAAGACATGATTTCCTTGTTATCATGCCAATGTTATGTAACAATGCACCGACTATTGGTAACTAGGGTCGGGGTGTTACAATTGAATAAAAAATAGGCAATAGATAAAATCCCAGAACCAAAGAGAGGATAATCACATATTAATTATAAATAATTCAATCAATTCCATAATTTTATTGTTGGAATTATTTCTTAGTTGATGAGTTTGAAAATAAATATTTATTATACCATTTCTTCATTGTAGTAATTGAGAGTAGATTCTCTATAGTGGTGATCCACACATTTTCTACAAATCTCTAAATGTCACCATAAGAATCACTGGGTGCTAGAATGACAGAACCTATAACTTGTGTCATTAGCCATTGATATCTAGGAGAATCACATCGAAATCATTCTCATTGATCTCTACTGACATCAAAAGGAATGGTGGAGGATGATCATGCTCCATTATTAGGACAATTCTTGGAGAATGGAGATATTTAGAGATTTATATGATTCTCCAAATCCATTTTGCACAACAAAAAAATGAATTGGATCTCTTAGATAATAATATAGTTGGGTTTATATACCAGTAAGGTTAAAATGAAGCAATTTCACAAGTGGAATTTATAATTCATTTTATCCATGTCGAAACCCATGTCAAATAATAATAATATTATTATTATTACTATTATTATTATTTGACTTGTGAAAAACATGTAAAGTAAATAATATATTATTAAAAAATATATTAAATATTTATTATTTCATTGTAGACCATTTAAACTCAAACTTCCATTCCTCCATAATATTTATCATTCCTTGAATAATGATTATTTATTTAATAAATAAATATCACTACATTATTCAAGAAGAAGTAATTAAATATTATATTCACTAAATAGAAAATAAATATTTATTAAATATTCCTCTCACATTATATTCTCTCAAATAACTGGTTAAGAAATATATGCGATCAATCATACATGAATAATTAATAATCCATGTGTGTGAATTATATTTATTAAACCAATTAAATAATAATTAATTATATATTATTTAAATGAGATTCTGAATACACTTATTGTGTGACCCTTTTGGCCTATTTCTTAGTAGCATTAGGCGAAGCTGTATAAAGTCCATGTTTAGCTTCTAGAAACATGGCAAGGAACAAATAGATAAATAAGTTAATTTAAAAAAGACATAATATATCATACATATTCTTATTATGAAATATAATCCATTTATAATGATATCTTTAATCAAGTAGGTTGCATGCTGGTACCATTAACCTATGTGCTCGATGTTTCTTTCTTTGAATTCTCAGAAATTGAACATACCTATTGAACACCATGTCCATGGATTTATCTAGGATATATTATTTTCATAAAACTTCTTGAAATATAATATTTTATTAAATAAAAAAGGGAAAACCCTTTCATACATTATCCATGAAAGCAATATTACTCATAACACACCCAACGTATAATACCTCACCATGAATATATGTCATCAGGGTTTTTATCAATACATCAAAGTAACTGAATAATGATAATCAATAATAATAATATTAAAGTATAATGTATGTATCTAGAAACATCAAATAACACATAAAAATGTGAATTTTTTACTAACGGGTTTCCTTCTCATAATATCCAACACTATATATGAATAAGGGTGTACACTGTGAGAATGTTCCTTAAATTCATATGAGTCTCGACCCATGATAGTTTATTTCATTTGTGTCCCTAAAATGATATCATCTAGATATAGAACTTATATTTTATAATAATGTCATAGGACTTCCATGTCCTCATTATAGAGGGAAACTACTATGAACTTTTAGTGTAACAACTACTCTTGGGACATTATCACACACTATATTATGTAGAACAACAATCTTGTTGTGATAATAAGTATATTAGTAATCAAAACATTGATGATAGGTTATCATAAATTACAAAAGTTGCTTATAGGGCACCCAATCCAACTATGTCTACATAGGTGTGAATTATTAGGCCCATTAATCATGAATTAGTGTGATGATTGATTTAATTATCAACCAACCCTTTGGGGTGATTACCTCTAGGTTCATTTGTGCCATAACAATATATACATTCCAGTATCTGGATAGGGATTTATTTAATGTAAAACCACTTACTCAAGACCATAAAAATATATTATTATGTCATCATATACTTAAACTTTCCTTTATGGTTATTACTAAGGTTCTCTAGAATTTATACCATTGTTAACAAAACTATTAAGCAAACATTACTAAACCCCTTTATTATATAAACTAAGGAGACTCAAACTAAACACACATAAATATTACATTGAATCAATGTTTTAGATTATAAATTTAAAAAATATTCTCACTAATCAATTTTCAATAATATAACACCCCAATATTTTATATGTATTTCTTTTTAAATTAAACAAGAATTATTTTATAGCTTTCCTTACACACAACCATGTATCAATATAGACCATGATATAATAGACTGTCAAAAACTATCTCTTAAGTTATAAGGTATGAATAATAATAAAAAATTTATGAAAAATATTTATAAATTTTTTAATTAATGAAAATTTATTTATTAATTTATAATAAATAAGTTCCCAATTTTCATAAAATTCATTTTAGGATTTCATAATATTTTTAATTTAAATATAGATTTCTGGCAATTTTTTCATATGAAATTTATTATTAATTTATAAATTTCCTAGTCATATTATTTTTTAAATGATCATCATTTTTATTATCATAAATTCAATATTATATTACGGTAATGTTTTATTATTTTTCTAATTTGATTAATTTTTCAGTTCATACGGAAAAACACAAATTTTTGGACCAATTCCCATTTAATTATTAGTAAATTTCCCATTATGTTGTGAATTTGATCATAAAGTAACAAAATTATCCTTTAATTGTATAAAATATTATTTATTACATATAAATCAACATTATACTATGTTTCTAAATAGGATTATTTTTGGGAATAAAAACACTTTTTTTATAAAAAAATTTGTTTTTGTACAAAATGTATTTTTATCTTAGTGAATTAATTTTTTATATTTTATTAATGGTTTTAATTATATTTTTAGATTTTATATTAAATAAAATATTTTAACATTCATTTTATCCTTTTTAAAAGTTATGAAATGGAATTAAATTATATTTTACGCATAAATATTCATTTTTTAAAAGGGTTTTTATTGCGGTTTATGTGATAAATAAAAATTAATTCAACCACTAATAGAAGTTAAATATATTAAAATAGATTCAAAATTTATATTCTTAAAATTTTATATAATTTATTTGGGACAAATTAGTTTTTGGTCATATTGAATACCACAGTTATGGTTAAAATGGGTTAACCGGGAGATCAACCTGAGATAAGGGTATTATTTACAATAATACCTATAAAATTATTATGATTTGAATGTTTATCACTATTATTTAATATTAATCCTTAATAAATGGACATTTTGATCCACTTACCCATGAAATTGACCTCACATCATTGAAATCATTTAAGAAATTCCATCTGTGTCCCTCCACTCACATATAAAAGGGAATCTCTTATCCTCCATTTTACAAAAAATGTGGGACATCTAGATTTTAAAATACAAACTATAAATCCATCATATACACCTTAAATTTGTCTTTGTACTTTTTTTATTCGCATATTACCAGTATTTCATGGTTTAAGGAGTATTCCCAAATAGGTGTCTCAAGAAAGAGATATAGTTCTTAACCCAATGATTTCAATTTAATGTATTCTTATACATCCTTTTTTATACATAGATACATTATAACTCAAGTACAATAAATATAAAAAAATTATTATTATTTCACAATAATTTATCACTTATTCTCAATTCAAGGGGAGATGAAAGTATCTTTTGTGCATACTTATGAACTACCCCCTCTACATAGCGATATTACTCATTCTCCACCACCATCATTCTATGTATGTTATTATTATAATTTTAATTTTTATATATTATATTTATGTTATAATAATTGTTCTTTAAATATTAATTATTATTTACCTTTCTTTCATTCCATCCATTGAAAAAAAATGTCACCCGTGCATACGTACGGACTACCGTCTCTATATAGTAATGTAATTCATTTTTCAACACTGCTTTATATAAATGGGTATAAATATTTATATAATGATTATATATGATAATTATATCAGGATATAAATTTTTTATATGGAGTAACGATGATCATATTGTAAGTTCCATAATTTCCAAACTATAACATACATGAAAAATGGAGAAATTACCAAATAATGTGACAAATTTTATCAATAATTTTTAATATATGGGTTCTGAAACAACAAAAGGAGATCATATATGATATTATATAAATGAAAATTATTTTCTTAGAATAATATAAATCAAATTTAATATACATTAGGTTATAGTTTTTATGAATCAGGTTTGTTATAATGTAAGGGTTTTTTTGCATCATTTTAAATTCGTATGACATGTTTGATATTGGGCACCATAATTTCTTTTATTTGGTGTGATAACTAAATAATGAATTTATTTTTATATACACATTAAACTATTAGGATTTTAATATCCATATAATGTTCTTTATTTACATGTCCTTTGATTAGAATGATACCAATGTGAGAAGGGTTTTTTGTCTCAATTTATCTTCATTGAAACATGTTTTAATGTTATAAACCAATTTGAATTCATTATGCTGTATATAATTCCCTAAAATATACTTTTGAATAATACATGACTTAATTCATTGTATTTATATATCTATTTTTTTTCAACCATTAAATTACTTTTTATTGAAATATTACTAATGTTGTATGTGTTTTATGTTACAATCACATTTTTACGGGGATTCTCTAGGAATAAATTTGTGATTATGAAATTATTTGATATATCTCTAAAAAAAATAATTTATTTTATTATACTTTGGTTATATCAAAATAATTCATATTTTCCTTTCATTTTTCACAGTTTTTGTACTCCAAAGATTGAGAGGATATTTTTAAGGGAAGTCAACTTAATTTCCCTCTTCGGTTGAGAGGATATTTCTACCATATCCATATTTTCATTAAAATAAATAAATAATGTTATCATTATTATAAAAATATAAATTAATTTAATTTTTACCTTTATTTTACTTTAATTAAAAAAAATTCTTATTTTTTTCCAAACATGATACTTTTTACTTTTTATGAAAAATGTGAATGTGTTTTTTAACATACCCTGCATGAATGAATTTAAATGCCATCAAAAATAATATTTTATTTAAATATTACATTATATTTTTCATTTTATATTTTCTTAGAAACTTTTTTCCTAAATATTTTTAGAAATTTTCATATTCTAAAAATGTGATTTTAGATGAAAAATGTATTTTCCTCAAGAAATGTTCTAGTGATATTTTAATTGTGTTTTTATCTATAAGAATATAATTTGATGTTTATTATGATTTAATAGGGATATGATCCAATGCTACCATTTTTATTCTTTCTAGGGATGTTTTATGATTATTTTTATGATGTTTTTAAGAAACTGATCATCATTATAGTGGGGGTTAAATGATGATATGATGGGTGTTTTATGATCTTATAGAACACATATATATGGTTTTCACTATGTTATGGGTGGTTATATTATAAACCAAGGATGATTTGTTACATTATAAACCATGGTCAAGTGGTTATTTTATATCCCTCAAATAAATTATGTAAATATAGATATCTCATAAGATTATAAGGAATGGAATGGGGAGTCAACCTAGTTCAATAATGGACCTTGTTTAATAAGATAGTATTGGGAGTGAGCCTTGGGTAAGCTAATAATGTAATGGGGAGTGAACCCAATCAACAATGATAGTATTGGAAGTTTTCCTTGACTTAGGAAATTATGTTATATACTTATTTTCATGAAACAAAATTATTTCTTTTGCTTATGATATGTTTTCATAGATCATTTTTGAATTTTATGACTTATCAATCCTATGTATAATGTTTTTAATTGATAAACAATTATACCATGTTTCATTATTAAGATATATAAATTAATGGGTGTGATTTTATAATTTCTACCATGTGTTATCATACCCTTATTCTTATCTTATTCTCACTGATGATTATCTCTTATGTATACCATTTTTGAGAATTTTTTGTCACCCTTTATTATTTTTCTAATCGCTATGTTATGGAGAATTCTATTAAGTATGATATGTTTAATAAGTGTCATAGTTGTGAATTAATGAAAGGGAAATTATGTCAATAATTTATGTACCATTTTTTACATATTCAATTTTTCAAAGACAGTAAGCCACTATAGTCCTTAGGGGTGTATTATTGTGAAGTATATTGTATATTCATAAAAAATGTTGTAATATTTATGTATGAATTGAATGGGTTTTTATAGTATGTATCAAAGGCATGTTACAATATATTTTTGAAACTAGTATGATAAATGTTTTGTGAGAAACCTTAGGATAGGCCAATGTATAAGATAATATCTGATGTTATGGTACAGAAATAAGTGTGGTTTCCCTAGGAAAACACATCTCCTTCTAGATACTACAAGTTGACGTATTTTTGGAATAGATGCATCTAGGGTTGGTAAACCTAAAAAGAGTGGGTTAGATATATATCGACCTTCATTATAGTGCATAAAGAATGTTCCCTTACTTGAAAAATATATTTAAACTATTAGGGGATATTATTTAGTGAATTTACATTTTATTTAAGATTGAGTATGAAGGATTTTAATAAGATATTGACCATTGATAACCTAGGATAAGCCTTAGGTGTCATTGTTTGAAAAGAAAGTGTCAAGAGTTAGTCATCTAGTGAATGGTTTTTCATGATTATTCACATTCATTAATGATGATTCATGGAAATGATAACCATTTATGTTTTGTTATCGGGTTGAAGATATAATTATAGAGTTTACATGGTGATAGGTACTTTCAATTACTAAGGTGAATTATTTGATCTTAGTCATTTGAATCCATTTATATCCTAAAGAGTCTCAAGGAATGATTATTCATATCCTTGAAAATTATATGTTTAATTAGTAGTAAAGAATTAAAAAGGTACAATGACCACATATCTGGTCTATTATTATTCCCTAATTTAATTTTGTGGGAATGTACATCCTTCAAATCCTTTTATTCTTCCTCTAGTTGAATTTGATGTGATTATGGTCATGGATTGGATTTTCTTATATAAAACCCATATCCATTCCCATGGAAGAGAGGAAACAATTGATACTCTAAACAATCCTATGATTTTTTATCTATGTGATGATAAATATTATCTTTCAATTGATATTACATTTTTTTCATGGGAATTGATTAATATTCAATAGGGTATTAATTTTAGATAATTATGGTTAATCTTAACATCAGATATATACCTATTTTTTAGGAGTTTATTGATATATTTTTGGAATATTTACCTAGTCTTTCACTAAATTATGAATTCAAGTTTTTAATATAACTCATTCTCTACCCTAAAATTATTTCAAAATATCCATATAGAATTACCCTGATTGAGTTGGAAGAATTAAAGTGGAAACTCCTAGATAATATTGATAAATGATTCATTAGACAAGTACATATCCATGGGGGAACCTATCAATTTTGTTCAGAAGAATAATGAATTAATATGATTCTATGTTGATTACCATTAACTGAACA
This sequence comes from Viscum album, assembly GCA_963277665.1. Classification (NCBI taxonomy): domain Eukaryota; kingdom Viridiplantae; phylum Streptophyta; class Magnoliopsida; order Santalales; family Viscaceae; genus Viscum; species Viscum album. The sequence continues at coordinate 412,329,031 of OY728159.1, read as the reverse complement.
AGATTGCGATAAAGAATCAGCGTCATCTACCCCATGTTGATGATTTTTATGATAAATTTTGAGTATCTCAATATTTTTCTAAGATTGATTTTTGATCTAGATACTATCAATTGACGGTCAAAATTGAAGACATACCAAACACTAATTTTTTATGAGGTATAGACATTATAAATTTATAGTGATTCTATTTTGTATTACAAATAAACCAATTATCTATATGGATTTAATGAATAGTGTGTTTAGAGAATACCTTGATTAGTTTTCTATAGTCATTATAGAAGATATTCTTATATATCCTATGTGTATGGAGGAGCATGAAGATCACTTGAGGATTTTACTGTAGAACCTAATGAAGGATAATCTATATGAAAATTTTACTATGTGTGAATTTAGGCTACATAAGGTTTATTTATTTAATCTTATAATCTCAATTGATGGTATATCGGTGGATCCATCAACGATAGAAGTTATTGAAAATTGACCCAAACTGACCACTATGACTGAAATCCATAGTTTTTTAGATGGGATGGATATTATCATCGATTTTTTAGGATTTCTAATGGATATGTAATCCCATAAACAAGTAAAATTATAAGGGAGTTAAGTTCATTTAGACTAATAAATGTAAAAAAATTATAAATAAATGAATAGAAGGTTGATCAATAAACATGTGCTCACACTACCCTATAGTGTAGAAGGGGTTTTGATATGCAGTGATTCATAAAAAAATGGGACGTGGTGTTTTCTTTTGCTAAATGATATGGTGATCGCTTATTCCTCATTCCAACTGATGTTTCATGAGAAAATTACCCAACTCATGATTTGGAGTTAGCATTGGAAATATTATCCTTAAATATATGAATAAATTATCTATAAAAATAAAGGTGTTATCTATATTATAATTATAAACATTTAATGTATATATTCACCAAGAAAGAGTTAAATATGAAGAAAATAAGCTAGTTTGACTTGATTAAATCTTATGATAGATAAATAAATTACCACCATGTTAAAGTGAACAAGGTTGTTGATGCCTTGGGTTGAAAGTATCACGCTAAATTACTTATAATGAGGACCAAAAAAGATCAAATATTTATGGAGTGTAAAAGTATGGACCATGAAATCTTAAAACAGTGAAAGAAATATTATCTTACTCAAATCAAAATTCAACCATCTATCAATGTAAATATTAAATAGGTATTGTTGAACTGTAAAAGATGTTCAAAAATATTCTTGATATCAACCTTGGTTTTGAATAGAGTGATAAGTTTAAGAAACTTAGTATGTGTTCCATCTGTACTAGACTTGAAGAAGGAACTGTTGGAAGAATCTCATATCTCATAATTATCTATTAATCATATAAGTAATAAGATACATAGTGATATAAAAGGGTATTTTTGGTGGGAAAGCATGAATAGAGACATTGAAGAGTAAGTCACATTGTGATTGGTAAGTTAGAAACTTTAGACTGGGAAATATAAGTATAAGGTGATGTTATAACCATTACCCATACCATAATGGAAATGGGAAAATGTCACCAAAGATTTTATTTTCAAACTCCCCAAAACATCTAATGTTCATAATGTTTTTTGTGTTATAATTGATATCAAAAAGTTATCAAACATCATTACTATCATAGAATATGTATTTCTTGATTAGTTTACCCGAATATATGTTAAAGTAGTAGAAAGATAAAATGGGGTGCCATATTCATTTATATTTGATCCAGAACTGGGGTTAGCCTTGATGTTTTCTATAAGTATTCATCAAATATAAATATTGAGTTCCTTTTTAGTACCACTTATTATCCTTGTACTGATGGTCTATCCAGGTGGACCATTCAACCACTAGATGATATGTTGAGATCCTTTTCTCTATAATTCATATGTGGTTGGTACCAAAACCTCCCTATATCGAAGTTCTCTAATAATAATATATTTAACCCATGAATTAAAATGAATCTTTATAAGTCCCTAGATAAAAATAAGTGTATAAATATAAAATATATGGATAGTGTTTGAGAAATACAACTATTGGGACATGATCTTTCTAATGAAACTGTATACAATGTCAACAAAATTCAGTAGAATATCATGGTAGATTAGAGTTCATAGAAGAGTTATACTAATACAAATTGGTGAGATATGGAATTAAATTTTTGTTAGAGGGTTTTGATATGAATTTATCCATGGAATAAGGTTATATTATTTCAATGTAAGGGTAATTTTATCCCTAGTTATATTATTCCCTTTGAGATTCTTGATTGATTAAGTAATTTACCTTATCAAATGGTAATCCCACCAAACCTCCCTCATGTTCTTGATTTGTTCCATGTATCTCTCGTAAGGAAGACAACACATGCTCCTTCACATGTGATGAATTAGGAGGTTGTACTACTAGAGAATTATCGTTCTTATTAAGAAAAAAAGGTATAAATATTTGATCATAGATAGAAATTTATATAAAACAATACTCCCCATCTAGAAGAACTTATTTAGTGGGATTAAAATTTTGAGGGAGCTACATGGGAACCTGTGGATGTGACCAAGTAGAGATATCCTCAATTATTTATTCTAGAGTGATGTAATTTAAAGGTTAAAATCCGTTTTAAGGGGGATAAAATGTAACACTCTAATATTTTATATGTTCTTCCTTTAAAATAAAATTTGAATTATTTCATAGTTTGCCTTACACGCAACCCCGAGTCTATATAAACCATGATAGAGTAAAATATTATAAATTATACATTAACTATAAGTTATGAATTTTAATAAACAATTTATGAAGAATATGTATAAATTTATTTATTAATTAATATTTATTGGTTAATTTATAATAAAAAACTACTAAATTTTTATTACATTCCTTTTACGCTTCTAAAGTATATTTTCATAAAACATGGATCTACTATATTTTTTCACATGAATTTTAAAAATTATTAATAACATTTTATTGAATTTTAGATACAAAAATAGACATCATTTTTCAATTAACTATGTAAATATTATGTTACGGTGAATTTTTTGGATTTTGTGAGAAGATTTATTTTCCAACGAATAATGAAAAATACCAATTTTGTAAAAAAATACAATTTATTTTCTAGTAAATTTCCAATAATGTATTAAATTTTATCTTAAATTATAATAAATATAATTTAGTTAAAAATTATATACTTCATTATGTGTCAATTTTCATTATACTTTATTTTGATATAAGTTAATTTTTGGGATTAAAAACACATTTTCCCAAAAAAACTATTTTTATTCTTAAAATGTGATTTAATTTTAATAAATTAATTTAATATCTTCTAATTATATGTTTTAATGTAATTTTTAGTTCATATATTCAATATTTTATTTTAAAATTCATTTTACTATTTTAACAAGGTATGTAATGTTAGTAAAAAATGTTTTACACTTAAAAATTCACTTTTCGAAAACGAGTCTTCATTGTGGTTTACAAATTTAATTAAAATTAAATTATATCACTTTTAGAAATATAATCAGGTAAAATGTATTAATTAATATACTTTAATAGTGTGAACTTTATTTTTTTCCATGGTTAATAGAAAAAACAATGAAATTTTGTTATAGTGGTTATTGTTAAAACGGGTTTATCAGGGTTTAAATCATGAGATAAGGGTAGGATTTCACCAAAACCTATAAAATTATTATTTTGAAGTTATTTAAACCATATATAATTCTATCATATAATAATTTTCCAGTTTTATCCATTTTACTATGAAATTGACCTTAATTCATTGATTTTTTTTGAAATTCAATATTTGTCCCTCCCCTCGCCCATAAAAGGGTACCTCTTCAACATCATTATTCACACCATTTGAGGTTTTAATCCTGTAAAAGACCTAAAAAGAATTATCATAATACATCCATTCATCCTAGAACATAATTTCTTCTCTTAAGTTAAATCCTTTAAGGCATAGGTAGTATGCCAAAGGACGTCTCTCAAAGAATAGATATATATCTTAACAATTTCATTTCAAAATTATTTTCTCTTATACTTCCTCTAAAATAGTTTTATACATAAAAAATTTATAAATAAATTTTCCTAAATATAATTATATTTTATTATTATTATTTAACAACCATTTACCACATCTTATCAATCTAATGGGAGATGAAATCATCGTCTATGCATACGTGAGGACAACCGCCTCCACATAGTGATATGACACATTTTCCGATACTAGTATTCATGGTTAGTTATTATGATATATTTAATATTAATATATGATATTTATGTTATAATAATGATAAAATAAAGTTTGTTTTAATATTTAACTTTCTTTTATTACACCCATGAAAAAATAGAAACATCCATCTACGTAGATACGGACTACCATCTCCATGTATGATGTAATTAATTTTTCATAACCTCTTTAAAATAATGGTTATAAATATGTGAATAATGATTATATATAATAATTACATAATTATTAAAATTCTGTTTATATTGAGAAAATATTATCAATGTTACAGGATCACAATTGAAAAAATAAAACATACATGAAAAAAGATTCCATTAACACCTAAAATGAATTTTTTTTAGAGAATTGTGAATAAATTGGTTTTGAAATAATATAAGTGGATCATATATTGTATTATATAAATATTAATAATGTAACACCCAGACCCCACTAGGATGGAGACGGTGCATTACTTGTGATGTTTTCATGGTTAGAAGGAATGAAAATCCTGAAGGAACCATCAGTTTAGTACTCTTGAAGAAACTAGATACATAGATGTAACACAAATTACATTCGAATGGGTTACAAACTACAATACATAACAAAAAGATAAAAACTAAAACCATAAGAACTCAATAAATGATCAGTTATTCATTAACTATAGAAGGTAAAAAATGGAAGGGGTGATCTCAAATGCTCATTAAGGGTTACAAATAGTAGAAGAATGAATACAATAATAACTGAACTATAGACAATATGATAAAATCAATATCGCATAGTGAATAAAAGAAAACTCACTCCATTAATAAACTGAGAATGAAACTGTATCCATAGATTTTCTCATAGTGAAAACCTCATAGATAATAATAATAACTAATAATGAAAAAATATAATGATTATTAATTGGACATCATTTATTTAGAACATGAACCATAATACCGTAAAAACAGTTTAGTTTTATGGGTAGAAACCCGTTTTATTTTTGGAATCAAACTCGAAGGGTCTGTCGCCAAACTGTTTTATCTCATGAGACCTACCGATGAATCGAGGGCCTATATTCATCCCCACCCACCACTACATCCAAATAATTATTTATTAATAGATTCAATACAAGAGAAATATTTATTTACATTAACCGTATAGAAGAGGGGATATAGATTCATCAATATTCACACTCTCAAAACAACATTCAAAATAAATACCGTATGTAAAATTGTATACATATTAGACAATAATAATATCCATGATATAGGGAATATGGATATTTTAATGGAATGTAATTTCAATTTAAAGGTGTTCTCAAATGGGCAGTAAGTACACTACATAAGATACAGTAGGTGCACAATTACTAAGCAAGTCACAACAATGTGAAAATTGAGACAATGCTCATTACCGTGTTTTATTCCATTGAGTCGTATGACAAAAAGTTAATAACCACAAAAAAGATTCACATAATACAATTAATATATGGGTAATATGATAACATATTTCAAATTGATGTACTCTTATACCACATATAAGAAATAAGAGGTTAATAATGAAAATCCCACAGAATTTAAAGTGAGATGAGAAAAACCCCTAACAAACATTTCGGCATAGTAACGAGTGTTATTGAGAGATAAAAGTTTGTCACATTATTAATATATCATAAGGGAAGTATTATGGAGGTGAAAAAATCATGCCCCATCATTATAAATTAAAAACAAAAGCACACAAGATAGGGTGGATTCTTAAATAAAAGAGGGGGAGAGAGAGAATCCCTTAAAAATATTGTGTCATTAGAACAATGATAAATCAATGAAGTATTTTTGTCTGACAAATAAAAATCCAAAAAATAAAATTAGATATATAGTATAAAATAATTATAGGTTATTCACACATATTCTTGGAACATTTTAACCAATGAAATTGATGTTTAACTCAAAGAATGAAAATTCAGTTAAGCAATCCCTTACCTTACGCTCAAATGTGTTTTGTTTGTTCTTAACGACATGAATAATAAAATTTAGCTTCATTAATTAATAATTAAAGATCCTCATAAACATGTAATTGATATGGTATAACATTATTAAGTTAATTAATGGCCTTTTATGGGTTTAAGAGATTCAATTTTTTTTTTGGAAGCATTTTCATACTTTGTTTTAAATGATCGGTCCACTTATTTTCATGTTAGAATAAATATATAAGATGGATGTGGTTATCCAGAAATGAAGATATATTCGATTAGTGAAAATATAGTAGAGTACATGGTTATATATTTAATTTGGTTACTTAGAGTGAAGTCAAATATATATATAACCTTAGTGACAACCATTTTGGTTAATTAGTGGGTTTGATTACTATAAACATGTTTTTCATTATAACTAAATAAAAATTGTTCAAAAAGATTATAGAACTAAAAAAATAAGACATATTACATAATAATCCAGTTAAACCATAACACAAATGGTTTCATGACCATAATTAAATATTATAATAGAAATTGAAAAACCATGGTCCTTGAATGTGCTAAATAAGCACATCTCAAACATTGCTTTCATTTCATTCAAATAAAAGTGGGGAAAGGAGAGAAAATAATGGAATATATACCATTAGCATGAAAAAATTCTAGTACATGTATTTTACTGGATTTATCATACTATTTTGGTGAAGGGGGGTGAGGAAATAAAAAAGTAAAATAACTTAAAAGAAAAGAAGTGATTTGAAAGGAGAATTTACCTCGTGAGACTTCCTCATTTGAAAACCTCTTAAAGGTAGAGGTTTTCGTATTTTGAAGAGGCTAGGAGATTTTGGACGTGGGGGAGGATCTTGGGGAGTTATTTTGTCAGAATATTGGCAAGGCACAGGGCTTGAGAGGAGTGAAGATAAGAGGGAGTGAAGGGGGTTTTTATAGTGGAGGAGAGAGGAGTTTTCTGAATATTATAATCCTTAATTTATTATTTCCTCGGAAGACAAGAAATAGAGAGTATTCCATGACCAATAATTGTAATATATGCATGTGATTTCTATATTTCGGGTTCTTACATCACTAATGATGCTAGGAATAGTTAATTTAAATTATAATTTATTTATATAGTAAATTATTGTATTTTACTATTCACCAAAAATTCAAGTATTTCAGAAAAATCCCAAAAAATGACCCTAACTATTTTTTGACGTGTAGAATCCAAAAATGAAGTCAATTTGTCAAAATTAATTTTCTAAATATGATTAATTAAATATTTAATTAAAACCATTATTTAATCAAAAAATATAAACACTTAAAATATTCATCTTTTTTTAAAGGTGCCTAAATTCATTTATACACTCAAGGGTATGGATACCATTCATAAGAGTCATATTACTATTCATAAGGGTAGTTTAATATTCCTAAGGGTAGTTTAATATTCATAAGGGTAGGTTACTATTCATAAGGGTAGGTTACTATTCACCGACAATTATGTTAATTCTTTTAGACTCTAAATATCACCCTAAACACAACCATGTATGTTAGATTTTCAAAATTCAAATTACTAATCATAAGGGTAAGTTACTATTCATAAGGGTATGTCACTATTCTCAAGGGTAGGTTACTATTCACCAAATATAATTTTTTCCTTATCGGACTCCAAATAACTTACTTATCGCAACCATGTATGTCATATTTTCAAAATTCACATCATAGAAGAGAAAAGATTTGGTTTACTTAGATAGGTTAAAACAAAGTGGTGTTTGTAGAGACTTAGTGATCTATGCATTCTATAATAAATCTATATGAAAATTCATGGGGTGTTACATTATTCCCTCCTTTGAAGAATTGCGTCCTCGCAATTCATTTCATAACCACAAAAGAAAGCTCTCTGATTTTCTTACGACATCTCCCATCATAGAGGATCCTCGGGTGTGTTCAGCAGTAAACCCAAATTGATGCTCAACTCCTCCAGTTCTCTGAACCATACACACCTCAGATAGAAGGGGTTGAAGTCTTGCATCGAACACTCGGGCTTCCAGAGGGAGGCTCGAATGGTAGAAAGTTTGGAAATGTCCAAATAGGACAAAACACGAAGAACTCGCTGAACTTTTTCTCGAATGAGGGCATCAAAGTCGTAAGAATTTTTTTACATGATAAAACACAGGGGTTGGTACATGTAGGCTGCACAAAGGTTTCCCTCCAAATTAGCCTCTTGAAAACATAACCTAACCATGTAGTTCCGGCCAAGGGTGAAACATAAGAAAAGACCTTTGTGGTATTTTCCTCTTCACTTATACTTGGCCAATTGTTCCGTGGCTATGCGGTAGTAAATCGAAGCATTTCCATAATAGGTTCGGAGAATGTCTGGACTGTTTGTCACTTCATATAGTTGTTTACATGTTTTTAGGAAGTTTGCAAGAGGTAGGTACACTTATTCACAGGTTTTGATTGCAATAATCTCCAGTACCTCCACAGGAAGAGATAACATATGGGTTTGTCCTTCCATCAGAAACTTTATTATGAATGTTCACTTAGTGATACTAATTAAAAAGTATAACCGATGAAAGGATAACAAAACGAAGAGACAACAACTTATATTTTTATATAAACACTGGTTCAAAAAGAAAAATAGCTCTAATGGTTTCCCCTGTCCTTCAATACATGAATCCCCAAAACTAGTTCAAATATTTCAATCTCCCAGAACCATATGCAACACTAGACACAGGCCACTCCTGAAGTACCATTACCGGGAATACCACCGATGCTAGGGTGCTAACGACCTCAGGTGGAATCCTAAGGATGTATTCACCTGCTCGATTTCCTTAGCCCAGACACACTGCAGATAGCTGGAGTCGAAACTGTGCTTAAAGCACTTCGGCTTCCATAAAGAGGCATGAGAAGTGTGGAGGTCAGAAATTTTAGTATGGACTAAATCCCTATAATTCCCACACACCACGTCATTCTTGAAGATATTAATGTCATAAGGTTCTACGTACATACTAAAACTCAGGGCCTAGAATAGGTAGTTCGCTCGATGGTCACCATCCAAAGTAGCTTCTAGAAATTTACCCACAGCTCGGTAGTTATCAGCCAAAGTGAAACATAAAAAAAGAGTTTCAGAATATTTTCCTCTTTTCCTATATTTAAACAATTTTGCATATGAAATACGGTAATACACCAGATTGCTTCGTTGGTAAATATGGAGAATGTTTGGACTATTTGATACCCGATGGAGTAGTTTATAAATCAGACATAAGTTGGCATAGGGCCGGTCCTCTTCAGAGAACGTTTTAACAATTATTGTCTCTAATATCTCGGTAGGTAGTGATAAAATATTGGTTGTTTGACTCATATATTCTATCTGAAAATTTTTAGTAAATCAAATTTTATTATCGAGAACCCATTTTAAACAAAGTTATAATAACATATCAAAATAGAGAATACAACATCATTCATTTAAACATGATTTATTAATCTCAAGAAATTACGCAATCTCTTGATCCCTTTCACCAAACACTAGTATGGAATTTCTGATGTCCTCTAAGACTACTCCACATAGATTCCACTGATGTTGTGTAATTCCACAGCTTTCAGACAAACAAACCCCAAAGCGATTCAAATTTCTCCATCTCCTTGGTCCAGATGCAACTTGTGCATCTAGGGTCAACCACGTGTTGACAACTTGATTTCAGATTGAGAGAAGCATGTCGGGTATCAAGTTGACCGACATCAGTATAAACATGATTCTGATAATGAAAATGGGTATTCTCATTCTCAAGGGCATCAAAGTCCAAAACTCGACCACGGATTCCATAGGTCAAAATTTGACATAGATATGCTGCCCGAAGGTTGCCCCCTTGTGCAGCCTCCTCAAAGTCCTCAAGAGAAATGAAATTATTAGCTAGGGTAAAACATTTAAAGATACCCTCAAATTATTTCCCTTGTCATACATTGAACCGTAATTTTATGCTCATCATGAGGTAATAGACAAAACATGCTCCATGGTGAAGTTAGAGTACACGAGGTGAGTTGGATACTCGGTAGATGGTTTTGCATGATAAACGAATATTTTCAAAAGACTCATAGTTTTCTACACATGATATGCCTACTAGGGTCTCTAATACTTCTGTTGGAAGAGACAGAAGACATTTACTTTCCTTGTCCATCTGAAAATTAAGAAAAAAAACCGTTTTTATTATTGTTTAAGTAAGTTTTTCATTGTTCAGTTCTAGTTTTCCAGAGTTATACAAACCAAATACTCTGAGAAAAATTCACATTAAACTCTTTCATAATGGATTGTAAAGAAAATGTGAATTATTCTAAACATATCCCATGAGAGTGTCATTACCAAGAGTGAAGCAAGGCCAGTTGTCGTGTACCAGTTCTCATTCGAGTCTAACTCAAATCGGTGTTTTTGGGTTTTACCCCTATATACACTTGTGCCAGAGCCGACTCTACCTTCTTGTATCCAGATAGGGATGAATTTTCTAGAAATATTCACATAATACATTCCTTACCAAAATACTAGGATGTTATTGTATGTTCATCCTCAAGTACTACCTTAGGACTTTGTTCCTAATCTATGTTTTCTAATCTAGTTTCTAGGTTTCTTAATAAACTTCCTCTAATACCAACAGTATCCCCGTGACCTGACTAGGCTAGAGATGGTGAATTACTTTTGATATTGTCTTGGTTCTAAGGAGTGAAAATCCCAATGGAACGATCAGTTTAGTAATCTTGAAGAAACTAGATACATAGATATAACACAAATTACATTGTAAAGGGTTACAAACTACAATACATAAAAAACATAAAAATTGCAACCATAGGAACTCAATAAACTATCACCTCTTCATCACATGTTGAAGGTAAAAAATGGAAGGGGTGAGCTCAAATGCTTTGTAATGGTTACAAATAGAGGAAGAATGAATACAATAATAAATAAATTTTAGACAATCTGACATAATCAATATAGCATGGTGAATAAAAGAAAACTTTCACCATTAATAAACTGAGAATGAAACAGAATCCATAAATTTTATAATAGTGAAAACCTCATGGATAATAATAATAAATGATAATGAATAAATAGAATTATTATTAATTGTACGTCATGTATCTATCACATGAACCATAATACCATAAAAATGGTTTATTTCTATGGGTAGAAACACTTTTGATTTTTGGAAACAAACTCGAAGGTTCTGTTGCCAAACTGTTTTGTCTCATGAGACCTATCGATGCATCGAGGGGCTGTAGTGGGACCCACCCACCTCTAAATCCAAATAAATCTTTATTAATAGATTCAATACAATATTAATATGTATTTACATTAACCATATAGAAGAGAGGATACATATTCATTAATATACACACTCTCAAAACAACATTCAAAATAAATACCATATGTAAAATGGTATACGGCTTAGAAAATAATAATATATATGATATTAGAATATGGATATTTGGATGGAATATAATTTTAATTGAAAATTGATCTCAAATGGAAAGTAGGTACACCACATAAGAAAGAGTAGGTGCAAAATTACAAAGCAAGTCACAACGAAGTGAAAATTGAGACAAAGATCGTTACCGTGTTGTATTCAATTAAGTCATATGAAAAAAAGTTAATACCCATAAAAAGAGTAATAGAATAAAATTTATATAATGAAAAATATGATAACATATTTCAAATTTCAGTAATCCTATACCACATATAAGAAACAATAGGTGAATAATGAAAATCCCACAGAATTGGAAGTGAGATGAGAAAAACCCCTTACAAACATTTCTTCATGGTAACGAGTGTTCATGAGAGATAAAAGGTCATACCATTATTTATATAGCAGACGGTAAGTATGGGGGAGGTTAAAAAACATACCACATCATTATAAATTAAAAACAAAAGCACACAATATAGGTTAGATTCTTGAATAAAAGAGAGAGAGAGAGAGAGAGAATCCCTTACAAAGACCGTGTCATTAGAATGACGATAAATCAAGGAAATATTTATGTGTGACAAATAAAAATCCACAAAGTATTAGTGTATATATATTATAAAACATTAATAAGTTATTCACACATATTCTTGGAACAATGTATCCAAATAAATAGATGTTTAACTCAAAGAATGAAAATTGAGTTAAGTAATCCCTTACCTTAAGCCCGAAGGTGTTCTTGTTTATTCTTAACGACCCTAATAATAAAATTTATCTTAAATAATTAATAATCCCATAACCTCATAAACATGTAATTGATATATTATAACCATATTAAGTTCATTAATGGCCTTTTTTATGGGTTTAAGAGAATCAATTTTATTGTTTTGAAAGCATTTTCTTACTTGGTTTCAAATTATCAGTTCACTTATATTCAAGTTCGAATAAATATATAAGATGGATGTGGTTGTCCAGAAATGAATTTATATTATATTAGTGAACATACAGTAGATTACATAGTTTTATATTTTATTTGGTTACTTATAGTGAAGTCAAATATATATATATGACCTTAGTGATAATCGTTTTGGTTAATCGGTGGGTTTGATTACCATGAACATGATTTTCTTTATAACTTAATACCAATTGTACAAAAGGATTATAGAAATAAAATAATAATATATATTAAATAATAATCTGGTCAAGCCATAACATAAATGGTTTCATGACTAGAATTATGTATTATAATAGAAATTGATAAATCGTGATCCTTGAATGTGCTAAATTAGCGCATCTCAAACGGTGCTTTCATTTTTTCAAATAAAAGTGGGGGGAGGAGAGAAGATAGTTGAATATATACCATTAGAATGAAAAAATTCTAGTACATGTATGTTACTGGAATTATCATACTATTTTGGAGAAGGGAGGTGAGGAAAGAAACAAAAATAAAAGAACTTAATAAAAAAGAAGGTATTTGAAAAAGGAATTTACCTCTTGAGACTTCCTCCTTTGAGAACCTCTTACTGGGAAAGGTTTTAGCATTTTGAAGAGGCTAGTAGATTTTTGACGTGGGGGAGGATCTTGGGGAGTGATTTGGGAATTATATTGGCAAGGCACAATCCTTGAGAGAGGTGAAGAGAAGAGGGAGTGAAGGGGGGTTTTGTAGTGGAGGAGAGAGGAGTTTTCTTAATATTATAATCCTTAATTTATTATTTCCTCTCAAGACAAGAAATAGTGAGTATTCCATGACCAAGAATAGTAATATATGCATGTGAGTTCAAGATTTTGGGTGCTTACATCACTCGTGATGCTAAGAATAGTTAATTTAAATTATAACTTATTTTTAGGGTAAATTAATGTATTTTACTATTCACGCAAAATTCATGTATTTTTGAAAAATCCAAAAAATTCCCCCTAACAATTTTTTGACGTGTAGAATCAAAAAATGAAGTCCATTTTTCAAAAATAATTTTCTAAATGTGATTAATTAAATATTTAATTAAAACCATTATTTAAATCGAAAAATGTAAACAATTAAAATATTCATCTTTATTTTAAAGGTGCCTAAATTCATTTATACACTCAAGGGTATGGATACCATTCATAAGAGTCATATTAATATTCGTAAGGGTAGGTTACATTTCATAAGGGAATATTACTACTCATAAGGGTAGGTAACTATTCACCGAAAAATAAGTTAATTCTATTAGTTTATAAATATCACCATGAACACAACCATGTATGTATGATTTTCAAAATTCTAACTACTGATCATAAGGGCAAGTTACTATTCATAAGGGTATGTCACTATTCATAAGGGTAGGTTACTATTCACCAAAAAATATGTTCTTCTTATCAGACTCTAAATAGCATACTTTTCACAACCATGTATGTCAGATTTTCAAAATTCACATCATAGATGTGAAAAAAATTAGGTTCACCTAGATAGGATACAACAAAGTGGTGTTTATATAGACTTAGTGATCTATGCATTCTATAATAAATATATTTGAAAATTATTGGGGTGTTACAAATAAAATTCTATTTTATAATTATAATAAATTTTATTTTATTTTACATGATGTTAGAGTGCTACAAATCAATTCAGATATAAGATAAGTGTTTCTTTTTCTAATTTTCAAATTCATGATACATGTTTGATATCTTACATCATTATTTATTTTATGTGGTGTGATATCTACCAAAAGAATTTATTTTATCAAATAAATTAAATTATTGGATGTTTAAGATCAATATCATTTTAAATTTTTATATGGACTTATATTCAAATGATACTGAAGTGGTAATGGTTTTCCTTCTTAATTAACCTTCATTAGGACATGTTATAATGTTTTGAACTAGTTTCATATATCCATAGTTTATATTCCAAAATTGTTTGTTTCTGAAAATAATACATATTTTAATTCATGGGTCATATCTCTATATGATTTTCAACCAAAAAAACTTTTAATTCATAGATTAAGGGTTTTATGTTACAATATCATTTTTACCAAGATTTTTTATGATTATATTTGTGATGATAAAATTATTCAAGTTATATCTCCATAATTTTATTTATTTACTTCTCATGTAGTATTTTTTTTAGAATACATGTTTTAATTTCATTTTCTTCTCTTTAACTACACAGAAGTCTTAAAAGTTATTTTAGGTAAAATCGACTTTATTTCTCTATTGGATTGGGAATATTTTCATCAATGTCCATATTTTGATTAAAATATTTTCAATAATGTTTTTACTATTCTCAAATAATTAATTAACGTAATTTTTATTTATAATTTAATTCTTTTTCCAATGATTAAAAGTATTTTTCTTATCATTTCCCAATCATGGAACTTTTGAATTTTTACCAAAAATGTGGATGGAGTTTTTTAATATAAACCAAATGAACTCCTTTCACCACCATCATGAATAATACTTTATTTAAATATTACTTTATAAGTATACTTCAATATTTTCAAATAATATTAATTCCATAATATTTTCTGAAATATTTAGATTCTGAATAATTGATTTACAATGAAAATGGTATTTTCCCCATGAAATTTTCTAATGATCATGTAAAGGTATTTTCATCCATAATAACCTCCTTTGATGTTTCATATGATTTACTTGGGAAATGATCCAATGTTACCCTCTTTATTATTTATATAGAAGGCTTATTATTATTATTATTATTAAATTTTCATGAAAATCATATCCTTTCCATGGGTTATGAGATAATGAAATGATGTTTTTTATGATATTATGAAACATATATATAAAATTTAAATTATGTGATGGGTGGTTCCATTATAAACAAAGGAATTATAGGTATGTTATTAACTAAGGTCGGTTGGGTCCATTATATCCCTCCAATAAATTGGGTAATAAAAGATATCTTATAAGATAATAAATACAAGAATATAGAGTGTATCCTATTCAATAATACACTTTTTCCAATAAGATAGTCTTTGTAGTGAACCTTGACCAAGGAAATGATAGAATTTGTAGTGAAACCAATCCATTTTGATAGTCTTGTAAATTATCCTTAACTAAGAAAATGATTTTATATGATTATGTGCATGAAACAAACTTATATCTTGTGATTATTATATGTTTCAAAGAACATGATTTACTATTAATAATTTATCAATCTTATGTCTTACGTTTTTATTAAAAAAATGTTTTCTATGTTTCATCATTATGATATATGAATTTGGGAGTCTGATTTTCTAATGTTTAACTAATGTAATCATATCATTATGCTTATCTTATTCTCACTTATGATCATATAATATGTTTACCCTTTCTGATCATCTGAGATCACAAATTACTATGATTTCCCTCTCTAGGTTATGGACAATGTTTTTATGTTTGTTATGTCTTAGAAGGGTTATAGTTGAGAAGAATAAAATGGGAAATGACGTCGATATTTTAATTACCATTTGTTTAGGTATCCATTTTTCTAAATATTCTAAACCTCTACAGTCTTTGGGTTTTTATTATTATGGTATTTATTAAATTTTCATCTAAAATTATGAAATATTTTTTTATGAAAAGTATGGGCCGCTATATATTGGTTTAGTGTATTGGATACTAGTTACATAAACATCATATTTTATAACACATATTGAAATTTCTCTATAAAAATACTCTATAACCACTTCAATTTATATTGAATGATATAATAATCATCAAATGCGAGTGAATGGAGATATAAGATAGGGGTGATCTCGAATTCTCAGTATGGGAAACTTATCAAATAGTCATATCTATTAGATCACACACACGAGGTAAACCCCAAGAAATGGTTACATATTAGATAAAATATCATGGAATAATAAGTAAAAAATCATAAACATTATTGAGCAATAAGGTTCATGGAAAAAAACAAAAGACTAAATAAATGTCCTTTAAATCATGGGTCTTAACTGTATAATGAAAATAAAAAAACAAGAAATAATAACCTAATAAAGAGTAATATCAATCTAACATAGAATACCCTAAACATTGAGTTTAATATAAAAAAACTGTAACGTAGAAAAATGAAAGTGACAAAAAAAAATATTCATACCTAAACATTACATTGTCGAGTAGGAATCACCACCTAATTACCATAGTAATGAATATTTCCCTACCTCATTCCCAAAGTGTGGTGATCATTGTATGCTCGACTCTCATAGTGGTACGAGCATTACTAACTCAATTTCAATTGTTATCTCATGATATTGTTAAAAAATGGGTTTCATAACTTTTCTAAAATGTATGACATAAAAAATGATCATTTGGTACTAAAAAAATCAGTAATAAAAATGATTATTTACAAATACCATATATAGGATGATTTATGAACAAATAATTCATTTGATAATATTCATTTCGAAATTTAGGATAATTCACAAAGGGGATTTTTCTTAAAAAGTGTAACACAAATTGATCTTAAAAAGATATGATTTTAAGGAAACTTCTAAAAAACATTATTTTTTTAAAATGATTAGAAGAAATTGTAAATAGTTATTTAAAAAACTAAAAAAATTTACCTTCAAAATAATTAAATTTAATATCAAAATTCGAATTATAGTGGAAGAATTCCAATGAAATGAAAAGCCATTGAAGTATTTTAAAATTTCATTTTAAAAATAATTACCATTAAAAACATAAAGAAACATTTGTTTTAAATTGAATAAGGGTGACTAAAAGGTTATCTCAAGATAAAAAAAATCTAAATTTTCACTGGAGAAAGTAGAATATTATCCAGAAGTAAAAACAAGAATATGGAAGAAAATATATTAAAATAAATTGGAATTATTTTTTCCTGAATTCATTTTCCAAAAATCATAGAATCAGTAAGGAATAATACATCAATGTGAAACATTATTTCCCTATAAAATAAGTTATAAATACAAAATAACATCATAATAGGTTATTATATATCAATATTCATAACTAAAAGTTAGTGAGGAGTGATTATAACCAAATTAAATATTTGAGTCTTGAAAACCCATTACAAATTGACACGCATTTAAATCAAATATTAATGAAAGAAATATATTAAAATTAAACATTATTTTACATGAATAAATTATAATTCATTAAATAATATATAAAATAGGTAGTTTATAGACCACAAAAATTTAATTAGGTGCATAATAAAAAATATTTCACAAAGATAGGAATATGTGATGAGAACCCTTACAACTTAAGAAATGTTCTAATAAAACACCAAAGAATGATATAGTGATTGAAAATAAAGATAATATGAATTAAATTAATATAATTAGGGATATTATATATACAATAGGTAGTATAAACACCATTGAAATGGAACTAGTTTCCTAAAAGAAAATTTTTCTCAAAAAAGGAAAATTTGAGAAGAAACCCTTACCTTATTCTAATTCATTCCAGACACATGATTAACTTCCTAAATAATAAAATTAAGTTTATTATATAACTCATTAGTATCCTTATTATTTCATATTTAATTTATTATTAACCATTTATTATCAGATAATATTTATTTATTATATATGTTTTCTTATGTTTTCAGGAAAATTGAATTAGTGTCAACTTTTTATCGTAATTTTATCGATGAATAGTGATTTAATAAAAAGGTTAAATAAATAATATAACCATTATATATACAAAAATAATAATATTTAAATTATTATTAGATTATAATAATATTATAACATAAATTCTCACAGTATTCCATGGTATATATTTATAACATTTATTTAAATAGATTATTAAACAAACCCAAATATGAGTACGTTATATCATGATTGGTGAGTATGGTTATGGAATTGTATAATCTAATTAAAAAAAAATAATAGAGATATTATTTTTGTGTTTTTATGTTTTTGAATAACATTTTTGGTGGGTTTTATAAATAAATAAAATCAAGATGAAAAATAACATTATTTTGTAGTGATAGTAGTCTACATAATGTAAAGTTAACATTACTTTGTATCTTGAAGTGGATAGAAAGGATCAAATAATTGTTTTAATATTAACATAATTTTATTTAATTGTTTATAATGATTGTAATTTTATTATATTAATATATTTATAGATGATTTAGTAAATATAATTGTAAAAAAAGACTAAGAGAATGTAATACTCAAGTTTGAAACTATAGTTTTCACTTGGAAAACATTCTATAAATGTATGAATTAGGAATAATAAAGGTGACCATAATATTATGGAAGTGGAAGAGGGTTTTAATAGGATAAAAGTGATATGGGATTAAGAGAAACTATATGTGAAGGCGAGTCTTTAGGTGGTGAGGATGTTACTCTTTTATAAGGGTAGAGAATGGTAGTTTTGGAAGTAACCACTATATTTTCAATAATTTAATTTCTCCATTCAAGGGTGAAAGGAATACAGGTAAAAATTTGAGTGGAATGAGATTTTGGTTTGATCATCACATCAAACACCTATTTATGAGACAAATTTTACTCTTTTAGGGATTTTTAATTTTAAGTTTTATCTTTGACAATAATTTACCATTCTATAGGTAAATGGATTATAACCTTATTAACAAATTTTAATGTTAAAAATTTAGATTGAAAATTTTTACTAATTAGAACCATTAGAAATAAAATTTTAAAATAATTTTTTCAATTAAAATTTCTAAAGGTTAGAAAAATAAATTTAAAAATTTAAACACTTAATAATGTAAAAACAGTTTTTATGAAAAGTGAGTTATTAAGAATTAAATTCATCTGTCTAATAGAGTTATTAAAATGATAAATTATCATTCAATAAATTGGATTATTATAAAAAAATGTATGAGGCTTCTATGAAAATCCAAAACTGAATCTCACCTTGAAAATACTTGATTTAATAAAAAGGAAAAAATTTGTATTTATTAAACTAACATTTTAATTTAGTTATAAAAATTTTGTAAAAGGTATTTAAAAGATAATAGAATATATTAAAAAAATTAATATTATTCCTTAAATAAATATTTTATTATTTAATTGGTTTTTTATGATTCTATGATAATATTATATAATGATAAAATCAAAAAAAGTATAATTATTTTAAAACAATAATTTTCAGCTGAAAATAAATATTTTACGAAAAACACATGAATTCATACTAAGAAAATTATGTTGAATTAAAAAAATGAATTTAATTTTATTAATTTTAAAATCTAAAATTCATATAATCTTATAAATTATAATAGTGTAAAAAATAATTTTTAGACAAACAAGTTTTTTATTAAAATTTGAATATATTATTATTTTTCTATAAAGAAGTATATATTGGATGAATGATAAATTATTTTATGCATATTTTTATCTAAAATTTTCATAAGTTATTTTTAATCTAGGAACACATAACCCAAAAAACAATAGGTATGAATCTTAAAATGGATTATATATTGATATTCCCATTCGATTATATATATAAAAATTACGTGTGGATATCATGATAATTTCTAGTTATAAAAACCCTTATAACATTAACATAAGATATGAGGGTATGATAATTGGTAGTGGAAATCAGTGGTGGTGATTCAGCTAGAATGGAATTCATAGAGTTATGGAATCTTACATTTTTCCCTCAAATGATTTATCATAATCCTTAATTTCTCGAGTTTGGATTGGGAATTGTCTAGGGAAAACCCTAGTGAAGATATATCCTTTACAATCTCTGAAAAATGGTCTTCATATGTAAGACCTCCACATTCAGATTCTACTTCTCCTTTCTCTCTTTGTTTATTTTAGGAAAATGTTATTTTAATTTGTACCAGATAATTTAGTGGATTTGTTTTAATGGTAATATTTAATATTAAAAATATGTCATTTTTTATTTTATTTTTTTATTACGTGAGAATCAAATTATTTAATATATAATTTGTCTAAGGAAAATATATTGGGAAATTTTGGGTCATTACACCTATGATACATACAACGCAGAAATAAAGTGAATAATGATCTTTTATAAAATTAAATAAATTACCTGATATTTATAAAAATAAATGATTTTTTTTAAAATAAAAGGGTTCTAATTCATATTTTAAAATACCATTTATTTAAACGAATTTTTTTTATAAATTATATTTTTTTGTTAAAGTTATTAATTTTGAAGTATGTCAACAATTAAATACATTCATAAAATAAATTTAATTATTAATAAATTATATTAATAACATACAAAAAAATAATTGAGTAACTAAAAGGATTAATACATTAAATACTTGTGGATAAAGAAAATTTCCTTGTTTAAAAATATATTTTTATATTAAATATATGTGTTTCATTAAAAGATAAATTTATAATATTTTGAAGCAGAGCGTTAAATGAGATTAATTTTTTATATTTATAATCAGACCAATTAACATATGTTTAAGGATTATTTTTTGGTATGAAATACGCATTGATTCATTTTTTTGCTTAAAATATATTTTTTCAACAAATATTTTTGGGTTACGCGAACAGATGCAACTGTTGAGGAGAAGTACCTAACAAAATTTATTTTACAAATGTATCATAAAGGATGACTAGGTTTTTCTCACATGAGGACACTAATTGTATATAAATGTATACATCTAATTCACTCAAACAACTTCATTTTTTGTTATTATTAAATTTTTAAAACAATGAAATTTTCAGTTTTGGTTTTTTTGGAAAATAATGAAATGAAAATTTAAAACCTAAATGATATTAAAATTATTAGAGAATTGAATCTAGGTATAAATTTATTTGTCTTAGGTTTTGGTTATGTGTGTTATTTCATTATTAAATTAAATTTCCCAAACAATACCTCTTTACATAGATTAATATTCCCTACCTTGAGAGGGATTTTTAGGATGCCTATGAATCCTCCTAGGAAAACTAGATTTCACCTAAACTATGTATAAAATTGAAATTAATGTGATATGTATACCATGGTTGATGAAAAATTCATCCATTCACTTCACTTCCATTCAAAAAAAATAAAACAAATAAGAATTTGATGCATAATAACAAAACATGTCATGAAAACTCTACCAAGGCCAAGTCTTGGTTTAGTCACTTGTCATTACCATGTGAAAGAGATCACGATGGAAATAAGGATAATATAAGTAATTTAAGATTATAATAAGAGTTTAAACTCATTAATATAAATATGAATATGATTAAATTGAATGAAAAGAAGTAAAAAATAAACAAAAAACATAATGGACCAGATCCCTAACAGCACAATGAATCAGTGAATCATATAAAACTATTTGATTTTACAATATACATGTCCATCTATTTATAGGGATTCAATATATCCCTTATCACAATAAATGGTGTAATAAATGGGTATCTTATGTTCCTATTTCATAATATGGTCATAAAATGAGGGGTGAAGACATAATTAATCAAACCATTCGTTTATGGGTCATATATAAATGTTTTACATAATAAATATTGTTTTTAAGACATGAATATTATGGGATCATCACATTTTATGACCAATTTTACTTCTCATAAGATTCAAGGGGAGTGTCACGGAGTAAAACATATGTGTCATGTCGTGACACAACTGTGTAGTGCCCATATTTTTAGGAAATTTATTTTATCCTTCCATTAAATAAAAAACAATTTTATACTATGAAAATTAATCATTGATTTCTAAAAAATTATATCAAAATTTTTATGAAATATATTTTTCTATGAATTCTACAATAGATTGAACTTGCTTTTCCTCATGCATGTAACCCCAAAAACATTACACAGTATTTTATTTCTTCCAATATTTAATCATCAAAAGAAATAAAAATAATTTTTTTTAATTGAAATTAAATATACAATTTCACATAAAATAATTCCTCCAACCCCTCACTCTTCAAAGAATCAAGTTAATCATTTATTTGTCTTCTCTTCTTTTGAAATGATAAATATATTCCTCACATAAATTTTAGTTAAATATTTGATCATAAATGTGAAATCTGATTTCAATATACCTCTCATTGAATTATTTTTACTCATATATCAAGGTAAAAAATATAATAGAGTTGTGATCATACCTAAAAAACACATCCCATACCTTAGGCATTCAAGGAATCTAACATCTTCACCTTGTAAATAAAATAATTGATCTTGAATGTTTTTCAATAAGGTTCAAATTTCACTTAGGCTTAAGGTTGGTTTGATAAATTAATTAAGATAAATTTAAAAAAGTAGGTTTTACTCATTGGAATACAACATGATATCAACATATTATCTCAATGAGATACTCTGGAAAATAATTTTTCTCACCAATATTCCCAATTCTCAATTTACGCACATGATGAAAGTATACATAATTAATGAATTGACCACTCTTTATTTTCTATTTTTTATTTTTTTATTTTGAAAAAATTTCTTTTAAGAAAAACCTCACATACAACTCTTAACCCCATACGATCAAATATTATCATTTAGGTAGAGGTGATTCTTTATCCTCCCAAGACACAACCCATTTTTTTAATTTTTCTAATTTTTTATTTTTATTTATTTATTAAATTTTTAGAAAGAGATATGAAGAATAAAATAAAAATAATGATACATGGCCTATCAAAAATTCTCATGAAACCCCCAAAAGAATCTCCTCATTTATATATCTTCCCATCCACCCTGTACAACCATCTCCCCGACACTTAGTCGCTTCAATATCATGAAACATTCTATGGGTATGGTGGTAATGGATATAATAGTATATTATCATTTTTCATTTACAATCAAGGTCATTCATTTTATATATGAGAAATAATTGGATTGATGTTATAGTGGGTCCAATGAAAAAGGGATAATCAAATAAAATGCCTCAATCATGATAAAATAAATTATGTAGTCTCATAGTTTTGATAATATTCAAAGAATGTTCTAGAAAAGAATATTCTTGAGTTCCTAATGAAATATAATATATAAATAATGGGAAATATTTGGTTCAAAAATTTTCTTATGGATGAGAACATATGGTTTAGTATAATTACGCATTGAAATTCCATAAAAGAATAAGCCAATCAATTTAGATTTCATAAATTCACAACATTAAAAATATAAGAATAATTAATTTTATGAAAAATAAATTTTATTTTCAGAAATAATAATTTTACAAATTCATCCCCTCATGATTAAATCTAATAATTAATTTTACCATTTCACCCATATAATCATGTCAAAGTGGAAAATTTAATCATGGTAAAATTATTATCCTAAGAACATTATTTCTCCTAGAACAACAATACTGTGTAAGAGTTCAAAGTGGGGCATGATTTTTTTAAATAACATAAGGCATATTAAAATTCATGTGAATAAATAAAATAAAGAATTAAAACGCATACACCCATTTTCAATGAATATTTATGTTGGTTGTGTAGGTTCTAATCTCAAAATTTTATTATACCTTATTTTTTATATTGAAATTCCATTTTTCATCAAAATTTAATCATTATGGATTATGTCCTATTTTTACAATGTGAACTATGCAGATTTTCCAGTTTATTCACCTTATAATTTATTTTATCAACATAATGGAAGTAAAAAAATAACTCTTGTAATTAAGAGGACCATGCCAAACTAATCTCAAAATAATATAGAGAAATATTTATACATCCAAATAAATTTATAAACTGTGATTTAAAATTTAAATTTCTAAAAATAAAATAAATAGAGGTAAATATTTAATTAATCACCCAAATAGTACTTGTGTAATGAATGTATCCAGAAGATCGGTACCATTAGTTATGAAAACATTTATCAGTGGGCGGGGTTTATTTGATTTTTACCACCAATAGTTCTTCCTTCTTACTAACACTTATTCTTATTCATTTTTAAGGACCCCAGGGATAAGTAACAGTAGATCCATCCCCTTATCAATCAGGTACAACTTGCGTGGCAGTTGTGGGATTAAGTATGGGTCCCCCCCCCTTAATTTTCTATTTGTGCATCGTTTTATTCATTTTGTAGTGGTTGTGAAAGATATAATTCATTAAAAGAATGTTTTAAGGGATTTTATAATTTAATATAACTTGAGATCAGTTTAAAAAATAATAATAACTAGTTAAATATTCTATTTTATTATAGGTAGCTAGTGTATCTGGTTGTTTAGGCAGAGCAACATGGATTACTTCATGAGCATCCAATAATAAATGTTCAATATTATTAGTGGGCTCTATAATTTACTGAATAAGAGAAATATTTTTTCAACATATTCCTCTAGGGAAATTAATGAGTTAAATTAATCTATAAAATTAAAACAATATTGGTGATAATCAATATAGTTTCAATGAAATAAATTTAAATTGGTTCGAAGAAATGACCAAATCTCTAGGTTGGTTCTCCATCATCTTATTATTCAAGTGAATGTTATTATTTGAGTTGAGTAATAGTAGATAGTGTAAGGTATTAAAAATTCTCCATTTTCCCTTTTAATTCCACCACTTGGGAGGTTTATATTTATTTCATGTCCATATATAGTTAGATTTTTTTATACTTCCACTTTATATGGGATGGGTAGATCATGTTGCAGTTCATTGTTTTTCAATCGCTCCAAAATTCATCCAAATTTACTTGATCTACCTTTTATTAATTAGTATGAAATTCTTCTTCATCAAAATCCCCTAGAAATGGTTGAGCAAGAAGAAATTATTCTATATGTATCTCATCCATTACCTCCTTAGGTTTTTCAACTTAAAAAATTAGTGAGTAAATTTCATCCAAAATTGGATCAGGTTTTTACTCTAGTTATTTCTCACAGGGTGCAAGGAAATATTCTATTAGCCATTCCATTTTTATCTCTAGGTATTTCATTACATCACAATATGTTTAGATGGGTTTATGAGGGTTTTATCAAACTATTCTCATCTTACATTCACTAGTTTTCAATATTTGGGCCACTTTCCCTGAATACCACATCCCTTTTATTTTAATAATAGATTATTTATGAAAACTTCACCCCCTCATCTATAAAAGTTACTCTCCTATTCCCCCCTTAATCCACACA
Organism: Viscum album; assembly: GCA_963277665.1. Classification (NCBI taxonomy): domain Eukaryota; kingdom Viridiplantae; phylum Streptophyta; class Magnoliopsida; order Santalales; family Viscaceae; genus Viscum; species Viscum album. Next base: position 412,303,467 of record OY728159.1, on the reverse strand, counting down.
TTTCGATTGAATTTATATTAAATTCCTACCCAAATCATCTCTCACACAATCCATATTATTTGGAAACTCTCATTCCAAGAAGAATTCCAAAGGCACTCATTTCTATTAATCTCTCTAAGGGGATATTATAGCCTTCAACATAAGAATTATCTTCTCCATAGTTGTTCATCAATATATTTTTCATCAATCGTTTCTTGAATATAATTTATCATTTAAATAAATAAAATTAAATCATTAATTTTTATAAAATTTATATTAATACTATATAATAAAATGTTCTTATTTTTTCATTCGTTATAACTTGTTGTTGTTTGGGTTAGTTTTACCACCTATTTGAATGATATTATAATTATTACCTCATGAATGAAAAAGAAAAAATAAATAAAACTAATATAATGGTAGAATTATTAATTTTAAATTTCTTATAATCCTATAACAGTAATATTACAAGTTATATCAACTAACTAATTCAGCTCTTTCGATAATTATATATCCACTTGGAAGGATATTTTTAAGCATTATATGTAAACTATTAACATAAGATCCATGTAATGAAATTGTTTCTACATAAATATATACAATAAATTTAATAATTTACAATAAATATTTTGGAGGTGATGAACCTATGATTATAGAGAAAGTATCGAAACTATCAAACCTAAGAATACATAGAAAATAGAGCACTTGGCAACCATATACTGATTTTAAATATATAAAATTAATATATTAGTAATAAGTTATTATTAATTATTTATATCAAGTAAAATAAATATTAAAATGATTATTATTCATAAAAATAATGGCCCTAAATTCACAATATAGGATGTTAAAGCATGTTTGATGTATGGGAATCCTAGGTAAGGGTGTCTTTTCCAATCTCACTTTGAATTTGAGATTGTATATGATTAAATTTAAAATTTGGTAAAATTTAAAGTCATATATCTCAAAACAAACAATTAATTTTCTTATAATATATTTATTTTATAGTTTTTGTATGTCTTATTACAATTTCACATCCCTTTGGTAAATGATTCATCCAAAAGGATACCCATATGTGAAACTAAATTTATTCCTTTTTTATAGTTGGGAAAATTTTTCCCCTATATAAATATTATTTATATTATTTTATGAGTGATATTATATATATGTGTGTGTAAATGATTGATTAAGGTCATTTCAGATTAACATTGGCTTACATTACATATGATAAAAAGGAATCTTTTTAATTTTTTCTACATGTGTAATATATGGATTTCTTTATACATCTGTGATGGTAAATTTTTTAACATTTTCTACATGAAATAATTTTCCCAATTTGATAAACATTATTCATAATAAAGATTCAAATCCAATTTTCCATGGTTTTTTAAATTAAATCCCATTCCCACTGTTTTATGAATTTTTTTAAATATTACCAAAAAGAAAATGATATTTCATTTTATATATAAAAGAATTTTTCAAATTCATTCAAAAAATAAGTTTTAGAATATGTTAAAATCCTTTAATGATTCTTATGCTTCACTATATATTTTATCTTATGATACCATATAACTTCTTACGTCGGATGGATTATGATAATGTAATGAGGAATTTTTCCTTAAACTCATTTCTTTCTCATAGGATGGTTATGTTTTAAAGGAATAATGAATGATCTCATGTTTTTATAGAATACATAAGTATGGTTCATCATTATCTATTGAGTGGGTCCATAATATACCTTTCATAAATTATATAATGTTTTATGTCTCATGAGATCAATATGGGACATGGTTGGTTAGACAAAGTCCAAATGTTTATGGGATACATGTGGAAATTCCATGTCCACTGTGTTTTGGTTAAGTGGTTAGCCTATTCCACTATTAAATAAATGTTTTTGTGGTTATCCTTGGCCTATAATATGATTTATATGCTTGTGTTTATACAAAACCCATATTCAAAATTATTATGTTATGAAATTTACCAATGTTGTGACTCATAGATATTGACTCTTGTATCTGTACTCATGTGACAGAATTCTTATATTATGTCCAATACTTTATTCCATGTTATGGGATTTATATACCATGTTTTATTGGGTATGATATCTATATGTTATGTACATACACATTTATTATGTTCTCATACCCTTATTTACATCTTATGCTCACTTTTTATTTTTATATCTTCTGTTCATCGGTAATGATAATTTGAGCTCACCCTTTCTTATGTTTCTATTTACTTGGGTTAGAAAGATGGGTATTGAGTTCTAAAAGTCTAAAAGAGTGTCATATGTAAAGTTTATTTTTGGAAAATGTTTAATAATTGGTTGTAAATAATTTTATTATATATCTAATCTCCATAGACACTAAAAATATAGGTTCTAGGGTGTGAATTATTGTGAAATGTTAGGAATATTCATAAAAAGTGATGTATTATGATTGTATGATATGATTATATCAACTAAAAAACTATCTCAAAATGATCTCATAAAAAGCATTGGTAAATTGAATGATTTTTTTATAGTATCAAGATCCACATAGTTTGTCCACTATCATGACTTAAACCACTTTGACTCACTTCGCTAGTGGTAAGCCATGAATGAATCCCCAATCCCACCTCTAATATACCATGGATTGGTGATTATCACCGAGTAGGCATATCGCGTGTATGGGAGGACTTAACCTAAAGTAACTATATAAACATACACATACCCATTCACCATTATAATATTAAAGGGTAAAAAAACACATACTATAAATGAATGAAAAACATTTATCTGACCTCATATTACAACAATTAGTATCCAAAACATCGTAGAGGGAATAATATAAGACCATAAAAACATGAAAATATCCCATCCAACTGACAATATAGGGGAAGATACCCAAAAGAAACTCTTCAATACATCTAATATTTATCTATCAGAACTATGCTCTGGCTATCTCCACCTACTCCTAGTCCACATAGGACTACAACAAAATTCTTTTCACCTGTATAATAAATTCCATGAGTATAATATCCCATTTATGGGTGATTATAAACATATCCATTATGGCACACCAAAATCACCAAAATAAATGAATCAAGACAGTAGTCAGATCATCACCATGATGGTATTTAAATTAGGATATGAGAAATAAAAAATTATAATAATAACCTATCTATACATAAGATAGACACGACATCTCAAGGTTAGGTCAACACCTCACTACCATACATGGATTCTACTAGAGCACCCAAGGTAACACTAGTCTTGGAGAACTCACTCCATGATCCTTTCTATCCCTGATGGAACTCATTTAAGAGATCTCACTCATTGGGTATTACTACATTAAGGACTCACCTGATTGATCACTCTTTTTAGGTATGTCCATGAAGAAGCATGAAAGAAACCAGGGGGGATCATCTGAGTTAAACACATGAATAGACTAAAAGTCACTAGAAGAAGATATATGTCGATACAATAATGGTGGATCTTAAATGGGTCCATGGGGTATATCAGAACCTATTTAGAATAAGCTTATGTGTAAGGGATTATATGAATGTGTTTATTGATCACATTGATTCCCTAAACCCCACTTAGGGAAGAATGATTGAGGATCATACTCTAGAGGTCACTGGGGGATTTCATAACTCTATCTGAGAAAACTACCATAGACAGGATGGAATTTTAGGCCTAGGATATGATGCCTCATTGTACCCTCATAGGTATAGACCAAGGTAATATATCCTAGAGTAATATTTCTATAATAATTTCGTTTGAGGGAGCTCACCCAAGATTATACAATAGTTGAACTAGGAAGAGCAAGGGCTCCAACATTCCCTTTAATGAGTACACAGCGTGTCCCATAGGGTTACACATCATGTCTCACTAATCAGGAAATTTACCTTCTCTCTCACTCACACGACATTCATTTCTCCAAAATAAATAGTGTGTCCTTTGGGGTACACTGCGTATAGTTATCAGGATGGCACTCATTATTCTTTTTTCTGAAGATCATGTCATATAGATCTTACTCATGGACTCATACAATGATCATGTACACTGGTTATGTCTGATTACTTTTTAAATTACACAACATTCTATACATTACATGTGGGGCCATGTGGTAACTTGCATGTGTTCTCCTTGTACAAGTCATGTTTTTCTCCAAGGATTACATAGAATGTGACAAGACACACGTGAAATATATTTCTACATGGAATCCTTGGCATGTACCCCTCATATATGTTGAGATAGATGGATCGGTATGAAATGACATGTTGGAGTACCACACAACCTTTGATATTTATCTCAACACGAAACCCTAGCCTCCATATAGAGTATGCAACATAGTATGTTTTCATATAACTATATAGTGTGTGGTTAAAAAATTTCAATAAATTATAAAAAGTATCACACACATATACCCATTAAATTTTCTCCTTATATCCATCCATGAAAACCATCATAAAACATGGATCTAGTCTTGACTGATTCTGATTCATCTATACTGTCTGAATTCTGTCCATTAGATCTTCTTGTGAATTCTTTTCATCACACCACACCGTTGTAACACCAAACCACCCATGAACACCCTCGATCTAGTCTCTTATCTATGTATGAACTCATTCAAGATAGTAACATGACTCAATCATTCCATTAATATTTAACCTGATCTTATGAATACGATCCATAGTGCCAAATAACTAATGTGAAATGATCGATTTATGAGTATTTTCAAAATGTCAGTCAAATAAGACATCTATGATGAACGCACAAAGAATTAGGGGAGAAAGGCACAAAACACAAAAAGGATGAATAAACATCAATCATTATTTGGATTGACCTCAATTCATTTCAATGGGAATGATAAATGAAGATAATGTAATGAAATAAAATCTATACCAAACTATAATAAGATAAATACATAAATGGTAATCAATAATCGATCCAAAAATAAATTTTGTTAGGTTAATTGGTATTCATTTTACATGGTACAAAAAAAGAGGATAAATAAAAATAATGAAAATTCACTACCTCAAATTTTGATCGTTCTTTAATGAAGAAAGATTCTATAACACCATTTTTTATGTAATCCATGAACTCCTTCGATGATGACGATCCTCGTGGTTCTGATCATTAGTCCATGATCTCATGACCAGTTACCAATGTACATTCCATTGGATCTCTCTATCCTCTCATTCTATATGGTTATGTGTCTGGCCCTAGGTAATTCTCCAAAAAAAAATTATGTTGAGGAAATTTAGTTAAGTGATTAATTAAATAGAGAGATGAATTATTTTATTTATTTATATGTACATCTGCCCAGAACCACTCTCAAAGAAAATTCCAAAAACGCACAAAGATTATGTCCTGACTATGGTAAAATCTATATTATTGATTTAATTGAGGTGTCATTTTTTCATTAGGAACACTTTTTGGGAGATATTCTTCTATTTTTAAAAAAATTACAGTCATGTGATATAATATTTTTAATATATCTAAACCAAAGTCTCCCCAGGACCTAGAATTACACACCAACTCCATGAAAAAATATAAAACTATTTATAGAAATATTCCAAAGTTTTACAAAAAGAATTGGAGTCATTAATTTCTCCCCCCATTCAACACTTTTCATCCCTAAAATTAAAATACAACTCTAAAAGGAGGGTACTAATCATGCTTCTGGATCTCCAAATCCAACAAGATATCTTGAAGGTTCACCTACTTCCCAAAAACTCACACCTAAGGAATACACATTTTTATTAATATTCCACTCATTCTAGTTTTAAAAATACATTGGTCCCCTTGAAAAGGTAATTCCATATCAATTTTTAACTCATCTTGGTCGACATCATGCAATATATTGTGCACATATCTCCTCATCTGTGGCACAGGGAAAACACCATGCACCCAATATGACTATGGTGGTATGTATAAGAAGTTTTTAACCTTGATAACATAACATATAAGCTATAAAAAGGGTCAACAAACCTCATAGATAGACTACCATCCCAACAAAATCATTGTAACCCACATCGATGGGTGACTAGTAGGGACACATAGTCTCCATTTTGAAATCTATGGGCCACCATTGTTTGTCCAAAAATAACACATCACATTCTTTAGCTATCCTGGTCTACCCTTAGATGAACTACCCCATTCTTGAACATCACTAGAACCAACACTCGGCCCACAAAGTGCTATCTCCCACTGGCTATGGCCCATACAAAAGTAACCTATAGGGTATACCATACATGGCCTAAAATGGTACTACACTAATGGTGGATTAGTAACTATCTTGATAGATAGAGTCCAATGATTATATATGATCCTCTATGATATGACCTAAAACTAACGTGTAAACTTAAGGAATGTTCACCAAAACACAGAAGGTCTTCTTTTCCTAGACGTTTGTCTAGGGTTGAAACCATGGTCTCAACTACCACCTGTTACAAAGTTCAATTCTATCCTCTCCATAGTCACGAGGAAAAGAAAACATCATTGTTTAAAATGAGGGTTGAGGTAATTCCATAAAATCATACTACCTCATACACACACATGCATCCCACACTCTCCATCAAGATCTTCTCTTAGGTGGATAGGAACTGTGAAAACTTGTTGAGTTATTATGGGATTACTCATATTGTGTTGTGAAATATCTCTCATTGTGGAATCCCCATCATGGGAACCAAAAAGATACCACCCCATTCCCACTTCCCTTTGGTAACCTCCGCCTCCACCTCTTTTTAGGTGAGACATCAGGAGTTGAACTCAAAAACAAACTAAAAAATCCATATAAACCCAACCCAATGAGAATGTATCATGGTGAGTATTCAACATTCCTACATGTACTGCTATGTGAAATTATGAAACCTCCTATAGTAGCATAAAAGGTTTCACTGTCTTTCCTTGAATAAGGACGGAGTGCTCCCTACCATCAAAAAAATCCATCAAGAACATTTCTGTTGTATATCTGGTCATGCGAGATTTAAAAATCAATATCCATATGTTGTACCTTCCTGAAATTTTAAATAAACAGAGGGGTAACAACAATTGAATAGATATAAAAGTCATCATCATCATTTACTAAGGAAAAATGAGTAGTGGTCAACTACTATGTGACCTCGCTCAACCAAAGAGAATGGAAATACATATTTTCAGTATATACTACTATGGCCATCCCTTTGGGTGGATCTCATTATAGAAACTCCTAAAAAATATTTGGCCCATTGTCACTCCCATGTCCAAGAATACATATCTCATGAAATTTATCTCCGTAATCCATAAATGATATTTCAATAGATTACCATAAATATTGTACTCTCAGAGCATGTATAGGACCATCCTGAAGTATTATTCATGTTCCATCTATGATTTTGAGTAATATAGGATATCATCGATGAACAATAAAATGAAATTATCCAAGAAAGTATGTAATATCAGGTCCATAAATATCATAAACACTAATGGGGTGTTAAACATGCTTAAGGGTATAACCATGAACTCAAATTAGCCATAATGGTTTTAGAAAGCCACACTAAGTATACCATCTACTCAAACCTAGAGTTGGTGTTAACCCTTATTGAGGTCAAACTCAATGAACCACTTTAACCCTAGCCATAGTTTGAAGAATTCACCAATTCTCTAGGGTGGATACACCTCCTTGAAAGTCACCTAGTTTAGGAGAAATCAATCCACACATAACCTCAATCTACCATCCATCTCCTAGGTGATAAAAATTAGGGCTACCCAGGTAAACAAAATAAATTTAAAAAATCCCCTTCCATACATATATCTACAACCATAAATTCCACTCTCATAGCTACTGGGTTCATCATATATGCTCGTACAGATATCGGGTCATCCCTGGGGAAAGTCTATAGAGAAAACCAAACTTTTGATAGGGAGGTAATCCTAATATATCCTTAGGGAGGAAATCATCATACCACTCCAACGCCATCGGAAACTAAAATATTAATGAATCCAATAATCCAAGGTTAATACTATACAACTAATAATAAATCAATTTTATCCTCCTACACCATTATCTCATCCTTCTCTTACAGGGATTCTTTCTCAGCAAAGAGGAAAAATTATATCCCATAACTCAGAAACACTAGATCCTTCACTGGTGATAGTTTACTTATTTTGGATGGTAGTAAAAAATTCCAAACTCAGGAAAACATCATTGAATATCATTCCTTGTATCAAAATATCCAACATGAGGATCTCTGTACTCAATAGTAAGGTCACCCTCCCAATAAATGTGTGTGATCACTGAACCTTCCCTCTAAGAGGATATGAACACAAGTTTTTATCCAAATAGGATCCACTGGAATCATGAGGTCTTTAATGGGGTTAATTATATATAAATGTGGCTTTAGTATAAGTATTAAACAACTTCTTGAGTAGTGGAGACACACATCATACGTCGAACCACAATTAGAGCTTCCAGACAGAAGATCCTACTGCATGAATCAATATGTTTCCATCCTTTTTGGTTTCCCATAACCATAGATCAATATAATACCATTACACATGAAATAAACCTTTATAATAAAATTTCTAAGAACTCATCTTCCACACATTGACACTATCTTATTTTGGCAGGACTGACATTCCCAAATAGTTTTGGATCGCATCATCAGAATATATTTTGGTGGGGGAAGCATCCATCTTCCTTGAATTCTTGAATCCACAGAAAACATTACCCATATAGGGATCTATTGAAACCCTACATATCCTAATATAATTCATGTATCTAGTACCACCATTGATAGGGGTCTTAACTATCTTGGAAACTCACACTATAAGATCGTGTTGGTCTACTAAAACATGAGAAGGGAGTTCTAGCTCACCATGAATCCTTTTTGATATCTATCTCTAAAACATAGAAATAATACTAAACATAAGTGAATCATATTATTGTACCACTAAAACCCTCTATTTCTAAACCTATCTAGGAGTATCCTTCTAAACCACCAGAGGTGGTTCATTATTCTATTGAATGGGTGGATACATTTCTCTCTATAAAACTGGAGGAATTTACTCCTATAATGTTCCACAAACATAATCCTCATCACGAAAGGAATCATAACTATGATCCTATTACATTATCCTAGATTAAATTCATCACATAATCATCTTAAAGTAACTGAGTTTCACCATTGGTAAAATAGAATATCTACAGTTCTGACTCACAAAGTATATGGAACCATAACCCATTCCTATTTAAATAATGTAACAATTTTTTCCTTATAACCAGTTCATAAATGTGTCCAGTAAACGTGTAAGTTATTAGAGTATAGATGAATGGATATTTCATCCATCACAAAAAAATTCATTCATTGGCTGAAAATCCAAACCTGAGATACTTTAACATTATTTCCCTAGTTTCCTAACCAACCCTCACAATTAGAAAATCTCTAAAATATCATCCAAATATGATTATCTCTGATACTAGTCTATTAAAACCCAACACAATGGGGTATTCATGGCCTGCGACAAGATGAGAATAACACCCTAACCCCGTCTCTATAAATGAATTTAATAAATGTCCTTTCATTTTCATAACATGCGATGTGAACATGTGGATCTCATGAAAGGGTGGTTATAAACATACCCAGTAGGAAACCCTAAAATTACCATACATAATGCATCAAGAGAGTAATTAACTCATCACCATAATTCTATGTAAATCAAGATATGAGAAATAGAAATATATATAAATAACCAAGACATTACCAATATAGACATAATTTTCAAGGTGATTTCATTATCTTATTCATATACTAAGATTCTAATAGAGGCTCAAAGGTAGAACTTGTCTGAGAGAACTCACTCCATGAGCCTTGCTATCCCTAATGGGACTTATCTAAGAGGAATCAATCATTAGGTCTTTATATATTTATGGAACTGATTTGAGAGATCATACTTATCAAGTTATGAAATGAAGAATCATAATGGAATCTGGGATGGATCATCATAGATACACACCTGAATAGGCTACATCTCACCGAAAGATGATAGATGTTGATGCATATATAGGGGATCTCATCTAGCTCCCTGAGGTATTCCAAACTATATCTAGAAGAACCATCTATGTAGGGGATCATACAATTGTGTATGTCAGTCATAACAATTCCACAAAACCTATAATGGGGAAGAATGATTGGGGATCACACATCGGGCCTCATATAGGGATTTTGAAACTCTATTAATTACTAAACCTATATAGGGGACCACATCCTTGCTAGGACGTGATGCCTCACTATACTATCCTAGGGATGGACCAAGGGAACATACCCAATAAAAACTAGTTAATGCTGAAATGGTTCAGGGGAACTCTCCTAGGGTCATACTAGATCTGAACTATGAATAAAAATGGCTCCAAAAATCCCTTTGAAGAGTACATGGCATTTCCCCTAGGGGTACATGACATGTCTCACTTAGCCTAGAACTTCATGTGTCTGGTGCTGACATGACATGAATTTCTCTAAGATACATAGTGTGTCCCTAGAGGTACACAACATGTAAATATTAGGTCATCACTTAATGTCTCGTCTTTTCAAGACCATGTATTATAGCTCATTCCCATGTACTTAGGTATTTTTCATGTACAGTGGCTATGTTTGAGTACTTTACGAATTACAAAGAATTTCCCCTACCATAAACGGTGAGTAGGTTAACATGGTATCCAAGGTTTTTAATCTTTGTACATGTTGAGCTATTCACCAAGGGTTGCACTAAGTGTGACATGACACACTCACATCGTTTATCACTACATGGATTCTTGGGTTTCTTATCTTTGTATACATCGATATGATCAGCTATATATATCACGAAGTATGGGAGGACCACACAACATGTCATATTCTTCTCAAAGAGAAACCCTATCCACCACAAATAGAATAATACATGGCATGTTTTCTTATGATTACACACCATGTAGTTTGGTTGTTTCAAGAAATTCCATAAAATATCAAGTGCACCTGCCCATGTCAGTTCCTCCTTTGATCCAACCATGAAAACTACCCAAGAAATAAAACCTAGAATTAACCATTTTTAAATCATCTATGGTGTTCATATTCCATTCATCTGATCTTCTTCGGTATTATACTCATCATGTCGCACCACCGCATATCCAGACCACACACGAACACCCTCGATCTAATATCTTATCCATGTTCAAACTCCCATCACAACGAATCACACCTCAATCATGCCCTAAATATTGATCAGTATCTTGTGGATATGATTCATTTCACTAAATATATAGTGTTTAATTATTGGTTTTTAGGTATTTTGAAAACACTGATCAAATAATACATCAATGATGAACACATGGAAATTAGGGGACAATGGAACAAAACAAACACATAAGTAATGAACCTCAACCATTGTTCAGGATGACCATGATACATTTCCATGAGAATTATATATGAAGTAAAAATAATTGAATAACATCAATTCCAAATATTGGGAAGGTAAAAAAATCAACTATAATCAACCATTAATCCATAAACCAATTTTTTAGTTGAATTTATTTGCATTTGACACTGTGTAACAAAATCGGATAAATAAAAATTAGGAAAACACCCTACCTCATATTTGGATAAATAATTGATGAATGATGTTCTATATTGATTTCATTTGAGAGATCCATGAACTCATTTGATGAATATGATTCTCCCAATACTCCGATTATCAGTTCATGATACTATGAGCATCTTCCAACACATTCGCCACTAAATCCCTCCATCCTCTCATCATCTAATATTTTGAGACTATAACGTGGAAAATATCTATAACATGGTTTATATAGAGTAATTTTGGTTTTATGGTTAACAAAACAAATTAATTAATTAATTAATTAATTAATCCACCAATGACCAGTCTCAAAATAAATGACCGACATGCTAAAAGATTATTTCATGTCATCGGTAAAACTCACATTCTAAATTTAATAGTGTTATTAGATTTACCATCTAAAACACCATTCAGAATATATTTTATTATTTTTGAAAAAATTATGAGGGTGATAGAATATATTTAATATTTCCAATGTATTCAAACCAAGGCTCTCTAGGCCCCAGAGTTATGTGTCAACTCTGCGCCCTACTCTGAAAATATTCCTAGAAATATTCTAATGTGTTACATGGAAAATTTGGTTTCATTAAATTCATTATGATATAATACCCATAGTATTATGGTTTACGGATATATATTACAATAGTAAGTAATGTAATTTTTCAACCATGCCATGTCAAATAATTGCACATTGTTATAGTACACATTTTTGATGTCACCAATCAATTCTGTTATTATACCTTTGAAATTCGAATCATGGTCCTTTAGCACCTAGAACCCCCAATGACCTCATCTAAAAGTTTGAACCATGATAGTTTCATACTGGTGTTCTGTACAATACATCTTCACTTATCCCAACACCATCCAATATATCAGGCTTTATCATTCCAACAATACCCCACTTAGACCCAAATACCAAAAAATTGATATCCTTTTATAGATCTATCTTATAAATCATAATTAATATATAATATTCCATTAATTTACTTATTAAAATAGAAATTCCCTTTAAATATTAAATTTGAAGCTGATGATTCATGAAAGAACTACTGATTTTCCTTACAACATTCAAATTTAAGCTAATGTTTCCTGATAACCCAATTTTGATCCCTTCCATAATCATACAATCTGAATCCATAATCAATCTCTCATTCATTACTCCTCAATGAAGACCTAAATAAGACCAATAGTGTCTCAAATTATCAATCACTATAATATTCATCTAAATATATACTAAATTATTGGTTTCCAACATATAATAGTCCAAATTGTGGATATGTTATTAAGATTTTAATAAAGAGGCACTTAAATTGAATATTCTTTGTCCTTGCTTGAATCATTGGATTGTTTGTAATATTTATAAAATTATGATTATCATAATGTAATAAATTTTCCTCTAAATTTCTATTAAACTCCTATACTAATTTTTTTATTGAATCCATCTCCTCTATGGCTTCTATTATAGAAATTTACTCTTCCTCTATGCTAGATAATTCTACCACCATATGTAATTGAGATATCCAGCTTGTTGATATTCCTCCATAAGTAAACACATAACTTTCCGTACTCCTTATTCTATCTATGTAACCTCTATTGTCAACATCCACGTACCCCTACAGTGAATTTCCTTTCCCAAATCATGGTGATACTTCTTTTATTCCTTTTTAAATACCTAATAATCTACCTCGAAACATCTGAATGTTACTTTATAGGTTAATCCATGTACATTATTCCAACTCCCACTACATCAGAAATATTGGGTTAGGTATAAAACATAGAATATATATTGATTTAAATAGTTTATGCATAAGGAACTTTTATTATGTACTAAACCATTTATGTTGCCTTTATTTCTTACTCCTTTACTAACATAAAATGGCTTTCAAGGAGAATATAAATTGGTTTTTCATAAAAAATACTAAATCTTATCAAAACATGTCAAATGTAGTCAACCTATGATAATATCATGGTTCCACTAATGTGGTCTCTCTTTATCTTCATCATCAAAATCATACTAGCATCTCTAAGATCATTTATCTCGAACTCCTCAACCAATTACCCTTTCAAATCATCTTCCCTCTCCTTATATGATCCTGTAATGAGAATTATATCAATATATGAAAGAAATGTAATATATCAGAAACCAAAAGAATTGAAATAACAGTATTGATCCATGTGAAACTGTTTGTATGAATATTTTATCATGAATGCATCAAACATCTTGTTATGATTCCAGGGTTCCAGATTTAACTCGCATAATTTTTTTAAAACTTTTCACACCCCATATTCCATACTTGACCAAAACATCTCCTGAGATACTCTATATAAATTTCATCCTATAAATCTCTATGAAGGATATAATTCTTCACATCAAACATTCTCATGATTTAAACCTATAAAAAAATAATACTAAGAACCACATAGGTTAGGGTAATCATCGCTACATGTGATAAATATAACTAAAATCCACACCTTCTTTATTTTGAAACCCTTTACCAACCAAACATTTCTTATACCTCCACTTCAATCATATTCTTCCTTAACCTAGAAAATTCATTTGTTATATATTTCATTAATCCCTTTTTGTGAGGGATTTATCTCCCAGGTATTATTAGAATGTAATGAATAAATCGCTTCCTTCATAGGCAACTCCCACTTTATTCACTCCTTAAACGATATTTACTATTCAAATCATTCAAACTCTCTTCCATTAGATAATAAAAAATTGTGTATGGATAATAAATACCTTTGTATAGTTCTTAACACCCATTATGATCTTCTTAAATCCACTTGAGGAATACGAACTACTGGTTCTGTTGTCACACATTTAGGTACATATTCAAGATCCCCTTACTTATGAAATTCTAATTATTTATTCTCCAAATAAGTTTCAACTACAAGATGGTCCTAGAATTTGACACCATTATTGAATTTTTCAGTATAACATATAATGGTATTCTTTTTTTCATCATCTAAAAATTAATATCTAAACTCAACGATGTTTTATTTAATAAATAAAATTGTTTTGTATTTTTCCTCAAATTTATCCCTCAAATTAGAATTCATATACACATATTTAAAATAAAAACATAAAATTTAATGAGGGAGTCTCTCCTCTTTTATTTACCAGATCTCGTTACGAAAACATTCTCCCATTGGTCGATTAAATGTTCATTTTTTATTCAATAAATGAAACCAACGTACAAGATACATGTTCAAGGGGGTTAAATTAGTGCAATATAAGTGTTTCATGTTTAAAAATTAGTTTACAATCATCAAACAAGGATCCCAATATACTATAAACAATCAATATTTCTCTTGATAAACCTTTTCTTACTACATTTCCATGTTTATTACATCTACCAAAAAGTATTGATTATCCCATAGTGCATAATAATACTCTTGGAATAAACATTTAATGTAATATTCAGTCCTTCATCCATATAAGTTTTTTATTCTATAGATGGAAGAGTTTTCTCCGAATAAATTCCATTATAATCACCAAACTCGTTGATCTATTTACTATCACACTTCCCTCAATTTTCAAAACATGATTGTTTCATCTTTTATCCTAATTAATTCTCTACAAGATTATTCCATTTTTGAAATATATTAAATAAAACATATTTTCTTTAAAAAAGTAAACCCATACCTTATTTATTGTTTCATTGATAAATCACACATAAAACAGTGAGCCTTTAAGGGAATTCACTGGTTCATCCCCCCAGTCATCAATATGCATGAGGTTTATCTTTCTGTACATTGGTGTTCTACCTCCCTCTATAAATTTTTCCTTCTTATGCTTCCTAAAAATAAAATCCTTGCATGGTCCAACTTCCATGGAATTAAAATTTTGTACATTCCATTTGTATATATCACCTAAAATCCTTTATCACTGATGTATCCTAACCTACAATGCCTTAATTATGAATCCCTAAAAAAAAATTTTTATTGAATCCAAGTTTACTTAATTTTTTTTCATATTGTATATGGTTTTATTCTTTACTATCGAGGCTATGAACATATATCCCTTGTAAATTTTCTAGGAATAAATAATGAATATAATTTTAAATATTATATCATCATGTAGGGAAATAAAAATAATATTCTATCTAATTATAGGGATATATCACACAATCTACTGAATGATTAAACCCCCACTGTTGGTTTTGATCTATTCATCACCCATTCCAAAAATCTCCATGGACTTATCATTAGCACAATTTTCTTTTCCAAAATTTCTAAAAACAGAATTTTTTAAGAATCCCTTATCTGTTGGGGAATGGAATGATTGCCTTTAGTCTAAAATACAAGAATACATGGGACTATCCGCACTTAGTAGAAAAACACAATTTGTTTATTAGGTTTTTCTATTTATTGAATTGGTTTTAGGTGCCTTCATTTTCTACATGAAATCCTTAAAATTCCCTTTATTCCCCAACTCTAGTAAGTTGGATCAAGACCATTTTCCATGTCTCACTTTATTCCTTTTTATTTTGTCACACACTAGGATTATCTCCCTACATGTGTCTACAAATTCTATACATGTGTAGAGAACAATTATAGAATATTCCTAATTCAATTCCTTTAATATCCTCACTAACGATGAAATCATTAAAATTCATTTTTTTTATTCCCCAAAGAACTACATATATCCATTATAATAACTTCCAAACTATATAGTATTGATGATAATAAAATCAATGAAAATATCTCATCATTTGTTGTAATTCCCACTAATTTCAATTGACTTGTGATGCTATTTAATTCATTAAGATGATCAAAAAAATATACCCTTAAATCATCTTCACATTAAATAATAATTGAAATATGAACTTTATATTCAGCATAGATGGAGTCTCATATATATTTGTGGGAGATTTTATCAACCCATCCATCATTTGTCCTCATTGATGTTGAACACCACAATATTTTCCATGTAAGTTAAATTACTAAGAAAAACTTTTGATCCAATAACTCCCACTAAATTTTCTCCAAATCTGTTGTTTTCAAACACATAATTGGAAGGTGCATATTTTTATGATAAAGATAATCCTCGAACTACATCCTCTAGTAACTGAAGTCAAATCCATCAATACAATCAATCTTCATGTTACCGTATTCCATATCCATTTTTATGTTTTTCAAATCCAAACGCAATCTTATAAAGAAAATATATGATACCAATTTTTAAAGAAACACTAAGAGAACCGAAGATAGTAAAATCCAAAAGAAGAGTAAAGGGGAGAGGAGAAAAATAAATAATAAGAACACAAGGTTTTAAAAAGTTTTAGAATAATCGCAACATCTATAGGGAGAAAAAAATCCCTATATTAAGGAGAAAATTATTGAGCACACACAAATAATAACTAGCTCAAAATGAGATCATAATGTAAGTTGGGCTACAGTAAACCACATTTCTATAATACCCAAATATTCATAGTTGGTCCACTATGTTACAATGACAATAAAGCAATGAGAGTAATAGAATTATGTTTAGTATATGCCACATGTACTTCGAACAACCTCATATGATGAATCAGTAATTTTCATTCAAACACCTACCTCAACTGAATATTCAATAAACACTATAAAAATAGATATATAAATATGATTACACTACCAAGAACTCAAAAAAAAACCTAAACAA
Source organism: Viscum album (assembly GCA_963277665.1). NCBI lineage: Eukaryota > Viridiplantae > Streptophyta > Magnoliopsida > Santalales > Viscaceae > Viscum > Viscum album. Next base: position 412,286,263 of record OY728159.1, on the reverse strand, counting down.
CCAAGTAGATGTCAAACCACCATAAACCAATTGGCCCAAAATCACCAAAGAAAATATTATGCCTCTTCCAAATCCACAAATATGGAAATAAGCCAAAAATAATTAAGAATAAAGGTATAAAAATTAACCTCAAATTTTAATGTCTTGATCACATAGAACAAAGGATCAAGAGCTACAAAAGATGACCTAGTAAATCCCAAGAAGAAATGTAGATCAAATATATTTTTAATTAAGAAAAATTTATTGGATAGGATAATAGAAAGAATCTGAATTTATATGATAAAATATCAAAAACAAATCATGGTATAATGGAATTGGTCACGCTGTAATAGTATCTCAATCAGGAAATCATAGTGCGATCTCCCCAATTCTTGGGGAATCAAACTTTTGAAAATCGATATAAATAAGAAAATTCATAGTGAAATAATGATGTTCATTCCACAATTCAAGAACACTAGAGAATCATAATGAAAAATTATACTTATCCATCAAACCCAATGGACCCTAGAAAAATGACCATGTTGTAATGCACAAGGTCACAACATGATCACTGATGCAAGGTGGAATATCATTTAAGACTCAAATTATCCTCCTTTATTCCTCTTCAAACTTCTTCCAAGAACTACTATGTCCTAGAAAATGTAATGTAAAGGTCCAAGAAGGTCTATCCAGTTACTTTAGAAACCTCTCAAATAATTATCATCCTAAAGATTAATAACTAATCCCTGGAAATAAAATATGAAGCGAAGAAATTAAAAAAACCATGACATACATGTTAAACACGAATCTATAAATTATCAAAGTAATAACATAATAGAATAAAGAAATAAACTATACCATAATAGTATAAAACAAAGCATTCAATATTAAAACAAAACTATTTTCAAAGAAGGTTGAGATACTGAGCATTAATATACAACTTACATTCTCACATACACACATTGAGGCCAACAGGGCACCATAATATAAGAACTAAGGTAATTATGTCCCCATTAAACACATTATCCAAAAAACCAGGAATCCCAATAGTTCACACTATTGATTTCACTCCATCCTCAATACCCAACTCACCCCAATAGATGATATGGAATCCATCATGAAGATACTAATGATTTTCTGGTTATAATATAACATGATTCTGATCCATTTATAAATAAATTTCCAATAGATATTTCACCTTTAAAAACACATCAATAACTCCATAATTTCAATGAACTGAGAAGGAAGGTTACTCCCTCGAATAAATTTCCACTAACCATGATGAGAGGAAACCTTGATGAATTTATGATTTCCTACCTCAAACTCTAGAGGTATCATCATATGATCAAAAAATTACTTATGATATATTTGAGAAACCTTAATATATTCACAAAATAGTTAAACCTTCTCTATTATTCTATAAACAAAAGCAGATCCATGGTCCACTAAATTTCTAACCTCATTCCATTAAAAGAGAGTTTGAATGGTCATCCATATAGTCATTCAAATAATGTCATAAAAATGGTTGAATGGTATCTATTTTCGTAGGATAACTTAACAAAATGTAGTTATTTCACCTAGGAACCACAAAAATAAAAATAAATACCGAAATATTTCCTCTAGCATCAAGATATTCCTCTTTAACTTATCATCCATCTACAGAAGAAAAAAATATGCATACATTATTGAGAGAGAAATATAATGTTGAATACCCTTTTATAGTCATCGGGTAAAATAAGGATTTTGATAATATTTATCATCCTAGATTACATAGGAAGCTAAAAAATCACCTCCAAAAATAGATTCTGCAAATAATCCACTCCACTGAACTCTTTAAATACAACAAAATGATCTAGTTTCATCAAATGATCGAAAATCATCCTGATAGAATCACATCCTCTCTAGGACCAAGGTAAATATTTGATAAAATCCATTGAGATGTCATCCTACTTCCACTTAGGATAATCACGTGGCAGTAATAAGGATGATAACATTTTCAATAGACATAGGAAACCAATACCATCGACTCATTCTCAATCAAAATATATAGCTGCAATCTCTTTCATCACCCTACATGGATCCGCAATCATATGAATAAAACTATCATGAGACTTCATACTTAGTGTGTCAGCTAAAATGTTCCCTTTCTCTAGTTCATAAGAAATTGAGATGTTATAGTTTTTTAAGAATCCTATCTACTAGCACTAACATATATTCAAATATCATTATGATAATAGATACCTCAAGATCTTATAATCTATGAACACCAAAAATCACTCACCAATGAAATAATACTAAATTAAATTTAAATTAAACACCACTAAACCATTGCATGACCATGAGTTTCAAAGTTATGATAATAGGGAAACATTTTTGAAGACCTATATGAATTAGATTCCCTTTGTTACATCAAAACATATCCTAAAACATGGAATGAATCTGTTTAAAAGACCTCTAAAATGATCCTTTCCTATATAAAGTGATGGATAGAATCACTATTTATATTTTATTTTATGTACACGAACTCTATCTAACACTGAATAGTCTACCAGAAAGCCTATTCCTTCATATTAAAATTTTTTATATGATTTTACCTTTGATAGAAACCTAAAATGGTCCTCCTATAATATATTTAAAGACCTAGAATGTTAGGAACCTATATGAAATTATAGAGAGTCACCAAAAATATAACCTCGTTTATCTTTATAAGATTGGCTATGAAACCCTATTGAGACAAAATGTGTCTAAGTAAATTAACCTCTCACATTAAAAATATAAACAAAAAAACATCCCATAAAGTTCATTTAATTTTGTAACCTCCATGATATCTCTTGGATTCATTTTGTAATCCTTTAAAAACCTCAAATAAATGAGTATTTCATCAATAAATACCACCAAAAACTAATCTAATAACTTATGAAACATTGATTTCATCAATCCCATAAAAATAAATAAGGAATTTGTGGCATCAAATGGCATAACTAAAAACTCAAAGTACCAATAAAAACATGTGAATGTACTCATTGGGGTATCCAGCTTATTCACCCTCATCTGATGATATTAAAACTCTTGACTGTTCTTTGAAAACTAGTATGGTCGCTTTAATTGGTGAAACAAGTCATTAATCCTTGAGAATGAATAATGGTTCATCACTTTCTCTTGATTAAGACTCTAGGATTCTATAAGAAACGTCATTCTACTATCTTCCTTCCTATTGAATAACACATGATCACCTCAAGGTGACATGATGGATTGGAAGAATCCATTTTCCAGTAAGTCATTGATTTGAATCTGTAGCACTCATAACTCAGAGGGTTTCATCAGATAGAGTAATAAATATTTAATAGATACGATGTTGTAAATCTATTCCAACCATGATATAATATAAAGGAGGGACTATCACAATCTATCCATGCGACACATTAGAAATTTTTCCCTAAACTCTCAAAAACACTATTATCTAAACTAACACAAATGAGAATATCAAATCTAGCATCTATGAAAATAAGGAATCCATATGCATGTGATGCATCTAATAATCGCACCCACCAAAAAACTCTATACTATCTAATGACTATAGTTTTGATTATTTAAACTATAATATGTATATATATATATATATATTAGTTTTTTTATAGTGAGAATGGTGTTACTGGTGTATAGGACCCCGAAATAAATATATTAAACCACACAAATGAATATTTATAGAAACAATGGTTTTTAAAATGGTTGGAATCTTTGATGTAAAATCTGAAAATGTAGTTGGATTCAGAATAGGTAACTTACTGTAGGATGAAATAAGTTTCATTTACATCAGTCGTTTGGTCTATGTGTGATTTCAGGTGGATATTACATGAAATAAATAAATAAATTTATTTTATTTTTCAAAATTAATTCCAAATCTTGAATCTGAGAAAATAACGGCTTCATAAACTTATGATCCGTAGAACGGTCCCACTCACCCCAAAAAATAGTATACTCTATAATAAATATAGTTTTCAATAGTGAAATAGTTAGATGTTTATAAATATATCGGTTTTTATTCAGATTTGGCATGGTGTTGTGAGTGGAACGGGACCAAAAAATAAATATATTAAATATATTAAATATATTAGACCACAAAAATGCATATTTCTATAAATAATGGTTTTCCTAATGGTTGGAGTCTCTGATGGAAAATCTAAAACTATAACTGGATTCATAACAAGGGGTTTACCGTAAGGGTGTCATATATTTCATTTATATCAAACCATTGGTCGATGTGAAATCGTGGTTGGATATTAAATGAAACAAATTATTTAAATAAATTTATTTTTAAAAATTAAATCAAAAACCTAGTGACATGTTTTTATTATCCATGGTATTGAAATTCTCATTACTTATCAAAATGACCCAACAGATTAATAGCTCCATCATTCAGAGGATCTTCCATGAACCAATATGATAGAATCCTTGATCGATGATCAAATATATTTGAAATACTCACTAATATCAACATGTATTTTATAGAAATATTATTAATCAATGATTGATCGAATTATGAGGTAGTTACTTGTTTTTTTATTTCATTCCCTATTCTTTGAGATTTCAAGCATGCATTATCTATATACTCTAGATTTATACTTCTACTTTATTTATATTGACCCTTTCAATTAATTTTATTCAATTTTACCCATGTTTATATTCATTACACCATATTTCATATTCTTATATTATATTTACAAGATTATGATCTATGGTTGTGGTTTATAAAACCAATCATGATTTTAATTCATTTATTATGCCTATATCCCTTGTTTCTTCACATATTAATAATTATAATGTACTGGTAAAGTGATTCAATATCCAATCTGGTTTGTTATATGATAAAACCCTATATTCATGATGGTTTGTGTGATTGGTGATAAATAAAAAACATTACATAAGTGTGGATGAATCATGATAGATACATGGATGAATGATGGATTATAGGATCATTATTTAGTGATAGAAGAAATACATGCTTCATATTGGTTGATATAAAATCTTCTTTTCAACTACCATAGGACGAAATTAGTGGCCAATAGGGTTTCCATTGAGATCGTGGCCTTGGAAAAAATGTTGGGAAATAATAGTTATAGAATAAATAGAATAATGAAAATATGGATAAGGAGGCATCCTAGTTAAAAATTCATGACTATATATTGTTTCTTACAAAATAACATATGCCATGTTGTTAGTTTTTCTTACAAAATAGGGTTTTTGGCTGAGCAAAATATCATATGGCCATGTGGCGGTCCCACACATCATTTTACACTACCTTTCCATCAAATCTTTCTATAGTGAGTACGTAGTTAGGACCTCTAGTGGTCCCACACACCGTGTTCCATGTTGACCAATACCTATATGTAAATTTCAACTCACAAAGTGGAGAATATGAACACGAAAATGTTTGGGTTTTGGAGTACACATCGTGTACACCAAAAGATATGTTCTATACTTTTATTTGAAGGTTATACCACCTGTATCTTATTTGGGACTCATAATAATACCTGTGAGTAGTCATTACTGAGTAAAATTCCAAATATAATGTATTAATGGCATTTTTTTCTACGTCATAGATATGAAACACTGTGGAATGATCAGATATCTCATTTTTTGGTAGGATAATGCAGAGGCTTGATTTTGATCTTTATAATGGTAAGGGGTTTGGAATCCCCTAGATGAAATTTTGTGGTTGAGTGAAAATGTCCCCTATTTCCTATATAAATATGATTGGAACCCCCCCCCCCCCTATTACACAACTTTGGGAATAGTTCATATATATTTAGAGTGGATCCCTCTCTCTATAGATCATAGACTAGGAATGGGTCTTCCATGCTCTTTAGGTTAACTCCCCCTCTACTATGACATTCCACTAGTGAGGCATGAATCCCCAGTATCTAGTGAGGTTTACCTTGGGATATTGGAATGAATATATAACAATCACTTATAGATAAAAACAGACACATCATCCTTAGTTGGATATAAATATTGAGAACTCCCATTATCTCTCATTTTCTAGTTACTTATTGAAGAATATTTTTTTTGGGTTTGTTTTCCTGTCCTTGTCTTATGGGTTGAGTGGACTACTTTATTTTGTTGATTCCCTATGGGTTATTTTAGGAATCTTACTAAGTATGTATATAGTCACCCCTACATGGGAATTTCACATGGTTGTCACAGATTATGTAAATGGAAAACAGTAAGATAGTGGCCATAGTGGGCTAAGGTGTTGATGGATCTTAGTGGTATATGTTGATTGTGATCATAGGTGGTGGTAAATTTAATAGATCCTGAGAGAGACCCTTCTCACAAATCATTTTTTATATTCGGACTCTATTATTTACATATATTTTTGTATTTTCCCCCTTTCATACCTTCGTAACAATTATATTGTTCCACTCTAGTTATTTTAGAGGTTTTTCAAGCATATGATTCCTCTAGGAATTGTATCATGTTTTTTCTTTCATGGTTTTGATGTACATTGAGGTGTGCATCTATATATATCCATTTTGCTAAGGCCTCCCTTTTTTTAAAATTTCTGACTCGGTGCTAGCTGTTGGCCAATGGGATATTAGAGTTAGGATTGCGGTGTCACACTCGGCTTACCGTCAGCCGATGTAGGGCCCCAGTGGGTTGGTTCTTGATAGAGTTGTATTAGAGGTATTTTTTCCTAAGTACGGTGTTTAGAGTAAGATGTGTTATTTTTATTTGTTTTGGATATTAAGATAATATTGTTAATGTGTTTTGAATTTGAATCTCAGGAAATATAACTCTATAATGGTGCGGCAAATGACATATCCAAGCATTGGTACTCTGATAAACTAGTTTTCTACTCAACATAATTGGATATTGGTGGTAGGAAAACCTATGGCACAGTCATCATATTGGAATAATACTTTGACTTCTTTGTCCTTCATGAGTTATATCCCTAGATATGCTCATCTAACAATGGTAAATCATGTAATATTATGGATGTTGACATGAAGACATCTAGGTAGGATATTTATACAAGATCATAATGATGACCAGTTGAGTGATGATCCTTTATTACATGAGACTGTTTAGGAGGTGTTTCCTCCTTGAAAGAAAAGAGTAGTTCTTCCTTCCGATAAGAGTTGCATGGATATGCCTCCAACAATTTAGGATATTGTTAATATATATGTTGAGAGCCATTTTTTCTATTGGGAGAGGATTATGATTTTCCCAGTTGTAGTTTACTGTGTGAGTTTTGTAACATTATAATTTTTTATAATATATTTATTTTTAAACAAATATTTTTGATACCTTGTGACACATGAAACCCTAGGTAGAATTGAACCACAATATAGTGTACCATTTTAAATTAGCCATTAAATATGAGTTATTAATTGGGATGACAAAAATTTAAAAAAATTTAAAATATTTTTAGATAATGAAAATATATATTCTTTGAGTCTTTATATGCATTAAGAAGATACTTTTTCTGTAAAATAGATTTTCTTTCCACTTGTGCGAAAATAATGTAATTAATTTTCTACAAATTTTAGAAAATTTATATGAAAAATTCATCCAAAAATTTTAAATCAACATTTCAAAATTAAATTATAGTTATTTTTCTAGAATTTTTTGAAATGATAAATTTTTCAATGAATAGTGAAAATATTGATTTTTATTAAAACAATGTCTGTTCATTTAAAGAATTTACATTGTTAAAAAAAATTTAAAATGGTTTTCAAAGTATAATTTGATATATTTTATAATTAATAATTCAATTTAGGTCATTAGAATCAATTTTATGTTGAATTTTTATATAAAATTATATTATCCTCAAGTAAAACATTATTTGAAAATGACCTTTTCATCGTGATTGCAGCTTCAATTTTAAATTAAACTCTAAAAATTATAGAAATTTAATTTGATTAAATGGACTAAATACTTTTAATCGGAATAATTTATATTATTTATTATGGTCAAATTTATTTTTTATCATAATTAATAGGAAAAATAGTAATGATTTGTTATTATAGTTAAGTTTAAAACAGTTTTTCCAAGGGTTAAAGTAAACTTATTGGGGTTAAAATGACCAATAACTTTTAGAATTTCAAATTTATATACATATATAGACCTTAAATCATATAATGTTAAAAAAGGTTCTAATTTGGAGCCATTTTTTAAAGAAAGTCATTTGAAATTATTTTAAAACATTAAAAAAAGTACAAGTGTGTCACTCACCTCAATTATAAAAGGTAACCTATTACCCTCACTTATTCACACCTCTTATGAAATTTATCTTGAAATTCCAAATATCTCATTTACATCTTTATCCATATTATAGATCTAATTTTCTTCCCAAAAGACTAATCATATGGTCCCTAATAAGATATCAAAAGTTGGTTTATCTTAGAGATGGAAATGTTCATCACAAAACTCTTTATATTTTTACTTCTTCTTCTAAAATGTTAAATAAAGTATTAATAATTAAAATCTAATTACAAAATATCTAAAATATACTTATAAAAAATTATTTTTATGAAGTAAACTATATCCGTCTCCTCTTCCATCAAATTGGAATGGAAATTGTCTATCGTGTGTACGATGGAGTACCGCCTCACGAACCGATGTAATTCATTTTCCATCACCCACTCTAATGGATGGATAAAATTATGTATCTAAATTAAATAAATTATTTTATTTAAATAATTATAATTATGTTGTTATAATATTGAAAAAACCTAATTACCTTCCAATCCTTTGGAAAATGATAACGACGATCGTGTGTGCGTGTGGACTACTGCCTTCGTGAAGTTAGGTGATTAATTTTTCATTTAATATTTACATGGATGGTAATAAGGATATATTTAATGAATATATATATTATATATTATCTGATAACTATTTTATAAATTTTAATTAATATTTACCATTATTTTTGTTCCATCAATCAAAAGTAAAAAACAACGTTCCTATATTCTTACAACATACTATATGAAAGAAAAGTGTAATTAATTTTTATATATTTATCTTTAAGGAATGAATAATATATATATATATATATATTGAATATATATGATATTTATATCATTACTAACATTTTGGAGATAATGGAATCATGATCAAAGTATAAGGATCAGAACTACCAAACTTAAACTCTCAAGAAAAGTGAGCTTGTTAACTCAGAAATGATGATTTTAGAAAGGAATTACTAATAAATAGTTGTTGATTTTCTATAAGTGTAAATTTTATGATATTATAATTATGTATTTTATTATAATATAAAATTATCAAAAATTTAAATTTATTATACTCTATTATTGAGTGATTTTGAAATAGGGGAACTCAAGGTAAGTTATTTTCTTCTCACTTTCACTTATGTGAGACACATGCCATATTCACAATGTGTATCTTTTATGTGTTCTATATAATTCCCATGAATATATTTTTTGATTCCCCTCATGAAAATTATTAGGATCTACAAATCAATCTATGTTTCACTCATTTTTTATTTTTTTTATTTTAAATTCACTCAAGTGGTAATAGTTCTATGTTATAATCTCATAGTTTATCAAGATTGCTTGAGATTATGTTTATGATTATGAAATATCATTATATACCTATAAAAAATCACATGTAATTTATTCTAATCAAGTTAACTATAAATAATACATGATTTTATTTCATTTTACTAATTTTAAATTTTCATGAGTTCAAAATAATATTTTTAAATAAAATATACTTTATTTCTCTCTTTGGTCAAAAAATCATTTTCTACCATATCCATGTATATAAAAAATTTATAGATGTTTTTATGTACTGAAATATGATTTTTTAAATTTATTTTTAGCCATAATTCAACAGCTAATTTTTTTAAAATTAATATTCTTCTAATTTTCTAAAAGATGTACTTTTTGGATTTTTAAAAAAGTGTGAATGGATGGTTTTCTTTCAACATATACATCATGAATGGAATTTTATACTAGTATGACTTGTTAGTGATTGAAGTTTCCATTAAAATTTTTAGGTTCTTTTTAATGATATTTTTTCCTTAATATTTTTAAAAAAATTAGATTTTAAATAAGTGATTTTCAATTGAAAAGGGTGTTTTTCTTAGAAAATATTAATGTGATTATTTTAAAGGAATTTTTTTATGACAACATCATTTGATGTTAATAATATTTTATTGGGGATATGATCTAAATAAACCATCATTATTCTTTCTTCGGATGTTATATGATGATTATATGTTTAAGAAACTGATTTATTATTCATGGCATATGCAGTGATAAATTATTGAAATGTTTATGAGTCCTAATTTATTTTCACGGGTTATGATCTGATTATATGATGAATGTTTTATGTTCTTGGATAAAATTTATTCTCACTAGATGGAAACACTAAAAATCAAAAAAGAAGAAATATCTGAATATGGGTATTATTTTCCCTGCAAAATAAAAGGAAGGAGAGATTGGCCAAGACCTACAGATCACATGAGCCTTTTAAGGACTAGAAACCATATGACCATTTCAAGGTCACGATAAAGATCCATGCATGGTGAATAGACCATGGGAAGGCCTATGGATCCCCCACTGACAAACCAACCTTCTCCCACAAAGGGCCCCCATAAAACATAATGAGTGCCCCTAGGAAGCTTTTTTTTATTCTAAGGTTCCTGATAAACCACTTGAAACCCTAAAAAATAAGGATGGATGATATTCAAAGGTAGAGACCCCCAGTGGTCATGAAAATCATGCACCATATCATTATTGGGAAGAATAAAATCCCTTGGTGACGTGTATGAAAACCTGAAGGAGTTGTGAACCTTTGTAGGATAAAATGAATGAGATAATGGAGAGGAGGTGAGAGGTGTTCATGTTCACTGAAGTATATGCGACATGCTCCCTAAGAGACATGTGAGATACCACCAGACCTTGGAAACATTTCCATATCATCTCGTGATAGTCATTTATTATGTTATCCTCCCCACATAGAAGTCCTCAGGTACATCCAGGAAACCCCTTTGGTTCTCTATGGACTAATGGATAGACTTTTACACTACATGCTTTCAAACTCTCCATACCACACATATTGGCCACATGAGAAACCACTAAAAAATCAAGTAAAAATCCCAGACACTACTCGTACAAACTCGAATAATCACTAACCTTTGTGAAATAAAACAAAGGGGATGAAAAGGGAAGAGTTGAGAGGTGTGTGTGATCACTAAAAGGCATGCAACGCACCTAGTACACCCCTGGAGAGGTCCCACGAGACCCCTAAATAAACCAGCTTTGTCTCTAGAGACCCCAAGACAAGTCACCCAAGGTCTTGTGAGTATCTTCAAATAAGAAAATGGATCTTGTGAAGACCCCTTCACATGTTAACATAACACTATGGATGTACTTCGATATGATTCCATTGTCAAACAAGTCCCCATTAATTGGATATAATCCAATACATGCAATGTGGACAGAATATACTCATGATTTCTGAAAACTAGGAGGCACACTCAGAGAAGTCCATGGTAGAGACTCACAAAGACATGTAGCGCTATACCACTTCATCGACTATAGCCCGGACTCATTCATGATACTCCACAAAAGTCACCATAAAATAAGGTTGGTGATGACTACAAATTCACCACTCCAACATGAAAAAATAGGTTGAATTGTTAAACTCTGAGACTCTATACGATTCAACACATACCCACTATTGATTTCATAGAGCACTTAATCACATGACCAATGAATTTCTACCAGTTAATACATAGAGAGATGTCCAGAGCACTCATATGCCACAAATAAGGTGTATTGCGTGATCATTCATAGATCATGTGAAGTACAACCAAAAAGACTTGTGGAGAATATACGACATGTATTCTAGATCACCTATGACTCAATGTAACTGGTGCTGAATAAACACATGGCCTTCATAATTAAAGGGTTATAACTGAGATTAAAAGCAGAGGACTTAAGGGAAATACATACTCACTGGACCTCATGTGTTTCTTGTGAGTCACCCAAAGACATACAACAGCACCAGGACATGTCACCAATATCTCATGAAACTCATCTAGCTTGTCCTCTTGGATACATGGAATACTCGAGACATGTCAAATAATGTCACATTGTTCCTCCCACAAACACCAAATTGATCTTGTGAAACCCTTTGGCTCTATCACTCAGTACTTGAAATGTCCTTCGAACACATCATCTTTCTCATATAATGGTGTTGGATCATGTCATCCAAGTCTTGCAAACATATCTAGACATGATAACCAAGATCACTTAACACCCTTTTTCCTTGTCATCTGGGACTCACGACGCCCTCTAGACATGTCGAACACATCTTGGGATGTCTCCCAGAGGTGTCAGCCAATATATGTGACACCCCTTTGACTATACCACAATGACACTCATGAAACCCTCAATATGTGTTAATACAAGCCATGAGATGACACCCAGGATATGCCAACATGGTCATAAAAACCCCTCCAAATAATAAGGACATGTCAATTGGACCTCCCAGGACATGAAGACATTGTTTTACATCGGTTTGTAAGCCATGAATATAGGGAAAACTTAGTTTGTAATCCTTGAAATAAATGGGAACTATGAAGACTCTGATTCATTCCATATCTAGGATACGTAGTCTAACTCTCCCCAAGGTTACATCCCAATATTAATCATATAGGGAAATCCTAGAATCTATGTCCCTTATTCAAGGTAATGACATTGATTATTTTGTATCCCCTTTTCTCACAACGAGCATGGATCATGTGGTCTTAAGTAGTAGAAATGATCATATCATATACTCTATAAACCCCAAAAATGGTATGGGGAATACTCATTGTGTAATCCCTAACATAAAACATACTATGATGAATCTGATTCCTGGTACAACTACGATAGGTAGGATGCATTCCTAATGGTTGAGCCCAAATAAATCACCCCTTTCAAAATAATTATTTCCATGACTCTGATGTCTCAACCAGAGAGACTCAATTAGTCCTAAGAGATGATCAACCAATCGTGTCCATAAATAGATTGAGAAACCCACCATGATATAATGATTTGGATTCATACCGTAACCAGGATACATAATACATCTATCCAAGACAAGACTCCCATAATATATCATCTCGAGGAAGTACCAGCGCATAACCCCTACATCATGAGAAATGAAATGATCATTTTCCATCCCTTTTTTCTCAAACTGAGCATGGCTCATGTGAGCTTAGGGATTCAAAATAATCATATAATTTGTACTATGAGTCTCTATAATGATAAAGTAAATTCCAATACATGATAACTATGACAACTCTTTTTTTTATACATAGGATGCGTAGGACACCCCCTTAGGGTTTGAGCTCAAATAGTTGGTGTATCAGTACCTAAAAATATTCCCTCACCATATGAAATTAAACTACATGGGATTAAAGAACTACATGGGTTTTCATTCCTATAATAACCAGGATATATCAGATGCCGCATAATGGTTCAATCCCCTCCTCGAAATACTAACCACCTCCTTACATGAAACCATGCATTGAAGCACTTGGTTATACATATTCAGTATATAAGAAACTTCATATTACTGAAAAATGAGGAAGAACGTCAGGAAAATAAATATATATTCACTAAATAGATCCCATTCTTTTTCGAATGAAAGAGAATTATCCTATATCACATCGTTAGGCTAACTGATCATGTATCGTGATTAGGATAAGATTGAAGAACATATATTATATCTATATGAGAGTCCAAGTGTAGGAAATAATTCCTCCCAAAAGGGTGTGATGAGCCTGACCTCCCATACTCTCAACCAATTCATGTCCCCAAGAGTCAATCGGCCTGAAAACTAGAATGACCTATAGCCTTTGGAAAGCTTGTCCATACCCAGCTATGGATGAGGAAAACTTTGGGAGTTTCTAGGGAAGATGAAATGGATGGTAAACCTGATTCTTGTGATTGATTGACGCCTTAAAATATCCCTTAGTCAAACCATCAAGGGGAACCCATCCTGCATCCATGTCGAAACCTAAGGAATGAAAAATGGTGAACTTGACGTGAATCACTCCAATAAAAATGATTAAGTTATAAACTATCGAACCATGTTGCTTTCTACTCATATGAAAACAGCGTTCAAAGGCTTGACATGGATCTATTAGGATACTTCGTTTTTTCAACCCTAAATACAGAAAAATAAGTAAGTCTAGCAGAAAATAAGATTCTTGTAAGTCCAACCTCATGTTGACAAGTCTAGGAGAGAAGGATGGCCAGAAAGGAAATATAAGATAATTGTGTTAACAATTAACAAATGATTAGGAATTTTCCTTCCCATGATATTAAATTGATCAGTACCCTTATTCCTTATTTAATGTGTGATTGTACATACATATCTCATCAACATACTCCAAACTTACGGAAATGTATTCATCATCCAATATTCACTCTGGAAACTCATCAGTTGTTGCGACCCCCACAGGTCACAACACAATCTCACATGCTCGACAACTCCAATGGTGGGTTGAGAATATGATGGTTCAAAAGTACCAATTATATAGAACAATACTCACCACGGAATTTCCCTTGAGATTCTCCAAGCATGGTAGCTGATGAATCTACATCGCCTGTTAAATGCTTCGGCTATGACAATGTCCCTTATTGCTCCGATAAACAACTTTAGGAGCTTATACCCAAAACATGAAAAATGAAACCATCCATATATGATGAAAGTGGATGAGGAAGAAAGATACAGTTCCCTTTCGGTTCATGTGACACTATGGAGAGAACCTATAACCAGTCGTCACCAACACCACCCTGCCAGTACCCATTATTCAACTACTAAGGGTACCATCTGACACCCAACCACCTCGAATGACCATGTATGGTCTATAAATAAGGCTCATCGGAAGATGAGGAATTTGGATATCCAATATAGAGATCATATCTCTTCTCCTGATGATGATGCATATCGTCATACTCTGACAGGAACCAGAAAGCATGCTCATACCCCTGCTATCTTAGAACAAGTTTGTGGGAATATTCATGAAGTAAACCAGGTGGAGGCTCATTCTCCCACATCCATGCATAAAGATCATCGGCATACTTTGATAGCATAAGGAAGAATAAAGTGGTAACATATCCCCACTTAGATTGAAGATATCTAACAACAGATAATGGAGAAAGATAATGGGTCGACTTATATCCCTACACACAATTTACTAAAATGACAATATATTTTTGTAATAGCATAATAGTTGTGCTAGCATATTCCAGCACTATTACAGATAAAGAGATAGGGGCATATTCATATCCCTACTACAATAAAAACTAAACAATCTAATAATTATGAACAAGTGGTTGTATTGGAGCAAGAAGACATTCTTACTCCCACACATGAGGATTATCACCATATCCCGATAAAGGGTGAGGCATCTGGCCGGGCTTATATTCTTGTTATAACCGGGGCTCAAAAGGTGAGAGTGTAACATGCCTCAGGATATGGGAACATGCTTTTCAAAAAATTCTAGAGGCATATTCCAAAGGACCAATATCAGGCACATACCCCTATTTATGGCTTGGGCTCAACATGTGAGAGGGGTACAAGCCTCAGGAAAGGCTACTATCCCTATCGAAGAAGTCCATCAGCATACACCAAATGCCCAGGATCAGGTATACATTCCCGTTCTGGCCGAGGTTAACCATGTGAGAATGGAACAAGACTTAGATAATGATCATATTCCTATTAGTGAATTTTCCTGACATATTTCAGCATACCACAGAAGGAAGGTGAATATTCCCACTTTCGCTGATGGACGACTGCACCATCATCATTCCAATGAAATACAAGAGGAGGCTCATGTTCCATCTCACATTCCTGATGTCTGTTAGCATATTTAGACAAGGAATGCATATTTAGACTAGTCTCATATTCCTATCCCAACTGAGGATCACTTAGTGAGAGTGGAACGAGCCTCGGGTCAGGCTCATACCCTTACCAATAATGACCAGTGTCAATGGCTCCAAATTGGGCTCATACTCCATCCTTGACTGAGGCAAACTAAGTTAAAATGATACATGCCTTGGTACATGCTCATATCCTTGTAAATAATGAGACTGATAATGGATTATTCCAATAGATTCTCAAAAATGGCCTCATATTCCCACAATATATGATGGTTATATACATGTTCGGACAATCGTCACACACTAACCTCATATCCCGACACAATCACAAAAGGTAGGTTGGTATATTCCAAACATGACACAGAATATGGACCATGCTCATAATCTGCTCAATGAAACTGTCCTTGGGGATGTTTTAGACATATTATCAAAACCACAAGGGTCTATTGTCTCTTATATAAAATCTGAGGCAGAAGGCATTTATTACCATGATATTTCTCCTCATGTTAGTGTGGAGATGGATCACAGGTACTCTACTCTTGACATCCACCATGGTCAACCTCCCCACATTAATATCTCTCATGGGAAAGGTAATCCTCCCTTTTTCCAGACACCTCCTTATAGAGATATGAACCCAACCTTGACACCATTATACAGAGAGGATCTCGAAACACCAAGGTTAACTATATATGGTTCCCTATAAACTTCCGGAAACACTCCACTCTTGTCAGCAGGAGACCATGAGATCCATCTTCTATGGTCTGACCAGATAGAGGTATGTAATTCTGATGAGGAGGAGGCCTACATTGACATATAGAAATATTTAGCTGGAGAAAATGTCCCCATTAGGTTCTCGACCCTCAATACTCCCATTTATGAGATCATAGATGAGTTAGAAAAGGAGTGTATTCCTTATCTACACCAAAATATGTGGGTACTCATCAGTGACTTAAGGATCGATATCTCCCTTACCTAAGATTTGAGATTCAGCTTCAGAAAATCAAGATACTTTGTTTTCATCTCAACCTAGCTACTATCTCCATGTCCTAGGATCCAAAACTAGAAAAGCACAACGAAATTTGCAACACACTTGCCTCTATTGCATTGTGGCGCTTCAGTAGCTAATATATGAAGCCATGTTAGGAATCTGTATTCAAGGATGGAGAAAATATGGTGTGTTACACTATTACTCTCCCCTAGAATATCATATCCCTTCAGATATTGTATCTTGAAAAGTTATAGCCTTCGAGGAAATCATGGGATCGGGTAATGCTCAGTCTAGTGGTTCACTACCATGAAATTCCCCTGATTCAATGATGCCCAGAACCCACAGATGGGGAGATAGGATAGTATAATGGACTAGAAAATGGTCCCCTCAAGATAAGGGAAGGATTTTATAAACATGGAAATTGATTTTTTAATCACCTGGAAAACATAATCTAAGGAATAATTCTCACCATGGTCTTCCACCACACCCAACTCCCATGTGAGAACAGCTATGCTACATTACCCAGACTATCATAGAAGATTTCGTAGTAGAATTCCACAAGAAGACTCAACCCCTAACCTAGGAGAATATCTACCACCACCTCCACCCCTCGGGTCATAAATCCCCAAGAGGATTTTGAAGAAACCCTCAATTGGCATAGGTGAACCCTAGCCCACTAGGATGCGGGAACTTATATCTCAATCATCATCACAAGGTTTTTTTACCCCCAAGAGGTCCCTAGAGACATCATTGATGATTCCAGATCACCCCCTACCCCACATGTATGGGGGAATTTATATCTTCATGTCCATCTCGGGAATCATCAATCCTCCAACTAGAGACATTGGATCCTTAACAAGTGGATCAGTCAATGCCAATGGAGGCTCCGAACAACCCCCACCCAACAGGGTTCAGGGAATTTTCATCATCATCTTTACCACAGTGAGAATAAATATTCAATAGGTTGGGAGGAAGAATCCAAAATTCAGCATCCCACTCATTCCCCTAACATCAAGAGAAACCTCTATTAGTCAGGGCTCTCTCAGAAATCACTACTGAAATCTCCCTCAGATACACTATTCATAGACAGGGGTGGGAGGAGCATATGAAGAGGTAATCAGACCTCACCGGGGTTGGAAGCTGAAATGATCTAACAAGACCAAGGGTTCGAATAATGTTCATTATGGAAGCTATATAGAATCATCCTATTGCGTATAAATTGATGGCACAACCACCATTGTCCAATATACCTCTGTGAATGCCTTAACTATCAACATCATAGATGTTGATCAAGATAAAAACATATAGTGCCACAACATGGAATATTTTCCCTAGGTGGAGAGTGATTTGGATGTGCCAAATGATGTTGCGCACACACAGAACCACAGAAGAATTCAAAATTTGGCACTACAGAACAACAACTTTCCACCTCCATGGTAGAATACTGGAAATGAAGAAGGAATGGATGTGACTAAATCATATTTTCCACTCAAAAAAGACAATTCCTAACAATATGAGACTAAAATACACATTCCTTAAAAACTCAATGAGGAGTTACTCATGGTAAATATTCTTGATGGCAATCATCTCCATATAGAGATGAATATTCTTCATCTCATAGCCAATATGAAAAATCTGTGGTGTATGAGCTTCAGATTGGCTCTGAATCTAAACAACTAGTCTATATAAATGAGGAAGCCAAAAATTATTGTGACTTTCCCCTATTAAGGTGAATTCCCCTACCCCACTTGGGTAATCATTTATTCATAGGATGAATTTATGATCAACAGGAGATGAAAGAGAGACCACCTCAGCAGCCCCCACCCACTCCCTGTGGGTGGGAGGCCGCTCAGATAATAGTTCCCTTGGAGTTACACACATCCATTGAATCTCTAGCCACCAAATGGAATCCATGGAAGGGAAATTCACACCAGTGTATCCTAAAAGAAATCCATATCCTGAATGGGTGGATGATACTCGACTTCCACCCAAATAAAAAAACTCCACCTTTTCTACCTTTGATGGTGTAGTAAACCCTAAAAAACATCTCAAACACTTTTTGTCCTAATGCGGGATGATGATGGGACCTCAATATCAAAAATATGCAATAAAACTTAGGTGTTTAGTATATAATCTAATAGGTCCAGCCTTTATTTGATATAGTAGTCTACTAGTTGGATCTATGATAGGATGGGAAGACGTTCATCATCATTTCCTTTATCAGTTCAATTCAACATTGAGGAAAATGTTGATGGTCAGCTAGATAACATGCAACCAGTTCGAGAATGATAGGGTTTCAGATTTTAGAGCAAGGTGTAAAGGTTTAATCAATTCACTCAACATCCTCATCTCATAGTAGAAACAACTGTAACTATATATTGACAATATTAGGGATGAGCTACAGACTCCCATAACACCATGAATTATCCAGGAGGGTTCCAAGAGTTCACTAAAATAACAAAACATCTTGAAGAGGCCATTCAGTGAACCGGGTCCAAGTCTCTACTCATACCCACACCATAGAGGAAGAAGCTAGATAGAGCAGAAAACTCATATCGCACTATCAAGCTCGCAGCGGTTCCCATCCAAGAACATAGGCAACCTCTGAACCGTCGAGCACCCCCTATCGAGCAACAGCCACCACAAAATCACCCTTGATCGGAAGCACAGATAAATAAGGGTCACCTAGGATTTGAGGAATTGATGAATAAAGTACACTCCCTCTAAAGTTAACATGCCCTAGTTTATTTCTGGGAAGCCATGGATAATAACATTCTCACACTCCACCAACCTAGGGGTCATGATGAATTCAAATACACCAACCATCCCAATTAATTCCCTTCCCACGGAAGTTTGGTTCATGATATCTATAATTGTTTGATACTTAAGGGAATACTTCAAGGCATGTTCAACTCCCAATAGGTGATTTTAGATAACTCCCTAGAGAATGTGTCTTGCATAACCATCGCCCGGTCAGAATAAGAGGCTGAATGAAAAAAAAGTTCCGTTCGGGCGAGCGTAACATTTTTACAACTGAATTACTCAGAAAAAATTTGATCAAGCTCATAATGCACTGAAATAAAAATTTCATAACCTCACAATAGCTCATCCACCCAAGGAGGATACATCAAATGTTCTTCCCATGGGTGGGTGGGACCACCGGAATAAGATAGATATAGAGGAGGAAGAAACATATTCTTCTCCAAATAAATCCCTAACTCTTGTATATTTATTCCCCGCAACATCTTCAACATGGGAACTTCCCCAAAAAATGGAATCCTCATTAGATATGGAGATAATATTCAATTCTATCAAAATATTCCTCTTAAATATCCCCTTATTTGATTATGACTACAACCCAGAATATGGTTTCCCTGTGTGTAACTAGGGAACAGGTGGCAGCATACACTAGAGAAGAGCATACACGGGACAATGCAGATGTGTTTGGACTCAATATTATGGTTGTACTCCCATGGAGGATATATATATATATATGCATCCGAGACTGATGGGAAATCACTACAATAGGCCTAAAAGATGAAAGGAGATGCTTCAGAGCCCTCCAGTAGTCACATGTATCATATTATCTTACATAACCACTTAGTGGGGGTTCAATACAATCAACCCTAGCAATGTGGGAGGTTAGCATGACCTACACCAATAGTAGTATATATTACCTTAGCCTCTATTCAGGATCCATGTCCACCCCCCCCCCCAAAGCTCCATCTCTTGAACTGCATGTCCAGGAGCAGCACCATTCTCGGAATCACTAACCTCTGGTGAAAAAATATGATGTTCTAAAATAGTTAGTTGTAGTCTCAACCAGGATATCAATCCTTGATGTGCTTCTTACTTGAAAATAACCTAGGGAGGAAATTTTTGAATCCCTCAAGAGGCTATAGTAATTTGAGAAAGAAGTGATGGTTGTTGAGGTCTATCGAGTGGAGACCATATCCTTAGGATGTCATGTTTTCATCATGTTCACTAATCATGATCAAGAGGAGTCCATCAAATGGAATATTAGGAACTTTTACATTTTGGGAATATTCAATAATGTCAATGTCCAAATGGTGCAAGTTGATAATGGATCTTGGTTCAATCTTATCTGAGTTCTAAATCTCTATCCATTGGGGTATAGTGAATGAGAATTATATCCTACAAATTTCACCATTTAGATATATTATAGTGTGAGAAAAGGAATTTTGGGAAGATCAAGATCAAGGATGAATTTGTGGAACTCACATCTGATGCTGAGTTCATGGTTATCCAGTAAGACACTGTATATAATTTTTTACTTATGAGGCCATGGATCCATATCCACATGGTGGTACCATCGATATTCCATCTATGTTTGAAGCACCCCATGAATGGAAAATTCAGCATACTACATGGTGAAAATTCCCCCTTAGAGACTTGAGGAGCTATATATTTTGAAGAATATTTCTATAATAAGGTGGTATGAAACCAAATATGGATGATGATATATATATTTCAGCTCCTAATGGATTAGGTACTTCCCCTCAGAATCCCTTGAGAATGATTAATTATGATTATGTTCGCCCCATAAACATGTTCAAAGTATAATAGATAATCGCAGAGGCTCAAGCCACACCTTTCCCCAGTGATAAAAACCAGCTCTATCATCTCTCTATAATGACTTAGATAGAAAGGGATGATAAGATATCTTCTAATATCCTTACTCATACTGATATTGATAGAGTGGCCCCCAAATTTCTATAATCACATTAATATGCTGCAACAAACATATAAATGGATGAGGACGATCTCAATAACTCCCCTACAACATTTGTGGAAGGAGTCTCTACCACCAAAGATAAGCTCAAGAAGATAAATCTGGGAACAGAAGAAGACCCACAACCTACTCTAATTAGTTTCACCATGCCCCATGAAGAGAAAAATATGTACAATACAGTTTTGAAGGATCACTGATATGTGTTCACCTATAATTATATAGAAATTCCTGAAGTCAATATAGATGTGTCCTCGAACCATCTCAGACTGCTCGATGAGCATCGAGGTTTCAAGCAGGCAACTAGGATAATTCACCCCTCTCATGCCACTAATGTAGATAGAGAAGTAGGAAATTGGATCAAATCCAACTTCTTTAGAGAAGTAAAATACCCAAGGTGTCATGAAAACATCATCCCTGTCAAGAAAAAGAACAGTACTAATAGGGCCTATATTGACTTCAGAGACCTTAACCAATATTTCCTAAAATAATACTTCCCATTGTTGATCACAGAACTCAGGATTAATTCAATTTCTGGATTCCAGGATCATTCTTTCATAGATGGGTACTTAGGGTACAATAAAATCAATATAGACCCTAACGATTAAGAAGATTCTTACATTAGAGTACATGAAGGGATATTTTTCAACCAAGTTAGTCCCTTTGGATTAAATAATGTTAGTTACACATATATGTTCACCAAGCATTTCATCTTTAAGCCATTATTGGGAAGGATAATCAAGTGTTATGTTGATGAACTAGTAATCAAATTCTCAAAGTGATGTGATCACTTCATATATTTCCAAAAAAAATCATTGACAAGATGCTAAAAAATAGTCTAAAGATGAATCCGATGAAGTGTTCTTTCATGGTGACATCAGTAAAATTCCTCGGCTTTGCTGTACGCCACTGTGCCATTGATGTTAAACCAGAGAATATAGGTTCTATTTTACCAATGTGACCCCTAGAAATATCAATGAAATTAAGGGCTTCCATGAAAATATCACCTATATTTGGTGATTCATACCCAACCTGGTTGTCAAAGTTATCCCCTTCACTAGGATAATGAAGAAGGGAGTGCCTTCCAATGGGAAGAAAATTTCCAGAAAGGCTTTGAAATTCTATAGCAATGATTTTTACACCAACTAGTTTTGATGCCTCCAGTGGAAGGGAGGACACTCATATTATATGTGACTTCCATGTAATTCTTATTGGGTTCCCTCCTCATGTAGAAAAATGATTTAGGAAGCTAGAATAGTGGTCAAACTAGGTACTGAGAAATGATATTTTGATGTCGAAAAAAACTGCCTTATACTCATTTTTTACAGTACAAACGAAGAGGAATTACTTGCAGAACCATGAATTTTACTTGGTCTCTTGTGTTGACTAGATCAAGTGCATCCTTGGTTTCCCGATGTTGAAAAGGCACTTGGATCAATGGGCAGTCAATCTCTAGTAATATGGCATTCAGATCATATCTCAGAAGTCAGTTAAAGTACAATCCCTAGATGATTTCCTCACAACACATCTTTCCCCATAAAATACATCATAAGACTTAGAACTCCTATATAAAGAGGACTTATATTCCCATGACACTCCTCAGACATTGTTGATGTACTTTGATGGCTCCTAATAGATTCTTATTGGAAAAATAAAGGAAACCCCGAAACTCAGTCTGGTTGGTTCTGGGATTGTGTTTGTCTCTCCAGAAAAATCATTTTTCCCTACTCTTTCTCACTATCTAAAGGCATCACAAATAATGAAGTTGAGTACCAATCCCTCATCACTATATTGGAACTACCTATATAGCCGCACATTTCCATCAAAAATATCAAACAGGACTCAGAACTAGTGATAAAACATATCAATGGTGAATATAACACTAAAAAGGAAGATCTATCCCCCTCACTAGTTATGTTAGGGGACTGATGGTAGAATTCCTATTTGATGCCACCTTGTATTATGTTCCCTAATCACAGAATGCTCATTCTGATGAACTAGCTAAATCAGACGCCAACTTTTCCAACCCTTATCAGGAGGAATTCACCTTCCATATGACACGTCGAATAATGTTAACATAAATCATCATATGTGATATGTAAAAGATCAATGAGGTTAACACCACCCCAGAGCGTGATGATTCAATGACCACCCAAGGAAGGATGGAGTTGATAATCTATTATCTTCCATTAGAGACTATCCCAACAGATCGAGCAAGAAGGGAACAAATTCAGCACAAGGTAGTGAATTTCCCTCTATAGGATATTCCAAATGAGAAAAAATTACTCTACAAGTGAGGCTTTTATGGAGTTCTCCTCAGGTGTATAAAACAATGAGATGTTCCCATAATCATTGAAGATGTCCATATATGTTCTTGTAGTGCCCATCCAAATGGAACGAGTATCACCTAGTAGATTCTGGGGTTGGGATACTACTAAAGAACCATAATATAGGACTATGTGGAATTCAATAGGAAATTACATGCATTCCAGATTCATGAAAACTTCATCCATTATCCCCCATAATTTATACATACGGCTAAATATTTCTGGCCATTTTATGATTAGGGGATAGATGTTGTGGGGCCATATCCCCCAGCCACAGCTAAACAGTTCAAGTAAATCCTCATTTATACCAACTTATTTTCCAAATGGGTTGAGTAAATAAACCTCAATGATGTTGGGTAGAAGAATATCATCAATGTTGTGATGTCCCATATTGTCATCTGGTTTTAATTCCATCACATAACATTGAAAGACAAAGACACCAAATTCTTTTACACAGAGTTAAAGAAGATATACCAGGATTACAATATACATTCCCATCACTCATCCCACTACCGTGTAGTGGAAAATGGATAGATAGAGGCATTCAATAGGACTCTAACAAATATACTCTAGAATATTGTAAAAAATGATAAGAAAAATTGGCCAGACGCACTCCTCCATAATTTGTGGGCCAAATGTACCCCCATGTGTACTACTACACAAGAAACAACATACTTATTAGTGTACAGTACTAAGATAGTGTTTCCCATAGAGTTCCAACTTCCATCAAACTGAATATCCATTTGAAAACAACTCTTAGATGATAAATAGTCATAAAAGAGTCTGTATGAGTTGGAAATACTAGAGGAGAATGTTTTGTTCACATTTTTTCATCTATAAATTCATCAGAACATTATTTCAAAATCCTTAAATAAAAAGTTTCACCTCCACTCATTCCTTCAAGGAGAATTTATGTTGGCTCCTAGAACCCCAATGATACTGGGAATGAATCCCCTAAAACTGGAGCCCATTTGGGAAGGAAATTACATCACACATAAGGTCTATCATAATAGAGCTTACTGATTGGCCACAATGGATGGGGAGCATGTCACACCACCAACCAATGAAGGATTTCTCAAGAAATTATTTTCATAGTTGTCTCCATGAGGGCATCCACAATTGTATAAGTCCCATTATTCATACTGGGTGCATGACATTAAACTATAAAAGTTCATCATAACCACATGATGTTAAACATTTGGGATTCTATCATGGAAACAAGATGTTAATATGCATTGTTTCTTAAGAACAACATGTGGATTGATTTATGTCATCATAGTATATGTAGTGATTCAAAAATGTCTATATATTAGGTAAATCCACATGATTTGTTTCCTTTCACATCAGGTGTTCCAGTGTCCTTAACCCGTGATGTTAAACTTCACTGACCTAAAACATCCCCCTACATGATGGGTGGCCCAATGTCCTCACCACAAGACATAAAACTGCACAGATACTTGATATTCATCCTCATTCACATCGAGTCACCTATATCCTTATCGCATGATGATAAAATAAACAGTTCTTCTAGAACTACATATGGATTTATTCTAATTGTCAAATGGGATACACAGGGATTCCTCGATCTGGAATCATGGACCATCCATCACATGATGTACAATACCCATATTCTACATGGGTCCCTTTTTGATACTTTTATCTCACATTGAGCATGGATCATGTGGGATTAGGAATTACAGTAAAGGCATCCCCATTCCAACAAGGCACATCAGCCTCGACATGAACTAACCATCATTGTAAGATTCTAAACTACATGGCTATCTAGAACTACATGTGGTTTGATTATCAATCTGATGAGATACATAGTGAGGCTCAGTATCCATTTTTGGGACCAACCGAAAAATCTCAATTAATTCACATCGGTCCGATTTGGTCCCCATCACAAGATGTTAAACTACATGGAAGTTTCAGAACTATATGTTGATTTATTCTCATTTATATGAGATATGTAGTGATGCCCATACTTCCACCCATAGTTCCAACCCCAATGTTCCTGTCAATTCACAACGGCTCTCCTTCATCCTTACAGCATGACATTAAACTAGATGGAAAATCAAGAACTATGTGTAGCTTAGTTCCTGTCATTATAGGATACGTAGTGAATATTGTATCTCTAATCCTAGGCCTAACTTCAACCATTAATTAAAATAATGCCCACATCTACATATAGGTTAGAACTACATAGAGTATTTCCCATTCAATAACTACATGTTTCTTGATTCTCATACTCATGAAATAAAAAGTGATGCTAAAGTCTCTATATTTGGGAACAACCACAACCTCCCCACACATTCACATCTGTCCCGACATCCTTATTGCATGAACTTAAACTACATTGAAGTACATCCTTATAACATGATGTTAAACTGCATGAAATTATGTCTTTTTCGTGTGATGATAAACTCCATGAAAAATGTCCTTATCAAATGATGATAAGTAGCATGGAAAAACATCCCCACTACATGACAATAAACTATACAGACAATCTCCCATTATTCATCCTTCATCAAGGATCCATGAGAGACTTACCTCGATCCCCCGAAGTATGGGGAGACTCAACTTCTCTCAAGTGTATGTCAAATCCATATACCATGATTCATGTCCCATGCGTTAATCTTTCATTTCACATGGAAAGGATATTTAAATTCAACAACCCCTTCCTAGACTGTTCATAAAAGCCTATTGATCCTATATATGCACCTATGGCTGTCAACAATATACATTACTCTGAAAAAGAACATTCAAATTCTTGTGAGCCCTAACATCATCACTGCAGCACTCAACACCTCAACGTGTCTAAAGCACTCCCCGTATGACTGTCCCAAATCATTACCCATGACCTGAGAAACTCAAGTCACGGTTTACAACATCTCCATCTCATTCCTAATAATATGTCAGAGTGCTCTTAACCCTGGATGTCCTAATTAATCTCTTGTGTCACATCTTCCGTATTAGGTCCATGTCAGTCATGACCTTAAACTACCTAGATTTTTGTCAATGTTGTACGACCTTTAATTATAGCATTAATTGTCGAAATCACAAGACCTTAATCTACTAATAAAAGAGACACAAAACATGGGAGGTCAAAAACCTACAAAGGGAAACCTCAGAAAAGGCCATGTCTTAGCCCACTAAACCCTTCATTCTTAGATTTTAGGCAAAAGATATGGGTGAAAACATAAAATTCATAAATCCCATTGGGCGTACCTTATATCCCTAATAAAATACAAGACATGATCACTGGACCCAGTGGTCTGAGGAAAAGTTAGATTAGCATTTTACACATCTTATTTCCATGAGAACGTTTTCACTAAGAAGTGACACAACTTTTAGGTTACTCGGACCCTACTTGGATTTTACACTTTCCAAAAATCACACATCATGAGTTGTGTTGTCCAAATAACCAAAATCATCTCAGGACCTTGTAAAGGATATTAAAGATCATGTAACCTTTTATTGACTATGCATACATTCCCATGGCTCCTGCATATGCGCCTATGGACATCAACCAAATGTGTCACTCTGAAAAAGGATGTTACAATCCCTGTGAGCCCTGAGATCATCGCGACTATTCTCAAAACCTCAGTGTGTCTAAGCAACTCCATGTATTAGTGTCCCATATCATTCTCCTAACTTGAGCACTTCAAATAATGATTTACAATCCCCACACCAAACCATACTAGAAGATTTGATATACTCATCATTATGTCACCATTTTTCATACAATTTCTCAAGGATGGAATATGGAACTTCATTTCCTAACCTTTTTATGGCCCATACTTCATGATTCGGAACCATTGGTTATAGGACATGAGAATATCATTAAGAGATATACTTCCCTAGGGTGCCAAAAACCTTATTGGATAGCATTCTTCCCATACCCAACTTCATCCTATAGATATTTTAATCATCTCAAATATTTCATAGCCCTTAAAATGAAGTGGATATTTTCTTTCTCTGGGCATTTTACTAATGCATAAGGGCCCTTACACACCAACTAATGTCATATTATCCTTTCTAGAAATTACCTTCAATCCATTTGAGTCTTAGAAACACCACGGAAGAACTTGGAATTATATAATTTCATGGGGAATACTCATAATATATGCATTATCTCATTTTCATGGACTCAAACATTCAGATGATGCTATACGCCATCCATACTCTAACTATCAGGGCTTTCCTAGTATCCCAAGTATTACTACCCAAAAAATGCTATCTGAATTAATGTTCCATATCCCTTGGAAAGGATAACCGGCTTCAAGGTACCTTTTCTAGACTATTCATACATTTCCATGGATCTGACTATGTGTTTATGGCTGTCAACAAAATACGTCGCTCTGAAAAAGGGAATTTTGATCCTCACGATCCTCTGTAACACCATGACATAACCCAGCACCTCAAAGTGATTTAGGTCATTCCTGGAATGTTTTGACCATATCCCATGATCATATAGTAGGTCCAAGCTTAAAACACCTAAACTAAAGAAATATTAAGTTAGAGCTAAAAGGCCCAAAACTAAACCAATATTAGGTCCGATATAAAAGACCCTAAACTAGGGAAATATGAGGTACGAGCTAAAATACCCTAAACTAAAGCAATATTAGGTTTCAGAAAAAGACCCCAAACTATTGAAATATGAGGTCCAAGCTAGAAATCATAAACTAATGAAATATTTGGTCTGATCTGAAATACCCTAAACAAAAGCAATATTAGTTCCGATCTAAAAGTCCCAAAACTAAATCAATATTAGGATTGAGCTAAGAGACCCTAAACTAAAAAATATTATTTTTTATTTAAAAGAACCTAATCTAAAAAATAATAGTTTCGAGCTAAAAGAAACTAAAATAAATCAGTAGAAGGTCCGAGCTAAAAGTCCCTAAACTAAAGAAATATTAGGTTTGAGATAAAATATCCTTAAATAAATCAATATTAGGTCTGAGATAAAGGACCCCAAACTAATGCGACATGAGGTTCAAGCTAAAAGACCATCAAATAAATCTCAACAACAATTCAGTATTCAAAATCCGGAAATACCGACCATATGGCCTTGACCATAAAACTATGCTCATTGTGATTATCGTCTTTGGTAGGAGAAACAACACTCTCCCTCCATGAGATATCTCCTACCGGAATGATCCCTATACAGATCAAGTAATCTCAATATATCTAAAATAGATAACCAATATAGAATCTCATGTGAGTGGGCATCCATCACCATCTCTAAAATGGAATGTTTCATAATTTCAATATTAAATTCAAGTAATTCATATTCATACAATATAAATCAAGGGATATGTAGTGATGATGACTTCCAAAATGATGTAGTAGTAATATATCAAACACATCATGAGGGAAATAAAATCAGATAGTATCATAAAAAGTTTAGAGAATGCATCCATTCACAGTGTGAAAAAAGAGAAAGGAATCTCCACATTCTAGAGTCTCTATGAAGCCCCATACAAAATGGAGTATAGTAAAATAGGTGAGTCATGAAAAAATACAATCAAATTTACTGAAAATGTTTGTGGGGATCCGGAAAGAGGCATCAATGTAGCCTTGGAATTCCCTTCTACCAACTTCTTTTGCTTCTACCTTCTGATGGAGAGCTTATACCACAGTAGTTAACTCTTCAACCCTCTTCTTTGATGTGGTGAATGAGTTTCATGATTCCAAAAGGTTGTAACTCAAATGAGTAATCATCTCCTCTAATCACGATACATGTTTCATCCAAGAATCCAGATGAGTTTTCAGTTCATATAACAGATGATGACCCTCCTCTAGTGCCTCAACTTCTCTCTCATTTTCTTATAAAATGAATCCTCTTTCACAAAATCATGTAGGTCCCTTTCATTCATGGCCAAGTCTGTTGGAGTTTAGATGATCTCTTATAAAATTTCATACAACAGTTTTCATTTGATGATGTTTCTCCTGAGTCATGAAATCCCCAATGAAGGAAGTCCCCATGGTTATAGAATATTACCAAGGGGGCCCCAGTAATCAAGATGATAATTTGTTCCTATATAATCATATAATGTGATTGAGCCTTTCCAACTAACAAGTTAGGTTTATAGGAAGGATCCCTAACCTATTGAATAAATGTTGAAATGGGATAGGAATCCCCATATGCCTCACTCTAAATAGGGGTATTGCTCGTAGCCAGTGTGGAAGGAAAAATCTCATCAATAGAATCTGAACCACTGTCTAAATTACCTTCATTGTAGTGAGTTCACTTCATTGATACATCACCAAGGTCTTCAATCAACTCTATTGATTCCATAGATAAAGGAGTTGGTGATACCGGAGGGTTGTCCACATGACAGATCAGTTGTCCTAATACACCATTAGGTTTAGCTGCTACCCAAGCCTAGACATAATCCTTGGTAAGGAATGTCGAAGAATTATTGGGCAGAAGCATAATTTCAGCCTCGGTGTCTTCATATAAAAACATCTTCCATAATTGGCGGATAATCCCAGGATGTTGTTCCGCTTGGACGCTGACCAATGGAATGGGAGAAACTCTCTGAATATATCCAAACTATCGAGTGAATTGGTATGATGTGTATGGATCATAGATGATATGATCATCCACCCAAGATGAAAGAATCACATCACGAAGGGAGACCATGCAATATATTTCATCAAGGGAACCACTACCATCATCTACAATTAGACCGCTCGGTGCATGAATGATAGTAAACTTAAATCTAAAAAATTGACATGGGACACCTCTCACATTAGTAGGGTTTAGGTTAATAGCAACAACACCAGATATATTCAGTAATCAGGGTTATGAGGGGGTGTGTGGGATCATGAAAGAATTGTAGTACACTTAACAAGGGAAGTACTCCCCCATCCAGTCAAACAGAAACTATATTGGACCACAAATCTGGTAAGGGGTGATTTTTATTGAATGTGGCACAATATTTGGTACATGTGCATGAGGATTTGTATTAATAAATTAAGATGTCACCATTCCTCAATTCCCACCTCCATTTCCAATTTTCTATCATGGATTCCTAAGTATATTTACTCAGTTGGGAAAAGCCACATGTTTTGGAACATAATAAAAAAACCTACCAACCTAAGATCTGAAGGAACTTATGGGTTCACTAGACATCCACATGAGGTGTAGTTCCCAGCTTCCAGAATGTCCCAATATGAGCCAGATCCATCACAGATTTATTGGTAAGGGCACCAATGGGGGAAAATAACATTTTTTCTAACCCCATCTCCACATAAAAAAATATTGATCAAGTTTGTGATGGAAATAATTGAGTGCAATTTCACCCATCTCTCTAATTTCTTCATCATAATAACAAGATTATGCCTCTCCAAAACTAGATTATGTAAAGGATCATCCCAGTCATCTGTTGTAGGGAGGAACTCATCATATATCTCTCCTAGAAGAGGAATACAACCCAGTTGATCAATATCCCATAAGGTGATTCCTACCTCACCATGGGGAAGATGGAATGTGTTGGAAATAGGACAACGATGGCTAATCTTCTCCTAGAGAAGGTCGGGATAACTGTAAATAATGAATTGAGAGATCCATACAGCTTTATAAATGTGAACCCTATATAGGTCATCAATGAACTCTAAATAGCTCTGTAGGACCCAGAATGGCCACACCCACTCATCAGAGAAATTTCTGCCAAGAATAATATCCCATTTGGAATACCATCCAACACCATAAGTGTCTAGATAAGAGATGAATATACATGAATAGCTCCAAGAAATATGTTTCTAGGAATATTCATGACCATTCATACATAGAGGGGAGTTGACAGACACATTATCCAATCCTTTATAGTATATTGTAATTAGAATAATATCCTTGGTATTCGTCTCTAGAACATACTCATGATAATTACACATCCACTGAGATAGAAGATTAACATCTGGGGGAGGTATGGTGGCATCGTCTAGAAGACAGAACCTGTGCATGGGATGTTGATAAGATAAAGGATAATTCTGAATATTAGCTGGAAGGAAACTCTTCAAGACCTCATTATCACTATGTACACAGTACAGGGAATCAGTATTGCGATTCCTAGAAGTCAATCCCCTTTAGTTGGAAGAATTTGAGGAACCTAGGTGAGAACTGAAAGAAATTAGAAAATAAGTAAGAGGAACATGTTAGAAAAATAATGTAGAAAATATTTTCAAAAACAGAGGTAGGAATGTTCTGGTGGGATCATATGCATCGTATAACTCACCAAAAGTTTCACGAACGTCATATGTAGTTTGGTAATTACTTGAACTCTAGAGGAATTGCCATTCACATAACCCCATAGGGAATCACCCGAATCGCATGACCCTCTTAAAGACTTGCGATCACATGACCTGAAAAAGATCACATGAGTCGAAAGTGATCAAATGATCAGGTTGATAGATTTCATGAATTCTACAAAGGAAACCACAACCCTCATAGTCGAAGTCCATGAAGTTTCCAAACAGTAGTTCTCAATCAGTTTGTATGAGTGCCTGAGAAAGAAGTGGTCTTGAGAGAGAGCTCTGATGAAACAGACTCGAGATAAAGTCCTGCAGACAAGGATTTTAATCAAGGTTCATGGTAGGTCTTGTGATAGATAAAAAAGGGACTTATCTAGAGAAAGGAGGTGGATATTGGAATCCACCCCCCCCCCTATATATTGGTTGTTTCGCAGGGTACGAAGCGACACCTGATAGACCAAATGTCTCCCGAAGCACCGGTTTTCAACACTACCAAATACTATAGTGGGAATTAGTTTTCTTCAGAATCATGTTCTCATGCCCTATAACATTTCCCCTACGGGGGGATTTTTTGGTTCCCACCAGATGTAAATTGGAAAAATCACAAAGGAATAAATACCCAGATATGTGTATTATTTTCCCTACAAAAGCAAAGGAAGGAGAGGATGGATGACACCTGCTGATCGCATGAGCCTCTGAAGGACTCGAGACCATGTGAACAGTTCAAGTTCAGGTTAAGTATCCATGAATGGCACATAAAACATGGGAATTCCCACAGATCCCCATTTTCTAAACCATCTTTCCCTCACAGAGGCTCCCTAGATAACCGAGTGAGTTACTCCAGGCTGGGTGTTTTTCATTATAAAGTGCCTGAAAAACCACCTAAAACCCATCAAAAGTAAGGTGGGATAATATTAAAATGTAGAGACCCCCAATGTTCATGAGTCTCATACTACATATCATCATTATGAATAATAAAATACTTCTTTGACATCTAGGAAAACCTATAATACATCGAAATTTTTTTAGGATAAAGTGAATGAGATGACAGAGAGGAGGTGAGATGTGTTTCTTGTCACTGAAGGATAAGCAAAACACTCCCTGGGAAACCTGTGAGATGCCATGAAACCTCAAAGACATGTTCACCTCATCTCATGACATCCCTTTGGATTTCCATCCTCACCACAAAAAAGTTATCGGGTATGTCCAGGAAACCACTTTAGCCGCAAAGTACATATAGATGGACATTTCAAATACAAGCTTGCACATCCTACATACGACCCATATTGGACACGTGAGACATCACTAAAAAATAGAGTAAAAATTCCTAACATTGATCATAAAAATTCTCATAATCTTTGAACTTTTTGAAATAAAACCAATTGGATGAAAAGGGAGTAGGATAGAGGTGTTCACGGTCACTGAAAGGCATGATATTCCCTTAGCATACTCATAGTGTGGTCCTTCATGACCCTTGGACATATCATCCATTTCTAATGATACCCCAATAAAGTTCACCCAAGGTCTCACATGTATCTCCCAAAAAGCTCTTATATCTTGTGAAGGCCCATGGACATGTCAGCATAACAGCATAGAAGTACTTTGATATGACCAAATGATCTAACTTGTCCCCATTAATTAGCTATAATCTAATAAAGGGAGAATTGATGGAATAGACTCACAATCGTTGAAAATCAAGTGACACACTTGGATCATTCATAGAAAATAATTGCAAAGAAGCGTAGTGCTAGACCCCTTCACCGACTCCAACCTGGACTCTCAGTAGATATGACACACAAAGAGTCAGACAACGGGGGTGGTGATGCCTATAAATTCTTCACTCTGACATGAAAAAGTGGCAGGATTGTTGAACTATGAGACTGTGTACTCTGGATGATTTGAATATCATCCTCTATGGATTTCTTAGAGAAACTGATCACATGACCATAAATTTTTCATTAGGTAATACACCAGCAGATGACCGGAGCAATCATATTCCACACATAAGGTGAATCACTTGATTATTCAAAAATCGTGCCGGGTAATTCTGAAAAGACTTTTGAAGAACATACCGTATTCATTTCGGATCATGCGATGCTCAAAGGAACTCATACTAAATAAACCTATGGCCTTTGTAATGAAAGGGTTAGAAACATGATTAAAAGTGGAAGACTTAAAAGAAATACATGTTCGTTGGTCATCATGTTCTTTATTTGAATCACTCAACGACACATGGTAGCAAGAGAACATATCACCTAGATCTCATGAGAATCATCAATATTTCCCTCTAGGACACACATAATAATCCATACATATCAATGAATGTCACATGGTTCCCCTCACGAGCACGACCATGATCTCGTGAAACCCTCTGGGTCTGTCACCTAGGACATACGGTCTCTTTCAGACACATCTCTGGACTCATATAACAACATTTACTTATGTTATCTGAGTCTCAAAAAAATAATCTAGACATGATAATCAAGCTCCTACAACACTCTTCGGGAAATTTAGTTGGGACTTGTGACACCCTCCAGACATGTCGGCCAGGTCTTGTGACGTCTCCTAGAGATGTCAGTCAAGATACATGACACCCCTTAGTCTATTCCATAATAACTCTCAAAAACCCCTCTGTATGTGTCATGCTAGGTCATTTGATGTCTCCAAGTACAGGCCAAGTAGGTCATATGACACCCTCCAGATAAGAAGGCTATTCCAATAGAACATCACAGAACATGATGGTATTGTCTTTCCATGGCATGTAAATTCCGAATACAGAGAAAAATCAGTACCTATTCCCCGACATAAAGTGGGATATGGAGACTCTGATTCCTTCCACATCCAAGATATGTAGACTTCCTCTACCTGAGGTTCAAGCTCTATATTAATCATCTAGGGAAATCCTTGCATCTAAGTACCTTATTCAACGAAATGAAATCGATTATTTTTTACACCTTGATTCTCACAACGAGAATAGATAACATGGGATTAGGTTGTAGAAATGATCAATTCACATTCACTATAACCCCCCCCCCCCCACAACGGTACATGGAATCCTTAGTGTGTAAGACCCAACATAAACCAAACTATGCTTACTCTAATTCATGCTATAATGAGGATACATAGGAAACCTTCCTAAGTCCTCAGCCCAAATAAAACACCCCTTTCAGTATAACTCTTTACACAACTCTGAAATCTCAACCAAAGGTGCTCAATTACTTCCATAAGATGACCACCATATCCCATTCATCATCATAATGAGAAACCCAATAAGCTATGATGATTATGAATCCTTCCATAACCAAGAAACGTAGTACGCCTCTCCATGACCTGATCCCCATAATAAATCATCTCAATGCAGTCCCAATGCAAAATCCCTACATAATGTGAAATGAAATGATCATTATCCATCCCTTGTTTCCCACACCGTCCATGGATCATGTGATTTTAGGGTTTTTCAATAATCATATCATCTTCACTATGAGCGTTTATAATGACACGGGCGACCCCAATAAATGAGATCTATAACAACTCTGATTCTTTCTATACTAGGGATACGTATGAAAACCCCTTAGGCTTCGAGCTCAAATATTTAGTGTCTCAGTACCCAAACATATGTCGTCACCATATGACATTAAACAACAAAGGATGAATGAACTACATGGGTTTTAATTCCTATTATAACCAGGATATCTAGGACTCCTCATAATGGCTCAATCCACTCCTCAAAATACTAAACGCCTCCTCACATGGAAGCATGATATGAGGCCCTTGGTTATATGGATTCAGTATATAAGAAACATCCCATTACAGAAAAACTATGAAGAACATCATATACATATAGCTAGATTCACTAAAGAGATCCTAGTCTTTTGCATATGGAAGAGAATTAACCTATAATTGTTTCGTTTGGGTAACCGGTCCTATATTAAGATTTTTAAGAGATTCAGGAACATATCTTAAATCTATAAGAGATCCCCAGATTACAAAATAATTACCAATAAAATGGTGAAATGAGTCCAACCTCCCATCCTCTCATCCAATTTGAGTCCCCAAGAGTCGATGGGCCTGATTACCCGAATGGCTGCCGACCTTTGGAATGCAGGTCCATTCCAGTCTATAGATGAGGGAACCATTGAGAGTTTCTAAGAAAGAATAAATATATTTTAAAACAGATGCAAGTGATTAAAAGAGGTCTTAAAATATACCTCTATAATTCCATCATGGGGAACCCATCCCGCATCTATGTCGAAACCCGAAAAAATAGGGACACATATGCATCGTTTTAATTATGTGAAGGGTGGGACCAAAATTATATATCCCTTTAATGAATTGGGTATTGTATTATACCTATTAAAATAATTTGGGGAAACAATTCAATGTTATCTATCTAATATGTGAAATATATTGATGTGATTGATCCACTATATGAAAGATGTGTTGATTCTTAATCTATTATGATTGGAGGGTCTTGTTAGTTAACATTGAAATATGAAATGGTTTCTATACATATGGTGATTCCACACTCTTATAACATGGATTTATGGTTAATTATTTATTTCTAATTAATTTTATCTCTTATGGTACATATCTTATAAAATGATAATGTTTTATTCCATGAAACATGCTTATGATCCATAATAGATTGAGTATGAACATTATAAGTTATGTTCATGATATTATAACATTATTCTTACCCTAAAAATTTAGATGATCATCGATTGATATCTCTCATATTTACCCTTATTGTGAATCATTGTTCACCCATTCTTATGTTTCATTTCCCCAAGTTATGAAGAAATGTTTAAGTAGGGTATGTAATTAAAGTCCAAAAAATGGGAAGATAGATATTGGAGGTGTTCAATATCTTTCATAAATTTAGAATATTGTGTATCTATTATCCATAGAAACTAAACTTTTATGTTACAAAAGAATTTATTTTTGAAAATTTTAAAATAATCATCTAGAAATGTAATTTTTTTTGAAAATGTTGGTTCACTATAATTAATATTCGATGAAGTAGGTTTATTAAATCATTAGAGATTATGATTAGAGAACATTGGTGAAATCCCTAGGGATAAGTCTAAGTGTAAGATAACATCCTAATATTTTGGTAATGGCCATGGATAACCTAGTGTAAAACTAAGGTCCCATAGATTGAGAAGAAGGTGTCATGATTTAGACATATTATGAATGATTTTTTGTTACTATATGATAGTTAAACCTAATCATGATAGCTTAATACTTATAATTTTATTTTTGTTTTTATTAAAAATAAATAATGATAATACATCATGATAATAATGGATGTGATGGTAAATTAAATTATTATCCACCTGAGTAACTAAATTTTGTCGGAGATGGAATGTTGAATCTTGTTTCTATGATCATGTGACTATCTCAGGATATGAATCATGATTAACTTCTAAATGATAAATGGAGGGAATAATTACTGTTGTGTCTTTCATGAGGAAAAATCCACCATCTTTTAGTGGTTTTTCTAATCTACTGGTTTATGAGAGATGTATTAGAACCACTAAGAATATATTTCATATTCTCCAATGCTTATAACATGAAAAATTTTCCATGGACATTTATTATTTGTAAGGTGAACTAGATCAATGGTGGAACCTTATTAATAATATGATAAAAGATAATGAAATTGAATCCATGTAATGGTAGGACTTTAAAATGATATTATTCAATAAGTACTTCCCATATATTCAATGTACAACGATGGAGAAATAATTCATTGAACTTAAGAAAATGGAGGATGAATCCATTAGTACTTATAAGAAAAATTTTACAAGACTTGTATGGTATGATTTTGGTTTAATCATTATCACTGAAAAAAATTGATCGATTCTTTAGAGGTTAAAAACTAATTCTTTGAAAGTAATTAGCTATAAGATACATTAGTAGCTATGAATAAATTTTTTGATGTGAACTCAAGGTAGATATTTAAGTTGGATATTCCAACTATTCCCATGGTTTTATTAATAAAAGGAGGTTTGAATCTCATAAAACTCGAATAAATCACATGGTGGAATGAGATTATAGAAATATACATTCTATAAAATTGGGGATAAACATTAAGGTGATTTTTTGAATGGAACTAATAGGTGATTTAAATGTCGAAAGTTTAGTAAAAAATCCTATAAACATTTAAAGTCACTGAATGGGTCAGTTAATGAAATGTTGAAGAAAAAGATGGTAACTAATGCACCACTCAATATATTATGCTTAAAAATAGGGAGTATGGGATTTGTGATAACCAATGCATAAATATGAAGTATTATGATGATTATTGGCATCAACATCCATTAAGATCAAAT
This sequence comes from Viscum album, assembly GCA_963277665.1. Lineage (NCBI taxonomy): Eukaryota > Viridiplantae > Streptophyta > Magnoliopsida > Santalales > Viscaceae > Viscum > Viscum album. The sequence continues at coordinate 412,247,717 of OY728159.1, read as the reverse complement.
ACAATGGGAAATCTCATATGATCATGATTTCTGAAGTATGTTACAAGAATGACATGGTGAAAGGTACACTTATATTTCACTCTATAATTGTTAGTGTATTATTTCATTCTATCAATTCTCAGTATTTTGTGAATTATGAATTTTAAATGGTTATAAAATTATCATCTAAATGTTTAGATATTGATTTAGTGGTGAAAACTCATAATGGTATGATGATCAAATCTCATGTTATAGTTCCTCTTCGATTTATGTTTGGGGGAAATTTCATCCAAAAAATGTTATGATTATCTCTTTAGTTTAATTTTATCTTATTCTAGACATGGGTTGGATTTCTTTATATAGAACCCATATCAATTCTCCAGTAAGGGAATTTAAATTTTTGATTCTATATAAACCTAGGATCATATATTGATATGATGATGAATACAAACTTTTAATAGAAATTACATCTGTCTTGTGGGTCTTAATTGCTATCCATGAAAGATATTTGTCTTAGATGGTGGGGGAGAAGTTTGAAATCAAATATATTCTTATCAACTGAGAGTCTATTGATGTATTTAGAGAATAATGTTTTGGTCTTACTCTATGTTTCGAATTTGAGTTTTTAATAGAACTCATATATGGTGTTATGCCCATTTCAAAGACTACTTATAGAATAGCCCCAATTGAGTTGATAAAGTTTAAGAAGAACATAATGGAAAATCTTGATAAGGTATTTATTCATCCATGCGTGTCACCTTGGGGTGAAATTGTTATTTTTTTTAAAAAAAATAAGCATCAATGGAACTCTTCCCCGATTATTGTCAACTTAACAAGATCACTATCAAGAGAAATTATCAACTGCCTCCTATCGATGATTTTTTAGATAATTATGGGGAGATCAATAATTTTCTAAAATTTATATTCAATCTAGGTACTATAATTTTAGGGTAAAAGTTATGACACATTAAATACAACCTTCTCTACATGTTATAGAGACTGTAAATATATAGTGACTCTATTTGGTCCAACAAATTCCTCTACCAGCTTCATGGATATAATGAATATATTATTTAATGATTTCATTTATTAGTTTTGAGTAGACTTTATAGATGATATTATTATATATTCACATATGATGTAAGATTATCAAGATCACTTGGGGATTTTAAGGAATACCCTGAGGAAGGATAATCTGTATATTAAATTTACAATGTGTGAATTTTGGATTTTAAAATTTTCATTCATTGTTCATATAATCTTATGTGATGGTATTTTGGTGGACCTTTTAAAGATAAAAATTATTTATAAATTTCTCATAGCAGCCACTATTATTGAGATACATAACTTTCTTGGTTTGGATAGATATTATCAACAATTTGTGGATAATTTATCATAGATTTATAATCCACTCTTTATGTTAACTCGGAAGGTATCCATGTTTCTTTAGACATATGAATGTGAGGAAAATTACAAGGAACTAAAGAGAAAGATAGTCATCACAACTATTGTTACATTAACCTATAGTGGAGAGGTTTATAATCTAAAATGAAGTATCAAACAAGGTACTAGGATGAGTTATCATGTAGAATTATATGGTTATAAATTATGGCACATGATAATTGAGTGATCATGAGGAAAATTAACCAAATAAACATTTGGAGTAATCTATACTAATTTTTTTAATTAATGATATGGAGGCATGATGATTATGGAGAAATATGTGATATATATACTGACAATAAAATATTAATGTTTATATTCACTCAAAAAGAGATGAATTTGAGCTGGAGAATATTGTTTAGAGATGGATAAAGATTATGAATGCTAAATACATTACAACCTTGAGAAGGTGAAAAAGGTGGTATATGCTCTGAGTTGAAAAGATAATGCTATATTATCTATTATGTTGATCTGGAATGATCCTATTTTTTTGGATTTTAAAATAATGGATATGGAAAAGATGAAGGAAAGGGAAAACTATTATCTTTCTCAAATTAATGTCCCAAAATCTATCCATGTAAGGATTAAATATGTGTATGAAGAATATGTAGAGATAAAAAAGAGTATGAGAAATTTCCTTGAGTTTAACATTTATTATGATGGAATGATAAGGTTCATGAATCTTTTTTGTGTCCTATCCATACCATATTTGAAGATTTACCTATTAAATGAATATCACAATTTGTAATTCTCTATTCATGCAACAATTAAAAACAAGTATCGAGATCGGAATGTTTATTTTTAGTGGGACAATATGAAAAGTGATATTGTAGAATATATATCTCGTTTCTTTCTATGTCAGAATGTTAAGACTGAGAGAAAAAATTCTATATAGATTTTATAATTATTACTCATACCATAATATAAATGGTAAAACATCACCATATATTTTTTTCATCTAAATCCCGAAAATTTATAAAGGACATAGTGCTCTTTTAGTTGTAATTGTCGCATCCCCAACTTGATTTTCCACCCGAACAGTGCATTCGGGCTAGGTTCCACTAGCCTTAAGCGCACCTCCCAAAACACCAAAGGTTGCTGACTATAAGATAGGGTGTAAAAAAGTGATTGTGGTGAGACTATACCATTTAGTGGTAATATAATAATGGTCTAGATAGATATATCAATGAATGAAAATACCATCAGTCTCAAAACCAAACCCTCCCAGGGATGGAGAACATTAAATATCATATAATAGTGTAAGAATAAATGAAAAATAGAAATAAAAAAGATAAACAAAAAAACATACCATTTTCATAAACCAAAACAGTGCATGCATCCAAAATATTTCATACATACACTATCCTGAAGGGTTATCCTATGGCTGACCACAATTCATACATACATATAATTATACTGAAATATAATAAAAACTAAGACAGAAATCATTACATGGGGATAGAACCTCTAGGTCTTGTGCTGTCATCCCATGGAGAATATCTTCTAATATCCAGCTTCAGAACCACGACATTTACTAGAATTTATAAGCACAAAGTCTACGTGTGTCATGAAGGGCCCATGTAGGGTGTTAGAATGTGTATTAGTAGGGTACCACCCATGTGTGTGTACCTTAAATTTTTATCTAAGAAGTTATGTAATATAATTAAAACAAAAAATAATTCAATTTAAATATAAAAACCTTCCTTGGTGCTCAACATCCACCAGGAAACTATCACCTTCTTCAGCCAACATCGAATTACTGGAGATGAGAGGGTCTTTGTCCCATGACCCAAGGTATCCCTGATTTCAAATATCCTAGGTAAACCATTGGATTCTACATTCAACAAAGTACCCAAAACCTCATTCCAACCAACACCTTGTGTCCCTAGTCATGTCGCCAATGCCCCCAAGGCATACCCAAGAAAGTAGAGACCTGGTCCATTAGACCCCTTCTTAAAAGCATATATCTTCTCAAAGATTGATGTTTGGAGGCACATGGATATATTTACTCAATAATAATATCATCACTAGATAAAATAAAAACATCTTGAGTAATGACTACATCAATCCTAAAAAATGATCGTGGATTAATGGACTCAAGCACAGTGAGCCTCAGCCCCCAACTGACAACCTCATCATTGTCCCCTAATGGATTTTCACCCTCCATGTGGATTTTTGTGGAATACCCCCCATCCTTTTTACATAATCTTCAATATCGGGGGCCTCTACAAATGGGATTGTTCAAAACCACCTCATCACTAAGACAATATGTGTTCACATGACTCCAAACAATGCTTTGTCTAATCATAGGTGTGCGAAAATCACCAAAATAGTACATAAGTGACATCAACTCTATAACCCCATGCCCCTGATATCGTGTCTCTAAAACCAGATGGTTATTTCATCCAATATCACGGGTCATTCCCTCAACCTTTCAGACTTTCTACCCCAACCAATGACCTTGTTTCCCAACCAGTGATTTCATCGCCCATGTAATATGGGCCTAGCCCATCCAGACAATCACAGCACCTCAATTCCAAATTTAAATCACAATTAAAACATTGGACTGATCACTTCATGATCCAATGGACCTCAGCATTACATCATAAGAAATCACACATAAATAAATTAGTTAAAATTGACTAATAAGTTCTATATAATTGAATTATGCAACTTGAATTGGATAAAGAATTCATTTTAATGTAAGGAAAATCAACTCATCCTAACCTCCAAGGTCATGATCCTCTCAAGCGGAACAAAACCATTTTTAGACATAATAAAGAATTCACATAAGAATCTGACCAGGTTTGATTTAATTAATTAAAAGAAACCACTTAAATTAGGAGGCCTCTCTAAGTCAATACAACAGTGCAAAAAATGTTTAACCCCCCAAATAATAGAAAACACACAAAATAAAATATGCACCACCTACCTTGGAGTTGTATACATATACATGTTAGATCTCAAAATCTAACTATGAAAAATTCATAAGAAATAATAATTTCCTTTGAACGCCCTATAAATATTGAAAAATAACTTGCACATATTTAGTGGTCTGTATGGTGATAGAAAAGGAATAGAGAATCATTAAGTAGGAGATACTCACCAACATAGATCTGACACACCAAATGGTGATCAAAACAGAGCTCAGATGGATAAGTGGGATCACAGCTGAACAAAAAGAAAAGAAAAGTGAGGAGCTCAATGGGTAGTGTGTGACCATGAGAGGAGAAATGAAAGAGAAGAAAGAAATATGAGTGGAGGTAAAATGGTAATTTCACCGCTTTAGTAGGTTTCATATTTAGATCACATGATTTTACCAACCATGTGAAAACTGTGAAGCTGCTGCTACTAAGGAACCATTCCATGCATGGTTATCTCATACGGTCTTCCCTCACTATGCACAAACCGTGTGTTCTACAGTGTATAGGTAAAATAACTACTTGTATAAATTGCACATGGTTTTACAAATAGTGTGCAATCCGTGTGAAATCCTTCTATAAAAATTGTAGAGTTTAATGCATGGTTGTACTCCCCAACCTGTATGGTTTTCCAAAATGCATGATAATGAAAAAAAGGTACACAATTTCCACAAAGAGGCCCCACGTTTTGTCCAAACTATGCACCTCAACCTACACTTCCCAATACTGGGAATTCTGCCCCCTGAAAAACCCAAAACCCTTCCGAACACCCATTATATATGATAAGAATAAAACATGACTAAAAAGGTATTGGGTTGAAGGAAAAAAATCATAATTTAGTTATCATGATTTTGAAAAAAATTGGCATAACCCCCAATCTCAAAAAATTAAAATGGGATAGGATTCCAACCCAATCCAAAAATACAAAATGTTACACTCTATCCACATTAATATAGATCATCCCTGATCCATTAAAAAATATAGATAGTATTAAACATATGCATCCTGTAAAAACTAACCCAAACTTCATCAGTTTAAAGGGTAAAAGGAAACTACCTCAAGGGGTTCTCCACCTTAGTATTTTTCTAACCCGATCACATCCCAACCCAAAACTAAAATAAAAAAAATGTTCCATCGACCATTCTTAGACTCAACAGTTCCAATGTGACACATCATCAATCCTTCACCTCATAAAGTGTTCCCATGTCATATTTGATATCCATATGAATCCCTCATCACATTGATTCATGCATTGGGCCCATGTCTCACATGGAACTAATGAGGTCCTACCTCTCAATTGATTCTCAAAATAGCCCCAATGCCACACAAATTAGTCAATTATTTTATTTTAATGATGCCCAAATTCCTATGCACCTCAAGAAATCCCCACCTCCGTGATGCCCCGATTCCTTTTCACCTTAACATCTACATACAAAATGGTGGCCAAATATATAAAATATAGTTCCACACACCTCATTTATACATATATATCATGCACCCAAGTCGGTACCAACCTACTAACCAGCATATAGTTATTTAGTACACATATCAAAGGCACCTCGTTCACCCAAAAAGGATATTCCTCAAGAATGCATGCCCTAAATAAAATAGAAAACACATCTATGCCCATGGTGTTCCTATAATTTTTATTATCTTAGCAGCATGGTTAGCACCTAGCAGCTTCACGGCATACACCTAGTCTGAAGCTTGAATTCTTAAAGCATTATCTCTTTGTGGTGTTGTAGTATCCACTATACACTAACTCCACTACTAGGTCCTTATATCTCTTCCATGACCTCGATTTACATATGAAATTCATCTACCATCACCTGGTAACACTCCTAGTCTGACCACATAACCTTCAGTCAGCACGAGTCCCAGATTGTTTCATATCTAAGAAGGTTTCCAATAGAACCTTTTGATATTCCCAGCTTATGCACATGTCTATCACTTCTTTTTAGGCTTCTCATAATTATTCCATACATGTCCTGGTTGTCCATACTAAATTAAAACTATAGAAGACCCGCTCTAAGGCATCGAGATCGAGTCCATGGCCAGACTGCCCTACTGGAACTAATCTCGACCTCATTTTTTTCTTTCTGAAGCCTCACCACTAAAGTCACTTAAATCCATCACTTGTCTTTATTAGGACCTATCTGTCACATTTCCCTAGGATATGAGTGCCTGATTCACCACCGTGAATAATTACTCCAACCTAAAGATGTACCTACACCTGAATGGTATGATGTAAACCATCATCGAAACACCTCACCTTCGAGGTGTCATCGATCACTATGTCGGGTGTGATGTGAGACAGCTCGTTTAATTTGGCTATATATTCCATGATGGACATGTCACCCAACATCATTATCAAGATCTCTTGAGCTCTTTATACCCTCAGCATCTTCAGGAAAATGAGCTCGAATAACCTAGCCTCAGTGTCTTTCCTGGCCAGTCCCTTGTGTCTTCCTACCTGAACCTGTACATCCCACTAGAAATTATATAGTCTTATGATCATGTAGGTTTACAACTTCAGCCTCCACCTTGGAGTCATCTTAGCTACTCGAAGATAATATGTATGTACATGATCCAGTTCATAGCTGTCTCTAGACCTCCCTCTCTCTAATATAATGTTGGGTGTTGCGACTAGAACTACCTTGTCAGATACACCATCAAAAGATCTTCTCTCGGATCTACCGTATCAATTCATGAAATGACACATACCATGATTTCTTGATGTTTCTCATCAAGACGCAACCCAAAATGGTAAAATATGGTGGATTCCCCACCTTCACATAAGCTTATTCCTAGGCTTGTCCCTGATATTATACATACAGCTCATGATCCTACTAGCCCCCAGGGGTCCCAGCCCACTCATTTTCCATAGGTACTCTCTCACCACCCACCTGACACTACATCTGAGATTTCAAGGTTGAAACCTATTGAATACCAAAACCGAATTAGATATCCCATATATCATATATTTATATCGTAGATAGGGAAATAAATGAAAGGAATTATGAACTCACTACCCTTAACATCACCCATCATAATTTTTTCATATGTTATCTTGTCCTCATGTCCTCCTTAAACACCCTTACCAAGGCCAAGTATCAAATATTCCTCGATCCATGCCCATCTTGATGAATCCCATCACCTTAAATTGATGACCAGTTCACCGAAACTGGTGATCAACATCACCCCATTATATCATACATACCTACCCTTATAATATATATTCCCATATATATATATAAGTATCACATATCAAAAACATTTTTTTCATGGAACATGGATATGTGTGTGTGTGTGTGTGTGAAACAACCTATACTGTGCCTATCAAGCATAAACATGCATACAAACGAAACGAACACCCTTTTCTATACTGGGAAAATGTCCAAATCCCATTACCTTCTATACCATGACAAGTATCACATTGCATAACAATTAACATCCACATTCCTAGAAATCCAGTCGAGGTGGAAATCAAATAAACTGTAAAACAAGCAATGCAAGATGGCAATTGCCCCTTGGAAACTTGGTTTGTCCCTCATTCATGGGTCTACAGTCACCCAAACATGAGCTATAAACTCAGTTCTAAAAACATCATAATATCTAGTATATCGTAACCCAAATAGTAATACTAAAATATAAGAAATGAATTTGGTACCATTAGTTTCCAGTCGAACACTAATAATAATTCCCAGTCAATAATTATCTGATACTACTTGTAGCATACTCGGCCTGATTATTTACCAGAATAGTGCTTTCAGGTCATGTTCCAACAGCCTTAAGTGTGGATCCTAGAACACCAAATGCTTCCGACTAAGAGCGAGGGTGTAAAATTGTGATAGTGGGGAGACTACACCCTCTAGTGGTAATATAACTATGGTATAGATAAATATATAAGTGTAAGAAAAGAATTGTATTCTTAAAACAAAACCCACCGATAGAGTAATCATATTCAATATCATACAATAGAAGAATAATTATTTAAATAGTATTGGAAAAGATAAACAACCAAACATACCATTTGCAGAAGCTGGAAAAGAGAAAGCATCCAAAATAGGTCACACCTAAAATATCCATAAGGGGTCACCAATGGCTAACAACAACACATATATACATATAAGAATGGTAAAATAGAAGTAATACTAAAACAAAAATCTCTAAATGAGCCTATAACGTCAAGGTACTGTGAAAAAATCCCATGCTAAATAGCCTCTATGATCCAGCACTAGAGCCTGGACCATTACGTGAATGAAGAATCATAAAGTTTACTTTTTTCCCAAAGGGTCTTTATAGGGTACAATAATGGGTCTTAGTAGGGTACCTACCACATGTTTGTACCATAAATTTTTATAAGTAGGTCTATAAAATAATAAAAACAAAAGATCAAGAACTTTAAATAAAAAAATCTTCCCTGGTTCTCAACAACCACCAAGAAGCAGTCACCTACTTCGACCAATTATAAATTACTAAAGAGGTGAGGATCCTTGGTCCATGGTCCAAGGTATCCCCTAATGTCAAATATCCTAGGTGCACCCTTGGGTTCCTCCTCTAAAAAAGTACCCAACACCTTGTTCTAACCGACACCATGTTCCCTAGTCATGACACCAACACTTCGAAGGCATTCATATGAAAATAGAAACATATTCCCTTGAACTCCTATTTGAAATCGCCCTTTGACTCGGAGCCCAATGTTCAATGGAAAAGTGATATCTATCCTCAACAGTAATATCATTGTCCGATAAAAGCATGATATCTTGATGAATAAAGGTATTCCTTCTCCAAAATGGTCCTAGACCAACAACCTAAATAATTATGAGCCTCATCCCCCAACCGACATCCTCATCATAATCCCTTGATAGATCCTCACCATCATTGTGGATTTATAAAACAATAACCCCATATTTTTCACCTAAGATGTACTACCCATGGCCTCATTTAACAAGAGTGGTAAAAACCACCTCATCACTAAGTCAACAGTTTTTCACATGACTCAAATAGGCACTTTGGCCAATAACATGTGAGAAATAATCACCAAAATAGTACCTAAGACCCATAAAATCTGGAACCTCATTCCCCTATGATCATGTTGATCAAAACTAATGGTTTTTCCATCCAATATCATGGTTCATGCCCCTAACCTAATGGCCTTACTGCATCAACCAATGAACATGTCACCCAGTTGGTGATTGCATCACAAAAGTAACCTGGGCATATCCTATCTTGATGATCAAATTGCCTCAATCCCAAAAGGACATCACTATTCAAACATATGGCCATCCAATCATGATCACATAGATCTAATCAATGTATCACAAGCAATCAAATATATATAAATCAGTTCAAATTAACTATGCAATTCAATTTAATTTAATTGAACAACTCTAATTGGATAAACAATAAAATTTAATGTAAGGAAACTCACCCTAACCTAACCCACCAAGGTGTCAAGCCTCTTGAAAGGCTCAAAAAATTCTATAATCATTCAATAATGCCCATAACCATCTCACAAAGTTCAATTTAATTAATTAAAAGAAACCATATAAATTATGGGGTCTCTCTCGGTTAATGAAAATGTGCGCTAAAATCCTCACCCCCAAAAAACTCACAAAATCAAAATATAAAATATTCACAACCTACCTTGGAGTTATAAACGTATGAACATCCAATATCAACCTCTAACTCATACAGATGTGAAAGAAATCATTGTTTCCATCACTGGCAATGAAAAAAGTAAAAAAATCATTCACATGGATATGAAGGTCTATAAGGAGAGGTAAACGGTAAAGAGAAGAATGAGGGAGGATAGACTCACAAATGAATTCTCCTGAGAGATATCAAAATAGAGCATAGATAAAGTAGTAAGATCACACCCTAGATGGAAGTTGAATGGAGAGGAGCTCCCAGTGCAGTGCATACCATGATAGAAGAAAATACGGAGATGAAATAAATATGATAGGAGGGGAAATAGTAATTTCATCACTTTAGTAGGTCGTGTGGTTATCCCACAAGGTTTTCCAAACTATGCGGAAACCATGTGGCTCATGATGCTATGTAACCATGACCTGCATAGTTATCCTACACAGGTTTCCCTAACCATTGAGAAACTGTGTGTGTTATAGTGTAGATATACTTCCAAAGTGGAACTACCCATGAGGCTTTAACACAGTTTTACAAACCATTCACAAGTCGTGTGAAAGCCCTATAGAAATACTTTAGTGGATCACGCACATTCGTGCACCCCAACCCGTAAATTTTCTCAAACTGTGTGGTAGTGAAAAATACGGTGCATATTTTTCACAAAGAGGATTCACAGTTTTTCTAAACCATGCACCTCACTATGAACTTCTCAAAACATGGCCTTCAGGCCTCCGATGCACCCAAAACCCTTTCAATCACCTGTGAAACACCCCAAGCCTTCAAAAATGACAAAAAAAAATTAAGGTATTGAGATAATTTAAAACTCTTAATTAAGTTTCAATGATCATGAAAGAAATTGGCATAGCCACCAAACTCAAAAATTCAATACGGCTGAGGATTTTGATCTGCTCAAGAAACCTGCGACGTTGTAGTACATGATCACCTTATAATTTTAGCACACTTGATTTTCATCAAAGATAATATCTCTCTTGGTTATATTTCTAGAATATAAATTACAAAAGTTTTATGTTTTCAATGAGTAACCCATTCTACTGTATCTGATTGGGATATGATGTTTACCTTGAAGTTCTTCTGAAGTCTTTCATAGGCTCTATATACAGAGTTAAGTTCCAAAAATTATATTCATCCTCATGTTGATGTTTATTTTAAAAGAAACCATTAAAACAGTGTATGTTATTTTGAGATCTCATTCTCTATAATTTAAAGGTAGTTGGTATCAACACATTCCACTACTCGAGTTGTCATACAAAAATAGATTTCACATGAACATTTATAAATATCCTTATAAGTCACTATATAGAAAGAAGTGAAAAAATAAAATGTTCTAGAATGAAGTTAGAGAAATATATCTATTAGGACCAGAGATAAATGTGTCAATTTTAGACAATTTTAGATCCATTTAACAGAACGAAAGAGCATCTCAAAGTATAAAAAAATTATTTTGACAATTTTTGGTGATATATTGAGTTTTAAGTTAGTAAAAAGTTGTTTCTATGTATTTCTCCATGTAATAAAGTTATTATATTTAGAAATAATGGAAACTTGAGCCCCAGTTAAAATGGACCCTTTGAGATTTTTGATCGAGTAGGAATAGTGTCTTATCACCTGGAACTTCCACCTAACCTCTCTCAAGTTCAAGACATGTTACATGCATCTCTCCAATGTAAGTACATAATTCATACTTCACATGTAATAAACTAATATTTTTTACCAATGGATCATGGAATTTCCTATGAATAAAAACTGATAGAAATCTAAGATCATAGAGATAAAGTTATATGGAATAAGACTACTCACCTAGTTAAAATTATCTAGAGGTATCAAAAATTCAATGAAGATGATTGGGAACATGATAATGTAATAAAATAGTGATAACCTCAATTTATTTTGTATTAGAGTGATATAATTTTAAATTATAAATTCATTTAAATGGAGGTATCTTTTAACAAATCGAGATTATATTATATATTTCTTTTTAAATAAATTTTGTTGATAGCTTGTGATAGATGCAACCTAGAGTCACAATGACTAGTCATTGAGTATATCATTATAAACTATACATTAAATTAGATTAGTGAATATTAATAACCACATTTTTAAGAAATATGTATTATGTTTTCAAATAAAGAAACATTATTTTTTGTTCTGTTTTATATGCTTCAAAAAGATACATTTTCCTTAAAATATGTTTTCTTTATTTCAGTGATAAAACAATATAATTTATTTTATGATCCATTTAGAAATATAATTTGAAAAAATGAGATTAATTATATATATATATATATAGGTCAAAATTATCCTAGAGTTATATTTTTTACAATTTTTTAAATTTTTTATTTTTGGATGAATTGTAAAAAATACTAATTTTTATTAAAAAAATTCTTTTTGTTTAAAGAATTTAAAAAAATACATTATGTTATAAAATTATTTTAAATTAAAATTATTAAAATTATAATTTTATTAATCCAATTTATGTTATTTATATCAATTTTATGTTGAATTTTTATATAAAAACTTTTTAGGCATAGGAAAACATTTTCTTTAGAAAACCTCTTTTTTATTGCGACTGTGAGTTATATTTTAAATTAATTTATGAAACTTCTATGAATTTCATTTGGTAAAATGGATTCTATATTTTTTAATGAAAATAATTAAAATAATTTAATATTTTTAGCTTATTTTTTTCATAATGAATTTTAAAAATATTAAAAACATGTTAACGTAGTTAACATTAGAACAGGTTTACTAGGGGTCAAACTAAACAAATAAGTGTTAAAATTACCTAAGAATATACTTAATTTCTATTGGATGTCTCTATTTCAAACTAATATCCTATGATTTAAACTAATAGTCTATTTCTAATCCATTTCCCAAGAAATGGACTTGATATTATTTTAAAACTATGAAAAATTACCGGTGTGTCACTCACCTCAATTATATAAGGGAATATCCTCCCGTCATTTATTGACACGCATTAAGCCATTTTTCTAAAAAAACATAAAAAATATCTTCTCAAAATCCTTATCAATGTATTCTATCACCTACTATTTTTAAAATACCAACCCCAAGGTCGTTAATCCAATATCTAATTGATGTTTTTCTAATAGAAGGTAATTGTCTTCAATAAGATATTTTTAGTTACTTCTTTTACCACCTTAAATTATATATTAATAATAACTATATAATAACATGAATATCTATAATATACTGATATATTATTATGTTTATGGAAAAACCTATATCCATCTCATCTTCCATCAAATGGGAAATGAAATGGTTGGCTGTGTGTATGGTAGACTACCATCTCACAAACCGATATAATTTGTTTTCCATCACCCACACTCATAGTTTGAAATAATGATGTATTGAAAGTATATATATTTTATTAATGAATTAATTATATTTATTTAATTATAGTATCGCATTTAACTTACTACCTTCCAATCCATTATAAAACAATAACATCGCTCGTGTGTATGTGGTGACAACCACTTATACGAAGTGAAGTGATTCATTTTTCATTTATTATTTTAATATATGGTAATAAGGATAGATTTAAATAATATTTATGATATATTTTATATAATAATAATTATTTAAAGTTTAATTGATATTTACCTTTCTTTATTTTCATCCATAAAAAAGTGAAATCATCATTCATGCATATATAGGTCTTACTGTCTCCATGACTGATGTAATTCATTTTTATATCATTATCCTTTATAGTTGAATATATAAAAATATATATATACTGAATATTATATATATCATTATTAATATAATGGAGATAATTTAATCATGATCAATGTACAAGGACGGGAACCATCGAACCGAAACTCTCAAGAAAAATGAAAAAGTTAAACCTTGAAATGAATATTTAAATAAGGAATTATTAATAAATGGATTTCTAAATATTATAATTTGTTAATTTATGGTATTAAAGGTATAAAATTTATTCTATTATAGAACTATAATATATTTAAATTTATTATATAGAATGCTATAGTACTTTGAAATAAAGTGTAACTCAATGAAAGAGATTTTCTTCTCACTTTTAATTTTGCATGACACATTAAATATTCACCAATAATCTCATCTATATGGAATATATAATTTCCATTAATGTATATAATTATGATCCTAATTTAAATTATGTGGATATACATATTTATATAAGTTCATATATTTCTTAAGGTTTTTATTTGAATGTTACTCATGTGGTAAGTGTTTTCTGTTACAATCTCATTGTTTATTGGGATTGTTTATGAATATTTTCCTAATGAAATAATGTCATAATATACCTCTACGTAATCAAATTAATTTTATTACACTCTATTTAATTCTTAATAATACTTTTTTTCCTTTAATTTTCATCATTTTAGGTAATCAATAGATTGAAATAATTCTTTTATGGAAAACATACTTTATTTCACTCTTCAATAAAAAATAATTTTTGTCCATATCCATGTTTCCTAAAAATGTTTTCAGTTGTTTTTTATATACTATAATATGATTTTTTGCAATGAAATTTTACCTATGACTAACGTTTTTAGAAATTATTTAAAATAAATCATCTTATATTTTTCAGAGCAAGGTACTTCTTAACTTTTTACAAAAGTGAAAAAGGAATGTACTCTTTTAACTTATACATAATCAATGAAACCTTCAACCCTCGTGATGGTTCAATGCTGGAAGATTCATTTAAAAATTTTCAAGGTTATTTTCAGAGATAATATTTTACTTAATATTTGGTAAATTATTATATTTTAAATAAGTGACATCATTTTGAAAAGGGTATTTTATTAATGAACATTTCCATGGATTATTTTAAATGAGATTTTTTATTTGAAAACATCTTTTGATGTTAATTATATTTTAAAGGGGATATAATCGAATGATAGCATAATTATTTTTTATATATATTGTTTATGATGATGAGATGTTTATAAAAACCATTTATTTTTTATGGGTTATGCTATGATGAATTGATTAAATGTTTATCAACCCTATTTTCTTTTCACGGGTTATTATTTGATGACATGATGAATTTTTTATAATTTTTGGGTTCACATATTTATAGTTTTATTTATGTTATGTGTGGTATAGAAATTATGTGTCCCTCCAATTCCATGGAAAAAGTATTATATCTCAGAAGATAATAAAGGGAAGCAATGTGATATTCTTGGTTTGATATGGGAAAAAAGTCAATGTGATTGATCCACTATGGGAAATAGGTGTTGATTCTTGATTTGTTATGATTTCAAGGTCTAGGTAGTTAACATTGACATATAAAATGGTTTCTATACATATAATGTTTCCAAACACTTATAAATTGAACTTATGGTTCATGAATTATTAATGATGATTTTTCACTCTCATGATATGTGAATTTAGAAATGACAAAGTTTTATTCCATAAAATATTCTTATGATCTATGATAGATTACGTATGAACGTTTTACGTTACATCCATGAACTCATACCATTTTTATATCTTAAAATTTCATATGATCATTAATTGATGTCTCCCATTTTTACTATTATTGGGTATATGAGATCATTCTTTCTTATGTTTTCATTCCTTAGGTTATGAATATATGTTTAAGTAGGGTAAGTCTATCAAGAGTACTAAATGGGTTGATATTTATGGAAGATATTGATTATCTTTCATGAAATGATAAGATTATATATCTATTTTCCAAAACCATTAAACCATTACTGTACTTAGGTGTGTATTTTTGAATTTTATTGAATATTAATCTGAAATCATGTAAAATTTATTTATTAAAATATTGGGTCACTATTAGTTTCAATGAAAAATATCTATGAGGTTTCATGGTGATCCAACCCCATAGGTAGTATAAGATTGGACTTAGTCACTCATTTGATTTTTCATTCATGTGAAGATCCTAACCGATCTAATGGTTATGCTTATGACCTGTCTTCATCAGGGATAATTATGACACTAGAGGGGTTTGGTCATCCAGAACTGTAATGATTCACAACTCGCATATGTGGAGTTTCTTTACTTTTTATGTGATATGTACTATCCTTTAACCTTGTTACCTATTTAGATTCAGTAGTTTCTAGATTTGCAATATGGTGGTATAACTATTTCAGAGTATGCATTTAGGTTCACTGATCACACACACCACCCTCTCAGTATGGAGAGAGATGATAGCTTTCAGGTGTTGATGTTTTAGTAGGACTTCTATAGAAAAATATGAGCTAGAATCTCAATTCATTCCCACTTATTTTGGGTAACTAGAGAGGGCCTTGGTGATAGAGTATAATTTAGTATCTGGTGATATTAGTGGGTATTAGGGAGAATACTCATCTACTACTGCTATTATATGTTATACTTCAAGTTCAATGTGTAGGATTTCTTTTGAAATGTGTGATTAGTCTCACGGATTAGTAGCATAGGGATATAACTATGTATCTAGTTATCTGAGAGGTAAGATATGATATTATTAAGATTCTATGGTTCACTTGGATCATTATTTCACGACCTGATGTGTGAATGATGGTAGAAATATAGTTGGTGAACCTCCATGGTTGAGAGAGTGTCACAATCAAGGATTCCCTAGGGGGGTCAGGGCAGACCCCATGGTAGTAATATTGAAAATGGTGCTAGAAGCGCTCAAGTTGGAGGAGCTACAGGTGGAGGATGATGATATGTCCTCATTCCACCACCACAACGCGGACCAAGTTAGTCTTGGAGGGTTGGTGACCAAGGACATGGTTAGTTGTAGACTTTGGAGTGATATTATTAGGCTACGAATGATGATTTTAGGTATGATTTGTGTCTTCTCTACTTTATAACTACTAACTATAAAAACATGAGTGAGTTATTCCTTTAATGTCACATCCCTTTTTTGAGATATTGATATTACTATAGAGACTTTGACCCATTGGTTGTGGATAAATATTCTTATAGTGAGTGATTATATTATTTAAAATATTTACCAATAGTGTGAGTTGATGCTCAGTGGGTAGATATTCTCATAGAACCACTTGGAAGATTTAATAATGATTTATGACATCATTCTAGGAATGTGTGGCCTATCCATGTTATGTTTCCAAATAGACTACCAATGTCAGAGAGTTAGGTATCCATGAGAAATGATAATGAGATTCGTATTCATTGGAGAGAAGGACCTATTGTCATAATGAGAGGGTATTTTGAGTAGGATGTTTAAACCCGTCTCCAACTAGTTACATAGTTTATCAGAGGGTTAAGTGAGATCTTCACATCTCTATAATCTATAAGTAGTGGATGAGTAAAAAGATGTATTCCCTAAAGATGTTCTGAGATAAACTATTACATTGAATTTAACCCTAACACCATTTAGATATCTTCTATACCATATCAGTTGTCCCGTTTTGAGATCTAGTATCTGAGGGTGGAATTTGAGGACATTTAAGATATGGATTTCATTATATCAATTGTGTTCCCCTAGGAGGCTCTAATGTTGTTCATGAAGAAGGAAGATTAAATATTGATGTTATATATTGATTATCATTTATAGAATCATTTTATTGTTAATCATATGTACCCTTTTACAAGGATTTGTGACCTTTTCAACTATATGAATGGTGTGATGTGGTTCTTGAATATTGTTCTCAAGTTCTACTACCACTAGATTAGGCTTCATTAGGAGGATATTCTAAAGATGGATTTCTGATGTCTCTATGGGCACTATGAGTTTCTGATGATGCCCTTTGGCATGATAAACACCCATTATATATTAATAAGAATTATGAATCATATATTTCATCCTTTTTTGGCTTGGTTCATGGTTTTTTATTGATGAAATTCCCATATTCTATGTGTCTAAGGAGGAGAAAACAAGGAATTTGAGGGTGTATTAGACTTACACTGAGAGGACTAGTTATTTAGTAATCCATTGAAGTACTAATTCTGGATTAAAGAGGTTTACATTCCTAGGAATGACATCTCATATCATGGTTTTCCTATGGACCTGATGATTATAGAGGTAGTGCTAGATTGGGAACTACCCATGATCATTTTAGAGGTGCATAGTTTCCTCATTTTGGAAGGTTACTATCAATGTTTTATGGAATATTTTTTTAAGATTATATCCCTTGTGACATATTTAAAAAACAAAGCAAAGAATTTATCTTTGACTGGGTGATTTCAGAAGTACTAAGAGGAGTTGAGGTATAGATTCAACAGGTATCCTATTTTGAGACTGATATTATGGGGTTTTGAGTATGTGATGTTCTATGATTATTTTGAAGTTGGGACCAGCTGCTT